>JAWNNT010000065.1:2500000-3750000 GCA_035044645.1 Scaptomyza parva | reverse complement strand
AGTGGCAAGCAGCGTCATCGTGGTCCAGATGATACCGGTGTCCTGGTCATACCGGAACAGGGCGTAGCACTGGTGCATGAACGTCTAGCGGTGATAGGTGTGGAAACCGGACATCAGCCGTTGCAGTCGCAAGATGGTAACATCTCACTCATTGCCAATGGAGAGATCTACAACTATGTGGAGCTGGCCAAGAAGATTCGAGAACGTTTGCCCGGCTATCAGTCCAAGAGTGATTGCAATGTTATCATTGAGCTGTACGAGGAGCACAGGGAGAAGTTATTGGAACACATCACAGGCATGTTTAGCTTTGTGTTGTACGATCGTCGTGGCAGGCAGCTGCTTGTGGCACGTGATCCCTATGGCATTATACCATTGTATATGGGCAAGGATTTGGCGGGCAACTTGTGGTTTGCCTCGGAAATGAAGTGTTTGGTGGGCATCTGTGAGCAGCTGCAGGTATTTCCACCTGGTCATGTGGCAGCGGGTACAGTGAAGCAACTAAAAACTGTGCGCTACCACAATCCCAGCTGGATGCAGCTAATTCCCACGGCTGAAGTGAATCTTAAGGAACTTCGCAATCAATTAGAGCAAGCAGTCCGATCGCATTTGCAGTGTGATGTGCCCTTTGGAGCATTGCTCTCGGGTGGTGTGGACTCCAGCCTAATAGCTGCCATTGCAGCCAGGATAATGAGGGAACGCGATCCCAGCTACAAGTTGCGCACCTTCTCGGTGGGCATGCCGGGTTCGCCAGACTTTGAGCATGCCCGAATGGTGGCCAAGCATATTGGCAGCGATCACACAGAGATCACATTCGCTGTGGACGATTGTCTGGACGGAGTACGTGATTTGATCTATCATCTGGAGTCCTATGATGTGGCCACTGTGCGTTGCAGTCTGCCCATGTTTTATCTGGCACGGCATGTGAAGAGCACCGGCATTAAGATGATACTCTCGGGCGAGGGTGCAGATGAGATTTTTGGTGGCTATCTGTACTTCCACAAGGCACCCAATTACAAGGAGTTTCACCAGGAGATGATTACACGCTGCGAGCAGCTACATGTCTCCGATATTCTGCGTGCCAACAAGGTGACCATGTCAAAGGGTCTGGAGCTGCGTGTACCCTTCCTGGATACCGCTTTCGTTGACTACGTCATGGATATTCGACCGCAGGACAAGATACCGGGTGCATTGAATGAGTACTCGGGCGAGCAAAAATGGCGCACGGAGAAGTTTGTGCTGCGCAAAGCTTTCACAGGAGATTATCTGCCAGATGCAGTGCTCTGGCGTCAGAAGGAACAGTTCTCGGATGGTGTTGGATATGCTTTGATAGATGCTTTGCCCGATTTTGCTGGCCGTCATGTCACCGATGCCCAGTTGTTGGCGGCGGAAAAACACTTTCCCATCAATCCACCCAAAACCAAGGAAGCCTTCTACTATCGTTGCATCTTTGATGAGCAATATCCAGGTGAGGCAATGGCTAACACAGTGGAGAAGTGGGCGCCACGTTTGGACTGGGGCTGCCCGGAGGATCCGTCGGGTAGAGCTCAAGCTGCACACGAGAATTCCTACGGAAAGTGCTAGAAAAACCAGAAGAAACCAAATATTTTTAAGTCATTTGGACATTTGTACGTTTTTTGTAGATGATTCTAGAATTGTATGTAAATAATGATTAATTATATTTTGTAAGCCTTTAATTAACCGTTGAATGAAAAAGTTAAATAAATAAAACAAAGCATAAATTTATTTTCCCATTTATATTGATCTAATTTACATTATTCAAGCAGTTGGCGTGTAAGAGAGAAACTGGCATATGAATATTTTCAAGTTAATTTATTGGCAGATTAATCGACAGCAATTGATTGTAATGAACTTACAAATGCGGATATTTACAATTGATCGACCTTGAACTCTGTTAACCTGATGTTCAATTGATTATAAAACAAACTACAATATTGCAAATTGTAATCTGAATATTCCGCCAAAGGTTTGAATATTTCAACGACACGTGCGCAGAACACATTTGCCGACAGATGTTCAATTAATCGGGTCAGCATGCCAATAAAGAGCAACAAACATAAAGAGAGCGAAAAAGCGCGAAGAGCGAAAGCTTAACAAACATTTCTAACAATCAAGTTATATTTACAACAACAATATTCGCTTGCGGCCAGTCGGCAAAAGAAGAAGCTCCGTTAGCGGCGAAGACAAAACGAAAACAAATCCAAAAAAAACGCGCTCGAAAGTGCCTGACGTAACACGATGTTTCGATTTCACAGAGCGCAACAGTGCCACTTTTTCAGCTGTTTTCAGAGGGAGAACAAATTAAATTTTGCTAGATGTTACAAATTCTCTGCTATTTTTGTAAAAAAAAAGTTCCTGATTAAAATTTAAATTGTTAGCTAAACTTAATAAAAATTGTGGTAATTATAATAATAAAGTAAATTTCAGTTTGCTCATGCAAATGTAAGAAGCACAGCTTTAGTGAATAAAGGCTAAATTGTCAGCACTGTGCGCGTCGAATTCAGCGAACTGCTTTGCCTATAAAAGCAGCCGTCAACATCGATAGCATAAACAGTTGTCATTGAACTTGTTAACGTTACGGACGCCGAGTGTTAAAAAGAGATCGCTAACAATGTGTGGTATATTTGCAATATTTTCAAGCGATGGCAATCCCATCGAATCACAATGCATTCACGGCTGCAAGCATACATTACGTGAGCTGGCATACCGCCAGAGTGGCAAACAGAGGCATCGCGGACCAGACTCTACGGGCGTGGTGGTTATTGCGGACCATGGCGTTGCCATGTTACATGAACGCCTACGCATTGTGGGCGTGGAAATGGGCGACCAGCCATTTGTGTCCGAAGATGAAAACTTAGTTCTGGTTGCCAACGGCGAGATTTACAACTATCTGGAACTCTCGGCTCAAATTGCAAAGCGTCGCGTCAGCTATAAGCCCAAAAGCGATTGCCACGTTATACTCGAACTGTATAAGGACTTTGGGGTGGAGTTGCTGCAGCAAATAACGGGCATGTTTGCCTTCGCTTTGTACGACAAGCGGACCAAGGAGGTGCTGCTGGCCCGTGATCCCTTTGGAATTATACCCATGTACCTGGGCGAGGATGCATCAGGCAATATTTGGATTGCCTCAGAAATGAAGTGCTTGGTTGGCGTATGCGAGCGTGTGGAGACATTCACGCCCGGAGAGGCGCGCTTTGGACGTGTCGGAGCAATGCGTCGCTGGAATTACTTTGAGCAGCCATGGATGAAAGATATGCCCAGTTTGCCGTGCGATTTGTCGCTACTCCGCGGCAACTTGGAGTCCGCAGTGCGAACACATCTACACTGCGATGTGCACTTTGGTGCATTACTCTCAGGGGGTGTGGACTCCAGCCTGATAGCATCGATCGCCACGAAGATAATGCGGGAAACTAACCCAACCTACAAACTGAAAACCTTCTCGGTAGGTTTGCGCGGTGCGCCGGATTTCGAGGCTGCTCGGCAGGTGGCCAAATATATAGATAGCGACCACACAGAAGTGATCTTTGAGATTGAAGACGCGCTGGACGGAATCCGTGATATTGTGTATCATTTGGAGACGTATGATGTGACCACTGTGCGATGCAGTCTGCCCATGTTGATACTGGCACGGTATATCAAGAGCACCGGGATCAAGATGATACTTTCGGGCGAGGGTGCAGATGAGATCTTTGGCGGATACTTGTATTTCCACAGGGCGCCCAACTATGAGCAGTTTCATGAGGAGCTGGTAAAGCGTGTTCAGCAACTGCATTTATCCGATTGCCTGCGCGCCAATAAGGTATCCATGGCCAAGGGTGTGGAGTTGCGTGTGCCATTCTTGGACACGGCTTTTGTCAACTATGTGATGAACATACGACCACAGGACAAGATACCCGGTCCACTCAACACATTCAATGACGAACCCAAGTCCCGCATGGAGAAGTTTGTGCTGCGTGCTGCTTTTGCCGATATTTATCTGCCCGATGAGGTGCTCTGGCGTCAGAAGGAACAGTTCTCCGATGGAGTCGGCTATGATTGGATTGATAGTATTCGCCGTGTGGCCACCAGCCATGTGACTGATGCCGAGTTTGCCCTTGCAGGCGAGAGATTCCCATTCAACACGCCCACAACGAAGGAGGCCTTCTACTACCGCTGCATCTTTGAGCAACAATTTCCTGGCGAATCTGCAGCAAAGACTGTGGTCAGGTGGGTGCCACGACTCGATTGGGGCTGTCCGGAGGATCCGTCGGGTCGTGCACAAGCTGTACATCAGAATAAAACAGAGACTGAGAGACAAATAGAGAGATAAGCTAACATTCAACTTTTTAGTTAATTTGTTTTAGTTAAATTGCGATTTCAACAGAGAAAAAGTGTTGACGCATGAAGTATTTATCGTATTCAATTTCGAGTATAGTTTACTGAAGTACAAAATCAAAGAACACGTAATGCGATTCTTACAACAGAAATGTTTACGTTGGCAAATAAATAATTCATGAAAACGAAAAAAATATCCACATGTGCGTTCTCGTTCATTTTGTTGACATTTAATATCGAGGCAGCGGTATTTACTTTTGATACTCATGTTGTAATTACAGCTGATAAGGTTTGTTTAATCACCTGTCCTTCCCGAAAATTATAGACATCAATGCCAAAACATTACTATTTATCAAAATCAAGGTCAATTTCAAAAAGAAGCGCCATATGAATAAAATGTTGCCACACTGTTGCATTAGAATATGGCAGCACTAGCAGTACGTTTGCGATATTACATCGTAAAATGGATAGCCCATGCAACCCTGCTCAAAATATCGATACTACCAGCATCGATATATGGCAACAACCGATGAGCAAGAAGAGGCAATTTTTCGCAACGCGCAACAAAATCGGTATTAAACTTAAGTAAAAAGTGCAAAAACAATTTAATAAACAGGCGCAACATGAACTACCACTGTAAATGTGTAACAAAATGTGATGTTTCTCAATAAAAACAACCGCTACGCGGCCAAATTCATAGTGCAAATCTAACCCATGAGCGATGAGAGAGGGAGAGCTAGAGAGAACATACAGCAAGCAGCGCGTCACTGAAAAAGTTCACAAAATCAGCCAACAGCAGCAGCAGCAGACGAGACTTTGAAGACGTTGGAATTTGTGTTGAACCCGCGGCAGCCGACGGCGCTGCGACCGCGACGTCCACCTTCAGCAGTCACCAATAACGGTAGAGATAGAGATAAAAGACATTGTGTGAGAAAGAGAGAGGGAGCAACTATATAGCAACAACAAATGACATTTAATTTGCCAAAGTGAAACTGTGCGCAACAACAACAGCAAAAACAACAATACAAATAAAATAAAAGTGGGTGAGGAGTGAGGAGAGGTGGTAAGAAAAGAGCAAACTGTGATCTCTTGTCTGGCAATTGTTCAATTGGCTGTGCTTGAAACAACATAGAATTTATTTAATACGCGTATTTGTGTGCATTACAAATTGTTTGTTATATTTCCAACTGGAAAATCAATTCTTAATATTGGCCACGGGGGCCAAGCAGCAGCACCAGCAGCAGCAGCAGCAGCAGTTGTTGTTTTGCTGGCGTCAGACCCAACCCAAAACAAAATATTGAGCGTAAAACGAAGAGAGGGAGCCGAAAAGGAAGAAGAAGCACCAGCAGCAGCCGCAGCCGGATTTGCAAATAAAGTGAGTATTTATTTGGACATGTGTGCGTATGTGAGTGTGTGTGTGTGTGTATGTATGTGTACGTGCGTATCTGTGAGAATGTTAAAAAAAGATCATGCAACTATTTGGCCAAGACACGCATTCGCATTCGCCTCCGCTTCCGTTATTTTATTTTATTCTCGCTTTTCATGTGACATTTAAATTTGACAAATTTGCCCGCAACCGAAACCTCGGCGAGCAAAGTCAACAATCTACAAATCACGTTTGTCCAATTGGATTGAGAAATATAAAACAGCTGCTGCTTGTTTTTAAGACTAGTGCCGCTTCGAAGGCCTTTAATCGACTGGCCATATCTTATCGTATTTGTTTTCATAAAAAGAGTTAAACGCTGCTAGTTATGAAAGCTTTACCCAGCGCTTTGTAACAATTTTCTGACTTGCTGCTCCTGCTGCTGTTATTATTATGTTTTATTATAAATAGAAAATTGCGTATGCAATGCTAATTTGTTGCTTGTTCGCTCGCTCGCTTAAAAGCGCTCTCTGGCTTTTGCCCTCTCGCTCTCTCCCTTGGTCTTGCTTTAGCTCTGTATGTGTGTAAAATGAGCAAACAAGTCGCTGTTGTTGCTTAGTAATTGTAGACACACTGCCTCTACTACACCTCGCTGTTGTCATATTATCTCATTCAGCCATTTCCATAAATATATGAAATTTTTTTGTTCGTTTTTCGTTTTTTGCTTTGTGACGCTCTCAGTGGCAGTGGCTTGACGTCGACAGCGACGCTGTCGTCTACCCGTTTATGTCGCTGCCATTTAGCCGAAAACGTAACAAGAGCCAGTGACAGTGAAGGTAGCAGTCAAGCACCAGTGGCAATAGAAGCAGCAGCAACAAAACCTACTCCTTGGCACGTTGCCGGAGAGCTGACGCTTTAGTTATAGCTTTAAGCTATTTAAACGAACAGCCCAACCCACCACCCACTGAACACCATTCCTGGACGCCGACACGCTCAGCGCGGTGAGAGATGATTCATATTTGTGTACAGCGACGACGTAACAACGCCCCGTACCCAAACTCTTTCCTCTTCCCACGTCTGTCATTCCTGCACTGCCATCTGCCCATGCCCAACCCCACCCGCATAGCCATTCACCTACTTTTTTTTGCAGCCCAAACACTGACTTCATTTATCACACGTACACACACTCACACACACACACATCCACTCGAGCACAAGCACAAACACACACGCACACAGACAAATACACACACACTCGAATTGAGAGACACATGCATAAACACAGAAATTGTTGCCCATTTTACACGTTTGTGCGACTGTTGCTTTATCTTCTTCTTCACGTTGCGGGTGGTGCTTCTTTTTCTTCTTCTTTAAACCGATTGGATAGTGCGCGCGCGCACTTAACAGTTTGAAATGAGCGCACTATTTAAAAGTTATTAAGTTTATTTGATAAATTTTATGAAATTTTATTTGAAAATTTTTATCTATTTAGTATTTGACTAAGTTGTAAATATTGTTTATTTATTATTACTATTTTTTGTGTTTTCTTTTCGAAATTTTCTTTTAAGTTTTAATTGAGCAATATTTCAACGACTTGTAAATCAAAATTGTGCATTCTTATTTAAAGCAATTTAAGATTTATTTATGCATCTCATTTAACTGCGCAAATTCACTCTGCTGCACTGAACAATTTCTATTGACCTGCATTGTGGCTGCCATAAATATTTAATTTAATTTGCCAAGAGACCTGCTAAAATCAATTTGTATCCATTCACTTTTATTGCAGCTGCAAAACCCCCACAACAACTGCAGGCAAAGCGTGCAAAGCGAGAGTGAGAGTGTGAGATAAAAAAAGTCACAAATATGGCGTACCGAAAACCAACAGATTTGGATGGCTTTATACAGCAGATGCCCAAGGCGGATATGCGCGTCAAGGTGCAATTGGCCGAAGATCTGGTCACATTCCTTAGCGACGACACAAACTCAATTGTGTGCACAGACATGGGCTTCCTCATTGACAATCTGATGCCCTGGCTAACGGGCAGTCACTTCAAGATCGCACAAAAGTCACTTGAGGCCTTCTCGGAGCTAATCAAGCGTCTGGGCAGCGACTTCAATGCGTACACAGCGACAGTGTTGCCCCATGTGATCGATCGGCTGGGCGACAGTCGGGATACGGTACGTGAGAAGGCGCAATTGCTACTCCGGGATCTAATGGAGCACAAAGTGCAAACGGCTCAAGGCTTAATCGACAAACTGGCGACGAGTTGCTTCAAGCACAAGAATGCCAAAGTGCGTGAGGAGTTTTTGCAAACGATCACAAATGCTCTCCACGAATATGGAACGCAGCAGTTGAGCGTACGAGTGTATATAACGCCAGTGAGCAATTTGCTTGGCGATCCAACGGTTAATGTGCGTGAGGCTGCCATCCAAACGCTTGTCGAGATCTACAAGCATGTGGGTGATCGTTTAAGGCCGGATCTAAGGAAAATGGATGATATGCCTGCCTCCAAGTTGGCCCTGCTCGAACAAAAGTTTGACCAGGTCAAACTGGAGGGATTGCTTCTGCCATCGGCGCTCAAAAATGGCAACAGTCTGGATGAGGCGGACAACATTGGACAGCGGGAGCGACCCACAAAAATTGTGAAACGCCAACTGCACTCGGCGACGTCGTCCTTGCTGCGTCAGAAGCCCAATCCTAATGATATTGCCGGCGATGCGGGCGCTGTCACAATGGATATCTTTGAGGCCAGCTTTGAGCAGGTGCCGCAATTGACCATATTCCATGCCAAAGACATGGATGACATATACAAGCAAATAGTTGTAATCATAAGCGATAAGAATGCCGACTGGGAGAAACGTGTGGATGCGTTAAAGAAAGTTCGCGCTCTTCTCTTGCTCAACTATCAGGCGCAACCGCAATTTATGGCCGTGCAGCTAAAGGAGCTCTCGATTGGGTTTCTGGACATACTGAAGGAGGAGCTACGATCGCAGGTGATACGCGAGGCGTGCATCTCCATTGCGTACATGTCAAAGACGTTGCGCAACAAACTGGACGCCTTCTGCTTTAGCATACTGGAGCAGCTGATAATGCTTATCCAGAACTCGGCCAAAGTTATTGCATCCGCTTCGACGCTGGCGCTCAAGTACATTATCAAATACACGCATGCGCCAAAGCTGCTTAAGATCTATACCGATATGTTGCAGCAGTCCAAATCCAAGGACATACGCTCTTCGCTCTGTGAACTGATGGTTCTGCTCTTCGAGGAGTGGCAAACGAAGGCGCTCGAACGGCATGCAGTTATCTTTCGCGACACAATAAAGAAATCCCTGGGCGATGCGGATTGTGAGGCGCGTCGTCAATCCCGTCTAGCCTACTGGCAATACCGGCGGCATTTTCCTGATCTTGCAGATCAAATCTATGGCAACCTGGATATTGCCGCACAACGTGCACTGGAACGGGAACGCAACGGTGGCGGTGGCACATCGAATGGCAGCCAACAATCGTTGGAAACGAGACGCACAGTGGCACCATCACGCATTGGACGCACTCCAACCACGTTGCAGAAGCCGACGCCCAGCATGCGTTCCATATCCGCCGTAGATACGGCTGCGGCACAGCGCGCCAAGGCACGGGCACAATATACGCTCTACACACGTCAAAAGAAGCCGGTGGCGCTGACCAATTCCTTGAATCCGGCTGGACCTGGAGCTGCCAGTGGCTCTTTACCGCGACCTCGGCTCAATTCCAATAGCAATAACAGTCACATTGGCGGTGGCGCCGCCGGATCACATCACACAATTTCACCGGGTGCTGTTACGCCCACATCAAGGATTGGACGCTCACGTGCTGGCGTCTCACAATCACAGCCCGGTTCGCGTTCCACCTCGCCCAGCACAAAGTTGCGGGATCATTATGGCATGGGTACCTATTACCGAGGTGCCACCGGTGCCATTCCCAAAAAGGCATCTGGCATACCTCGCAGCACAGCCAGCTCCCGGGAGACAAGTCCCAATCGCTTGGGCAACGCTGGCGGTGGTCTAATGAAGCGCAGCATCTATTCAACGGGCTCGAGTGCGAGACGAACACCAGAACGCAACAATCCTGTGCGGACTACGGCCGCATCTCGAATGCTGGCACAGTCTCGCGAGGCGGAACACACTCTGGGCACTGAAGTGGAGACGCCAGATTATGTGTCTGGAGATTTTATGCGAACGGGCGGCATACGCATGGGTCGCAAGTTGCTCGGCCGTGATGAATCCGATGACATTGATTCGGAGGCGAGTTCGGTGTGTTCGGAGCGTTCCTTTGATTCCAGTTATACCCGTGGCAACAACTCCAATTCCAATTACTCGCTGAGCGGATCACGCAATCGCCTCGACTGGAACACTCAACGGGCGCCCTTCGATGACATTGAGACAATTATACAATACTGTGCCTCGACGCATTGGTCCGAGCGCAAGGATGGCTTGATAAGTCTCACACAATATCTGGCCGACGGCAAGGAGTTGACGCAACAGCAGCTCCAATGTGTCCTGGACATGTTTCGCAAAATGTTTATGGACACACACACTAAAGTCTACTCTCTGTTTTTAGATACGGTCACCGAGCTAATTCTGGTTCATGCACCGGAACTCCATGATTGGTTGTTCATACTGTTGACGCGTCTGTTCAACAAACTGGGCACCGATCTGCTCAACTCGATGCACAGCAAGATTTGGAAGACGCTGCGTGTCGTACACGAATACTTTCCCACACAGCTGCAGATGAAGGAGCTCTTCCGCATCATTTCGGACAATACACAAACACCGACAACAAAGACCCGCATTGCCATCTTGCGTTTCCTAACGGATCTGGCCAATACCTACGGCAAAAGCAGCGATTTTCCCAGCGATCAAAGTGCCAGCTGTGAGCGCACCATCTTAAAACTAGCTCAACTATCCGGTGATCAGAAATCCATAGAGTTGCGCTCCCAGGCGCGTCATTGCCTCGTCGCTCTGTATCATTTAAATACGCCGCAAATGACAAAGTTGCTCGCATCGTTGCCCAAGGGCTATCAGGATACGGCACGATTGTGCATCCAATCGCATATACGGCGGCAGAGCAGTGGAGCCAATTCGCCGAGCAGCTCACCATTGAGCAGCAGCAGCCCAAAGCCTTTGCAGAGTCCCAGCGTTGGGCCGTTTGCCTCGCTGAACATGAGCATAAATATGAATTCTAGTCCCCGATCGCGTCAATCGTCAGTGGAGCAGGAGTTGCTCTATGGCTGCTCAGAGCTGGAGGTGCAGCACAATATACAAAAGACCTCAGAAGAGATACGGCACTGTTTTGCTGGTGGGCAGTATCATTCCCTAGCGCCCAATGGGTACAATGGACATCATTTGCATCACACCCTGGATCAGCAGCAACAGCTTCAAATGCATCAGCGGGAGTTGACAGCGCAGCAGGACTCGCTGTCATCCAACTCGAAGACACAATCGTCGGCCAATACCACGCAATCCAATACACCGGAATCGGCGACCATGCGTCTGGATGCAGCTGCTCCATCGCAGCCAACAGCGAAAATCTCTCTAATTGTCGCCGAAAATGGTGAACTGATTCTGCCCGGCAATCTGCACGAGAGTGAAGTGATGCGTGTCGCTCTCACGCTCAACAAGGATCAGCCGGTGGAGCAGCTGCAAACGGGTCTTGCCAATCTGGGCATCTGCATCCGTGGCGGTAACTGTGATCTGCCCAATAAGCATTTTAAATCCATTATGCGCATGCTGCTCCACATGCTCGAGGCAGAGCATACGGATGTGCTCATCTCTGGACTGCATGTGCTCAGCAAGATTGTGCGCAGCGACAAGATGCAACACAATTGGCTCAACTTTCTGGAGCTAATCCTGCTGAAGATCATGAACTGCTATCAGCACAGCAAGGAGGCGCTGCGCGAAATTGATACAATGATTCCTCGCATTGCACCCGCTCTGCCACTGGATCTGACCATTAATATTGTCAATCCGGTGATTGCAACGGGCACCTTTCCGGCCAATCTGTGTGCGATTAAAATACTGCTGGAGGTGACCGAACATCATGGCACCGACATCACTGATGCCCATCTGGATATTGTGTTCCCCAACCTGGCTCGCTCCGCCGATGATCAGCAATCGATGGTGCGCAAGGCGGCCGTCTTTTGCATTGTCAAGCTGTACCTTGTGCTCGGCGAGGACAAGGTCAAACCCAAGCTGGCCGGCATGAATCCCAGCAAGGTGCGTCTCCTGAACGTTTATATTGAGAAGCAGCGCAACTCCAACAATTCGGGCGGCGGTTCCACAAAGAACTCCTCGGCGGCATCATCGTCATGATTGCAAGCCAATGTTCAACGCTCGCACACACACACGCCTACACACTCACACACACACACGCCCAGACACACATACAAAGACACGGACGCAGCGTCTTCTTCTATTTCTTCAGTTGCGTATTTGCAAACAAGTGAAAAGTAACAAAAATTCAAGCAACAAACAACACACGATTGATAATGATGATAATACATAATATATAACGACAAATACTTGATAATACAAACTAATTATTTATAAACCAAACGAAAAAAAAACAAAAAGGAAAAGCCTAACTCTTACTGATAATGATCAAAAATCAATAATTGTGTAATTGTTTATTATTAATACACGCCGAAAGAAAAAATGCAAAATGCAAAAAACAAAACAATAATAAAAAAAACCAATTGTATCGACAGGAACAGAACAAACTATTTATATACGTCATAAACTAAAAACAAAACAAAGAATCAAATAACTAATACAAAACTTGTAGCCAACTGTCAGTCTCCCAACACACACACACCTACACACACATACACATTTTTTTTCTTTATCCAGTCTTATGCTTTTATTGTTTCTTCTATATATTTATATATATATATTTGTTTCTGATCAATTTAGTCACTTAACCGTATCATTTTCCTTTAGTTTGTAAGTCCCTAAAAGTGAATCCTTTTCATCTTCTATATTTTTTTTGTATCTAAATTATTATTTTTCTGAACGTTTTCTGTTTCGGTTTCCGCTCAACTTGAACTAAAAATCTAATTATTATAATTATACCACACGATTTCAGCTGTTTTTATAATTGAACTATTTTTGTAATTAATTTAAACAAAAAAAAAAAACAATAAAAACAACAACAAAACACTTATAGGTTATGTAATAATATTTATAAATTAATTAATTAAATGAATAAAAACAGTTAAACAAAAAAAAAATAAAACAAAAAAAAAGCTCCCAACATATAAACACCATTTTCTGGGTTTTATTTTTCACCTAATTAAGCATTGAAAATAAAAAGGCCAAGCAATTTGTTCAACAATATGTTTGCTAATATTTTTTTTTTCATTTATTATTTTATTGTTTTGTGTATTTTATTTGTTGCTTCATAAAATTTAAACGCTCAAATATTTTTGTTTTATTTACACATGGACTTAAATTATAGCTACAATATATAAATTTTTTGAATTTTCCCATTTTTTTCTGTAACTTTGAAAAGTATTTTTTTTGTTTTTTGGTTTTGTTTATCATAAAATTTCAAAACTACAAAGTTTTTGGTTTCTTTTTGTGTTGTTTGGTGAGTATATTAACTAACAACTAATTATTTTTGCAATGACTTCTCTATCGATTTGACTAAAAAACATTTTTGAATGTTACTCGATGTGTTTGGATTTTGGTTTTTGTTCGTTAAGCAATTTGTGAATTTGTTTGTCTTTGTTTGTTTTTGTTTTGTTTTGGGCCCATTTGAAACCTGAACTGGTTGTTACACTTAATATAAATAATAAAATTTCATAAATATAGTATATATATATATATTTAATTTGTGTATGTTCGCCACGCACAACAATTATCAGAAAAAAACTGAAACTAAATTAAGGCACTTAAATCGAAGGAAGAATTAAAAAAAAAACACAAAAAATACTGTTAGCAATTAAAATTGGATTACAAGTACAAATAAAGTGCGGTGGTTTTTTTTTGTTGTTTGTTAGTGTGTATCTAAATAGACTTAACATTTAGTGCTTTGCTTTAACTATATGGTATTTCGATCGATTTAGATTACCTTAGTATTGTTGTATATGTATCGTATGACTGTATATATAATATATATATATATATAATAACTAAACGTAAATCTCTTAAAAAGTGTTCGTGAATTAAAGTTATTTTCAATGGCACATCATTTTATTTGAATTTTTATTCTTTTTGTTTATAGACTATGACTTTTGGGCTAAGTTTACATTTAAGTGGTTCAGAAAAATGGTATAGAGAGAGTCGAGAGGCGAAAAACGTCTACTTAAGACTATATATATAATGAATCGAAATGGATTCTAAGACTCTATTGACTGTTCAAGTCTATGCTTGGTTCCAACATTTGCTTCTTACACCAAAAAAGTATTTACGAAATGCATTGATCTACGAGTATGTACAGTGGGACAACTTTATTATTCAACATGCATATGCAAATATGGCTTGGCATTAAAAACGTTTCGATTTAAAACATTCAACTACTTAACTATATACGATTTATTATATTACATTTTGGCCTGTTCATATATTTTTTTGCTATATATTTTCTTCTGATTTTTCTTTGGTTAATTAATTTTGAACGCAATCATTGCCCAGCAATGCTCAATATATATATTTATATACCTATAATCTGGTGAGCATTGCCGTATTTTGACCGAAAAAGGCACACACAGAGAGAATTTCAAATGACAAACGACAAAGGACACCGATTATTATAGCCTATATGTATGTATAATAACTACACTAAATATGTGTGTATGTGTATGTATATTTGTGTCTAATAACCATTGCAACGTATTTCTGCATAACGCGAACGGCTTGTACTGTAGGCTCCATAGCCATAACGCTCATACGCCCCATAGTCTGGGTAAGGATAAACTTGTCCACGCATTCGACTTCTCGCCATCTGCTGATGCTGAAGCTGCTGGTATTGGAGTTGTTGCTGTTGATAGCTGTTGCTGGAATAGCTTAGTGGCTCCTCGTACGACCAGTAGTTGTGCATGCCACCATTTGTGGCATCATAGTAGCCATTTCCAGCAGGATTACAGTTCGTATATTCTTCAGCCAGGCGGTCGACCAGACTCTCAGGCGTTTGCAGAAAACGTTCCGAGAAGCGTCCAATTTCTGTGGAACCAAAAGCCTGCTGGAAACCGGGCAACGGTTTGATGTCCTGCAAAGAAAGAGATTAACAATTCATGAATATTATAATATTTTGGGGTCTTAATCGCCAAAAAGTCTTAACTTCTTGTGGATTACTTCTTTTTCAATCAAACTTCTTAAATATTCCAAAACAAATTATAATTTTTTTTATGAAAATCTGATTTAATATGCCACAAATTACTTTTTGTTCGTATTTTAATCTCCTAACTTTTCTGGTAATTAAAATATTAATTATTGGTTTTAAGTTTTCTCCCGCTAAAGCTAAAGCTTAAAAAGTGTTTCGCTGTATTTTAATCTTAAAGCCGCATCAGTTGCTAGGAAACGTCAAAAAAAAAAGGAAATTGATTCTGATTCAAATCAGCTGTGGGCGGAGTAACGGTAAATTTCATTTGACACAGCTTTTTAGTATCTGTATCTGTATCTGTGTATCTGTATCTTAGCTCACCCTTATTTGTTCCCGCACTGTGGATTCCGTTGCTTCCATTTGGTCGGATTCGGTTTGCTTTTTGTTGCCGCCACGTTTTGATTTTTTGCTCGGTATGAGATCGCATTCGATAATGCGACTGTTGTTGCCGCTGTTGTTGATGTTGTTGTTGTTGCTGTTACTGCAATTGCGATTTTGACTATTATTCCTGCTGCGATTTTTGGTATTTGCATTTCGTTTGTTGCCACCAGATTGCTGCTGTTGCTGTTGATGTTGCTGTTGCTGCTGATGCTGTTGTTGTAGCTGCTGCTGTTGCTGTTGTAGCAGTGGCGCCAGCGCAGGTGGCACAGTGGGTGGCGCTGCTGACGCAGCCAGGCCATAGCCCACAGGCGAGTTTTGCGGCGCGGGCGGAGTGCGGGGTCGACGCGACGCTGGACTCCAGTTGTGCGCTGTAGTTGCAGGTGGCTGCTGCTGTTGCTGCTGCAGTTGCAAGTAAAACAAAAAATCGATTTAGTTTTCAGTTGCAGCACACACAAACGGGGGCTGCTACATGCTGCCAGCAGAAAGGCAGAAAAAAAAGTTGTTACGCTCAAGTGGCGGGCACTTCAAACTTGCCCCAACCAGAGGCAGGCAGCAGGCTGGGCTCAATGTTGCCAAGCGACCAAGCAACCCTATTAAGAGCTCCCGAGCTGCCAAAACTCTCAACTTGCCACCAAAAAAAAAAAAAAAAAAAAAGAGGCAGGCACCAAGCCCGGCAGCCAGCCTGGCAACCTGGCAGCGATGAAGTTCAGCGCGCAGCCCACAAAAATCAATAGGCGCCCAGTTTACAGTGACACCCTGTAAAAAAGGCTTCCGGCACGCGAGAGAGAGAGAGAGAGCGAAAGAGTGTGGGTGTGTAGAGCAAGTTGTTTTTATGCGCACTCTCTTGCGCGCTCTCCCACTCTTTCTATCTCTCTCTCTCTGTCTCGCTCGCATTCTCTTGCTCTTTTGCGGCTGCCTAGAATGCCGGTCGATGGAGCTAAACGCATTTTGCTTTTGGTCTTCTCTTTTATTGAATGCTGCTGCTGCTGCTGCTATTATTGTTATTGTTGTTGGTGTTGGTGTCGTTACTGTTGTTGCCGCATCTTTGCAGGTTCGTCATTATCAGGCAGTCGTTTATTTTCTGTTATTTTTTCGGTCCTTTGGCCTAATTTGTTTGGGGCAAGAGCGTTGGGCGCTCCTGTCACCTGTCTGCCACTTAATTAGTCAAACCTGCACTTTTAATTACTCAATTTTTAAAGCTTAGCAAAAAACTTACTCCATGTTCTGGATGCAGCTCGTCTTCGTTTATTTGATTAGTTGCTGGCTGCTGCTGCTGCTGCTCCCCATCAATATCCTGCGGCGTTGTTGTTGTTGTGGTTGTTGTCGGTGGCGTCTCCTTGTTGGGCTTCGCCAAATTGATTTCCGTCCGCCTCAAAACATCCGGCTGCTCCTCGTTGCTTCTCGTTGCCGTTGCCGTTGATGTTGCTGTTGGTGTTGGTGTTGCTGTTGCTGTTGCTGGTGTCTTATCAATATCGTTGACAAGAGGCGTTGGTGTTGGCGGCGTCGACGTTGACGTCGCTGCTGTCGCGCTTATGTCATCTGGAAAATTAGCGAGTAAAAAAAGAAAAAAGCGAAGAAAGAATGAAAAAGGCGCCCAGGCAAAGGCAACGTTTGTGTGTGTGTTAAAAGAAAATCAATAAATATTCTTTTTTTGCTGTTGTTGTTGTTGTAACATGTACATTATTTGTCGGGTAAAGTAATACACATATATATAGATATATATATTGTCAGGCTAGGCGTCTGTAATTATTTTGTCATGCGTGCTGGCTGGCCATCAAGGGTTAAAAAAAAATAGAAAGACACGACGATGTTGCAGGAACAGGTTGACCAACGCGAGAGAGACGCGAATATTTGCTGTTGGCGTTGTTGTTATTGTTGTATTTCTTTTGGCTCCGCTTTTTTTTTTTTTTTTGGCACACGCTTATCAAATTTCTGATATTGTTTTTTTTCTGACTTTGGGGTAGCTAAGAGCGGCAGCGAGAGCGTGTGAGTTTGAGAGCGACCGCTGGCCAAAGAGAGCAAAAGTACACCAACATGCACTTGTTGAACGTTTTACACTCATACACACACACAGGTCCGTTTGCATGAGTATGCAAAAAGAATCTGAGCTGAGTAGCAGAGACAAATGAAAAGAAAAAAAACTATAGCATGCTTTTCAGCGCATGCGATTAAGCCTGCAATTGTTTACGTATTTTTGTTGTGGCCAGCTACGCATATGCGATATTCGACATTCGACTTGAGTTATTGTTATTGTAGCGCTATTCGCGTCAAATAAATCAATTGCAATCAATTTAAAATGTTCATTAGCTCGTGACCGTACACATGTCAGGGAAAACTCTTTAGCATTACTTATTAAAAGCAATAATAAAGCAATTTTAGTTAAAAAGTTGTGTGTGAAACGGATGTTAGAAGTTACAAATGCCTGGGGATCTTTAAGCTTTCATATCCAGATTCTTGCATAGATTATTCGTCATAATGAACATTGATTTTTTGCGGCTATGTTGGATAGCTCTTCTACACCAACACCAACACCAACACCAACAGCAACAACAACAAACCAAGTAAATATTGCATTCCGGGTATGCTTCAGGGGTGTCTCTTTACTGTATGTGTTGGGCAAACAGCAGCAGCAGCAGCAAGAGAAGTCAGCGGCAACGTTGTAAAGTTCATTTACATGCTTCGCTGTGTGATGACATTTCACGCAGTCACCCTTACAACAGCTCAAATGTGTAAGTAAGTGTGTAAATGTGTCTGTGTGTGGGTGTTGGAGTGTGTGTAAGAGTTGAGGGCCCATTGATAAGGACAACATTGTCCACAAGTCTCGTTTACATTACGAAATATTTTAGAAAAGCTGTCAGATGTGCTTTACACACTCACACACACACTCGTACTTTACACCTTTTACGTTTGTGCCTGTGTGACAGTTCATTCAGAGTGTGTGTATGAAAAAGGTAACTTATTGATTGGCACCCACACACACATACACACACGCACACACGCAAACGTCGCTGCCAAAAAGTCAAATCAAAAAGTCAACTCATCAAGAGGTATAACTCGAGCTCCCTTTTGCCCACCTGCACCTCCCCCCTTTGCGTGCCTAAATAGACAGCTAATTTTCAAGTCCTTTAAAGCAACATGACGTAGGCGCTTCACAGTTGCTAAGTCGGGTCGACAGGAAGCGGAAGCATTTCAGCAGTTAACCAACGCTGATTGGTTGAGTGTTTGCGAAAATGTTGACTCCCTCAAAGCAGAGGCGGGGGCGGCTGTGGCAGCGACTGTGGCGAAACTGGCCGTTTGTCGTGCAAATAGCTCAACTTGCCTTTTGACGAACGACGCCAGACGACGACAAACAGACAGAAAGACAGACGGACAGTCAGACAGACAGACAGACAGGCAGGCAGGTCGCTTGTCAGGCGCTGACGAAGCTGACGGCGGCGTTGATGGCGACTCAAATGGACAGTCTTTGCATTCATTTGCATGCAAAATCAAGTAAGGCAACGAGTTGCCTTCTAGCAACTCTGACACTGTGGAATGTTTAATGAAGTTTGTGTGCAGAAATCTACAAAATTTGATAATACCCAGATTACATTATAAATATTAGATTTGTCTTCAAAGGCATTTCGTCTTAAACTTGATACTTGGCTTTAAAGATGAATTTACCATTAATCTGTTATTTAACAGTGAAGTTTTGATCTTTTGCTGTTAGCGCTAACAGTAAGACTCTTATACTCTCTTATACAAGCTGTTGCTGACTTATACTGTTTGAAAGACAACTTTAAACTTTTTACCGTTAAGTTCTTTTTGTTGCCATGGTGTGGCATTAATACTTGTGTTACATAATCCGGTCTGACATATGATTGCATAAATTTACAATCATTGCCCGTGGGCCCCTGCCCCTGCTCCTGCTGCATAATTTCATATTAAATAGAGCGTAATACAAATACACTGACAACTTACCGGGAATATCGAGCGATGTCTTATTCTCCTCCGCTTCCTGTTGCTGTTGTTGTTTTTTCTGCTGCTGCTGCTGCTCTTCCTCGTAATCCCTGCCATCGGAGGGACAGTGATAGGAGACACATGAAGCTGATTCCACCGACATATTCACAGGATATTCTCCACTATAAACTGGCGTACTTTGACTACTGTCGCTTCTGGCACGAGTACTGCAATTGCTGATGCCACTGTCTGTGCCCGTGGCACTTATCATGGGGGGCGATGTGGTCAAACGTTGTGCCGTTGGCGATGCCGCCGCATCTGCATCGTGCTCCTGCTTGATGTGTTCGATCAGAGGTTCCTCCAGCTTGGGCGTTAGAAGCGATAGCTGATGCTGTTCCGTGTAGTTGCGCAATGGCTCGAGATAATTGGGTGGCAACACTGTGCGATTGGGTGCCGGTGTTGTGGAGCGTCCTGGTGGCGCATAATGTGCGGTCGGAGACTGATAGGCGGAAAAGCCACGTGACTGACCGTAGGAGGAAGCACTGTAAAGCGCAGGCGCTGGCTGCTCATAGCCATTTCCGGTTTGCTGCTGATAGCCCAGATGTGGATGTGAAAGTGAATGGGGATGAGAATGTGGATGCTGTTGGGGATGTGAACGTGGTGGATAGTGTAGCACACTGGAGGGTATTAGCTGTTGTCCGGCTGGCGTAAACATTCCGCCCTGCTGATGGTGGTGGTGAGCATGATGTGGATGTGGATGCGGCTGGCTATAGTGTGGCGATGCATATGGCGCATAACGATAATAGTTGGGCATATAGGCGCCCGCTGCGGCTGCTGCTGCATAGCCATAGCCATAGGGATTGTAGGCGCCGGCGGCATAGGCGGATCCACTGCTGCGATAGCCGGATGATGCTGATGCATAGTGTGACATGGCGGCTTGGGCCTGAGCCTGAGCCGGATGCAGTTGCTCGTAGTAGCTGGCGGCTGCGTATCTGTCCGACATGGCCAATAAGAAGCGTTAAGAGCGGGTGCGATTTAGTTGCAACTTTCGTGCAGCATTAATAGTAATAACAATTGCCAAGTTGACTGCCCCGTCCGGTTTTCAATTGCTCTTGTTGTTGTTGTCGTTGTTGTAGCGGCCATATTGCAATGCCTTCACCTCTGTTTCTTTCTGTTCGTTTTGTTTTTTTGCGTTTTTGGTCAATGGCAAGGATATTACACTTACATATGTGCGATGTGTGTGTATGGGTAATATTGATTTTGTCTTTATTACAACGGCTTTTCCTTAAATCCTCTTGCACATGCACCTGCAGTTATTACGCTCGACTTAAGCCTGCAAGTACACAAAGCGTCCTTTTCTATATTAATATATTGAAATGCTGCTGGCAAGTATTTAAGTTTACTTCACTCAATGCCAGAAACATACATAAATATTGTGATAATTTGTGCAATATGTGTTTGTGGTCAATAACATTTATTGCCCATCAATGCCCCAGGACATTGACAAGACAGTTAACGAGATATATAATTGACATAAGATGCTGCTAATATTGGCATTTAATTGCCAAAGTTCACTCACAAGTGATATAAATTTGTGAGCGCCGCAAAGTAGGCAATGAAAATTTTACTTGCTCTCAGCTTGCATTAAGCTGATTATATTTGTTATAGATTATGTTTGCAAAACGAAATATTGTTGGACAGGATGACACTTAAATCATTATTAAGTAAATTTAATGCCATATTTCCTGGCATCTTGATTTTAAATTCAATGCAAAAGCAGCTGCATTTCACACTGACTGAATATGCCTTCGCCTCTTTGATTATTGTGTGCATGTTTGTGGTGTACATTAGGCGTATATGGTGCGGTTTGAGCTGGAGCTTGATTGATGTTGGATGCCTTATTCGTTCGCACGATGAGCAGCTGCGCAATATGATGTTTGTGCAACAACTATAACAACACCAACAATAACAGGCACACCCAAACACACACACAGTCGCACTGCGATGAATGTGTATTATGACCACAAGCATTGCGGCTGCATGCGAAACCGTTAATGAGCCACAAAAGTGCACCCACACACATACACAAGGACCAGAGAAGAACAATAGCAGTCGTCTATGTGGGAGTTGGCTAACGCCTGACAAGAGTTTGTGTGCCTGTTTATGTATGTGTGTGTGTGTGTGTGTCCCGTTTATTGATTAATAAAAATGGCTGATTATATGTTGTGTTTGGTGTTTTTTGCAAAACGATAGGGAAGCTAACAAAAGCCAACCTAATTTTTTTGAAGGCAATTGATAAATTGGGGAGCGTCCCATTTTTATTGATTGGGGGCCAATAATGTTTGTTTGCCGTTGACGTTGACGTTTCTTTTGCATGATGTTCTGCTGTTTGCCGCAGCACCAAATTAGCAAATCACCGAGCCAAAAAGCGAGAAAGAGAGAGAGAGAAAATGGTTAAGTGGGGACAGAATGGCAACTCTATTAGCAGCTGTATAACATAATCAATGTAAATGTAAACACGCGCTCAGCGCAAAGAGCAGCAGCCAGCAGGCAAAAGAAATAGCGAGAGAGAGAGAGAGAGAGAGAAACAAACAGAGAGAGGACTCAACCGGCAGAGAGCGGAAGCTTGTGAGAGTAAGGGGTTATGTTGAGTGCGTGTGCAAGGCGCAAAAAGTAAACTGTAAATGAAATATGTGTGTATGCGAGTGAGTGTGTGTGTATGTGTGTTGAACCCAACTGCAATCGAGCTAAGGCCTCTACCTCGCTCACTCTCTCTCCATTTCTTCCATGCTCATGCGTTGCAAGTGAACCGCAGGAAACGGAAGTTTGGCATAAGAGATGCTGCCTCTACCGCTGTGTATATGGCTGTGTGTGGGTGTGCGGTGTACTGTTTTGGGACAGCAACAGCCGCCCAGTTTCATCCAGCGCATATAAATCAATAAAAACACACACAGGAGCAGCACCAGCAGCAGCAGCAGACACGCCGACTCGAGTCGAGACGAGACGAGTCAACTTCAGTTTCTCAGCGCAGCTTCATTAATTCTTTGCTATACTTGCTCTCTACTACTACTTTTTTTTTTTTGCCTTTAACAGTTTTCGTTGCCCAGACACATACAATTACAAGCCAGGTACCGCATACACAGATGTATGTACATGTGTATAATGATTGCCGTTGACGTCTTTTCTTTCACATACGTCACAAAATGTGAGCGCTCTTAAGCGCTTGCAAATATTGACAGTGCGTCCGAGCGTATGTTGCAGATTCTGCTGCTTGCTGCTTCCTCCTGTGTTTTTAGTGTTTTTGTAAATGCAATTTTAATTGTGTGTTTGCGTGTTGCATGTTGTTTTTGTTTTTGTTACTTTCCAATAATTGGGGCAAGTGCATTAGACAGCTTCAGGTTTGATGCGTGAATGGAAGTATATTTTGAGGAAAGTATTGCAGGAATTTCTAATATCAATTCTCAATGAAAATTTACAAAAATATTAACTTACCGTAAGTTCCATTTAAATTGCACTCAAAACGATTTGTTTGCATTTTCTTTGATATTTCTTCTATTTATTTTTGAACTGTACGTTTTTGATATTTCAAAATACCGTTATATTTGAAGTGTTGCACACGAATTCAAAATATATTGTGAATACTCACAAACACACACACATATACACAGTTAATCTTACTCTCGCGCTGAAAAATCGAAGAGCGACAAACGATCAGAACTCGTAAACGCACACAATCATACAGTCTCATACACACACTCGCATTGCCAAGTGGCGTTGGCGTTGGCGGTGGCGACTTATTAACCCTTGGGATGTGTAATATATAACTGAGTTACGTATACGCTGCGTGTGCGTCGCGCGCCAAAGTCCAACGTAGACTGAAATGCGATACGGCTGGCGCGCTTCCATTTATACACAGGCTGCCTCAGCGGCGTTGTCGTCGTTGTACCCTCGAAAAGTAAAGGAAAAAAACTGGCAAAAGACGGCGGCGAAATAGCAGCGAAAAAACCGAACCGAAAGCAAAAAAGCAACGGCACTACGGCTGTGCTGCACTGGGAACCCAGCGCAAACTATGTGACCCGATTTGATGGGCAACCTGCCCACACACACACACGAGCGCTGCTCACGGGGCGTCTGAGCGAGCTTTCGCTTGGCTTCGTAAAGGCAACGGTAAAGGCGAAGAGAGCGTGAGAGCGCACTTTTGGCAATTGCAATGAGGCGAAGTTCTCTCTCGCAGGCAAAATGACAATTTGTAAAATACATTTACTTTGCTTACGAATTAGAGCACAAAACAGAAACCGAACAAAAACAGAGCGAGCCATAACAACAAATGTGCGCATTAGAAGGAGGGGAGGAAGAGAGAGAGTGTGCGCAGCATACCAATTGCCTCTGGGGGGTTTCCCAGGTTCAGTGCTGCTTATCTTATCAATGAGTATGTATGCGCTTGTTTTATAGATGTGCCACGATAACAGATGGCGTTAAATATAGCACATATTTGATGTTATCTAATACTAGGACATGCCTCTGATTGCCACCTGCAGCTGTGTGTATATTGGAAAACTCCACGATAACATTATCGGAAAGCCACACACATGTACAGTCAATACGCGCAATTATTATTGATTGAATCTGGGAGAGAGCTTAAGAGAGCTTACTGCCAATCTCGCTCTCTCTCTCGCGAGATGCACGTGTTGTGTGTTTTGCGGTTTTTGCAGTCAACCAAAAAAGCCTCCAAAATATTGTGGGTGACAACGTTGTGGTCGGCAAAGAGCAATGTGAAACAGAAAAGAACAAAAACGTAAACAAAGCGTGCGCACGCAACGCCATAATACAGTGGGGTAGGATGGAGAGAGTAACGGTAAACGGGTGATGGAATACCCAGTTAGACACAAACGAAGGCAAGGGTGTGTTTTGTTATTGATTCTGTAGACAGCAAACAGGGTGTAAGATCTATAAAAACATAATGATTATTAACGTCATATAACATACAATTAATACACTATTTATTGTAAAGCACTTTCGAGGCAATTTCTTTGCTTTCACAGTTTATGCTGCATAGTCTTTCACATACTTATATAATAATCAAGAAACAAACATTGAAATATTTTTTAAAAAGCTTCGCAAATTCTTAGCCAAACCAATGTGCGCCCATGCATTCACGCGTCCATTCCGTTTGACAAACCCAACACCATTCGAATCCGCAACCGGCGCGTGTGCAGACCATGTGCATACAGCCACCTGAAAACGATAAGTGAAAGTGATGCGTGTAACAATTTATGTTAGATAAGCTGACAATATCAACTTACCATCCCGCTCCGTTGGTGTGCGACATTTGGGGCAAGGTTTGGTGCTGACTTTGATTGTTACATTGCTGGCCTCTTCCCAGCGAGCTTCGGCAGCGCGCTGTCAATAAATACAATTTGGTGTTTATATAAACAAGCATCGTGTTATTGTGTTAATAACACCTACATTGGGATCCACAGTGTATTCACAGGAATTCTGAGCGTTGCCATTGCTGTCCTCGGGCAAACATTCACCAATGTGGAAGCCCTTCAGGCAGCTGCGACAGAACACATAACCGCAACCACTCTGGCAGGTCACCTTGCGACAATCAGGCTCGACAATCAAACCCATGCCACAACCCGGCTGTGGACAGAGAACACCGCCAGCTTGCAGCACATACTCCTCGGTGGCAAAGCGTTGATAGCGATCATATTCATCGCGAGAGAGCAGCTTAAAATGATGGATCTCTTCGATGAATGAATGCTCACAGCCAGTTGGACAGGGTAACGTATAGCCAAAGTCTGGATGTGGCATAAACTGACGCTCGCTGAGTCGAGAGCGACAGTAGTCGCGAAAGCAATCGATGCAGGTGACGTGCTGTGCGGCGCAGGGAAAGACCAAAACTGTTTCACTGTAAAAAAAACTATGGTAAATCTCGTGCAGTGTGTGTTTTAAGCAGACAACACTCACCTAACATCCGTGCAGGCCAGACAGGGTACATCTTTGATATTATTCTTAATTAAATTCAAAGGCGCAGCAAAATCCGTTTCACCACCGGAAACATGCTCGGCACATTTGAAATAGAATTCAGCAAAGGGTGGATCACCCGCCTCATTGTCTACACAAGCAATCTCCAAACTCTCGCAATGACCGCGAATGCGTCGCGATTTGAGTACATCATCCCAGCACTCGGGATCGCGATGCACTGTAAAGGCGCCACCCTTGCAGAGAGCACACCTCACCCGCAACTTGCCCTTACACAGCTTTTGACACTGGCCGCAGTGCACAAAGAAATGCGCCTTCGCGCGCACTCGTTCTGCAAAATTGGCCGAAAGATAAGCGAATTTATGTAACTTTCAACTCGCGTCTGTAGTAGCTCACCCTCTTCGGTGATATTTAGACGCTCCTCACTCTCCAGTTGCAAGTCAAGCAGCGTTTCGTTCAACGGTTTGGAAGGCTCCTCTGGCGGTGACTCTTCTTCTTGCAGTGTGCTGGGTTTTCGTTCACGTCCAGCTGGTCGCAAACGGATGGCGTGCAGCACACTTTGCTGCCCAAGATCACATTGCTACAAAGACGTATTATCAGTAATGCTGATTCATTAATGGATTGTTTTCTTACTTACCTCAATGGTGGTTGCATCGCTTAGTTCCTTGCCAGCAAATATGATTTTAACCTCTTCCGGCTGGAGACCAAGTTGTGGGGCAACAATCTCTTTAACGTTTTTAATATCCCATTGCGGCTCCAAATTTACGGAGAGAGTGCGGCCTGTGTTTGTTTTAACGTAAATGCTTAACGTGTGGGTTAACTTGCCTCCAATTTGTAGCAGCTCCAGCATTTTGCGAACAAAAGCAGCAATAAAATTGAAAATAAAACTCATTGAAAGCAGCACAAGACCATAACAACATAATCTTACACTATCAATTTTGTTATCAGTGACGGGTATTTTTGGGTATTTTGTTTTGACTGTGTAGCAGTTACAAGGTTTTTAAGCGCGATTTGTGACTACATAAATGGCATAAGCGATTTAATATTTATTGCTAACATATTCTTTAATCAAATATGTTGAAATTGGTCAATGTTAGTGTGATGTGTAAATATTAAAACATTCATAGTCACTGCTTTTTAAAAGTATCAGCTCGCGCGTACACTTACTCATTTCACAACACTGAAACAATCAGCTGTTGTGCCTAATTTGCCATTCGTTTGTTTACGTCCATGAGTGCTTTCGCGCGGCAATATTGGAAAACGAGTTCAAGAAATTTGTTTGTTTCATATAAAACTTCAAGTCTAAAAATGACAAACTTGAAAATTTGTGAAATAAATGGCGACTTATTCTCTGCTGGAATTGAGTTCTCAATGTGTCATTGTGTGGCCGCCGATTTGCGTATGGGCAAAGGAATTGCCGTCAAGTTTCGGTAAGGCAACAGGTGCGATATTCACTTGGTATGGCGAGCTAACGGAATTGTGCATTTACAGTAATCAATTTGGCCATCTTGAGGAATTGCAGAAGCAAAATGTGCATCCTGGTGGCGTTGCCCTACTAAAGCAACAACAACGCTTCATATACTATTTAATAACCAAGCAGAGCAGTTGGGGCAAACCAACTTATCAGTTACTCCACAGCTCCTTGAGCGCCATGAAGAAACATATGGTAAGAATGCATTTATTTATTATTTTATATATTAATAAATAATTTCCCTATTTCCCATTAAGATGCAAAACAATGTGCAGAAATTGGCGATGCCTCGCATCGGTTGCGGTTTGGATGGCCTCACCTGGTCAAAAGTCAAAGACATGCTTATTGAGATTTTTGGTGCTTGCGCTATTGAATTGCTTGTATTTAATTATGTTCCCGCAGGCAGAATGGAAACAAAATAAAAAAAACTATAAATACAAATACAATAATCAGTTCTTTAAGCAACTATTGTACAAGTGGTGGCACATAGTTGTAAACGGTTATCTCCACATCCTCACGGCCAAAGACTTCCTTCAGCACAGCGCTAACTTTATCCCACTCCAATCCATCGATGCCACAGCCTATGCGTGGTATGGCTAGCTTATGAATTTCGTACTTAACCTGCAGTAGACAAATAAATAGAGATACGTAAAACCCTTGAGCCGAAGTTACTCTTACCATGTGATCGCGCATCTTCTCGAGCGATGACTGCAGCGATTCGTATGTGGGTTTGGCCCAGCTTTGCGACTTTGTCACCAAATAGTAAACGTAACGCTCGTCATCCTTCAGCACAGCCATTCCACCGCTGTGTGCCTTCTGTGCCAACAGTTCATCCACTTGCCCATATACCTCCTTGAATTTAACGGCTATGCCAGCGCCCATGGCTAGATCGGCACCAACGCAATGGGCTAGCGAATGGGTCTTCGGTGCCGAGAAGAGATCGCCATCAATTTCATTTAGCTGATATCCAGTCATGCTATTCACAAAAGCTCGACGAAAAGCGTAACGCAAATCTAAAATTCCTGGAGAGTACATATTTGTTTGAGTATTATATTCGGAATGACTGAATAAATTTTATAAGAGAAATTATCTACAAAGCAAACAAAAACTAAAACACACATGCAAAAGAATAGTTGCTCAAATAAATTATTTGTTTATTTTTCAATCGTTATAACATTTAGTTAAAAAAAACAACTGTAAACCTTTAAAGCTTTTTCTCCTTTAACACCTCTTTTTTCGATTACCTCGATGTCTTTTATGTAAATACCCAAAAAATAGATACATTTACGAATGTATTTGTTTTGTGCTCTTAACTAACCAAATCTCTTATAAACTATATAAGTAACGGTGCATTTTGGTGCAAGCCATTTTCGCGTGTTATAAATAAGCATAAATACATGTGTTGATATATACAAAAAATCAATTTAGCTCCACATTAAAATGGCGTCTTCTCTCTATGAAGCGAGTGTCGCGAGGAGCTCACACTGCGCGGCAAATGCATAAGCTTCATGTGATGACAGGTGGGACACATGACTTTAATCGTGTCTCGCTCCATGTTGGGTGGTTCGTAGAAGAATGCAATGATATCGACGCCATCACTGACAAAGACCAGCTCCAACAAACTGCGAACGCGCAACCAATCCAAACGATCAATACCGCAACCCAATCGAGGAATCGCCAACTTAGTGACATTGTGCTCACGCTAAAAGAGAAGAGAGTTATTGGCTAGTTTAATGAAATTCTCGGTCTGACTAACCATATGTTCTCGCATGGCAAGCAGAGCGTAATACAGAGCTGTATATGTGCACTTTTCATGGGCTCGTTCCTTGGTAACAAGATTGTAAATGTAGCGACCGCCCTGCTCCAATACAGCCACATTTCCTGTGTGCTTTTGTTGCTTTTTCAGATCATCAACATGTCCGAACTTGCAGCGAAACTGTAAATTGATTCCAGCACACATGGCAAAATCAGCGCTAACGGAATGCACAAGCGCAAAGTTTTCCGGTGCGCTAAACAGATTGCCCTTCGCCTCTGTAATTTGACACTTGGGCGCGGCCAGCTGACAAAACGGGATTTACAATGAGCTGATATTCGCATGTGTAGAAAGTACTATTGGGCAATTACTCACCTCGCTGGATATGTCGTCATGCTCACAGACAAGTATTTCGATAGGGTATTCGCTGTGCGCAAAGATCTGTTGCATGATGCGCTTCACTTGCTTCCAATCGAGGCCATCGTTGCCGCAACAAATACGGGGCATAGCAACTTTGGTGATTTCATGATTGCGCTAAATCGACAGACAATAAGAACATATTGTATTGTGCAAGCCAATTAACTGTAAATTAATGAAATGCTCTCTCTCGAATGAGAGAATTTCCCTTACCATATGTTCTCGCATGCATATCAATGCCGCCTGTACATCATCATATGTTGCAACCGAATACAGATTTGTCTTGGTGACCAGATGGTATACGAAACGTTCATTGTGCTCCAGAACCAGGCAATTACCGCTGGTCACACGCCGACGTCGCAGATCATCGACATCGCCAAAGATTAATGCAAACTGCCAGGCGAGTGTGCCGCGGATTGCACTGAAGGTTGACTCAACGGCATGCGCCAAGGCATAACTCTGTGGGGCTTGGAACAGATCGAGTTTCGTCTCGACAATTTTAACGTTCGTGTTGGCCATTGTTGTGTTGTTGTTTTGTGGGCAATTTTGTTAACTGCAATTAAGTGTGATTATTTTTGGTTGAAAACATCATCATTCAATGCCAAAAAAACTGAAATTTAGTATGGTTACTTACCCGTTGCACGCAGCGCCGGAAACTTTCACGATGCCAAAACGAAAACTTTTATTTTTTTTTATTTTTGGCTTTGAAATGTTATGTCTGTGTTTGTTGAAGAAGAACCACCAGAACCAGAAAGTATAACAAAGCAATTAGCCAAAAAACAAAGTTGCTGCGTCTCTCGTTTTTCGATTAGTTTATAATTGCCCCAAACACACACGCACACACACACATAAACAACCAATCACCGTTAGTAGCTTCTGGTTTAGTCTTGTTTATATATATATATTTGTATTTATATTGTTTTTGTGTTTTATCAATTAGCACACGCTGCTGTTTTGACAACTGTTCGACTGTCGCGACCGGCGTTCTGCAGTCGAATGGAATGCGTTGAGCGTGCCAACTGAGAAAGCACCTCGCGAACAAAAATACAACAACAAAAAAGCCCAAAAAAGCCAAAGCCCAAACCCAAGTCGTCCCCAATTGCGGCTTTTAGATGACAACTCTGACTCAGCAGTGTTGTTATTGTTGTTGTTCTCTATAATATGCCATCATGCTGTTGATGATGATGACATGATGATTATTATACTGTATATTTGTTGTTTTTGTTTATTTGTGTTTGTTTGTTATCGTTTGTTTGTTTTTTGTTAGAATTTTGCTGTTAATTTATTGTTGTTTTGCCTCAAGCGGCGACATTATGAACCCAGATTCTGCCCAAAAATCAACAATTCTCTCGTCAAGCGCTGGCAACGAGATCGCAGATTTCGAAATCTATGCCCTATGGCTGGGCGACCATAAAACCAAAGCTGCTTGAGCCGATAACCATATTGATAGAGGCACCTGACTGAACACATACATACATATGTATTTTGACGTGTAGGCGACTCTCGTCAACGGTAATCAGTGGCATGTGCTAAATAGGGGCAGTCAAGCGAGCAGCAATTAAATAACACACTCAAACAACATTTTTTACTTGTGTTGTTGTTATTATTGTTTGCATACTTAAATTTAAGTGTGACTTAAATTATAATTATTTGTGTACATCGCGGGTGAAATTAAATATTAAAACACACACAGATACACACCGCATACAAATTACCATATTAAGCGGTTAGTAAGAGAATGCTGTGGTAGCAACAACAACAACAATAAACCACAACAAAAGTGACGCATAAGCTTTATTTATAAAAAAGTTTCAAGTATCTGCATTTGGCGCCTAAAACAGTGACTCGCTGGTGCGTGTCTTGGCTAAGGGCACCGCTATACAACACTACACTGTTTAATGTAAACAAATAAAATTAGCTAACAAAACGTTTAAGCACTAAAAAAATCGTTCATCATAAATCTACACAATTAACTTTAACAGAAATGCATTTAAGAGTTTATATTGTTAGTTACTCGAGTTTATTAGCCACTTAAACGACGTTCAAGTTCCCTATGACAATTTGCGAAGGTCACATTTTTTTATTTAATATGCGCGTCTATTTCTATCACTCTCGCTCTCTTTCTCGTTCTTTCGTGAATGCTTCAACGCATTTCTACGCATAGCGCGAGCAATTGTTTATCATTTGAATTTCACTTTTCATTAATCGAGTCGAATCGCTGCGGCGTCGTCGTAGTCGTCGTTGCTTGGAGCACCTTGTGGAAAAGCGAATGCATAGTAAACGACAGCGACGAAGACGACGACGACGTCGACAGCAACGTCTCCAACTTAGTTCATGGCAGTTCAGCTTGGCGCTCCGACGGCACACAACGAGCACACGAGAGCCCAAATATCTAAATAATAGCTATACGCATTTTGTCTGTGATTTGTTGTTGCTTATTCGCCGTTGTAAATTTACACAGTGTTGTTGTTAGTGTTGCGAATTACATAAATAGTTTGCGTGCAAAAATAAACTAAAAAACTAAGTTATACGTGTAGTTGCGTATTGTGCTAATTATTATATATACTTTACGTAGTATTTGTGTAGTTAGTTGTTTTGTTTGTCGGCGTGCCACAAACATTCGTATTTCTCTTCTGTTGGGCAATTAATCAACACGCTAAATCTCCCAAGCGAAGAAAAAAAATAATAAATCACAACTCGAAGCGCGCTTTACAACAGTTGAAACGTTCTGAATCACACGCTGCTGAAGCATTAACTAAAAAGTGCAAGGCGAAAAGGCAAAAAACTTGAGAGCAGTAGCAGCAGCGACGACGACGGCAACGCTAACTTCGACGTCGACGACAGCTGTTTTGGTTTGATTCTTCGCTTTGCCCCCTTTGTTTATGCCGTGCTTGTTCATTACGTAGTAGTAGTTGCCTTACGTGTGTACGTTCTTCTTACGTAGCTTCAACTAGTCTCTCTATTTTTGGGTTTTGTTTGTGTTTTGTTATTGTTGTTGTACTACTTGTGAATAGTATTTGCTGTAGCACTTTAGAACTATTTGCCATATTTGCTGCAATGACTTCGTTGACATTGTGCTGCTCGCGTCGTGCGATCGCTGCCAACGCCTACGTCAACGCCAATTGGCGGTTTATTCAAACACATCAAAGGCGCCAACAATTACAACAACAGCTATGTAGGCGTATGTGCGCAGCTGCAACAGCAGCACCAAAAACAAATGCAAATATGAGCGGTAAGTTGATGCTTTAATATGCTAATTACGCGTGCAATTGTTTATTATCTATGCGTTCTGATTTATATATATGCCTATCTATAGTTTCCTACTCCTCACGAATTAGACAGTTGCCTGTCAACCCTGTTGCCTATTTTGCATGCTGTCAGCTGTTTTCACGACTTTATGTCAAATATTACGTTTTGCGAATTTACTCATGCCCGCCCACACCAAATCAACAAAATATTTTGTATATAAATGAGAAGCAAGTAAAGATTCAAAATTAAAACGAATGTCTTATACACACAAAGCAACAGATGACAATTTTTTTAAATATTGAATCATTTTTATAAACTAATAAAAAAACAGGAGCCAACCAACGACGTAAACACATTTTGTGATACGTTTTAATTGGAAAAACAAATATCCAGAGCTAATGAATAATAATTTTCGTTTAGATACCATTATTCACCTAGAATAACAAATGTGTTTATCAATCAATAATGATCTAAGCACCGCTAAAATGATTTTTGTATTCCCAATTGTAGTGCTTAAGTTATTTTTGTGTTCGTTGGGTCATCTGTTTAGCTTCATTCATTGTTCCGAATGGAATGACCGTTACTAATGACAATTTGATTGCCTAATTGAACGAGCATTAAACACTCCAACACCTTTTCACGGTGCTTAACAAGTGTTGTCCCAAAAACCCGTTTTGCTTCAATGACTGTCTAATTCATTTTGTATACAAATCGTAACAGGCGCTGACAAATAGCGTACATAAACGATATCAATCATATACATATACATATAAACACTTTTATAAATAAACTTACGAACAAAACTGATACGTTTCAAAATTAATAGCTTAACAGTGTTGCGAAACGCAATGGCGGTAAAAAAAGAATTTTATACTGATAAGATTAGGTTTGTTAGGCTATCAGCGTTCCATATAGTATATTGTGTAGTTATCTAAGCCCCAACCACTTGAGTGAATAGGTCATCTATCAAGTTTCCCTTTTGTTGTCTAAGGTCTGTGGATTAAAACGGTATTAAGTGGGATTGTGTTGTAAAAAGCTTTTAACAACACTCGAAACCCATTTATATACCGCTTGGCAAACATTTCCGTAATTTATCAAGAAACACGATGTTAAGGCATGCCATATTACTACTTTTAATAATTAATTCATCTATTTGCTGTATAAAAATACTTGTCTATTGCCTCTATTCAAATGGATCAATTGAAGTTCAAGGTCATTAACAACGAAACACCGAAAACATTACTCTTGCGTCCCACACGCTAACACACACAGCAGACTCGAATATTCAACAAACAAACTGGAAGCGAGCTATAGCTACAATACAAAACTACATACGCTCAAATATCAATATGTATACAGTCGCACGAATTATAAAATTAGTTGTACAAATGTACACATATGTTTGTATATGTATATGTATATAAGTAAACGTGCCCCTTTCGAGTAAATACTTATACAAATAAAAGCTTTTATGGTAGGTCTTTGGCAGACCGCAGATCGAATACTCTTTGTAAGCTAATATAAAGGTTTGATAATGGTATAATAATAATGGTATAGAAACTTTTTTAAAAGCCAGTTTAATCTATGAAAACTTTAATTCTGTTTTGATAGCTAAATAAACACTTAGTAACAATAATCGATTTGATAGAAGGTAATCTCAAGTTTATTTTTGGAAAAACTGAAAAAGTTAATATATATACTACATATACATACCATTTAGTTAATTATCATTGGAATGAAATTAGTAATGGAAAGTTTTATTATTTGAGATAGAATATTCATTAATTAGCTACACGTTTTTATTAAGTCCACGAGAGGAGAATTTGTAGCTTGGAGAGTAGGTTTCTATATTATCGGCACACAATATAAATTGAGATATGTGTATATGTACTTAACGACTGCCTGCTGATAAGTATTCAAAAACTCATGCTATTTCTTTTACTCTGTCTGGCATATATTACGGGGCATGATATGAGATCTTTCGGGTTTGCCAAAAAAAAAAAACAATAAAGTCTTTCCTCTCTCTGTTTCTAACTGGATTGGGTAGGGTCTCTCTATAGATCTTGGCATTATATATTTGTTGTTTGAGTATTTGCTAGATTATTAAAAAACGACAGGCGGCTAGTGTCGCTTAGGGCAGCTCTGGGCGAAAAACAATAAGAGCAGTCGCATATTTGCCGCGTAGCAGAAAGCAACACGTTTCATAGAACGATTCCCTCTATTTCTTTGTAGAATTTGCCATCTTATCGCGAAGCATGTCGTCGTCGTCGGGTTCCCCTCAAAAACTTGTTGCTGTCGACGAGTCGCGTCGTTTTATGATCGATTGCTTCAAGGCTGTCAATGTGCCCGAGGAGCATGCCCGTGCCCAGGCCGATCTGCTGGTGGGTGCCGATTATCGTGGCCATTTCAGTCATGGCATGAATCGTCTCGAGATGTACATCAATGATCTGGCCATCAATTCAACGGATGGTGGCGCTGAACCTCAAGTGTTGAAGGAGACGCCTGCCACTGCATGGGTGGATGGACGCAATGGATTGGGTGCTGTTGTGGGCAACTATTGCATGGATCTGGCCATCAAGAAGGCCAAGAATGTGGGCGTTGGCTGGGTCTGTGCCAAGGGCTCCAATCATTATGGCATGGCTGGCTGGTATGCCATCAGGGCTATGGATCAGGGCCTTGTGGGCATGTCGATGACGAATACATCACCATTGATGGCACCCACTGGCGCCAAGGAGGCAGCCCTGGGCACAAATCCACTTTCACTAGGTGCACCCGCTGCTGGTTCGGATCACTTCCTACTGGATATGGCCACCACGGCGGTAGCTGTGGGCAAAATCGAGATACAGAACCGTAAGGGTGCTGCTCTGCCCGATGGCTGGGCCCAGGATCCCGAGGGCAATGTGACCAATGATGCCAAACTGGCATTTGCCACTGGCTGCCTGTGTCCCCTGGGCGGCACAGAGCTTACCTCCGGCTACAAGGGTTACGGTCTTGGAGCCATGGTTGATATTCTGTCTGGTGTGATGGCTGGCGCCAATTACTCCACCCAGGTGCGCAAGTGGACGCATGCGGGCGCTGATTCTGCAGCGGATCTGGGACAGGTCTTTATTGCTGTTGATCCCAATTGCTTTGCGCCACAATTCGAGGATCGCATGTCCGATTTTAATTCACGTCTTCGTGGAACAAAACCCGTAAGTGATATTTGCATCTTAAATTTCCCTAAGAAAAAATCCTAAACCACCTCTAATCTCCTTAGACCGATCCTAATAAGCCCGTGCTGTTGGCTGGTGATAAGGAGACAAACACCATGAAGGCTGTGGACGCAGCTGGTGGTATCCAGTATCTGGAAAATCAGCTAAAGACTTGTGCAGCCCTGGCCGAGAAGTTGAAGATTAAGCCATTGAGCTTTAAGTAAAATCAAGAGAGTAAAACTCATGCTGCCGAGCTTTAAGTAAAAGCTCCTTAAACTAATAACATATTCATGCCATATTGCTTAGCTTTTGCATTTCTATTCTGACCAAAGGACTTTTGAAGAGTGCCTAAGTTATAAAAGTTTTATACATATGTTTTACATCCTAGACGCTTGATATTTAATATGATATTGACATCAAACTAAATAGCTTTAAGCTTAAAGAACTCACAATACAATAAAGTAATTTACAAGTTATCCTCCAGCATACCAGCATTCAAAGCTTTAATGGTATTCACTGCATGCTTCTTGGCTTCTTTATCAGCGTAAATGGATTCCTTGATGGTGCGTAGCTTGGAGAAACGGCATTTGGTATCAAAAAGCAATGGAACCTTCTCAATGACAGGTTTAACAATCATTGCCGAACGCAACTCTTCGGCATTATCGGTTTTACTCATCGATTTAATGAAATCAATGTGACGTTGATTCTCTTCGGTCAGGCGGCGTTTCTCCTCCAGCAGGAGTAAGTTTTGGGCTTGGGCCATGGCCTGTTGGCGCCAGAAGTTCTTCAGACCCTTATTTAAGTTGACGAGTTCCTCCTCGCTGATATCCACAACCTTCTTAATGTCTAGCGTTTCAAGTTTGAAATTCTCATCCACATCACCAACATCGACGGGATCGACGACTTCACCGCCCACAATGATCTTTTCGGACTCTGTCTGAAGTTTGCGACATGTGATAGATAAGGCAAGAAGTAGTTCACCACTCTTGACAATCTTCTCGAATTTCTAAGGGTGCCAGAGATTAGCGACTGTAGTCGAAGTAGATTGTACTCTACCTTAGTTAAGTGATAGCATTCGGTGCTCAGTATACGAAGTTTCTCGTGCGTGGTTGTGCGATCCGAATGCATCCTCTCCTCAATCTTCTTGCGCACATTCGTAAAGTACTCAAACTCCAGCCGAAGATCATTTATCACTGAGTTGTCTTCGGTCTCGACATGAAGCGTTTCGGCCTGGATCTCATTTAGCTGCGCTATCATCTTTGACTCTTCGGCGTCTAGCCTTCTGTCCTCCTCGAAGAAGGCCTGCTGACGTTCAGTTAAGGAACGGATTCTCTCGTATTTATGTGCATCCAATTCCGTACTTTGCAAGGAATCCACAAATTCATTGAGCTGACGTTGCATCTCGGCCATTTTGTTAACAACCTTATCGCGTGTTTCGAAACGTCTCTCGATCTCCCGATTAACATTATCGTCCCTTTGCTCCAGATAGATCTGATAGTCCTCCTTCAGTTGATTACGTGTATTGAGATTGGAGGCGTGTATAATGTTTTCACTGTTATTTCGCATCGCATCCACCTCCTCGGTGCGCAGATGCACCTCATCATAAAACTCCTTGAGCAAATCCTCCGCCTCCCGCTCGTACATGTGCTTATTGCTATCCAGCATCGCTCGATGGCATTCAATGATGTGGTCTATCAACTCCACCGTCTTGCCAAAGCTACGCGAATGTGTCTCATGAGTCTGGGCAATGTCATCCATCAACATCTTAATACGATCGTTCTTGTTTTGTATGATCCGCTCGGAGCGTTCACCCCACGCTATAATCTCATTGCGTAGATCAACAGTTTTGATATCTGATGCCATGGCGTCCCATTCCTCCTTGCCACGCAAATCCATTCGCTTGCCAATTTCCAATTCCACTTCCAGGCCATGCTGTGGATTGTATAAGTGAGATTATCTTCAGTTTTAAGTAGATTCCTCTTACTTACGCGCAGTATAAGTTTTTTCTCCTCCTCCTTTGCCAGACGCTTGGCTTCCTTTCTGGCTGCTTTTTTCTCCGCCTTGGTGGGTCCCTTCGGCTTCTGCTCTTCTTCGTCCAAAGCCTCTTGCAGGTAATTGTCCGAAATACGCGTTACCCGTATCTGCGACATTTTGCACGAGATTTTTATATAATTTAATTCTAATTCGTGTTACGTTGCGTGTTTTGTTTTGATAATACGACTGTACTTAACTGTTTGCTTGTTTGAAATCAAAAGCAAAGCTTCTGTTTAAACTGTTTTTCGTTTACCAACACTGTACAACTGGAGCTTAGCGCCAAAAATGTTGAAAAGCTCGCTCCCGCGCAGCATCTCCAAAGCAGCGACTGAAACTGAGCTCATGACCATATTGTCTGTGTGCTGGCCAAGTCAGTAGACGTTAAAAGCTTGATACGCGCGGTTGTTTTTCGGTAGCGTTCAGCAGTAGCGAAAACAACAACAATAAGGACTAAGAACTGACACTAACGGAACGCCATTCGCTCTCTTTCTCTCTCTCAGTGTGTGTATGTGTGTGTGTTTTTGTTTTTTTCCCGGTTGCGCCTTGTAAACAAAAATAACTGTGCTTGTTGTGACTGTTCGTGTGTGTGTGTGTGTGTTAGTGAGCTTGTTGTCCTGGTGGTGGTTAACAACCCCCAGCAAAAGCAATAGCAACATCAACGGCAACGGCAACGGCAACTACAAGCCTTGAGTGGCAAGGGCAAATCCTGGCAAAAGTTTTTCGGGGTTGCAGACAGTTGGCAAACAAGCTGCGAATTCCTCTTTGAATACCCATAAATATTCAACAAAAAATAAAGTACTGGATATACGTCTATAAAACGATATTCAAATATATATATAGCATCCAATATGAGTGATGCTGCTCCCAATGGGGGCTATCAGAAGTTGCCGCCTGGCTGGGACTGCAAATATGATCAAACGACGGGCAACTGGTAAGTACGGCAAATGTGCATAACAAACAACGAAAACCCATCATAAATATTTATGCATGCACTTCAAAAACAAATAAAAACACAAACTGCGTAGAAATGTTGCATGCCGTGAAAGAGGTTAGAAACTGGTTGGAAGTATTTGGAGAAAGGGGGTACCTGAAGTACTGGAGACTGAGTTGCTTTTACTGTTTACTATTTGTACAGTTTACAATGTGAGAGCGTAAAATTTTCATTGCATGCTTTTAGGCGGCGACATTTCAACAGCGCAGTAAGAGAATGCTATGGCAACGGGACAGCGCACTGGAGGGGGGCATAAGTAGGGGAATTGATTGTTTTGGGTGGTCTACGCTAAATGTCAAGTGTTATTCGTTCGTTTTACGCTTTAAATACCAAGGCTACTTACTTGATGCATAAATCAGGGTTCGTTAACGGAGGAAGAACATGAAAAATGACTAATTAAATACGCATAGCTCAAGGGAAGTATTTGTTTTTCAAGGACTTTGAGCTTGTTTGAGTTATTTTTACATTTAGTAAAGTCCCTGAAAGCCTTTTAATATCTTTTTACTTAGCTGTCATTAAAGAAGTACAAGAATAAGTTACATTTCTTTGATTCCTCAGAGATTTTTCTTAAGAATTCGAAACTTTAATTAACTTTTTTTCCTACCTCGTCGCTTTATGCTTGTTTGTTATTCATACAACAGCACTTGAGTCCTTATACAAAGACACCCGACATGTCAATTGGCCCCATTTTAGCGGCATAAATTGTGTGTCACTTCCGCAAAAATGATGCTTCTTCTGAGTAGGCTCCCAGTTTCCAACTTCCAGGTTCACAGCTCATAGCTTGAAGCTACTTCTGTGGCACACAGCTGCTACTCAAAAGTTGGCTGTGTGCAATTAAGCAGCGACTGTCATACGTTAAATTCAAGTGGCCACTTGTCAAGAGTCTCAGCTTTCCTCTTCCCCTTACCTAGTTGTGGGTCTGGCGGTCTAGATGCTGCAATCACTGTCAGGATTAGCTGTCAAATGTGATGATGTCTGCCTTTTGGCAGCTACTTGGCACGTGCCGCTGTTTAGGAGCCTCAATCTTAACCACCCCTCCCACCACCCCGCTAACCACTCTTACCCTTTACCTGTGTGTAAGCCGAACACACACACATACACACAATGAGCCGCAAATTTCCCAAATGTGCCATCAATGTGTGTGCGTGTGTGGTTTTGCGTTGTGTTGCGTTGTGTTGCTATTGAGAAATTCACCACCAGACGGACCAGACTAACGGTATAACGGACTAACGGACATCTCAAAAATCAACCCCAAATGCTATAAGCTTTCATTTAGTGTAAAAGGGAACACTAGAAGGGGGGAAACACTCGATTTTATGGCCTTTGATTTGCACTTTTATGTTGCAATCGAAAATGGAAAGGGAGGAGGGGCTTTCTAACTGTATATTTGTTGCTCATACGTATTGTGTGTCAATTGCAGCTATTACATAAACTATCTGACAAAGGCGATGCAACTGGAGGATCCGCGTGTGGGACGCAACTATAAGCAGCTGCAAAACGAACGCTGTTCCACAGAATCAATACCGATGCAGGTAAAAGAGACGCCTCGAGTGCGTCGTTATGAATTCCATTCGTGTCGCTCACTCTCTCACTTTCCACATTTTGTAGCACATTGCACCGAACTCCCACCACAGTTCACCCTATCACGTTGTGCATCCCAGCAATAATTTAACAGCGGTGCGTGCATTCCAGGAACGTGAACAACGCCATCATCAACATCATCAGCAGCCCGCATTGCACAATCTCTCAACGAGTCCACTGTTATCAGCCTCTTCACGTGGACAACTGGTAGGATTAGTTAGTGAATACCTTTAATACACTTTCTTAGTCTGTTTTAAACATTTCTTCTATTGTATCATAAGAAAAACCATAAGAGTATTGCAACTTCGGCTTGTCGATTGTTAGTTCTACTTTCCACTTTATTATCCTTATTATTCTTTCCTCTAGGAAATGTCATCGCCATTGCCCTTTCATCGAGCTCGCTTGGCATCTAACTTGTCGCGTCGTTCCACCATTCAGGAGACATCGTTTAGCCATCAAAGTGAGAGCCAAGCTGTGGTTACCAAGATACAGAACATGTTTCCCACCGCCGATGAGAATCATATACGTTTGCTGTTGAAACGGTGAGGCAAATGCTCTCTTGAGACAGCTCAGCTAATTATTGTTCTATGCTAATCTCTGTGTCAATATATATGTATATATGTATGTGTATCTCTATCTTTCTTACACGCTGCCGCTTGATGCACTTACTCTACACTAACACTAACATACTCTTATGCCACACACACTAATGCTTACTAATCCTGCTACAATTGGCCGAATCCGTATGCAGATATTATAATCGTGAGGCTGTCGTCATCAGCGCCTTGCAGGTGGAGAAGCATCCGGTGACGATGCCGGGTCCGTTTGTGACGCCACCAGCACAACGGCACTTGTTCCATAGCAATTCTGCTTTCTATATGACACCACCGGCGCGCCGTCTGGACATGGCCGCTAGCCGAGTAACAGTCAACTCAAGGACCACGGCCAGCCCTGTGCCAGGCGGCCGCTTCGGTAGTCTCATAAGCATGCAAAGTGCCAGTCCCCCCTTGACAGCTGCCCATGGACACAATAATACATCAACTACTTCTGCTGCTGGCGCAGGAATGGGGTTGGGGATGGTGATGGGTGGTGGAGTGCTGCCAGCGCTGCACGGTTCACCACAATGGCGTAGTTCACCCAAGCCCCATTCATCGCCCAAAATGAAATTGAGGTGCGCCCCCAAGTGAATTAATTTCCTTTAGTATCAGATTAAAAGATTACAAGATGAAAATTAATCAACTAATGGATATGGTTGAGGGAATTTGATCAAAGAAGAGATAAGAAATGCAGTAAAAAAAACAGTTGGGTAAACACATCAGGAAACTTCAGGATAGGAAACATAAAAACATAATAATCATTGAATTTGTTAACTAATACTATCATACATATATGTATGTATGTATGTATGTATACATACTAAAAGAACTAGAAAGGAGGTTATCTTTACACTTTAAAGGTTCAGTTTCACATCATAATGTTTCCGAGCAGTAAATGTTTTTCATCTTGATGTAGTTTTGCTAAGGATAAATCACTTACCATGCAGTCAGTCAGTTAATCCTCATTTTTTTGCTCCAACAGATATATGAAAAACATTTTTCCCAAGGCCGATGAAATGCTACTTCTTGACATTCTGGCCAATGCGGATAACAATGTACAGTTTGCCTCAGAGAAACTCATCTCATTGGGCTATGTCAAACGGGATATGCAACAGCCGCACAGACCCAACAATCGTCCACCACAACTGGGCGGAGATCAGCAGCCAGGCAATGATCCGGCCGTGAAGCACATACCACTGCGTCCCAAGGAGTATACAGCCGAGGAGAAGACAGATAGTGAGACAGTGAAAGTTTTTAAAATGTTAAAATTATTTAATCCATAATTTCTTTTACCGACTCACAGTGGAGGCATTGCTTAAGGAGAAGTATCCCCAAGTTGCTGAACGAATTATTTTAATGGCTCTGGAATCGGTGAATTATGCTGAGGATCGTGCTACACAAATCCTTCAAATCGTGCAGGACGAAGATGAGCAACGCAATGAAAAGCGTGCATTAACCAATGGCATCGCCCTAGACAGTACCCGGGATATGGTTAAGGATCAGCTGGATGCACCTGTGCCAATCAGGTAGGTAGCGTTGCCATGCCTGTGGCATTAGATGCTTCTGGTTATGGTTCAATACCCCCCGTACCCCGTACCATCCTACCCGAACCCAGTTATCAGCTGCTGCACCCCGTCTGACTTTGCTGCTGTTCCTGCTGCTTTGATACGTTTTGTTAATGGTTTATCCTATTTTCTCTGTAAACCTTTGTTGCTGCCTCAATACAACAACAAAAACTAATACAAAATACACACCTTTGCTTGCTCGCTGCTGCCATTCATCATCGTTATCAAATCATCATCATTTAGTAAACCACATAAGCAACATCGTCAATTGCCATCCATCAATGTCACCACCCCCACAACGGCCACCACACAGATCATTCTCAGCAATACGCCCACCCAGGAGCACGACAACGAGGACGAGATGCCGCCAACAGAGGCAGCAGAGGCTAATCAAAAATCCACATTGCAATCACCCATTTCAAGTGCATCATCGCACTCATATGCCTCACCTGTTCCACCACAGTCACCCTACGAACGCTTGACCACCAAAAGCATTCTGGCTCGTTCCATCAACAACAACAACTCTAACAACAATAATAATAACAACAACAACAACAACTACAGCATCAGCAACTATTTGCATGGCTCGAATAGCAGCTATTCCTCCTATACCACATCAATGACGTCCTCATCTATAGCATCCGCCTCGGCCAGCTCCATAACGAAGGCAATTGAAAGTCGCGCGCGCACCAAAACCGATTCACTGAAGTATGCTCGTTAAAACCGTTACAATCGTTAACCGCATGTTTTCAAAATATACATTTTATGCACGCTGTTTCAGCTGTTTTGAGTTTTTATACGTTTTTTCTTTGGGCATGAAAATGTAAATTTCAATCATTTTTTAATATTTCTGGAAGTGATTTATGTTTATTAACTGATTATAATTTGTCATAGACAACGTCAACATTCTTCACTTTTGGATAACTCACACAATTTGGAATCTGCTGAATTTCAATCGTTGATCGAAAGAATGGCCACATTGGGACCCAATGCACAGCTGCCCAAAGGTGCCGATGAGAATCTTCTACTGTAAGTCAAATTGAAACCCTTTTTACAAACTATTCTTTAACAATCAATTCGTTAACAGTGCTGATTATGTCACCTGGAATGGTCCAAATACGACGCTGAATCAAAAGCTTACCACACAAGGACCCGATGCCAGTCTGTTGAGTGGAGAGCGTAGCTACAAGCCAACTGGACGCAATGTGGAGCTGTGCAAGGGCGCCAAGAAGGATTTGGCCAAGGGCAGCATTTATGCGCAAGGCAAAAGCGCCAACATTAAGTGCAACTAGAAGTTAAGAGGGAGGAGCATCAGCAGCAGCAAAGACCTTTCCTGTGCCAAACCATGATAACACAAAGCACCCTCCAAAAGAATCCAGACTTAACTTTGCTCTAAATGTGTTTCCACATATATATGTATACTCCTAAATGTTTAAGTCACAAACTTACATACTCACATATACCACTATTCCATCCAATCTCCAATTGTATTGACAACTTTTTTTATGAACAAACTTTGCAGCTTGAAAATATATGTATTCTAAACCGATATTTAAAACTAACAAATCTAACTTATTCCAAAAATGTTTAAACTTCGTCTTCGTTTAGCAGCATGTTGGGTATGCCATCGGTTATGGGAAAGATGCGTCCCGTTTCGGGGCATTCCAGCTGGCCCTCGAGCACATCGACCTCAAACAACAAGTGATGTAGCTTCTGCAACAGTGCCTCATCTTCGGTAATCTTGTCGGGTTGTGTTGCGGGTATATCATCCGCAAGTTCCGCCTGAAACAAAGGCAAAAGTAGCTCTCAGAACGAATATATGTAATGCATTTATATTGTTCTACTTACCACCTGGGCGGCACCATAAACTGCCGACCAGTCCAGCTTGGGCAGCAGTCTTTCTATAAATGCGGGATTGAATTCACTTTCCACCACGTCCTTCTTGTTAATCTACAACAAAAATGAACATGTTACTGAAACAATCAATAAATTGTTAGGCTTTACTCACCGTCAGTTTCAGTGGATAGCCAACCTTGACGCCCTTGATGGCCATTGAAGTGAGAAAGTTGTAAGTGCACAGTTTCATAGTCAACGTTTACGTTTTTAACAATAATACTTTATACTTTATCTTAATAACAACAAATGCGGTTTATGGGAAATGCACGTTTTAACCATTCACTTCATAACGCAAACACAACAGCTGTTTCTCAGCAAGGTGTTCAAATTAACAAAGTTATCGATTTCGATTCAGCTGTTAATAACATTACAGCAGAATGTTAAATTGATTGTTGCTGTGCGTGAGCAGTGTGACCAGCAAGCAGCATAACAAACAAGCAAGTGCAACAACTGCTGCAATTTTACGAGTTTTAAACGTTATTTGAATGTAATTAAAGTGCAATACTAGCTCTAAATATCGTTAACAAACATAATAAACGCGTAAAATACAAATATGGAAGATATTTTCCACTGGTGCCGCGAGGGCAACTCAATTCAAGTGCGCCTCTGGCTAGATGAAACCGAGCATGATATGAATTTGGGGTAAAATCAACTTAAAATAACATTCAAATCCTCCACAAATAATGACTAAGAACATCTGCTTCATAAATAAATAAGCATTGTTATGCGCTATTTGATATTTCAAGCAGCAAATTGCCAATAACCAATTGAAATGTCGAGTCTTGATAAAGTGACGTCATGAGTTATTCTTGTGTTGTGTAAACAACTTGCACCCATACATTAATATAATAAACATGGGCGTTCTCGCTCTCTCTTTCGCTCTCTCTTTTTATGTTTTTGCAGTGATGATCATGGCTTTAGTCCGCTGCATTGGGTCGCCAAAGAGGGGCATTCCAAGCTGGTGGAGACACTACTGCAGCGCGGAGCTCGCGTTAATGCCACCAACATGGGCGATGATATTCCATTGCACCTGGCTGCCGCCCACGGACATCGCGATGTAGTCCAAATGGTGAGTATAGACTAAGGTTGTTAAAAAATAAACTCAGCTAACTTTAATTGTTTTTTAGTTGCTGCGCGAACGCTCGGATGTGAATGCTGTGAATGAGCATGGAAATACACCCCTGCACTATGCCTGCTTCTGGGGCTACGATATGATTTGTGAGGATCTGCTTAATGCTGGCGCTTTGGTCACCATTGCCAACAAGGATGGTCATACGGCAGTGGATAAGGCCAAGCCTAGCTTGGGCAAACGCATACAGGATCTAGCCGAGAAGAGTGGGCAAGAGATGAAGGTCATCAGTTTCAAGGAGCAGAGCTGGTTGGGCATGAAAACCCGATCCAGAGACGCCACCTTGTCGCGCTTCAAGGGCATCAGCATGGGTGATCTAGACTTGCACACGAAGGTGTCGGTTACGCCCTCGGGTGAGACGTGGCGTGGTCGCTGGCAAAAGAACGATGTTATAGCCAAGATTCTAGCGGTGCGTCAATGCACATCGCGTATGTCACGGGACTTTAATGAGGAATTCCCTAAGTTGCGCATTTTCTCGCATCCCAACATTTTGCCCATCATTGGTGCGTGCAATTCTCCACCCAATCTAGTGGTCATTAGTCAGGTAAGTATTGCTCGAAACTCCTGATAAGCAGCTGTTAATCTTTGGTTTTCTCTTGCAGTTCATGCCACGCTCATCGCTATTCAATTTGTTGCATGCCCCTTCGGGTGTTGTTGTGGACACTAGTCAGGCAGTTCACTTTGCCTTGGGCATTGCTCGTGGCATGGCATACTTGCACTCGTTGGAGCGGATCATACCCACATATCATCTTAATAGTCATCATGTGATGATCGATGATGATCTGACGGCGAGAATCAATATGGGCGATGCCAAATTTTCGTTCCAGGAGAAGGGACGCATCTACCAGCCCGCCTGGATGTCTCCGGAGGCACTGCAGCGCAAGCCATCCGATCGCAATTGGGAGGCATCCGATATGTGGAGCTTTGCGGTGATCATCTGGGAGCTGACCACCCGTGAAGTGCCTTTTGCTGAATGGTCGCCCATGGAATGTGGAATGAAGATTGCCTTAGAGGGATTGCGAGTCAAAATACCGCCAGGAACCTCATCGCACATGGCTAAACTTATATCCATATGTATGAATGAGGATCCGGGCAAGCGGCCCAAATTCGACATGGTTGTGCCCATTCTGGAGAAGATGAAACGCTAATCGTAGCACCACTGTTGTTGTTTTTTTTCGCCAAGGCAACGAATTTACGAATCCAAATTGTGCCTGTTTACATAGATCAAGATAGGAGCTAAAGGAATTGCTCGTTTGATGTGTTTGCCAACTAATTGTAATTGTACTACTTTTGTGTTAATTTGACCGAAACTTAACTGAATCTAACTGACATCGCAAGTGCCTTAAATATACCGTTTTGAAGCTATCTATAAAAATTGAAATGTTTACAGGTAAAGCTTTCAAGTTTACCTTTTGTGTTCTCTTTCACTCACTCTCTGTGTGTGTGTGTGTGCGAGTATTTATATTTCGTCCTGCTCATGTTCTGTTCTTATGGATTTTAATAATGTTTAGACGGTGCTCGATTTTGTATTTGTTTTAAGTTGAAATATATACATACATACACATTCACAGTTAAGCTTTTAAAGTACGTATTTATACAGCATATACATATTTGTTACTAATGATTAAACGAAATTTGTGTACCTTTAAACAAAATCGAATATGTTAATATCTTGGAAAGCTTTTTGTAGCTTTTTACCGCTAAAAAGCAAAACAACGAAAGCTTCCACTGTGACTGTGGTGGGTAGTCAGCGTGAGCGAAACGGCCCTGACCTGATTTCCATTATGTGCACGCTATTCTGCAGCGCGTGGGCAGAACAGAAGCAGCGGCAGAGCAGTGCAGTAAGAGAGCGCCATTGTGTCCGCGCAGCTATGGGAGAGCAAAATATATAAAAGAAATGCAATAAGCCCGTATATGTGTGTATATAGAGTTTAATGCGCCGTATTAATTGATTCTTTTTAATATCCATAATAAAATAGCTAATTAAATTTTACGCTCTGCCAACAAAATAGGGTTGCTGTGTGCCTTGCTCATTTCGCTGCACTTTTTACAGTTCGATGGCGTCAAATTCGTGAGCCGCTCTCTCGTCGCATTTGTCGGCTTGGCGCTGGGCTCTCTGTTTATGTTTTTGCGGCACCGTTATATGTATATAAGAATCTGACACTGCGGCGACTGGTTGCTGTTGTTGTTGTTATTATTGTAGTTCGTGCTGTTGTTGCGGCGAGCTTGAACCATGTGATTGTTTTGTTAGCTCGCTCTTCGTTCAACGGCACATCCTGTGCCTGTGCATCGGTATTCAGGCGTGCGTGTTTGTGTGTGTGTGTGTGTGTATGTGTGTGCGATTGCAGCTTTAAAAACTTTTGCTGCATTTTGTTGCTGTCGTCGTCATCGTCGCCATCGTCGCCGCGCTGGTGTCGCTGTCGTCGTGCTTTTCGGCCCAGAGGCTGGTCGCTCGGTCTCCAAACAGCAGTAGCAGCGGGTAACGCTGCAGTGTGTCCAAAAGCCGATTTACAGTTTTATATGCCAGTTATGAGTGCAACCAACAAACAGCGACAGCATTTCCGCAATGCCAATTCACACAAATGGACAACGGGTGCAGTGAATTAAACCCAAAAAAACAGAAAACACACAAAAAAACTATCAATATTAAAAATAATAAATAAACCATTAACCACAAAAAAGTTTTTAGACAGATAAAAAACGGTACTTTAAGGCCGCCGCAAACAGATTAAAATCGCCGCAGTGAAAGTGCAAAAGAGAAAAACATTTAATGGCATCTTTTAGGCGCAGCCCATAAAACTTTCGTCCTCATTTGATCTGTGGCGTTGTTGTTGTCGTTTTAGTTCGGTTTGTTATTGGAACTCTTTGGGAAAAGGGCACAAACAGCAGCTGTTTAAATGTATTTTAGTGATTGCACTCAACAACGGCCAGCCCCCTTGAGGGCCGGCAATCCATGGAGTATTCAAACTCAAAGTGTTTGAATCATAACGAGGAGCACAGCAGCGACCACAAAACCAGGTAATTTATACACACATTTATAATAGTTATAGTTGCCCCATTTTTCTTATAACCACACCTGAGCGGCATACTTTTTTATGCTCTCGCCTCGTTTTAATTAACCCAAACAATTGCCTAGCCACGAGTGCTGCGTTTCTCGTGCCTTTTGTGTCGCATAATTTATACCAGGCACAAAAATAAGTAAATGAAAAAAAAACACACTCAAATATAGCACACAGTTGTTGTTGTTGTTGTTGTTAGCATCCAGGAGTCGTGTGCTCCTCTCATCATTCATTTCGCTGACGAGTGAGCCACTAACCTACTTCCTGCCCCCGGCGTTCAGTCAGTTAGTCAGTCTGTCAGGCAGTCGAGCAGTCAGTGCGTCAGTCGGCATAGTCGAGCCTAACAAAAGCCGCAGTAACTTTGCGCTTCGTTTGCTATTATTGTTGCCGCATGCTTTTGTTTGCCGGCATGCCACGCCCATACGGCCACGCGCCTACTCATGACATGGCATGGGTAGTAGGTGTTGATGAGTGCAAATGTGAAAATGACATGGACCAAGTGGCAGCAGCAGCAGCAGGAGGAGAGAGACGTTGAGAGACGAGATGAGATTCTCAAGCATCTCGTTTCAAATTCTCGATTCTCTACACACAGCTCTCTGATGGCATTTCCAATATTCATGCATAAATCAAAAGTTCAATTTTGCACATTTCACATCAGTAAAGCAAAGAGCGAGAGAGAAAGAGAAAGAGAGAGAGCAAACACACACACATACCACACACATACATATGAAGATAGGCATAGCGGCTTCTTGGCAGCAGCTAAACAAGAAAAAAAAAACGCCACATGGGCAAATATTTCACTTGTGCTTTCGAGCATCGCATCGAAAAGCGAAAATATTGTGACAACATCAACTACAACAACAAGAACATGAAGAAAAACAACTAGAATCTCTAAGCTTTGAGTGCTTGTTGGGGATGCTACTGCCGCTGCTGCTTCTGCTTCTTCTTCTGCTAAGGCTACACTTGTGTATTTTGAAGTGCATAACAACGTGAAAATATTGTAAAAGCAAACTACAAGCTAGACAAGCACACAAGCAGCTTGACAGTCAGAGCGAGAGGGCAAGAGAGATAGAGAGAGAAAGGGAGAGGGAGAGCAATTTCAAAATGCCTGATGCGGAGGGCCACAAAGCGAAATGCAATAAAGCTGAGTACACAAACAGCATCCAAATACATGGCACATGGCAAAATCTGATGGAGTTGCGGTACAAAAACAAAAAAAGAAGAAAATAAACCCAACACACACACACATACACACACACATATACAACGCGATGCAAATGGGCAAAGTCCTGTGAGTTGGGCATGCAAAACTCATATTGATTTTCTTTGCTTGGTTTTTTTTTCTCTGTAAGGAGAGTGCTCTATAATCGAAAGTTTTTGGTAATGGGGAGTATGTGTGGGGAGAGCTATAACTTGTGCGGTTCTTGGCAATATGGTTCGTCTTTTATGTATTGAATGATTGAGTGCTATCAACGTATAGTTTGAAGGGTTAGCGATATAGTTATTTCGCGATGTAATAGTAAATGAATCGTAGGTAAGCACTTAGATTGGAATTCATGAAAATGCAACTGAAAATGGCTCAACTTTTGTGGTTAAAGTGAGAAATTTCAATAATTCCTTCAAAAAAAGTTCCCTAGAATCTAATATATTAGCTTAAAATGTTATAGAGCATCATAAAAGACATAAAATGCAACTGAAAATTGCTAAATATTTGAGGTTAAAGTAAAAATTTCGATAATTCCTTCAAAAAAAGGTCCCTAGAACCCAATATGTAATCTTAAAATGTTATAGAGTATCATAAAAGTCAAACTTCTACTGTTATAGAGTAACAAACAAGTCGAACTCTTTTAGTAACTTCACTTTTTTCTAAGCTTACTGTTTCTATGGCTGCTGTCAGATGCAAAAAGATGCCACAAAGCAAATTGCGCGCTGTGGTTGTGCCGGGGGAAAACAGAAAAGAGGGAGAGGGGGAAAAGGGTTAGCGGGTAAGGAACTGCAGTGCGTATATAAGTAAAGTAAGCAATTTACTAGAAGCTTTTTGCAATTGACTTACTGCGGACACAGTGCGTATGAGTAATGCAACTTTGCATTAAGTATGACTTTAAGAAAAGTTTAACTTTAAGAGAAAAGGATGTTAAGGAGCTTGTAAGTGGAAAACCTGTTTTGCAGGGCTTATAGAAAAGTTTGTTTTTCCTTAGCTTACTTGCAGCTCAACACAAATAACGACCCTTAAATGTTGACCTGTGTTCCACGTACTCCATGGTCCGAACAGAACTGTACAGAACAGACTATCGATCAAAGTGGTTCTTAACGGTTTGCGCCCACTTTTCAAGTCAAAACACACTCACTCACTTGCACATTGGCTGATATTCAATAAATTCTGTGCCCCGGACTTCTAAGGAAAATGGCCAATTACGTGCAATAACGAGCAACGAGAAGTCGACGAGCGCCATTGAAAGCGGGAGATTGGGTTGGCAAGGGAATTAAGTGGGGTTGGGGGGTTGTTTGGGAATGGGGTTGTTTGGGGGTTTGGTTAGTGCTCTTGTGCTCCACTGCACTCAATGTGAATGGCCATTTTTCCAATCAATTACGTGGCTTTGCCCCAGTGAAATGAATTGAAACTGAGTCTATGACAAATGGTCGGGTTGATAATGGGACGAAGGCGGAGGGAGAAGGAGTAATGGGTTGGGGTTCAAGACAATTGGCAAACAATAAACGATAAGCATTTTAATAATTTACATTTCTTTGTAATGTGCATTGTCATATAATTGGAGCTAACGTTGACAGCGAAAGAACAATTTAAATATTTGCACTAGAAAGGAAAATAATTTTTTTTCCTTCCCTTTTTAGGCTTCCCGTTCTTAGTAGTTTTATATGCAGTAGCACAGACACGGATGCAATAACTTCAACAACTTCAACAGCAGCAACAGCAATTTTGGTTAGCCAACGTTGCATCAACACGCCACCCACAACGCCCAGCAGCCCCTTGAGAGAAGCACCCCAGAGTCCATCGGACGGGCATACCTCATCGTTGAGTTCGCATTCGGTTTCCAGTGACAACTTGTTGGGTAAGAGTACTTCAATGTTTATTTAAGATGGTGTGCACTTGATTTAAGGAATATATTTTGGGCGGACTTTAAGTTTAGAGAGTGAAAAAAAACCATTATAACTTGAATGGATCTAAGTTGATTATGAGAATCTTATTTCAAGTTAAGTTTAACTTGTTAAAAGTTAAAGTCTTACTGGTTTTGAGTTAGGTTTGTCTGAAATTTCGACTATTTATACTTGTCTTAAGTATTTTTACATCTTTTAAGTAATTTCTTCTTAAATTAAGAATATATTTAAGAATTACTCAATGTTCAAACTTAATCTTAGGTAAATACCTTTGACCCTGTGTTGACCTTAAACAAATTTGGCAAGATCTTAAGGATTTAAGAGCTTTGCATTATACATAAATGTTTCTTTCGAAATACCCTGTTGTAACTTCCCAAAAATGCAGGGTATTGTAAACGTTTGTAACACTTTGCTTAGATATTGTTTTTCTGTTTCTTTTTGTTTGTTGCCTTTCTGCCGCTCTCTCTGTTATTTATAGCTGCCCGGTTTTGTTCACGAAACAGATCATGACCCAGGAAAGAAAAATGGCAACAACAGCAACAGCAACAACAACACATAAAATCGCTACATTTTATTGAGGTTGCTGACATTCAGCCAAACATTGCACATTGCCTCTAGCTGCCACACCCCCTATACCCCCAACACAGCATCCATTGAGGTTGCACGACCCAAAATGTCGTTTGTGCCATGGATTCGGGGTTTGGGTTTCGGTTTTCAGTTTTGGTTTTGGTTTCTTTTGCCCATTGACAGGGAAACAGACGCTGCTGCTGCTGTTGCTGCTGCAGTCGGTCGCTTTTGTTACACACACACACACACACATACATGTACACGTACATACATGCTTAGAAGTGTTGGCCAGGAATGTTGCCACAGGCAAACAATCTGTGCTGTAGGCCCCTGTGGCAGCTGCTGCTACTGCTGCTGCTGATGTTGCTCTTGCTACGTTTTTTTTTGCCGTTGCACATTGTGTGTGGCACATCGTGTGTGACATTTATATGGATTTTGTGTGCTATTCCGAATCCATGACATGGGAATTTCTGGCACAAACTGCGGGCGGCTGCTTTTGCTGTTACTGCCACTGCCACTGCCACAGATTTTACCTCTGCTTCTGCCTTTGCTGCTGTTTTTCATTGTTATACACGCTGGGGATCGTTTTCGGGTTTAAGGTGTTGCAAGTTAAATGGCCTGCTGAATGCCGGTTTTAGCCAAGTTAAAATGGGTAATGTCTATATTTAAAGATCTTATCCGTTGCAAACTTAATTCAATGTGAAAGCGTTGAAATGTGTCAAGCTACAAAGATAAGATTGATTTATGTATATGACATTCCAAAAACCAATAAACACTTCACAGGCGTATCCCAAAAGTATGCTACATAAAATATGCAGACCATAAATATTATCAATTGAAAGATTAGAAATTTATAGCTAAGAGATTATATCTCAAATCGAATGATTATTGCTTCAAAGTGTGCAAAAATAAATGAGAAAATCTTTAAACTTCTTATTTATCACTTTATAGTAATTATAGCTATAACATTATATCTCCAGACAAGCCATTTTAATTATAATTTACTTCAAGTCCCACACTAAAACCACATTAGCTCTCACTCAAAGTGATAATTTCTAACGCCTACTTTATAACTTGTTTACAGCTTTGACGCTATCAGTCAAGCCCCAAGCTAAAACAAGAACAACAACAACAACAACAACAACAACGACAACTACTAAACGGCAACTAGCCACAAGAGCAAGAACAAAAAAACAAAACGAGAAGATAGAAAATACAGAAGCTATGAAAAAAATGTGAAAAGTAAACAAGAATTCAAGAATCTAGCAGCAGGGGCATAATAATGAGCAAATAAATAAAACTAAACGCATTTGCGCCACTTTATTGTTGCTGTTCTTTTAGTAGTTGTTGTTGCTGCTGTTGCTGCTGCTGCTGCCCATGACGTTGCTCAAGTCATTGAACTTAGAGACAAGCACATATAAAAACGCAACAACAAAACTGAGTAAGAGCAGCAGCAGCAGCAGCCGCAGTAGCAGAATCAGCGACAGCAGACGTCGACGTCGTTGTCGTTGATAAGTGAAATGCAATGGGCGCACACGCCAATGCAATGCAAAAACTAAAAGTGGGCATGGCACGATATTGGCATAGGCAATGGGCACGACAACAACAACAACAACATAAGCAAACCACGTGGTGAAGGGGCGGCCTACCAGCAAATAACTCTCACTCAAAGCACACACTGACACACGACGCTCTCTCTGTGACGCTCGCACTCTTTCTCTCTCGCGTGCAGATACGCACACACTGTCAGCGATTACACAATCAACGCCGCCAACAACAACAACAGCGGCAGCGGCATTTTATACTTTTCTCTTCCTGGTTCGTTGGCGTCGACGTCGCGTGTCTTATGGCGTCGTCGTCGTCGTCATCGTCGTCGTCGCAATATGCAATTGTATTTGTGTGCTTTTATGCTTGCGAAGATCAGGTTTTATCAGGCAATTGCAATCGAACATGTTACGATTGTTGTGGGCGGCAGGCAAGCGGGCGTGCGTTCGTTCGTACGTTCGTTGGTTCGTATTTGCTCGTTCGGCTCCACGAGCCAAGCCGATTCGCCTCGTCTTCGCTTCTTCGCCGCGTCGTTGCTTTTCGCTTTCGATCCTCGCTGGCGTCGTTGTTGTTGCTGTATTTTTTTCTTGTTATTTACAGTTTCTGTTGCTTTCGCTGCCGTTGGAAAAATAGCAAACTAGACACAGTCGCTGCTGCTGCCTGCGTCGACGCCACACGCTGATCATTGACTTTCGTTGCTTCTCTTTTGTGCCAGGCATTCGTCATGGAAAATGTGTGAGTCGGTTGCGCCAGCAACCGTTGCGAAATGGGGAAAAACAGTTCGCCAACAGCACTTGGGTGTTATTTTTTTTTTTTGTCATTTCCTGGCGATATCAATATGATGTGAATGAAGGAGATGAAGAATTGAATAAGGAATGTTAGTAGATGATGGTAGAATTTTTGCGGGTATTAGTTAATGGTTAACGAAATCGATTAATCAGAAAGAAAACGAAGATTATTTTCCCACTTTCAGTTCATTCCTTCCAGGCTTCCAGCTGTCTTTGCTTTCTGCAAAAGTTTCTTCCGCTATGTAGCGGGCGTCATGAATTCTTTTTATTTTTTGCTAGCACAACTCAAAATCTTTGGCCAAAAACTCGTTTGGCACTTTCTACTGCCTAGCAACAACAAATGCGACTAAAACTAGCCGCCGCAACAACAACAACAACATCGAGTGCAACTACAACATTTTGACTTCCGCATTGTAGAACTGCGCTCACATTCGTTCTCTCTCACTCTGTCTTTCTCTCTCGCGAGAACGCTCAAGAGACGCAAAAGGTTCTTTGACTTTGCTGCTGCACTCCTGCTTACATATTTTCGCGCGCGCTCTCTGTCTCTCACTCTCTAACTCTCTCCATCATAGTGTGCAAAACTTTTGTAACGGTTCTCTCTCTAGGCCCGTTGCCGTTCGTTGTGTGTGTGAAATTGATCTTGAGTGGAGTGTGTGCACTTGAGAAGTTGACGTTTACGATGCAGTGGACGTTGACTGCAACGCAGCAGAGCCAGAAGCAGCAACAGCAACAGCAGTAGCAGCAGCAGCAGCATTTGAGCTGCCCACGGGCAATAGAAATTGAAAATAGCAACCAGGAACCGAGTCGCCCCAGCAAATAGAAAAGTGCAACAACAACAACAACCAGCAGCGAGAGTGTTGTTGTTGTTGCTGTTTGCAGATTAGAAAGATAGAAACAGCAGCAACAGCACCCCCCGCCTCCACCTCCCCCTACTTCTTCTTCTACTTCTACTTCTTCTTCTCGTTCTGAGTCAGCCTCGGCGCTACAAAAGTTTTTCCTACTCCATGCACACACACACATATATGCTATTTTCCTACTCTTTCCACACACACACACTCATAGACACTAACACACATACATAGACGCACGCGCCTTCTTCTTATTCTTGTTCTTTTCTTACGCTCCGTCGTGCTGTTGCTGTTGTTGTCTTTGTAGTTGTAGTTGTCGTAGGTTTCTGCAGTTCTGCAGTTTGGTTTGAAATTTCTGTTGTGCATTTGGAGCGCTGCGAAGTTGGCGCTTGGATCTCGTCGAGACGAGAGTTTTGTACGCGCGATCGCACACATTTTCACCAACATTTTCCAATTCGACAAACTTCTTATGTCGTCGCCGTCATTGTACTCGCGTTTCCGCACCCCCTCCCCCACCCCATCACCCATCCCACCCTCCCACTAAATTAGTATAATTAGTGATAAAATCAAACAAAAGAAATCCTGCCTTTACACATTTGGGAACATTCGTCGAGTTGCAAAACAAAACACGGAAGTGAATTACAAAAATTATGCATATTGCCAAAGAAAATTGTTTAACAATTTAAGTGTTCTATAAATAGGTTAAAGATTTAACAAGAATTTGTTTAGATTTCTCGGGAATTTTTGAAGGTTAAGAGCCTCAGAAAAAGTTTCGTGTGGAATATTAGATTGGTTCTGGATAAGGATCTGCAAGGGCTGTGTTATTTATATAGTATTTTTGAAGTGAAGAAACAATTGTTTCGCTTTTGGAAATATTTTTTGCTTTCATTTTGAAAAAGAAAATATTTTTAAAGTTTAGAAACAATTGTTTTGATTCAATTAAGTTTCGTCTGTTTAGTAATTTTCAATTATTACCATCAAGATTCGTATCTAATGGTTCCGAAAGCTTGAAAAAAACTTTCATTCAAAAGTGCCTAATAAAAAAAACGAACTGTATTAGAAATTGGGCAATTGGGAAAAGGAAAACTGATTTTAAAAATGCTGAGAACGCTCCGGCGAGTGTTGCCAGTGTTGAATTCAATTTGCGTAATGATGTTGATGATGGTGATAATGGATGCCAATGCTAATGCCAATAATGCGAATGCAGCGACGCCAGCAACATGGATGTATACCAAATAGAGCTGGAGGCACACGAACAACAAATTCGCTCCCATTCGCTGCTGATCGATACGGTGGTAAAGAACTTGGGGCAATCGACACGCCCACAACAGCCACAGCAACAACAACAATTACAGGACGGCGACAACAATATTGCTGACAAGGAGCAACAGCAGCAACAATCAATCAACGACACCAACAACGACAACGACGACGACGAAGAGGAGGAGGAGGAGGAGGAAGAAGACGAAGCCGACGAAGAAGAGGAGGCAGAAGAGGAGGAGGAGGTAGAACACGAAGAGGGTGAGGAGGGTGAGGGTGAGGCCGGCGAACACGAAGCATTGCCGGAAGTGAGTTTCGATGCAAATTCAGATTTCAATTTGCATTTTTTCGACACGCCAGAGGATTCATCAACGCAAGGTGCCTACAGTGACGCAGGCAGTCTAGACTCGGAGCCAGAGGACGAACAGCAGGAGCAGAAACATCTAGTACAACAACAGCAACATCAGCAGCAACAACAGCAGCAGCAGCAGCTGCCAACAACAGTTGGTGCCGCACACGAGTTGCAACATTGTCTAAGTGCCATTGAAGCCGATCCATTGCAATTGCTGCAGTGTGATAGCTTTTACACAGCGACAACAGCTACAGTTGCCGCGGCAGCAGCAGCAGCAACAGCACCCACAGCAACAACACCCACTGCAGGAGCAACAGCAGCGGCAGCGGCAACTGCAGCAGCCACAGCGGCAGCAGCAGCAGCACATTTAAGCTGCACCACATTGAGCAATGGTGGAGGTGCTCTGTACACCATCAGCAGTGTGCATCAGTTTGGTCCCGCCAGCAATAGTTCCAGCTCAGCCGGCGCCCATTCCTCACCGGACAGCGGAAGGAGCAGCGGCGGCTGCTGCTCATCCAGTTCCAGTTCGGCAATTGTCTCATCCTCATCATCATCATCGTCGTCCGCATCCAGCGTTGAGCATTTCAATCGAACGACGTTACTCAATGCCGGAGCAGTCAATCAATTACAACAGCTACAACAGCAACACCAACACCAACAGCAGCAGCAGCAGCAACATCAACATCAGCAACAACATACAACATCCTCAGCTGCAACGTCAACGGTCAGCAGCAGCAGTTCATCGGCAACGTCGTCAGTTGTTGCGCATTTGAGCAAAGGACACGCAGGTATGTCAACAACAACTGTGTGTGCCACATCGAGTCACGTAACACTTCCGCAATGTGTTGCAAGCGCATATCTCTATGAATGTATGTTTGTATGTGTGTGTATATGTGTGAAACGTTTTTATCTAATCTTACATTTGCATTGCACAACACTTAAACAACAATAACAACAACAACAACAACAACAGCAACACCAACACCTTTCCCCCGTTGCCACACACACTTTCCTCCATTTTCTGCGGAAACTATTAAGGCGCAGCCATAGAAAATGTGAAAATGAATGTAATTCCCTTGTCTTGTTGTTGTTGCTGTTGTTTTTTGTTGCTGTGGCAAGGAAATTGACTTTGCCGTCGCAATTGAAAGGCATGAAAAAACGTTTTCATTTTCATAAATAACTTGAAATTGCATTTATAACTCGCTTAACGTTTTCCATTTTAATAAAACTGTCGAGTTTTACGTTATGCAAAGAGATTTTATGGTTTTAGTTTGATTAAACTTAGATTTATAATGCTTAAATAAGACTTTTCAAGATGAAAGATTTCTTTTCTAGTCGAAAAACAATTGGAAACCCATTAAAAAGTTATAAAATCTCTACTCAAAAACTAAAACTGTGGGCTTTTACCATATGCAAAAAGAATTTGTGGTTTATTTTGATTAAACTAAGACTTAAATAACACTTTTCAGACTAAGCTTTAAGATGAAAGATTTCTTTTCTGATGGAAACCCATTAAAAAGTTAAAAAATCTCTACTCGAAAAGTTTTCCGGTTTTTAGGGCATATAAATCCGAAAGATGTTTCGGCCAAATCTTAAGAAATTAAGTTTGCAACACAACTTGCCCCCAGGACTTGGCTAAATATGCTTTCTGCATAACAAGCGAAATTCCACAGCAGAAAACTTGTGGCAATAACGTTGGCGGCGGAGCTTTCTAATTGGCTGCCGTTGCTGCAGAGTTTTAGTGGCAAGGATTCATTTGCCGCATTTAATTGCGGCAATTAGTGTGAGAAGGGGCAGCAACAAATCAAATTGCAGTGGCTCCGTGGTGCGGGGCGGAGGCACAAATCAGCGAAAGAGATGTGCAACCAAAAAAAAACTAGTTACTGTCATTGTGGCATGCCACCAGTATACATCATTTTTGCCAATCAGTTTTCCTTTTCCTTTGCGTTGTGCGATTTTTATTATCAGCAACAGCAAAAAAAAAAAACAGAAAATTCGAAAAAATTATGAACTGGTCGCTGGTTTTGTCGGTTGTCGGTTGTTGTTGTTGTTGTTTTTGTTTGTCTATCGCCAGCCACTGTCTGACAACGCGGAAATGCCAAGCTCTGCCACATGCCCCATGCAACCAAGCCACAGCTACAGCAAACAATGGCGTCTAAATTGTCAACTCACAAAGGCGGCCAAGTGATTTGCATTTGAACGCGGCGCGAAAATGAAGTAAAGCAGCGCTAAACGCAGCAGCAGCAACACAAGAGGCAGAGGTAGTTAATACACTGTAAAAAATTGTGTATAACCTTTAGATAACTAACAACTCTAAATTGTAAAGAGGAGTTAAGTTTGAAGTTATGAAATTTTCTTCATTATAGCCTTAACCAATGAAAGGGGTAAAAAAGTATGTAAGAGGCAGAAGTAAGCTTCTCCGATCCCATAAAGTATATATATTCTTGATCAGCATCAACAGCCGAGTCGATATAGCCATGTCCGTTTGTATGAGCGCGTCGATCTCAGGAACTACAAAAGCTAGAGACTTCAGTTTTTGGATATGAACTCTTCTAATCCCAAGTTTGTTGAAAATTTTCGATAACTTTCCAGTTTACGATATACACATGTAATCGATAACAAAAAACATTTTATTTCAAAAAGTTGAAAATGAGGATAGAAACTATTAACAAAATAATTAACATCTGCGGAATTTTTATTAAAATAGATTGAGAAACACCAGAGAGATATGAAACCATCAAGCATTGGGACAGTGGTACACAGCCATATGTGTATGTCTATCAGACCGACCATCTGTCTGTCTATATGGTCAAGGATTAAGGGTATCTTCTAGTCGGGTATCTTCGAGCTTACTCGACTAGATCCTTCTTACTTGTTTTCTTTTATATTTAGATTTTTTCATTAGTTTTCTCTTAGTGTATGTGACTGCCACTTGAATTTCCTTTTGCGCACCCAAAACTGTTGACATTTTCCAGACGACGACGTCGACGACGACGACGATTGTGGTGCTGCCTGCTTGCCTGCCCGGCTGCCTGCTTGCAACATTGCCTTGCCACCACCTACTCCTATGCTGTATGCCGCTTTTGGCTGAAAATTCAATTTGCAATTGCACAAGCGCGTAACACTACTACTGGGTAGCAGCAGCCTGCCCCTTCTGCCACGCCACCCCTCCTGATAGCCCACCCCTTGCATCATGCCACCAAGAAACTACACTTCGTTTGTGGTGCGTTGCATTTGTTGGCGCGTGCAAGTTGCACATTAATTTCATTTCATTTTGCCTCGCATTTCGAGGTGTGGCAACGTCGATTGCTGCAACAACAACAACAACTGCCAACTGCAACAACTAGTCGTAGTTCAAACTCCGCGCTTAGTTCATTTGCCTTTATTTTTGCGTTTTTGCATTAGAAAAAGGCAAATTGAAATGAAATGAAATGCCAAGAAGCAAACAATTTTCATTTTGTTGATGTTGCAGTTGCAGCAGTTGTTGTTGTTTCGGTTGTTGTTGTTGTTGCTCTCTCGTCTGCCTTCATTTTTCCAGCAATTTGCATTGCAAATTTTCGGCGCTTGCAGTGAAAATTGTGTGGCTGCCTTTATGCCTTTTGTTGCAAGTAAGTAAGCAGTTTGTTGCTAGTTTTTCCTAGCTGCTGCTGCTGTTGCTCTTCCTCTACTCCTTCTTCTTCTTCTTCTGCTTCTTCTTGACTGCTTCACTAACTGCCTGTTTGTTGTTGTTGCTGCTGCCTGCTGCTTTTGTGTAGGTGGTTTCTGTGACGGTGGCGTATACGTGATTTTTTGGCATTTTTCCTTATCATTGAAGCAGCCATCAGCTTTGTAGGTTTTCCTTGTTGTTGTTGTCGAAGTTGTTGTTGTTGTAGTTGAAGTTGAATGTACTTTTGAGCAGCATGCATTTGAATTTGATTGCGTTGTTTTTGTTGTTGGTGGTGGTGTTGTTGTTGCTGGCGTTGTTGCCGGCAATTACGTTCACAAAATGCGTTTTTCTTTTGGCATTTTCATGATGGATTTTTCAACAAGAATTTATATTGTGTGCAAAACGAGTAGACGAAGAAATGTTAGAACGAATGAAGGTAAAGCGGATTGAGAAACAATTCTTTTTGCTTAAATTTAACGATGTGAAGGTAAAAATTGAAAATGCAGAAGAAAACGTTGAAGAGTTTGGCTTTTAACCCAGAAATGGGAAAAAAGGTATTATGAAGGTTCGACCCCATAAAGTACATATATATATTCATGATCAGCATCAACAACCAAGTCGATATAACTACAAGAGCTAGAGTCTCCAGATTTTGGATATAAGCTCTCCTTATCCCTAGTCATAGCAAGTTTGTTTCAAATTCTCGATAAGTTTTCCAGTTTATGATATACACATGTAATCGACAACAAAAAAATCTTGAAAATGGAATACCTAAAAATGGGAATTGAAGCTCTTAACAAAATATTAAACATCTGTAATATTTTTATTAAAATCGGTTCAGACCGAAGATATGATACCATCAAGCATTGGTACAGTAGTATGTGTATGTCTGTCAGTTCGACCGTCTGTCCATCTGTACGGTCAAGGGTTAAGGGTATGTTTTAGAGCTTACTCGACTAAAGCTTTCTTGTTTCTTATATAAGAATGTTTATAAATGGAACAAAAGAAAACATAATCTTGAGTTCTTAAGTTAAGTTAAGATCGAAGATTGTTTGTTAGTTTATGCCGAAACAGAATACCATCGACTAGAATCTCCATCAAAAATAACGAATATGCTTTTCTTAAGATGATTTATCATAATAAAATCACATAAAATCATATTTAATAACAACAAATATTAATCACATTGACACTTACGTAAGCCCGGAACAACTTTAACTCAATTTACTTCCAAATTTGATTACAGAAAACTTTAATTTCCATTTCCCATTTCCTTTCGCTAAATCGCTTTAAAGCGCCAATCCAGTTGAAAGCGCTCTTCCATTAGAGCTGCAAATTGATTTTATTTGCCATCTTACCGGGAAGAAAGAGAAAGAGAAGGAGAAAGAAGGAAACAGGAGGGTGATGGGAAAGGGGGGCTATGATATTGACAGCGGTGCTGTCATTGGTTGTCACTGACAAATGAGGTGACATTCACAAGTGCCACATGCGGCAGATGTGGAGCAAGCGATAGTCAACGCGGCAAAGCAAAGCTCATTTAACAAATTGCCATGGCGTATGAGCAATATATATATATATGAAGTTGCGGCAAGTTGCATAAGCAACAACTTTCCAAAAATACACAATAACAACAACAACAATTGCACCTTGTCATTGCAGAGCAACACTCGCAGCAGCAACAGCAGCAGCAATCACAACAGCAACATCAGCACTCACAACAGCAACAGTTGCAACAACAGCAACACTCGCAGCAGCAACCGCAATTCGGTATTGTTGATTCCAGCAACAACAGCAACAGCAACAACAGCAGCAACTCCAACAGCAACAGCAACAACAACAGCAACAGCAACGGTGTCTCCTCCAAATCGTTTGTGCCCTGTAAGGTTTGTGGCGACAAAGCATCGGGCTATCATTATGGTGTAACCTCCTGCGAGGGTTGTAAGGTAAGTTCTTCTTCAATATCTCCGAAATAAACCCAACTAAATATATTCCAATTCATTTTCGCAGGGCTTCTTTCGTCGCAGCATACAAAAGCAAATTGAATATCGCTGCTTGAGGGACGGCAAGTGTTTGGTAATCCGTCTAAATCGTAATCGCTGTCAATATTGTCGCTTCAAGAAATGCCTCTCGGCTGGCATGAGCCGTGACTGTAAGTACTCTACACACACACAACTTGCAACTTGCAACCAAATTTAAGATTAAGTACAAACTTCGAAAAGCTGTGCAACTGCAACAGCTGCTCCTAAAAAGAATGTCTATGGCCAGTTGCTGTTGTTGCTGCACCCAACTTAAAGTTGTCGTCAAGATTGTTGTTGTTGTTAGTGTGTTGATTGCTTTATTAGCCAACAACTTAACTTAACTGTGAACAGACATTGGCACATTTTGCACTCTTTTTTTTCGTTTTGGCCGATTAAAGATTGTGTCCGTTGAGTGTCGCGTTTTGCTGCCAACGCAAATTGACAGGCTCTCCGATTTGGAGAGTTTGATATTTATTGCTTTATAGTTTGGTTAGTTGACTCTTTAATCAGTTTAGCTTAGCTTGACCTTATATCCTTACTTAATGGCTTAATTGATTGAGTTTCGGTTAATGTGCTTAAATAAATTTTAGATTATCTGAGTATGAGGTCGTTTTAGTAAATTAGCAAACAAGGATTCGGAAAAGCAGTTATATGATCATTTCGGATTTTTCAGGTCGATTCCAAGCTTTCCATTGTCAAAACTTACTCAAAACTATATTTAAACCAGATTTTACCCAAGATTCATGTCAAAGATATATGTCTATCTCTAAGAAAACTATTTAGGGATGAGTTAGCTGGAATATTAATGTATTCAAATCTAGAAACCCAGTTTTTCATGTGGAGATCGTATTCTATTACATTAACTATGGGAAGGTTCCGAACTTTCCTTTAGAACTTACAAGACCTTACCAAATCAATAGATAGGATAACTAACTATGTGAAGTTTCCGATCTTTCCTTTAGCACTTACAAAACTATACATAATCAATAGATCTGTATAAGTTCAAGTCATGCTCATCTAGATTATTCGTAAAATGAAGTTTCAAAGCTTTACTAATCTAATCAGAAATCATGTTTTCACTATTTACCAATATTCTTTTTATAAGTTTCAAACTTTTTACTTCTATAATTTTGCTAAAACTCGACTAAAGAAGAAAAGATTCTCATCAGAACTTCCAAATATATTCATTTTGAGTTTTACTCCTCAGTTCTATCTTCAAAACCCATAAAAGTCTTAACCCTTCTTCTAGACAAAAAGTTTCTACGCATTATCTCATACTTAACATTCATTAACATTTCAGATGGGTTCTTGTCTTTCATATTATGTTCTTGCCAATACACACACACACACACACACATGTTAATGTTCATTTCAAAAGGCACATTCATCTAACTTGATTATCTTTCGTTGCTGCCACAGCTTCGTTAACAAGCAACACACACTCAAACAATGTGCCGCCAGCAAAACAACAACAATATTTTGACTCTTTTCAGCCTCGTTCAGCTCATGTTGCACACACACACACATACATATGTGTATTTGTCTTAAGTGGGTGTACTTCCTGGTTAAGACGAAAGCCAAAAGGCACTAAAAAAAAAACACAAATCCGGCAATCACAAAAAGGAGCCTTAAAAACCAAATTAGTTTTTATGAACCTTGTCAGACAACACAGCAACAGCAATTGCCGTTGTTGTCGATGTTGTTGTTGCTGTTGTTGTTGCTGTTGCGTTTAAATGCAATTTATTTGATGTTGCACAATTAATTGCCTCGAACGTGAAAGCGGGGGGAAGTAAAGTGAAGGAGGAGGGTTGCATGCTCAGTGGGTGTGTGACAGACATTTGTTGTTGTTGTTGCTGTTGCTTGCAACATTTATTAGTCGCCCTGCAACATTTGTTGCCCGGTTTTTTTATGGGCTTTTTCAGTGCGGCTTTGTCAGTTTGAGCAAACACTTCCTTTATTCATTTTCAAATGCCGATTTTTTCGTCGTTGCCCACGCAAAACAAACCAATCTTCTCTCTCACTTTATCTCTCTCTCTTTCTGTGCAACTGTGCAACCCACACACACACCAAAATGAATTTTCATGTTTGCTTTTCGTTTTAATGATTTTTCTCAAGCCAAGTTGGTTTTTTTTGGTCTCAAGTTTCCTCATCCTTTTAACTGTTTTTTTTCGGTTTTCCTATTCGAATGCATATGGAAAGTTTCAATAATTCAACTAAATTGCTTTTGTGGCAAGTTGTGATTGCTGCTGTTGCAGCTTGCTGGGCGTTTTGGAGAGCTTTGATTTTCTGGGCCTGCTGTTTAATTAGAGTTTTTGGCCCGGCTTATTCGTGTTTTATGGCCAAAATGGTACTTTGCCAATCGCACGCCGTGAGAGAATTTCCAATTAAGTTTGCAATTTTCATTTCTCGATCTAGCCAAAAAAAAGCCAAGAAAAACTTTGCTCTCAACTTGCCTTAAATTATTTACCATCAGCAGCAGCAGCTCGAGAAGAAAACTTGAGCAAAAAAAACAAATCATTTCTCTCTCTCTCTCTCTCTCTCTCTCTCTCTGTTTCTCTCTCTCTCATTCGGTCTTTGTCGTTTTTAGTAGTTTTTGGGTCAACTCACGTCATGCGAAAAGGCAAATAAATGCAATTATGCCGTGAGTGGGCGTGGCTGGCTTTTTGTTGCCAGACACCAAACAAAACTAACCATAAAAAAGTGTTCCGTTGCATTGCGGATGTTGTGTGTTGCAGGAGCAGTAGCAACATTTATGGTTCAATGACACGAGCTTTAAAAAAGTGGATCACTTTATTATTGAGTTAGAAGTAGTTTTAATACAGGATATGAGATTTTAAGTGGAGAAAATTTAAGCTTAAGACTTATTTTTATGGCTCAATGACATGAGCTTCATAAAGTAAATCATTTTAAGTACAGGATGTGAGCTTTTAAGTGTAGGATATTTAAGCTTAAAGCTCATAACCTCTGACTTTATATTGATCAAGCTTTAAGTTGTGAGCAAGATAGAGAACTAAATACAGAATATCAGTCTTAAGATGGTGGAAATTGAAGCTTGAAGGTTGGCTTAAGTTACTTTATATAGATGAAGCTTAAAGTTGTGATCTTTAACTGTCTTTAAGTGAGCTTTAAATGCGCTTTAAGTGACCTTTTAGTTATTCTAAAGCCTTGATATCATTCTAATCTTAACCCAAATATCTCCCAAAGCTTTTTACTTCCTTAAAACCAGCTTTTAATGTGTTTTTAATTATGAAAAAAAAAAGAGTTTCACGCTTTTAACTTAATGCCTAAAGTTTCACTTTTACCTTTTATAACCATATTTACTCTACTTGTTCAGCAAAAAAAAAACAAAATACAGTTAATCAGGACACAACTATTTTATTTATGTTCAACTTTTTGAAAAAGTTTCTGAATGCTTTGCACTTCATAACATTGAAACTTAAACAATGGAACTGATGCTGCTGCCATGAACAATTGGGTCAAACATCAGGCACATGCCAACAACAACACATCTCTCTCTTCCTCTCTCACTCTTACTCTCTCTCTCTCGTCATCTCTTTCTCTATTACACACACATGGATTCAAATTCCAGAAAGTTTTGCAACAGCAGCAACTAGCAAATGAAATTTTTGTCGTTAATCAAATTTTTGGCTAATTACAAAAGTTGCTGTTGTTGTTGTTGCTGTTGTTACTGTTGCTGTTGCTGATGGTTTGTTTCCTTTCTGTGTTTTGTCACACGTGGCGTATGCGTGTTTTGTGGTCTGTCAATCAAAATGCAATTAAAACGCCAAACTAGCGACATTTTCGGATCAGCCACAAACAGAAAAAGTTCTCTTTTTCGCTTGGGAATGAGCACAGAGTTGTCGCCAGCGGCAACAGCAACAGCAACAACAGCAACATTTACAACAAGCAACAATCAGCTATCATAGACTCTGGCTCCAACTCTGACTCGGACTCTGACTCCGCCGACTTCGAGACTCCAATTGTAGTCAATTTGAAAGCAAACTATCAAATGTCAGCTATACACAGATGTAGTTGTTGTTGTTGTTGCTGGAGTGGATGCCTTTTTGGGCAGTTAAAAATCAAGCTATTTGTTGTTGTTGTTGTTCCTGTTGCTATTGCGTCTGCGCAGCCAGCAAATGACAGCAAAACAGAAACACAGAAAACAAAAAGTAGACAAAAAATGAGAGACGGAATTGTAATTGTGGCCTAAACTGGGTCAGCTGACATGCCACATGCCACATCCACAATTCACAATCACACAATCACATTTTTAACAGCCAAGTTCTATACGAATGTGAATTGTGTTGTTGCTGCTGCTGCCGCTTCACAGTTGCTGTTGCTCTTGCTGCTTTAGCCATTGTTGTTGTGCAGTCGCCTTTTTTTTGTTGCTTTTTTGACAACAACAACAACAACGAAGCGCAAACAGAGCAAGCAAACAACAACAATAGTAACACCTATTTGCCATTGTCTTTCCGTTTTCGTTTCGTTGCGAATCCATTGTTTGAACTTCATAATTTGGCAATTGAAACTGTCAGAAATAATGTTAAGATGGCAACAATAAAAACTTCATTTCGGTCTGTTTCTGATTCGAGCTGAATGATTGCCTCACATTGATGGATTTGAATAGTGGATTAGAACAAAATAGTAGATTGCCAAACGGTTAATATAACGGTTTGATATTGTTAAGAACTTATGTCGAAGCGAAGCTTGAGATATTACAACAAATGTTCGAATATGACAACAAAATTGCACAAATTTGTTTAAAGATGTTTAATCTTTGAATGAAGATCAAGCAAAATCTCTTAACAAACTGAGTTTTTATTATCAATATTAGTTTTGTTACAGTACAAAAATGACAAGAAAATTGCACAAATTTGTTTAAAGAAGTTTAATCTTTGAATGAAGATAGCAAAATCATTTAAATATAGCTTAAAAGTCAAAGTTTTTTTTTATCGATATTATCTTTATTATGTTTGAATATGACAAGAAAATTGCAAAAATTTGTTTAAAGTTGAAAGCAGATTGAATCTTTGAATGAAGATAACAAAATCTCTTACCAAACTGAGTTTTTCTTACCAAAATTAGTTTTGTTATATAGCGTTAATTTGTTTAAAGTTGAAGCTTTGAATGCGGATAGCAAAATCTTCTTTTTATTATCCATATTATTGCCTTTTATATCTAAATAATATAGCTTAAGATAGTTTAAGTCACATCGAGTAACAAATTCAATCTTAAAGCAAGAATAGTTTTTACTAGAATGAGAATACAAAAGTCAATCATAAAGCAAGTATAGTTTTTGCTTTATTCAGAAAAATTTATTAGCTTGAAAATTACATTAAAACTCTTGTCATAAGATGTATAATGCATAGAAGGAAGCATATTAGACCTCATAACTTATATATATTTTCATGTTCCCAACTTTTCTTTTGTTTCTTTGCAAATTTTCTCTTAGTTTTAGAGCTATCAAGTTAATGCTTTGCTCAAAGTTTTTTATTGTTACAGTTAGATCATGTGTCAAAACCAGATCGAGATCTGAGCACTATATCATAGAGCTGCCATAGATTATATCTCAGTAAAATTGATATTTGTGCATCATATTTTCTTCAATTTCGGCATGCCAAATACAGTTACAACTTAGTTTAGTTTTTGAACTAGTTGTGAACTACTTGCAAAAACCTACTTGCAAACTATTTTTTAGTCAAACTATTTGTATCTGACATATGCACAAATACAAACTTTTCTTACTTGTTTTCCTTTATAATTCGTTTTAAATTAACTCAAACGCACTTAAACGCACTCAAACTTCATTTTGAACCCATTTACTTTAAAAATATATTAAAAAAATATTTATTATATTTTTTTTTACACAAAAAACAAAGAAATTTAATTTCAATTAACTCCATTTAACATACCTTGTTGTCATTAGCATTGCTCAATTCAGTTCTGTTTGACCTGTGTGCGTTATTTGTTTTTGGTTTTTTTTTTCACAGCTGTTCCCCAAATGTTCAATGCACTCAGCCCCCCAAAACGAAACGAAATCATCAAATTGACACTCCAATAAAAACGGCTGTGCTTTTTTCCACTTCCTTTTGCATACTTCTGTATCTTCCTTCCTCTTCGTCGTCGAGCGCCTTTCACTTTCAGTTTTGTTGTCGTTTGTCGCAGTCACTTCCGCTGCCGCTGCTCTTGTTGCCGCTTGTTGTTGCTGATTCTTGCATCTTCTCTTCTTTTTTTGAGTTGAGTTGACAAAAGTCCAATGCACGCAATTTTTATGACACTTTTTTTGTATTTTTTGATAAACCGCCGAACAGAACAGAACGAACCGAAACAAACATCAACAAAGACAAGAAAAATATCATTTAAATGATTTTTAATTATGTATTTAAAAATGTTTTTTCGCGGCTATTTATAAAACGTTTTTTTCGCATTTGTTGTGCGACAATTGCCAACAAATGAGAGAAAAGTTAAGTAAACAGCAATAAACAAATTGACCAAATGATGTGTAAACAATTTGTATAAAAATGTAATAAAATTTATAGCAACAACAACAATAAAAACACCTGTTGCATCTGATGATTAATGTAGGCAACGCGTTTTGCCACGCCCCGTTGTTCACCTGTTTTGTTGCAACATTCTATCAGCTAATTGCTGATGTTAATTTATGTGCATGTCACTTTGTCATTGCTGCTGATGTTACTGTTGATGTTGCTGCCGCGTTACGCATGCGCGCTTACCCCGGCGGCAACATCGCAATTAACTTTTGCTTGTTGTTGCACTTGTTGTGGCAATGGTCGCTGGTTGTTGTACTTGTTGTTTGTCATTGTCTATTTGTTGTTGAATTAACACTTTGTCGCTGCGCAAAAATTCACAAGAATTCACTGCCAGAATAAACAAATGAGCAACATTTTTTCGCCGTCAACAACAGCATTTTTGTTGTCTCTGACAAAAGAGCTTAAAGTATATGTATGTATGTATGTAATAATAATAAAAATAATAATAACAATTGTGAACTGCTCCCAAAAAGTTCAATGCACATTATGTTGCAAAGTTTTTTTTTCGTGAGCAACAGTTGCTGCCGATTCTGCCGCTGCCGCTGCTGCTGCCTGATGAATAATCGTATTTGTTTTTGCCCAAAAAAAGAACAACAAATTCTTGTTATCGCCGTTGTTGCTGCCGCTGCTGCTGTAAAATTTGCACATTTCTGCATCAATTGCAAATTCATTTGTGTCCAAAAACGAAAAAAAAAATGAGTCAACGAGTCACAAAACGAAAAGAATCGAAAAAAAAATACAATTTCAAGGCAGGTCATTTGCATTTGCATTCGTATTTTTGGTAATGTTTTTTTGGTTTTTTTGTTTTTTGTGGTTGCTGGGGTAACTTTCCACACACACACAAACACTCAAACACACACGGCGTATACTTAATGTTTTGTGTGCTCTTTGCTTAAATAACTGAAAACAAATAAAAATCAAACAGAAAATCACATCGCACCCTTAACGCTTGAAAGAGTATATATATATGTGACACAAAAATTTTGTCATTGTTTGATTAATGAGCAACCTTGACATCTGATAATTGCTTTTTTCTACCCCATTGTGTGTTGATAGCCAGGTGATAGAACTTTTCAGAGACTTAATGCGTTTAATATTAGGTTTATGTAGGTTCATTTTGTGCGTCAAAGTAGGTGAAGTGCTGATGAAAATTTGGTGAAAAGGGCAATGTCTTAATGAAAATAAGTGAAACGTTTTTCATGGTCAATATTTGCAGTTAAATTACATTTTTAATCTTAGTACTAACATTTTCTAGTTGAGAAACTCTATTTTTACACGGTGCAACTTATTGCACGCAACTTTTGGATTGTTTGGCAAAGGGAAGTAAGGCGCGCAGTAATGGGCAAAAGCTTGACCGAAACGTGCTTGTTTTTGAATGCAATTCGTTTTACACACATTTCGATTTCATGGTTTTTTCGGCGATTTATTGGAAATGTTAAAAGAAACAAGTCATTACATCAAACGTGATAATGTTTTTGCCACAATACCAACATTAAATCTTTATATTAATACCAAAAAGATGCACACAACTAATTGCAATGTGTAAACTAGAGTAACTTAATATAAAAACTTCATGCAATTAGTTGCAGCGTGTAAAACAGTTCGATCTGAGCTAATCAACAGTTGCCTTAACATATTATTATCGAATAGATACACTTAACTAATTGAAAAGTGTAAACGAAAGCTGCATCAAGTCAAGAAAAGTGCATTGCAATTAGTTGCACCGTGTAAAACAGTTCAATTGTAGTTAATTAACAGTTGCCGTAACATATTATTAGCAGCTTGTCCATTTGTTCTGCTTCTCACACAATTCTCACAAAACTGCAAGCAAGTTGACATTGCTTGACATTTAAGTATGGAAATTCTATAGTCATGTGATATAATATCATATAATCAGCTCCGATTGTTGTGTTATTTGTGTACACACTTCACCACAAATAAATCTGTTTCAAGTCAATTAGGCTGAAAAATATGCAGCTGCCAATTCACATTGCATAATACTAAAACTATTTAGCACCTCCCACCAACAAACACACACACCAACACACACACACACACTCCAACACACACACATAATCACACCCCAGCCAAGGCAAAAACCACAAAACGCTTATCGATTGCAAACCAAAACAAACACAAGCAACACGCAAATGTGAATAAAAATGTCATCGTTGCATATTTTTTCATTTTTTCTTCATTTATCTATCTCTCAACAAAAATATACACACAGAGACAGGGACAGAGACAGAAATTAATGACAGCGCCATCAACAAATTACCACGCAAAATGTCGCCCACAATGCTTGGTTGAGGTGGGGTCAATTTGTGGCGAAAGACAATGCCAACAACAGCAGCAGTAGCAGCAACAACAGCAACAGCAACAACATATGCATTGTGGATTCAAGCGTTGACTTCTAAATGTCAATCACACACACTAAAACACACACGCACACACTAGTCAATAACACACCTTAACACAACCACCGCCCCTTCCCTCCACTTCACCCCTTTGTTCAAATTGTTAAAACGCATTCGCGTTCTGCATACAAATTTCTTAGTAAATATCATAAACGCGAAAAAACAAATAACTAAAAGCAGCAAAACTAAAACGCAACGCAACGCAGCACCAAAAACACAAATCACGACTGAAAATAAAACAAAAAAACATCACAAGAATATAAAAAGCAGAAGTTTTTATAAAATTAGCCAAGGCACTTGGAGAGTGAAGTGTTGCTGCTGTTGTTGCTGTTGCAGTCATTGTTGTCGCGTCTAGTGCAAAAATAAATGATTATGATGCGTTGCCATACGCCATAAACACACACTCTACACACAAACTCACACACAAACTCACACACAAACACACGCACACAAACACACGCACACAAACACACAAACACGTACACACTTACACTTAATAGTTGACAACGCATCGCCACCGCAGCAGCAGCAACATTCGCAGCAACAACAACAACAACATAGTACATTGACAATTGCACCCGCCAGCGAGCGCCCCGTGGGTTCAACGGCCAACAGACAACAACGTGACGATGACGGGCGTTGCACGCATTTTTTCTTGACGCTTCCGCGATTCTGATTCTCGTGAGTCGCTTGACTTTATCAGTCAGCGCACTTGCTTTGATAAAGCTGCCAATTGCAACAGTTGCTGCCGATGTTGCTGTTGCTGCTGATGTTGCAGCTGCTGTCACTTCATGCGTCGTTTACTTCTTGGCATCTTGCTAAATTATCTGTGTCTCTGTGTGCGTGTGTGTGTTTGTGTTTGTTTGGGCAAAAGCGCCACTCGGGAAAAATCGTTTCGCATTTTCATTATGCAGCCGACAAAGTGATTGCCACATTATGCAAGCAAGAAAGAAAAAAAAACATAAATTGACCAAAGCGTGATTTTGCAGCTGCTGCAGATTGTTGTTGTTGTTGTCGGTGTTGTTGATGACAGATGTTGCTGGCGTGCAGAAGCAATCAGTTATTGATTCGGCTGTCAACTAATCGACAGTAAAGAGAAAAGGTGGAATCAGTAAAGAGTTGAAGAGTTGACAAGTTTTAATAATTAACTATGATTAATCCAATGTCTTTGTGAGATTTCCTATCGAAGATAATGAGACTTAAGTAAGCTTAAGCTTCAAAGTAATGAATGAACAAGTTCAAAAAGTTCATTGGTTCAATTGAAGTTAAACGAGTTAGTTGTTTTAACTTATTTTGCGCGCAGATCTCCAGCTCTATTATTAAATCCAGATGTGCTAATGGGGTGGAATCAGTAAAGAGTTGAAGAGTTGACAAGTTTGAATAATGAACTATGATTAATCCAATGTTTTTGCGGAATTTCCTATCAAAGGTTATGAATTGATATAAGTAAAAACTTATGGCTTAAGTAAGCTTAAGTTGACAAGTTAAGCTAGAACAGAAGTAATTTAAGTCCGTTAATTTGAGGTTTTCAATTAAGTAAAGGCTTAAGCTTCAAAGTAATAAATGAATAAGTTCAAAAAGTTCACTACCTAAGTGCAATGGTTCAATTGAAGCTAAACGTACTAATGAAAGAGAATCAATGAAACGAATAAAATTAACTACAATCTGGGAACTGGTTCGTTAACCATTTTAATTCATTTCGAACACAGATCTATGGCTCTATTATTAAATCCAGATGTGCTAATTTCTCAGCACTTTATCTCGAAACAAACTAGTTCAACACATTTGCTAAAAAGTAACCACTAACAACGATCAGAACAAGAAAATTACTGGGTCTTTCATTGTCTGTGATGCTTGTGCAGCACTTTGTTGCACGTAGCCCACTTGAGTTGCACTTTGTATTTGCCCATTTAGTTCAACTTGCAACAAATTTACAGCCATGGCAATTGTAACGAACTGAAATCAAAAGATTTGTTGTTGGGTAAAGATCAAGAAGAGGGGGAGGGGTGTGGCAGGCAAGGCGGGTGCATTTAAGTTATGCGGTTGCACATGCAACAAAAATGAGGAAGCAACTTCAAAATGCAGACAGACACGATTGCGGCAACAATTGTATTTGTTGCAGTGGCAACAGTTGCAGTTGCTGCCGCAGTTGCCGCAAACCGAACGCACGAATCAGTGAAGCGTTTGATTTTGTACCAGAAAGGCGAAAACAACACCCAACAGCAGCAACAACAAACAAACACAAATGGCGGCAAATAAGCAAAGGCAACAAAGAAGAGCTTCACTTGCAACAACAACAACTGCAACAACAACAACTGCAACAACAACAACTGCAACTGCTGGCTAACAACCTCAACCTCAGCTTTGGCCAGTTTTGCCTGCTTGTCTTCAATTAACACGCCGCTTCGTTAAGTGATGTTGCTGCCGCTTGTTGTTGCAGCGTTTTTTTTTGTTGTTGCTGTGTGGCATTTCCCTTTAGCAGCAGCAGCGGCTGTGGCAGAATGCGTTGACCTTTTGCTTTGCTTTTCTGCTGATCGGTGTGCTCTCAAGTGTGGCCACCGCGGCGGCGGCTACTTTTGACAGCGCCTCGTTGAAAACACCTCCGGTTGTTGTGGCACAATACTTGCAACAGCAACAACTACACACGCACATATTCATGGAACAAACACTCAATGACCATCCGCTTGACGTTTGCTTTAACTGCTTAATCAAGTGAAGTTGTTGTTGTTGTTTCTCTTTTTTCATGTTGCATGTTGCTTAAATTGCTTGATCTGTCTGTCATAAGTACACAAACAACATCATCATCATCATCATCATCATGAACATCATGAACATCATCATGATGATCATCGTGTACATCATTATGTTTGATCATTATATTTTATGGGCTCTCTCATCTCTGCTGTTGGTCGTGATCGATGACCGTTTTCCTGCTTCTGCTTGCAACTCTTCATCTTGTTGTTGTTGTTGTTGTTGCAACGTTTGGTACTAAATTAAATCAAAGCTGGCAGCGTGTTAAAACGTGCCTGACATGCCAAAAAGGGAGAGCACGAGAGAGAGGAAATCAGCACTTGAGACGCGTGTGTGTGCGGCAACTTTAACAACAACTACCCCCGCCCCCCCTTTACTCTTCTACTATCTATAAGCAACTCCCCTTCCTTACACACACTTACACACGCACATTTAGTATGCACTTAGTTGCATGTTGCGTGCTGTAAATTAGTTTCGCCCAGGAAAATAGTTGCACTTCTTTAAGTTGGGTGGGTTTTGCTCCCTAACGGTTCAGGAGAGGGGGTTGGGGTTGGGGTAATCGGTGCAAATCAGTTGCATTTGCATTTAGCAACAACTTTAACCAGCAATTAGTTCATAGAGAACATGTGTGGGCGTGGCCCCTTGGCACCATTTCATATGAGTTAAATTAAAAGCAAGAAAAAAACATTAAAAATTCCCTAAAATATCCCAAATGTCCCGCTTACAAAGGTGCCATTACGTAATCAAGTGCTTCCTTTTCAGCCAAGATATCTTTTGACTTTTATCTACTTACAATAATGTCAACATTTCTGTCACTTTTTCGTTTTCGCAACACATCCATTCAATTTCAGTTTAAATGCCTGACGGAAATAATTTGGTGCTCTGCGGGGTTTTTTCTTCTTCTTTTTTTTTTTTTGGGGCTTGGTATCAAAAATTGGCAATCGCAAGCGGAAAACTGTCAAGAGATTTATCCTGTTTCTTGCTGGGGAGGCTGGGTGGATGGCAACAGCAGCAGCAGTTGCAACTTGATCGAAAGCAGCAACATGCAACATGCACAAAGCTGACATGAAAAGTTACTTCCTTATTGCCAATAAGCACACACACACACAAATACTCACACACACACATACGTTTCGACTTTTCACGTACACACATCTAAGCCGTCATCTAAATCAAGGCTTATGTAACTGCCAGCCGTTGCCATGTTTGAGCCGCAATGTTTCATTTTTTTGTTGTTGCTATTGCCATAGCTATTGCTGTTGCAAATTGTAAGACGTGCCGCCAGCCACGTTGCCAAATGTGCAGCACCCAGCACCCAAAGCTGAGGCAGCAGCAGCCGCAGCAGCAGCAACAGCAGCAGCAACAACGGCAATAGCTTTAAAATGCAAATGCATCTAACACCGGTTGGGCAGCTTTTTGTTGCAATCTCACAGATGCAGCACACACACACACACTCTCACTCGCGCACACACAGCAACAAAATCTCGTTACTCAATTTCAATTGGTTTGCTGCCGCGGCCAACGTTGGCAGCGACGGCGACTGCAACTTCGCAGCTGACTGCAACGCTTCCTGCTGCATTTTGAAAGTTCTGCATGAAAAAGCTCGCTCTCAAAAACGCAATCTCTTGCTCTTGCTGCGCTCGCTCTCTCTCTCTCTCTCTCGCTCTTGCTCGTGCTCTTGCTCTCGTTACCTCACCCGCGCTCTCTCGCTCACGTTTGCGGTTTGACTCTCTCTGCTCTTTGCACTTCTTTGTTTTGCTTCCCATATTCTTGTAGTGCTGCTGCTGCTGCTGCTATAGCTACGAATGCTGCTGCTGCTGCTGCTGGTTGCTGCTGGTGTAAAAGCTTTGCGTCGACGTCGACTGCATTGGGCTCTGTCGCTCCGAAGCAGAGCGGCCGCTGTTCGTTCGCGACGCTTCGAAATCGTTTTCGTTTGTTCGTTTACAGTTGTCTCTCGTTGCTTGAAGCGCGCGGCACGCGAACGCTCCTCAACACAAAAAAAAATAAGCGAACACAGCAGCAAAAGCAACACCAACAATATTTATATTAACAACAGCAACAACAACAACCAACTCGCAGACCCGATATCGTGTTCAATTTTTGTGTATTTATCAAAAACAAAAAAAAACGAAAAAAAAAACACATCAAAGCAGAAACAATTTTTACTTAAAAAGTGCGTTAAAGAGTTTAATACAATTACATATACAACACACACATACACACACACACGAGTGTGCAAAATACTTGCAACAATTGATGCGTCCAGTGTGTTTGTTGTTGCATAAATTGCTATCGGGCATTGTGATTTGAATTTCAAAATCAAGTTGAAGTTGCGGCCCGTTGAGGCTGCCTCTGCCTCTGCCACTGCGCCTCTCTCTCACTCACTCGCTCGTTCTGTGTGTTCGTGTTCGTCGTGTGTGTGTTCCTGTGAGTGTGTGCGAGTGTGTGTGTGTGCGTTCTGGGCCGAAGAGAGTTGTTCCCCAATTCCAGCTGCGAAGTGACAGTGAAAAAAAAAACGTCACAAAACGTAAAACGTACAAAAAAAGAAAAGGGAAAAGCAGAGCAGTGAAATTAAAGCAGCCTTTAAGTGAAGTTTCTGAAATCAACACGAGACTACAACAACAACAACAAGACAAGCAGCGGCGGCAACAGCAGCAGCAGCAATAAAATTAACAAAAAGGCCAGCGAACGAGGCTCAAAAACGAAAGGAAAGAAAGAAGGAAAGAAAAGAAAGAAAGAAGAAACACACAACCGAAAAGCCAGCGCCTATTTTTGGATACTACACAGCCGTGTTTTTGTCTGTGTGTGTGTGTGGCAGGACGTACACGAGAGAGACGGAGACAGCGAGAGAGAGAGAGAGAAAGAGGAGCACGCATAATTTTTTTTGCGCTGAGCTTGCTCCCAATTGAATGGTAAATTGAATTCACATTTCTTCTTCAAAAACACGCATTTCCTTTATGCAGCACGAAAAGAGAGCATGAAAGAGTGAGAGAGGGAGATAGGCAGCAGTTGTTGCTCTCTCTCTCTCAATCTCAAACTCAATCTTAAGCTCTTGCTGTTGCTCCAGCTTACGGTATAAATAATTCAGGCCTAACTACGCGGCGTATGCTTAATATTAATATAATCATCAAAAAAAATCACACACACACACTCTTTCAAACACACACACACATGTACACACCTATACATATATAATGTGCAGGTTCATTCACATCACATACAAACTTCCTGTCTCGTCTCTTTGTTGTTGTTGTTGTTGCTGTTGCTGTTGCATTTTACTTCCTACATTTTCCGTACCAAAAAAACAGCAAAAAAAAAAAATAAAACAGCACAAAAAAAAAAATAAAATGTAAAGTAAAGTAAAGTAAGTACAACACACACTCGAAAAAACTGGTTTAGTTCAACACTCTGTTGCGACTATTGCGAAACTGGTTGCAATTATTGTTGTTGTTGTTGTTGTTGCAGTTGTTGTTGTTGCAGTTGCTTTGATTTTGCTGCTGCTGTTGTCTGTTGGCTGTTGCTTCTTTGGCCAATTGATATTTATGCCCAGTTAGTCTTGGTTTTAGCCATTTGCATTCCGGTTTAGGGCGCATCTTCAACTCCATCTCTGTCTTCTTCTTCTGCTGCTGCTGCTGCTGCTGCATGTGCAACACTAATCAGAGCCGGAAACATAAAGATTGCCGTCTCCTCCCGTCGCTGGCGTCGTTGTTCTCAAATGTCCAGCTATGAAAATTGCTAACAACTTTGGTCAACAACAGGTGCAACAGCAGTGGCAACAGTGGCAGTGGCAGCAACATCCAGAGCCACCACTTAAAACCAGCTTAATAGAAAGACAGCGCCTCTTTACATGTTGATCATAGTTTGAAAAAGGATGATGATGATGATGTTGCCACAGTCAACTATTTGCAGCTGCTGCTGTTGCCGTTGCCATTGCTGTTGCGTCTGATTCTGATTTCGTTGTTGTTGTTGTTGCCCCCAAACACATTCATTCAGATTTCATAATCCCTGACTAAAGACACATTTTTGACTGCGCAAAGCAAATCGAATAAACTGAGCATAACATGACTATGAATATACTCTGTAAAAGAAAGGGTTCAATATATTTTGATGATGTGATGATTGATTGATTGATTGATGATGGTTATCTTAAGCAAGCTGTCAAAAACTTGAGCAAGAGTTCTCATAGAACTTATTGACTGTACATGACTATGAAAATACTCTGTAAAAGAAAGGGTTCAATATGTTTTGATGATGTGATGATTGATTGATTGATGATGATGGTTTTCTGACTATCTTAAGCAAGCTGTCAAAAACTTGAGCAAGAGTTCTCATAGAACTTATTGACTGTACATGACTATGAAAATACTCTTTCAACATATTGATGATGTGATGATTGATTGGTTGATGATGATGATGATAGATTTATGGTTATCTTAAGCAAGCTGTCAAAAACATGTGCAATAGTTCTTATAGAACTAATTTATAGTAAATAACTTTTCTATAACGCAATAAGACTTATGTTTCATACAGTTTGTCAAGAAACTGTTCACACATAGTGCAAATTTTTGATATTTTCACTTTAGAGAGATAGGGTCACATATTTTATAAGTTATTCAGTTAATTATCTCTTAAACCTATTAAAGAAAACTTAAAAAACATAAACATTAACAGACAAACATTAAAAATACTAACAAAGGCACAAAAATCAACTGTCAATAAAGTGTTTACATAATGTTAATCTTTCTATCAGCTTTTGGTTTTGAGCTATAATTAATATTTATAATAATATATAATACAATATGTCCACCGTTGGCTTTCAGTTGCCTTTTCATCGATTTTGTTAGATTTTGTATATAAAAGATCATCTTACTTCTAACTTTATAACATCAATCAATCACAGTACATCTATAAATGTTTTCATTATTCAAATCTCTACGAATCAATAAGAAATTTCCATAAGTTTTTGTTATATTTCTCCAAATAACTTGCATAAGAACGAGCTTAGTAAACATCTTCTTAACATACTTGATATTATTCTTATCCCATATCGCATTTCATCTTATCAACAAAACCTTTTTCATGTTATTATATAAGGGGAATCCCCCCATTTTTGTGTGTTCTTTAGGTATTTGCATAGGGTATCTATTTTATCTATTAGAAAATCGCCATCTCAACTGCCAAAATGTCTATGAATAAATTAGTTTCCATTATGTTGCTCAACACACATGTGGCATGTGGCAGTGTGGATTGTTCGTTCAAGCAACGAATGAATATTCACATTAAATAGTTGACAAATTGGCAACTAAAATTGCAAAAACACACACTAAAAACACTAAAACACACACACACACTAACACATAACACATACCAATACCAATACATACACTTACAGATTCAGATAGCGAGGGGCACTTGCCGTCTCTAAAATGTTTGTTTGCCGAGTTCATTAACATCAAAATTCGTCCTTGTACGGCCAAGTCAACAGAATGAAAAAAAAAATCAAAAACACACACACGCAAACACACACACACTCGTACACACGTACCCAGAGAGTACAAGCCAAAACGAATTGCAAACATAAATAAATAAATTATATATGCAACAACAACAAACAAAGAAAGAAAAAGCAAGTGAGTTCGTGTTTTTTTTTTCTTCTTTTTGAAGCTTAGATTGTCAAGGATAACTGAGAGATACATGTGGCAAAAAGATACATTTGTAAAGGTGAACTGTTTTGAGACTTAATTTATAGGTGTGTGTGTGTGTGTGTGTGTATCTTAATCTGTAGGCTAGCTGGCAAAAATCATCATCATCATCAGTCAGCATTATAATCATCATTATCATTATGATCATGATCATGATTAACATAATCATCGTCATTGTTGGCAGCCAGTCGAGCCAAACGCTTAGCTCCGACAAACGGTATTCGTTGTAAAAACGCGGCCAATAAACTGAATGCGCTGCGGTTCAAGGTTTGGCCAAAGCCAAAATGAAACTAAAGCAACAAAACCAACAACAACAACAGCAACAACAACTACAACAACACAAGCCGAAACGAAATGACGAACGAACGCGCGCCGCAACCAAATGAATAACAATTAAATCTCACAAAAGGCATGAAATCATCTGCCAACTAAACAGAAACAACGAAAAAACTAAGCAAAAAAAAAAAAACAATAATAATAAAGCAAAAAACTAGCACAAAGTCTGAGCTGTAGTTAATGTATATGTATATCCATGAGATATTCACAACGACATAGATATACGTAAGTATCTTCTAGATACAACAACACAAAAGCCGCAAATATCTGCTGGGTGTTTGAGCTCAAAGCTCATTGACCAAAACAGTCAGTGGCCCCAGTATTAAATAGTCTACAACAAATCTACAAAGAGTTTGAAGATCTTAAAGTCTCCAATCTACAATCGCCGCTTACCGTTAAGTCTCAACTTGAGGCGGCCCATTAACAGTTAAGCAGGCCAATTACTAAGGCGCATAATTGCTTAAGCACGGGTTATGTAGAGTGAGAGGCAGTGTCAGAGTGAGAGAGCGATAGTCGATGCTAGAGAGGAATTTCGCTCTGGTTTTTTGTGTAACGATCGAAATCATTCGCCTGCCAATCAATCAATCAGCTGTTCTAGTTCCAAGTTCCAGTTCATTTTAAAGGGGGGTTGTTCTCTCTCTCTCTCTCTCTGTTGGTGTGTGTGCCGTAATTCTATGGCTGCTTCTTCTTCTACTTCTGCGCCTTCTTTGCCGTCTGCGTCGTATTCTTCTTCTTTATCGTTGCTGTCGTTTCTACTTTATTACAAAATTGACCCACATATTTGTTGTTGTTTACTCATATTTGTTTTTTTTTTTTTTTTGCGCGCTTTAAGCGAGTGGCCATTATACATACATATATATAGATACACATGACTAGAATGTGTACTATGTGTGTGTGTATTTGTTATTTATTCATTATTATATTATTTTAGTTATTTGTGTTGGCTCTCGATGGTTGTTTTTTTTTTTTGTTGTTTCGCTTTAATCGTCGATTTTGTTTCATTCTTTGCCTGGCTGTTTTCTTTTTTTTTTTTTTTGCCTCTTTTTGCTTGTTTGGTTCACATGTTTCAAAGAAGAAAAGAAGAGAAAAAAAATAAATGTTGAAGTGTGTGTTGTATATCATGACATTAATGAACTTATATGGGATGGACAATTTAGATTTGATGTGTCAACAATCCATTTGGGGCGTGTGTGTGTGCGACTGTGTGTGTGTATCTTTTAGATGGACTCGTATAATTATATTGATTGTCTGCTCTCTCTGTGTGTGTGTGTGTGTTCGTGCGTGTGTGTGTGTGTGTTGGAAAAGGGTGTGGTGTGTAGTGTTGAACAATTAATTGACTGAAATTACTTTGATCCCAGACACAAAGATAAACGGAAATTAAGAAATCCATTATACATAATTGAGAGCACAAAAACCTAACAAGTTTAGTATGTAAGATTAACATTCTGTAAATAACATTATCTACACATATTAACAGTCTGTTAACAGTGTTTAACAGTGATTAACTTTACGCTAAAGCAGCGATAATACATTATTTATGGAGCTCTAATCTAAACTTGTCAAAACCTTATTTATGCATTTAATATTACTAATCAATGTGTTTTTAGGTTAGTTACTTCAAGGACATGAGTAGAAATCATTGCAATATGTAATTGCAGCAATTTTCGAAAAATACTTGCTAACCATGTGCGAGAAACGTGGCTTAAACGCCCGCACTTTAGATCATAATTGACATTTTGGTGCCAAGAATATAACCGCAAACTGTCTTAGTTTAGGTTTCTTTTTTTGTTTTTGGAATTTTGATTTTTATAGCCATGCTTGGCTGCAGACACAAAGATACAGATACAAATGCAGTTAGCAACGGAATGACCTCCAAATAGAATAGAATCCAAATGCCAAAGAAATAGAGAAACATAAAACATATAGACAACAGAAACAGCAACAGAAACAGAGACACCTCCAATGTGTGGCAAGGTGCAGGCAAGCATAACCACAAAAGCCGCAACAAGCCAGAGCAACAACGATAATAATGATGATGATGATAATGATTATTAAGAAACACACAGCTCTCAACTGTATGTTTGTGTGTGTGTGTGTGTGTGAAATGAAAGCTTCAGTTTTGTGTATGGAGGTTTTTTTCTAAATATATATATATATACATATATGGCTGTCATAGACGTCTGACGATCCATTCAAAGAGACAAACAGAACAGAACCGAACAAGAGAGAGATAGATAGATATCACCCTAAGGGGACAGTAAGGTCAAAAGCTAACTACAGGGGGAGAGCTATGCATATGAGGTACGGGTAGGGGTACGGGTAAGGGCAAGGCATCAGGGACATTTCTTTTTTTTTTTATTGAGAGATAGAGCGCCTTTTTATTGCAAAATGCATTAAAAAAACACAATACACAGATGGTGATTGAACTGAATTTGTAAATGGCCAAGAAGAAGATGAAGCAGATGAAGCGAATAAGTGCGGGGTATGGCATAGGTAGCCGTTGTACCACAGACCAATAAAGTTGGCTCTGTTGATGGGCCTGTTAAATGCTGTTGATGGCCATCGCTGTTGTTGTTGTTGGTGGTGTGGCTTTGGCTGCTGTTGATGAGACATGCGATTAAAATAAATATAACTTAAGTGTTGTTGTTGCTGCTGCTGCTGCTGGTCGGCTAATGACTGTGCCCAAAAATGCAGAAGACAAGTTTAAAGTAGGTTAAATGCTCTGCGTGTGTGTGTATATTTAAGCGCGTTGTGTGTGGGTTTTGTGTGCGTTTTAGTATCTAGCGGAAAGTTTGCTTTCGCATGTTAAATGTTAGAGGAAAATTCAACACAAAAATATGAGACATGACATGCTATGAGAGAGCTATGAGAGAGCAAGCAACACCCAACATATGAGAGATCTAATGATAACTGTAACAAAAGCTTTTGCATTTTTAATTCGTAAAGTGTTTAAGCAAAGATTAGGTGAAACCGTTAAATGTATAACTGTTGTGAATGAGAATGGGAAGGCAGACTAAAAGCTAAATGTTTTCTGTTTATTTCTTTTTGTATGTTTATTTTACAGCACAATACACTAGCAATGCCTACAGGGTATCGACATTGTTTTAATAACTTTGTGCATATAATTATTCGTGCTTTTTATCAGGTCCTGACCCCCAAAGCGCACCTTTATTATACTTATACACTGTCTGCTTTGTTTGTGCGTGTAAGCTACACAAATTCGAATTCCTACAACTCTTTACCCACTTCTCTCTCTCTCTTGCTCCTTGTGCTCGCCTGTTCGCTAGCTAAAGTACCAAGCCCTTAAGCTAATGTGTGCCCATTTCACATTTATGCGTAACTGCGCTTGGTTCTCTTTGTGTACCACGCCTCAGCTCATTAGCAAACGCCAGACGCAGAGCGACAAAGATGGCGAAGGACAAACGCACAGTTAACATAGAGCGTGAGAAAGCAAAAGAGAGAGATGGAGAAAGAGAGAAGGAGAGAAGGGCTGGTAGGCAAGCAGGCAGCACTTGACAACAGCTTAGAGAGAGAGAGAGCAGAGAGCTCCACAGCTAGTGTGTGTGTGTATGTTGTGGCTGCATCTGCAATTTTCACTTGCACTTTACTGCTGCTGGCAGTTGAGTTAATTTTATTTGCAAAATAAAGCGAAACAAACTTTAAATGGAGTCAAATGCCAATACAAACTCACACACACACACGCATGAAACAGAAAGGGGGGAAAGGGAGAGAGAGCACAGGCCAGACGTCTGCAGAACAAAGATTGCACACAGCAGCAGCAAAAGCAACAGCAACAACAGCAACAGCAAACGACAAACGGCAACAAGAACAAAAAAAGTTCAAACGCCAGACAAGGATGCACCAAAGTGCAAAGGCAGAGAGCAAGCGACCAACGACCGAACAACGAACGAAGTCTGTGTGCGAATGTATGGAGGGGACGAGAAAGGGAGAAAATGGCAAAGCACTCGACGCAGCAGACGACGACGACGGCGTCGTCGCAGCGCTTTAAAAGCGGAAAGCAAAAAGGATTGAACAACAGCAAAAGCAAAAGCAGCAACAGCAGCAGCAGCAAAAATTAAACGGGTGAGGAGGGCTTTGCCAAAACAGCAGGAGGTAAAGGCGACGCACGTGAAGACGCAGCAAAGCACACGCACACACACACACACACTATTATAACCACACACAATCAAACAGCGAGACTGACTGAAACAAGAACAAGTGCATTGACACTTTATATGACGATGACGACGACGACGACGACGGCGACGGTCACGACGACTGCAAAGGGTGAAGCACCAGGCGACGATGCGGGCTGCGACGCTGGCAGCGCTGCATTTTGATAGCGCAGCTCCGTAAATATGCAAAGAAAGAAGAAGCAGAAGAAGAATCAACTGCAGACGAAGAGCGCAGCATAAAGGGATCGACCTCGAGCCAGACACACACTCAGCTGATTGGCCAGAGAAGAGAGGGAAAAAGGGAGAGAGAGAGAGTTTGTGTGTGTTTGCCAGAGCTTAATGCAGAAGATGGAGAGAAGACAAACGAAACGAATGCCCAAAAACTGGCGATCGTTGCACTGCAAACAGCAATAAAAAACAACAAAAAAAACCTTTTGCTTATGTTTTTTTTTTGTGTTTTTTGCTTTACTGTTTTCGTCTGCTGGAGCCGGTAGCTGATTATGAGATTGTAAATCGAGTCTCTCTCTCTTTCTCATTATGAGCTCGGTCATAATGTTGTTGTTGACGACGATGACGTTGTCGAAACAAACGAGAGCGCACAGCAACAACAACAACAATAATAAGAAAAAGTCAAGTCAAGAATGAAATGCGACCAGTGAATAACAATAAAAACAAAAACAACAAAAAACTGGAAGGGGGGATACACCAAAGATCACTGACGACGACGACGGCGACGACGACGATGATGAAGAGGCGACGATCAACGACGACGTTTATAGTTCAACGCACCGTCAGAGCGTGAGCTCCCTGCTGCTTGCTGCTGCTGCTGCAGCTTGAATCGTTAGCGGTAGCCATTGGTCACTGATTGCCCTGAGACAATGATTATGATGCTGATGATGATAATGATCGTGATGATGATGATGATGGGGCTCCTTGCTTAGGAGGAAGAAATCACTCAGACGCTCAGCTGCACTAAAACACACACACTCTTCATTTCTTCTACTTTAACTTTTTCTACTTTAACTTCATCTGCTTAAGCTTCTTCTTCTTCTTCTTGCTGTTCTTGTTCTTGTTTTGTCCATTCGGTCGGTCATTGATCGTGCGTGCTCATAATGAAGCCAACGACTCGTTGACTCTTTCATTAACTGCATCGCTCCGATGTTCACATATTATGTTGACAGACCGAAACAGAAATAGCTTGAAAAGTGATTGAGAAAGGGAGAGGGGAGAAGGGCAAAGACGTGGGATGTGTTTAGCACCCCTACATTGTACAATATTACAATTTTAATACTAGAAACTTTCGCAACTTGAGTTTTATAAAGCTTCATTCAAATTGTGTTTTATTGATTCTCAAAACATCTTGTTTTGAACAGCATTCATTTATCATTTATCTGATTCTTTACAAAAACGAATAATATTAAATTGCTTATACAATTTTACAATCACAGAATTCAGCTAAACGTTTTTATGTTTATTAAACATATAATGGCTATTATTGCAACACAGAGCTAATCACATGCCACTTTTCAGATTGTTGCCACCCACGCCTTGAAACGGCAACAAAGATTGCTGTTTAGAGATTCGTCGTCTCCATGGCTACTCGCACAAAGCTACACAAGCTACTTGGCTTAGCGAGATCATTGATCTTACCTACTTGGCGCTGTTAATTTGTATTATTAATTCAATCAATCACAGTCCGCTTTCCCGTCTGTCCCGTCTGTCCCACTGTCCGGCTGTCCCTAACGATCCAATCACAGCCGTTCGACAGCAGCCAGCAGCCAGCAGCTGCCTTCGAGCATTGATCTCGCTACTATACATATATATATGTATGTATGTATGTATATGTATGTATATATGTATCTCGTCTCGGTCATACTTGGTCTCTGTTGCCGATTGGCATTTCACAAATGCGCTGCGTTCTAGTTTTTTGGCGTCTCTCTCTGAATATATATATATATATATATATATTTGTCGATGGTTGATGGCTGATTCGCATTTTCGTCTTCTTTGTGGCCGGCCTGCTCCTCCATCCTCCTCCTCCCCGTGGCTAATTTAATTGTTTGCTTTTTCATTAAAGCGCTGGGAGCGGTTAAATGTGAGATAAAGACAGCGACAGAGAGAGAGCGAGAGAGAGCGAGATAGAGAGAGATGGTCTCGCCTGTCTATTTAGCTCATGGAAACATTTATAGCTGGCTCTCGGTTAGCGTTTAATTCGCTAATTGCTAATGCGGCCCACCAAAAAAAAAAAAAAAAAAAAAACGAAACATAAACGACAACAACAACAAAAATAGAAAAATGCTTATCAAATTGGAGCATCGCAAACGCTAAAGCAAACTTTTATTTAGCTCCCAGCTAATCTTTTCATTTTTTTTCATCGTTTTTTTTTTGGTTTTTTTTTTGGCTACTGTCTGCTCTGTCTTCGGCGGAATTGCCGCTGTTGCTTAGCTGTTTAGCTTCCTTCTTGGTCGGTTTCTTGTTCGGTTGTGTTTTTGTTTGTTTTAATTTAGCTACACATTTTAGTTCAAATATTTGATAAGCAGAGCGCCGCCGCCGCGGCGAGGTCCGCGATGCCCTCGAGGCTGTGTGGCATTTGCGTAACTTTCGCGGCATTACTCATACGCCCCGTCTACCCGTTTCTCTATCTATCTATCTATTCTGTTCTATCGCGCTGTCTCTCAACTTTGTTTACAGTAGGAATTGCTTCCGCTGGCGAAAAGAATACTTCTTCTTCTTCTGCTTTTGCTGCTGCGGCTGCCACTTGTGTCTAATTATTTACACAACATTTACTTCAAATCCGAGCAGTGTATTTAATTAGGATTATTTTTCCATTAATTCTTGCAGTTTTTCTCTTCTTTCTTTGTCATCTTTTTCTTCGCAAGTTCAATAAACGCTTAATGAGCTGCGGAGGTGGAGCTGTTTATTCACGTTTTTAGCTTTTTTATTATTTTGATATTTTTATCATTATTTTTTTGGGTTTTTGTTTTTGTGTTTTTTGTTGAGCAAAGTTCAGTTAAACTTTTTTTTTGATGGGTCAATAAAGTGTTATTTTGTAATCTGTTTGGGATAGATAGGAAAACACTCCTCAGTATGCGATGAGTGTTGCATATTGTGTAATCTAGTACTTAATAAGTACGTCTGGGTTGGTTTGTGGAGTGCGGTTAGTTAGAAGAATGATTGTCTGTCTGACTGATTGACTGCTATCAACACAAATGGCTAAATGGTTAGACAGAGATTATTTCTGATTTCTTTTTCAAATGACAAAATTTGTACTATAGGGTACTACTTCAATGGGATATCTTCGGAATACCCTATAAAACAACATTGTCTGACTGACTGATTGACTGCTATCAACACAATGACTAAACGGTTAGACAGAGATAATTTCTAATTTCTTTTTCAAATGACAAAATGTGTTCTATAGGTTTCTACTTCAATGGGAATTCGGAATACCCTATAAAACAAGATTGTATAATGACTTAATGAGAGTTTTTCCAAATACCCTATAAAAAGTTTGTCTAATGACTGATTGACTGTTATCAACATAATGGCTCAACGGTTAGACAGAAGATATATGTTCTATAAGCAATCACTTTAATGTGATTTTTTCCTTATACCCTATAAACGTGTTATAATTCACAATCTGTTTAAGTATTCCCCCTTTGCTTGTTGTTAATTGGTTAACTAACCCAAAGGCACTTAAATTCTTAAGTTCTCAACAATAAAGTTTGCTGCTTTTTATATGTGCAGCAATTCACTCCAGTTTTTTTATGGTTCAACTTCTTCTTTTATAATGCTCATCACTATCATTTGCACTTTATGTATCACATGCAGATCAAATGGCAACAAAACTGCCCTCATTTATGCAACATTCCTGTTTACATACCCCCCTCCTTAGGGCAAACACACACATATACATACACAGACAGAGATAGAGACACTCGCTAAGTGGGGCACACAGAGAGACAATCTAATGTTGCATGGAGACAGAGACAGAAAAGTAACTCACTTTCCAGCTCTGGCACACTAGCTTGCAGCTGAGTTGTTTGTGGCAACACCCGCCTCCACAAGTTGGAGCCAAGTAGTGAATGCAACTTTTAACACCTCCCATGGGGCATAAACAGCAGTAGCAGCAGCAGCAGCAATGGCAACAGCAACAGCAAAGGCAGCAGCGGCGTCAGCCAACTGTATTTTTTATCTAATTAGGTAGTCAAAATATACAAAAAGAGAACGCTCTATGTCTCTATATATGTGTGTGTGTTTATATATATGTGTGTGTTTGTGTGTAAACTAAACTGTGTCACTAAATAAAAATCCAGCGAAGGCAGGCAAAGCGTTCAACTTTGCTGCTTTACCCAGCAAATTTGTGTCAAACAGATAAAATGTGGAAAAAAAAAAGTGTTGATGGAGCTGGGAGATGAGAAGATGATAGAGGGAGGGGCGACAGAGAGGAAGGGTTGGATGTGATGACTGTCTATAGGCCACTCCTTTGGGGCACACACACACACACACATACAGTGAAGCGGTAGTTATGATTATAACCTCAATTCTCATGCGCTTAACAGAAGAAAAAAAAAAATACTGAAAAGAAAAGAAAAAATACTGGCCCGAAAATTGTAGAGCATTTGAATAATTTTACAAGAATGCAATAAAAGAAACACAAACAAAGAGTGACGAGGGGAGACAAGGGGGAAACAAGACGAAACGAGACGAGTTGAGTTGAGAAGAGATGAAGGGAGCGAAGAGTGAAGAGGGAAGAGAGATAAAAAGCCAGTGTCCAAAGTAGGCGACGGCGACGGCAAACGTTGATTTAAATGGCACCCAAAAAGTCAGTCATGGAGCCGAGTAGTAGTAGAGAGAGAGAGAGAGAGACAAAGAGTGCGAGAGAGAGAGAGAAGGGGGAGTGGGAGACGGGGTTCAGATGGATGGACAACTATTCAAATTGAGGTCATTCATCCCGCTTCGTTGAACGCGCTTAAGTGAATTATATGTACATATAGTTTGTAGATACACACACAAATACACACAAGTAGTATCTGTTAGATACACAAACACACACACACACAACATACATACTCACATATTGTAGTAGTTAAAAACTATTTTTGTCATCGCCATCGTCATAAGAAACAAGGGTCAGAGATCTGTGCCACAGAACACAAACCATTTACACCTCTTCAAAAAGCACTCAACCCATTTTTGAGTATGTGAAATGTGAATTGTGATTGTGACTGTGTGTGTGTGTGTGTGTGTGTGTGTGTGTGTATGTGTGGGGAAAGCCTTTCACTAAGCCGCTTAACTCTTAACTCTTTTTGTGTGTATGGATTTACATGTCTTAAACGAAAAGGCAAACAGAATTCTCTATAATGAACACGTTAATTGCTGACAATTTTTGCCGTTTAACTCTTTGACTGATTGATTGAAGAACATTCAAACATATTTCACAATAAGAAACCCAAGAAAAAAAAACAAGAAAAAAACCATCTAAACATTCCTCATTCAAAGATTGTTCAACGCCCTCCAGTTTTGACATCATCATCATCATCATCATCATTTATCCATCGCACGCACTTTACATAAATATTCTTGCATATATATATATATATATATATATACGAAAAATTCTTGATTACTTTTTGAATTCGATTTTGGACTTTCAGTTTGTCTATAACTCTTTTTGGGGCCTCTTTGCGTTTGAATTCGTGTGTGTTTCTTGGTGTGTGTGTGTTTGTGTATTTGTATTTTGTATATTGTGTGTATTTTGTTATGGGAGTAGGTCAGTTCAAAATTTGCATATATATATATATAGAGGTATGTGTATGTGTGCCTTGACTGATTTTGATTTCTTGCCTTATTTTTTATTCATATTCGCAGGCTTTTCGCTTTGACACTCGCTTTGGCCCCGCCCAAATGCATTTATTGACTGATTTAGGCAAATCTACTTCCCCACTCTCTCTCTCCTCTTCTTCCCTTTTGCTGGAAGAACACGAACACATACATATATACGTATATATATGTGTCACCTAAGGCGATTAGTCGCAGACTTTGTCAATTTGTTCGTTCGACTTTGAATGCCAAATTTGTGTGCATTTGGGTTGTGGCCTTTTGTTAGAGAGAGAATGTTGCGTGGGACCCGATTTTCGATTTGCCAATAAGTTTATGTAAAAAGGTCACCAAATTACACCACAAACTTAACTTTAAATCGGGTTTCCTATCACTCTTCTTCACGCTCTTTACTCTTCACTGGATAGCGGGAATCTGTTTTCGATACCAGAAGACCCATAGAAAAGGGATTGGATTTGCACTAATAATGTTTGCATAACTTGAAGAATGTCGATGGATTTGTTTAGTTAAGCCTTAACATCTTCACTGTGTGCTTGACTGTGATAGCAGTCAGTCAGTCTTATCTTCTATTGATTACTTTGCCTTTAGAAACTTTGTACTAAGATTGATTCTAAACAAACTTCAAACCTTACAAAGTATGCAACTCTACAAATAGTATTTTCCATTATCTATTGGAAAAATCACCTTAACTATTTATCCACACAGAGAAAGAGAAAGAGATGTTGTGGCAGTTCAATTGCAAAATCAATAAATGTTATCATTGTTCTAAATCCAAGTTACAACAATCCAAGTCCAACTATCCTGAACTGAAATCGTATAAAATGGCTAAGCCACAAGTTGAGCAGCAAACAGTTAAGATTCTAACGTGTCTAAGTAATGAAGCTCCTCGGTAAGGCCTTCTTTCACCAGTTCTAATCAAGAAAAAGTTCATTTCAAAAGAGTTTTCCTTTTCGAAAAAGTTTTGCTACAACTTTGCCTGCTGCTGCTGGTGTTGCTGGCAGCTCCCTCGACTCCTCTTGGCCAAGATCGTGCCACAGTTTTGTGTTACGCGGATGGCGTTTGCATCTGTAGTGGCCATCAGGTGGGGGATTTGGTGCCCGATTGCGGGGATTGCATTGGTTACTACCGATGTGGCCTGGAAACTTACGAACGTTTGATTTGCCCGCTTGGATTGATTTTCGATGCCCAGCGGCTGGCCTGTGTCCCAGGCAAATGTCCACGAACCGATGCCCAATGCACTTCACCAGTTACACCGATTCCAGGAACCAATCCAAGCTGTCAGAATCCTGCCGTGCAGTGCTCCTTTCATGGCCAAATCTTGCCACATGCTGAACATTGTCGCCTCTTCTGGATCTGTGTGGAAAAGTGTCCCGTGTTGGGTTTCTGTGAGATTGGCAAATGGTTCAATCGCCAGGCATTCGTCTGTGATTTTCCACAGAATGTGCACAATTGTCCCGCCGGCCGAGATTAACTTGCAACACTTGCAACACACAATACGGGGCTTAATAACAAGTCAAATTCAATTTTGAGTGTGTTAAAATTGCAACCACAATTGACTCCGTGAATAACAACCATTATAAATAACAATATAACGATAATATACGCAAATTGCTTGACACAATTTTTGCATGCTGACTGACTAGTTTGAATAGGTGGTGGGGTGGCGATGAGAGGGGGAGGTGTGTTGCAGTGGGCTGCTGTGTTTGTGTGTGTGTGCGGTTTCTATCGTTGCAACAAATGTAGCACGCAACTAACAATTTTAGCTGCTCCAAATAGGAACAAAAAAAAAAACAAAACAAAACGAACAAACTAACAACAACTCAGGCAACACACACACACAGAATCACACACATCGACACACCTTAACGCAAACAAATGCAAGAAATAGTTAATGGCTTTTGCGTGTGCAGAAGTTTGAATACCCTAACATGAATGGAAACTGAGAGTTGTATGCTGGAAAAGTTTGTAGTAACAAAAGTTTCTCAGAACTCGAAAGATTTTTAATCTAAAATAACATTTAAAGTTCAAACTATGATTTTCAATTAGTAATCTTAAACGTTTTTGTATAAAAACCAAGTTCGACATTCATGTAAAGACTCCAAACTATAAAGAAATTTAACTTTGGCTAGCTTCAAAGAGTTGTATATTGAAAAAGTTTGTAGTAACAAAACTTTCTCAGAAACTTTCGAGATTTTTAAATTTTTTAATCAAGAATAACATTCAAAGCTTAAAATAGGTTTCCAATTTATAAACTTAAACGTTTTCTTTACAAACCAAGTTCGACATTCATATAAAGACTCTAAGCTATAAGACTATAATAAATTTAACTTTGGCTAGTTCCAAAGAGTTGTAAATTGAAAAAGCTTGTAGTAACAAAAGTTGCTCAAAACTCGAGAGATTCTTAAATTTCTTCATCTAGAATAACTTTCAAAGTTCAAACTATGATTTTCGATTAGTAATCTTAATCGTTTTCTTTAAAAACCAAGTTCGACATTCATGTAAAGGCTCCAAACTATAAAGAAATTTAACTTTGGCTAGTTCCAAAGAGTTGTATATTGGAAAAGTTTGTAGAAACAAAACTTTCTGAAAAACTTTCGAGATTTTGAAATGCTAAACCATTTTATATAAGTTTTTTAATCTAGAATAACATTCATAGCTTAAAATATGATTTCAATTGGTAATCTTAAACGTTTTCTTCAATAACCAAGTTTGACTTTCATATTAAGTAAAGAAAATTAACTTTGGCTAGTTCCAAATGTATCAAAACTTCATCATTTACAAAAAGACAAAAGGCATTAAGTTGGCATTGAAAATGAATACTGCATTTAATGTGTGTAAAACTTATTTTTGATTGAAATTCTTTCCCTTAACATTTACTTTAAGGGTCATTTCAATCAATCAACGTCTTAAAGCTTTCAAACTGAAGGCAACTTTCTACTTATTACAAAACCAACAACACGATTTTTCCTTAAGTGAAAAAAATACATCTATCGAATGCATTCGATTCAAAACTTAACATTTCAAACTGTTGTTGTCAAACTCAATGACATAGTTAAGTAAACCCAAATTGCAATGAGCAACAAAAACATACAAAAGTTGTTTATTCTTTTTTGGCAGTCGCAACAACAACTTTCACCCAACTAAGCCGCAGCATTTTGGACAATTTCGTAACTGGGTAAACACACACACACACACTAACACATACATATGTGTATGCAAATGTGGAGTGCATAAAGTGCAGTCGAGGCGACAGCAACAACAACAACAACAATACACAACAACTGCGACAGGTGAATGAACGACCTCAAACGAGGTCAGCAGAAAAAACTATGGGCCAAATTATGCCGGTGCCAGGGCAGCAAAAGGGTAGAGGGGGGTAAGACCGATGGCGAGGGCGAGGGCCGGAACCAAAAGGGGGCCCCACACACACACACACACACACACAGACCGACCCCAAGCGCCCATTCATGCGCACAATAAAACCAAAAAAAACACAACACAAAAATCAACTATTTATGCAGTATGATTATGTTACTGTTGTTGTTGTTGTTACAGTTGTTGTTGTTGTTGTTGGGCAGTTGATGGCTTCAGTTTGGCTTCAGTTTCAGGCTGTGAGCTTCAAACCTCGCATGCTAATAGCCTGGTCAAAATGTGGTGGCCGGCAACATTTGGGCCACTTTACGACCGCCGCCGTCGTCGCCGCCGTTGCCGTCGCCGCTTCACATTTCACAGTGACCCAAATCCTGAACTGGCCACTCAGCACAGATGCCACAATACACACATACACACATACATACATAGATGGATCGTTGGATGGATGGATGCTGAATTCAAACAAGTTTATGCCGCAATCCCCCTTCCCGCCGCCGCCGCCACCCATCCGCACCACCTCGCTCTCATTTCTCTTGCTATTCTTTTCACTCGGTTGGGTCATTTGGCCAACACAGTGAGCTTTGGAGCCATTTGGCTGCACTAAATCACTTAAGATGCTTTTAGCAGGAAGAAGAAGTTTAGGCTTAGTCTTATTTATGTGACTGCTGCTGCTGCTGCTGCTGCCGGGTTGCCAGCACTCGACTCAACTGCCTGCCCCCCCTCTCTCTCCCTCTCACTCTCAGTATATGTATAATGGATGATGTTGACCCGTACACTACTATGTCGAGAGAGTGGGCGAACACACAAACGAGTGGGTCGGTGGGTGGTTTGGGTGGGCGCAGGTGACAGACAGAAAATGTGGAACAGCAGCATTCGCCTAAGCTGGCACGATTGAATACCTAATGCGGTAGATTATGGGCAGAAAAAATAGAGCAAATAAAAAATACACACACAAATGGAAAAAGAAAACGTGCAACAACAACAGCAACAACATTTATTTATGTTTACCCTGATTAAATGTGACTTTTGTGGCAGTATTTATGATAAATGCTTGTTTGACTTGATGAAAATACACTTGAAAATGGAAAATACAAGAAAATTGCTTAATAAATCAAATGAAAAAGCGAAATGTTGTAAAAATTGGGTGATAATAATGAAGGTTATTAAGGTTATGAAAGGGTTAGGAAAGATATGAGTTTCCATCTATTTCTTCTATGTTATTAGTTCAAGATGTAATCAATTATGTTTGTGATATGATAATATTTGTCTATTGAAACATTTCTCTCTCGCACCAAATCACACTTCAGTTTATTGATTTGCTCCACTTGTTGACAGCTTCAAGAGTCATCAACATGATCGAAATATATATCAGTACACATAATACATAGATATACCCTTGAGCGAAAAACCAGGTAAACAAACATAACACAAAAATCTGCACAACAACAACAATAACAATGAAAGTTTAATAACAATGGGCAAACGACGGCGACGACGACGACGGCGACGAGAAGCGATAAGCAAACAAATCGTGCATCTGGCATCAGCGAGCAATGAGCTGCTAATTGAAGACACCTTAAAAATAATAAAAATAAACAGAGCGAAGCCAAATGCGCCCGCCACAAACAATTAACAGAGTTGAAGGTGGCAACAACAACAACAATAGAAACAATGTGCAACTGGGATGCAAGCATGTCTCTGTGTTAGTGTTTGTGTAAAGTTATTATGTCATTATTAATTTACGAGCTGTGACAATTAACGAGATGAGCCAGGCCGGCGTCTGACTGATGTAAACTGCGTGACTTCAACAGCAACTGGCAAGGCCTGCCTGACACCAATGTGGGTCAATGTGTTTGTTTGTCTGCGTGTGTCTGTGTGTGTGTGTGTGTGTGTTTTGGCCAACTTAATGATTGAACTAAACGGCTGCTTGTTTGTTTGTGGCTTTTGTGACAACAACAACTAACAACAAACAACTCTTCCCACGCGAAAACAGCTTTTGAGGCATTTTGAGCACACACCACACGCTGCGTATGCGCAACATTTCTTCAGCGAGGCAACACTTTTCGAGCTTATCCGTTTTGACCACTTTGCACAATTTGAACAGCAGCAGCAGCACGCTTTCGTCATAAGTGCAACTACAAACACACTAACACACATACGTACATATGTATGTGTGTCTATCTTTTGGATTGTCTCGTTTCTGCTGCCTGCCTGCCTGCCAGTGGCGAACACCAACAATACCAATAACAATAACAATAATAACAAGACAAAGCAAAAGCAAAATAAAAACTTACAAACAGACGGCACGCACACACACACACATTCAAAAATCAGTTTGCCGACAGTATTTTGTATGTAGCATATTGAGCACAGTGGGTCAATGTCCCACTGATAAAGTGAGCGTAGAGTCAGCGACGACGGCGGCGACGCCATCATCATCATCGCTGTAGCTGCCACCAGTTGAAAGCCAGCAGCAACTGGAGCAACAGCAGCAACAGACAGACATCATTTTTTTTGTGTCTGCCAAAAGGCAAATGCGATTTTAATTAATAAAATATGCTGTGTATTTGGTTGCACAAAAGAAATTTCACGTTTCGTCTTCTAAAAAACAACAACAACAGCTACAAAACTAAACCCCGTCAAGCTAATGAACATTTCAAACACTTTTTTCTTTAGTTTTTTGCTGTCTGCCAAATTAAAATTTGAGTACAAATTTTCTAGTTGAGATGGCACAAGAATTTTTTTGTTGCCCATTTGCTACAAATTATATATTTGTTAACATTGTATCTATGTCTATGGATGTACATATGTATGTTTGGTTGTGTTTGGTTTTTTCTGAAGATTTATGCGTGTGCCAGTTTTTTCTTGTGTATTGTGACATTTTTTATGTGAGATTTAAATTAAAATTGCTTTTAGAAACTAATAAATTGGGTTTTTGCGGTTGTTAATGCGCACAGAACACATGTTGCTATGCTTAAAATAAAACTAAACAAATATATTTAAGTTATTGAACAACAGACTATTTTTGGTATAAATGTGTATGCCTGAAAGTAGGCAATATTTTTGGCAAACGCTTCCGCTGACGAAAGTTTGTGTGTATAAAACGTAGCATACTTTTATGCTGTAATATTTATTTCATTTTGAATTTGAATTCCAATAATAACAGACTTTTATCATCTTTTTCTTCTTTTAGCTGTTCGTTATGGTCGCGTACCGAAACGTTCACGTGAGCTGAACGGCGCCGCAGCAGCAGCAGCAGCCGCTGTCACAGCAACCGCTAGCACCACTCCTTTAAATGTGGATGAAACCAGTGCCAATAATTTGCATACAAATCTAATACAACAACAACAGCAGCAACAGCAACAACAACAACAACAGCCGCATGCGAGCAGTGTGCGTGTGAATACACCAAGTACACCACAAACGCCACAAATGTGTTCGATAGCCTCATCGCCATCGGAGCTGGGCGGTTGCAATAGTGCCAACAACAACAACAACAATACAACAAACAGTAACAACAACATCAGCAGCAGCAGCAACAACAATAGTAATGCATCATCTGGTGTCGCTGTAAGCAATCATCATCAACAATTGGTCAACATGGGCAGCAGCAGCGATATGACAATGACCCAGGTGGCCATGTGCCACGCCCACGATCATCATGATGGCGGCCTTGCCGGCACCGCAAACGAACTGACTGTCTACGATGTGATCATGTGTGTCTCCCAGGCACATAGACTCAACTGCTCCTACACTGAGGAGCTGACACGCGAACTAATGCGACGTCCAGTCACAGTGCCACAAAATGGCGTAAGTAGCAGTGAAATTTATATCTCTCTCAATCGATATCTGATTAATCACATGTTTTTCGACAGATTGTCACCACTGTGGCAGAGAGTCTGGAGTTTCAAAAGATTTGGCTGTGGCAACAGTTCTCGGCACGCGTTACGCCCGGCGTGCAACGGATTGTGGAGTTCGCGAAACGCGTACCTGGCTTCTGTGATTTCACACAGGACGACCAACTGATACTCATCAAGCTGGGCTTCTTCGAGGTGTGGCTGACGCATGTGGCACGTATGATCAATGATACGACGCTAACGCTGGACGATGGCGCATATCTAACACGCCAGCAACTGGAGATACTCTATGATGTTAGTCAAGTTTCAAACCACACACCAAAGTGGTCACTGGGATATTTTTTTTTCTTTTGGTACTAATTGAAATTTCCCCTCGTCTCTTGCAGTCGGACTTTGTGAATGCCCTGCTGAACTTTGCCAACACACTGAATGCATATGGCTTGAGTGACACCGAGATTGGCCTCTTCTCGGCCATGGTGCTGCTGGCGTCCGATCGACTGGGTCTCAGTGAGCCCAAGGTGATTGCCCGGGCACGCGAACTGGTCGCAGAGGCATTGCGTGTTCAAATCCTTAGATCGCGAGCCGGTTCGACGCAGGCGCTGCAACTGATGCCGGCGCTGGAGGCTAAGATACCGGAGTTGCGCTCGTTGGGGGCCAAACACTTCTCACATCTAGACTGGCTGCGAATGAATTGGACCAAGCTGCGTCTGCCGCCACTCTTTGCCGAGATCTTCGACATACCCAAAGCGGATGATGAGTTGTAGAGCATTCGGAGCGGAGACGAAAACAAATAAGAAAAAAACTTACACAGCCAATAAATCAAGCAACAATTTGATATTCTACAAAATGTAGTAGTATGTAATAAGTAATTAGCGTTTAGCAAGGAAGTTGGCAGCAGCAGCATCAAGATACCAGATACATCAACTACAACTACTCAACCATTTAAAAGAGAGGGACAGAAACATTTTACCACATACAGTTACCGTTAGTTAACTACAACTAAAACTAAAACTAAAGTAATGCATGAAACAAATATTTAGCAATGTTAAAGACGTTCGCAAAACATTTTTAACCATCCAAACATAAACACACACCCCTACGATTATAGACTTTGAGATACTCTCATTTGAAAAAAAAAAGAAATCGTTTAATTATTTTTTTTTTTGTTATTTTGTTCAACTTTCAACTGCTTGAGCTCAAGCCTTACATATCCCATGCGCAACATACAAATTTATTTATTTCATTGTCAAGCTCATCAAGTCATCCAATCTAAAACAAAAACAAAAGCAAAATCTATCCCAAAAACTTTTCCCAACTTTCCAAAAAAAAAACAAAAACAAAAACTCGACTGAAGAGCGAGCGTTCAAGTTCGAAAAATATACTGTTTATTATGATTATTATTATTTTTTTGATTAAAAACTTATTGTATAATTAAAAGATGATAAAACTACTTATAAATATATCAAATTTATACATATACACACATACATACATATATACTATATATATATATACTATGTAAACCCTAGAGTTATCATCTAGTGTAGTTCAATCAAAAAAGACCCAATTATCTTTGCTCTCGTTTTATTATACATATGTATCTGCGTGTAAATAAATTAAAATTAATTTCTAACATTTAACAAATATAGCTACGGCTTGATTATTATTTCTTTAAGTTCGCTACTCGATGCTCTATCCCCCTATAAACAAACAAAACTTAACTAAAAATCAACAAAAAAAAAAAAACCAAAACCAATTCGAAAATGCTGGAAGGTAATTGCTTATTTCGTCAGTGACATCATTGATTCGAAATGTGTTCATATTCGTTTAAACGTTTAATATATAAATCGCATAATTTTAAGTGCTTAATTTGTATAACTTGGAACAATCAAATAGTTTGATGAATTTTTGAATAGATTGGTGCTAAATTTTTGTGTATTACGTTTTCGAAAACCGAATACATGTTACAAAATATAACTAAAATCATAAAATATATATATATATACACACATATATATATCTGCTAAAAATCTAAATAAACAACTCTCAAAAGCTCTTCATTAATTGTTGAATTTATATAGAAGATTTTTTATCAATTTTATTAGTGTGAAACGAAAAAAAAAACTCATATTATTATGATAATACTAAAAAACTATATAGAGAGAGGAAGCTACGTACAAGATCTATGAAAAAATGCTAGAATTTGTCGTTGCAACCCGTTTTATGCTCCATGTGTACCTTTCGCTTATTAAAAACTTAGAATATGTATCGAAATCTAAATCTAAATATAAATGAATAGCAATTTGCAATATCTTAGTAAAATCCAATTCAATGTTATACTTTTGCTTTATACCAGAATCTCAAAAAAAATTCTTTGCAGTGCTCCCCCTCCCCGCCCCTACCAGTGAACAGAACAAGAATAAGAATAACATAAATTGTAATGGAACCTTTGTGAATGTAGCAATTAATTATGTAATTTAATTATACAAGTACATACTATATATAATTAATCTATAGATAAAATTTTCTACCTACTGTAGCTTTGATTACATTTTTCAATGATGTGTCAAATTTTAAATGGTATTTATATATATGGCTAGAACATACTACATACATACTACAATACTCCAAAACAAAACTAAAATCAAGCATTAATAAATTATCAATATCAATATGATGATAAGTTTCGTCAACTTCCTACAAGTAAAACAAAAAAGGACAAAGAACAAATCTCTCGAAACGTTGCTAATAAGTGTCTAGAAATCAATAGTTTACTCATAAACCAGATCAATCCAATATACATATAGATGTTTTATATTTACACACAAACGTACATACATATATATCTAAATCGCTTTGCCATTAACTAAAAAGAACTCGAAGCACAACTAAATAAATGTAACAGTCGCGTATTTCGATAAACAAAAACAAAAAAAAACAAAAACAAAAACAGGTCCCAAAAACATTAACTAAATCTGATAGCCCCCAGTTGAAACGAGTGCAATTGCATGGCAACATCAATGGAAAGTTTTAAGAATTATCTAATGTGTGAGACGGATAATCGGAGAGTTTGTATACTATATACTACTATATCGCTTGTCTACCATTTGTTTTCCTTAGGAAAAACCACAAGTTTGCTGTCTACATAATGCCATAAAAATAAACAAACAAAAAAAAAATACACAAAAGCGCTTTACTATCAGCTAAAAAATAATATAAACATTATATACATATAATGAATCAACATTATGCATAACAGAAAAGTAGATAAGAATACCAAAAGAGAGCAGCAAAATTGCAAAAACAAAACTTATTAAATTGCAAAACAGGCGCCGCAGATTGTAATAAAATTACAGAAAAAAAAGTACTTGAATGCAACACACACAAGCAAAACAAAAACAAACAAACAAACAAACGTATTTGAATAAACTGAATACAACTACTACAATGCCAGTAGTTTATACAATAATAATTAAATATGTATATGTATGTGTATACACGATAGAGTTTTATTTATCAAATACAATGGAAATGACTTTAAGTAACTTTCAATGGCAAATATTCAAATGCTTTTCTTGGTTAGTCATCAATAGGAATAATAGTGCAAAGTTACTGGAAACCTAATCGTCCCTGGGCTTCGGATAGAACTGTGTCAGCACTTTGCTCAGATCCTGTGCCAATTCTGGTGTGGCAGCAGCCAGCACGCGACGCGACATTATATCAAAGTCACCGCCAGCTGGATCGATGACAACGCCGCCTGCTTCGCGCACAATCAGATCGCCGGCACACACATCCCAGGCATGAATGCCCATCTCATAGTTTGCATCTGCAGCGCCCAGCGCCACCATGGCCATATTCAATGCAGCAGAGCCCAGTACTCGCAGGCTGAAACATTGTAGGGTTAAAATCGTTTACTGTGTATACAACACTTCATCAACATACCCATGAACTTCTTTGGCCATTTTGGCAAAGTTTTCATTGACCACAAGCATTTTGTCCTCATCGCGTGTGGTGCCAAATTCGCTTGTGACTAGAGCCTTGCCCAGCTCCTTTTGGCCACTGGCTTGTATGCGTCGCCCATTGTAGTAGGCACCTTGGCCACGACGAGCAGTAAAACGCTGCTCCAGCATCGGATTGTATATGATGCCAATCTCAGTGACTTTGTTCACCTTGAGGCCCACTGATATGCAAGAGTGGGGAAATGCATGCACAAAGTTCATGGTGCCATCGACCGGATCGATTATCCAGGTGGGCGCATCTGTCAGCTTTTTGACACCGTCACCAGTGCTGCTCTCCTCTTCGCCAATGAATCTTTAACATAAACAATAATCAGTATCTGATGTGGTGAAATTTGCCGCCTACTTGTGTTCGGGATAATGCTGGCGAATGCCGTCCATGATTAGCTTTTCCACATCCTTATCGGTTTGCGTAACTAAATCAATATCACCGGACTTGCAGACAAAACTCTGGCGTGTCTCATTGTTGCGCGCAATAAGCTGCATAAAAATAATTTTCAAAAATAATTTTTCAGCGTCATAGACAAATTTTGGGCACACTTACACGCCCCGCCTCAGTTGTAAGGTTGTTGATGATCTCAAAACACTTGCCCAAATCTAAGTTCGCTGCCATTTTGTGTTTTGCACGTCTCAACATTGACTAAATGCGTGTGTATAATTAAATTAGGTTTGGCGAAGAATCTAGACAAGTTTATTTGTATGTTTCTTGCTGTCAGCTGTTTGACTAGTGTTGTGTAAGGCTCGCCTTTTGCGATTAAGGTTGTGGTGTGGTGAATTGATTACATATCGACTACAATCGATTATCAATTCAAATGCAACGAAAACAACAGGTTTTTATCATTATCTACTAGAATATTAACTATATTACAATTTGAATTCCTGGTGTGCAGCTGGTTGACTTAATTGTGTTATTGTGCATTATGATATGCTGTTAGCCTCGAACCTTCAGAGCCCAACGATGAGCTGGAGGTGGTAAAATCGGTCTGGGATGTAAAATCCTTTGATATCGCCTCTGTTTTAATTTTACTCTCATCATCTCGCGGCGAAGGATAGTTTTGAAGTAGCGTTGGGAACAATTCGTCAGCAAGAGGCTTCGTAGCCGCCGCAAGTACTCGCCGCGACATAATGTCAACCCTTCCGCCAGCGGGATCCATAATAGTGCCACCGGCCTCCGTTACCAATATATTGCCAGCCGCCATATCCCAAACGTGCAGTCCAAAAAAATAAAATGCATCCGCACTACCGGAGGCAACCATTGCCAAACCCATTGCAGAGGAACCAACCGAACGTAACCTAAGAATATGAATATCCATTATTATAGGACTCATACAATTACTATTGTAGATTTACGCATGGGTCTTTAGGATAAGCCGCTTGGTATTCTCCATGGCAGCTTGGGTGCGATCCTCATTCACGCCGGAACCATATTCCTGCAGTACCATCGCACCTCTTAGGCTATCCTGGCCGCTGGTCTGTATAGGTTTGTCATTAAGCTTGGCACCTTGGCCTTTTCGTGCCGTATAGAATTCGCGTAAAGCTGGATTATACACAATACCGAAGACAGCCTCTTTCTTAACATAAACTGCTAACGAAATGCAGTAGTAGGGAAAATGATGTATATAGTTCATGGTGCCATCGATAGGATCAATAATCCAGGTGGTTTCATCAGTCAAAGTCACTTTACCCGTTGCCGATGCCGACACTGCTTCCTCGGCAATGATCCTGTATGCAGATTTAACTAATTATTTGACCAACTTAAAATTTATTTCCCATTTCAACTTACATGTGTTCGGGATACGTTTCCAAAATTGCCTTCACCATCATTCCCTCGATCTCCATGTCGACGCGCGTATTGATATCCTTTTCATGCTCCTTGGTGGTAAACGGAATACCTTTATTATTGGCATCCAGCGCGAATGCACCGGCTTTCGTTACCAATTCTACAGCGAAAGTATACATCATATCCAAATCAAGTTCAGAATTTCCATACAGTGATGGCGGTGGTGTGTGTGCTGTATTATCCTCATCATCAGAGTACATATTTCCCGGTGTGTTTGTCATCTTGGACGCAAACACCTTCGATGGATCAAAGGTGACATCCGTGTTCATGAGTGTTGAGACAACTTGTTTCTTTTCTTTCACCTGAGACGTAACCTGTTCAACGTTTTGCACAGGTTCAACAATTCGCACAGGTTCAACACTTCGCACAGTTTCAACACTTCGCACAGCTTCAACACTTCGCACAGGTGATTTTTCAAGAGGTGGTGATCTAGCAGTTGATGCAGTTGATGGAAAAGCAAACGATCGTGCATCTATCCTCATCACCGAAGCCTTTGGTTTTTGCATATGAGCAATTCGCGGATCATTCACATCAGCTTTGTGACCCTCCAGGCCATAGGTGGTTGCCGCATTGGAAGGGATACTATTAGATTCTCTTCTTGGCGCGAGTCGAGTTATGCTCCCTTGGCCCTTGGCTCCACCTTGAATCGATTGCCTGTGGCCTTGCATAGACTTTGCGTGTATTAACTCATTGACGCGCGGATCCTGAGTAGTCGCCTCATGATCCTCGAGACCAAAGGTGGTGGCCACATTCTCCAGCCGTTCCACAATTGGTATCTGGGGCTTATCTTTTGGGTCATTGCTGTTATCGTTGGCCATGGCAACAAGTTGGTGTTGAAAGTGTTTGTTATTGTTATAAGTTCTACCAGCTGCCACCAAGAAATTGCATGCTTTTCAACAAATTCAAATAGGACTCGACTCGAACTTTTTGAGACTCAACTACGAAACTGACTGGCACATGACAAATTTAGACTTCTAATACTAAGGTAAATTCAATTAACAACTTAAGCTTCCTATTAAAAAACAAAAATCAGTTTTAGAATCTGAGCAATACTTTTTATTAATGCACAAAGCTTTCCAACAACTAAACTCCAAGTTCCTCTTTCTTTTTTTATAGGTCATACCCAGGCAAAGGTGGATCCTCTGTTGGATCTTCCCTGGGACATCTGGTTACCTTCCTTTTCGAAATTCTTCTGTGTTTAGGTGGTTTTGGAACTGATGATTCATCAGTGAGAGAATCCATCATTTGTTTAATATTTGGTGCTGTGTTCTCGTAATTTTTGGGCTTACAATGCATCAGTAAAAGTATCGATGAAAGTTCTTCTGCAAGCCTGTGAGTGGATGCACAGATCATTCTTCTGGACATTATATCTAAAGGTTTCATCGTGGGATCCAGCACAACACCACCCGCCTCCTGTACAATCAGCATAGCTGGAGCCACATCCCAAGGATGGCAACCAAATTCATAGTACGCATCTGCAAATCCTTGTGCAACCAAGCACATATTAAGCTGTGTGCTGCCCAAACTGCGTACTCTGGAAAGGGGTTGTATTGATTGTAAGACTGCTTTTAAAGTCTGATCACTTCGAGACTTACGCATGTGCAATATTTGTGACTCTCTCTAGATTTTTCAGTTTCTTCGGGAAGTCAGAGGGATTTGTGCCTAACTCATGCAAAACCAGGGCATATTTCAAGCTTTTACATTTGCTTACCCTTAAAGGACTTCCATTCAGAAAACAGCCCAAGCCACGGCGGGCTGTAAAGCACTGATCCAACAATGGGTTCCACACAATAGTAAACTCCGGTTGTTTATTTAACCAGAAACCTACTGAAACTGCCGCATAGGGAAGACCATGTATTAAATTCATGACGCCATCGATGGGATCTATAAACCAGGTGGGCTCATCCGTTAAAGGCCCTGCGCCGCGACTGTGTAAGCTTATAAAACTGTAAAAGAATTTTGTAGTATGAACCTAAATTACCACTATAACATTCTACTTATGCTTGGGGAAGTTCTTCGATATATCGTGCTCCAGCGTGAGCCTAATTAAAGTATTCATTTTCGCACAGAAATCCAATCTCGATGCTGTACTCCAAAAACAGGGCTCTGTCTTGAGGCCACTTAAGAGATGCATTATAGCCCGTTGCACGCTGTCGTAGCCCACCTGAAAACACTTGCTCACGTCAAGAGAGGTCATGGATGTAGAGATCTTAATTTCCGATTTTGACTTGGGAGATGGTAACTCAATTACGATTTCTGGTTTGGCTGCGGATAGCTTAATTTTCGCTCTTGACTCGGGAGCAGATAACTGAATTTCTGTACTTGACCTGGGAGCACGTATTACACCATACTTATTTTTCGGTGGTGGAAAATTTTCCCATCTACGCCTGCAGCTCGCCAATAGGCTTCTCAAATAGCTTTGCATTTTGTCAAATGTTAATAATTAAAAATTTTGAACCTTATTTCTTTTCAAACTAAACTTTTCAAACCTATTTTCATCAAGGCATGCTTTTAGGGTGTTTCTTTTGTTCTCGTTAAAAAACATATTTACACATTGAAACAATAAACTTTATTATATACATCGATGATAATACATAAATATATGTATGTATATATAGTACTTTGATTAATTTACATGTATACAGTAAATATCAGGCTAAATAAATTGCATGAAACTCACAATTTTTACAATCAGACACTGGCGCTGTTAACGCTCCACCATTAATAACTTTGAGAAGCACTTCGTTCCATTCAATCTCTTTCATTCTGTAATCAACAATAACAATACTTACTTATATGGTCTGTTTACCCGATCGATAAAACGGACCTTATAATTATGATATGTATACATTTTTGTTTTGTAGTTTTGCAGCAGTAACTTCAATGATATGTTCTCGTTGCAGGAAGTCTTTTTGTTGACCATATATAGTGTGTAATCCCATTAAATATTTATAATAAATAGGTAACTAGGAGTTTTGATAAGCATTATGCAACATTGATATGTATCGTTCACAATCTTATAAACTAATAAAACATCTTTTGAACATCTAGTAAAATTGCGCTATAACGTATAACAGATGCTTTGATATGTCTTGAATACAATATATAATCCGGACTTACGTGTTCCTTAACTGGTGCTGAAAATGAGCAAAGTCATAACAAAAGAAACTATTACATGGAACTACAAATAAAAGTTCGAAAATAATATAATAGTGAACAGTGTGTTCTTGTTTTGATGGTTATTTGTGAAATATAGTGTGTATATATATTTTGTATTCAATTCTACTAAAAATACATAATCAATATATATAATAATTAAATTTGTATCACAACGAATTTAGCAAGAACTTAAGCTAAGACTACAACAAAGAAACAAAATAAACTGGAGAAAAATGTGCGTGCTCAGCATAGAATATAACTCTACGTTATTATAATTATACATCAATGTATACGACGAACGATACAGAAAACCAACTCACACATTCAAAAATATCAGGTATATCAAATAAATGGGTGCAGGATCAACTGATCATTATTACTTACTTACGCACACAACTTAAGAACTAAGTGGAATTCGTAAGCCCGGACTTTTTTTGTGGGGGCAAACAATTAACGGTTAACATGGTATAGTATAGGAGTAGAAGGAGGAGATGTATGGGTAGGGCGAGGAGATTTACAAGATTCACGTATTTATGCATACGTTGGTAGATATACATATATATAAACTGGTCAAGTGCCAGCCTAAATGCGTTGGCTAAGTGGAAAGTTTGCAGAGCTGATACTCAAACTCATGAAGCTTTAGATAGAAGCAAATCCAAAAGAGTAACTAGCACTGGCTTATCTACTTGGCCTCCACGGGTCGATTGGCAAACAATTCTTCTACAATGTGTTCATCGGCCAGAGTGGAGGTATCGCCCACATTCCGATCGTTGACAGCAATCTTGCGTAGCACACGTCGCATTATCTTGCCGGACCGTGTCTTGGGTAAGCCGGGTGCATTTTGAATGACATCCGGCATGGCAAAGGGTCCGATGCGTTCGCGCACCATCTTCTTGAGTTCGGCAACCATTTTCTGATCGAAAGGTTCATTCTCATTGGGTGTGATGAAGCAATAAAGGCATTCGCCTTTAACAGGATGTGGACGCGACACAACTGCGGATTCGGCGACACGTGGGTGCTCTGTGAGCACAGATTCTACTTCGGCAGTTGACATTAAATGGCCAGAGACATTCAACATGTCATCCACACGACCAGTAATCCACAAATAACCATCAGCATCGCGACGGGCTCCTGCAGAAAAATAAAAAACACATGTTTTATATAAAATTTTCTAATTTCATCCATTCACACTCACCATCTCCGGTGCAATAGTAGCCCGGGAACTTGGAGAAGTATGTATCCTCAAAGCGCTCATGATTGTTGTACAAAGTGCGCATCATGCCCGGCCAGGGCTGCGAGAATACCAAGTAACCTTCGCCTTCGCCTTTAATCTCTATGCCGCACTCATCCAGCAACGTGGCCTTAACACCAAAGAACGGAAACGACTGAAAATGGAATAAAGATTCTTAATTGACACTCATTTAAGTTATTTATATACACCTACAGCAGAGCCCGGTTTCATGGGTGTGGCACCTGGTAGAGGTGTAATAACATGACCGCCAGTTTCTGTTTGCCAAAATGTGTCCACAATAGAGCACTGCTCCTTGCCAATGTTGCGATAGTACCAGAGCCAAGCTTCCGGGTTGATTGGCTCACCCACACTGCCCAATACCCTAATAAGTGTATTAATTATAGAATAAGTGAACTTGTTTGCTTTGTTTTCGTGCTGAAAACCTACTTGAGACCGGTAAGATTGTGCTTGAGTACCGGTGCCTCTCCAAACTTCATTAGTGCACGAATCGCTGTGGGTGCCGTATAGAATTGGGTAACCTTGTACTTGTCAATTACACTCCAGTAACGATCATTGCCGGGAAAGAAGGGAGTACCCTCGAACTGCAAAGGATGGTCACTTAATTAAGAAAAGTCTATTTGGTAATTCCGCAAACTTACAATAACCGATGTGGCACCATTGGCCAAAGGTCCATAGACCACATAGGTATGTCCAGTGATCCATCCAATATCGGCAGTACACCAGTAGATGTCACCGGGTTTGTAATCAAACACAATCTTGAATGTTGTCGCAGCATATAGCAGATAACCAGCTGTGGTATGGAGTACACCCTTGGGTTTTCCGGTAGAGCCACTCGTGTATAACATGAAAAGAGGATCCTCGGCATCCATCCATTCGGGATAGCATGCCGGCTCCTTGTCCTCCATCTCCTCGTGCCACCAGTAGTCACGATCATCGGTCCATGGAATTTCCTGCTCCACATGATTCTCCTGGCAGGGAGTCACACGTTTCAGATGCGATACCACAATACACTTCTCCACCGAGTGACCCATCTCCTCGACCTTCTCCAAAGCCGTGTCGCATAGGGCCTTCAGGTACAGCGGTTTCTCGCCACGCCAGGCACCATCAGCCGTAATGAGAATCTTGGCCTTGCAATCGAACATACGCTCTGCGAGAGAATCAGGCGAAAAGCCTGCAAAGACAATCGAGTGGACGGCGCCGATGCGAGCGCAGGCCAACATTGCAATAGGTAGCTCTAGGATCATGGGCATGTAGATGGAGACGCGATCGCCTTTCTTAACGCCATGGTCCTTCAGCACATTGGCAAAGCGGCAAACTTCCTCCAGCAGCTTGCGGTAGGTGAGACCGCGTGAATAATCATCGGGGTGGTTACCCTCCCTGCAATCATGACAAAAAAAAATACGGAAACATATTAATAATCTGTTGGCAATTCGCCCACCTTCATTACGATCAGCATACAGGGTGTTCCTTCCTTAAAGATCATTTATGCATATGTTGGAAGACAAACGCCTACATTTTATTCTCAATTGGATCACTTACAGTAATTTGAGGTTTCCTAATTGTCAACTACAAACTCAATTTGCAACATAATTAGCTGATTTGACAATTTTGATAATGTTGAATTACAGTTGCCACCCCGCGCTAACGGTTGCTTGACCCTCAAATGTTACCTTTCTCTTTTGTTCTTCAACATGACAACCGAAGCTAAATATCGACAAAAGTCAACAGCTGCATTGTCGGTGCTGTTTAAGTCGTATATCTACTATATATTTGTTTATATTGTTTTTGTGTAACGTCAAAAATAAAAGTACAAGTATTTATAGGTACACGAGAACAATATTTATGCAAATGTTAAAACGAAAACAAAGGAAATGGTACATAGAAAAGACCGTACATATTTCATAAAACAGTTTTTAATTAACAAATTAGCCGGTTCATATAATTCTAAAGCGTACTGTGCTCCATTGGCTTGGGTCGAGTTAATTGTAGCCAACACACAAAATGCATAAAATTTAACAATACATATAATGCAAGTCGAGCGACACAAAAAAACGAATTAAAGTCGTGACGAGTCATAAAAACACAAGTTTACTATAATGTGCAATATTATAGAGCGGATATCGCGGATATATCGGATATCGCGGATTTGTTGAAGGACATATAATTCAAATAGAGATATACGTCACCTATTCTAGTTCTAGTTCTTAACAACGTGCCATAAAACTTAGAAATAAACAAAAAAATTAAAATTTCCCACTGACCAGACAACTTAGCGCACTTGAAATGAGTCAAGTGTAATAAAGTATTACGAGTTGTTGTTATAAATCATAGACTTAATATTAGTATAGGCACCAAAAACCTTTTGTCATATATTTCGAGCGATTATTATCGCCGATTGTGTTTTTGGCTGGCCTCAAAGAAATTCAGGAAGCTTGTAGAAAGCCTGTCACCATCATGACGTATACACCGTTATTTTTGACCAACAGTCGTCAGCGAACAGGTGCAAAGTTTACTTAAAATTCTAATATATGCGATGAGTGGTACTAAATATACCAGAAAGAACGATAGCTGCGTGTTATTTTTTCTTAACGAAATAATTTTCAGCTCAAACGAAATTCCTAAATTTAATTAGTAAGGCGTTAAAAATACTAATGTGATAAATTTCCAAATTAACACAACATCAAATAACCCCAAGTACACTTGCAGATGCTGTTAAAACTAACAGCGCTGTTAAACGCAAATTCAAGGGCAAGGTAAAAGCATAGTTCGCTTTGCATGCTTGCGCTCTATGTAGTTTTACAGTTTTACAATCACTTTTCGCAAAAAACAGGTGTGAGCATTTTCAGCATATGAGTAACGTTTATAATCTGTAGACTACTGATTGATGGCGCGACTTTTTTCGTTGCAGACAAAATGTTGAAGTGCGGCACTTGTCGCTTAATAATCTTTGGCTAATCAAATAAAAAGATTTCAATTCTGCTTGGAAACCAATTTTAAACAAGAGCAGCTCTCATGATCTTGACCGTTGTTGAGGACACTAATAGCTGCAACAACAGCACACAGACGCGTGGCATTGCTTATCACAAATCAAAAAGTATCACTAAATTCGCAGTTATTCAAGGCGTGCAAGTACACACAAATATCATGTGAGGCAGGGCAACCGACGGGCAACAAAATTAATACACACACTTATCTAGGCATAAACAGCTGTTGATTCGCGTGTCTGACAAGGGAAGAACAACAAAAAAAAAACAAGTCGAACGTTTTCGTTTGTTATTGCTTGTTGGAAGTTTGAAGCTAGAGCTTTTCGAAAGCACCGGCGAATGTGTATAACTCATATTACAGTTTGGGAACAATATCGTATGATCGTCTTGGGATAGACAAGTCGGAGACGTTAATATATGCTAAACAGATTTAAGATTAATGTTTGCATTAAAGTTGAAATATTTCAGTTGCCAACTGTTACGCACAGATGTATACTATAAAGGGGTCAATTTTTAGCTCGTTTACGAAAATAATAGCAAAACACAATGTAGCAGAGTTGCCGGTACAAAACATATGATTGCCCACTTACCGTTGTTGTTGTTACTACTGCTCTTTCGTTCGAACTTGAGGTGTGTCAGCACCAACATGATTTTCGTTTCTTTTTCACTCACACTAATGTGGTTTTTAGCCGCCTCATCGCATGTGTAAACGCGCCCTCTAATTGGTTGTGAGTAATCGGACGATATGATCGCGTGATCTTTTTGCGAATCACACAATGCTACCAAAACTGTAGGCCCAGCATGCTTTGAGTCTGCAGAGCGGAAGCTGCGTTCGTAAGAGAGCGAAAAAAAAAACCACAAACTAAACCGTTTAACATTTGACACTGGCACTCTTCTTCATTGTTGCACCTTGTGCTTTGTGCCATTGCCAGACAAACTGACACACATTAAGGCGAGAATTATTTAATTTTATTTTGTCTTGAATTGGACAAAAATTGGCGTCACAGCAATTCGATTTGAATAAACAATTTGCGCGGCTTTTGCAAATTGTCAGTTTATATAATCGCTTTCTACGGCGTACATAATACCTATGTATGTATGTATGTGTGTGCGTATTAGAAGTCTTTGCGGAATTTTTTTATTTTTATTGTCCACTAAAGATTTTTGATTTGCTTTACTTTGCTTAACTTTATTGTTGTGTTCTATGTGTGTGTGCATGGCTATGCGAGTGTGTGTGTGTACTATCTGTTATTATTTGGAGCGCGCTGTGTTAATTATTGCTCATTACGGGCAAATTGCTTGGCTATGCGACTTTATCTTATCTACCTGTTGAACAAATTGTATTTTGGGATTTGAGTTTAATATTTTTGTAACTTTGCAAGTAAATTTTAGATAGTTGGCAGTTGAAATATTTCCAGATTCATGTTTCAGCTTGACCTTGCGATTTGCCTTTCAATTACCTGACTTTGCATTCTAATAAGATTTAGATTGCGCTGTCGGCATTTGCATTTCTTTTCGCACGCGTCTAATGCTGAACTTTGAGTGATAACCCGAAGATTAGAAAAATTAACATTTACTTTACGTTTTTTAACGTGACGAACAATGATCAATGATGTCAAGATTGATGTGAACTTTGTGCCCGAAGAAGAAAATATTCCACCGGAAATTTTAAGACGCAGTTAACTGCAATCAGACTAACTTCTGAAGAGCACTTTAATAATAATGCACTTGACACACACACACAACTAATTAATACATATTTGATTTGCAAGCGCGTCAGACAAAAGTCTGGGAATATATATTGTAAGTTAGTTTGCACCTCAGTCGTACATTCGTGTGTATATTTGCATATGTTTGCTTTGGAAGTGCACAAATGCATGTTCAATATTTAAACATAGTGTTACTAACAGAAAGTGCAGTAAAAATATACAAAATACGCTCCTAGAACTTTGAGCACAGTTATAAGAGACATATTTTAATATATTATGACATGTCTTGGCCTGACATTGACCTTTCACAAGTAACTGTAGCTACCTGAAGGCTGCTAAAACAATTAAATTAACAGTCAGCTGTCAGTGTTGTGCTCTCTATCTCTTTCTCTAAGACTGTAAGCTTTGTCCTTGAGAAGCAAAGTAACGGCTCAAGTGGAACATCTGTTTTTCCCGTGTGCCTGCGCACTAAAAAGCTTTGCATGAACAACCCAACGAAGAGGAGGAGTAAGGGGTTGCGGCAGGTCGCCAACGTCACGACCGCGTTTCGTAACAGTCAAACGTACGAAAATAAAAATCAATACGTTGTTATCCTTGCGTACGTACATGTGTGAAAGTGTTGCCACCACAAACTTTTGTTTTCATTGCGACCTATCCAACTGTTTGTTGGTTCGATTTGAATTTGGACTTGGGATATTTCACTTACCAGTAGTATGCTATCTGATCTCCGAGTCCGTTGCGAACATTGCGATCTAGAAGATTGTAGCAGATATTGGTCGAGGCGCCCTCCATCCATTTGATTGAAATTGGTCCTTTGGAGATGTCGAAATTGTATTGCATGAATTTCGCGGGATCTGCAGGGGTTTCCCAGTGGAATTGTTTCGCGACACGCGACCAAAACTCTGCTGGATTATCCAAGGACTCCTTGTAGAATTTCGTATACTCCTCAAAACTGGATATGTAGGCATTGTGGCTAATTGCCGGATTCGGATTGAATATTGATTTTTCCGTTGGCATTTTGTATCTGGTTAACTATGGTTGCCTTATTTATTATTAATTTCTTTTTGCAATTTCAAAGTAATTATCCTTTGCTTATGTATATTTCAAATGTGGCCGTGTGTTTTCCGTCAGCTTGGTTTGGCTGTTGCGTTTTTGTATGTGTGTTGTGTAAAAGTGGGATGAACAATGCTTTCGGTTTGAATTGTTCAGTTGTTGACCGCCGCAACGAACGAGTTCTTGGACCGCACGACTCGAGTTCAATTTGAGCACTGAGCGCATCGCTCGTAAGTTATTAAGCTTTTTGGCCTTCCCGAGAGCTTTCGCAAAGCTCATTTCAGTCAGCTCTATTCGCGCCTCGTCGTCAAGTTCAAATTTTGTCACCATATCAGCATCTGTATATGGCTGACAGTGAAAGACACACTTCGATTCATCAAATTCTTATCACACACACACACACACTGTCATAATGGTGTGCAGTGTTTTTAATAAACTCCTGCACCTAATCAGGTGATAATCCCCACAGACTCGGCAACAGATTTTTCATAACGTACATTTCCGCTGTGTGTCTGAAACACGCTAACATTGAGTGAGTTTTTTTGTTTTATTTAGCGGTTTGACAACAGCACACAATGCTCACATTTTCCAATAATGCTCTCTTTGGTGTCTTATCAATCGCGACTATTTCGCGGGGGGCAAGCCGTAGGTCAATAGCAGCTGCGATTATGTAGATTGTTTTAAGTATAATATTTGGCGTTTTAGTTTATTCTTAAAGCGTAACCAAATCCAAATGCAACAACAACGTGGTAAGTATGTATGTGTGTGTGTGTGTATGAGGGATGAAGTTGATGAATTTAAGGCAAATTGTGTGTGACAACAGCGGGCGTGTTATTTGAAACAAGTATTTAGTGATCTTCGTTGCTGCTTAAGAACGTTTTGTACTGCTCCTCAGTCATAAGTTTATTGAATTCATCGGGATTCTTGAGATCGACCTTGAACAACCAGCCTGGCAATGAGAGGAAACTTATTAGAAAGAGTTTAATGAAGGAGGAATAATGTTCTCACCGTTTTCGTAGCAGCTGCTGTTGACAAGCGCCGGCGTATCCTCTACCTGAGCATTCTTTTCTGTCACCTTTCCGCTCACAGGCGAGTAAACTTCACTTGCAGCCTTTACGCTCTCCAGAGCTCCGCATTCGTCGTCCTGCTTCAGTTCAGTGCCTGCTTCGGGCAGCTGGGCGAACACAACGTCTCCGAGGGCTTCCTGTGCATAGCTGGATATGCCTACAATTGCTTTATTGGCATCCAACAGCTCGACCCATTCGTGTTTGTTTGTATAGCGACGTTCTGTAAACAACAACATTCTTTCATTCGCTTTAAGTAAACCTGTTGCAGTTTTGGCTGCACTGATCCAGTGGCTCTGCAACTGTGTGCGTTTTTGGTTGCATAAATATGAATTACCTCTTTCGAGCATGCTGCTCACATGGAAACTACGCCACTGTGGTGCTATCAGAGGCGCGGCACGCACTTGGCGAGCCGCCTGGACACCCACACGAGCAAATTTTGTAATGAAAACCATTTTCCGTTGCAGTATTTATTTATTTTTGCTTGTAAATATTTTCGTTCGAAAACTGTCACCCGCGTGTTATGCTTCCAATCACGTCTCAAAATGAAATGAGCAGGTTTAGGGTAAGGGCACTACGTTTTACTCACGATTATATTGTCTTAATTCAAAATCTGTCGTCAAATACGACCGGCTTATCAATATTATGAATATTTTTATTGAACTTTTTGTTGACCTGCGCTTCTTGGATACGCTCCAAGTGCGCAACGTAAGCGCACAATTGAGCAACGAGGTTGCAGAATGCTCAACATGGAATAAAATCTGATAGTTTTTGTATTTATGCATCCCTGTGACAGCTATCGATTTTTCTTAACAATAGGCGCGAAACAACTAGGTCTTGGAATTTATAACGATAAGTGTATTTTGATAATCACATGCATGTGACGAAGCACATTAATTGACAATGACATTGATGACAGCTTCGCAAACTTTGCTGGGGACATGATTTAATCAGTAGCAACAATATTTAGCATTAGTTCTGCGTTTCCTTATCAGTGGGTCCTAACAAAAACAAACATTAACTTATATGGTGAGCACAAATAAGCATTTGTACGTATATTTATTATTATGTATTCACATTTGCACGTTTATTGTTATTAGAACGTAAATAAATAGAAAATAATACGCTTAATACGTTCTGATAAAAACTAGAATTGGCGACAACATTTTTTAACATAATGTTAGCGGCATTTTGTTTAACTTGTTTGCTGGCTTTACTGGGGCGCGAAGTATTTGAGAATTATATGGATTATATTAGAATGCTTGTGGCGCCCCATCGATTTAGTACTGTGGGCGACGCAGAATACCATTAGGATTGGGGTTGGGACTAGGCTGTGGTGAATAGTCCGCAACGGGGAAACCGGATGTGGCTACAACCACCGTCTCCTGAATTGGAACCTGCGATGACTGGCGTACGGGACGACCACCAGGATTGGGTGCCGGATACTGTTGGAAGGCGTCGATACTGCGGAAACGACGATCCATAAGATTCGCATCGCGTGACATATGTGCAGCCCTGATAATAGCTTCTTCGTTCACCTCAACGGTTTCCGTTGTGGAACGAGTGTCCCCAACGAAGGCTTCATTGTTATATACTCGAACATCCACTCTGAACGGAGAAGAAAGGCAATATTAGAGCTAATATATCAATATCAAACTGTACTCACTTCTCTTGTTCGTAGGCACGAATTGGTGGCCTAGTGGTCAGAATTTCATTCGAATTCTTACGTGGCATGAAAAGCGTATCCTGTGTGAAAGATAGTCGGTAAAGAAGACAAACTTTGTTGAAATTCCATCGCAAAACAACGTAAACTTTTCCTATATTTCTTAACTACGTATTAGCAGGCTTATAATATGATTCATTTTATAAGTGAACCAAGTTTTTGCAAAAGGACAACAAAACTTATCTGGGGAATTTGTTCTCTTTACATTTTTTGCATAAAGTTCGAACGCCACCCGAAAAAAACCAAATTCCAATTTCTTATCAGCAAAGTAGTAAGCCAATTTATCGACTGCCGGACGCTTCTAGCTTATCAGTTTGCTACTTCGTAGTATGTGTTCGGCACCATAGTAGTGTACACAATGCTAACTTTAGACATGTCGTACTCGGATTCAATGTCGTCGTCGTCGTAGTCATTTCGTTGTTGTCTTTTTGGAGGCAATTTAATTTCGCTTACATACCTAACATGAGAATTTCGAATTTGTTGGCAACACCTCATTGATCTTATTTAGGAGGGGGAGCTTAGGGAACTGACAACTGCTTGCCAGAATTTATAATACTCTTTACATGATGTCATCCCCCATACCAAACCTCATACCGCATACTCACCGAACTATCCTTATCTAGGCCAATTTGAACGGCGAGCCTTGTCAAATAGATGAGCAACTTGAGGTTAATAAACCACATGATGAAACCCTTGAATGCGATAAGCATCATGGCAATGGCAGCAACGCCACCAAGCACAAGTTGAACTGCATTCGGATCCACATAGCCGGCATTAAAACTATTCGCATTGTACTCGGATGCCTTGGTATGGAAGCGACCATAATCGATGCCAAAGATGACACCCGATGCAACATCCATACAACAGATGACGGCTACAAAGAATGCCCAAGTGTAGATAACACCAAGAGTTTGCTTAACATTATCCTTGCGCACGCCTGCAACAAATTCGAAACAAAGTTCAAGTTAGAGAGATATGGAATAATCTATCATTGATGGATGATGGAAAGTGATTGAACATCAAATAATCATTAGGTTGTAATTTATCAATGAAGTATATGAGGAAGGAAATTGTGGATTGTTTTATTATACAACACACATTTATTATAAAAGCAAAAAAACTAATCATTAACCAGTGTTCAAGTGGAGCGTATTATTAGTTTTTTGTTTTTGTTTTTAAATACCTTAATGGCATTTTTAACTATGGGACTTTTTGATTTTTATCTATAGACGCTAAGCTGCCGTTAGATAAAAATTGTTTTTAGTCATACGAGTAGATGCCGCTCTATATGAATCATAATAAAAACAAACAGAAAATTCCATTTCCTACTTGAATTTCATAAAATCAAAAACTTACCAAACATAAGCGCAATGGAAACACAAAGCCAGCAAACCGAAACACCCAAATAAACACAATCCCAAATGAGCAGCTGTGTGGGATCAAAGACAGTTTCAACTGTATTGAGAATCGTGCGATTGTAGTTCTGATAATCCGATGTTGGCATTTTGCAATCACCATGGAAGTAGACATCAAAGAAGACGGTCTTCAGGTAGGTGCCATAAGTCATATCGTCGGTTATATAGAGATTACATGTATATGCCACAATTGCCGTTATCGTTAGACCCATCCAGATGATGGCTTGTGCCTGCAAATCAATTCCAAAGAGCATGTTTAAAGCAAATTGAGGTAATCAGAGTTCATTTATTGTTGCTGTTGTTGACACACGTCAATGGGACATTTATTATCTCTTTTTTTTTTTGGTAGTGCAACCAGCGCATGATTCAACTTAAAACCATTTTTGTTTGGGCCCCGATAACGACTGTGATTGATAAGTTGCAGCGTGTGAGTTCATTTTTACCCTGCTGATATCACTTTACTTTTTCACAGGCTTACTGAATCTTTGACTGCATTTACCCAACAGCCAGAGATGGCCAAGAGACGCGCTCTTATCGATTGGTGTAATGAGGTCAAAAGATACTTACCACACCGATTCCACCGGCCCAGAGAGTCCATGTTTTTAGGGAGTCAAAGTTTTTGATGCCCGCTCTGGATTGTCCGTACATTTTTACCGTTTTTTTTTCGTTTTTTCGCTATCTGAAGTGATCGCAAATATAAATTCACACACCACGCCCCTCGATCGAGTGGTGGGCGGCCGTTAACGTATTGTTTATAGCGCGACGTGCGTTAAACAACTAAATTTGTGAACCGGACAGGGCGAACGTAAATGCGATTGCGATAATTGTTGTCGCCGTAACATGCACCAATTAACTCTTTTCTTTTTTTTTTTTGATTTCAATTGCCAATTTGCTTTTGTAACTATAGTTTAATTATTGATAACGCAGCACACTTTCAAGCTTAATCTGGAACAACGTTTGGCAATTGAAGAGATGGCCAACAAAACTCTGGGGCTTTCACACTTTTATTTTCAATCAGATCTTCATATATTATATGAAGGTAATTTTCGATTTTACGCTGATATGCGTTCGCTTTTCGTATCGTTTGCCAACTGAAAATGCGTCTTTTTGGCCGTGAGCGCCGTTACCAAATATGTATCAACTTGCGTTGGTAAATACTATTATATTATCGGCGAGCGGTGGTTGCTGCTGATAAGCATGCCCCAATATTGCTAAACGTTATTGCCTCTCGCTTCAGTCCACAGCCTACAATCATTGCCCTCAAAGAGTGCAAAATGTTAAACAAAAAAAGAATGTACGAAGCTACAACAAAGCGCTGAGGAATCTTATCATTATATTAGCCACATTAGTGATGTATACAGTTGTATAAATTCTTATCGGCCAATAAGTAATTGTATTTCGGGTCGTAACTCAACTGTTTTGGCAAAAGTTCTTTATTAGCATTTGGACATTTTAAATTGCGCGCTCACACTGCGCCATCTATTGGCAGTTAGCTGCACTAGACCATTCCAGTAATCCAACAAGCAAGTTGTACGCCGACACTGATGCGATACAATTTTCATATAAAATACATATTGGTGGCTCTTTGTAAATAAAACTGATCTTATATTAAAATTATTTTATGTATATTCTTTATAATATTTAATTTATATTTTTAAAACTAAGGATTGTTTAATAAATATAACTTAGCTGCGTGCATGATGGTCAACAGAACGCCAACAGTTGCTTGAATTCGCTGTCTGAACGTGTGCGTCCACTTGGACGGCCGCCATTTCCGCATCGTGTAAAAGAGACAGCTGACTATCGCATACGCAAATATCCAACCGCATGCGTAAGTAAGAGCGTGACAACTGTATTTCTTCACTCTGCGGACAAGCATTTAACCCTAAATAATACAGCACTCTCGATAGACTTTAGTACAGTCGAAGTGACGCCGCGGCATACAAACGTGAATTGAGTTACAACAAAATATTGTTGCTTGCCGAGTAATTAAAGAAAAATAAAGAACAACAAACATCTGCGCGCAAACCTCATCAATATTTATTTGCCTAATAATAATAGCGCTATCGAATGCAAGTTGTTTCACCACAAGAAAAGTAAAGAAAACATATACTAGAACACGACCTAACGAAAACTATACACACACACACAACTACACGAACATGAACAATCAACTAAACCCGGCCACCTACCGCAAATTCAATAATTTGCTAAGCAGCGGCGCCGTTACCGTTCATGGCCCCGGCCAGCCTCGCGGATTGAAAAGTACGCGTATTGCGACAGCTGGCAGCGGCGTCTCCAACATTAGTGCCGTATCGCAACAGCAGAACATTATGGATTCGGATGGTGCAGCACGTTGTTACATTTGCGATGAGCCGTTGCAGGCAAATCAGACGCAGACATCGCTAACGGAGATGTGCACCACGCACACATCGACTAAGTTTCCCAACAAGTTGGCACAACTGGTGGGCGAGGGCTTCTTGGTAATTGTATGCAACGACGATTTTGTTTGCTCGCGTTGTACCAATCTGGTGAACTATTTTGATCGTCTCGAGAATGACGTGGAGCGTGTCAAATCGAATTTGCTAAATTTGCTTAATAAAAAGTATGGCATCAACGAGGACAGCGGCGGCAGCAGCAATGCGGAGTCAGCCAGTCCCCCGCTCAAAATGCAAAAGTTGGCCAGTGGCGCAGGTAATCGTGCACTCGAGGAGTCCACAGTCGGAGATATGTTGCGCACACGCAAGCTAGTGCAGCAAACAACGCCAGGTATGTTCTATCTACTATCAGTGTTTGCATAGTGATACAAATACGAAATTGTGGTACTTCTTGTAGCCTCGCAGCAGATGAAACTAGGAACGCAACAGGGCGCCGTTGGCACACAGACGCAGGTACAGCGTAAGGCAACCAAAATCTACAAGTGCACCTCGTGCGATTACAAGACCTCAGACATGCGTCTATTCAATACGCACTATGAGACGTGCAAGCAGCAGACGTTCCAATGCAAGACTTGCCGCAAAATATTCCCCCACTTTGGTGCCATGAAGCAGCACATGGTACGGGATCACAACACCGCCATGGACAACACTTGCGCCATGTGCCACATTAACTTTGTCAACGAGGCCAGCTTGCGCAAGCACATGGAAACAAATCATGCCACAAATGTGCTCGTGACTAGCACAACAACAATTCCCGCTGCAGCTGCTCCGGTTACAGCAGCTGCTGCTGCCGCTGCCGCTGCAGCTGGTGTGACCGAGTCCATTGGCGTGTCCGGCTCAGCTCTTTATACTTGCAATCACTGTCAGTTCAAGTCCACTGATAAGGGCATCTTTGATGAGCACATGCGCAAACATGTCACCGGCAAACCGAAGCCATTCAAGTGTCGTCTGTGCTCGCAGCGCTTTGAGACACGTGAGGCAGCCACCGTGCATGCCAAGCAGCATCAGCATCAGGCGAACTATTTCAAGTGCGGTCAATGCTCCATGAGTTTCCCTAAGCGCGAGCTGCTCGTCAAGCATGCTGAGCTCCATCAGAGCGAGAAGCTATCGGCTTCTGGCAGTAGTCAGAACTTGAACACACAGAAGTTGCTCCAGGAGACCATTGACGAGGCACTCAGCGATAGTGTGCCGGCTCAGGGTGGCACAGTTGTGGCCTCTGCTGCTGAGGCTGAGAACAACATTCGCTTCTTCTCGTGCAGCATCTGCTCGCTGACATTCATCCAGGAGACATACTACAATCACCACATGGAGACGCATCGGCGCGACAAGAAGAGTGCTGCAGCTGGCGGCAGTGGTGGTGGCACCACAGTTCTCAATTCTGCAGCCACAGCGCTGCTCAGCGATGAGCCCGGCGATGCAGGTGGTGTCTCCAAGGAGGAGCCCAACGAGCAGAATGCTGAAGCCGATATTGAGAGTCTGTTCGAGAAGCTCCATTCGGACAAGAATGATAGTGAGAAGAACAAAAATGAAATGGTCATTACGTCCCAGGAGGGCAGCGGCGGCATAACCTTCAACATAACCATACCCCAAGTGGATGCCGGCGGCGAACAGTCCGACAAGAACTCACCAAACTCCCAGGCACCCGTTTCGGTTAGCATTGACATGCCTGTGCTTGACCAGGCTGAAGAGGAGGAGTCGCAGTCGCAGGGCAGCAGCGACAACAAAGCAACTGACAAATCAAATTCGGCGCCCGTTTCCATGCCGAGCCTGGACGACGACAATGAGGCAGCTGCAGCTAATGCAGCTGACGCAACGGACGGCAATGCAGTTAGCAGCAAGGACAAGGCCAACAACAAGACCGATCAGGCAGCGGGTAAAGAGAAGCCTAAGGAGGAGCAGGCAGATGCTGAGGGTGAGAAACATGAGACCTCGGATACACCTACAGCTGAACAAGCCGCTGAATCGGAGGCAGCAGCCAATGAAGCTGCCGAAGCTGAAGCAGCTGCTGCTGGTGATGGTGAAGGCGGCGAGGGAGCTGGCGGTGAACAACAGGTGGCAATGGAGCTGGACGAGGCCATGCAGGCACAAGTAGATGGCGGACAAATCAAGTTCATTGTCAATGAGAACGGACATTTACTCCAACTGGACAACCACATATTGACCGATGCCGATGGCAATCAAATAATCGTCCAGGATCCAGAGCAAATACAGCAGCTTCTGCAGAGCGTCGGCGTTTTACAATCGGGCGAGGGACTGGAGGGTGAGACTCTGCAAATGATGACCGATGGCAGTGGTCAAATGGTTCTTGTCCATGGCGACAACAATGAGCAGCAGCTGATCGACGCCTCGCTCTTGAATTCCGAGGGTCAAATCATAATACAGCAGGGTCAGGATGGCGAGGAGGGCCCTCATGTCATCAGTGAGGATGGCACACGCATACCAGTCTCCGTATCATACACCGAAGATGGCCAGCCCATTGTACAAGTGCAACAGCAAGTACTGGAGGCGGCTCAACAAGGAGCCGAAGAGAAGGAAGCTGCTGCAGCTGCCGCCGAGGAGGCAGCCGAACAAGCCGCACAAACCAGCGAATCGGTCACAGTTACCACGGCAGCTGCTTCGGTGACCACCAGCACGGCCAGCAGTAGCACTGGCGGCACCGCCAGCTTCTTCGCGATGGAGGAATTTGCCGACACAAAAGCAGACTAGGACTGGCTTTAGAGCCAGAGCCAAGCACACTACATAACACGAGCATGCGATGAGCAATGGTGAGTCTAATGAGATGCATTTATTAAAATTCATTTGTTAATTTTTGTCTTTATTTTATTTTTAGGTTTTAACAGTTATTTATACCAAAACAGTTGCTATTCAAAGTGGCAAACTGGCAAACTCTCGACGCAACATCAACAAGACATTAAGAAGCACTAACACAAACAAACAAACACCATACATACATACACACTCATCACCACACACACACACACATATATATATTCATACACTTAGAATTATGTATTAACACTCCAGTTGACAACAGAAACATTTTATAATCGATGTCGAACCACTTAACAATTGCTGAGAAAATATTTGGCAATTGTCATTCACAGTGTGTTCCCTGCTGCTGACATTTGGCAAACGTGTTTAGGTTTAGTTTTTAGCATAGATAACTACAACATAACAAAACAAAATATGAATATATCTTTAAAGTGTAAAAACAAAATATGAAAATGATTTCAAACAACATACATGCAAATGCATAAAATATGCTATACATAAACCTTAATTAAAAACGACAACAAAAAAAAGTTAAATATATATATTCTAGTAACATGTCTCAGCATCTGTAATTCAAATCAACCCCTATTTCTGTACTGTAATTTGAGCTAAAGCAAAGCTAAACTCACAAGATAATGAATGGCTGAACACTTATCCACTTACCCGTATAGTACAGATAAAAACATACACACACATGATTTGAATTATACACATATACATATATATATGTCTTAATATATATTGTATGGTAAATGTAATGATATGCGATTGTGTGAAAAACGATTAAAAAAACAAAACAAAACTTAAAGCTTGTTTTATATTATTTGTTTTTTTTTTTTGCATTTGGTAAATGGCGCTTGGAATTCAATTTGCATGTAGAGATGCAGATAAGGAATAAATATATACACACGTTATAGGCAATATAAATGCGAGTGCGTGTGTGAAGATAGATTGAATTTAAGTAGTTTGCAAACACATTTTGGGGAAATACTCGTGCGTTGAACTCAATAGCTTTTGTAAAGAAAAAAAAAAACAATTCTTTTGTCATAATTGCAAATTATATTTTGCTGTTTGTTATGTTAATGTTCATATTTAAAGTTTAAGCTAAGCTTAGTTTAATTAGTTTTTCTTTGTTTTTAAATGTTGTCTAGCGTTAAAAGATAGTTAAAGTTTTGTGTTTCATGATGTCTTAATCGGAATTGACTAACACCTCGTTAAGCATTTTAATTGCCAGTTTTTAGTAATTAATCTTTTGTTGTCATTTCGTAATCTTAGATCTTGTTATGGCCACTTTCCTGCTTCTCTTTTAATAGTTCTGTCACTTGACAAAGATATATTGTGTATATTAACGTTAGTGGCTTAAAGTAAGGCAAAAAATATTTAATTAACTAGGAAACTTTATAAATTATTCATTTAGTTTTGAGTTAATGGAGCTCTTAAGCTAAATTATTCTATGACCATCTCCATCTAGATGTTATGCAGCTGTCAACATTGATGATGATGCAGTGACTTCATTTGGTCACGATAATTTAGATAACATTTGTCCAAGGACGCGGCGGCAAGTGGTAAGTGGGATTACTTTAATAGTTGCAAAAACAACAAGAAGAAACTATGCGTTGTCGTCGGTGACATTAAAGCTGTGAACTGACAGCTTTTTGGTTTATTTGTTTGGTTACATAATCTGTAGCTCCAAGACTCGGTCAATATTATGCAATGGCCTCAATTAGGCAACACGCTCAACATGCAAATGAATGCCATCAATTTCGAATTCGAATCAATTCGAAAGTCGTTCTAAACTATCCGCAAGGTTTTATTTTAACATCGAGTGCCATTTCTGACGAATCAAATTGGGAAAAGTGTAGATGGAAATGTGATGTTATGTGGTTGAAAAATTACATCGAAAACCAACCCACACATAAATAAATATATAACAAGATGACCCATTGACTCTGTTTGTTTTTATTTAAAAGCAAAGATAGACAAATTAAATAATTATTCAAATAAATTTGATAATAGGATTACTTTGAAAAAAATCCGGAAGACAACAAATTATTTAAAAACATTTTAACAAAAGTGTTGCAATTTAAAATGAGACTCCATTAATGTGACAGGTTAAGAGAAAATAATTGAATTTAATTTAGAAACAAACTTTGTCAAAATATCTCGATAAGCTAATTTTAAACATATTTTGTTGAATTCATTTTATTTTTTTCAAAAGGTTTCAAGCAATTGCCAGCTGCCAACCAACCAGTTTTGTCTACACTGTTCTATCGAATGGCTTAAACAAACACAGTAAAAATCTTAAAAATAAGGTGTTTCCATCTTTTAATCACATGTTGAGGGTATTTCACCATTGCTCAAACCGAACTTGAAAATTCCTATTGTCTATCACTAAAAAGTGCTTTCTCACTTAAACGATTTGATTGGGATAGCTCATTGCTTGAGTTGTTCCGTTATATTTAGGCGTCAATTTCATTGGCATTTAGATTAGAAGTCGAATATATAATGCATTGAATTTTGCTTTCAATTTTATTTATCATGTTTGCTAAATATAATTTTTTTGGCATGCATGATCAAAGCTGGAACCGAGCAGCTGTTGTTCTTATTATTCTTGCTTATGTTTAAATTAAAGCCATTTGCATATAAGAACAATAAACATTAATTCGTTTTCGAATTGGATATGTTACAATAACGATACGAGTAATAATGATTTCTTATCTCTCACATGATTACACCCGATTGCCAGTCATTTAAATGATAATTTATCTCTATATATGTATGTATGTACATATAATATTAGGAACCCAAACGAACGTAATTACCAACGCCTGGACCTAGGCTCATCCACTGTCGGATGTGTGCGTATGTATTCCAGCTGTTTAGCTAAGTGCTTCTGCTCGTGATCTCCACTCGGCACATAGCCGTGTGCATCGGCTACATAGGTGAAGGTAATTGGAATGCCTTCCTTGGATACATATTGAACGACACCAACGGCGCCATGCTCGTTTCCCGCCGCCTTTGTGGTAATCCCATTGGATGTCTGGAACTCGAATCTGTAGTGTCCGGACGCATTGGGCGGTCTGTTCTTGTAGTAGATTGTGTGGGCGTGTCTCGCTGGGCGGGCAACAGCACATGTTGTTATCAGTAGAGCCAACGAGATCAGAATCTGAAGCAGGATTTGTGATATTTGTGAGATTTGTGAGTAACGGACAAGCAAGAGTATCGATTAAGCAACATTATAACGGCGAACCAACCTTGAAAAACGGGCGCGAATTCATTGTTTGTTATTTATATATGCACTCTATATATATATTAGTTAATTCAATATATGTATATATTTAGTATGACAATAAACAGTTTGGGTCGTTAATCTGATTCGATTCGAATTGATTTGATTTGAAGCGAGACGCGATCCGTTTGGCTTGAAAGTTATTTTGGAACTGCCAAAAAAAGCATTTGACAAATGCAAAAATGAAGCTTTTAATGTGTATTATTCTAATTTAATACGAGATTCTCTCCGAGCTGAGCAGAACCTGCATTCTGTTGTCTAAGACATTCTAGAAATTAAACCCCTCTCAGTACGACTCAGTCATACTTAAATATTAATATGTGCATAACCAGACAAAACAAAAAGCCAGAAGTGTTTTTAACGTATGTGATTCATGATATATCGTCGCATAATTGAGCAGCAATGAATGCAGTCAAAGCAACTGGTTGGTATCAATATGATCCGTTAAAATATGTCGAATGTTTGATAAAGTTGAATTGCTGATTACCAAATCCAGAGCCATCTATTAAATCAAACAGTAATGTGACAGTTTTTGGTTGTTTTTTTTCGTATTAGAGGTAGGTGCGTCGAACAGTGGGTCAACGGTCATGAAAAGTGTGTGAAATATTATACATGCATGTAAATATTGATCAAACGAGCCGCCAATACATAAGTCATGCATTATAAATGACTTTGAAAATGATATTAATTTGTTATACCGCTCGGATATGTGTTAAAAAGTTCATGGCTAAGACCAAAACCATGTAATTACTGACAGTGGTATTAAAATGGCAATAAAGTGATAATTTGGCAATCAAATAAGCCAGTTGATCGTATTTTATAGAATCATGCACGCGAAATGCTAAAGGTTTGTTTTTATTATGTTTGTCAAGGCGATATATTATCACGTATTTGAGTATAAGATTCTTTAATTCACTAACTGAAACACACAAGAATAGCTGTACATACAGACTAATGAACTTGAATTATAATCAATAAAAGAGATACACATCGTTCAACTGAAAACTGGTTATTGAGTACAAAACAATTCTAAATCTTATCGGATATCTATATATTTCGGCACACACACTCAACTCTTTGATGCGTGTCAGCTACTGGATTTGACGGGAGTTGTTCCACTGTGCAGTCGGCCTTTTAAAGTATGCCGACCTAGACCTTGCACATCTTGACCACACCCATCAATCTGAACTAAATGCATAGCTGAAGAGCTGTTTCAACTCCGAGCGCTCAAAATCAATCAGCAAATCAATCAATAATTTATTAAAGATAAAAAGCTCTCTGTCTTCAAAGAAAATATGCTAAAGCCATGACGATGTTGGTCAAAGAAATTAAAAATAAGATACCATTGACAAAAATATATATTTGACAAGGGCAAATAATATATTATAAAGATTATTATGTTATAAACTCTTCTCGACGATGATTATTACTTGAGCTAGGTTGTCAAGATTTAAGCGTAGACTGACAGAGTTTCATCACGGGCTTTATTATTAATATCTTAAGCTTAATAACGTCTTAGCCTTAGAATCGCTTCATTGCTCCACTGCCAAAAAATCCACGAAACACGAAAAACTAGAAATTCATTTAGTTGGTTTTTATAGTTGGCCTGCAAGTTGAACCGCATTTTCAATGCGCCTCTAGACATTTAGATAGACTCTGCTCAAAGCTGACTTTATATGAACTTAAGCAAACAATAAATGCAAAACCAATTTAATTTATGTGGTTGATTTTGGTTTCAGTTCAGTTTCAGTTTCTTAATTCTTAATTCAATTTGCATAACTGGCATGTCACACCTCCCGTTTTTGGCAACAGAATCATCGAAAGACTTACGCAACGGGCATTGACAACTCAAATTCAAACTCAAAGTCAAACTGAAACTCAAAATCAAAATCAAAGTCAAACAAAAAACTGAATCAGGTGGACCATCTAAATGATATTTAGAATCAGTCGTTGATTGGCTTTGAAGCGCTATAGAACACAGCTGGTGGGCTATTATAATATTGATACGGAACTTAATCGCTGTGTTTAGTTCAAAATACTCTTAAGTTCTGAATAAATATGATTTTCATGTTTTGTTGATTTTAACGTGCTATAACTATGTGTGTTTGTTTTTATCTGATTTGAAGATTTTATTGGCAATCTCGTTGTAGTTTGTATTCATGGCGTGGAATGTGACGTCTGTCAGCATGACGTTTTATAGTTAAAGCTATTAAAAATCTATGCTTCCGTATTTTTGGATCCAATTATGCAAGAATATTAATAAACACTTGTTAATTAGATTAAACTCCAGGGGAGTGTTGAAAAGAATATCCGTTGATCGCGTGAGAAGAGTCTCAAGGCTTTAAAAAAAACAATGTGAAAAAAATCGAATAATGATTAAGACGTTATAATTGCTAACACTGAGGGTTAAATCAAATCGTTCGAAAATCTCGTATTATCACCTTAGATAAGTTTGTAGGTCGTTGACAAGAATTACAATACCAATCGATAAACTGGTTCTAGATCTGTTCATATTAATTATCAAGTTTATTGGCCTAAACAATACGCATTCAAAAGTAAAGCACACAGTTCACGATTTAAATTCCGTTTTGAACGCCCATAAATTCTGGCCAAATTGGTTTCGGAACCAAGAATTCTGGGCATCATAAAATGCAGCCAATGGCCATAAATGTATAGATTGTGTTAATAAACATTTGGCCGTTTGGCTATTAGCGCGTCTTAACGGAAATGGCTGAATGACCATCGTGAGCCCAAGCGATTCTTCTCAGTGTTATCAAGCATGAAGCTGAACACGATAGAGTTCGACACCAACGTAGTAGCCTACACAAACAAAAGACGTAGTCAAAAACTATTGACACTTGATTATGCTTATTGGTTTTTCATCGATTTTGCTTTGGGCCCGATGTTTTTCTCATGCCGTATAAAGTTGGTAAGACACGCTCGGCCAGTTTGCAGTACCGTCTCAAACTTTGAACCTCGCTGAGCTCGCGGTTAATTCGATTTACGATTACGAATTTGAAACTAACATAACGAACATAACGAACAATACGCAAAACATATTAATAAATCATAGTTTGTGTTTTTTCAATAATTGAATAATTACATGTGTGTTTGGTGACTCGAGAAATATGCGAAATTTTGTAAGCTAATTATGACCTTGTGAAAATGTTGATTATGAACATGATGATTTGACCCAAAACGATTCGAGTTTACTGATAAGTTTCTTCGTTTCCTTTGTTTCGTTTCCATGTTCGAATGTAGTTAAGCATATTGCTGTGCCTGGCGCTGTTGTGGAGTCAACTGGACGCGAGATTAGTGCGAGTTCGACGCATTCGTCGCCTGGTCGGGGGCAGTGAACGTGATGCACAAATAACGGATTATCGCGTCTCCCCTCTGGATCAGGAGGGCGTCTTCAAGTATGCCTTCAAGACTAGCAATGGCATCGATGTCCAGGCAGCAGGCAGTGCCCTGGAAACCATTGGCATCTATAGCTATACCTCGCCGGAAGGTGTTCCCATCGAAACACGTTACATTGCGGATGAGTTGGGCTTCCATGTGGTGGGCAGACATCTGCCCCAGCCCCCACCCACACCCAGCTACATTCTGCGCTCCCTGGAATACATACGCACCCACAACGAAGATGGTTCCCTCAAGCAGCGAGTGCTGTGAACCACAGTTGTTTGAAGTGCTTTAGAAGAAGTCTGATAATACCTATTTACATACATACATATATAGTAGATACAAACTAATACCTATTGCTAGTTTGTTGTAAGTTGCTCTTGGAATTAGCTGCGCATTTAAATCATGTCATCTACAACAAGTTCATCTACTCCAGCACCTGCTGAAGACGATGTCATATAGATATTTATGTTGTCAGATCGTCACATCGGAATAATTTATATTAACGACAACAACAATAAGAAGAAGACGAACAAATGCCATTTACATCCAAATATAGCTGAAATCATAGAAAATATCCAAAATTTTCTTTGTGTTTAAATTTAGAAATATCTAATGACCCGAAATAAATCAACTCATGTTTCTAATTCAGCAGCTGTTAAAATATCAATCTGATAATTATATGAAGTTTTTTGTGCTTGACTCATGAATATTTATGCTTCTAGTCAGAAATCACAAAACTAAGCTGAATACAAAAAAAATCATATGCTATTCTTTATTGGAGTGCTTTTTGTATTTCTTTCCGGGTGTTGTTGTATTCAAATCGTCATCGTGCTATACGATACTATACTATACTAGTCCAATAGCAATATGAAACACGCGTACATTTCTAAGAGTGACGAAAACATTTGCAAAACTTGTACTCTAGATACATATAAACAAACTAATTTAATATTGATATTATATCGAAAAAGAAATAAATGAAAATAATGATACTCTTGATTTGGTCTTTTATATCCGAATGTTTTAAAAGTAACTTAGCTCTTAAGGCTATCAAAACTTTCAGATTGTTTTCTTTGCTTAATTTTATTACTGCTTGACAACTTATTTTTTATTTTTAGGTATTTATTTGTTAATCCCACGGTATCAATGCTAAGTTTCAAAGCAGATAAATAGACTAAACGGTCTTGCCTTTTAATGATGATGAATATTATTAACATACACCTTACGAGGTAGTCTTTACCTAAGTGATTACCAATTAATTTTTAAAGCAGGAGTACTCTTTGCATTTAGGCAGCCAAGTTCAATGCATATTACTTTGACACGCTCCTTGGCACTGGGCCATAGAGAAATCTCATCAATTTCAGAAACATTCGAAATGATCATTGGGAATGTTGATGATGATCATATTTGGACGATACTGATGATGTTCAAATAGATGATGATAAAAATAGGCCGACGCTACTGTTTCGGTTCTCCCAATCTCCCTACGATGACGATGACGGCGACACTTGTGCTCGTCTCTCGCGCTAATTTGCTTTATGATAGACATGAAAGATCAGCATAAATATATCTTTTTGGAGACAAATTTCTTTTTCCCTTTACCAACGGACGATCGCTCTGTGAATACCTCACTCAGTCTTGCCTTGGCGCCCGTCGGGAACGGTTCGTTTGCTTTTCTCTTCAAATCCTGGAAATAGTTTTTTGGTTTCCACCGCGTGGTATCTTTACATATACATATATATATATATATATATATATATACAATATTCGACAAGTGCTGTTTAGATCTGTTAGCATTCGTTGCGTATTGATTAATAGTTTCCATCAAGTTTTTCCTGTGGTTATTGTTAATGGTGTAAAGTTCTGTTATCGCGTTGACATCTGTGAAAATAGTTTTCCCTATATAAATATATACCTAAATACAATATATATGTATATGTAGATGAAGTGCTGTGCTATTTTTATAATGTCCCCTTAATCTTAATGGATTTTTATATCATCTACCTTTGTACATATATATATGCTACATCTATATTTTCAGCCTGCTCTCGTCTTCCAAAAATGTTCTGAAAACTATAATTAATTAATGACTTGTTATTTTTAAAAGACAAAAAATATAAAAACTTGTAAAGGTGCGAAGAGAATAGTTTCGATTGAATACTATATACAATATTATCCGGCATCAAAATGTTGCCAGCACATTTTGTTTTATGTGTGCTGACCTGCATTGCATTTTCTGGAGGTAAGTGGGCGTCAGAATGTTTGCAAGTGATTGGGAAATAGGCTAGGGAAATAGTATAGGCAACAATATCATAAACAAGACTTTGGGACAGCTAACATATGACAGTGGGCTGGAGAATATTTGTACAGTTTGATGTGCTATAGTTCACAGTTCTTTGGACAGGAAGCAATAAATAATATTAGTATATTTAGAATTATTATAATGCCCAAAGCTTGTAACCTTTCCTAATGGGCCATAAACATATCCACATGTGCCATAAAAGCCATTTGCCATAATATCTAATGAGAAAAATGACTAAGTCAGTCGGATAAATATAAAAATATATAGATATATGTATATGCACTTTTTATGATATCGTTTTGTATATATGTATGTACGAATGTTTGTGGGGATAATATTAATGATTCACCGCCAGATTGTGTCTTTGGCACATCTTTAGTTATGACTTTTCCCCTCAAACGTTGCCCTATAAATGGTCCACTTAATTATCGACCGGAATTTACAAACTATAAACATAAATACTGCTCGTAAATTTTGGTTGAGATAAAAATAAAAAATAAATTCAAAACAATAAAACTTTGACTTTGCAAAAGATTTTTTAAAAATCTTTTCAAAACAAACATTCTAGAGATATCTATCGGAACAATTGTAAGGTGGAAAAGTTGGGGGTTTTCAACTAAATAAAACTTTTTTTTACTAAGGAATTTTCATTTGACAGTAACGCAAGCGGTATATGAGGATTGTAAGACTCCTCCACCTGTTGATCATGCCCGAGCTGAACTTTTTGAAAGCAAGGATGTTAACACGGCAATCTATAACTGTGCAACGGGTTATGTAATGAAGGGTGAAAATGAACTGATTTGTAATGTGAATACCGAAGAATGGCAGGGTGAGCCACCGACGTGTCTTAAGAACAAAGGTAAGCAGATAAAAATGTGACTATTCAATAAAGTGACAGAAATAACTTCGTAATAGTGACCATCCATCATTCCGAACGGAAGAAGAAAATCCTGGCCATTCCCGAGGAGTTGAATGTGGACATGGAGCTGGCACAACAGCTCGATTTGAGCTGCATTCAGGCCAAGGTTCAGGCACCTGAGATCAACCATGGCCTTATCACCAAATACGAACGTCGTCGTCGTGGGGACAAAGTCTTCTTGGTGGCCTACTATGACTGCAATGAGAACTATGACTTTGAGAGACCACAGGTGAATGCTCTGTACTGCAGCGTCAATCGGTGGGTGGGTGAGTTGCCCACCTGTCTGCCATACAATACTGATCATGAGGATGATGAGGACGACGATGATGAATACGATGAATACGAAACGATTGACAATGATGTCGACGAGGAAACGGAAAGCGAAACGCATATGGATGAGAGTTCTGATCCTGTGGCCCCACCACCACCGCCGCCACCAGTGAAGGAGGAGAACGTGGAAGAGCAGGTGGAGCAGCTTGAGCCAAGGGTTGCGCCGGTTGAGCAGCAAATTGAGAAACAGCCTGAACCCAAAGTGGAAGTTGTGTCCATAACTGAGTTTGAGCAACAACCCGACGCACTGCCAGAGCTAAGTCCCCCAGAAGTTGAACCTGAAATTGTGGTGCACGTTAATGATGCGGAGCCGGAGCTGGTAACAGAACGAGAGACAAAGGAAATTCCAGTCACCGATATAGGCATTGTTGTGGCACCCACCAAAGATCCCTACACGCCACGATTGCTGGATGAGGATTGTGGTGAGGACCGCGGTGGTTGTGCCCACAAATGCGAACGTCTCCTCTTTCCCGGTGAGAATGAACCGCGTCTTAAATGCAGCTGCAATGAGGGCTACACATTAGATCCCCAGGACTATGCTAGATGTCATGGTAAGCTTATAGAGAAAAAGATGACCATTAAAAGCTTTCACTGATTATTACTCTTCATACAGATATTGATGAGTGCCAGGAGTCGAATGGTGGTTGCTCTCAAATTTGCAATAATCTTCCCGGTGCCTTTGAGTGTGCCTGTGAGAAGGGATATCAGATCGATGCAGCTACAGGAAAGACTTGCGTGGGTGAGTTTTGTATTCGAAAAGCACACTTGACCTTATTTTTGCATATACTTACTTTTTACTTTCTATCTCGCAGACATTGATGAATGTGCGGATCCTGAATTGGCTGCCGAGTGTTCGAGTGGCTGTGAGAATATTCCCGGCTCCTATCGTTGTGTCACACCTCTGTATACTAAGACGGAGGCTGAGCAGGAGTCGCACGAAACGGATCTGGATAATGAGATTGAAGTGGTTACCGTTGTCCAACCAGAAGTACCAACCACGCCCATCGAGGAGGATGTGAAACCAGTTGTTGTTGTTCAACCGAGGTGCAATGCTGGTTTTGCTCTCTCGCCGGAAGGCACCGAGTGCCAGGATATCAATGAGTGTGACATCGTTGTAGAGGACAACGACAATGCTGATCATGTTCCGCATCGTGTTTGCCAGCACCAATGCAAGAATACAATTGGTTCCTATAGCTGCAGCTGTCACTATGGCTTCCATCTGCTGGAAGATGAGACCAGCTGTGCTGCTGATACCTGCGAGGATCTGGACAATCCACAGCTGTCCCGCTTACGTTGCGCACACCAATGCGAGAATCTTGCAAGTGGTGGCTACGAGTGCATCTGCCCCGATGGCTACAAATTGGGTAAGGATCTGCATAGCTGTGAGGTGGTAGAGACCGTGTGCAGTAGGGAGCAGGGACATGAACGTTGTCGCCCCGGCACTTGTGTGGCCAACGAGGATAACAGCACATTCAGCTGCATGTGCCCGAAGGGTTACACCAGCGAGGTATTCAGCTGCCAGGATATGGATGAGTGTGCCATGGGCACACACAAGTGCAGTCACGATTGCTTCAACACTGCAGGCAGCTATCAGTGTTTGTGTCCACGTGGTATGTCTCTGCAGGAACCAGATGGTCACACCTGTGTCGCTCCCGATCCTTGTGCCGTCAATAACAATGGCTGCGAACATATGTGCCTGAGTGCCGATGCCGGTGCCTGTACCTGCAGCAAGGGTTATGTGCTCAGCTCGGATGGGAAGAGCTGTAGCGATGTGGATGAGTGTGAGGTGAACAATGGTGGCTGTCAGCAGCTCTGCCGCAATCTGCCAGGTGCGTATGAGTGCCAGTGTGCACCAGGCTATGAGTTGCTTAACTTGGATGGCCTCGCTGGCTACTGCTTTGACATCGATGAGTGTGCCACGAATGCACATAGCTGTGATGCTCCTATGCGCTGCGAAAACCTTAATGGCTCCTACACCTGCATTTGTGAACCAGGCTATGCCCTGGGCATCTCATCATTATCTCTATCTCAATCATCAACATCAACATCATCACCATTAACATCTTCATTAGCTTGCTTGGATATTGATGAGTGTTCGCTTTCGAATGCAAACTGCTCACAATTCTGCTTAAATCAGCCAGGTAGCTTTCAGTGCGCCTGTGCGGATGGCTTTCAGCTTGCAGCGGATAGCTTCACGTGCTTGGACATTGACGAGTGCGCTCAGGACTTTGGTAATTGCAGCAGTATTTGCATTAATCTTCTAGGTTCCCATGCCTGCGCCTGTGACAGGGGCTATGAGCTGACCGCCGATGGACACAGCTGTCAGGATGTGGATGAATGCGCTGGCTTGCTCTCGGGCGGCTGCACACACGAGTGCATTAATAGCCCAGGCAGCTATGAGTGCGGTTGCCCCTTGGGCTATATGTTGCAGGAGGATGAGCGTAGCTGTCGTCCCGCTGTGGTCGGCTGCCCGCCTGGCACTAAGCATACGAAAGAGGGCTGTGAGCCTATTGAATGTGAGTTGGGAATGTTGCCCGGAGCCGATGGCAGCTGTGTAGACATGGATGAGTGCAGGGTTAACAACGGTGGCTGTTCGCATCAATGTAGAAACTCCCAGGGATCCTTCAGGTGCGAATGCCGAGCGGGTTACATACTTTCGGAAAATTTGCGTGACTGCGTGGATATCGATGAGTGTGAGGTAAACAACGGCGGCTGTGGAGATATCTGCATCAATGCGGACGGCAGTTTCAGGTGCGAGTGTTCGGAAGGCAAGCGTTTATCCTTTGACGAACGTAGCTGCTACACGTTGCCAAAGATTGAACCAAGAGTATCAGTTGACCTACCAGCTCCAATTGCGCCAATTGGTCCTGCTCCGCCCGTTATGCCTGTGCGACCAATGCCAACTCTGCGACCAATGCCAACTCTGCGACCAATGCCAACTCTGCAACCAATGCCAACTCTGCGACCAGTCAGCTTTCCAAGTTATCCTACCCCAACGTCGCCCACTTTTGAAGTAAGAGATCAATGTGCGCACTTCCAGGCACCGGCTAATGGACGAGCACATTGCAACCGGTATCGCCACAAGAAAAAACTCTTCTACAACACACGTTGCACTGTGCGCTGCAATGCTGGTTATCAGCTACTCGGCTCAGAGATTCGTAGCTGTGGAGCCTCTGGCAATTGGGAAGGACAGGATAATCAGTGTGTGCGTAAGTAATAAGTGATAAATACTCCATCTTTTGCTTCTACCAAAGTTTAATAATACTTTTCTTAAAAGCTATTTCTCAACCTCGTGTCTGGAACGCTGGTAATTCATGGTCGGTACCCACATCGAGGGCGTGTCCTGCTCTACCGACGCCAAGGAATGGTGTCATTTCACCCGCTAGCTGTACCCGAGCTGACTCTAGCTTTGGTTCTGTCTGCCATTTGCAGTGCAACATGGGCTTTGAGCCTGTCGCTGGTATAATGACTTCCTGCATGAATGGCTGGAGCCTGGGAAGCGTGCTGGAATGCAAGCCATTTGGCACAAACTTCTTCAACAATGAGATAAGCCCTAGGGTGCAGTCACCCTGGCAACTACTGCAGCAGCAACAGCAACAGCATCCTTTCAGACAACAGTTCATTCAGCAGGTGCGCAGGCAATCACTCCCTATCCAAACTCATACGCCGACAGCCTACATCAAGTGCCCAGAAAACGTTGTCATTTTGCTCAATCCGCATCAGACTCAGGCTCATGTAATCCTTCAAAGACCTGCCACTAACGTGGACTATCGTCATGTGGTTGCCTTCCCGGCTTGGGCAAAACAACTTCAGGGTCATTTGCCTGCAGGCATTCACAAGATCGTCTTTAGAGCTCATGATCCTGCAACGCAACAAAGCGTTGGCTGTCAAACTCTCATCACTATAAAACAGGCCGCACCACAGAACTCCTTGCCTTCATTTCCCTTCTTTAGACATGCAAAATCGCAAGCTATTAGACCCGCTTCCCTTCCAGAGTTCACACCTGCTAGAATTTTTAATTTCGGTGAACAATCGCAATCGAAACCATTTGCCAGTCTTATTGATGCATCACCCCTGACAAGACGTTCCGAGAGTCTTATTGCTGAGAGACCCGTTGAGGAGCCAATTGAAGAGACTTCATCTTCATCATCTAGGAATTCGGAAAGTACACGCATTGATCTCGGATCATCCACATCAAACTATTGTCCGCCCTCCCTTGAGGTTCACTTGAAGGAAAATCAAAATCTGCGCTCCGTTGTGTGGGAAGAGCCACGTTTCGAGGGCAAACTCCTTAAGATCTACAAGTCATCGGTAAGTAGATATTGGTGTTGGTGCAATTTTAGTTGACTCTATTCTAATCCGTCTATAGTTCCCTGGCGCTCTATTTGGTCAGGGTGACCATGATGTGAAATACGAGGCCACAACCACAGATGGCCGAACTTTGAGTTGCTATTTCCAAATACATGTTAGGGGTAAGTAGTAACGACTGAGCCTTAACTCAAAACTATTTTTACCTACAACCCTAAATTCATTAAACAGCCGCCTCACCCACTCCTGCGCCCAAGCCTGCCGATATTAGCTTCCCAGATCTTTCCCCCGCTCCCGCTGCCCAGACCCAGCAGACGCATAGCAGCCTCTTTGCCGGCCACGAGTCATATGTAGTTTGTCCCGGCAAGGAGCCGGTCAAAGTGACCGACAGACAGTCTGTAAGATCCCCATAAATATTTATCTAGTGTAGATTATTAAGATCTAACGTTGCTAATAGCATGTGAACACTCTGTTTCATTAATCCAAAACTGCATATCTCTATTTGTATTTAGGTTAATCTGCCTGTTGGCTGTACTCTGAAGAATGTGCGCCCACAAACAACAAAAACACAAACTCATCCTAAACGTGGTCTCCTCACCTCGCTGTGGCGTCATTACAATCACTTTTAATTAAATATTTACTATTTATGCTCAATCCTAAAACTATGTGAATTTTTGATACATATTTATTTTTGTGTACTATTTTTTGATATCTTTTGTGAATAATTTAAATAAATATTTTAATAATATTTGTGTTTATCGATTGATGGGTTTTCTTATGCATTCTAGACGTCATTGATTCAGGGCAGTGATTCAAAACAATTAAAAACTGTAAATAATCAGTTGAGCCTGGCCAGATAGCACTATTTCGAGCACGTCATTATTTTTGTGATTATTCAAGATGTATTTATTTAAAAGAAAAATATCAAAAATCTAGAGCACGAAGCACGTTTTCTGAAAACTCCAACTACAAATGTTAATAAACGATTTCTGCGTAACTTTATAAGCTTATTGCATCAGCTTTATTAGGCATTGAAATGTCAGAAAAGCACACATTACAACAGCTATAGGTTTTAATCTTTGGCGACAGCAACTTATTCAAGGTAAGTTTTTGAATAAAAGCAAACATTAGGTACGCAAAGACATTATGTGGTCTCTAAAAGATTTAAAGACATTCACTTGTCAGTACATATAAATATATTTTCTTCGAAATCAATTACAAATAGTATCAAAAAAGACATCGTTACTCATCATGGACACAAATTAGGTTGCTGCATCGGCTAAAATACGCAGCAGCAAAAACATTTGCATACTCTTTGGCGTATATTGAAGTTAATAACAAAATTTCAGTTAAACTTCCAATAGAATTCATGTTTTCAGTAATTAAAAAGCATCGCATAATGATTAAAATCTTTACTTAATATCAGTAGACTTCAAAATATGAAAACATAAATATACTGCAAAGCATAGCTTTAAACCAAGTAAGGCAGTTGAGATTTGGTACATATGTACCACATTTGGCAACATTTGGTACAGATTGCAATTCAAGTATTACGTATACCCGTATATATCTAAGTTATACACACACATTGGCTGTATGAGTTCCACAAAAAGCGGCCGCGTTGATTGAATGATTGAATGAAAGCTGATTTTGCACAGTTGGCAGTTTTGGGGCGGTTGGGCAGGTCAACATTTGAGTTGTGATTGGCTAATTGATAAGCAAAGCGACGCAAAAGCAAAACTGTTGTGCCACTTGCTGTAAAGCCAAGACAGGTTGTTGAGTTAATCAAAACATTATTTGACAGCGGCACGCGTAGTACCCAGTTTTAGAAAGCTTTAAAATCGTTAAATGCCGCTTTAATCAAAACAACAATAATAACTTTATTTACCCCCGATAATTGCCCAGAAATGCCGTTGAACTCGTTTGGCTAGAACTTGTCAGTAGAATTTTGATTAGTTCAAGCCCATTTTCATTTATAATATTTTCGTTTATTCGCGAAATAAATTAAGACTATCGAACATAGAAGACCACAAGCAGTTCATGTTATTGATAAGAGGCAAAAACATTTAAACACGCTAAATGGTTTTATTATATGATCGGGTCGCATCATCATTAGGCTGACTGTGCCACACGGCCCATCAAACTCATAGAGACGCCAGGCAGCTGATAACCCCCGAGCTCGTTCGGTGTACGTATTATGTGGATGCTGTTCTCAGATCTCTCGCCCGCTATCCGCTCTCCGTTCCCAGCTCACCCGCGTCACGTACACGGTTTTGGTTGTATTGTGTTGAGTTGTTATTGTTATTATTCTTGTTATTGTCTCAAAGATTAGTTGGCAAGCTGTGAGTCTATAAAAGCGTGTGAACAACTAAAAATCCAAATCAGTCTTAAAGCTCGTAGTGTGCAGTGCGTTTGCATTGATTTCTTTACTCTCCCAAAAGAATCACTCGTGAAATCGTGACAAACAGAAAAATGTATCAACGTCAAGTTTCCTTTGATAAGGTTGGTTCAATACGCAGTTCCTGTTAATACTATATAGTATATGATATATGTAAAGTGGAAAATTATGATTGAAACTCATAAACAATCAATATCAATTGACGAGAGCACAAAGTTTAATGTAAACAACAAGGTGTCATTCTTTACACAAATAAAGAAATTGATTGAAAAAATACAGTCAACGTTTTTGTCGAAAACCATAAAGCATACCTTGTTCATAGGTTGACAAATCAAGTTCTAGGTGGCTTTGGCCCTGCAGTTGGGCATTGCGGTTAGTTTGAAAACCTTCGATATGCAACGCTTAACACAAACGTGAATCCTAGGCAAACACGTTAACCTCTGTAAGCTGAGCTATCAAGGGTAGGCAGAGAGAAAAAAAACCCAATGACTTTAATATCTGTTTACAATGACAAAGTTGAAAAACAGTTTACGATACTTGTCTAGTAAGTAGAACATTAAACTATTGATTGATGGGTAGTTTATGTCTACTGATGCCAATCTGATAGAACTAGTCTCGTTATTAAGTAAGCTAATAAACAAACGAGCTGAAATTGATAAGCACTCTTAATGATTATTAATTTATTAATTCATAAATATTGATTGCAACTTGTGTTGTTTCTCGTTTCGACTTTGATTAGCCAACTCGTATCGAGGATTCGGCTTATATACATGAGGCGGTGGACATGCAGGAGGCACGCAACACCTGCCTGCTCTTCTCGCCCAAGGACTCTTCGTTGGCTAGCGGTGCCTTGGCCAATACCTTGGCCATCTTCAAGAAGCACGACATCAATCTGGTGCACATTGAATCGCGCTCCTCGCTGCGTGTGCCCGGCTACGAATTCTTTGTGGAGTGTGACGGCAAGTCAGGGGCCTTGGGAAGAGCCATTGAGGATGTGAAGGAGCAGTGCAGTTACTTCAATATCATTTCACGTGATTACAAGGATAATGCAACAGCTGTTCCTTGGTTTCCACGTCGTATACGCGATCTGGATCGCTTCGCCAATCAGATCTTAAGCTATGGCGCCGAACTCGATTCGGATCATCCTGGCTTCACCGATCCCGAGTATCGCAAGCGCCGCAAGTATTTTGCAGACATTGCTTATAATTACAAGCATGGAGAGCCGCTGCCTCATGTGGATTACAGCAAGGAGGAAACCGAAACCTGGGGCATCATCTTTCGCAATCTGACCAAACTGTATAAGACACACGCTTGCCGCGAATACAATCACGTTTTCCCACTGCTAGTGGACAACTGCGGTTTCCGTGAGGATAACATTCCACAGCTGGAGGATGTCTCCAATTTCCTTAGGGGTATGTGGGAAGAGTCTTTCCTTTGAAATTCTACTAATATTGATTTCTGTCATCAGATTGCACTGGTTTCACACTGCGTCCTGTAGCTGGTCTGCTCAGCTCTCGAGATTTCCTGGCTGGCCTGGCATTCCGCGTCTTTCATTCCACTCAGTACATTCGGCATCCTAGCAAACCTATGTACACACCCGAACCGGATGTCTGCCACGAGCTGATGGGTCATGTTCCACTTTTTGCGGATCCGGCCTTTGCTCAGTTCAGTCAGGAGATTGGCTTGGCCTCTCTAGGCGCACCCGATGATTACATTGAGAAGCTGTCAACGGTAGGGTGATCTAGTTTTCTAATACAGATAACCTCTTTTAACCTTTATTGTTCCTTTGGTGTAGATCTTCTGGTTTACTGTGGAGTATGGCATGTGCCGTCAGGAGGGTGAACTGAAGGCCTTTGGCGCTGGTTTGCTTTCGTCCTATGGCGAGTTGGAATACTGTTTGACAGACAAGCCCAAGCTGATGGACTTTGAGCCGGAAATCACTGGCGTTACCAAGTATCCCATAACCGAATTCCAGCCACTTTACTATGTGGCTGATAGTTTTGAGAGTGCCAAAGAGAAGACCATGTAAGTGGAAGTTAAGGAAAGATTATTTGTAAGAGATGCCTTAATTTTTGTTTATCTTTCAGTAAATTTGCCAACTCCATACCACGTCCGTTTGGAGTGCGCTATAATGCCTATACACAGAGCATTGAAGTTCTCGACTCGAAGCCGCAGGTCTCGAATCTGATGAACAATATCAATTCCGAATTTCAAATTCTTCAGAATGCCATTGCTAAGCTGCGCGTTTAATTTGTTTTACATTTGACCTTTAATAGCTTAAGATATATTTTTTTAATATAATATGATATTAATATTCCAGTAGTACTTCTTTTGAATCGTCTTCTTCACGTTTATTACAACTTGCTGCACAGCATTTGATTTTTACACACATATTTAAAAGCTTAATTGAGTTTAGTTTAATTTGTTTCTAGTTGGTATGTACAGGTTTTCTTTATCTATGGCTAAACTTAAATTTAGTGTGAGTCTAAAATGTGATATAGAATTTAAAATGCTTATTAAGTTCTTGGCATTTGGCTCCTTATCAGCTTGTTTTAAGTGAATATATATGTGTGAGTGTAAATGTGGGAATGAAATTAAGAACGAATCTGATAATTCATTTGGAATGTACAGAAAAGAGAAACTGAAACGGAATTTTAATAATCATACATATTCACACATAACAGATCTTCGAGTGAGCTTCACAGGTCAAATAATTAATGTCAAATTAATATATTCAATTTTTATAGCAAAAATTTGCATGGTTAGGAAATTTCCGTTAAGAGAAAACAAAACCAGTCAAATTTAAATATTAAAATATGTTCACAGCAAATAATTCAGTTGCAATCTCAACCTGAGTTTCGACTTAATTATACTACATTATCTAATCACATACGAATATTTATAGCTAGAATGCACAACAGATGATTTATCCTAAATGTATCTTAAGTTATTCGTATGGCTCCAAAGGTGAAGCGCAGTCTTCAAAATAATATACTTATATCTATATTATGTGCAAATGATATGACATTATATATAGAGTAGGCATATATATATACATTAAATTTTGTTTTTGTTGCTTATTTATATATTCGTAGTTAATATTTTTTTTGTTTTTTTCAATGTCTGAGACACATAACAATCTACATATATCTAAATGAACATTGGACTAATTATGATATATGTATTAAAATAAGTATATGTAGTTAGTTTCGTTTATATACATATCAGAGATCCTTAATGGTGCCATATGGCACTTACTGGATAATGGTATCTAGGTTATAGAAACGTTGGGATATTCTTATTAAATTTAAAACACAACTATCTTTAGCTAAACAAAGTCACTAACTTAACCTAATATACATTTTGAGAACTTACCTAAGACTTAAGACTTAGTTAAGGATTAGAACAATACTCAGTCTGTTGAGATCTACAACTAGTTTTGGGTATTGTGTATGTTCGATAAAGAGAGCCATGTGCTGAAACTTAGGATTGGTACTTTCATCAGCTGCCTGCCTATAACTATGACTATAACTATATCTATAACTAAGTTTAAGGAATTCAAATATCAAGATATATGCCACGACCCCGTGCCGGCCGTATGTTATTGACTATTGTTAGCTGCATGCGGTGAATTGAACAGATTCTGTGATTGCTCTTGGGACATTTGATATGGCAATATCTCTAGATCGTTGGGCAACTGTTGCTGGTTTTGATTCTGATGATTGCCACTGAGAGATTGAAATGGATTTGAGCTGAAAAAGCTGTTTGATTGCTGATGCGCTTGTAACAATTGTTGCTGCTGTTGCAACAGCTGTTGATTATGCTGGTGTTGGTGTTGCTGCTGTTGCTGTTGCTGCTGCTGCTGCTGCTGCTGTTGATGCAATGATTGACTGGATGTGTGCATCATTTTATTGTCCTCGCTGTGCGTCTCGCTGCCATCATCACTGATGCCCATTGGAAAGTTGAGCGATGGACTTGATTCGGTGGCCATTTGCATGTAGGACAACAGCGAATCTTCATTTGTATTTTGTGGTGCATTTGAGTTGTTATTATTATTGTTGCTAGTGTTGTTGTTATTGTTATTGTTGCTGCTACCAAGCGTTTGCAGTGGAGATAGATTGAGAAATGCATCAATATCCTCAATATCCTCTCGGGATAACATGCTGCCTGCAGACTGTTGTTGCTGCTGATGTTGATGCTGCTGTTGTTGCTGCTGTTGCTGTTGTTGTTGTTGCTGTTGCTGTTGTAGCTGCAGTTGTTGATGTTGATATTGCAGCTGCTGCTGATGTTGTTGAAGCTGACCATGCTGATGCTGTTGTAAATGTTGATTGTGTTGCTGCTGATTATGCAGATTCTGTTGCTGCTGCATCAGCATCTGTTGATCCTGTTGATTCAGCATCTGTTCCGAGTTCAACGCAAAGCCATATTGATTGAATTGTGGCTCCACGGTATTGCTGCCGCTAAAATTAAAGCTGCGCTGCACATTGACACCAGTAGCATTGCCCACGGCGGCAGCAGCAGCAGCCATGTTGCTGGCAGCAAAGCTCATTGGCATCATAGGTTGCAGATACGTGTAGCGCGCGAGCAACAGTTGCTCGGACACGATTCGCAGCTCATCCTGCTGTTGTATAATCAGCTTCTGCAGCTCATCATGCTTGCGTTGCAATTGATCCTGCAGATGACTCTGTGTCGAGGTCATCACAACAGCGCCCGGCAACATTTCCGACTGCGAATGCACTGGCATTGGCAGCGACACCGAAACAGGAACCGAAACGGGCAACGGCAGTGGGGACAGCACTGGCGCCACAGGAAACGGAGCCATCACTGGTTGCATGGGTATTGCTGCCAGATATTGTGGAGGCTCCAGGAAACTGGGTGCAACTAACTGTGGACTGGCCATAATTGGATAATTGGTTTGTGGAAATGAGCAGGGATTGCTGGTAACAATTTGTGAAGTTGCTATCGGCAACATTGGCACTATCTTTGGCTGCAACGGTTGCTGGTGTAAATGGTGGTTAAGATGCTGCTGCTGCTGTTGTTGATGGTGCTGATGATTGTTGTTGTTGTTGTTGATGTGTTCACGACCATGATGCGAACGTGAGCGTTGACTTTGCTACAAAAAGAGAGAAGAAGAATAAGTTTAGTTAGGAAGTTGGTTATAAAAAATTCATCTGTGCTGTCAAAGAAATAAAAGACATGATTGCTTCGGACTACTAAGGGAGCTATTTGCATTTGTCTCATAATCTTGACAACAATATTTGTAAGACAACCGTCCGTTAACTAACCGAACTGACGTGCGTCATAAGGGACTGCCTGCTGTTAACTGACTCAGCCGACATCGATGTGGAATCCGAATCGTTGCCGCGATTCGAATAGAAGTAACATTTGCGCTTGGCCTTCGGTGAGATGCCAGTTGAGCTGATGTTGCCATAGCTGGAGGCGGGTCTCGAGGTCTTCAACGAATTGACGGGGCAAGAGCTGGCCGCCGCCGTTGCTACTCCCCCACCCGACCACATCGGCGACGCGTCTGTCTCAGGTGATGTGGCTGCCGCAGCCGCAGCGGCAGCTACCTCATTGCTCAGGTTGGCGAGCGTTGTGTTGAGCAATGTGGTGTCCAGACTCTGATGTCTAAGCTCGAAGTCACGCAGCGTTGTGGTGGCTGAAGCGCATTTGCTGCTGCTGGCTGAGTTAGACGTCTGTGCCTTGTTCGCCCGCTTGCGATCCTTCTTGTGTTGCTTCAGTACTTCCGCATAGCTGACGACCTTGTGTGTACAAACGACGTAGTCCGGCTTCGAGTTGTACTGATGATAGCTAACATAGTAATCCGTTTGCAGCCAAATCCATTGCTGGCCCTTGGTCAGGAAGCGATAATAGCAAGACTTGCCCTCACCCGTCTGACGTACTGCGATAGAAGTTAAGAGATGAGAGATGCAGGGTTTTAGAAAGAGTCACTTCTTACATACATTCCTCGTGACAGGCGACTATTGCGTCCAAATCGTCGAAGTGGTAGTAGTCATAGCCAGAGGTTCCCAGCACCTCAAAGGGCATATAACCGATTATGGGCGGCGCTCGATGGTCCAGGAATAGGAACTTCCACTCCATGCTGTGCTTCGAGGTAAACTCATTGCTCGTGGGGTCAATGATGCTCATCTCACGTATCAGTTGTGGTGTCTGTATTCGACCCGTGCCCACAAACACCAGACTCTTGTCCACCTCCACATTGGGATTCTGTTGAAAGATGCGGGGTAGAGTTGGAGAGCTGCTGCCTTGACTATCGGAACTGTTGGAAACAGTATTCACATTGGCATCGTGACCTATTCAATAAAAATCAAAATTAAAACCCATGCCAATATGCTTGTGCTCGACAACCTACGAAAATAGCCCGAGAATTTGACAAGTTCGTAGGAATTGCTATCAGCTTTCTCGATTCCGCCACGTTTCAGATGCGTATAGAATGTAATCTGATTGCTGACATCGATGTCGGTTTGGCGGGTCTCGATAAGGGGCGTGGGATTTAAAAATATATTAAGCAGCGCCTCATGATCCGTTTCATAAGCCAGATCATAAATGCTTATGTTGTAGAGTTCATGCTGCAAGTAAAAACACAAACTGTATTAATTTTATAAAAGTTATTGGTAGCGCCACCTACCGGCAAATAGCCCAGCTGTGAGGTAATGCTTTCCGATGTATAGAATATGGAACCCATACTTCCAAAGACCATCATGAAGCCATCCAAGGATTCCAACATTAAGTGCGTAAACTCATCGTTCGTTAGAAATGTCGGTTTCCAGTCTTGTTGTATCTCAAAAACCTTGGAACGATCCGTCGCCTCTGTATTGTAAACACCATAACACTTAGAATTGATTGGATTTTTGAAATTAACTTAAGTATTATTACCATTGTGGTTCTTAAGAAATGCTATTGTCGACTTGAGTACTGTTGACTTATCCATCTTCCGATTGGATGTCGTTATCAATGCACTCAGGTCATTTACCAACGAATTAAATTGATCCCGACGCTTCTTCTCGCTCAGATTTCGGGATTTTCTGCAAATAAGACTGTGGGTTACCAAAAAAACGCTGCTATAAATCTCAAAAGATAAGACACAGGTACAAAAAAAGACAACTGTAAAGATTAGTTCGACTGTAAAACGATTGTGCAAAGACCCACCCGCCCACTCACACACACCCACACACGCAATCGCACACATATTGATATGCTTACGCATACGCACACATCGAACAGCTGCTCACCTTTTGTGACGTGTGCTCACGTGTGCCTTGCGATTGATGCATTGTCTCGTGTTTATTAGACCAATCCACCCACATGCTCTCAACACACACTCACACACACATGGTCTAGCTGAGCTTATGCGTATGTAGAAATTTATGAGACGGTGGAAAGGGGTTGGGAATGGGGTAGACAAAAGTTACCTTTTCTATGCTGTTGTCGCTTTGCATTTGTTGCGCTAGGACAAACATTTTTGGGCTCGGATTTATGCATCTGACATTTGCGTGTCATAAAAACTGAACAGTGGCAGAAAGAGAGAGTGAAAGAAAAAGGGCTTTATCCAAGAGACAGAAAGCGCATGTTAACAAAAAAACATGATTGGGGAGTGTGTTACAAGCTGTTCATATACTTTCTTGCTTTTGTCAGTTCCTGGAATGCAGCGTCTTTTGTGCATAAAAGAAACTGCATCAGAAAATCCAAGGGCGCCTACGCCCCCTAAGTCCCCATCTAATTGAGTCAAGTTCATTTTTCTTACGTTATTCATCTTAACTTTAACTCTATTAGCTTTGTTTCATTTAACAATAAGATCTGTTTAGTATGTGTATACGAAGCTATTCCGATTAAATACAGATTTTACATATGTACATTCAATATTAGCAAGAAATTTAAATTACATCTATAAAAATATTTGGTATTAGGTCAAGTCGAAAAAATAACTTATCTTTCTATCTATCCATCATATATCTATCTATCAAGCTTTCTATCTATCTCTCTATCTATCTAATTATACCTCAAACTATTAGAAGATTAAGGTTAAGAAGTTATGAAATATTCTTTTCTTCAGCGTCAACTGTATGAAAAAACACAACAATCTTATTATAGATTATTCCCATAGCACAACTGTTGAACACTTCCCTCGCACCCCCTTACTCCACGATTTCCTTTTATCTGTTTTTTTTCACCCTCTTTTCTAGGCTATTAGATTACTAATTTGATATTTTTATTGGCCACGCGAAAAGTCAGCGCGTTTGCATATTATGCAATAGCAAGGAACAATAGCAAAAAAACACGTAATAATTAAACATTTATTTGGTCACTATCGAAAAAATCAAATCACTCTCAAATTACAGTTAAGTGAAGTATTGAATTCAATTTGACTGGACTTTGAGACGAGGGCTTTTGTAACCTTGTAACTCGTGCAGAAAATGTGCCTGCCAACTGTGGCAGGTTTTTACTTTCATATGGGAGGGGCGAGGGTAATGTGGGGAGAGGGTTGAGACCGATTATGACATATTTTGTTTGTCCTTTTCGTCTACGTCATGGTCATTTTTCTCAGTATTACTAACAACATTGATGTCTACTTATTAGCTTATTGTCTAAGTCTTCATATCATAACTGTCAATTGCAGTCGTAAGTTGTGTATATTAAAATATATATGTATATGTATGTTGCATGTATTTTAGCTATGTCTCTCACCTTTTCGTGTCATCCTTATCGTCGCTCTCGTCGTCCATCTTCGTGCTTGTGTGATAATCCGTTGTCAAGTTGATGTTTTCACAAAAAATTTTGTAAAAGTGAAACTCAAAACAAAAAAAATTATACACTTCACAAAATATTTAAGTTTTCAGTTTTCGATATTCACATATTTGTTTTATTTGTAAATTTTGTTAATGGATATTATATTTTTTTTTTGGTTTTTCTGTTAGGTAACATTCACACGGCAATTAATTTCAATATGTTTAAATGCCTGCCACATTTTGAATTTGTAGTTTTTTAATATTTGTAAGCTGTTAAATAAATAATAAATATTCAAAAATTAATTCGAGATTGTTTTAAATTTTTAAATTTTAAAGTTTTAAATTTCTATTTAAATATATATTTTATATTTATATATATATATTTTATTTTTGGAGACGAGCAACTTTCCGCGGAACCGTCAGCAACAAGTGCAGTTGAGCTTCTGCCACAGACTTTGATTGCCAATATGCTGTGGCTAACACCAAAACACACATCCCCACACTCACACATGGACAATGGCTTTGTGCTGCTAGCTGCTAGCGAAGGATGCTGCTGCAGTTATGTAACTGCCTCGTGCTGCGCCTGCGCATGTGCCACACGGCATACCCCGTTGCGAATTGGCAACACGAAAGCGCCAATCCCTGCAGCCGTCGCAGATGTTGCATTTTTGCAACCCCTAAAAAGTATGCTATGCTATTTTGCCCCTGTTACTAAATGCGACGACGAACGGACGAATGCCATAACAACCTTTCTCCCAGTTACTGTCCCTCCAGCTTCTACCGTATCTATGTGTGTGTGTGTTGGTGTCTTTGTGTGTGTTTGTGTTGAACAGATGCTAACCAATTGCCTGGCTGCGTTTCTACCTGACCCATCGCCTATTATACATATGTATGTGTGTATACACAAATGTATATTGCATAATATGCGTCTGTATGAGTGTGTCTATGACACTATATTTTTGAAGCTGGCTGAATTTAGTGGGAATTCCTTTCTTTTCGTTTCTTGTGTGTTTGTTGCTGTTGTTGTTGTTGGTTGCATGAACCGTGTTTCCAGTAATTTTGCATATAGGCAAAACAATCGCTTGACTTAATTGCCATTTTGGAGGGCTTCGCGTGAAGAAATTTGTTTGCCACAAAACTTTTACTGCTTGCCAAGACGCCAGGATGAAGCGAAAGAAGTGTCGCAAGAAAATGTTCTAGAAAGTATTATTGTTTCTTTGGTCTCGGTGCAAAAGCCCGGCAACTGCTTGCCACACAAAGGTTGCAAAGGTGTAAAATGTTGCTGATGCTTTTACGGTTTGCTGTTTTAACCCTTAATTAAAAGCGATTTAAGCAACGGCTTTAAATGTGCAGCTCAAAAGCGGCAAACAAGCGGCTTAAAAATGCACACAAACATATGTCAATGTGTATGTGTATGTGTGGGAGTGTGTGTGTTTAATTAATCCGTTTAGTTGCTTTTTGTCCGGCGTGGAGCAAGTGAAGCATTTAACGAGTCATAATTTCCCACATGTATTCAACAGATATATACGAAAATCCACAGCGACCAGCAACAAACATTTTAAATACACATCAAAGCCAAATGCCAAAAGCCACCCATCACCCTCCACCCTCTTTGCTGTTTGTCCTTGCATACCTTTTGGCCAAGTGTTGTGCTGGTTAACCCTAAGTAGCTGTTGAAGTTGTTGCTGTTGCAACCTGGCTGGTTTTGGCTTACACTCTGTGGTTTGGTTAGCTTTAAAAAGTAGCTGCTGATAATTGCCAATGCGTTGTTAAATGGCTCGTATTGCAATTAGTGGTCGAGATTGGTCAGTATAAAGCCACAGAGAAAAGAGAGAAAACAACTAGATCTTATAACCAGTAATTTTACTTCATTTAAAGTGCTTTAAGGTTCACCTTTTTCCCAAATCACCTTCCCACAAAGTGCAATTGCATTTGGCGTAAACCAATAGTAAAACTTTAACCACATAAGCAGTAGCTATTTTGATGTGTATTTATGTAATTCACATTCCGATGCAGCAAATTACATAATACACAATCACAATTGTATCCAAATGTAAACAAATCAAATAGTTGCATGACCTTTGAACAAGTGTAATCCAACCCCTAAACCCCCGAAAACTCCCACCACCAACCCAACCAACTCAAACCCAATCGAACAGCATTTGGTATTGCTTCAAGTTCATTTGGCATTGATAAATGTTGTTGTTGTTATTGCAATGCGGAAGCGAAAAAAGCTCAAAAAGCCGGTTGCCAACTGTAGCTTGCAATTTGCAAGATCGTTGACTGACCTACTCATCGCAAAAGCTTACTCTCCGTTCTCTCATCGCGCTCTCTCGCTCTCGCTCGCTCTTGCTTACAAAAAAATTCCCACACTCTCACTCTCTCGCGAGCTAGCAATCATTTGATTGCATTTCTAAAGCTTCGCTCAGTGCACAAAATTATCGCATAGTTGCGGTGTATATGTGTGTGTGTGTGTGTGTGTATGTGTCGGTGTTTGATTTCTTTGTCAGTGAACTTGAGCTTTTGCTTGCTGCGCTAATTGCATTGCGATTACAGCATAGTTCAACTGTATGCGTGTGTGTCACTCACTCCCTGTGTGTGTGTCTGTATGTGTGTGTGTATGTGATAATACCTAACACTCGTATTCAGTGTTAACGTCTGGCCCCGCTCCTCCCTACATCTGTGCAGTTTGTTTTCTTTTGCTACGTTCCGCCTGTTACAGAGAGCTTTTGCCGCGACTTTTGTAATATTTTTTGTCTCAATCGCACTGCCTCTCTCTTTCCCACTCTATCGCTCTTGCTGCTAGTCGTTTGTTGTCTCTTCTTCTGCTGTTTACGGCTCTCTCTTTGCTGTGTTGTTTTAAACTTGACTTAATTAAATTTTTCCTATTTTATTTTGTTATTGTTGCTTTATTTATATCTTTTGCCAATTGTCTGCCATTCATTGATTTATTTAATGCCTCTTCTCTTCTCTTTATGTATTGGAGATTCTACGTTTTTGTTTCGATTTCCGCTTTGGTAGCGCTTTTGCTTGTGCCAGGAATTGCTTTTTTTTTACACCTTCTTCACAGTCTGTGGACTTAATTGCATTTTCAGTCTAAACTCAGGCGTAAAGATAGTTTTTATTATGAAATCTTTTAAGTTGCCGTACCAAAAAGTAACTGGCTCGAATGCTTGATTATTCTTACTAAGTACTTTATCTTGAACTTTTGAGGCGGATGTGCAACTTTTTGTGTACTTATGTGTTTACACTGTCAATGATTAACAACAAAGTTGCTAGCTAATCGTTTTTACTACTTTATAACTATTATTTGTAAGCCAAGATCTCTTTATAATTCGATTTGCGCTTTACACTCCACTTAAAACCTAAAAATACCTTTCGCTAAATACCTTCTGCTATAATTTTCTGCCCGATATGACGCATAATAGTTAGTTACTTACTAGCTGCTTATCGAAATCTAGTTAAACCTTGTAAAGTTAGTTGTTCCCCATTTGTGATCTCATAGACAAACAGTTTAGTTAAGATGTAAACTTTGTTTTAACAAGCTGCTTAGACTAAAAATCAGCTTAAGAAAGTATTTAATCATTTTCGAAAAATCATGAATAATGACAGCGATCGTCTTGTTAAATCTGTAGTATGTGTCAGCTGTCATATGTCATATTTGTTTTCAGAATTGATTGAAAAACATATATTGCAGAGATGTTGAGGCAAGTTTCCCGCTCTTTCTTTGCCTCTGCCGCTATCTCGCTCTAACCAATGGTCGATGGGTTATTTGTTTATAACTTAATAGTAGTCAATTGAAATGCTTTTACGCTGGCATTCTACTAGCTCTGCCTGGCGCATGATCGCACACACACACATATAAACAAGACAATCAAGCACACAAATGCACAAATGCACACGCGCACTCACACAGCGATACGTTTACGGGTAACACACTAACACACACACACACTAACACACACACACATACAGCTGTACTTGATTCGACTTGAGTTGACGCGCTCAAACGCTGACGATGACGTTTCAAAAAACAAAAAAACAAAAAAACAGACGCCAAAACCAACAACAAACTCAAGCCCTGAACTAAAACTCAACCAGACCCGAACAACCCTCTTCTCGCAGCGCACCCCCTTCCAACCCTATCTGAACGACTTTGACAATGAAATAAAATAAAAGAAAAAAATAATAATAATATTATTATTATTATAATTTTGTTTGTTTGTTTGTCAGTTACATTTTTATGTATTTTGTAACTGTGAACAGCTTTTCGAGCCCTGCATACGTAGATTATTATTGGTTGAATGCACTTTTGATTAGTTCTCACACATTTTCGCTTGTTTCGCTTTCCTCTCTTACTGTTTTGTGCCTGCATTCGTTTTTTTTTTAATTTCGTCTTACACGGTCGCGTTCAAATAGATTTTCATTATACCAAAGCACTTGTTAAATATTTGCTTTCGTTTCTGAATTTTATGTTTGTTTGTTTGTTTAACACTTTGAACACATTTGGGGTGTTAAATTAAATATATTTTATTATTATAAATTTTTAATATGTTTCTTAAATATATTTTTTTTATTACCACTTAATTAGATTTATATATTATATATTACATAACGTTATAAGCTCGCGCTTTTTTCTGTTATAATTAATAATTAAGTAATATTTATTTCTGTATGTTTTCTTTAGATTTGCAGAGCTGTTCAATAAAATGTTTACTGTAATTAAAAACTTTTCCACTTGTTAAATATTTTCTGATATTTTTTTATTGAATTTTTCAACCAAATCAGCAAAAACAATGACCAAAAAAACATACACACAAAAAAAACTAGCATGTAATTTACACACTGAGCTACAATCGACATAAAAAAAACCACCCAAACGAGTTGCAAATGACCGTTACGAAGATATTAAAAATAGTACGTTAAATTATAGGTATTATTCAATTCTAACTTTTTTTGTTGTGTTGTTGTCACATTTGAAGTCGTATCAAGATTTTCGCGCTGACTTCGAGGCTGCTGTGTGTTTTCTTCCAGCAACACTCTCACTGAAGTAAGGAAAGGGAAAAAAAGCGCTGATGATATGCAAAACTGGGGGGCAGTAACAACAACTAGTTGTTGGGGAGTAGCATTGGGAGACGCGGTTGACGCTCGTTGTCGTTGCGCGTGTCAAAATAAAACTGAAAGAAAAGACCCCAAAAACCGATTCGAGCACGAGAATTGCAATTTCTAAGCTGCAATGCGCTCGCAAAAAATAAATATTGTTGTTGCTGTTGTTGTTGTTGTTGTGGATAAACGTTGAGCGTTGAGTACAAAATGCAATACGAAATGCGAGCGCAACAAACTGCAATATATATTCTCAGCACTCACACACACACTACACACACACACATACGTAAATAGTTGTCGAGAAAACTATTTGCCGTTGTTTCTTTTTAACATATGATTCGCTAGCCGGCTGTTTTTGCCGTTGTACGGGACGTATACGCGATATGCGCGGGTTCTCAGCTAAATTATTACCTGACATTTGTGAGCAGCGACCGGCTATTATTTAATACAATATTACATTGAGTTACACGAGTACACGATCGACAGCAACGTCGACGCCGACGTCAACCGAGACGCCGACAGCAACGTTAGCAGCGATGCAACGTTTAAGTCGCCTTAATCCCACTCGCTCTCTATCTCTTTGGACAATTTACAACTGCTATCAGTTATCAGCTTTACTAGTTGTATTTCTCTGTGTGTAATTGGAGACTTGTTTAACATAGTTGCACTCGCTTTGATTTCTGATTCTGCCCTATTTCATTATTTTTATTTGCGAGTTAAGTGTTCCGGCTGGTTCAAGGTCTGGCAAGGTTTTTATTAGCTTGTTGTTGCTGTTCTTAACGTGTTTGGCCTAGGTTAAGGCAAGAGGAAGCTTATAATTGATATGCACTTAATCAGTATCTGCCAGACGATCTGGTTAATAATACCCTTTGGGGTCAGATGCAATTGAAGCAAACATGAAATGCAATTCATGGTCAGATTAAAGATTAAGATTCTTAGAATTCTTCTGTTGAGTTAAGTTTACCTTCAGAATCACCGTTACAATTAGAACTAGAAGAACTGCCTTCAACCCTTAGCTTTGAATTGAGTTTGTTTTAGACATATCATATAATCAATTGAAATACGTAATTGTTTATAGCTCCATTCCAATGTACAGCAAATTTCGTATTTATAATATGCTTACGTAATACGCCCACTTGGAGAAAGAGAGAGGGAGAAAGAAACATTTGCATGCAACAATCTCAATGTTGTTGTTGTTTGTTATTGAAGCCGATTTTGTTTTGAAGTTTTATGCATTTTATTAATGCAACACACAGGATATATTGAAATTGTATATAGTGCAGCAGAGTCAGTCAGTGGCCACAAATCGCAAGACTAGTGTTAAATATTTATAAGTAATGCATGAACTCAGGCATTTTTTTCGTAGCGTTGAACTCCGATTGCAGCCGAAGGCTATCTGCTGATTGGAATGGATTGCAATATCATTATACTAAAATTGGAATAACTGTAAAAATCAATTTGAAATAGAATAGAGAAAACTGTTTTTCATTTAGATATATATCATATTCATATATTCATTTATTTCTTCTTCACTTTTCATTGTTTTCTTTTGTTTTTATCTTTTAAGTGGTTTCGGTATAAATTAGACACAAAAAACGTTTACAAATTTGTTTTTGAATATTTTCACAAAAGAACTTATGTAGTTTGACAAAAAATTATTAATTATATTTGTATAAAATTACATAGCTAAGTGCTAAATGTTTGCATGTGTCTGTCTGTGTTCGTGTGTGTGTTTGTGTGTACTAAATTAAATTCGTGATCGTATAAGAAAGATGCTTGTTTTATGCTTTATAAGGCGTAGTTTGAACAAATTCCTAACTATATACAAGGATTGTATGGTTTTTCTGTTCTTTTTCTGACTTGAGGCAAAGCAAATTGTTGTTTTTAAAATTGATTTGCTTTACAATACAAAAATCAAATGAGACATGAGACTTATACTTAATTAAATTAATGTAATTACTACTAAAAGTTCTTGTGTGTATGTGTGTGTGTGTTGGTGTGTGTATGTGTGTGTGTTTTTGTATAGGAATGCGGATACAGATATAATAAGTAGTTACAGATACAAATACAGAAATAAAGAAAAGAGCTTTAGCATTAGCCGGTTAATCGCGTTTATAAGTTTATAGGTGAGCATAGTACACATATACAATATAACTTGGATAGTATTTTAGCTTAATTCAAACAGATAGAGAGAGAGAGACAGAGAAAGTGTGTGTGTGTGTGCGACAGAGAGAAGTAGTACTAGAGTTATATATAGAGGGATAGCTAACTGAAAAATCATTGTTTGTTTGCAATTGAAACAGCTTTTGACATGAATTCTAACTATAGGCTAAGATTGAGAGCTCTCCCTTTTTTTCAATTTACATACATACATTATTCGTTATGATACTCTTTCTATATAGTAGTTATACATTTAGTTATATATATATATTTAGTTTAGGTTATACAAAAAAATTAGTTGCAGATTGTCTTATAGTTCCAGCCGCTTATTCACTACTAAATTAAACCAAGAGATACTTTTCTTCGATAAAAGTATTCTCTGCTCTTCCTTTCCTTTGTTTCTGTTTTGTTTTGTTTTGTTGGTGAAAAAATCATTTTCTTTGCATTACATTATTGAATTATTGGCCTTTATATTTGAAGTATTTTGGTATTTTATTTTAGTGTTTTTATATTTTTGTTAAAAATTTGTGTATTTGTTGTTTGTAGAAACCATGAGTTGTTGTTTTTCCTTAAAGTTTTTCTTTGTTTCTTTTGCAGCAGAGATTTGATTTGTGTTTGTGATTGGTTTTTTTCGTTTGTGGAATGTGGTTCGTTTTTCAAGATGGTTAAAAACAAGAAATGTTTTGGGGGCTCTCTAGATTGTTAAATTGGGTTAAAGGGGGGGCGTCCAAACGACTTTTGATTGTATGTGTTATACATATATATAGTATATAGTATATATATATAGTTTCTAGATTGTAAATCTCTCTCTTGTTAAACACTACACATCGAGCAAAGTTGAACTTTTACACACAATTTTACAGTTTACAGTTTAAAGTTAACAGTTTTTTTTTTTAGAGCTACAGTTTTACAGTTCTAAGTTACAGTTAACAGTTTATAGTTTACAGTTTACAGTTATGTTTTCAACTACTGATAATTTGGTTCTGCTAAGTTATATTTCTATATATATCTTTTCGTTTTGGCCCCTAGGATAACAGTAACGTGTAATACGAATGGCTTAGACACAGAATTTACGCATGTTTTTTCTTTGTTTTTGATGTTTTTCTTGTTGTTGTTTAGGTTATTTCATCTAACAGACATTGAGAAACGTTTCACGACATTTACTTCTACAACTACAGCATCAGCTCCTCATCGGTATGTGGTTCCGCATAGAGACAACATTCATCGACACCAACACTAACTCCACCAACTCCAACTCCACCGCCAGCTGCCTCATCGCCCACCTGCTCCTCACAGTCCAGACTGAGATCGTGTGGCTGCTGCGGCGATTGTGGCGCCTGCTGTTGTGGCTGTGGCTGACTCAGCTCCCGCAACCAATCCAGAGTCTTATCAATGGCTCGCAGACGCTTCTTCAACGACGTTGTGGCCAAGATGTCCACCTAAAAGGGAAAATAGAGAGCAATTAGTTACTTATTCCGAAGAGGAAAATTCCATACACACCTTAAGTTGCTGAGAAAGTGGGAGTAGGGCAATGATCCACCAGGCCCAGGCCGGTCCATCCGTAATCAGTTGCCAGCTGTGCTCGAGGGGCGGCATCTCGCCATAGCTCTGAAGGATCTCGTGCTTCTGTTCGGTGCTGAGGCTCTCAAACCAGCCGGTTGCCTTAGCCAGCACCAGAGATTGCATAGCTGCCACGGCGTTGACCTGATCAATGGCAATAGGTTCGTCGCAGATGTACTCCACCTTGGCCGTTTCGTAGCCATCCTTTTCGCTGCGCGCAAGGATCTTGAAGCGCTTGCAGCCAATGGTGCTCAGTATGGAGCAGCCGTCGCCGAGGAGGACACAATCCCTGATGTCCAATATGGTGCCGACATCATAGTAACGGGACTTGCCGCTGTGCGGCTGGACAATGCCGAATGTCTTGTCGCCGGATTTGAGGGCGCGACGCACCATCAGGCGATAGCGGGGATCACAGACGAAGAGGGGACAGGGCACCGATGGGAAGGCCGCGGTGCAGATGAATACCGGCACCGAGGGCTCCTGATCGATCTCCTGGCGAAAGCGCGCCTCGTAGTGGTCTGGAATGAATCGTTTCATTGCGGCTTCTAGGAATTTCGTAACTGGCCGCTTGGCCAGCGCAAAGGGTACTGGCGAGGATGAGCCCTGATACAGATTATTATTGACATTTAGTTCCACAAGTGGTGACATGCACAATGGACACGAGGAGTTGTAATCCATGCAACGATCCAAGCATACCAGACAGTAGGTGTGTCCACACGGCGTCACCACCGGCTTCCACAGCGTCCGACAGCACAGCACACAATCAAAATCGCTGGCATCAATCAATTGACCCGCAACAACACTCAACTGTCGTTGACCCGATTCATCGAGTTCTAAAAGGGATAATAAAAGAAAAAAAGGGAATTAGTAAAGATTAAATAAGATTTCTTAGAAAGAGGTAAAGCTTTAACTGATGACCTATAAACTATTGATGGCGAGGAAAAGCTCAGTCCTGATGCTTAAGGTCATAAGTATAGGTTTAGGTCATAAGTTCCTATAGTCATTGCCCTTGATAAACCTAAACTAGATATCAAAATCGAAAAGTTTTCAATCATGGTTTGGTTGATAGAATAATGATATTGTCTATTTATCTAAATTTAAGCTGAAGTAAAGGTACAAACACTAACCTGACCCTTAGAAAACCTATTCAAACCCTAGTTTTCCTAAACAGTTTCTTGAATTCATTTGAACAATATTCACAATACTCACTTCTCAATCGCTGCATTTCGTGCTGAGTTCTTTCCAGAACTCCGTTTAGCAGCCGACTGCAACGATGACTCTCAAAGGACTCCTGCTCCTGTGGCAGCTGCTGGGATGCCTGAGCGGCTTTCCATTTTCTGCGGCAATGTTTGCGATTGGCATGACGACAAGCTTGCAGCTCGAATTGCTTGTCGCTGTGCAGCTGATCATAGACACTGTGCTGATCAATATAATCGAGTGCGCTGGGAAACAAAAAGTCTCCATCCATGTGTAGATGCGTTGCATCCTCCTCACCCTCCACTTCGACCTCCTCCTCATCCTCTTCGTCAGCCATGATGTAGTTGTTGTCATAATGCTGCTCACAGCTCAAACCAAACTCATCCTCGACATCATCCAGATGGACGTGATGATGATGCTGTTTCCTGCGACGACGCAGCTGCTCCCAGAGCAGAGAATATGGCGTCTTGGATGAGGCATAGCTGCGCTGCTGCTGCGCTGCCAAAGGAGGCAACGAATCAGTCGATGAGCGAGTTTTGGGCGTTTGAGCCAGGAGACGTTGTAGAATCTGAGAGTGCGAAAACAGTTAGTCGGAATCAATAAGGTTGTAATCTAATGGGTTACTCACCTTGGCGAGATCATGTTGAAAGATTTCCGAGTTGCTGAGATTTGTGTTTTTGTCGAGGCAAATGGCCAAAAAGCCATTAAACAAGGCCTCCTCGAGTCGGCCCAAACCGCTCAAAGCCAAAGCGCGCAAATAATGTGCCTAAAAAACAAAATAGTTCCCCATTAGTGTGTGTTCACTGTAGTCGAAGTGTAAAGTTCACTTACCTTTGGCGATGTGCAGCGCGTTCTAAGCGCATTCTCAATATCCGCCAGAGAGCTTTGATAATGGCTCAATTTTAACAGCACCTCGGCACGCAGACAGAGACTCTTAAAGTTGCTAGGAGCTGCAAAGAGAATGAAAATAAAAATGATTTAATAAGTTGAAATAGATATAATATATCAATGTAGCCAATGCATTGGCTATATATGTCAGAAAATATTATAGAATATCATGAAAATCCCACACTTAACATCAACGGTTTTAAGTGAAAATGTCAAAAATTGCTGCCACTTGTCAAACGAATTGCTTTCTTCTTTGGAGGAGGCGATCTCAGTGTCTTGCCAAGCAAATGCTTTGCCAGCCAATTACGTACACACATACACACTTTTATACATATGTTTTTTCCTCGAAAAGCACCCATCTACCCATCCACCCACTGAGACGTACAACACGCGCGTAAATTCGACAATTAGTTCGATGTGGACGATGCTGACGTCGCTGTTGCGGTGAGTGCATTTGGGCCGCCCACGCGCTAAGCATCATTTTGTTTGTCTAATTTGACAGGTCGACAGATTGCATGTCTAAGACTAACAGAGAGATTCATTTAACAGTTGCTGTTAATGAGCGGCACGCGCCTTTAATTAGAATGGGAATATGGCTAAAGAAGATTTAATATCCACTTCAACAACCATTTCATTTGGTAACATATTTATAACAGTTGCGAAACTATCAAATGTTGCCAACGACATTAACATGTTGCCAGCTAATGTTAAATAGTGTGTCTGGCAACATTCACAGCACAGCATAGACACAATTTAACAGCACTTGCAAATTGTGCACTGCTCCCATACACATTAACATATGTTAAGAGCAATTTAATCAAAAGTGCGCTCTCTCTCCACGCCGTGTTTCTCTTAAGCTGTTAACTACTAAGAGTGTTGAGTTTTCAGTTTTTTTTTGGGGGAGGCACATTGCATAGGCAGCAGCTGCTACTGTTGCTGTTGCTGACGCGTCTGTTAAAAAACGCGATTATGTAGCCTAACATTACGCAACATAAAAACAACAAGCGCAACAACAACAACTACACACAGCGCGACAGGCAGCCTTAGCGTAGTAGATATCAATAAGTAACTGTGTGTGTGTGTTTGGCCCTCCAATTGTTGTTGTTGTTGCAATTGTTACACAAATTGTTGCAAAAATGATTACATATCAGCCAATATACCAAAAAATGCAGCGCGCTCATCAGCAACGGCAGCAACCGTTGTCGTCGTTGTCATTTGTTTGCCCAGCTACAGATACAAAAATGAATATAAATTTATAATTTGCATTTTTTGCCATATTTGACGCCGTCGTCGTCGTCGCTGATGTTTATAATGATGTTGTCCATGCCATGACATACATATATATACGAATGTATGTTTGTGGTTATGTAAAACACTCGCTCGGTAATGTTTGTCAATATTTTTGCCCCAAATTGATGTCAAGTGTGTGTGTTTCTGTGTGCGTGTGTGTGTTTGTGTGTGTGTGTGAAAGTCAAAGTGATAATACGAAATAGATAAGGCAGGTAAATTGAGGATGTGAGTTGGATAAGTGTTTGTCGTCGTCGTTGTTGTTGCTGTTGTTGTTGTCGTCTGTGTGTTATGCCAAAGTGGGGAGGGCCCCCATTTACATATATACACACTTATTATGTGTGCATGTTATGATAGCGAGCGCTCATTTTACAGTAAATTAGGCAAATTCACACGTGTCAGAGATAAGTAGCTAATTATTTGAATATTTGCTTTGCAATATGTCAAGAATAGCCAAGATAAGATACTGATATAGTTTATGATATACAAATATGATTCACATATTGCTTATGGATGTTCGCTATATTGCTTTTGAGTAAACAATTTTTTTATTCTAGAACATAGCTTCTCTTGATTTAATAAATAAAAATCTAAGTTGTTTACGAGCAAAAGTGAATTTTTTCAGATTTTTCCAAAGCTTTGTTTACTATAACCCGCGGGAAAAAACCACTCGAAAATCAATTGTGAACATTTTTGATTTTACAATGCGGGTTTTACACATGAAATGTATTTAAATTAACCATCAAATATGATGCTTTAGCTTCAAACAAAGTTGAACGGTAAAATTCAAATGAAATATATTAAGATATCTTCTTTTAGGATTGGAACCTTATTAAATCGAACTATAGTAGCATATTCAAATAGTTTGATTCAATACCAACATATTTAATTCCAACATAATCACGCATGCCATACTTGTTGAGTTATCCGAGATGTCAAAATGATAATTTACGTATTCAAATTAAGTATGAATAATATTGGTATCAAATATTTTTGTGCCTTAATATAAATTTTTTTCAAGTTAAGCATATTTTATATTTTATGCTAAAATATTAAAAAAAATAGTTTGACTAATAATGAATATGCTCATTTTAGCTACGTATTTCTTAGACACACTTATCATATTTGCAACTAATACATATATTATGAGAATTTTTCTTATCAGCACTTTTATAATATTAATATAAATATATAAAGAAAACCCCCAGAAGAAACCTACAACTTGTGTTTCACAATCTCAACCATTATATCATATAGGAAAGAAACTTTGATATTTGAATATATGGGAATGTAGAACTTGGTTCCCTATCAACTTGAACAGCTGGGAACGTGCTCAGCTGGCGAAAACATGCTACTGTACAATGTATCTATTTAACATATACGTATACTTGATATATACCATATAATATATATAAATTACTTATATTCCATTGCTAAAGCCGCCACGTTCGGCAGTCGGCACTCGACTTCCCGTTCGATAGACTGAGAGAAGGAGAATACTTATAAATGTAATTGGTTACAGCACACAACACAACAAGTTGAAGCTAAACTACTTGAACAAAAGTTGAGCAGCAACAAAAAGCCAAAGCAAATTCAATTAAAAATGCAAAAAACACACAAACAACAACACCGAATGCCACTTTGTTGTTGCTTTTGTCAATTTGCACATATTATAGAGAATTTAACGCCAAGAAGAGAGACGACTCCCTCGCATTTCTGTTGTTTTTGTTGTTGTTGCATCCTTTGCTCGATAATTTCATTTTTTTCCGTACGGCTGCAGACAATTTAAGCCCAACTGTTGATAAATTGCATTTGTGCATTTGTCGTGCTATATATATATATTTAATTTATATATATAACTATCTAGTTGTGTGTGTGTGTGTGTATTTTTCTTGGCCACAGTCGAGTCGCTTGCATTGAAATCAGATTTCGTCACGTACATTAAAAATCATTTCGCGAATTTTGCGATTCTCGTTGACAAGTGGCCGCCACTTGCGATGAATTACATAACCCCCAAGATAATATGTATATATATAGAGTGTATAATCATGAATCAAGTGCATTACAAGAACCAAAGAAACAGAGACAATGTATGATGATGAATCATTTCATTTCTTTACTTAATCATAACCAAAACAAAGTGATTTCGCACCACTGTGCCGTACGTTTTGTGGGTCAGTTCAGCATATCGCAAAAAATCAGCGTGCTATATGTGTGATTCTCCAAACCAAAACTTAATTGTGCAAAACGAGCAAAACCAACAACAACAAAAACGTCGTTAAAAAATTTTGCTATAAATAAAACGTTGCGTATACGCCGCATGGTCTGACGCTGGGCAATCGCTTTGATTATTATGCTGTGCAAATTGCTTGGCACAATGCAAATACAAACACACACATTAAACACACTCAAAAGCACATACACTCATACACACGCACACTCGCACAGGCACACCACACTCAGTTAGATCATTATGTAAAGCCAGACAGAGCTGAAGGAAACTGAACTGAAGCAAGCGAAAAGCATCTGAATGCTGAATGCTGCTCTGAATACTGGAGCCAAAACTGACCCAAATACCATAAATGAATGCCCATAAAATTGCGCCGCAATGCCCAAGGGGTGAGAGCGGGCGTTTGAGTGTGTGCTTTGAGGGCAGAAAAGGCGGCTTGTTAGGGGAGCAAACTTTATGCGAAAGTCACTGACAGAGAGCGAGAGAAAGGACAAGCTGTAAGGCGTGAAAAACTTTGAAGCTGCAGCATTTGCCGTTTGGGAAATGAATTTTATGCTTTTTAGGTTTTTTTTTTTCTTTCTTTCGCTTGCTTTGTTTTCGATTCTTGCGGTTGCAGCACACACACAATCACACTCGCACACACACTGTGTGTGGTTTATGGCATACAATTTGTTGTGTTGTTTGTGTGTCATAAAATATATGCGCTTAGATATGCAGGCAAAAGTTCATTTAGCTAGTTTTATTACATACTCAAATTTTCCATCAAGACTGAAAGAAAACAAAAGAAGAGTTAAACCAAATTGAATGGCAAATAGATAAACGAAATATGTGACTAACAAATACACTTTTTTTACACTTGAATATTCTCTGTTGTAAGTAATAAAAGTGTTGTCTCTCTATGCCCAATTGTTAAATCACAATTTATTTATGTCGAGTGAGTTCATAAATTAAATATATAATTTAAACAGGAAATGAGATGCTTTGTCTGCCACGTCGCGACTATTAAACGTTTCATTTGCAACAGAATTTCAAGAGTCCATTAATTATGTGTTGTGGCAAAGAATATGCGATATTGTGAAATGGTTTTGTTGTTTGTTGTTGCTGCTGCGGCGCACGCTGCGTATACATATTTTATATTTTACATATATTTTTATTAAATATTTCACATTTTTATGACACTCAATATTGACAACAGCAAGATGCAAAATGAGTTTGAGGTTTCTGAGGTTTCTGAGGCATTGTGGAATGTGGCAAATGCGGCAAAAGTTAACAGCAAATTGAGTTTAAAATGCACTTTTTTAATGGACTTTGACTTTTTAAGGGACTTTGCGTAGTATAGATTTTTACGTTATTGCGTCATGTTTGCTGTTGTTGATGCTGGGCATGCCACGCCCCTTAATTGGCTGCTAAATGTCAAATGTTATAACAGGGAGAGGAAGAGAGAGAGAAAGAAAAAACAAAACACATTTTTGCAACATTTTTCGCACAAAAATACCCTGCTAAGTAAAGAGTATGTGAGGCTAAAGCAAACAGTTGGCACATAAAAAGAATCTTTTATAGTAATGTGTGCCATAAATTTTTTATAGCAAACGTTATTTCTTTCGGAAACTATAACCAATTCAAGCAAAATAATGGTACTTAAATTTATTTTTATTTAATTTTTACACATTATTCTTACATCATACATTTAACTATTGTTAATCTTTCATTATTAATAGTTTGTTTTGTTGTGAAATTAAGTTCATTAATTTTCTTATCAGCTAAATTCTTTATCACTTTCCAGTTCTCAACTATAACTATATATATATTCGTCACACTCTTTGTAGGCGAAATAAACAAGTTAAGAATGACAAATTGAACTAACAACAACATTTGCATAACTCTACGTCATAAGACACACTCATTTATAATAATTTCAAGTTGTTAAGTTCTTGTTACACACAGCCTGACTAATTGCTCCTCGTTAAACAGTTGTTGTTGTTGGTGAGTGCATCTTGAAATCGGTTTTGGTAAAGAGAAGTTTTCATAACTTTTGCCGTTACTTGTTTAGATGCAGTCAAGTGTAACGATGTTATCTGCGGGGGTTAAATGTCACAACTCATCGCCTGTGCGTGGGTTCAAGGCAAGGTCAACAGGAGGCAAGTAGATGGGGGAGAATGACAGGGAGTTAGGATTACAAAAGTGGGGTTAAGTGATGTTGTCTCAAACAGCACGCACACAAAACAAAATCCCAGAATAACAAACAGTCTTAGCGTTGAGCAAAAAGAGGGCGAGACACAAAAAGGGAAGCTGCATCTCATTTGACAAAGTTTGTTTCTGTTTTTTCTCTTTTTTCTGCGTTTTCCGTTCGTTTTTTCTCCGTCATCAGGCGGCAGCTGCCTACGCCAATGGGTGATTGACCCACACCCAACGCCAACAGCCAGTCTCGGCCCCAACAGCATCATTTTTTTCACATTTGTATGCGTAGTTGTTGTTGTTGATGTTGTTGTTGCGACAATTGCGTCGCAGTTTTATTTTGTGCCATATAAGGTGGCAAACGGTGCGTATGCGTCATTTGGCAAACTTTGCTTATTTAGTCAACTCGTCGTCTCAGCTTTCAGCTCTCAGCTTAGCTCAAAACAAGACCACAAAAAACAACAAAAACAAAAACCCAAAAATAATGTTTTCAAGGTAAAGCCAAAACTGAAACAATCTCTCTCTTAAAGACGAGACGTATTGCTTCTTGTTATATAAGCCAAAACATGAAAAAACAACAAAAACTTGGCTTATTTTTGTGTGTTTGTGTGTGTTATGCTCAGCCAGGCGTTTTACCCTCAAGCAATGTGAAGTAGAATAACAATTTTTACATTTCCAGAAAATTTGCAACACGGAGTATTAAACTTAATAGATTCCCGTGTACACAATCATGCACAATCGAAAATCATTCCTATAAATATTATTGCACATGTTCAAAATCCCAACCCAAATCGGAGCAAAACAATATATTTTATGGAGCGTACAAATTTTGTGCTGCAAAATGAGCGTGTGGCATATAAAAACCAACACCAATAATAATAACAAACAAGTAACAGCAACAAAAACAGCAAAAACAACAAAATCGCTTCAATGAACACAGCTAAAAAGGCAGCGACGCCAGCGCAACGTTGAGGCATTCGCCTGTGTTCAAGGTCAACCAGGCAGCAGCGAGGCAGCCAGGCAGCGAGATCTTGAAACTGGCAAGTGTTGAACGAGAGTGGGGCGGGGATGGAAAGGGGTTTAAGCGGACAAAACACAGTTGGCCATTTTTTTTTTCATACTCGTTTACGCGTTTTCATTGCTTCCTCTTTTTGTATATAATGCTTTGTAATTTATTTTTAGTAAATTATGTGGGGCGTAGTAAGATAAAGACAAAAAGTTGAGTTTGTATTTATGGCTATTATCTTATTGTTGGTGTTGTTGTTGTTGTTGGCATTGTTATAGTTTTGTGGTTTGTAGCAGCTTAACATTGTTAACATATCTGTGTGTGTGTGAGTGAGTGCTAAGCCAAGCAGCTTATGCAATTGAAATGGCGGCAAACAAAGACCACACCAAATAACCAAACCAGACCAGACCGGACAGAGAAGCCGACAACATCAAAAGCCCACACACACACCCCGACCAACACACTCACACACACATACAATAATTAAAACTGGTGGTCAGTTAACTGATTAGCAAATGCTTTAAGAGTCAACGCCTACAGATGAACAGTTGTGGTTTTTTCTATAATTGTGGTAAATGATAAATATTTAATATAGTTTTTAAGCTCATAAACACTTTATGAAGGTCTGTTTTTAATGCAAGCAAACCCATAACGTTTATAAAATATCAGTTTAAAAGATCTTTACAGTCAAAATAATGTTTATTTGTGTTGAACAAACCTCTTCAAAACTGTTTATATACATTTTTTAAACTTCTTTAATATTTTTTTAAGCAAGTTTTTGATATGTTACTGTCAATATGTTGACAACTTTTACATTTCTTGACTGAAATTTTTTTTTATGTATATGCAAGAAATCATAATATTATATAATTCAAAGAAATTTTTATGAAATACCAGTTTAATAGATTTTTACAGATAAAATATTGTTAATTCATGTTGAACAAACCTCTTTACATAAAAAAAAACTGAAACATGGCCCATTAAACTGTTCCTAAACACAGCTTTTACCAAGTTTTTACCACATTCACTTTCATTATTTTGTCAAATATTTGTGTTCAGGACAAAAATCTTTCTTTAAGTGTATACAAAAAATCATAATATTATATAATTATGTTGTGATTCCTAAAGCAAAGACGGCGCCTTTGTTGTGGAAGCTCACTCTAGTCTGACACAGCGAGATATGAGGCACTACCCTACCCACCGTCACACACCCTCTAACCACCATTAGCATGCCACACACTACTACTACTACCCATTCCCATACCGAGCATAACTCAAACCCATTCGCTTGTTATGCCATATGTTGTGGCGTATATTGCCTTTGCAACCCAGGCATTTGCCATATGCTGTCGTTGACATTTGATAAATGTTCTCAACAAGCATGTAAATGTATGTGTGTGTGTGTGTGTGAATGTGTTGACGACTCTCTTATGCTCACACACTTCCACTTCCGGTCGGTGGTCAGGCATTTTTGACGCGCAGTTAATTGATTTCTGAGACCCCCCCACACATTGAAAAACCGAAACAAAAACTGTCGACACATACCATATATATGTGTATACATATTTCTATAATCCACTTAAAAATGTATGTGAACCTACAAATGGTTCTCGGATTCTTTCAAACAGTGTCTATTTATATACAATAATGCTTGACTATTTTTGGGCAACAACTGAGCTCGGGAGAGTGAGAAAGAGAGAGAGAGAGAGAGGGAGAGAGGAGAGCAGCTTATGTAATGACATGGGCGCGAACAGCCCCTAATATTGCCAAAGAGTCGCTATAAGAAATCAAAAAAAAAATCAAAATCAAACCGGCTTTTTATGCAAAGCTGCCAAAAATGAGGAGCTTGAGATAGAGGGAGAGGGTTTGGGGGCTGCAAACATCATCATCATTATTGCGTGAGCGTTAGCTTGTGCAATAAACAGTTCAGTTCACATCAAATGCGAGAGAGAGAGAGAGAGAGAGAGCGAGTAAAAGAGAGCGCGGCTTACAAAGCCCAAAACATTGGTCACAGCAACAGGGCCAAAGAGCAAGATGTCTTAAGAGTGCGATGTACAGCGTGAGCGAGAGTGAGAAAGAGAGAGAGAGAGACCTGGAGAGTGTGAGCGTAAGTTTGGCTTATGTCAAAAACAAAAAAAGACAACAATTTTTGACAGTTGCTCTCGATGCTGGCGAATGGCGCTCTTGTTACTGCGACGACGGTGTTGGCAAAGCCAAAAAAGTATGTCAAAGTCAAATGTTGCTGTCGCTGTCGCAGTCGCTGCCGACATCGACGCTGACGTTGACGCTGTCGCATTACTAAACATTGCTACTGGCTGTGGTTGTGTTTTTATTGTTGTTGTTGTTGCTGTTGCTGCCGTTGCTGTTGCTGCTGCTTGTCGACGTCATTTTTATTATGTTTGTTTGGTAAGTGGAGCTTGGGTTATGTAAGCCTGAACAGCAGCAGGCAGGCAGGCAGGCAACAGACAACACACAAACAACAACAAGACAGCAGCCAACTGTTGGCCATCGTCGTCATCGTTTTGCTGTTGTTGTTGTTGTTGTTGTTGCTTATGCTGCTGCTGTTGAATTCGTTACGTTAAGCCCAAGCCCAAAGCTCCCTATTCGTCTCACCCTGTAAACGCTCATCATCAGGCTTTATTCAATGTTCGTCTTAGCCTTTTGTCTTTTTCACGCCTGCCCCCTTAGCTCACCCCCTCCTCCTTCTCCACCTCCTTCACCTTCTTTTCCTGCTGCTGCTGCAAAGCTCATTTGTTTGTTGCCAATTTCAACGCTTTTGACTTTTTGCGTCGGCGGCGACGGCGACGACGGTGAACTGAAAATTAAATCGTGATTTGTAAATGCGCTCAATTTTTCGTCTCGCTCGCAACAACAATGGATGAAGACGGCGGGGGAGGAGGAGTGTGGGGAAAGGGAGCTGAAGTGAAGTGAATTTGGCAATTTTGTAATAAGTTTTTGTTTTTTTTTTTTCTGTTTGTTTCGGCAGCGATTAAATAATCAACAACAACAGCAACAACAATAGCCAAAGCAACAATGGCTGCAACAATGTGGCAACAAGCAACAAAGTAAAAACAGCTAAAAAGTGATTGTTTTGTGATATCTTGTGTCATTCTCTTTCTGGGCATAGGTTTTAGTTAGTTTTGTTTTCATTCTTTATATAAGCAACAACCTAAAAGTTGCTTGCATAATAATAATAATAGTTCGACTTGTTTAGGCAGAACTAATTCCCGTTTTAGTCAGGCTTCTGCTTAGTTAGCAAGCTTTTTAAGTGATATAATCGAAAACAACTTAAGTTCACAGTTCCGACAACAGCAACAACGACAACGACAACAACAACTATAACAATATGTGCTCAATGAATACGTAATGAGCTTTATGTCAAACCCCCTTTGCCCTGTCTCAGCAACAACCACAACAACAAGCGAAACAACAATGTAAAAGCTTTATAAACTTTTTCATTTAATTTTTGCGGCACATTGGCTGCTTCTGCTGCTTCTTACAACCACCTGCCTGGTTCTGAAAGGGCGGGCGCGGTGTGGTTGGGTTGGGTGAGCAACTGTTGCATAACTTGCGGCTCAAATGCCATTATTTCTTTTTGTCTGTGTGTGTGTGTGAGGCAGATGGATACGATTTGATAGCTCATTTTGTGTGTGGCAAATTGAAATGCTACGATTTGTTGGGCTCAATTCAACTTTGTTGTTGTTGGTTTGTTGGTTGTTTGGTTGTTTGGTTGTTTGGTTTTTTTTATGGCACTTGTCTCTGAACTTTGCTATTACTTTTAGCTTTGGCTTTGGTAATTGAAGTTTGCACTTTGGCCTCCCCTATTGTTGTTGGGTGTTTTCCTCGCACATTTAAGTTTGCCTGTTTGCACAAAATAGATGGAAAATGTCAGAGATTGATGGAGTGAGACTCGACTTGACTTGCCTCATTGTGTTGCTTAACAAATTGTTTAGGGCAGCGAACTTGTCTAATAGTAGTATTTGAGGGGGGGCCTTAAGCGTCGTCAATCGACTAAAAGAGTTTCTATTACTCAATCGGGTGAGGGAGACAACAGCAAAATGATTATTGCAATTGTTATTGCACTTCGTTGATTGCCATCAAATCGACGAACACACACACACAAACATACATACATAGACAAACAGCAGCAACAACAACAACAACAACAGCAATAATAACGGGCAACTGCATGTGGCCCGCCAACGAGCTTGCCAGCTACGTTCTATGACATAACTGTAATTCAAACGAGCTTGCGAGAGCCGCACACACACACATGCGAATATAGTGAATGGTTAGGCGCAAGAGAGCGAAAGAGAGCGCACGCTTTACATTTGAGTTTCAGTTTGTGAGCGACTCACTTTTGATTTTTTTTTACTGTTGTTTTTGTTGTTGTTTTTGTTGCTGCATTCAATTGAGTAATCTGAATGTTCGCTGTTGTGTTTTGTTTACAAATGTTGAAAGTGAATTTTCAATTACAAATCACAATTCACAATAGAATATTACTTTATCGAGCAATAGGCGCAAATCTGACAGCATTAAATGACTCACAATATGGAATGAATGGAGAGTTGCCAGACTGTTTTTTTTCGTTGCAATTGCTTGTTATGTTTTTGTTTTGTTTTTGGCAAATGAGGACAACAATTGCAGTTGCAGTTGCGGCTGCTGCTGTTGTTGCCGCAACTCCAGACGCCAGTTTTTTTTTTTCGTCTGTCGTGCTTCATTATGCAATTACAAAGCGAATTTTTAAGCAAAAAACAAACAAATATCCTCAAACAAACACCCGCGCGAGCCAACATTTTGTTGCATGCTGTGTGTGTATGGGGTGGCATGATTAAGACAAGTTGCCACAAGCTGCAGGCTGCAAGTAAAATGTCTCAATATGTGAGCGAGCAAAAAAAAATGTAAACAAAAAACATTTATCTGTTGTTAAGAACTGGATATCGGGGTATTGCATAAGGCCAAGTTAAACATTACACATTACATCATTCTGCTTGACTTGACAGAATATTTTTGTGTGTCGTTGCCTTTTGTAAGTGCATTTTTTTATTATCAGCATATTATGCACATTCATTATATGCGTTACGACATTTTCAAACGGGGGAAGGAGAAGGAGAAGAGATTGCTTTTGTTTGCATAACATTACGAAACGAACGAAGTAGTTACGTATCAAGAATCGTATGTTATATGGCACATTAACTGAAAAAGCAAGTTAAGCTTTTAATATTGGCCAGCTGCATTTTGAGTTTTCTTTCTAAACTTTTGTTTCAAAGTAAGCTTAAGAATCGCAAAACTTCTCTTTCTTATAGATGACAAAAGTTTCTATAAGGTAAACTCTCAACTTTTAACCAAAAATTTCCATATTCATATTCCCTAACTTTGTCATTGTTTTTAGTAACTTTTTAAGCAGCTCTTTCGCATCAGTTTCCCCTACACTTAAGGGCTACTCAACACTCAACACCCACACTTGACACCCACTCGTTGTCGTTGTCAAAAATCCCTTCAACTGCATAAATATTTAAGCGAACGAACGAAACAACAATTTCTGGGCCACGAGTCTCATTTCAATAGTATTGTAGAATATTTGCAGTTTCCTTGCGAGCATTTCTTTGCAAAAGTACGCAAAAATGTGCGCTGGCATTTCAGAAATGTGCGCTAGACTTGTACAACGGGTGGCAAGGCGAGGCGGGGTGAGTGAAGGGGGTGGTCTGTGGGGTAGGGGTGTCTGTGTACAATGGGCAAATAAATAGCAATGAGACACACACAAACACACACACACTGAGAGAGAGAGTGATAGTGAGCAGCAGCCAAAGGCGACGCATGCCACAACAGAAAGTATCTGCAAGATACATGTCGGGAATGCCGGGAATGCAGCGTATGGCAAGAAGTTAAATCCAATGTGGCGTCAACACGGCATCAAAATAAATAAATCAAATCCTCAAGTAGCAGCAGCAGCAACAATAAAATATTAACACTATAAGTATATATATACTTGATGCGCTGGGGAAGAGTGCGAGATATATATATACTATATAAATATTAAGTATACGTGCGGTTTTTGCTTTTTGTGTGTTTGTTTGCTTTTGGATTTGTAGTTCCAAAAAAGTGCTTCAAACATGGCTGGCTTCTGTCTCAAGGCCATGTCAATTTGCTGGTCATTAAACTTTCGCCAAGTCACCGCACTCTCTTCCCCGCTCTCACCCCCCTACAGTGCCTTTGTTCACTTTCACAAAGAACTTTTTCATAGTATCCATTTTGTTTCACTCAACTGCGCACTAAGTAACCAAAATCAGCAAAAAGCAAAAGAAAACAACAACAAAATGTTGGTTAAAATAAATAGAAAGAATATATACCACCCAACCAGCCCCCCTCCACCTCTTAACGCCTCCTTCACTTCGTTTGGCTAATTAAAAAGCTGCAACAACAACGGCAACAGCAACAAAACGAATGCCAAAATAACAAAAACAAATGTTAATTTGTGCACTCACTTTGAATGATTGCAGAGCAGGAGGAATGGCGGGCGGGGCAACTGTGACGGTTTTGTGACTTGGCAAGCGGCGAAACGACGAAAACGAAACGAAACGAAACAATAATAAAAAACATATTTCTATAGTGAGTTGAGAGACCTCAAATGCAAATATATTTACGTATACACTTAGCTAATACGTATATATACGTATACTTAATATGAATTTGATAGTCGCGTTTATCAGCTGTTCTTGTTTTTCATATATATTCAGCTGACAGTTAGCAAGTCACATGGATATATCTATATATAAGAATGTATTGTATTCGTGTTGATAGCGAAACGCGATTATCGGACATGCATTTGGGTTATGGTTATAATGGTATATATCAGAGATAACCAATACCAAAAAACCAAAATAATATACAAATATGAAGTTCAGGGTACGCCCTTGAGCTGTTCGCAATTGTGGAACATAGAAAATGCAATGAAAAATTGTTATCAACACAACATTTAAGGTGAGAAACCGAAACAGAAACCGAAACAGAAGACAAAGAGCCATTCAGTCAAGTTCAGGGCTCTATTTTTATCAGTTAACGCGAACCACTTGGGAATTATAATGTCAACAATTATTACGTTTGTATTGGCCTTTGTTAATGGCATTAACTTCGAAATAACCTAGCAATTACCACACACAAATATTACAGCTAATGAATACCTCGAATTTCATACGAACTCGTGCGACCTTATTAACTGAGAAATGAGAGTGCCAACAAATATCATTTTCTGTTGCTGTTAGCCGCTAATTAAACCGTGCTGCCCCCCCGAAAAAATATCAAAAAGCATAAAGTAGGAATGTGTATGTGTGTGTTTGTGTGTGTATGTGTGTGGAGAAAGGTTCAACAATTGCAGGGCGCGTGTTAAATTCTTTTAGCTTTTTTCCCGCATTTAATGCACATTTTGGTCAGCTCTAAGCACACGCCATCAAATTATACGATCTGTGATATATACATATACTTTACTATTATATTGTACGTGTATATTGACGATAAATTAGCTCTAGAGTTGTGCGCGTGCAGAAAACGTCCAAAAGCAGAGTAAAAAGGCCAGCCACATTGCATGATATGAAAGCATTTTCAGTTGCAACAACAATGAATTTGTTTATATATATTACAGCCAACACACACACACACACACCCTTAACACTCCATTCCACACTTTTGCACACTTAACTTCTCCCTGTCGCTGCTCTGGACACATATACATATACATTTAGGCCAAGTCCTCGCGGCACTTTAACAACTCTTTATACTTAGCCCAAGCCCAAAACAGGCAAAACAACTAAAATGCTTTTGCATATACCCTGTAGACAAATGGAGTTCAGTGAGGGGAGTATTGAGTTAAACAGAGTTTGTTTGAGATCTCTTATAGGATATCTGTTAGTCAACCCCTTTTACAGCTTCAACACATTGACTTTTCATATATATATATATATACACATATATTATTTGTATACTGAAGTCAGTGTAATTACAAATTCGCCATGCCTCGTCGTGTGGCAAGATTGCATGAGGTCGACGACTACATTAGCAGGCGCTCTCTCTGTTTTTTCATACCATCTAGTACATCTTTTTTATGTCTATATATGAGAGAGTGGGTGTGTGCGAGTGTGTGTGTGGTGTTGGTAATCTTCATGACTGACACGTGTTGTGGCTCATTTAGTGCCTGACGGTTAAGTGCCTCATCTACACAAAGCAAACACAAACACACACCAACACACACACACTATACTAACTGATGTGTGGCAAGTGGAGCGCCGCGTTGTTGCACTCATGTCTGGCTTGATTTAAACGTTGCCCCCACAATTGTTGCCCTTGATTACGGACTTTTGACTTTTGTCATTGCCAACATTACAAAAAAAATGTTTACCATTTCAAGCTCAGTCGATATGGCAACGCTGTCCGCAGTTTTAAGCAGCTTCTCTAAAACATATTTGATTTTGGCTTGTGCCGTATTCAATGACTTGGCACTTTGTTTATCAAAAAACAAGAACAATAACAACAACAATAACAACAACAGCAAGAGCGCTAAATAAATGTTTATACGCAACTTATTTTATATTTTCTGGCCTGATTTCAATAACTTTTTTTTATTTTTTGCTTTTTGTTTATCAGCACCAAAAAGTCAATAACTGATTGCGTAGAAAGAAACGAAAACAAAGAACGAAACAAAAAAGTAAAGGTAGAAAAAGAAGTAAAGCAAAACAAACAATGTTTATAAATAGATAGAGTATATAACAATATTTTTTGACTGCCTGTCCTCAATTCTCTTGAATTGTTAATGGCAAATTCTAAGAACTCATTTGACTGCCGCTTTTTGCTGCTGTTGCATTTTACACAGGAAAACAACACACACGGAAAAAAGTATGTTGATGCGTCAGCCTTTTTGATCTAATCAAAAACATTGAATCACAACTGTGTGTACACAACAACAACAACAAGAACAACAACACTGATAATAACAATTATGAAAGCAACACACGAGTAACAGCCCCTAACGATTTCTTTGAAGGCGACAAAGCGTATAAAGTCACGCAACAGTAGAAAATTTCCCCTGAATTGCAGTTATATATATTATATATATAGATAGATCCTACTTATGAACACCCACAACAAGTGCTTAACTTTTAGTGTTCTATATTAGTTGGAGACAGAGAAAGAGAAGCAATCAACTAAATAAATGCCAACAAATGAAACACAGAGAGACAGAAACATAAAGACACGTGCGATGAGTTAAGCATATCACGTTTGCAAACTAATTTCACTAAGAGCAGAAAGCAAGAGAGAGAGTGCGAAGGAAGAAGAGATGAATGGGTTTATGAATAATGAGTATTTATGACACTGTACCATATGCATGTTTAACGCATGTTGCCGAAGTTCATAAATTATGAATTAAGCTTTATCTGTATTCATTTCAGCAGTATTGACAACTTTATTACACGTTCAACTTTCTGCTTGCTTGCGTATACTTAATATGGAGATCTTTTACTTTTCTTTCTGAAACATTTTTCTCGCTTTATTTGTAGGAAGGAAATCATTTTTCTTATCCCCTTAATCTTATTCATTAACTTCCACTTAATGCCGTCATTCAAATCAATTTTGTTTGTTTTTTTCCTTTTATTGATCTGGTTAATTTTTAGTTTTTTCAATGTGAAAATTGCCCATCAGCTGTATGGCAGTGTTTTCTTTTCCCCCTCACCCCCCGTTCATTTACGTTAAACGTTTCATCTTTGGCATCTGCCAGCCCAGAGAGTCAAGTGTCTGGTGTGTGGCCTGGTATTTCTCAACTTGTTTGATGGATTTCTAAGTGCGTGGATCGTTTCGTGATTTTTCAAAAACGAATACGAACGAAGACAACACAAATCCCACACATGAAAAGTAAAATTGGAAATTAGGTAAAAAAAAAAGCCATTGGCAAACTATTTTTGTAGAAGTGTGTTCATGGTAAAAAAAAGCCCCCAACAATAACAACAACAGAAATGTGTCGCGTTTAATGATTAATTAGCTGTTATTTTTGGTAATTTTTTTTCTGTTTCAGTTTGTTTGAGTGTTGTTGGTTGTTGTTGTTTGTCTGTGTTGGTGTTGGTGTGACTGGGAAAAGCCTCCAATGAGTTGAGTCAGCGCCTCAATTATTCACACAGTACAGTGGGCCTCCCTTGAAAGTGACTGTCGGCAATTTAGATTGTGTGTTCGGTTTGTTCTTAAAAAGTTCAACAAAGTTCTACTCATTCTTCTTCTTCTTGGTGTCCCATGTGTGTTGTTTTTGGGGTCCCTTTTAATTTGCTTTGCTTTGACAGCTGTCCCCAAATGCTTGTGGGCCACAACTGAAACCCCTTTCCCCTCTCTCTTTCACCCTCTTCGCCCGCTGTCAGCCCTAGTTTGGATCTGGTTATTTCTTGGCATGGGTTATTTACTTTGAATTTGCGACGTAAATATTTAATAATCAAGTCCTTGGCACACAGACCCAGCGACAGTAAAAAAGAGAGAGAGTGTGAGAGAGAGGGCAAACGAGAGAGTGCGAGAGAGAGTGTGAGTGTGTAAATAGTGGCCATAAAATCAACAAGAAGCAGAAGCAGAAAAAGAAGACCAGCACAATTAGAGCAATAATAACAACAATTACAGCAGCAACACCAAGAACAACACCAACAACTGTTGACAAATGATGCTCAGGCTAAAAAATTTCACCCAACTCAGCACCCATACCTCTATCGATTCCCGCATACGCATACGACCTGTGGGACTAATCGGGCAGAACCCAAAGGCACTGTACAAAAAGGAAGAGGGTTGGTCAGTGGAGGGTTCTTGTTAATGTTGTTGGGGTGGAGTGAGCGTGGGTTTTTCATTGAAAAACCTGTTGCGCAGTTAAGAAACGCTTGCTGACGTCAGCAATAAAGTATTGCGTTTCTATATGCATGTGCGTGTGTTTGAAAGTGTTTAAGTGTGTGTGTAAGTGTGTGTGAGTGTTCATCCTTTTATTGATTTTTCGACACAAAGAACTTTAAACATTTTATCGGTCGGTTACACTGTGCAGAAAGTTTCCCCCTTGAGCTTGTTAGGAATGGAATTTTATCTAGCTAGTAAATATTTTTCCTGGAATTCTCAATGGGTTTTTTCCTGGTATTTTTGCTTTTGAAATGAAATAGTTTGGAAATTAAAGACTCACCTTTCTCTAAGCTGGCATTGCAGAACTTGAGCGCATCATCGAGTCGATTAAGATGCATGCAACTTGCGGCACGCTCAATGATCTTCTTGGCCTGCAAATCGGGTCCCCACCATTTCTCCACCAGACGTCGCACCAATACATCCGGCATAAACTTCATGGCCGTGGAACCACCCAGAGCATAACCACCCAATCCGGCAACCAAGGAAGATGCCGAACTGCTTGTTGATGCCATTGTGGTGGTTGCTGTTGCCGTCGTGGATGCCACCGTTGTGGTTGTCACCGTTGTGGGTGCTGCAACCGGAATACGTAGTCCGAGACCACGTGGATAGTTGATGCTGCCACTGCTGCTTGTTGGAGCCGGTGGCAGGCGCCAGAGGCGTGAGGATGAGGTGGTCATTGTTGAGCTGCTTGCGGTGGTGCTGGTCATTGCCACACCCTGTGGCATACGTTCGGCACTGCGCGGAAACTTCACGTGGCACACGTTGCACTGTGTGATCGTCTCACAGCACTGGCCACAAAAGGTGTGGCCACAGTTTGTGGTAACCGGAGCGCGCAACATATCCGAACAGAGTGGACACAACAGTGGATCGTAATCCTCGCTGAGAGCGGGACTGGGAACGCATAGTTCTCGCGTAGGTGCATGTAGATCGAGTAGATCTTGTGTGGCAGCCACAGCTGGCTGCAGATCCAGGCCCAGTCTATGTGCTGTCCAAGTGTCCACATGTTGTCGTGCCTGTTGGTAGCGCGATTTCAGTGTGGACTCCAATGAGTGTTCTGTGGTTGCATGCAACTTATGGCGTATGTGTGCCGTCAGAGCGCTGGCCAGGGTTGCCAACTTATCCAACGGGACATAACCATCCCGCTGGCGACTGGCAATCAGTTCGTAGACATTGAAAGCTTGCGGCAGGTTGCCCAAACGGGCTAACGATTCACCCAGCAGATACGATAGTTGCAATGAATTATTATTGTTGCTGTTACTGTTGTTGTTGTGGAGTAGTGCTTGGAGCGTGTGCGTTGAGCTGGTCAGCGGTCGTAGAGGCGGGCTATGTTGTTGTTGTTGTTGTTGGTGTTGTTGATGATGATGCATTTGCTCCAATTGCTGATTCTCCTTGCGCAACGCTTTGAGAGCGCGCTTGGTCACCAACGAGGGCTTCATGTAATAGCCCTGAGAGAGTGGCATCTCTACAGCTATTGTTGTTGTTGTTCTGGTTCTAGTTGTTGTTGTTGCTGTGGTCTGTGTAGCTGGCCGTGGTCACGTATGCAACAACGACGACGACGTCGCAGCGACGCCTGACGCGACGTACGCCAACGTCAAAATTTGATTTCCAACTGTCTGTGATATTTTATTCGTTTTTGTGTGGAAATTTAAATTGAATTTGCTTTTATTGAGTTAAGTTTTGACTTTATTTTTTGTTCACTTCACTTTGCGTTTTAGCATTTAGAATGCCCCAAAAATAACACACAGCACTTGGGGGTTTTTTTTTGCTTATAATTTCATTAATTTTGATTTAATTTTTGGTTTCTTTATTGTGGAGCGAAGCACTTTGACAGTCTCTAGACTGAAGTAGGATGAGTGTTGTTGTTGTTGTGGTTTTTGTTGGTGGTTGTTGTTGTTGTTGTTGTTGTTGTTGGTGAACGGAAGCGACAACGAAGCGCTCAGTCGGGCATCTGAAAGCAGAAGACGAGACGAGAAATGAAATCAACTTCTCTGAATGTGTTTTGTAGGAATTTTTACGTAACGTTATAAAATGCCGTTTGCGTTTTTGCCTGATTCTGCCGCTGCCATCGCAGCTTTTGATTCTGTTTTATAATTCACACGCACACACACACACATACATGCACACATGCACATAGAAATATAAAGTGAAGAGCGCGCAGCTAAAAGAGAGCGCTGCGAGAGTGCTGCGAGTGCGCCTCTTGTTCTCTCTCTCTCTCTCTGTGTTAGGCGAGCGCGCTCTTTGATTTGATTTCTTGTTTTATTGCCTGCCTCCGCCATGCGCCTGCCTGCTGCCTTCCTGCTGCTGCCTACATATACTATTTTATGACAGCTCCAAAATAAAGCACCGTATCTATTACTCAACCTGTGTGCACAGGTCTGCTGCTGCTCTGATCTCTCGTACTTGCATTGTATTGCTCTCAATGCGCTCGCTCTGAAACTGAAAACTCGAAACTCTCTTCTTCGCTCCTGCAGTGACGTGACATTTGTCGCGTATGCTGTTAATTGACTGCCCTAAAAATTCTGAGCTTTGCAGCTGCCAGCCAACTTTTGAGACTTTGGCGCGTTACATAAACGGTCAACGAACTTTCAGCTGCTGCTGCAAAGCAAGACAAGAACTTGGCTGCTAACTACTGAACAGCATAACTGTGAACATAATGTTGAGCCACACTCACTAATCATACTCGTACTCACACACAATCGCACGACAATTCAATTGCCAGCTGGTCGCACATGTTGTTACATAATATTATGAAAATTAACACTGAATCACGCAGCAAACAGACGCGGACACGGACACAGACACGGACGCGGACGCTGGCGCAAGTAACGAAATCAAAATCAAAATCATCGACACTCACACACACACTCACACAAAGACACAAACGCACGACGAAAAACAAAAGCAAGAACGCGTCTGCCCGCCTCTGCCCAAACTCAAGCAATAACCACTCAAACAATGCCAACACAATCGCATACAAAAAAACTAACAGAACACATTCGCTCTCTCGCTCTCTTATGCGCTCTCTCATACTGTTATACTCTCTCTCTCCGAGGCGCTCTTTAGAAATGTTCTGTTACGTGTGTGTTTTTGCTGTTATGTGCGCACGTTTTTCTTTGACGTTTCATATTTGTATCTTAAAGATAAACAATGCCGGCACAACACACCAACACCAATACACACACACATACACTCGCATACACTAGCACATGCTCAAAGAGCGTCGTGGCTATTGGCAACGTTTGAATGTTTTTGATTTTGTTATGTAAACAATCGTATTTTTTTCTCGCCTCTATTTTTTTCTCCATCCATGTCGCGCATGTGGCGCGCTTCTATTTTTTCCATTTTTATGTTTTTTTGGGTTATAATTTGTTTACATCTCGCACAAACAGCTCTACCCGAGCCCGACAACACAGATAAACAGGTACAGATACAGATACAGATACGGTCTACGGTGGCGGTGGCGGCTACTGTGAGATACATTTTCAGTGAAAATCAAATCAAAGTGTGCCAAAATGAAAAGAAAATTGCGTGCAAATAAAAACGTTGATGTAATGTATGTACGGATTATGTACGTACGCATTTGGCCCAGTTGCTTTCGGCCAACAAATATTTTGCATAAATTTCATGTTAAGTAATGCCCGCCATAGACAATATTATTGTCTATGCTCTTGTCTATGCTTGGTAGTTAGCCAAAAAGAAAACGCAAAATACAAATTAGAATATACGATACGATGCTCAAACGGCGAAGGTTCTTATAGATATTTTTAAATATATGTATATAAATTTGATTTCGCGCAACAACAATCAAATCGAATTATTTCATTTGAATGAATAAAATGTGGCAGAATCTTTCTTTTTTTTTCGCTTTTTTGAAGGCAACTTGTTTTCAAATGAAATGTGTCAAACGTGTGTTTTGCGATCTTATATAATTGTTATCTAGAATATTCCCCAGAGGTTGAGATCTAAGCAACAGCTGTTTTTTGTTATACTATGATATGATTCATCATTTCACTTTCGAGTAACATTTTCTAACTTATCTAACATATGTTTATATCAGCTATTGCTCATTATTTGCCTTTTACAAAACGACCTTCAAAAACTTCAGACTGCTGGGAACCATTCAATTTCTATTTCCTATTGCACCCATCATCATAACCGTTAACCATATAATCGCGTAATGCATTACGTTCGAGAGTTTGTTCAATTTGTGACGCAATTGTGTGCGATAAACGTGTTTGGTAAACACCAACAACAACGAGTCGAGTCGATTCTAGCCTGGATGCGTTATAAGCCTCAGGGACTTTTGCGTAAGTACACATTATGTATACGACTCATATAACGGGGGCTCTCAGGTATCGCTTGCCACTACTAAATGCAATCGCAAAATGTGTTCTTTGATTGCATAATACTAGTACGTGTAACGTGTAAGCGTAAGCGAAAGCGCTGATAAACCTTCCTAAATGTACACTGTAAATATATATCTCGCTCCATTTGTTATTGTCATTGCAGCAGTTGTTGTTGTTTTTGTTGTTGAGTCTATTACAATTACTGAGTTATATATATATTATTTCATTCTTGCTGTTTTCTGGTGTTTGCTTCATGCTCGCATTATGCAATGTCAATCATATTTCGCGATTGCATTTATCGTTGTTGTTTTTGTTGTTGCCTCAGCTTCAGGCGACAAGTTTCAGTCGTCAGACGACATGACATGGCAACATGGCGACAACATTCTAAGTCGGAGACTGGAATTGGAACTGTGAACGTAATAAGACAACGGAGAGATGGGAGGTTGAGCTTGAGCTTGGGGTTTGGGTAAAAGGGAAAGACGGCGACGGAGGCCAAGACCGAGACAACAAACAACAAAAAAAAACCAATTACATTGACGACGTCAACTTTGTAAGTTTTTGTTTTGTTAAATACCCTATAAAAAACAAAAAGTTACTTAAGCAGTTTTAACTTTAAAGTTCCAAACAACATTCGCACTCAATGAGAATAAAAGTTTACTTGAATAACGTTTTAAGGTTTTCCTACACTGGAACTTTGTTAAGATTAAGCTGATTAAAGATTTTTAAACATGTTTTGGCAGCTTAGTTCTTAATGTATGAGAAGTAAAGAAAACAATGTTCGAATTCTTGTTAGAAATAATAAGCTTATAAATGGATTCTAACCTTTCTTTGTTTCTTGGTTCTTTGTTAAAAACCTCTATGTCTAACCTAACCTAACATGCCATTGTAATCACCTTGGTAAAACTGAGCCTTTACTGATCTTTACTTTACTTTATTGATCAAGAATTAAGTTCTAGACTCTAGTATATTATCTAGTTGAAAGTTGATATCACGTTTTACAGTCAAAATTCATTTCATAATCTTTGTCATGAATAAAAATTCACTTACATCACATCATAATACAAAATCATTATTACTCTCATTTCCAGGGTATCTGCTTGTTAGTCAACTACCATTTAACCCAATCACTTATTGCTTGTAATAGTTTAATATTACTTGAGTCAATTGTTGTGGGTGACGGCAACAAGAAATTGCCATGAGAAATGCAATGTCAAAATGCAAATGGAAAAAAGGTTCCCCCCTTTCAGCTCTTTTAAGCTCCCACAATTTTTTGTCATGAATGTGAACTCCACAAGTGTGTGGCAGAGTGTGTGTGGCAGTGTGTGTGGCACAATGTGTGGCATGTGTTTTGGGCCTAATGAAATTACATAATTGCTGTGATTGGCATTCAATAAAAAAAACACAAAAAAAGCGAACAGCAAACCGAACCGAACACTTTGTGAGCACAGAGAGCACAAAATGTGTTATGAAATTCGCGTTGAACTTATTATACAATTTTCATAAGCATTTTTCTTGCTTGCTTAGCTTGCTTCAGTATTGTTGTTGTTGTTGTGTGATTTGTGCTTTGATATTTGTTTTATTGGCTTTTTTGTTGTTGTTGCTGTTGTTGCTTTTGTTTTATTTTTATTATGGCGCGTTTTATGACGACGATAAATGCCACACACACACACCATAAGAAAGAAAAACAAAAAAACTGTTGAGAATTATATTAACTGGAGGAAATTCTTGTTTTGTGTTTTTTAGGGCTTTTTTATGAGTATGACTTTTGATTTGTTGCTTCGATTGCCCGATTTCCCATTCTCCTTTCCGATCATTTACGTAATGCCAAATTACTTAAGATTCTGACTAATTGTTTTCTTGTTGTTGTTGTTGTTGTTATATATGCATATCAGACCATTCACTTATATAAGGGATTATAGTGTGAGTCAGTTTTTTTGTTGTTTTTGTTTTTTACTTATATTTTTTGCATAATGGCTAAGGAAATATTTTTTGCAATTTTTCAGTTAAAGGTTTTACAGCTTAAGCGTTTGCATTTTGTAGAGCCGTGTTTGTTGTTGTTGCTTGTTTCTTCTTGTTTGTTGTTGTTGTTTGTTGCTGCTGCTGTAACTGGTCGCATAATGCGTCGCGTGTCGTAACGTTAACGTCAACGTCAATGGGACGACGCCAACGACGATGGCGATGGCAACGACGACGACGATGACTCTGCCCACGTCACGTAAAAACTGCAACGAGCCGGCAAACGTTGCCCCCAAAAAGCTGTGCACAAATGTATCTGAGCGGTTTATTGCCAATGGGCCCGTTAATTCGACAAGCGTTTTAGCCTTTTGTTTTTGTTGTTGCAATTTGTTGTTTTTTTAAACGAAAACTCACAAAGTTCAGCTTGTAAGTATAATACGATGGCATGATTAAAAATATTTGCATAATTATGAAATTTTATGCAAGTTTGAAGGAAATATACAAAAATATATTTAATTTATTTTAACTGCACTTGCATAACTATAAAAAAAAATATTTTTGAGTGTAAAAAAAACATTTAATATTTAATCTATATTTTTTAAAAAATAATTTTGCATGATTAATTAATTTTAATACCCTGCCCATGAAATGGTTAAAAAATGGTATAATGGTTTTGTGCAAAAGCTGGGGACTTCAGATATTGGATATGAGCTCTCCTAATCCGTAGGCATAGCAAGTTTGTTTAATATTTTCGATAACTTTTTAGTTTTACGATAAACACATGTAATCGATAACAAAAAAATCTTGAATTGACAATAAGGATTGAAACTATAAGCAAAATAATGAACTTCTGTAAAATTTTTAATGAAATCGGTTAAGAAACACCGGAGATATAGTACCTTCAAGTATTGGCAAAGTAGCATACGTATATGTATGTCTGTCAGACAGATGGTCGGGCGTCTGTCCGTCTGTATGGTCAAAGATTAAGGGTATCTTCTAGTCGAGCTTACTAGAGTCTTCTTACTTGTTTAAGTACTTTTTGTTAAGACAAAAATCTAATTATATAAAAATTTCAAATTTCAAACAACGATTAAATTTGTTTACCCATAAAAAATATAAACAACAAATATTTAAGTGTTAATAATTAGGTAACAATGTTGCAAAATGACACAAATAAACTGAAGTTACTATAAAATTGTATTCAAATGACGCAAATAGGGTAAAATTTATAACAAATTGTTACAAAATGACACAAATAGAGTCAAATTTATATAAAAAGGTTACAAAATGGCACAAATAAAGTCAAATTTATATAAAATTGTATTCAAATGATACAAATAGAGTCAAATTCATAACAAATTGTTACAAAATGACACAAAGAAACTAAAGTTCATATAAAATTGTAACAAAATGACACAAATAAGAGTCAAATAGACACAAATAAACTAAAGTTCATATAAAATTGTATTCAAATGACATAAATAGAGTCAAATTCATATCAAAAAGTGTTACAAAAAGACACAAATAGAGTCGAATTCATAGCATATTGTTATAAAATGACACAAATAAAGTCAAAATAAACACACAAATTATGTGTGGCATTGTGTGTTTTAATTGTGCAGTTTTACACGTTCTCATTTGTGATGCATTGCAAAAGTGTCATGCAATTATGTTGCATCATGCATATTATTATTTTTATGAAGAATTGTTTATCACAAATTAAATGTAAATTATTATCAAGCGCTGCCAATTTGATTTGCTAGAACGTCAACACAAACAACAACAACAACCGCATCGAATTGGCAACAACAAATGGGCGCAAACAACACAACAGAGAAAAAACCGCTTAGTAATGCCTTTAAAAATATGGCAACACGTAAGCGGCGCAAAACGACCCCACAAACATTCGTCATCCCCCCCTCTCTCACTCCCTCTCGCCCCTCTCTTGCGAGCTCTATACATTGTGTGCTCAGTGCACAGCGCATTTTGTTTTCACAATCAATTCGCAGAAGGCAGCCAACAACAACAAAAACAACAGCACAGAAATGAAAAACTGTTTTTCCGCCGCTGCTGCTGCTGCTGCTACTCAAAGAGCAATGCAACTTAGTTGAGTGCGCGTTCATTCACATTGCACCAATACACTCACACACAAACACACACACATTCACACAATATGTATAACAGGCAGAGGCGTGTGGCCTGATGTCGTAACGTAGTAGGCACAAATCAAAAGAGAGTCTAAATGTATTGACAGCGCGCTCTCTTTTGAACGCGCTCTCTCTCTCTTATTCTTACTTTACTTGCTTTACTTTACCTGTCGCACCATAGACAACTGCTGATTCTTCTTCTACTGCTACTGCTGCTGCTGCTTCTTCTTATTGTTTTACTTTTTACTGCACGACCGCGCCTCCTGTCTGAACACAGGCAATGGCACACACACACTCACACTCACACTTGCACACACAATAAATTCTTTTGTGTCAAAAACTTATTGCCAGAGACGAGAGAGACAACAACAAATCAACAGTGCAAAAAATTCTTTGCCCGATTTTATAACTTTTTTTTTCTTCTTTTAATTTATTTTGTATTTTGTTGTGTCTTTGCTGGCTGACCGCTTTCAATATTTGTTATTGAGGCGTACGCGTAACTTTTGACTTTGCGTTGTTTTTGTATTTTGTATTTGTTTTGTAAGAACTCAACGGCTCGGCTTTACGTAACCCACAGACGAGGTTTTACACATTTCGCGCGACGACGGCGGCGACGATGATGGCGGCGATGGCAGAAGTAAAGATGTTTTTTTTATTCACTCAAGACAACTACAACTCCCAAGGCTTTTTCAATTAATAAATTTATGTTTGCTTAAAACACACCACACTAAAAACTATAAACACTAAGACACAAACTCACACAAAACGCGCTGATTACGTTGACAATAAAAGCAAAAAGAGCGTTGTCGTTGTGTTTTGTAATGCGCTTACGTTACGGTTACGATTACGCGACGAGCGGTTAGTGCCGTTGTTATTGTTGTAGTTGTAGTTGCTGCTGCTGTTGTTGATGTTGTTGTTGCTGTTGTATGGCAACGTGTTCGAATGCTGCTCCGAGGGCGGCCAGCGTTGTTTTGTGTGTACACTCCGCTAACTGATTTTTGCTGTACTTGCTTCGGCCGCTGTTCGACAGCAAATAAGCAGCGAACACAAACCGAACAGAGCAGCTAACGAAATTCTCTCTCTCACACACACCGCTGCTACTGGCGCTGCTGCTGTTGCTGTTTCATTATGTCATAGCTCTCTTAGGCGGTTAACAGCGCTGTTGCGTCATCAGTTTGGCGTGTGCGCGACGCTCTCTTAATGTGAGGGTGTTAATGCTGTTAAGATTTGCCGGCAAAACGTCAACTGTCATACTTGTGGCATTGGAAAGTGTCAGTGGGGATGGGCGGGGTGTTTATTTTAACACCCACGCTGGGCTCATCATTTATCGTATGTTTTTGTATGTGTGCTTCCGGCGCCACTCAAAAACAACGAGAAAAACAACAACAACAACGCGACAACAGCAACGACTAATAATTAAGAGAAATGGCGAGTAGCAAATGTGTGTGCTTGCTGTTTGATTTCATAAGTATTTTGTGTGTTTTTTTGTTTTGTCATTTAACGCACATTACGTATGCGACGCGTTGACCTCATTTGGCGATCAAAAGAGAGACGCCTCCAAGCCAAATACAGCTAAAGGCCACAGTCTACAGGCAGCTTAAGCTCAGCTAACCAGAGAAAGAGAGTGAGAGAGAGAGGAAGAGAAAGAGCGAGCTTCATCGCTTGGCCGCTCACATTTCAAGCTCAAGTTCAACGTTGGCCATTTCATTGCATATTTCCAGTTTTGAAAAAAAAAACAACAAATTATATCGTTTGATGTTTGTTGTTATTAACATTTTAAGTGGTTGTTAGCAGCTGGCGTTGTTGTTGTTTTTTTCTGTTTTATTTGCAGTTACCATGTTCGTAATTTGGTAATTTGTTGCGTCTGGTTTCATTGTGGTAGTATACATGTATTTACATACATATGGATCTCTCGTGTTTTCAACATTGCTCGCATTTGTAGTTTGTTGCAACATTCGCCACGCACGTTTATGCCATAGGAAGTAATCGAATGAACGTTATGCAGGCTCAACTTAAGTTGTTAATCAACGGAAATTGCTTGGGAGTTTATAAAAATATGAGGAAATTCGTTAACGTTTTGCATAAGTTAATGGCAATGGGCGGCGTCTGTCGTTTTTATTTGGTAATGAATGTAAGTGTGATGATTTGTTGGGCAACATTTGTACCAATAATCTGGGCGCCACAATGTTGCCTAAGACCTTGACAACAATTGGCATGATTGTGTGATCCTTAAGCCTGGCCTTTGCAGCTGTCAAAATTACGTAACACAATTCACAATGTAATAGCATAAATTTACATTTAACAATTAACAGTTTCAAGGTCAGTCGTGACGGGACAGGCTGCATTTAACAGAAGAACTGTTAAGCAACAGTACAGCACTCTGTTAACAGCCATTTATAAACATCAGCCTGAAAGTAGGCAACACATTTTATCGTTACCTCAACATTTAAAAAATTAAAGAGTTTCTTTTGTGTTTTTTTTTGCATTTATCGTTTCAAAATTTGTATCTAAACCTTTATTGTTTTGCAGTTTCAATAAAACAAATATATATGTATGTATACCACTCCAAATCAAATAATGCCATAATTAATTCCTATGAATATTAATATTGATCATATTGGTTTCGCATTCTGCTAAAAACTTTTCACAGAATTTGTCGCTTCTCATAAAATATAACTTAAACGAATTGTAACAGAATTAAAATATACAATTATATAATATATGTGACTAAAAACATTTGCAAATTAGTTTAACTAAGGGGTTAATGTTTATGTTTTCAGCAACTTAATTTTACAGTATTTTTTTCTTTCTGTTTTTGGAGACAAGTACAAAAAATGTTAACACATAATTTTGGTTAAAATTAGAAACTAAACTAATATCTGCAGCCGAGCACTTGTGTTTAGTTTGTTAGCATTTCTCTTACGCTTTTTATAATGTAGATTTTTTTGGATTTTGTTTTTTTTTTAATTTTTAAGTACGATTTTTTTTGTATTTTTATTCTTGTATATATATCTAGGTACATGTTAGTGTCCTTGCATAGGCTGTTTTTTTTGTTTTTATATTTATTTTTACTTGAATTGTTATTTAAATTTAAATTTAAGTCGGATTTTTTTACTTTTTTGCATGCTGCCAACAACAACTAGGCGCAGTATTTTTTTCTTATTTTCTTTTTATTGTTTATTACTATTTTTTTTTCTTTGTTATTTTGCATTGCTCTCTATTGCCGCAAGCGGTTTTTGTTAGTTTTTGTTACTAATACAAACGCTTTACAAATTGTTAGTACTAAATTATGTTTAGCTTTAGCATTTTAGCCGTTTTAATTTATGCCATGTTTGGGTTTTTAAGGTATTTTAGTTGTATTTTTCGTATATATATAAAATTATTTGCATTTCGTTTCCATCGCAAAATTCTCAAAATATAAGTAAAGGCTCTAAAACGCATGTGTGTGTGTGTTTAATTTAGGGACTTTTAGCTTCTTTTTTTATTTGCAACAACTAACAATTTTTTTTAGTATTTTTTCTGTATTTTTTTGACTACATTTATCTTTTGAGTTTCTGTTTCTGACTTTTGTTTACTTATTGATTTTAAAATTCAACAACGGTTTTGTTTTGTTTTTTATCTTTAATATAATGTAAGAATATATATATACATATATGTATATAAGTATTTTAATGTATATATGTATATAATATTATATATATATATATGTATATAGCATTTAATATGTTCGCATTGCCAACGTTCCACTCTCATTCCATCGCTTACTTCACTAAAAACACTCAGCACTTCTGTCTCTAGGCTTAGTTATGTCTGTATGTATGTATATCGTCTAGATAGTTACTATATATATGTGTATATACTAGTTAGTATATACTCATTTGCTAAATCGCGATTCATTTGCTTTGCACTGCAACAATTTGTGTCTTTAGTTACTATTTATACCCCTGCCTACGATTACGATGCGCAACAGCTCCATTGCTCTATGTGGTTTAAACTATATATATGGTAATATATTGGTATATACTAAGTATATATGTATGTATATATATAAATATATAAGTACTAATAAAAAATCATCATCAGCTACAATATTGAATTTATCTACAAAAGTTACTTTTTAACTAATCGTTTTAATTATAATTATAATTATAATAACATGCCTCAATTTCGCTTCACTTTCTTCATCCGTTTCTTTCGTTTTCCGCTTTCTGTATGTATGTATGTATTGTATATAATAAATATATATATATGTATGTATGTATATTGTATATTAGACATAATTTCGTTTTCATTTATGTTTAAATAACAAAAGGTTTTTAATTTTTTGTTTTTACTTTCAGTTTTATCGTCTTGTGTTGTTGCTAAAAGTCTACATTTTGTTACGGAACATTCTTATTAGAAATATTAATACATTTTTTTTGTTTTTCTTGTTGTTATCTTTGCTTTTCGTTTTCAATTTAAAAAACCTAATGCTCTCGATCTCGCTAACGAAATAAATGTACCTACAACAAACTCGTTGCATAAAACTTGTGTATAATAATTGTTCTTTTCTATTTGTTTATTCTATGAGCTCTTTATATTTGTTGCTCGCTTGGCGGCTGCGCGAGGCGTCCAAACAGTGCCGCCTGAAAGTATGCTCTAAAATGGCCAACAAATATGAGCTAACAATAATTAAGTTAAGTTAGTTCAACTTTTTATTCATGAATTCAACAAAGAAAACATATTACAAAAAATAAAGCAACTACAAACTACTAAAATACTAAATAACTAATTATATGCTATAAATATATATATGTATATAAGTATTTGTTTTGTGGGATGGTCACACTCTTGCTTTCGCAGCTGCTTGGGGGTAGAGTAGGGTCACACTCGACACAGCCGTTCGCTTGCATTTTAACATAATGAAATAATCATTTTATATGTTTTTTGTTGATGTTTTTTTTTCACCTCTATGCGCTTTATATCTTAGGACATACTCTATATAGATCTTCATATATAAATATAACACGATTTGTTTTTCTTTAAGTTTTCTTAATTGAATTTATATCGTACAAATATGTAGCAATTGCTTAGTGTTTTTTCATTTTGTGAAATTGTGTTTTTGGGCTAAATCAACTACTGTAGTTATCGTTATCGTTTACGCTATCGCTATCGCTAACGCTATCGTTATAGTTATCGTATAATTTCTGTGTCACTTTACAAAACAACCGAAGCTCAAACACACATTGTCTCAACATTTTCCCAATGATACGAGTAAATTATTTTCATAGTTTCGATTTTTTCTTTTTTTTGGTAATTTTTTTTTAATTTTTTCTCTAGGTGGTTTCATAGCAGTGCAAAAGGCTTTAAGGTTCGTTTTGATTTATTGTGTGTGTGTGTGTGGGAATTTTGGTTTTAAGTCAATTTTTACGCAGAAAATCAGGAAGTAATCGCCAAACACTAGGTGCACTCGTTGCTTCATCTCATTCTCTATTCTAATGTTTAGTATTTTTTCTTTTTTGTTTTGTTGTTTTTTGTGGATGTTTTTGGTATATAACTACTGGATAAACATCTACTTTAGTTTGCTAGATTTATGTAGATAGATATCTATAAATGTAATTGCCTTGCTTTCATTGTATTATCGTTAGGGTTAGTTTCGGTATTTATGTTTATATATATATTTATTGGCTAAACTGTACTTGCTGTGAGATCCTTGCATTGCATACTAGTTAGGTTTTGTATTTTAATGTATTCTTTTGAATGGGGGGAAGGGGTTTTGTGGGTAAAGGAACCAAAAAACAAATAAAAATATTTCCATATTTGAAAGCAACGCTTAGATTTTTATTATTACACAATTGTTTTTAGCTTTGCTCTTCTTCTCATCTCTTCTCGTGCCTCGCATTTTTATGATTTTTGTATCATGTTTTTGTTGTTTTTTTTTTCTTTCTTTTTGCACAATTTTTCCATTAAAAAATAAATAAAACTTATTGAATTGATCTTGTTTTGTAAAGAAGTGCTTAAATAATATTTAAAAATTTGAAAAATTAATTCTGTTTTAGTATGTAAAATTTCAAATAAATTGTTTGCAGTGTGTTTTTTTTTATATTTTGTGTATAAAATTTATTTGATTTTTTTTCCAATTGATGTTTTTTTTACGTTTTTGTTTTGTTATCGTTATCGGTTAACTTAGAATTCTAGTTATGCAGGTAAATGTAACTCAATGTTTAACAAATAAAATTAATAAAACTTAACTAAAACTGTAAACAGTAATAATAATAATAATAATAGTAATAATAATAATAATCGTCATAATAATAATGATAATAATAATATTTATGTATAAGATTTAAGATCTTTGCAAAATCACACCACACAAAATTTGTTAAAAACAAAAATTAGAAATTTATAAAGAAAACAATGAAAATTTGTTGTTAATTTGCAAACATTTTTTCAGTTTGAGGAGAGGAGGATGTGTGCTTGATTGGTGATTATAGTTAGATACTAGAGTTATAGTAAAGAAAAGTTGCCTCAAATCGAATCGTATGAGCAAGTGATTTGGTAGCATATCTCATGCTCGCGCTGACTATATGCCCGATTAGTGCTGCTTAAATAGTTATTTGATTTTTTGACATTTTAATGTAGTTATCAACAAATAACAGAAACTATGAAATAATAGTTTGTTTTATGGTTTATGTACTCGGTACCATAAATTAGATTTATATATTGTTTTTTGTAACGTTTTTCTCATTTTCTTTTAGCTGGTTTTGTTTTTTGTTTTGTTGTAATGTATAAAAAAATCATAGATCACTTAAACTAAACAGCTGCCTGGCGCTGAGGCAACTGAGGAGGGAAGTTCTTTGCTCATTTCTAAATGGTTTTTTTTTGTTTTTTGTTTTTGTTTACTTGTAGTAGTGTACTTGTTGTTGTTGTTTTGCTTTTGTGTTTTGTATTTATAATCATATGTTTTGTTTTTTTTTTTTGTATTTTTCTGGGGGATTTTTATTTTGCAATTTTTTGTTTGCTTTGTTTGTTTTTTTTTTTTTGTTTCTCTTTTTGCGTTTTTTGTGTTGAGTCAAATTTTTGAAAAAAGGAGGCAACGAAATTATTTACATGTGTATGCACGATTTATGCTAAGGTGGTGTTGGCGAGGGGCGAGGGGGAGAAAAGATAAAAAATATATTTATTTATTTACTAACAAAACTTAACAAAAATTGGGCAAAATCTTAGAAAAATTGTTGCGATGAAAATATATATATATATTTTAAAACCCTTTAAGTTTTTCTTTTGTGTTTTTGTGTTTAAACTATGTAATAACAAAAGAAGCTACGTAAAAATTAACAACTCTAGATAATAGGGTTTTCAGGTTTTCATGCTAATGTGGTACTCCTTATGCTTGAGGGTTGCACTTGCGTTGCGTTATCGATATTTATCAATCGATTGTATGTCGATATTATTGGTGAGAGACATTTGTAGTTGTCGGCGTTTTGAAATTGTTTCGTTTGATTTAGGCTACACTAAAAATTTAAGTTAAATGTTTACTTTTCTTCACGTTAATTTGCATTTAGTTTGTTTTTTTGTTTTTACGTTAAGTTTAAAATAAATATGCGTACAAATGTGTGTGTGTTTTTTTATGCCCTAAGCAGAGTGTGTGTGTGTTTGGGTGTATATATATATATATATATATATATATATTATATATATGTTATGCATGTATCTGCATGTATGTATTTATAGTGTAGTTTTCATGTCTGTTTACTAAAAATTATTAGTAGTTATTTATCAATTATCGATAATTATCAATTATTATTATATTATTATATAATGTAATTGTTGATGTGGTTTCGTATCCGTCCCAAGTCACATATTTATTATTTTGTATTATCTTTTATTATTATTATTACACATCCTGGAATTTCGATAGACGTGCACGCAAGTCCATGTTCTCCTGTTTTAGCTGCTCAACCTCCTGATGTAATGTTGCGTTCTATCGATAAACAAAAAACGATAAGTTATCGATACAATAAACGTTAGATTCAAAGAACTTACTTCCTTTTCCAAGTAGCGTGCACGCATCGCAATTTGATTCTCCTTTTGGCGCCGTGCATCCCGTGACCTTTTGGCAGCGATGTTGTTCTTTCGTCGACGGGCCCAGTACTTGTCATCCTTGAGCTCATCTGGAACAAATTGTTTGCGTGACTTTTTAATCATCGGCTGCGGTTTGAGCTCTTCATCGGAGAATGCTCTGGTGCGCGGATCAAAGTCACGCCCCGACGATGCGAATGAAAATGCTGGAATATCAAATACTAAATGTTAACAATGTTTTTCACAGACTGTTCGTGCTAAATTAAATCAGAATAGAAAAATGAGCGGCGCGCACAACTCTTTTCAGAAAGACAAACAGAAAAACGAACAATGGAAATATTATTGAAAAGAAATTGACAAAAAAAAATATTTTTATTTTTGAAAAAAAGAAAAGACTAAAATAGAAAATGAATGTTATAAGAAGGAATCTTTAGATAAAAAAATTGCCTCGAAATTTTGCACAAATTGGAATGTAATCAGCCTTTAACATTTAGCATTTGATAAGACATGAGCAAAAACATTTTTCTTGTTTTCTTTCGATTTATATATATATATAATTTTACTTTTGTTTAGGTTTTTTGTTTTTGGGTTAGGGTGTTTGCTAGATGAGAAAGTTTTATATATATGGTATATATGTATATATATATATCAAAATTATAATCAATTAAATACAATTTTCAATTCAAGTTAAATCGGCGCAATGTCCATTCCATTTGTGTTTTTTTTTATACAAAATATATATTCAAATAACATACAAATAAATAAGTTAATAAATAATCGTTAAGGGAAATAAGATTGTTGTTGTGACGACTCTAAGGGGGGGATGTGAGTGATTGTTTCCGCTAGGCAATATACTCACTTGATTCGGCCGGCGATGGTGGATTTAGCGTATCGGGACTAATGCAATCCGATGGCGATGGCGATCGTTCGCGCTTTGTGGTTATATGCCCCAGACCCAGCGACAGACCCGCTGCATGGCTCAGTGAATCGGACCGATGACCGAGGCCACCGGAATGCCCTAAATGTGGGCCGGGCAGGCCATCAGGTATATTATTTTCCGACAAGAACTCGTCTAGGTCCGCATACTGCATATTCGAAAAGAGATGTTCAGTGGGTCAGTTCATGCCGCAATATGTTGCATTGAGAAAAAGCGTTCAGATAAAGTGGCAACAGAAACAGCAACAATAACAAAAAAAAAACACTGGGATAGCTTTTGAATTAATTACTTTTGATTACTTTGTCAGGAAGATTTTTAACTAGAAATCATTTTAAGACCGAAAGACCGAATTCAGGTCATAATTGAACTTTTGGGAATTATTTAAAAAAGTAATTGAAAGTAATTAAGTGTTGATAGATATTTTTTATAATATTATTAGTCAAATTGATAGAAAGACACATAATGGTCATTATACATATATAGACTATATGATGAGAATATAATTCTCGCACTACGTTAAGCACCAAAACTCAGGTTAATTGTTGTATATTGTATATGTATGTGTGTTTCTGTGTTTGTATATGTATATTGTGTAACTGTTTCGCATTGCATTTTTATTTTTAAGGTGTAAGGATTGTTGGGTTGGGTTGGGGGTTGCGGGGAAAGTAGTAATACAAACGCAGCCACTACGCAGCGATGATAATGATACTAACTTGTGTTACCTTGAGGTCAGCATCGTAGGGCAATGTTTTGTCCCACAAATTGGGGCCGAGAAATGCCGTTTGCGCCTCAACATTCCAAATGTCGCCCTCCTCTTTGTATTTGTCATCCGGGCAGATGATCTCTTTGCTATTCGATGTGGATTTGCCTGAAAAATAAAATCAAATACACGAATACGCTTAGTATGATTCAAACAAAACAGTCAAAGGTCATCAAGGACAAAGTTAACACTGTCTATGTTTACAATTACACTCAGTTTGATAGACAAATGAGACTGATAAGCGGAGGCGTAGTAGTTTTCCAATTGACTATCTGATAATCTGATAAGGGCCCTGAGCACTCGACTCAGCCATAACTATAAAGTGGGTCAACAATTGCGTCGTCTTTCATATATATATACATACTACTGCGATTTACAAAAGCATTCAACAAAAAAAGAAAGAAAAAAAGAAAGAAAAAAAGAAAGAAAAAAATTGGGCAATTCTTTTTTTTTTTGGCAAATGTAGCCAACAGTTTCCGCATGCGCCTTTGAACGTCAAGCAAACAAACAAACAAAGCCAAAACAAACACATCACAGTCAAGAGTTTAGAGTCGAGGGAATGCCAAGGGAAGGCAAACCAACAAAACAAAGCAAACAAAAGAGGAAGCAGCAGCGGCAACGGCGGCAGCAAAGACAGCGCAGCCAGCGGCCACTAAAAGCGAAAGTGAAATTTCAGCTTTCAACTGATTTTTATCGTCTCTCAACAAAAACGCACCACACACAAAACTCACTCAAAGTGCGCTGCGCATGCGCAGCTGAGCGTGTGCTTTTTGTGCTGCTAACTGCGCAGTTGACTGCGCTGCCAACTGCCGACTGCGAGCTGCTGTCACTGTAAAGCATTAAGCGAGGCGGCGGCGCGCTCTTTGGATTTCTTGCACATTTCACATAGTGGCACAAAACTCGTTTTGCCGAAGTCTCCAGCGGCCGAAACTCGTTTGCCCGTTTGCCGTCGTCGTCGTCGTTTTTGGTTTCGCTTGCATTAGTTTCCGCTTTCTTATTCACTCTCACTTTCATTTGGTTTTGCAGAAAAGTTTTTTTTTTAGGCGAATTACCAGCTATTGCGAAATTGTATGCGGCGATGGCGATGCGACCACATTTCTGGTCTGTGGCAGTGAAGTAATATTTTCTTTTCATTGCTTTTCTTTTCTTTTTTTTTCTGCAGTGCCGCTGGCGAAGCGAAGCGTAAGTGAAAACTGTGCAAGTGTTTGTGTACATGTTGCATGTATCGGTGAAGTAATAGCCAATACATACAAAAACACAAACATATGAACATATTTAGGACCTGCAAATCTGCATGCGACAAACTGTGTGTATGTGAGAGATAGCCAACTGTAGCTCACATGGCGTATGAGCAACTTTTCATTTGGCATTTTTAATTAAGCATTTCGTATTTGACGCTGAGGATTTATGTTTGGGAAAATTTACTTGTTGTTGTTGTTGTAGTTAGTTTTGGTTAGTTTTGCTTAACTGATGCGAGTTTTATGTTTGTCACGAACGAAAGGCAGCAAACAGTTAAACAGTTAAATGGAGTTGACTAAAAGGTTAAAACTCAACTCTCTGCATGCACGAAAAAAAAAATAATTGGCAAGCCATAAAGTGCAAAAAAGCGATAAATAAACATTAAAAACTGAACTGAACTGAACAAAACTGAACGGAAAACATCAAAAACTTAAAGTAACGTAACAAAACTTATAGAACATCGACATAGAAAAAATTACCGTTTGCTTTGCAAATAAAACCCAAAAATGGCGATTTCCTGCCTGTAAAAACATAAGAGAAAATGAAAAGAAGATAGAAAGAAGTGCCAAAAAAATCAAATATTCACACAAAATATATACATAAAAATGTGAAATAGAACGAAAACGAAACGAAAACGAAAACAAAAAGCAACGCAACACAATGAAAATGAAAATGAAATGCAAAAGAAGAAGAAGACATAACAGATGAAGATGATCAGTTCGAAAATATTCGTAAGATACATTTGTATCTTTTGTGTCACTTTCACTGTCGTCGCCGTTGATAAGGCCAAGACAGGAGCTCCAAAAAAGAGAATCTGGGTTTATTTTTAGACTTTTGCGATGACTTAAGCCAGTTTAAGGGAACACTCGTCGTCGTCGTCGTCATTTGGCTTGGTTTCGTTAACAGTTTCTCTTGCCATTTTAAGTAGGTCAACTGTGCGAGAGTTTTTGTTGTTGTTTCACTTTTTTGGCCCAGCAACAACTCTCGCACTTTTTATGGGCATTTTTTTGTATTCAGTTCGTATTTTGGAGTTTCTCATTTGTAATTAAAATAATTTGCATAATTTTCGTGACTCTTCCGCTCAAAAAAAAAATATGTATTTTTTTTTAATCTTTTTTATATCACTTTCATTGGAAATGAACATTTATTTGGACGAGTCGCGCGCGAGCCTACGACAACAAAATTTTTGGTGTTTCTTTTTTGGGTGAAAACTTAAGCTTTAATTTTCTGTTTTGGGGTCTCTCTTTGTTTGGCCCTATTATTATTAACATTAACATTATTATTATAATTATTATTATTTGTATAAGTTGTTAGCCTCTAGGGTTTTTGGCGTATGGGTCTTTGTTGTGTTAATGGTCACAACCAAAAACAACAACACACAGAAGAGTTTGTCACAATTTTTAGTGGGTTTTTGTTTTTGTTATTATTATTTTAATGCGGCATTAAACTTTCACTTTTGGCCGTTGTTGTTTCCATTTAGTATGAAGCTGCGCATTTTTGCGTGAATTTTTTATGTGCTTAGTGTGAATATATATACATATATATATGTGACAGCATTTAGCTTTTTACTAGTTAGAGACTAGAGTTAGACTAAATGAGATTACAATGTGATGAAAGTGAAGTTAAGAGATTTTGAGATTTACAATCTTTAATGTTTCTTAAGGTGTGACAAAAGGGAATTTCCCCAAAACCTGATATAGTTCGTCCTCAAAATACTTGACAACACTTGTTTTGACATCAAAAGTTGTACTAAAAATCTCGATTACATTCGTTACGAGGCAGGCAATAAAACCAAAAGACCTTTCTCCCCGCCCCACTCTGACCCCTGCTGCTGCTGCATGCCTCGCATTAAAATGAAAGTGAGAGTAAAGTAAAGTCTCCTGCAAGCAAGTCAACAACAACAACAACAAGAAACAGCCCAAACAAGTCGCTACGGAAAAAAAAGTTAAGATAAAACACCGAAAAAACAAAAAACCCCAAAACTCAAATTGAATGAATTACAAAAACCAGTTCTTCGCTTCAAGCGAAGCTAAAGAGAAGCCGGATTCTTAAATATCAGAAAGTAGAACAAAAGCACGATGATAGCAACAACAAACCAACAAACAGAAATGAGAACGCGACATTGACATCTAAACTTAAAGTTACATATGAAATGTTTGAAAATAACAGAGTAAAAGCAAAAGAACTCGAACTTGACATTGCTGTACTGTAAAAAGAAAGTTATGAAAGAACTAGTTACCAAAGCGACTACCAGAAGTGGAAGGAGATGTCACTTTTTCAACTAGTTTGCGTGTGATATGGTTAAAGCATAGTAGAGTAAAAGAAGTAACATGACATTGACATTCGACAGTTAGAAGAACTAGTTACATTACCAGTTACTAGAAGTAAAAAGGTAACTACTTTTTTTCACTGACATTTTAGATACTTAATAGTATAAGTTTTAAGCTAGTTAAGAGTAGAAGAAAATAATCTAACATTGACATTGTCTGTTAGAAGAAGTAGTTACATTACCAGTTACTAAAAGTAGAAAATGGAACTATTGCTTTTCACTAAGTATCAGTTAGCTTATTTTAGTTTAAGGAAGCCACAGAATGTAGAAAAAGACTACTTCTAGAAGTAAAACGAGAACTACTTCCATTCACTGACTTTTCAAATAGTTTGCATATGAAATGTTTAGGGAGAAAGAGAATGTAGAAGTAGAAAATAACATAACATTGACATTGTACGTTAAAAAAGGCAATAAGAGGCCTTGTCACAAGAAGTTGAAAAAGAACTAGTTACATCACCAGTTACCAGAAGGGAGGAGATAACTTCTTTTCACTTTTAACTTCAAATATGAAATGCCTAAGGAAATAGAAGTAGAAGCAAATAAATTAACATTGACATTGTTAACTTCAAAGAAGCTATAAGAAGTACAAAAAGACCTAGTTACATCACCAGTTACCAGAAGTAGAAAATAAAACTACTTCTTTTCACTTTTAACTTTTTACATTGGAAATGCTTAAGGAAATAGAAGTAGAAGCAAATAATCTAACATTGACATTGTTAAGTTTTGAAGAAGCTACAAGAAGTACAAAAAGACCTAGTTACATCACTGAAAGTTATAAAAGAACCCCATTTTTTTTCTTTAGTAGCAAGCGCATACAAAAGTTATGCAATGTTTCATGTTTTGATTTTCAGAGTCCAGCTCGAAGCAATTGAGGCACGTACACATACAAATATAGCGCTACAACTGCCGCTGTTGCACGCCCCTTTCACCTGTTTCAACGTTGCCGCGAGCAGCGCTGTCGCCGCCGCCTCTCTCTGTTTCACTGCGCTGCTTTTGCTTTTTGCTTTTGGTTTTTGGTTTTGGTTTTGCGCATGCGTTGCGTCGATGGCGCAATTGCCGCAATTTTTACTGCAATGCTTTTGTTGTTACTGTAGTTGTTGTTGTTACTGTAGTTGTTACTGGTTGTTGTTGTTGTTGCTTTGTGTCGGGTTGTGTATTACATGGCGCTCGTTTTATGGCTCTGTTGGCTCCGTCGTTGCTGTTTTGTTTGACTGCCTTTTGCTGGAGTGCAGAAAGTGTAACACTTTCGATTGTTGTGCTTGTTGCTGTGATTTTTTTTCTCTGTCTTTTTGTTGTTCGTTGTTCGATGTTGTCGTTGTTGTTGTTGCTGGTTGTTGTTAGTTGTTGTTGCTGGTTGATGTTGCTTGTTGTTAGTTGTTCATTTGTTGTGTGCATTGCATTCATTCCGCATTTGCGCTCATTTGCATAGCACTTTTTTTTATGTGTTTAATTTTTTTTTTGTTTCTTTTTTTACCAACGAATTTAATTATGTGTGGGAAAATGTGTTGGCCATTTGATTTCCGGGTTTTTTGTTAAGAGAGCTTAAAGCTTAGTCTAAGCCTATTCAACTGTCACAAATACTCTAACTAATATACTCTTTCTAACCATTCATATGCTAAATGTGCAAAAGTAGCAAAAACCAAAAACGGTTTTTAGCTTTCTTTTGCATATCAGAAGAAGAAAAAAGCTAAAAGAAATAAAAGCCAATTTAGATATTTAATTATTGTTTTTAAAGAAAACCAATTAACAGTTAACATATTTGGTTTATTGAATAATATTATTTAATTTTCCAGTGCAAATTATGCCAATATGCCGCGATTTTGCAATAGTTTTTAAACTGTAACAAAGCGAAAGTGAAAAACTAAAAGAGAGACTGAAAATAGTTGCTTGCCACGCCCGAGACACAGATATGGCCATAAGCAACATTTCCACTTCTCACTGTCTCTCTCTCTCTCTTTCACTCTTTCTTCCCCAATTAGTGAGCGAAAGAAAGATGGAAAGAAAGCCAACGGCAAATGGCGACGCCGCCGCCGCCGTGCAGTTAATTAACTAAAATAAGGAAGCAGACGATGATAATCATAATAATCATTATAGCTAGAGCTTGGAGCATACTATTCAATTACCGGAGCAACAAGACACCGAGACCCATATATAAACACACAAAACAAAATGTAGGCGTAGGAGGCGTGGCACTGCCGTAAATTAAAACGTAATCAAACAGAAACAGAAAACAGAGACAACATCGAAATTCAATCAAGTTGCATGTGGCAAGTGGCACGAAGTGGTTGCTTCTGGTCATTTTGGCGAAAGACAACGTGTGAAACAGTAACAGTGACAATTAAAACTGATTGCTCATACGCCGCGTGGTGCGTTGATTATAATTTAATGTCGCGTCTCTCGAAACACTTTCACTGATATTTGACGAACGAAATGAAACAAAAACGAAATAAAACCGAAAAGAAACGAAAAGAAACGAACGAAACGAGTCGAAGTCGAAGTCGAATGAACGGTTTTCTCACCTAAACACTAAACGATGCCGCATTTTGCACGTTTTAACAGTTACTGTTGTTAACAAAACACAGAAAATACTGTTGTTACTGCTGTTGTTGTTGTTGTTGTTGTTGCTGGCGGCGTCGATTGCGCAACAACAACCAGCAATCAGTGCAACAGCAGCGCAAAAGACGAGTAGCCGCCCCATGTTTTTATGTTTTTAGCTGGCATTTTGCCTTCTTTTTTCTGCTGTTTTTTGATTGAAGTAACTGTAATACGTACAACGTGGTTTGGGGACGTTCATTGCATTTTGGCGCTCTTTCGCGTTTCGTATCTGGGTAAGTGTGTGACGGCAGTGGCAGCGCAGTCCGCGTCGACGTCAGCTAGCTGAGACAATTTGTCGTTTTGTCATGTCTCTGTGTGTGCGGCGCATGGCGCATGTGGCGTATGTGCGGCGTGGCACATGCGCAAAATGCAATTTCAAATTGTTTTCGCGTTGGATTGGATAAACGTTTTATGGCGTTTTATGGCCAACAGCACGCAAGGAAGTTTCCATTAACGGAATTGCCGATTGGCTTTTAACTCTATTTTATGTTTTTTGTGCCCAGTAGTCAATTGAGGGAGTCAATTGGCACAAACTTGGCTAAAGATAGGAGAATGAGTTGCAACCTGAGCGTGGAACGTGCGGCTTTTGTGTTTTATGAGTATTGTATATATTGTGAGATAATATATAGAGAGAGTATGAAACGTTTTTTCTGAACTCATATTATGACTCTGTTTGTCAAATATCTTCAAATGTTTATTAAAACTTTTTTTATTCAAGAGTTTTGAAGCTTTTTCAATAAGAGTAAGGCGAGAAGTGCTTTTGTTTAAACGTAAAAATGTAGAAAATCTCTATTTTTAGATCAAAAAAAGTGTTTTTTTAAAGAACTTAAATAATTTTCGATTTACTTAAGTGTTAAAACTTTATTAAGCTGAAAAATGCTTATCTTCAATATGAAAAAATAAGTCTCTAGTTTAAAAAACCCTCTTTAGAACTCTAAGTTCTTTATTAAGTTAACAAATGCTTAGATTAAATATGAAAAAAAAAGGATTACGGTCATAAAAACTAAGCTTTACGAGCTTTAAGATTGAATATTCATCAATAATGTTTCCTTGGGAAGAATTTTTCTTCAGAGATTTCAAGAAACTAAATACAAAAAAAAATATGTTAACCAAAAAAGTTGGTTATAAATCAAAATATATTCATTTTACCTTAAACAAATCAAAAGATTCCCCCAAAAAAGTAATAAACTTAAACATTTTTAGCCAAAATTAGTTACTGCTCACAACTTTCGAAATAAATTTTGTACATTTTTGGTATAGATCAAATGATGTTTCCCAAAAAAAGAAAAAAAAAAAACAGAAAAATTTCTTGTTGTTGCCAACAGCCAAAGGGTAAAAAAATTAAATATAAAATGTCAGAAAAAAATATCAACAAAAAAAAAGCCAAACAAAAAAAAACAAAGAAAAAAAACAACAACAACGCTGAAGAAGAAAGAAAGAAATGAATTTAAAAACTGCCGAAAAAGTGAAAGTTAATTTTTGTGATGTTGCTTAGCCCGCCGTCGCTGACGCAGCAGCAGCGAGCAGGCAACGAGCAGAGAGCAGCTGACAACGTTGACGTCGGCTCAATGAAAGTAAAAACGCATTTTTGATAGTGTTGCTTGTTGTTGTTGTTGTTGCTGGACATATATTAATTATGCGGCAATGTCAAACATTGAGAGAGTGAAGGGCGAGAGGGGGAAAGAGATAGTGCCAAAAAATTGCCCTTTTGTTGCGATTGTGGCTAGGCCGTAAAAGCCGGATCTTTTATCTTGGCCATAAACCCAACAAAAAAAAGCGAACAACAGCAGCAATGCAGATAAAAGCTGTTGTGATAACAAAAACAGAAACAGAAAAAAAGACAGCCGCCGCCGCTCGACTGGACTCGCTTTTGTTAAATAAATAAATAAAACAATATAAGAGTTGACTTTTTGGCCATATGGAAAGCACCCCAGCGCAGTAAGGCCGAAAGACCGTAAGACCAAAAGACCAAAAGACCGCAAGACCCAAAACGAAAGTTGTCTGAAAATGTCGCGGGCCAAGCAACAAGTTGGAAGTTGGAAGTTGGCCCGCTTGAGACATTTGGGAAGTGTTTTAGTTGTTGACCGTTCGGCCCTTGCGGCGACACCCGAAACAAAAACAACAACAACCAGAGAAAAAACTGAAAGCAAAAGTGATTGTGAATTGGCCAAGACAAGAGTCTGCCTTTTTTTTCTGCCTGACTGAAGAGTCACAAAAAAGGTTTAGTTGAAAGTTGAGAGGCATTTTGTGTTGTTGACTTTTGTCTTTTGCCCGACAACTACAAACTAAAAACCAACCCACCTATCTCAGCCTATTCCACCCACCCAGTACACCTCTGCATGCGGAAATGTACCGCAATGAACCCATAGAGCAGCGACATCAGGAAAAATACACAAATTCCCGACAGACATCAGTTAGACTTGTCCCAATCGATATAAGCTGACTTTGACACCTAATCAGGGTCATTAGTGTGCCGATAATTACCAATTACTCAGGCATGCAATCAATTTTTTGTAACCACAAATAAAAATAGCAAAAGGAAGCAGCTCAAAAACAGTTCGAAGACAGCAACAAGGTTAAGCACAAGTGCAGAGTAGCTGCTTTTTACATAACAAGCTTAAAGATTTTTTGACAAAGTGCGTCATGGGAAAATAAAGAAATTGATGATATTGATGGTTTATAAAGTAGATCTTATTAAAGTAACCCGTTACGCGGTTATCTTACACAACAGCAACATGTAGATGTTGTTACAAATGTTGCGGAGAGGTTGCTTACAGACTAATCTGCCTATCAAACTATGGCAACATGTTGCTAAAGAAAATGCATTAATAGCTGTTGACATGTTGCGGAGAGGTTGCTTACAGATTAAGTTACCTAACAAACTATAGCAACAAGTAGCTAAAGAAGATGCATTAACAGTTTTTGACATGTTGCTGACAGTTTGCTTACTGATTAAGTTCCCCATCAAACTATAGCAACATGTTTCCGAAGAAGATGACATGTTGCTAATGCCATTCACACAGCAACAAGTTGTTGTTGCTAGTATCACTTCCGTGTTTATTATACTCAAAATACGAAATTACTCAAAATTACGAAAAAACTTCAATCATACCATTCAAATAGTTAGCATGCTGCTTCCACAGTTGTTGCACCTGAAATTGTGTCCAGCGATTGTTATCATCGCCATTGTTGTTATTATTATTATTATTATTATTATTGTTGTTGTTGGTGCTTGTGTTGTTGTTGTTGTTGGCGGCATTATTTCCGTTGATCACGCCCACCAAACTGTTAACCAAACTGTTCTCATGCGCCTGTTGCTGTTGTGCCACAGCGGAGGCGGTGTTCACAGTGGGCGTGGCTGTTGTTAGATTTGCATTTGGTGTTGCTGGATTGTTGTTATTATTGTTGTTGTTGTTGGAGGTGTGATTATTGATGATAATATTGAGATTGTTGTGGTTAAGTATAGTATTGTTGTTGTTGTTGCCAGCATTGTTGTTGTTGTTACTGCTGTTGCCAAGCTGTTGCTGTTGTTGTTGTTGTTGTTGCAGATTGTTGCTGAGATTGTTGGCGGCAACAGCGACAACGGCTGCTGCCGCATTCACATTGACATGTGCCAAATGTTGCAAGTGATGTTGCAACAATTGCGTGGGCGGTGGCAACGTGCCGTTTGCCACATGTGGCGTGATGCCAGCAACCGCGCTGCTGTTGACATTATTGTTGTTGTTGTTGCCGCTGCTGTTGTTGCTGAGATTGTTGAGCAGCTGCTGATGTTGTTGCATGCTGTTGCGCAGCAAGTTGCTGTTTTGGCTATTGTTGCATGCCACATTGTTGCCATTGAGATTCGTGTTGCTGTTGTTGTTGCTGGTATTGTTACTGATATTGTTGTTGTTGCCACCATTGCCTGCCAGCAGGTGTGGCAAGTTGTGCACTACTTGCAACGGCAAACTGCTTAACGGTGGCAAGGTTGTTCCCTGCGACATGTTGCCCAACATTTGTTGTTGCTGCTGCTGTTGCTGTTGCTGCTGTTGTTGTTGCTGCACACTCTGCAACAATTGCAGCTGATTTTGCTGATGTTGCAGCACATTGTGAGTTTGTTGTTGCTGTTGCTGCTGTTGATGTTGCTGCTGCTGTTGCAATGCCAATGCTGGCGGCGGCATTTGATAGTCCATTCTCATTGCAGAGGCGCACAAAATGTTGCCAGTTGCCAGTATGAAAGTGTTTTTTTTTTTTCTATTTTCTTTTTATATTTTTGCTTTTGTTTCTTTTCCCTTTGCTTTTTGCTAAATGAATGCGTACTGCAACATTTCTGCTGCCGACGCTTCTGCTGCTGCCTCTGCTCTCTGCTGCTGCTGTTCTGTCTATCGAGTTAATTGAAACTTAAAATGCACACGCCAAAACAAATAACAGAACAATCATAAAGCTTTGTATCGCACGCGCGCTCTAACAACAATAACAACAATAAGAACTACAAAGAGCACACATTAACGGTCACTAGCAACAACAACAGCAAGAACTACAAAAAGAACAACGGCAAGCGCAGCTTTTGTGAGAGCGAGAGAGCACTTATTGAGAATAAACACAAATTAAATTTGTTATTGCTTTTCGCGTATGCAGCTCTGTGTGTATTTTGCGCTCTCTCTTCACCTGCCTTTTGTTGTTTTTGTTTGCGTTTGCCTTTTTGCTATTGTTATGTGTGTGAGTTCGTTATTGTTGTCGTTGTTGTTGTTGTCAACTATTTCGCGTACTTGTATTGGCGACTCTGGGCTTTGGCTCTGGCTGGCTGACTGACTGGCTGGCGTATTTAAGGGGTTCTCGCGTCGTCGTCGTCGTTTGAATGAGAAAAGTTTGACCTTGAATTAGGCAGGCAAAAAAACAACAATAACACAACACATATAAATGTTGCTATGCGCTGTATTTGTATTTTTTGCTATGCTTATTTTTGTTGGGGTTGTATTTTAAGTGGATTTTTCTTTTGTTTGATTTTAAAATTTGTTTCGTTGTTGATATTTAAATATTTATAAATAAGAATAACCAAATAATAATTATATTCAGGTTTTTTTTTTATTAATTATTGAAACATATTTTTGCATGCACTTTTGTATCACATCATTTGAAGTTCTCTTTTCAGCGAGATCTTTTTTGAATTTTACTATAATATTAAAAACATTTACACTGCACAGCTAGAAGTAGTTTTAGATTTTGCACTGCATTTCCTTGTTATATTTAATTTTTCAGATTATATCCAAATCCTTTGCTGCTGCTGCTACTTTTGTTGCACACACAGTTGCCGAAAAAAACGAAAGTTCACAAGTTCGCACGAATTCGAAAGCAGTCGAAGACGCAGACGTTGACACGCGCCGTTGTTGTGTATTCGGAAAGAAGAGAAGGTTGGGGGCGACTCTGACTGTGTGTCTTTTTTTTTTCGGGGGGACTCGATTTTTTTTGTGTTTGTTTTGTTGTTGTTGCTGCTGCTGCTGTTGGTGGTGGTGTGAAGCCGTGAACCGAACCGGTGCCGCCGGACTGCAAACGTTGAGTGAACGCGCGCGCTGTGCGCCTTTTGCAACGCAGCTCAGATCGGCTCCAAAACACAAAAATAAAAGCAGCCCAACCATCGACAGTTACAGCAACAACAACAGTAACAATGGCCCCACGCAGAAAGCGCCAAAGCCAAAAAGTCAACAGCGACTGCGCAGCTGACGTCAAAGCCAAACTTGATACCGAAAGCATTAAAAGGCAGCGACGCGTCGTTGCTGCTGTCGCTGCTACTGCTCGTTCGCTCTCACGAACACACTCTCTCTTTCGGATGGGCGCACTCAGCTCTGCGCTCACAGTGCCTTCGGCAACAGCGCTGTTGTTGTTGTTGTTTTTATCTCTTTTTTTTTTGCGCATTCCGCTGTTTACTTTCTTTCGCGCAGCCTGCTGTGTAAAAGCTGCCGCTACGCTTCGTCTGCGCTACGCTGTCTCGCAGTCGCTGCATGCGGAAGCGATGCTCGGTTTTAGATTTTCCAAACACACTCACACACATACACATAGAGATGCCAGCGTCAACGTAAGCGCTGACGCCAACTGCGACGCCAGCAGCATTTCGTTTGAGTGATTTTGTCGACTGCGACGTCGCTAGAAAAAGCTTTTTTTTTGCAGTGCGCAGCTTCAACTGAGATTTATAACTACCTTAGAGTATGCATGTATGTTTGTATGTTTGTTTGTATGTACATATGTATGTATGTGCAATGATAATGAAGCTTACCAGTAACATATTCAACTATACCAAAAAGCTTAAGCTAAATGCAGTCCTCAGTCACGTTTTGGGACCCGAATTACACACACACACGCAAACAAAGTCAACACATTGACAATGTGCAACGACATTTAACACAACGTCCAGTGGGAATTATGATGCTTACCTGAAAGAAAAAATGAAAAATAAACAAATTATTAATAAAAATCATATTGGGACAATGACAAAACTACTTTCTGCCCACCCACAGAGATCAAATAAAATGTGCCGCAATTTTTGCATACCCAAAAACCCCATTTCCCCATTTTTGTGCATTTGCCATTGGCATTGAGAGTGGGGACCGCCGCCCCATGGCGAACTATTTGCAATTCGCTTTCCCTCTGTCCTGCCCACACAACAACAACAACAACAGCCTTTAAAAGGTCATTTTTGCAATTTTCACTGCAGCAACAACAACACCAACAATCAACCAAATAAATAAATAAATAAATAAATGAATAAAACAACAATAAATTAAATTCAAGCTGCGGCGTCGCAGCGAATAAAACGAATTCGATTGTTTGCAATAAACTTGAAATTTCACCCGAACAAGCGACAAACAAACTAAAAAAAACGAAAATAAAACACAACTGAAACCAAAACCGAAACCAAAACCGTATCACATCGCATCGCTACGTTTCGTTTCATGCCCCCAAAACGCGCCTCTTCTCCCGTCTCACCTTGCGTCTAAAGAAAAAAGAACGCCTACAAATCGCATGCCAGGTGATGAACTGACATCTCCAAGAGAAGCGAGAGTGCGGGAGAGTGGGGAGCGGAGAGAGTGTAAATATGTAAATGTGACACTGAAAAGCATCAAACGAGCATCAAAAGAGGGCTGGACAAGCAAGGTAAGGGTGGCGGACAAGCGGAAGTAGTTGTTGTGATGAGCACGAAAAACTTTTTCTGTGTAGGTTGAGCTCAAAAAAAAAGATATACTAGGAAATGATCAGTAAAGGTTTTGAAAACTGCCCACAAGCTGCAGCTTCCACACTCATTGTTATTACCATTTTTGAGAAGAAGAGGGAGAAGAATGAAAAGAGACAGAGAGAGCTTTAGTTTATGGGGTTGCAACAACGAAAAGGTGTGCCATACCATATAAGTTTCATCAATTATCAAGTGTTAATATGTAAATAATTATAAAATTTATTAAACACTCATTAATCATTTAGCTCTATAAGTAGAAATCTATTCATTGTTGATTGTCTTAAGAAAAGATAAAGTTTTGAAAGATTTCTTTCATTTTCCTAAAAGTTTTAGTATTAAATATCTTAAAAATACAATTGCATATGATTAAATTATGGTATAATAAGGTATAAGATTACCAAGATTATACAAAAATAAAGTTTTGTTTAAGTTCTTGAATCAAATATAGTTTATTTCAGCGTAAAATCTGTCATACTTCATACGAAAAATCCCTTTATCCCAACTTTCTTCAAAGTAACTTTCCTACACTCACTTATCTGACAGGGTATATTAAATGTACATCATTTGCTAGTGCCATTTCACCATCATTTACAATATTCAATATGCATTTCGTAAGTATAATTTTACCATAATTTAGTTCAACAACAACACATTATCATCAACTAATTTCAATATGCTGCGGTCATTCTAAACTTTTATGTTATTTTCTTTTTTTGCCGCGCTGACCAAAAACCTAATCAAAGCGAATGCATTTTGAGCGAAAAAACAGGCAACAAAAAGAGAATCCGAATTCGGCACAAAGGCTGACCTCCTACAAAGTCCAAAAATGGTGGGCCCGGGTCAAAAGGCTCAATATGTGAATATGATGAATGAATGGAATGGAAATCCACCAAAAAACGAAATAAAAACGAAAGGTGGCAACATTTGATGGCAATTTGTCAATTGGTCTTTTAGCCAAATGAGCTCGTATCTTTATGTGTTGACCCATTTGAAGAGCTTTAAATGCAAAACTCTGACTCAACTCAAAGCCATAGCAAATTTGATGTTAATATATGAAAATTGTGTAAAATCAAAGAAAATTTGCATGAAAAGAGCATGAAATCATGAAAAGAGAGCGTGTTACGGAGAGAGCGTTAAAGAGAGAGAGTTAAGTAGAGAGCGTATCAATTAAAACTATAATGAATACTTTGGTGTAGGTCGGTCGTCTCTTATCGAATGATAAGGCCCCAAACACATTTGTTCAAAAGCGAAAATCCAGCAAACTACAACACTTTTTCACTGTGTAAAATGCAAAATGTGCAAAACTTGCATTTCAATTGTTGTATTTTGTATTTTGTGCGCATATTAATTAAGTTTGCATTGTGATAGGCTGAATGACGCAGGCAATGTACTTTGCTGCATGTAGAATAGTATATACGTATAGTATTTGCAATTTATTTCTGTTAGTTTCCGTGTGTGTTTGTTCGTTTTTTTTTGCCTCCCTGATATTTAACTCAAAGTTCTCACCGTGACAGACAATTGATCTTTTGATGATATCAGCAACGGAAGAGAGAGAGAGAGTAAGAGAGAGTGAGAGAGAGAGAGGGAGTAAAGAAAAACACAAAGGGAATACAGAGATTAAGGTTGAGGGAGAGAGTGCAGAAAAGGTATTCGTTAAGGTATTCAAAATAGACAAAGTGAACAAGTTTTTCTTTCTTAGCTTAGCTGTTTAGTTCGTTCAATTGGTTCATTTAGTTTGTTCAAACCTCTGATTAAGTTTGTGAACAAGTTATTGGTTTAATAGTTCGTTCTTTTTAGCAAGCTTAGTTGTTTAGTTCGTTCAATTGATTCATTTAGTTCATTCAAATCTGGGATTTGTACAAGAGAGCGAATAGATTCAAACCAAATCAAACGAAGAAGCAAAATAGATCAAATACAATCAGAAATAAAGTTTGTTCATTTATTTTAGTTAAGTTTATAAGAAAATATAATGAGCACACAGGGTTATAGTTCGGTCATTTAGTTTAGTTTAGCTTAGAACACAATTGATGAAACACATTCAGGGATATAGTTAGTTCATTTAGTTAAGTAAACAGTACAATCGAACTTACTCTAAGCTAAACTATCTGTAAGTTCTTTTGTTCTTTTTTCAATCTAAAGAAATCTTTGAGTGAAAAACTAATAATACTTTTGAACTAATTATACTTTGGCTTAAAGCTGTCAAATGTCTAAGACAGCTGAACTAATATATACCAAAACCCAAAATAATAATATTGACAGCAATAACAATTTGTTTGCTTAAGTTTATTAGGTTTTTGGAGCTGTAAACTTTCCACATAAACACATACATACATATATCAAGCTATATAGTGTATATATAGTCTTTATGTCAATAACCCACCTGAGCTGGATGGCTGAAAGCGTGCTCTTAAACTGTTTAAATGGTTTTGATGCTCATTGGCGATAACTGCGGCGGCGACAGCGGTTGCCACATGTTGCACGGAGGAGACATTGTTGCTGTTGTTGCTGCTGCTGTTGGTATTGTTGTTGTTGGTGCTGGTGTTGTTGTTGTTGGTGCTGGTGTTGTTGTTGTTGCTGTTGCCATTATTGCTGGTAGCAATCGGATTTCTGTTGTTCGTAGCCGCCGCCGATATTGCAGGGGAAAGTTCTCCAGCAGCCGCCGCCGCAGCACTTTCCCCTCCAGCATTGGCAGCGCCAACATTTGCTCCTTCCTGGCCCTCCATGAAACTATTGCGCTGATGATAATGCGGAGAGTCCTGATAGATACGCTGATAGCTTAGAGTTGGCAACGTCCACGAGTTGTTCGTCTTGTAATGGAAGTTGCCCGAGCCAAAGATGGAATGTGGATTGGTGTTGGAAGCGGCTGCAGCGGCAGCAGCTGCTGAGGACAATGTGTGAGCTAACTGTGCAGCATGATGTTGCTGTTGCTGCTGTTGTTGTTGTTGCTGCTGCTGATGTTGTTGCTGATGCAGGTGCTGTTGCTGCTGCTGTTGTTGTTGCTGGTGTGGGTGATGAGGTTGCAGATGCGGATTATGGCCATGTGGTTGATGATGTTGCTGCTGCTGTTGCTGTTGTTGCTGCTGCTGATGTGCATGTTGGTGCTGGCCGTGATGTGGATGATGCTGTTGCTGCTGCTGCTGCAGTTGTTGTTGTGCTGCAGCCACAGCTGCTGCATGTTGCTGCTGTGCATGTTGCTGTTGCAGTTGCTGTTGCTGCTGTGCATGCTGCTGTTGCTGCTGTTGTTGCTGCTGTTGCTGCTGATGATGCAATGCTGCCGTCTGCTGCTGCTGCTGTTGCTGTTGCAAGTTCCATGCATTTGCCGCCGCTGCAGATGAAGAACCAACACCCGCTCCACCACCTGCTCCTCCTCCTCCTGCGCCAACCGCAGAGCTGCTGCTCTTGCCGGAATCATTGCTGCCAACGCTGCTGCGATGATTGTCCAATGTTGCTGTGGAGCCCGTCATGCTGCCATCGTTGCCACTGTCACTGTTGCCACTGCTGCTGCCGCTGCTGCTGTTGTTGCCACTGGTGCTCTTGTTATTGTTGCTGTTGTTGGTGTTGCTGTTGCCACTGACGGAGGCAGCTGCTGCTGCCACCTGTGTGTTGAACTGTTGAAAGTAGTGCGACAATGTGGCACTCGCATGCTCCTGGGCAAAGAATCTCTCACACGAATTGGTGTCGGACGACATTTTCACTGTTTCACTGGTTCCTGGAACTGGTTCACTTTACTAGTTACTTTTTAGTTATTGATGTTGCAAGCTTGTTGATTAGGTTGCCACGTCCTTGTGATTGCTGCACAGCAATTGAAACTTTGAGCAGCGGCTTAAAGTTGTGCGCATTTTTCACTTTTCACTCGTTTTACAACACTGTACGATTAGTTTCTTTAAGGTTTCTTTAGCTTTCAGTTAGCCTTTTCTATAGCCACACATTATAACTAAAATAGATACTGCTTTGTTGTGAGTAAAAATGCCTTCAGTAAGTGATTTTTGTGTGGAATTTTTCATGAGTTTGTGTTTTTAGGGGACGACGACAATTGATTTTGAGTTTGATAAGAGTGTAGTGATAGTGTTGAGGATGATAATACTACACATGATCATGATAATAATGAGTGGCTTCTTGATATTGTTTGTTTGTTTATTAGTTTTTACTACAGAAGTGCAGGGAATGCGAATGTTTTTACTATAGTTTGTTCCTTTGTGTGTTTTATGAACGATGAGCTGTGGGTTTTTTTTACAGTGTTGATAAGGAATAAGAAAAGGCATTGTATTTTCATATGCATAAATTATATACAACTATAAATTTGTTACATTTATCATTTATTGAAAAGAATTTCATGAAAATTTCTATATTACTAAAGGGTACAATTATTATTCGAAAGAACAAAGTTCATATGAATCATTTTGAATAGCTTAGCAAATCAATTGAAATATATATTTTTTTCATATTTTTCCTCTTTTTTTTTTTCAAATACCTTTTCTAATTCGCATATGTTTTGATTATTTTGTGAATGTTTTGTGTTAAATTTTGCTTTTGAAATCATAAAAAAAAAGTTTAAACAAAAAGCAATTTAAAACTTTTTGAAACTAGATCCGTAACTTTGGCATTGTTGTTGGCAAATATATAATATTATAAGATTTGCCAGTTATCTATCCAACAGTAAACTGTATATATCAAGCAAACACTAATACACAAACACTTTTTAACACAATTGTTTTAAAAACACTTAAACGATTATTTCCATATTTGTATATAGTACACGATCGTTTATAGATTTCTTTTTAGAACTTTGCTCCGAAAGACTTTCTTTACACGACTTTGACTTTGACTAAGTGCGCAATATATATAGTTTCTATACACAAATACAAGCATACTGTATATATATTTTAAATATTTAATCAATTGCTATTTCTATATATTTATTCACTGTTATTGATAGTTATATCTTTCTTTCGATATATGTTTACTGTTATTATTTGATGTATAAAGTATTTTGTTCACTGGTTTTATTTTTGCACACGTTAGAATCGCACGCGCAGTTCAACAACGAAACGATTTGGACATGAGAACGCGATGCGACCGAATGCCGGCCATAGCCGAGCCTCAGTCTCAGCCCTGCTGGGCAGCGCAAAAATTCGCATTCTCAGTCGCAGTTGACGTCGACGCAGCGACAGGCGAGCAGCAGCTGCAGCGAGCGCAGGCGACTTCGGCGACGGCGACAAAAGCAGAGCGCAAATTGCAATGTTCTGCAAGTAGTTAGGTTAAACTAAAGCACCAACTAACGGAGCTTACGTAAAGTAAAGTAAATTAAAGGGTATACAATTGTTTGATACTTAACTCTTGATAAGTGCATAATTAATAAGTAGCTTTTACAAGAAAAGAAAGCTAACTTAAGATAGTTGCGCAGTATTTGCAACAATATAAATATGAAAACATGAAAAAAAAAAACAGACTTTCAAGCATTTTGTAGCTTTTGCAAAGGCAGCGCTGTCAACGGCGACGTCGACTGCAACGACAACGACGCAGACTGCAACGGCGACAGCGGCGACAAAGTCACGCGGATTTTGAGTATGACCCAAAGCACAACGTCTAGCAACGTTCTAAGCACGTGTTTCGAACACACACCGGCACACATACACACAGTCGGAGACCCAGTCACACACACACACATGTGCAGACGACGACAGCTGAGAAACCCAAACAGACCGAAAATATTCGCGCACGTTGAGCATACTACAACATATTGCAGTTGGCATACTTAGAGATACAAAAAACAAAAACACAAAAACACAGATACATTCGATTAGCTCTCTCTCTCTCTCTTTCGCTCTCGCTCTCGCCATGGTTACAGGCAGTTCTTCCTCTTTCCGTTTCCCGTTGTAATTGACTTGGTTTTTTCTTACTTTTTTGCATTTGACTTGTGGCAAGCAACAATTTGATTAAAGTATCGATGACAGTGGGGAAGAAAGAGCGGCAAATGCGCAGCTACGAATAAAATTAATTGGCTTGCAACACGTGACGTATGCGTAATTTAATGGAATTTTTATCCCCCTTTTCGAATGCTTGCAGCAACAGCAGCAAGAGCAGCATCAGCATCTGCGGTAGGGGGAGGGGGGGAAAACCGAGAATGACAAACAGTTTTATCTGTTGCCAAGACAACAACAACAACAATTATAAGCCGATTGGAACGTGAATCATGTTTTTAATAAATATTATTACAGCCAACTATTGTAAATGGATGTTCAATTTAATTAACCGTTAAAAATTCCAACGTGTAGAAAAGTTTAAGCAAGCTTCCAAGTAATTAAATTTTATAATTGATATTATAAGTTTTTTTTTTTTGCAATGCCAAGTTTCAAGCTAAGAAAATTTCCATTTCAATATATTAACAATCAATTTTAACAATTGCAATTAATCAAATTAAATCATTTTGTACATTTCCCTAAGGGATTGTTAAGGGCTCGTTAGGATTCCATGGAATTTATAGAGATATTGAAAAATATATTTATTTAAAAAGACATATGAATATTCATTAATACAAGGGAAAAGTGACAAGTAAGAGTCTAGAGTCGAGTAAGCTTGACTAAGCTTGAGAACCTTAGACCTTATACGTACAGTCATGACCTGCACTACTGCACAAATGCTTAATGATTGAACTTCAATCTTTCCCTGATATTTTTGAAATGATTTCAATTAAAAGTGCATTGGTTTTTTTTATTATGCCAAAAGCTAGATTTTTCTGTTATCGCTTACATCTTTATCGTCAATCGAGAAAGCTATCGATAACTTTAAACAATCTTTTTTTATCTTTTATATGATCAAAATTTGTCTATAGCTGTCATAATATCTGAGATCGTCGCGTTTATAAAAAAAAACCGATAAAGAAAGATTTGGACATTACTATATCGATTCGGCTGTTTATGCTGATCAAAAAGATATATGTACTTTAGAGGATCAGAAATGCTTTCTACTTAATGTTACGAACTTTTCACAGACCACCTTACCCATTTGACTCTTTTTAATGGGTACAGGGTATAATAAGAAAACTTTTACCTATGGCAATGAAATTTTACAACACAGAAAAGTATTGGATAGTTACAAAGTCCACATTTTTATACCCAAATATTGCAAGCTTGTAAAAAGAAATACATTGTAAAAAAAACTTTCAATATAAATAGAAAAAACGATTTGATTACTTAAATAACATTATATTATAGTTTCCACATTGTTTATAGAATTATAATATGTTAGAATTTCATTTTTTATAACATAAATACACACATCCTAAACTAAATGCATGTTATAAGCTCGCTATTAGTTTCAAACCATTTTGAAAAACTATAATAATACCAATCGCCCCATATATATAGATGAACTATTTTTAAAAATACATGTGAGCCCAATTGGCCCCCCGCCCCCCTCGACAACAACAGAGTCCATCATTTGCAGCTAATGCTACTCATAATCGGTTGTCAGATCTATTGTGGCTTTGCTTTATTTGTGTTTGTGTGTGTGTGCAAAAGCAGCTTAACGCATTCAAACCGCTTCTCAGAACCAGCGACAAGCCAACCCTCAACTCATCAGCAAACCAAATCAAGCATACGCCCCATGTGTGCAGCTATTTTCGAAATATGCCAGCAACAAGTAATCCTCGACTCTATTGTTGTTGTTGTTTTGTTTTGGGTTCGTTAAAAATAATAATGCCCCGAATGTGTTCTGTGTGTTGCTCCTGCACCAATTGGCTGCCAGCCGAGCGTTAAAGGATGCCCCCGGCGTTTGCTGCCATTGGACGCAGCTGCGGCCTCGTGTGGCGCCTCCAAGAACCAATCACAAAGCAACAGGCGTACGACGAACTGTGTGAAATTTGCTTGCTTGGCAAACAATTTGAAACGATGATGCGTCGCTGCCAACGTCGCTGCCCGCCGTCGACTGCAGCGACAAACAAACAGGCAGCGACGTCGACTGCAGCGTCGACGGCGGCGTCGTCGTTGTCAGGTTTTCTATTTGTTTTGCTGTCTGTTGTGTTCTTGCTGTTGTTGTTGTGCTATCACGTTTAGCTACCACGTGCGCCGGCCCCCGTTCTTCGCATGTGTGTGTGTATGTACAATCAAAAGCACACACAACACACACACACACACATATGCACATGCACGTACACAGTTGTATGGAGTGGCGCTTCAAATGAATGAGCGGCGAGAGAACAAAACAGAACGGAACAACAACAACAACAACGAAAACCGTTTGAAAATAGAGTAGAAAAGCAAGAGCACGAGCAAATTCTCGTCGTCGTCTTCGGAATAATAGACGACGTGCTGTGACTGTGTGTTTGTGTGTGTGTTTGTTGTTTATAAATAGCAAATTAAAGGCAATAGAAATGCAGTCAAGCACACACACACACACAGTCGCACACACACACACAGTAACAAACACACACACAGCAGGCAATCGCATCAATGAGTATGACTCAAACACAGAAAGCTGTAAAAGTTTTCCTTTCTGAAGACAAATCAAAATAAATAAATATTGAAAGCTTTTTGGTAAGGGCAAAGATTTGCCCCTTTGCAACAATTAACAAGGGGTGAGGGGGAGCCATGCACAATTTAATTGTTTTTGGTTATAAATTTACAGCTTTTGTTGTATTTAAAACTTTCCACACAAAAAGTTAAATTTGCATCGCTTTCAATTTAGATTTGCTTTAGCCGGTTGCTATTAGTAATGCATGAAGGAATGGGTGATGGCAGGGGTGATGTTGAAGTTGTTGCTCAACACGTGCTCATAAACTACCCTTAACTGCCCGCACTCAAGTAATTATATATATGTTTTTTTGGAATGATTAAACGTTCTTTATGATGCGAGCAATAAATTATCACAATTCGAATGAGCTTTAATATATAAGCTGACCCAATTCAAACTAAAATATTTGGAACAAGATTTGTGGGGCGAAAACTGTTTGTCACTCTTAATTAACCATGCCTAATATCTATTATTATTTAAAGATTTTTTTTCCCCAGGGGAATTTTGAGTTTTAAAAAGGTTTTTTTTATAGTTAAGTTTAGTAAAATTTTTATGGTAAAAAGTGGATATAGTATGGCATATAATTATTTTCGGTTTTTTGACTGAATAATTTAGTTGTTTAAAGTGCTTAGTTGTTCATGATTATATAGTTTGGGTAAATTTCATGGTCATATTTCATACCCTGATACTGAAGGTTTTAGAGTATATTAGAGTATTATTTTTGCAGAATTTGTCGTAGAGCCAACTTTTTTCGATAATCTCAAAGCCAGAGATTTGAAACTTTTCAATTATATTGGTTCATGTGTTTGTCAGACAAAGTCTTAAAATTGGGAAGCTACTGTCACAGTTAGACTGGGAAATCGATAACAAACCGATACATGTGTACTATATCTCTATAGGGATTGCTTACGTGACGTTTTCCATATGAAGGATATGAGGAAGCCACGGTACTCATATATCCAAGGATATAGCGCACCTTTTCCGGTACCGGTTTTGTAATGCACTCCCACAAGGGAGTATACCTCACTGAGCAGCCTTGGGGGGCAAACTCAACGCGTTTTACCGACTTGTACTCGGTTGACCTACCTATTTTTAGAGAAACTCGGATTCAGGACACCAGAAAGGGTGTCTCTTTCAGTCGCCTCGTACGACAAGCAGTGACATACTGTGGAGGATATTCTTTGACCCGCCAACCACACTGGTGAACAAGCCGATATACCTCGATAACCATCAAATTTGGTAAGAAGACAAATACTAACATTCCCATAGGATTTGCATCAAAACCAATGCTACCTCTAACCCATTGACTTACTTAATACTTCTTTTTTTCTATCACAGATCTTAACAACCGTTACTTTTGTAGTTTTCTAGATGCCTAATTTGTATGAAATGTTTTTCTACAATACAACTTATTTAATATTTCTATCTAATACCCCTTAACTATATCTATTTATAACTAAACTACATACCGTAACTAAATCGAATCTCATTTATCAAACTCACAGCTGGAGTCCCGTTAGAAATGTACATTGTCACATGACAACAAGTTTTTGTGATACGGTTCTGAATATAAGATATTTATTCATATGTTAATAGTGTTTGGGTTTGTGTAGATTATGCGAAACTTCTATAAATGTGATCATAATAATATTTTGGTTGAGCTTATCTTTTAACCGGTTCCGATATAATTAACTATCAAACATTAAACATAAAACAATAGAAAGAAGAGAGTTAAAATTCTTAGAAATTCAAACTAGATATGAGATATTTTTGCGTTAAAGTTGACGACAAATCAATTTACGTAATTATCGAAAAAACAGAATTAAGGGAAGACTGTAAACTTGGCCAAGTCAGCGGCTAGCCAAATGGCTTATTAACCTGTGAAAATTTCGAGCTGCAATTTGATGCGCGACAAGCAAAAGAAGGGAAAAAACAAGAAGAAAACCGCAAAAAAAAAACACAAACAAAACTGCAACTGTTGCTGATGTCGATTTTGACGGCGACGACACACTGCGCCAACATGTGACTGCGTGTTGAAAGGAGACGGAGCGACGTCGAGGGGGGCGTGTGTGTTTGTGAAGAGAAGCAGACAAAACAACAACGGAAGAAACGGGAAACGTGAAGCAGCAGACGAGCAGAAAAAACAAAAACGCAACCAAAACAAGCAAGCAAAACGCACACACACATACAGAAACGAAAAGTTTTTTCATTGCAATTTGTGTTGTCGTAGGCAACAAAAAAAACACACGAAAAATTGAAATTAATTGAGAGAGGCGGGCTTGTGGGGGTTGGTGCTGGGTGGGTGTGTGGAGGCGTTTATTAAGCAGTCGCGCACGTGTTGCAGCCAACGGTGCAAAGACGTCAATGTGAGAGGGGGCGCGGCAGAGCCGGAAAGCAGTGCGGAAGAGCAAGAGCGAGCGAGAGAGGATGCGTAAAACGACGCGCCAGACAAGCTGCCTACAGCATGAGAACACCGAAAGAGAGAGCAAGAAAGAGAGAGAAAGAGTTGCCCGCAACTGTTAAGCTTTGAAAAGCGCAAGCTTTGCCAACAGTTGCGCTAAAAAGCCGCCAGTGGCGCTGTGACAAGAAAGCTTTAAGCTAACAGTGTTGCCTATTTGCATGAAAGCTAAAAAGAGTAGTAGAAATATGTAAATAGTAGTAAATATATAAAATTGTAGTAGAACATATCCGAATGGAAATGACGCCTTAAATTATAAAACTTTTTATGAGTTGTTTTATGAAAAATTGATTGTCAGCACTTAACAAGCTTTATAGAGCATATAAATAAGTTAATACACACATATATATTATATTCATATATGATTATCAACGCATATGTTGTTGCGGCCAACTACAAAGTACAATTCATTCAAATTGTAATTGGAGTGAAAACATTTTTGGCACTTAATTGTGCGTGTGTTCTTCACTCCGTCTCGCTCGTTGTTGTTTCCATCTCCCCAACAACCGTTATAAATAAACCCAAAACATTGCGTTTCATTCACAAAAAAATGTCAAATTGCATGCGGCAGGAAAGAGCGAGAGCGAGAACGAGAACGAGTATCAACTAACTGCCAATTGCCAACGATAGATGGCGTTATTGAGTTTTCGTTTGAGTTAAATCCTCATCAAACTGGTATTAATCACATTATTTATGCTCGAACTCAACTTGACAGTTGAACTCGCAATACATTCGTGAGGTAATTGCATAAAATTGGGGGGTTTTTTTCTAGTTTCTGTCTATTGTGATGTTTGTTTGTTGTTTGTTTGAGTGACTGGCATTATTATTTGCCAGACAAAGCGTAGAATTCTAAATAATTCGTTTGAATTGAGCAGTCACAAACCTTGAATGAGATATATATCTTCGTTAGTTAGCAATAAACGTTTGCGAATGATGAACAAAAGGGCATAGAAAGGTATGTAAATAGAGAAAAGTTGATTGTTACAGCAACGAGCATTTGAACGTTTACGAATCAAGCATCAAAGAAGAAATGCCAAAAATCAAATCAATGATCAATCTGATAACTATAAATCTATTCCTACACAAACATTTACGAAAGACCCATAAAGGGAACAGAAAGGTTTTTAACGGTAATCATTTAAAAGCTAAATGAGCAACGTTTACGAATGAAACACTAAAGAAAAAAACGGAGTAAATCTTTATAAATGTTTAAAGAAAGTTAAGTTAAATTAAATCAATGTCGTTTCGGGCTATAGATGTAAGGAAGGAAACAGAAAGGATTGTAAAAGCTTAATGCTGTACCGTATAAGAATCTTCATTCATCTTCACTAAAGAAGAAAACTGAGAAAACCTTTATAAATATCTAAAGCAAGTTAAGTTATAACGAATCAATGTCATATCGGGCTATAGATGTAAATCTTTTCTAGACAAAAAGTTTGCGAATGACGCATAGAAGGAACAGAACTGTATGTAAAACCTTAAAGCTATACCGTTAAAAAGACTCAATGAGCAACGTTTAAGAACCTTTATTCATCTTCACTAAAGAAGAAAACTTTGAAAACCTTTATTAATATCCAAAGATTGTTAACTTAAATCGAATCAATGTCATGTCGGGCTCTACATGTAAATCTTCTCTAGACAAAACGTTTACGAATGACGCACAAAACGAATTCCAAAAAATCACATGCTAGCGGCATCCGTCTTTCATCGTTCACTTTGCATTCCTTTAACTAGATTTATGCTTGTGATACATATATATATATATTTCAATAGACATATACTTAAGTACAACCTTCTGTCTCAAGAACCGCAAAAATACAAAATATTTCCATTTCCCTTGTCGCTATGCTTCATTTGGTACAACAAGTACCAAAAAAAAATATGCGTTTATCTTTCTTTCACTAATTCTTTAAGTTTTTCAACGCAAAATATTTGCGACACTTGCTTTTGACAGTTCTAAAAATGTGTAAAAACACAAAAAAAAAACACCGAAAAACAAAAAATAAATTGTACTACATAAATATAAAATCAAAGAACGTGTTAAATTTCAGTTTTTCATGTAGCTAAAATATGTGTGAAAATTACTTATAAATAATAACGAAAAATTTAATGACAAAATAGTTTTTTCAATATTATTTTTTTTCCCATTTGGTTTTATTTTTCGTTTTTTTCGTTATTTTATTTCCGTTCTGTGATGGAAATTAACTTGAAATGATGTAACCGCGTTTTCTAATTGCCAGCAGCAGCGGCAGCAGCAGCGCAGTCGCATGTGAACCGACTTCAAAGCTAGTCATTTTCTATGGTTTATGAATGCATATGTATGTATATATAACCCTCTCTTCAATCCCACCCCTCACCCCATCCATTCTCAATCTACCCTCTCTGTTGTGATGTCTGTTGATGTGTGTCGGAACGGGCGTTAATTGAGCTGCTTATTGTTATGAATTGTTTGTGTTTTAGTGTTGTTTTTGTTGTTATTGCTGTTGCTGTTGTTCTTTATTGTTGTTTTGTTAATTAAAAGTATTAGAAACTTTTGTTGTCCAGCGCTACACTAAAAAAAAAGTGCAATTAAGCAAAGATTTGCAGTTGAGAAAGTGTATTGATAGTTTTATAAATAAACTTTGTTTTCGTTTTTACCGCCCGGACTTGTGAAATTAGTAAAGTTTGATTAAGTATTTGTTTATTGTTGTTCTCGGAATAAACTTAGCATGCAATAAGCTCAACTATTTTACATCATGTCGAATGGGTTTTTTGTATCTTGTTTTGCATTTTAGTTATTCTAGTTCAACTTGGTACAGGTGATTTGTTGAAGGTTAGGAAAATCCGCATTTGAATCGATCATTCTGTATCGTAAAAGTGAGGTTATGACAAAACTGAAGATAACAGTTACAAGCTTTCACTGTTATACAGCAAAACAAGTATTTAAATCGATCTTTGTGTACAGTCAAAAATGAGGTTATGCTAAAACTGAAGATAACAGTTACAAACTTATACAGTTATAGTTATACAGCGAAACAAGCATTTGAATCTATCAACGTTTACCTAGAAAAGTGAGGTTATGATGAAACTGAAGTTGAACAGTTACTAACTTTTACAGTTATACAGAAAAAGTTAAAGATTACAGTTAAAAGCGATCATTGTATACAGTCAAAAGTGAGGTTATGATGAAACTGAAGAAAACAGTTACAACTTTTTACAGTTATTCCTTCATCAAGTTTAGCTTGAAACGGTACTTCAATCGGTTAGAAAACATGTACGAAATCAAGAATCTTATAATATTTATGGAATTGAATGCATATAGTTTGAATATATCACACATTTCCCATAGTTTATTTAATCTTTAAATCATTTTTCAACTTTCAAGCCATTTTAATTAAATAAAAAGCTTTGCCCTTTCTTTCAAAACGAAACGAATAAATATTGCTGAGAAAATACTTTTGACTAGCACAACTAATTAAATGACAAAAAGTTTTGAACACAAAAATTTCACAGCTTGCGCTTAATTAATTAATTTTTCAGTAAACTCAGTTATTTTTCATATTTATACTTACCCATTCCCCAAATATATATATCTTTATATATGTATATTTTTATGATTTATGTGCACTCACCTGAAAATAGAGTAAAAGGCAATTGGCAAAAATTAGTTAAGACCAAAAACAGAAAGCAAAAAAAAAAAAACAAGAAAATGTAAAAGACATATGTGTGTGTGTTTTTCGTTTATCCTTCTGCCGTTCTGCACTTTTGCACAGTTTTATTTTTGTGTGTTCTACAATGTTCGTACAATTTGGGCAATTAAAAGTACAAATCTAATAAGCAGAACACACACAAGCCAAGATATACTCTATGTAATACCGTTAGAGACAACTCAAAGAGAGAGAGAGAGAGAGATTGGTAGGGGAGGGGAGGGGCTATAGGTTTAGATATGACCAAGGAGGTGACTAAATTCATTAAGGAAAAACACAAAAATCAGCATGTTGCAGCAAAGAGATGAAGAGACAAAGAGAGCGGTAGAGAGAGGGAGAGTGAGGGGGAAAGAAGGTGTGAAACATATGTGCGGCAGCTGGGGCAGGGAGGGGGGAGACTGTGTGTGTATGTTTGCAAAATGGACAGCAATCATTTCAAAATGTTGCGCAGTGTGCCAAAAAAAATTGAAAATTTTCAACAGTTTGCTCGAGACACAAAACACAAAGTGCACAAAAATGAATTTTCATCACGAGAAAATTGTCGAATTTTCAACATATTATTTGTTGTACTTTGACTTGACACTTTTGCCTAAACGCATTTTACTGCCAAGTAAAAATTAATGGCAAAGATCAACGGAAAATAAATGCATTTAACTTAATCATAATTATTTAACTTTGAATTTCTTCTTCTTCTTCACAACCTGCCAACACCGACAAGAAATTCACTTTTATTGATTTAACTGCTAAACTCGGTTTTATTGGCTCATTAAGTATGCAAACAAATGGGCAAACAGCTGGCCTTATAGAAGCTGGTCTAGTCTAATATTACGCATACGCCCCATTTGCTGGCGCAATTTGTGTTAGTTTTCGGCATTTAACAACTTGGCACTTTAATAACCTCGCCCTTTTGCCGCTTGCCACAACAAACATAAACATGATGAATTCCATGGCAAATGATCAAAGTCAACACACACACACTCACAAACACACACACACATGAATATGGCTTAACATGTTACCAACCAAAATGTGTGCAATTAATGAGCAGAAAATATGCGCAAAACATTTGTTGTGGCTCTAAATAGATTTGTACAGATTTGGGTTATAAATTATCTATAATTAAAGATATTTCAATTAAAATCAAATAAATTAAATTGCATTTCCATTAATTCCGAAAATGTGTAACAAAAAACAAAACAAATAAAGTTCTTGAAATCATTTTCATTTTAAGCATTCAACAGTAAAAATTCAAGTTTAAATTCAACGATAAATTTGAATTAATTGAATACTTTGTTTTTTCATTGATTCCCAAATATGTTTAACAAAAACCAAAACAAATAATATTCTTTACATATTTTTTTCTTTAAGAACTCAACAAACAAAAATTCAAGTTTAAATTCAAATCCAATTTACAATTAAAATAATAGTTTGCTTTTTCATTAATTCCCAAAAGAGTTTGCCTTAAACCAAAACAAACAAAGTTCTTCAAATCTTTTTCAATTTTATCAATAAAACAATTTTATCATTCCCAAAAACATTTGACATAAACTAAAACAAACAAAGTTCTTCAAATCTATTTCACTTTAAGCATTCAACATACAAAATTCAAATTTAAATGCAAACCCAATTTTCAATTAACTATTTTTACCCTTGACAAATATTCATTATAAAGATTTCTTCTAATTAATTGCAAATATTATTGCATCGTTGACAAAAACACAGATATCAAGCATGACATTTTAATTTTAATTGCAATCGGAATCGGGTAAACAATATCAAACTTTTACCACCGCTCCCCCCCTTCCCCTTCCCACTGCTCTCTAATTGACAACAATAACAATTTCTTAGCCAAGTTATACTTAAGTTCTTGCTCTCTGCGTTCTCTCTCTCTTTTTTTTTCGTCAATTGTCAATTGCCACCCACTAAATGAGAGGCGCCCGCATTTTGTTAGCATTTTCCGGCCACTAACCGCAACTTAATTGAAATGAAAACCAAAAAAAATTTTAATGAAGCTGCCACATCGCGATATCATTAAGTGTGATGGTGGCAGCAGCAAAGTGATGATGAGATTTGGGGCAGGGAGAGAGGTAATGGATTTTTTTTTCTTTCATACATTTGCATTTGGCTGTCATTTTATACTTTTTTTTCAGTTTTCTTCTTTTTTGTTCGCAATTTTCTTTTATTCTCTTGCGTTTTTTTTCTATCTCTCTCGCTTTTTTTTACAACATTGTCGTTGTTGCATTTGTTGCTGTTGCTTGCTGTTGCTGTTGCCGCTGCCGTCGTTGCTGCTTAAGTGTTTTTTATATCAATGAATTGAGTTTGTGGCAACGTCTGTTGCATTGTCCACTGTGTGCCTCCTCTTCGCCCCCCCCACAATCAGCCCCCAAATGGCAGCCATGAGAATCGACGACGACGACTGACTTTCATCTTGTTGCCTTGCTTGCACACACAGTTCTTTACACACACTTTTTACACACACTTTATATACACACTTTTCAACACACTTTTTACACATTTTATTCATGCTTTTATTTAGAATTTTTTCTTATTCAGTTTTACTCTGTTGATTAAAGGAAAAGTTTGAGAGAACATTTTCAATGTGCATCTTAACAAATATGCTAGAAAATATATCTAATCTAATAAACTTTTACAGGGTATTAATTTACTGCTACCTCATTAACTTTGTGGTTTTCTTCTTCTATTTTAACTTGTCTTTTGGCAATTCGTCTTTTTACGAGCACACGAAATAGTTTTTATATATTTTTATAGCTTCTGAACGTTGGGTAAAGGAAAACATAAAACTGAATGCGCTTGGTTTGGCTTGGCATTAATGGGTTAATAGGTTTTGTGCGCGCACATCTTTCCTACGGGTTAATTGCACTAAAATTATACCAAATGCACGTGTAATTATTGATAGTCAATTTTAGTTTTTCTTTATTTAAGTTTTTGGCAACTGCTTTAAGTTTGTTTTGGTTAAATTAATGCATTCCGCGCATTCGCCTTGGTTCGCGAGCTCTCTTTTGGCTCTCATTTCGCTTAATTGAATCGAAAAAGTGCCGAAACAACAGTGGATGGGAGGGGGCAAAGTGGTGCGAGGAGGGTAGCTGGGTAGAAAACTTACAGCTCTCCATAAAAAATATATATAGTTAAGAGCACGCTTTTGGGCTTTCAAGTGGCGAATGTTGTTGCTGTTGTTTCTGGTGTTGTTGTTGGGCTCGTTGTCAGCCCCAACTGAGACCACAGCAACAACACCAAGTAACGACAATAACACCAAGTAACGACAACAACAACATTACACAAGTTGCCCTCATCTGGGCACGCTGTATATCTTAAAGCTACACTTCACGTTGTAACTGATATATGTATATATGTGTGTGTGTGTGTGTTTACTGTATGTGTGTGCTTGTGTATTTACTGTGTGTGTGTGCTTGTGTCTAATAAACGCAAATTGACTTGCGCTCTCTTTCTCACACTCTAGGGCCCTCGGGGGGTTAGTAAAGGGTGAGGGACAGCTTTACACTGAGGCACACAACTCTTGACACTTTAATCTGTCGGATAAGGTAAATAGACAAAGTAGCGCATTAGATCACAAAACATATACACACAAACATACACACACAAACAAATACAAGCGCACACATACACACACTAATACACTTGAAACGCTGGACACTAGTTGCAATTGTTTGTTATTGCTGTTTTTTTGCAATTATATTGCGGCTATTAAGTCAATAGTAGTCGAGAGATGAGAGAGAAACTATGATCTAATGCAGCAAATACTAGTTTCAAGATATGAAAGGTGTCAAAACTTAAGATAAAATAAATTTTTTTTGTATTTGTTTGTTGCGATTTTTTATTATAACGATGATGTGGAGAAATGTGAGAGAATAACTTGGATTAAGAATGATTATTTATTTTAAAAAGGTATAGGCAAAGGTTATATGAAAGTTTAGTTAGGGCATATTGTATAGGAACTAGATAACATAAGATTTGATTACTTAACATAACATTTGATTACTTAACATATCATCTAACAACTCAACATAACTATTACTTTTACTTAACATAGCCGCCTTAACATAACACACATCAATATGTTAAGATAATTGCGTGTGGACCCCCCAAAAAAAAAGGTAATCAATTACAATTTGATAAACGAAACCAACTATAAAACATTTGTCCTTTACAAAGCAATCAAAATGTCTCGGCTTATCAGCAGAAACGACAGAACATTCTTTTTTCACACTAATCCCCATCGATATCAACTATTACTAAGTTAACCCGTAGTTTCACCTGACACCCTGAGGCACGCTGGGCGAGTTTATTTACAACCTCTCTGGAGGGACACACAAACACACACAGACACACAGAAACTATACACACACAGCTGGTGTAAATAGTATGCCAAGTGCATGAATGACCCCAATAAATTACACACAACAACACAAAATGACAACTAACCAAGTTGTTCGTTCTTACTTTGCTCTGTGTACTGGAAATAAAACAAAACACATATAAAAATGTTACGAACGTCGGGTCGGGTCAGGTGGACAGATTGTTGTCTGGCAAAAAGGCAAAGTCGTAATAAAAAATACTGAGATAAAAATTCCATCAAATCTGTGCATATGAATCACAATCAAATGTGGCATGTGTGCAAAGTTCAACCTTAGAGTACTTAAAACAAAACAAGATGGAAATGAAAGATAATAAATTCAACGTTTATGATGTAGACTTCAGACTTTATTTAGTATTTTTTCAGCTTATTATGAAATTTTTAATAATCTAGCTACTAATTCTTATACACAATTCTAACGTTTTTAGATTTTTATTCATTATAATCTTAAACTTTAGCCAACATTTTGATTTATTGAGTGCATTTTCTTGATGATTTGTTATAAGTCTCATCAAATTTGTCTAGAACAAACTTGTTGGCATTTTTATAATTGTTGCTGCTATTATTATTATTATTATTATTTTTGTTATTATTATTTGCACTTCTACTTTCGATGATATCACACCGACCCGAACCAACTGCCGCCCCCTAGTATGTATATTTTGCAATTTTTATAATATAAACGAATAATTTTTTGGTTGTTTCGTTTTCATTTGCAGTCACATTTATTGGAACCATGCCAGGCCAATCTCCTGTCTACATATTGTATAATATTATCCATATCGCAACAGAGATATCTATAAAAACATATATATTATATTCCATGTTTATCTGTACATATATGCATACATATATGCTGATGATGACTCTCTAATAAAGACAATAAAAATAAATACTACACAATATTTTATTGCTTTGACCATTGCTGTAAATTCTTGCTCATATTTTTTTTTTTTATTCAACTTGGCATTTTGTTTTTATATACATAAACGTATACTCTATATGAATATATAGGTTTTTTTTGTTTGTGAAATTTATCGCTCGTAAATTTTTATAATATTTTGAGTTTTTTTTTTTTTTTTGGTTTTTCTATATGTTAATGGCACAGTTAAAGGCGGTCTGACACATATTTTTGTGTGCAGATTAAGGAATTCACGGTTTAGAAAAAATAAACATGATTTTTCTATAGTTTTCAAAGTATCAACAACTATTTGTTAATATGTGTGTGTGTGTTGCAATTTTGCATTATTTTATTACTTTTATAATCATGACACAGACACAATTAAGTAAGGCATTTTGATGTAAATGTTTGTTTACAGTTTTATCATAATAAGATAATTAAAAATGAGTTCATCTGGCTTAAAAATTGTTTAAATATAACAATATCTAATCATAACAGAGCTGTAACATGGAGAGAGAGTATTAACAGCTGTTAGCTTACAGTTAACAGACTTCCAACTGTAACTTCTCTGTTATTACCGTTAAAGCTATGAAAAGATATTGAACAGTTTTAAAGTCACTTTAAATTCAACAAAAATCATTTATAACTGTGAATTCTTGATGAATGTCAAAATGTAGTTCAAGGCTAATGCAAATAGACAAGCCGAAAAATGTTTGAATGACAACTTTAATTCAAAACTGAATGCCATTTGCTGCTACTTCTTCTTCTTCTTCCCTTTTAGCCATTCATTGTGCTGCTTGACTATCTTATCAATGGCCCTTGAGCCATCTCCTGGGAAAACAACAAAGCGCCCAGATAAAATGGCCAATGAGGGGTGCTTTTTGGGTACAATGGCATGACACATACGCCTGCTCAAGAAGAGGAAGAAGAGGGTTTTTTTTGGGGGGGGGGGGGGGGGGAAGCTGAAAATGAAATTTGCACATGACTTTTGTGACGCCGTCTACCATGCCACAAGACAAGAAAAAAAGAAAAAAAAAAAAGAAGGAAAACAAAGATGCAGCAGATGAGAGATTTTTGGGATTTTGTTGAGGCAAATGTCAATGAGCCAAACCAAAAATAAAAAGTCGCGCGCTAAAACTAACGCCAAAAGCCAAAAACCACAACCAAAATCAAAAGAAGAAAAATCAACAAAAATAAATTAACAAAAGAAAACAACAAATGCAGCTAAATGTATATATATATATATATATATAGATATATCTTTTGCAAGCGAAAATGACCAAAAACTAATACCTTAAAGCAGGCTGCGGCTATGTGGAAAAATACCAAAAAGGCGCCCCAACAAAAAGTACAATGTATCAGAAACAACAACAACGAGAACAACTCGAGCAGAAAGAAAAACAAAAACATTTTTTCCGATTCGCATAGAAATTATGAGAGACAGAGATAGAGATAGAGCGAGAGATGAATGACGTCTAAATGTTCTTGAAGGTTAAGACAAATTGCGCGCGTTGTCTTCAAGCTAATAGCAGTGGGAGAGGGTGAGTGTGCAACGGGGGGGAAACGTGATCTATTAGAAATAAATTCCATAGCGGTGTGGGATAAATTCGTGGAGAGGCGGCAGCTGAAACATTTTAAATTTATTTCAGTGTCGTTTGCTTGGGAAAAGTTTAATTTTTTCCAATGAAAGTCAATTTTTAAAGGCATTGCACTGAGCGAAAAAAGTGCATGAAAGCAAAGAAGGAGGGTTTAAAGGTTATTTATGAAGAAGTTTTAGAGGTTTTTTATATTTTAATTATACACATGCATTCCTTTGTGTAAACGATTTTTCTTTACGTCAAGTGCTGCACTGAGCGAAAAGTTGTTGTATGTGTATGCAATGTTAGTTAAAGTTTAATGTTAAACAGATTTTCCTATATTACTTCTGTCATACATTAATTTTTTTTGTACAATAAATCGATATTTTTTCTACACTGCGCAAAAATATTTTACATTTCCCAACTTTTTGACCTTTGTTCATACTTCAGATGGACTTTCTTTATATTCACAATTTCTTTTGTATATATTTTTATTTCTTATTTCTTATTACTTCATTTTCTCGCTGTGTATTCAAAAATAAATCTCATCCATATACATTTATTATTCAAAAATATGTCTGCGCTTGCTTTAAACGAATATGGCATTCGAATGTACGATTCTGCCACGCCCACAAGGCTGACTCATAATTTGCATTTGCAATGAGTTCTTAGCCCTGCAATTAGGCCAACTTTCGAGTTTCGGGCCATTTGATTTTTTTTGATCATATTTTGGCCCTGGCAACAAAAACGAAGAAGCTACCCAATTTCAGGTAGGACTCAAGCATTCACATGCAAATCCCTTCTTCTTCTATCACCCCCCTCCCTGTGGCGAACACCCTTGCCACCACACTCTCAGCTGATGTAGCATTTTATAGTTGTGTGCATTGCTTTTGGCCCGGTGCCAAGGCGTCTGCCATCTTGATAAAGTGTTAGCCAAAAAATGTACGCCACATTAGTGGCGGACGACAACGGGCGAGATAGTGGGCGGGGGGGAGGCGAGATGGGTATGGCTAAGGATGAGTGAGGGTGCGGGGCGGGGCGGGTGGTTATAGAGGTGTACAAGCTGCCAACACACACACAGAAAAGCACAGCAAAGCTAAAGCCAAAAAACGTTTTGACCATGTGTGAGTGGGCTAGTGTGTGTGTGTGTGTGTGCTGGTGTATGTGTGTATTTGACTTGAAGAAATAGAAATGTCATTTAACAAAATGAGCACAAGAAATCAACAACAAAAACAATAGAAAAAAAAACATTCGCCAAAATGTCAAACGAATTGTAGCCACAAACTAATTGCCAAAACGGCTAAAAGCATATAAAAAAAAAGCCAACTAACTTAATGAACTTAGTGAAGATTTTGTTGTTGTTTCTGTTGTTGTTGTAAGCCACAAAACATTTTTGTCATTTTGGACAAATTGTTTGCAAAACGTCGAAACATTTTTTTGTTGCATATTTTATGGATGCGCTCATGCACGTAAAACCCCATTTTTAACCCTTGATTGGCCCCAAATCGTATTTTTGGGGACAACTGCAAATGACAGTCATCAATTATTCAGCAAGAAAGAGAGAGAGGGAGAGTGGGAAGAGAGAGTGCGAGTGCGAGTAAGACAGAAAGTCTTAAGTCAGAGTCAAATATAAACCATTTAAGCTTTTGTCAATAAGCTTAATGAATATTTAATACGCACAATTTTCATTGAAAAAGATAGCTAAACAACATTTATATATATATCTATAAGGTATATCTATAACTGTGTACATATGTACATACATATACATATTCATAGCCACAACTTGTTTGTCTTTACCTAATGACAGTTTGACAGTCTAGTAAAACATACGTACAATAATGTTCAAGACATTTGACATAAATTAGTTTTAAGCTACAATGAAAGTTGATTGTGTGTTTTGCTTGTGGAAAGGGTATATAGAGGGTTAAGGGTTCAGGGTACAGGTGAATAAAAGTGACCGGAAATCGATAAACTTGTTGGAATTCAATGTGTGTGTGGTGTGTGTTTTGTGTATAGTTTTGGAATTGCTTCCCTGGAGCAATAAAGTGTAAAGTTTCTTGCACTTTGACACGTTTTAATTTTTGATATTGTTAGCCCAACGATGTTTTGCTGTTTTGGGTTATGGCAAATAAATGATGAAATGTATGTTCGAATATGTAACTGTAAAAGGGTTAAGTAAAAGTTGTTAAGCTATTGAAACTGGAGAGAAAGGAGTTTATTGCTAGTTTAGTTATAGTTTTTTGTTCCATAACCTTCACTTCACAAATGGTAATACCTATTTATGCTTGAGATCATAGTTGAGATTTTTTTAAGCGTCCATAAACAAAGTTCAATCTCACTTGAATTTGATTTAACTATGTTTTTACTTAATTGTCTTTCATTTAATATATCTTAATATCTATCAAAATCTAAATCTAAAATCTATCTAAAATTTCAATTCGACTTGACTTTTTTATCTATAGCTTTTCGCTTGTTTTACTTTTACTTAACATATAATAATATCTACTTATTCTCAAGATTATAGTTAAGATCCTATAAGTGCTCACAAACAACAAATTTAAATTTGACTTGACTTTTTTATCTATAAGTTTTCACTTGTATAACCTTCACTTAACAAATGTTAATATCTGTCTATATCTAAGTATATAGTTAAGATCTTCTAAGTGCTCAAATACATATTTCAGTTTGACTTGACTTTTTTATGCTTAGATTTTCACTTCTATAAACTTTACCTAACCGATTAAAATATCTATCTATACCCAAAATCATACTTAAGATATTTTAAGAGCTCATTAACATCTTAAAAGCATAAAAATCTTAGTTTGACTTAGTTGATATGAATCTTTTTTCCTATATATCTGCTATGTAATACTCCATCTTAAAACCCTTAAATCTTTCTCCAACTCAATCAATCTCTCTTTCCTTTATTTACTTCACACCCTTTTAACTAAAAACACATCAAGCCCACTTGAGCTTACATCAACATTATCATCAATAGTTTAGTTTCCTGTTGTCTATCCCACGCAAATTTCACACAAGGCACAACAAATGCGTTCATATTTCAATTAAAATAACAAAAAACCATTGATTTTGTTTTGTTTTGTTTTAGTCTAACACGATAATCGTTTGTTTACTGTTCGTTATAATGTAATCAAATCGGCAGCTCTCAAAATTCGATAAACTATAGCAAACCAATTTAAAACGGCGCCAGTAAAAAGGCAAAAAAATATATGCAAAATTATATATACAATAAAAAAATTAAGCCCTAACCAAAAGCTGTTTGTCTGTGATAAAATATCTATATACAAATAAAAACTTGCAATGCTTGCAATTTGTGTGTGGTGTTTTTGTGTGGAATCAATAGAAAATTGATTTATGGGCAAGTTTAACGATATCAAAAATGGGGTAGACACAACTGTTTATATACCCAAAATGTTTAAGCCCTTTGTTTATTGTTTATTGTAAAATATCGCCTGTGATAAATGTGTTTAGTAACTGAACTGATACGATATAAACAATGAAATGTAATATATAACTAAACATCTATGCGATAAAATACTCTTTGAGCTTTCATTGTTGCTTATCGATCACTTGTTGATAGACATAATTCCGAGAAACTCTAATCAATGGCATTGTAAAACATTTGGAGAATCGATAGTTCCCATTGACCACGCCACTGCATATATACTATATATATATATATATATGTTCGTTATCAGTTTGCAAATTTTTAAGCCCCAAAAAAAAAGGGGGGAAAAAGCCAAACCACAATCGATTTCCGGCGCTTAACGCAACAATTTTAACTCAACATCAATTAAGGTCATGAAGAAAAAGAAAAAAAATAATGCAAATTTTTATATGAAAGGCAAACATATTGACAAAAGAGTATTAGACTTAACTAAATACCCTGTAAACTGATAAATTGATTATTTTAATATTTTAATGATTTTTTCATATTTTTTTAGATTTCATATAGGTTTTTGTTAGAAATGTTCACAGTAGTTATATATACCCCTTCAATACAGTTTAATGTATACAGGGTATTTAAAATAAAGGCATCAACGAACATTCAACTGATGCTAAAAACCCCAAAATCAAACTAAGAAAACTATTTAAAAGCAAATCAATAATTGCGTCAGCAACAAAAAAGCTCAACGCTAAACAATAGAATAACAACAACAAAATATATAATTCTAAATACATATACATATGTTTGCATGTTAAATACAATTATACATATTTCATGTACAGACGCAAAAATTCAAAAATATTTTGGCAATTAACAAAGCAACATGAACACAAAAAGAATTGAAATGAAAATGAAAATTTTAAAGGTAAATTTAGTTGCGTTGGCGTGGAACAAAAAGAAAAAAAAAACATGAAAAACCAGAGATCAAACTGCAAAAAAGCAAAAACTTACTAAAAGAAAAGCGGGCAGGTGGGGGGTGAAGAAAAATTGGCTTTTGTTCCAAATTGCATTTTTAATATATATATATATTTGTTGCGCAGAAAAATGTTTTGTGCTTTGAAAATGCAGCAACAATCAAATTATTTTGCGTTTTCTTTTTATATAAAATTTAAAATATTTTTGTTTTAATATATATATTATATTAGAGGCATATGTTTGCATTCTTGGCAATTACGTTTTGTGTTTTTAAAAACATTTGCAGCTCATCATTTTCATTTTCATTATCATTATTGCAATCCGCGCTATCAGCAGCATCAATGTACGTCATTCGCAATAAGTTTGTTTTGAGTTTGAGGTAATTCATTTTTATACCCTTAACCCATGAAATGGGTAACAACAAAGGGTATAATGGTTTTCTGCAAAAATATGTAACAGGCAGAAGGAAGCTTCTCCGACCCCATAAAGTAAATATATATTCTTGATCAGCATCAACAGCCGAGTCGATATTGCCTTCTCCATTTGTCTGTATGTATGAACGCGTCGATCTCAGGAACTACAAAGGCCAGAGACTTTAGATTATGTATATAAGCTCTTCCCATCCATAGGCAGGACAAGTTTGTTTCATGTTTTCGACAACATTTCAGATTTACGATATTCACATGTAATCGATAACAAAAATATGTTGTGTTTCGAAAACTTGAAAATGAGGATTGAAACTATTAACAAAACAATAAACATCTGTGAAATTTTTATTAAAATCGGTTAAGAATCACCGGAGATATGAAACCACCAAGCATTGGTACAGAAGTACACAGTCATCATGTGTATGTCTGTTAGCCCGACCGTCTCTGTCTGAATGGTCAAGGGTTAAGGATATCTTCTAGTCCAGCTTACTCATCTAGAGACTTCTTACTTGTTTTATTTATTATTTTTATTGACTTTTCTTTTTACGTCAAAATCGGCGCCAGGATAATTTTCCTTTTTATTATTGCCATAATCAATCAAGTGTACTCACTTTTCCAAGGGGTTAAAGAGAATAAAACAAAACTCAGAAAATCAACCGCAATCCACCAATAAATAGCACCCTCTATTGCTAATCTATACACAAAATCGGGGCGAAAAGAGAAAAAAACCAATTTCCACCCACCTATTTTTTACCAAATTGCTTATGAATGGTTTATGTACGTAATTGGGGCAGCAAATTTAGTTTGATTGCGTTTTTCTTTCATTCTTTTGTTGTGGCTCTCGTTGAGCTCAAATATTGGCCAGACAACCGTGCGTATGCTTAATGTTTAATGTTACTTAGCCTTGAGCAAAAGTAATGCGAATTGTTAAGGATATTTACAGATAGGAACAGCGGCAACAGCAGCTATTGTTAAGATTAAGTGCTTTTTACTCCGAAACACACACACACCAGACACCGCTGCGTATGAGTAATGTATGCATACGCACCGTGGTACCGCTGCGTATCTGACATGTTTATCTTTACACACACACACACACACACACACACACATAATCTATTACCAAATCAGTTACGTGTAACGCGTATTTCATCATCTCGAGACCCACATACACATGTTATGTTTGAGCTTGCTAAACACCAAAAAAAACACAAAATTTGCACAGCAAACAAGCCAAGAAACTTAAATACACACACTCACCTAGGCACATCAAAAGTAAATGCTAAACAGATTGTTAACTTGCAATTTAACGTGAAACTCGTGACGCTAAAAAGATGTAGACTAGTTCAAAAGAAGAAGAAAAAAACTGCTAAGTTAGTTAATATTTTAAACACGCGCCAGCAAATCACACAAACTTAACTAATTTCGAGTAGGTGGGGATGAGAGAAGGGGGAGTCTAAGCAACATAGGACGCTAACTTGGCTTTAACGTTGACTTACTTTTACACACACAAAAACACACAAACACACTCTCACACACACACTTACTCGGACACAGATAGCAAGCAGTGCCGGCATACAATAAAGACAATAACAATTACAGTAACTAAAGTCGAACAAAAACAAAAGCAAAAGGCAGCACGAGAGAGAGAGCAGAGAGAGAGAGAGAGTGCTGAGAGAGCGAGCTGAGATAGAGAGCACGGTTGCATGGGAGAGTTGTAGAGTGTGCGCAGGTCTACACAAAAAGTGTGTAGAGTTTTTGCTGTTCTGTGTGGGCGTCTGAGCATTGAGCCTTTTCGAACATGTCCTTCGAATTTCCAGGTTTTGCTACTTTGACATTTGCAACATGCTACAGCGCAACAACAACAAGAGCGAAAGAGAGCGATAGAGAGCGAAAGAGTGAGAGAGTATTTGCCAACATTCCGTTAGACTTCTGCTTTTGCTGCTGCTTCGACTGTTTGCTTCCTGTTTACAACCAACACATGTTCGCTTCCAACTGATTGTGTGGAGAGAGAGAGAGGCAAAGAAAGAGAGTGCGGGGTTGAGGGAAACTTTTTGAGGCGACTGTTGTTCCGAGCGACAGCTATGTGGGTCTGTGTGTCGTTTCGTGCCGGGCCAAAACACACACACACTCGTACACACACTCATCCACACTCACTTACACAAACAACCATTAAAAGTTTCGAATGTGTGTGTGGTGGTGGGGTGTGCGGGGTGTGGGGGAGTTTTGATGTTGGGTTGTTTTAGGTTTTTTTTTGTTCAAAGTTCAACAAAAGTATTTTTTTTTTTACATATATATATATATATATATATATATATATATTCTTTTTTTTTGCCCATTGTAATTCGATTTTTTTTCTTATTTTAACTGCTTTTTGTCATTTATTTTTATTTTTATTTTATTTTTATTTCCTTTGCTTAGTTTTTTGTCCTTTTTTTTGGATTTTTTTTTTCTGTTGATTTGACGTCATGCGCAAAAAACAACAAAAATGAAGTCAACATTATTTCATTTATGGATTTTGTTATTAATGTTGATTTGTTGTCGCTGCTCTTCCCTCTTCCTCTTCTAACGGTTTGTTGTTGTATTTTTTTAGTGCCCTTTTTATTTTTGTTTTTTTTTTTGTTGTTTTTTGTGGGCCCGCCGCGAGCGATTTCGTGACTGTTTTCAACTTCCGTTGCTACTGCTTCAGCTTGTTGTTTGTTGTTTTTGTTGCTGTTTGTTGTTGTTGTTGTTGTCCATCATTTTGCCAACACAATTCCGGCGGCAACGCCTACGGTGCCTTCACTGGCAACAACAACAACAAACCTAAATAACAACAAGCAAGAAAATGCCAAAATGTGTTGCCTGCTTTCAGGCGCCGCCGCCAGCAATGTCTATGTTCGTATGGGTGTGTGTAAGTCAGCTGCATGCCTCTGGCTTAGTTTGGATTTAAGGCATAACTATATACACACACACACGCGCGCATATATATTGATATATGTATGTGTGAGCTTTGCTCGCTTTGTGGTATTTAACCTTAATTTGATTTTTTTTGCTTTGGTTTTGTTGTTGCCATTCGCAGGTAACAAACAGAAAAAAAGTTGCCGACTGGCAAACGTTGCTCGTCGTCCTTGCCGCATTCCTAAGTGTATGTGTGTGTGTGTGTGTAAGTGCCTTTAGCATTCTTCCTTTTTTGTTGCTGTTGACTTTTTTCCCTGTTTTTTTTTTTGTGTTTTTTTTTTGCTTTTGTCTTTAAAGAGTTTGAGTTTTGTGGCATTGATTAAACAATTTCCCCGGTGTTGCTTGTTTGGGAAACGGCATAAAAAAAAGACAACAACCAAAAATATTTACTACAAATCGTGGACAGCTGTTCTTCTTCTTCTTTGTAGTCATGTTGGTGTGTGTTTAAAATAGCTGCATAAACAAATTGTTTGACCGCATTTTGTGACAACAAAAAACGCTCAAAGCAACAACAACAACAAATGAGCATCAGCTGCTATGCTTGACAAATTCACAGCACACACAATAATCAACACACATCACAAGACACACACACACACATACACATGTGTGTATGCCATGCAACTCAAGTCTGCCGTGCAACCGCGCCTCTCGCCCCGCCCTACTACTTTTGCCACCATCGGCTGCTGCTGCTGCTGCATGCAACATTAAGTTTATGAAAATATTTTTCACACTTTGTCAAAATATTTTCTTGTGGCGATTGTTTCTTTTGTTGTTTCAGACATTTCATTTTGCTTATATTTTTCGTTCATTATTAAAATAGCAAAAATATTGCTCATACGCACAGTATACACGGCTTTCTTTTTTTGTTATATTTGCAACATTGTACCCAAAAAGTTGACATTTTTAATTAATTGAATATAATAATTTGGGATTTGTTAATTATTTTTAACATAAAGACTTGAAGAACATTACGCATACGCAATTTATAACAAAAAACACTTTAAATCCGTTATTTATGTACTTTAATTACTTAACTTCGTTCTGGGCTTAAGAGATTTACAGCATTTAAACAAGATTGTGTATACGCCGCGTAAAACGCGTCTTTGACAAGCGTCAAGCATTCTTCTTCTTCTGTTTTACTTCAAGTTTTTAATTACATTCACAACATTCCTTGTTGTTCTCCATTAGCTTTGAACACTAAAGCGCTCATGTATTTCTTTCTGGGGAAATGGGAAATTTCGTTCTCTCTTTTCACAAATTTTCATGACACATTTTTGTTAAACATTTGCAAAAGCTGCCTACAAAATATTAAAGCAAATATTTACTTAATACACAAACCGACGCAAACCGACTAAAACTCAGTCTTAAACACGTTTTGCCATTGATGGAAAGATTTTCACACACACACACTTAGAAGCCATTGAAGTGTGACGCTTTTATTATGTGCATTGGGAAAATTTTCAATTAAAAGTTTTTAATTGCAAAAAAGAGGTAAGAAACTTATGAGTTTTGCTGGCTCAAAAGGAATGGATTACCGGTTAGGTGTATTTAAATATTTGAGTGAGGGTATACGTATCGTATACTTAATTCCCAAGCTAATTGCTTAATGAATGCTGTCATGCTGTCGAGTGTCGAATGAATGAAGAATTTATACGCTTATCAATCTTATATGACACTTAATAAATAGATGTATAACGCCTTTCAGTTATCAGTTGCAGTTATTTAAAGGGGCCGCGTGTGCAGTTCATAAATACTAAATGCGATTATGTCACACAACAATAACTGATCCATGTGTGTGTGTGTTTGTGTATGTGTTTGTGTGTGATTAGCAGCTAATTTGCAATCAATAACCGTATATATACTGTTAATTGACATGCCTCATCGAATACTCTTTCTTTTTTGTTTATGATGGCAAACAAATTTAATATTTTTTCCTTTTTGCCAATTTATGTGTGCCAATTGCCTGTTGTTGCTATTTTTTATGGCTGCTGCCTGGTTTTCTTTTTTATGCATTGTTAACATGCACATTTGAATTTTTCGTTTATGAACATGCAGCTTTTGAAGCCCAAAAACAAAATGACACGCGAACCAAACACAAAAATGCTTCAATTGCAATTTATTTTTTTTGTTATTTTTTTGCCATAAGACTTGTCAAGAAATGCAAGAAAACATGTGTATACAAAAAACATTTGCTAGCAACTCAAAAGGTTATTTAATTTGAATTACGATTATAATGGAGTGGAGTAAAGGCAACAAACGAATTGAAGTTTTTTGTTGAAGTTTGAACAAGAAAAAGTTTGTAAAAAGAATTTGTTGAAAATGTCTTTAGATTGAACTTTTTAGATGATTAAAATGTATTTTGTTGAATGTTGTTTAGATATATTTCTTGGATTAAACTTTTTAGTTAAGTAAAACATTTTATTGCTTGTTTGTTGCTTTAGCAATTGATTTGTGCTTTTAGATTGAATTTTTGATTAATAGAAAACTTGATATGTCAAAGTTTGTTAAAAGATTTTTAGTTCATTTTTACAGATTTTATAGAAATGTTTGAGTGTGAAAACATAAATAAATATCATTGAAACCAATATTACCTAAAGTTTAATTTCACCTTTATAAAGAGAATAAAGAGTTTTGTCATTAAATTCAGATAAAAAATTCAAATTAAACTTGTAATAACTAAAAAATCAAAGTATTTTCAGTTTCATTTCAAATTCTTTTCACCTTTACGTGATTTGGATCAATAGAATTCAAATTTAACTTGTAATAACTAAAAAAATAAATCAAAAAATATTTTTTCAGTAATTTTCTCTCTTTAAAACTTTAACAGTTACTCCAACAAAGTAGGCAAGTAACGTGTTTTATTATATTACAACCTACTCGAAGCCAGCTTAATAAAGTGTTTCCTTTTGTAACTCACACGCCAAACATCCAGGCTAAAACTTATTGTAACCTAATTGCAAACTAAAGTTTATCAGTGCAATCCACTTTAGCCTCAAAATTGTCTAACAAACTGTATCATAATCTAACTTTGCTCCCACACTGATTAACTCCGCTCTCCCCACTCCCCTTACCAAACTACTTCCACACACTTCTTCCATACACACTTCTTCCACACACACTTTTTCCACTTAACCATAATCTAATCTATTATAGTTCATGTAAGATTTACCTCATTCTCTCCCTCTCTCTCTGTCTTTCTCACTCTCTCTTGCTCACTCACAGTTAAGTTAACTGTTTCCAGTAATCACTCACAAGTTTGACCGTTGTCACAACACAACCCTTTCCTATCCCCTTCGCCATATTATGAGCTTATCAGCCCGCGTATTTGTGTTTAACTAGCGTGTTTCTTATATATGTATATATTTTGATATGAATACAAGTATATTTTTTTTTAATGCGGTAATCAAATGCTTGTTAAAACACTCGCAACACATGCGGCGTATGCGCAATGTGAGTGCCACGATAAGCTTCAAAACTTTGAGACGTGAAAATTATGCTACAATAAATTAAAAAATAAAAAAACGAGCGCACTTTGCGTCAGGATGGAGGAGGGGGTGGGCTGGGTTCCCCTTGATTGCTTGGTTTCCGCTTATTGATTTATGGAAACGGTAAAAACGAAACACGATAAAGACCTAAAGAGGGGGGAGAGAAAGGGGCGCCACAAAATGCACATCAGCCAACAAATTCTTTAAGTTATTGGTCAGACGATGATGTTAGCCCCTCCCCCTCACCCCCTACACCACCCACCCACCCCATAAACATACAACCATTCTTCATTATGCTGACCGATTATGACACTTTTTAATGGCATTTTCTCGTTTGCCTTTTTGCTTTTGCCTTTTCGTGTTGTTGCATTTTTTATGCTATTGATTTCTGAACGGTTACGACGCCAAACCCACCCACCCACAAACCTATGCAATCAAGAGGGTGGAAAGCGGGGGCGGGATACAGAGTGCTTGCACTACAGTGAGCACCCAAAATAAATGTCAACATTTGCAATTCGCTTTTTGCTGCTTTAAAAATTTACTGTGAAATTGCTTGGAAAAGGCCAAAAGGCTGTCAACTCTGCGGGAAATTAAGCGGAAAAACTTTTTTGCATAGATTATTTATAATGCATTTAAGCTTAATATATGTTTTTTTGCGACTGACTAAGTTGTGTAAAGCTAGAAGAACTTAAGTTGCACTTTTCGAAGTTTCTTAAGCTGTTTTGAGTTTAAGCCTAAAAAGTTTTTTGAAAGGGAACAGGAAAAAACTATTTAAGGGGAGTTTTTCATATTTGGCAAACAGAAAATGTTATAGAAATATTTGTATTCGATTTTTATTTAGTTTGCGAAAAAAACACAGTCTTAGAATAGAAAGAAAAACTTTTTGAAATGTTTGTCAAACCTTTTTGAGTAAGAAAATCAAATATTTCAAACTTAAAGTAAGCTTTTCAATGTAGTAATAAAAAATATTGTATTCGATTTTTATGTGGGTTACGAAAGAAATATAGTCTTAGAATAGATTTGCACTTAAGAAAAACCTTTTAAAATGTGTGTCACCCCTTTTTTTAATAAGGAAATCAAACATTTCAATCTTAAAGTTAACTTTTTACTATAGTAAACTATAAAAAACTAAGTCAAAGAAACAAGGAAACACAACTTAAGGTATTCCATTACATTATACAAATGACTATCAATCAAAGTTTTAAAGAAAAGTGTACTCTATCTAAAATCACTTTCTTTAATCAAACATCTTCAACCATTTTAATATGTCCCTTTTTTCAACACATTCAATCACATTAAATCAGATTAAAATGTACACAAACTACCTTCAATTGTCATTTAGTTTCCGCTCACTAAAAAAAATCACTATAAGAAATCACTAGAAATGGCATTTGGCGTTTCAATCAATGATTTAATAGTACAAAAACCTTATCTATATATAAAAATCGTTTAGTTCGCCTCGAACTTTGCTCCAAAAGTGCTTCAGGTACATGTTTTTTTTTTTTCGTATTTTTATATTTTTGCTGAGAATACCATACGAGAACGCGAGACCCGATTCTAATCAGTGAAAAATGTCTATCGCATAAAGCACATGTTCCATGTTTCTACTGCTAACCAATCGATTTCTTTTTTTTTTGCCTTTTTTGTATTTGTTTGTGCCTAAGCCAAACTCAACTTTTGTGTCATGCTATTTTCCCGATTTGATTTATGGTTACGAAAAATCTGTGACAGCAGCAAAAATGTGTGTTTTTGTTGTGTATTTTATATAAATTTGAAGCGCATTAAAATGGATTTAGTATAACATATTGGCTAGATGAACACACCAAGGACAGGTCGTTTAAAATATACCCTGTAAAAATCAAGTCAGGGAGAAAGATGAACGAGAAACATTCATAGAATCATTCCAATATTCAATTGGAAAGTATTTCCGAACGAAAATGCTTAGAGAAATGTTTCCTTAACTTTGACCAAATCTTGATGAACAAATCAAGAACAGCTCGTATAAAAATACCCTGTAAAATTCAAGTCAAGAAGGGAAGATGAACGAGAAATAATCATAAATTCATAGAATCTATTCCATATTCAGTTGGAAAATATTTCCGAACAAAATGCTTAAAGAAATGTTTCCTTGACTTTGACCAAATCTTGATGAACAAGTCAAAGACAATTCGTATAAAAAATACCCTGTTAAATTCAAGTCAAGGAGGGAGATAAACAAGAAACATTCATAGATACATAGAATCATTCCAGATTCAGTTGGAAAATATTTCCGAACAAAATGTTTAGAGAAATATTTCCTTATAAAAAATACCATATAAAAATGTTAAGGAGGAAGATAAACGAAAAACATTCATAGAATCATAGAATCATTCCATATTCAGTTGGAAAAAATGTTTAGAAAAATGTTTCCTTAACTTCCCCAAATCTAGTATCTCGATAGAAAACCGAATCTTAACTTACCATTAATGCCGCTGATCAATGGATAATTACCATCACGGCCGCCGATTAAGTTTTTTAAGCCAGTTTCGATCAGTGTTGGGGACGATCGCTCCCTGTCGCTCATTTTTTCATAAAAATTTTGTCAATTTTGTGATTATACACGAAATATGAACCAAAATAGTGTAACCAAAAACCAAGTTTTTGGTATTTTCAACACTTGAGTTTTCGATTTCTTTTTTTCTTTATTTATTTAACAACTTTTACGTTTGTTCTTGGTTTAAAAACACTGGGCATTTAAGCCGACTTCACAACAATATTAAAATATTTATTAATTTCTTAGAATTTAGTTTAACGTAAAAAACACTTGTTTCTAGTTGTTTTTTGGGTTTTTTTGATTTTTTGATTTATTTGCAGGCGTTAACTTTGGGTTTTTTGGTATTTTTCATGAACTTTTAAGTTGTTGGAAATCACACAATGTACAAAAAAAGTAAAGTTTTTAATTTTTATTTTATTTATATGCTAAATTCAATGTAAACTTTAAATATTGCACATTAACGTTGCTTTATTGCTTGACTAAATATGTATGTCGATTAATATTAATATTTTCTTTTTCTTTTTTTTTTGTATATATATATATTTATTTATTTATGCTGCTTGCTATAAATAAAGGCACCGCGAATTCATTCAACAATTTGTTCTTTTTTTTTTTGTTTTTTTATTTCGTATTTTGGTTTTTTATTGTTAACAACAACATGCGAGTGGAAATTATTGGCAATAAGAAAAAAAAAATAAAGACAACAACACTAAAAATGAAATAAAATTGAAAACTTTTTTCGAGTTGTTTTTTTTTAAGTTTTTTCAGTTAAGTTTTTTGCTTAGTTTTTATTCTAGAAACTTGTTTGTTTGTTGTTGTTGTTGTTGCTGCTGTTAATTGTGCTATTTTTATAGCTCTTATTATTTTTAGTTTTATTTCTTATTTCAATTTTATTTGCCGTTAGTCGTGCGTTCTTTTCAAATGCCGTTGCGTTTGAGTTGATTTTCTTTACTTTTTGTTTTTGTTTCTTTTTTTGTTGACAGTTTTTGTGTTTTTCAATTCTTTTTGTTGTAGTTGTTGTTGTAGAACGTTTAACGTTGAATATATTTATATATATATATAGATGTATTTGTAGGCTTTTTTTTATGTATTTTGGTGTGGCACTAAAAATAAAATCAATTGCTTTGCTTTCTTGAGAGTTTGCTTGATTTTTCGTATTTTTGTTTTTGTGTTTGTATTTTTGTATTTATTGTACAGTTATAAAGCACTAATATGGCATTTGCATATAGATATTTTTGTTGTTTTTGTTGGTTGTAGTTGTTGTAGTGTAGTTTACAAACTTAATAACAGTTAACGTTGAGTGGGTAACGAGCAGCGAGGGGGCAGCAAGTACAGCGGGGCGGGGTAGAGTTGGAGGTGGCGGAGAAGAGAAGTGTGGTGAGCTTAGGAGAGATGCCTTCACGGAAATCAGCGCCCGGCGTGTGACAGAGATAGCAAGATTGATTGCGCGCAGTTTCTGCTTCTTCTTCTTCTTCTTCGTTTATTTTGCTAAGCTTTGAGCCTGATCGAGAGCGAGAGTGCGAGAGCGAGAGAGAGAGAGAGCGCGGCGTGGCCAGTGAGCGGGGGTGTAGTATGCTTACACTCACACACGCGCGCACACAAGCACTTACACGCACACACACACACACACACACACGCAAGTACGTGTTCGTACGTACGTAGGAGGACGTACACGACGACAGGAGGTTTACTTATGAGTCGCGGACAACGAGCGACAACACACGAAGACGACGGAGCCGAAAATCGATGAAAAATGTTGACAGCTCACCGACACGAACACACACACATTTGCACAGACACACACACACACTCGCACGCACGCAGCAAAGTGCACGCAATATTTCTTTCGATTTGCTTTTGGTGTGTGTTGTTGTTGTATTATTCGCACAAAATTGATTAGCTGTGTATAAAAATCGCGCGCGCGTTTCGCTAGCGGTTTTCACAAAACAGCTCGAACGGGGTTTGTGTCCTTGTTGTGGTCAGAATCAAAATTTGTGCTTCTTCTACTGCTGGTATTGTTGTTGTTGTTGCTATTGCTGTTGATGATGTAGTTGTAGTTGTTGTTGTTGTTGGAGCGCGTGGCGTGTTGTTGTTGTTGCTGTTGTTGTTGTTATAATTGATGTGTTGTGGATTTTGCTGCTGCTGCTGCTGACGCTGCTGCTGCCGCTGCCTAACGACGACTGTTCGCTTTGCGCTGTCTTCGGGCGTTGTGGGTGTCGTTGTCGACGACGTAAATGCTGCCGCTGCTATCGTTGCTGCTTCTGCTGCTGCTGTCTATGCTGACTGAGCGCGCATGTGACAAGAGCGAGACGCACACTCACACACACACACACTCGCACACAGAGACTGTATTTCGAAGTTCGAAGGGTCGCGTAGGATGCGGAAACTGTTAAATCTCTACAAACACACACACACACAGAGAGCGAAGGCTTTTTGGCTCAAGCTTCCGATGCAGCTAGGATGCACTTTTTTTGAGAGTGTGTTAAGTATGTGTGTGAGTGAGAGCGGAAGAGAGTGCGCACGAGTCAGCTGATTTGTAGCAAAATGTACATGTGTGTGTGTCTGTGTGTTATTCCTTTTATTTTTGCGTTTATTTCGTTGTTTGTTTTACGCGCTTTGCCAAAATGCTTTTTCTGCTAATACTTTATAGCTGCTTTTTGCACTATGAGCGAACACACATAAACTAATACACACACACACAATGACCAAAAGTTCACACACACAGAGAGCGAGCGAGAGCCATTAGCACTTAGTTGTATCTTTTTGGTTTTTGCTTAGGTTTTGGTTGTCAGGCTGGCTAAACCCAAAAAACAACAACTAAAAAACTTGTAAATATATTCTTTTTTTTTTTTGTTGTTTTTTCGAATTCGGCACACACGTGCTTTTCTTTTTAACGATTGCGACTCGGCAACGATTAACGATTAATATTATTATAATATACTACAAACATGTTTCGAGTGAGCAATTTATAATTATTTTGCACACATTCTTTACGTTTAATTTTTTGTTGATTTTTGTGTTGGTTTTTGCCAATTTGTGTTGCTGTGTTTTTGTTGTAGTTGTAGTATGTTTAATTTTTGCGTCCACACGGCTTTGACTGTTCAACTGACTCTGACTGGGCACACGCGCTCGTTGCAAAGTGTACAAAAATGCGCTCGCACTCAACCAACAAACAGCAATAGCAGCACACACACACACATACACAGCCATACAGTGAGAGAGCGAGAGAGAGAGCGCGTCAAACTACTAAGGGCAAAGCAATAGTACCCGAACAACAACAACAACAACACACAGTTACACACAGATACAGATACCGTATGTATTTTTTTTTTAACAGTCAGCATGGTTCTAGCTGACGCTGCCATGTGGCTGCCAAAGCATTTACTCTCTCTCACGCCCGCTCGCTCACGCTCTCGCGCTGTGACACAATCACTCATTTACTCAGCGGGCGCGCTCTCTCACTCTCACACTCTCTCTCTCTGGGTCGGCCGCGTGTTGTGCACATTCTGAACTTTTATTTTTGGCAACCATTTTTTTCGTTTACGTTTCGTCTCGCGCGCGCAACTCAACGTCGGCGACAGCGAAGGCGGCGGCAGCAGCGACGGCAGCGGCTAGGCAACCGTAGCCAAAGCTCAGCTCAGTTAAGCTTTGAGCTGTTGTTTGCTCGCTCTCTCCCTCTCTCTCTCATTTACAGTTTGAGCTCTTCTTGTTGTTGTTGTTTCTAATGCCTAGAAGCTGTAGCGCTTTTTTTTGCTTTTGCTTTGGGCATTTTCCATTGCGTCTCAAAGTTCAATTTGATATTTTTAATTGCGCTACGCTCTTGAGTGGCGCTCGCTCTCACTCTCACACACTCTCTCTCTTTCGCTCTCTCTCGCTCGCTCTCTCTAAGATCGCTAACCGGCTAACTTTGTGAGTTCTGCTGGCATTTTATTTATTTGTGTTATTTTAATTTACTCTGCGCCCGTACTATAGTTTTGCTATTACGTCAATGCGACGGCACCGCTGACGTTTGTATATCTATATATGTATGTGTTTGTGTGTATTCTGCACCTGTATGAGTTTGCTTTGAGTTGTGCGGCACTGCGGCAAGCGGCGTTTGCTCGCGTTCACATTTCAATGTTTTTAGGTTTTTTTCACTGATTTATCATTATTCTTTCTATTTTTTTTTTGTTATTATTTCTAATATTTGTATTTGTGTGGCTGCTGCTGCTGACGCTGCTGTCTGTGTCAGTGACGGAGGCGTTGACGGCGCAGCGGCAGCGCTCACGTGAGTCAATTTCAATACACACAGCTACATACATGCACACACATACATACACAAATACATTCATACATACGTACAGAAAACTTTTAATGTGTGGAAATTTTTTATTTTGTTTGCATTTCGCTGTAATTTTGTATAAATAAACACATACACTAACCCTTTCCCCCGCTCTCTCTCTCTCACTCAATATCCCTCTCTCTCTCTCTCTCTTTCGCGCATGTATCGAACATTTTCAGATATGTTTTGTGTGTAATTTGCCAACTGTAATTGAATTTGCAATTCACGTACCGACAACTTGCGTGCAATTAGAGCGCCTTGAAAACTTGACTGTTAACCGAGTGGGGGAGGGAAGGGGATTGGGAAGGGGGTGGGGTGTTGCAAGGTGCCGCTAATGAGCAACACTCGTTTAAACTCAACCTTCTTCAATCAAATAGTTATATATTTTAAATAACATCTGATTATGTTAATCAAATATTTTGCTATAAATAATATTGGGAAATAATCAAATGTATCAGATAAGACATAATAATAATACTATATATATTTAAAAACGTCATAGAAACATTTTTCTAACAGATTTGCTGATAAAGTAGACAAATGAAAAGTAGACAAAAGGAAGCACAGTTCTTATAAGGTCTGCTTAACAGTTCTTAAAAGAGTTCTCATTAGAACTGATCTTATCTTATAAGGTGTTCTTAACATTACTTAAAAGAGTTCTCATTCGAACTGATCTTATCGCCGAACAGCTGGAATCCACTTAAGCAGACTATATAGAGCAGTTCAATATATAAATCATGATCTTAGATTTTGACATTATTTTCAACCACAAAAATCATATTTAAGTATTATTAGGAGATTATGTACTCCTGCTGAGGAAATGTATAATGAATGACAATAACATCCAAACATTTTTGAATGACAAATGCTTAAATTTTATTTTCTTTCATTGAGTGATTTATTAGTACAGTCGATGGAGGTTTACGAGTTATAATATTATCATACATTTTTTCAGATTATCTACACTCTACACCCATGAAATGTGTTTATATATATATGTATATAAAATATATATATTCATACATTCATTCATTTATATATTCCTGAGCAGCATCAACAGCAGTGTCAATATAACCATGTTCATCTGTCAATCTTTCTGTCAGAAACAATAGAGACTTAACATTTTAAATATTAGCTCTCTTAAGTTATAGACTGAGCAAGTTTCCTTTGAATTCTCGATAACATTTCGGTTTCCGATATACATTATTTATTTATTTAAATATATTAAATTATGAAAATTATTTTACGATAATATTTTCAAGTTTTAGAGTATATGAAGGAGCTTTAGGGTTGTCAATTTTAGTATCAATAATTTGAACTCATGGGAATGAATATTTTTAATCAATACATAAGTTATAAATATAATATTGAATTTCCTAAAGATTGTCAACGGGTTTAAGAAACTATAGTCAGAACTATAAAAATATATGGAATTTTCATTAAACTTGGTTGAGCATCACTTCAGATATGAAATATAGTCATTAAGCAGAAGATCGGGCATGATTGTATATCTAAGATCAAGAGTTCGGGGTATCTTCTAGTCAAATCTTTACGACTAGAGACTTCTGACTTGCCTTTCTATCAAAATTTTGCAAGAGTTAAGGGTACCTTCTAGTCGAGTCTTCACGACTAAAGACTTTTGAGTAGACTTTTTATCAAAATTTTTGATATTTCACAAATAAAAATGTTCCATTTTTGCGTTTTAAAGTCAAATTACTCCATTTATGCATTGCTTCAACCTTTACTCATATCTAACCCAAATTGATCTCCCTGTAAAATGCTTTTAACCCTTTACAAAAAAAACTAAACGAATTCCAAAAGTATAATAGAATTCAACCTTCAACTGTTGAAAATGAAGCGCACTAAAATTAAAACGTATTTGCTTGAAATAATCATCTATTCAAATACTATTTTAGCCATATTGTGGGTGTATGACTCATTCCACAGCACACACACACAAACACACACACACATACACAGAGAGAAAAAGCATACGCACAACCAACCAACAAAATATGCACAACTTAATACCCAAAAACACAAAAAAAATTTAAGAATATTTCAATATATATATATTCAAGATATGTACAGAAAGAAACAAAACTGTCGCCTGTCATCATGTGACATGATTGTAGAATGTGTGGCATGAAGAAGAAGAAGAAGCAACAACTAGGAAATGGGCAGCAACAGGAGGTGATCATCAACTCTCTATCTCTGTCTCTGTCGCACACACCTTTCAATATGTGTATTAGACTAAGATATGGCACATATATAGTTTTTAGTTCGACAACAACAACAAAAAGAAACGTGTTCAAGCGCAATAAATTATAAATGAGCCTCGAAAAACGCAACTTTTGACTTCTTGAACATAGCACCCCCAATGCCCCCTAGCCCTCCCCCTGCCCCGTTCACATACTGTCAACTATTTTTTTGGTTTTTTTGTTCAAAAAGACAAAGCCAAATGTTTAAGTGTATGTGTGTGGGTGTTGGAAGGCATTTTGTCTCGTCAAAGATATTTTTTTCGAGGAAGGAAAAAGATACATATTGGTACTATGTGTAGATACATAGATAGTACTAGTGTAGTATCTATATCTATCTATATATGCATATAGCTTAAGCATTTTGGGAGAGATGAAGAAGACGCGCTGACACCCGACATTGTTGCTTCCTCTTTCCTCTTTCTTGTTATTGTTGTTGCTTCTTGTCAAGGAACACTTGGAACTCAATTATTTGCTTTGGCATTCAGTTCTCGTTGTTCTTGTTGTTGTTGTTGTTGGTATGTCGCAGCCAAAAATACATGCTACCAATCCAACAAAAAACACACACAGAAATTCTTTCAACTGGCTAAGCTCTATATATATTTGTGTGTGTGTTAGTGTTAGTGTGTGTGTGTGTCCGCAAATATTGCGTTCTTATCAGTTCAACAACAAAAAAAACTTGCATGCATATCACTAAATAAACATGCGACGACAACCAAAACGCTAATAATGATGATGATGATGTTAATGTTGATGATGATCATGACAGACCAAAAAAAATAAAAACAAATAAAACTAAAAAACGTTTTCTTTATATTTTTTTTTGTGTACCTTTATAACGCACAACATGCGTTCTTTACTTTGTTTTTGGTGTGTGTCTCGGTCTCGGTCTGAGTTTCTTATCAAAAATCATCAGACGCAAAAAAAAATGTGAAAAGAACGACAAAAACAAAAAATTTGGCTTGGTTACTATTTGAAAATTAAACAAATTGGTGACGTGGAGTAGTTTGTTGTAAGATTTCTTATTTTTGAAGAACTTTAAGTAAGCAGACAACGGCGAGGAGATACCCTGAATATTCCAAATCCTACCTCAATCTTCTATCAACCCCAATTGATTTCTATAAGAATTTCATTAATTTATCTATTTTTTCAACATTTTATTGTTATTGATATTGATGTGTATAGTGTAAAATGAAAGAGTTATCGATAAATTACAAAAAAAAAACCTGTTCTGCCTGCGACTTGGGAAAGTTTATGTCCAAATCTAATGTCCCTAAACTCTTATAGTCTCTGTCATTTGTATTACTATTTCAAAAACACTTTCCAAGCGTTCAAATGCAAAATTTTGTTTTTATCTATTATATGTGTATATCGTAAACCGGACTAAGTATCGATGACTTGTAAAGAAACTTGTTCTGCCTGGAACATGAGAAAGTTTCTTTCCAAATCTAATGTATCTAAACTCTTTTAATCTCTGTCATTTTGTTTATACTTTAAAAAAACAATTTCATAGTTTTTCAAATGCAACATTTTATTGTTATCGGTTATATGTGTATACCAGAGATCTAAAGAGTTATCGATAACTTGCAAACAAACTTACTCTGCCTGGGACTTGGGCAAACTTATGTCCAAATCTGAAGTTCTTAAACTCTATTAGTCTCTAAAATCGAAGAGCATTTAATGACAGCAAGGCAGACAGACAGACAGACCGACTTGGCTATATTGATTTGGTTGTTGATTCTAATAAGAAATCTATATACTCTATGGGTTCTGAGATGTCTGTTTTTGTCTATAAGAAAATTTTTGCGCAAAAGTATTCTACTCTTTCAAGTCTTAAACTTGTTTTAAATACAAATCAAAACAAATACACAGATGTATTAGAAATGATGTGAAACATATATCAAGAGTTATTTGATTTATGTATTTTAAGATTTATTTGTTTATATTTCAAGCATTTAATAGCTCTCGCTCTCAAATTGATTAACCGATAAATTGTTTTATATGCTTCGAATGTTTAAAATCTTAATATTCAACACATCAAAACAGATTGATTTTACGCCTGAAAAGTGTTTCATAATTTTTGTTATGAAGTGTGTAATGCATATGAAGGAGGCATATTCGTGTTTATGAAATATATATATGTATAGTATTGATTAGTAAAGCGAACCGACTCAATATAGACATATTCCCATCTGTCCTTCTCGTTCTATGTAAAGTTGTCTCTCAGTTTGTGGATCTATAAAACTTGAAACTTAAGTCAAAGTCTTCTTTTTGTTGCAGTTTGATTTTTTTGTCAAATTCAGATCGAGATCGAATCACTATATCATATAGCTAACATACTAATTTAACATCGTCAACAAGATTTTGCTATGAAAACAAAATCAAATAGACTTTGTTTTCAGTGTATATACTATTCGCCATGCCAAAAAACCCCACTTTACTTGATTTTTAATAGTTTTATGAGATATTTTCGCTTATTTATTGTTATAAGAAAAATACGAATAGAAATTAATCTCAATGAAGATTCTTTATTAAAGATTTATCTATTAGATATACTAAATCTATTTTAATAAATCCTAAATAATTTAAATTGCAAATATTTGTTTAATTAAGTAGCAGTATCAAATTATAAAACGCAATTGTTATAAAAATATATATTTAAACCCCAAACAAAATTTAAACTTCCTCAATTATTATTTCTTCGCATTTAGTTAACGCTTTTATGCTTAACTTTTTCTCCTTCTCTCTTCATAATATGTGTATCTATGAAAAAATTAACACAAAGTTGTCGGATAGATATAGTAGTATATATATACAGTAGCTAACTGATGCATTTGTATGTTGAAACAACAAATTTGTTGTTGTTTGTTTCTCTAATTTGCCACACAGAGATTACATACGTTTCTGCTTTTGCCGTTGCCAGACAGCTGCCGACTTATCCCATTATCAGCTATACCTATGTGACTTTTTAGTATATACATATATATATATATATGTGTGTAGAGATCTGAACTACATTTTGCTCTATTTGAAATCTCGCACATCTATACGTAAAAACAACAACAACACAAAGAAGAAGAAGAAGACGACAACGAACAACAAAACTGACAACTTTGCTGGCAACTTGAACAAATTAACGTACAAATGAATGACGGAATTAGTACGTTTGGCATGTAGGGTAAAGGGGGGTGAGACTCTAAAGAGCGGGGGGAACTCTAAAGAGCAGGGGGGAAACTCTAAAGAAGAGAAGGGGCAGGGATTGACTATACAAATACCTCTAAACACATAATGTAAATGAGAGCATGAAATAGTTTTTTTTGTATACCCTTAATCCATGAAATGGGTAAAAAAGGGTATCATGGTTTTGTGCAAAAGTGTGTAACAGACGGAAGGAAGCTTCTCCGACCCCATAAAGTATATATATTCAACAGCCGAGTCGATTTAGCCATGTCCGTCTGCCTGTCCGTCTGTCAGTCCGTATGTATGAGCGCGTCGATCTCAGAAACTACAAAAGCTAGAGTCTCCAGATTTTGGATATTAGCTCTCCTAATCCCTAGGCATAGCAAGATTGTTTTAAATTTTTGATAACTTTTCAGGTATGCGATATACATATGGAATCGATAATCGATAACAAAAAAAATCTTGGAAATCGAATACTTAAAAATAGGGATTAAAATTATTAAGAAATAAATGAACATCTGTAAAATTTTTATTAAAATCGGTTTAGAAACGGGAGATATGAAACACTCAAGCATTGGTCCGGTAGTTCACGGTCAGTATGTGTATGTCTGTCAGCCTGACTGTTTATTCGTCTGTATGTTCAAGGGTTAAGGGTATATTCTAGTCGAGCTTACTCGATTAGAGCCTTCTTACTTGTTTCTGAATGCTTTACTTATCATTAAATCAAGCTAAAGCTCTTGATTCGTGAGATACAGAAAAAAAAAGGTTTTTTTTTATTCCTTTTTCGTGTTGTTGCAATTAATTAGTGGAACTCTAATGAATTAATAACACCAAACTACGAGAATATCTATTTGTAGTTTTCATTTTATGTAAGGCACACTTTAATGATGTTCAGGGAGGGGAAACATTGAAAAAATATTCGAAACCTTATATAGTTTTGTGTCGATAAATATTGAAAATAGATCAAGTGCACTTGAAATATTCTTTAAAGAGATTCAGCTACAATTGTTTCTTTCGTCATTTTTGATGTGGTTCAATGATTATGAATTGTTTTGAGACGTTTCAATTGTTTCATTATTGACCCAAATACTATGGGAGGGGAGGGAACTATATATAAGAATATAGTTATTAGTTTTTGGAGAACACAAGGGAATGTAAAGGCATTGAAAGAATTCTAATTTTATGATTATTATACGGAATCTGTTTCTGTAGGTCTATGTATCTATGTGCATTCCCATATCTATATTTATAGCTTCATCGATTATCTTTATAAATATCTTTTATATATAAAAAAAACTTCGTCATACTAAGAATTTTCCCAGATTAAGTTTTTATAATAATTTGTATAGCTAGTTTTAATAATCTAATCATATTTCATCTCTTCCTGTCCCTTCTTCCTGTTTCTTCTTTCACTTAGATAACAAAACAAACGAAAAATTTTCCAATTTCCTTAAAGAACCTAAAAAAACGAACTTCTTTTTCTGGCGCAACCAACAAAAGTAACAATATTTATACTAGTTTTAACTGCACTGCTTCTAACAACAAATGCAAACAACTCTAACAGACACGCACACACAGATACACACATACACACACTATGTACACACATACACACACACCCTTCAAGGAGAGCACGTGACGTACACACAAAGAAGCGATTCGAGTGAAAGACAAACAAAACCTACGCACGACTTAGGCTGTCAAATGAAAAACTGAACTGAAAAGCATGAAAAGCGGAAAACCCAACCCCCTTACAGTCCCCTCCCCCTCGCCCATGCACGATCATTTATAAACTTCTTAGGACTGTCAGTTGCAAGGACAGCGAAAGCGCTTAGCGGTGGTTGGGTTTTGTGGCACAACAGGAAGTGCCCTTAAAGAGCGCGCACGCACACACTTAACACACACACACACATTGATACCTTGACTGCGTTTTTTATTGACCTCGCTGTTGTTGAAGGAGGGGAGAAACTAGAACTAACAAAAAATTATGTTGATAAAGAACGGAAAACACGCAACTTTGATTGAGCTTTTAGTTAAAGCAACCAACCAAGCGCCAAACCCAATAACCAACCACCCCAATAACCCCCCCCCCCCCTCCCCCCTCACCACACAGTTAATAAAGTTTTTTATGACGGGGCCCGACATTAATTGAATTAATTTTTTATACATATATTTCATTTTGCTTATCAAATGGCAAATAAACAGAATTCATATCTATTTTGTATTTGTTTTTGTCTTTTGTCATTTGCATTTCGTTGTGTTTGTTTTTCGAATGTAAATTCAATTAAAATTTTGCGTGACAACAACAAAAACAACAATAAATTGGCGCGTGTTTACTTAAAGGCGCTAAATGCAAAAGGAGGCGTAACTGCGACTACCCTTTACGCCCACATTGAATAGTTTGATGTGCGCCAAACCTTGAACTAAACATTGTTCATGCTATACTAAATTTAAAATCTAGCGATGAATTTTCGTTATTTTCGCTGTTGTTGTTGATATATTTTGTGTGTACACACATACATAGAATTTACATTTGGCAGAAATTTCAAAAATTTTTCAATTAACTGTCACACAGCAGAAGCAGCAGCAATGACAATGACGAAGGCAAGAAACTGTCAATTAACAGCTAGAAAGAAAGAGAGAGATGGCAGGCAGGAGAGAGAGTGAAATTACAAGGCAAATGAGTGGTGTGGTGTGGTGGGTGTGTTAAAGGTGTGGGGGGTATTATTGTCAAAGTGGTGGGCTTTGCGTATCTATGATGGATCACATACAACGAAAAAACATGAAAACCAATTTCAATTCGGCCAAAGAGTGTCATTTACAAGAGTTCAAAGCAAAATGTTAAAAGTTGAAAAACCGAAAGAAAGAACAAGGAAGCAGAAAATTCAGTTGTGGAAAAAAATATGTATGTACATATCGCATGGACATACCCAGAAACTGTCAGCATTGACACCGATGCTCACCTTTTTTCACACACTCACACACACACACACACACACATACGAACACATGTGTCCTAGTGGCCCATGCAAAGTCTCCCCGCCCCTGCTCTGCTCTGACTGCTGTCAATACATCAAAAAAAAATTTGAGAAAAAAAAATTGAAAGAAAAACCCGATGCGGTCCTCTCCAGTGGCACATTTTTCATCAGCTGGCTGACACTTGGCAGCTCCAGTAGCAACAAAAACAACAACAACAAGAACAAGTGTGCGACCGCAAAAGCAACGAAAACTACAACAACAATGTACAAACGAGCAGTGCTGCCTCTGCCGCAGTCAACGTCAACGCCACACAAAAGTACAAGTGCTCAAGAAACAATTGAAAGTGCACCACATCAACAAGATACAACAACAACAACAATAACAGCAAGCAGACAACAAGAACAACAACAAGAACAGCAACGGTATCAAACACACCACGTGGTTATTAAAGTTGGCTTTTCAATTAAACTTTTGCCGACGCTGTATCATGCACGCCGTACAGTGGTACAAGTTGCGCAAAACCAGCGCATAAATTATATTGATGCATATGGAATGAAAAAACAATTCGTGTTTACATTTCACATAAGAATTAATATTTTAAGCATAGCCATAAATACTATATATTATTACATTAGCGCATAATATAAAAACACGATCTGAAAGCCATCAACATTAATCATAATTATTTATATATTTTTTTTGGTAAACAGATATCCTAATTTACACCACGGTAACCCGTTTGTCAGTCTGCCGTGCTTTAAATCGCTCTCCCGCTCTGGCTTGGCCTTCTCTTTTTCCATTTTGATACTAATTATGTATGTATGTTTTTATAATTTTGCACCTCGCTGACTGATTTGCCCTCTCTTCGGCTCTCTCTCTCGCTCTCTTTTAGTGCTGAGCACTTGACTTTAAGCACCTTTTTTTATGTTTACTAAAATTTGAAATGCGAATGTAATGCCAAAACTAATTGATGTGTTCTTTTTTTTATGATTATTTGCACTTTTGCAAATGTGTACGTATTTTTCCAATGTGCACGTACGCACATTGGTCATGGCGTCTATCGTAAATAAATATTTTATAGTTCTAGCGAATCCAATATTTATGTATGTATTACAGTTGATAGCAATTTATATGCGTGACTAGTACACAAAATTTACCGTTTTGCATATTTTATAGCGCATTTTAATTAAAGCTGATATAAATACAAACATACAAATATACACAGACACACGCTACATTGACATTGTCTGGCTTACGAAGGGGCTGTCTGCTTGTCTCTCTTTAGACACCTTGCTCTCACTTTATGTTAATCGGCTGTTAAGTCTCGTCTGCGTGGCATTGAACGATCATTAACCAGACAGCACGTGTTTATCGAGACAAAGCCGCTCTGCCGACTGCTCTGCAAAGCTTGCTCTCGATGGCACGCAACCCACCAAAAACTATACTCAACTCGTGGCGCGCAGCAGTGCACTAATTAAACACTCACTCACACACACACACACACACACATCCATGAACTTGGGCTTGCAAAGCACATACCCACAATGCATGTGTATGACATAATAATAATTTCGCCGTTCTCTGTGTGTTGTTATTGTTATTATTGTTGAGTAGTCTGCGGCGCCAGGCGACGCGTCGACTTCTCCATTAAAACGTTTCCCTCCCTCCCCCAACCACTTTTCACCCGCAATCGTATTTGCATTCGTTTTCGCATTCGTTGTGCAATTTCCAGTGCTCAGCGCAGTTCTGTGGTTGCTTTTATTACAAGCAATTTTATGTGCTCTGCGTGCGAGTGAGATAGACTGCTTATTACCGCACTTGATGGCGTTGCAGTTTTTCGCTGTTGTTGATATTGCTTGTTTGTGTGTGTATGTACGTGTGTTTGCGCTCTGCTTTACTGTTTGCTTCTGTTGTTGTTTATTTTGAAATTGCACATTGACGTAATATCGACGGGAACAAGTTGAATTACAGGCTGCTCCTCAAATTAAAATGGGGAACCAGTATAAAATGTGAATAATATTAATATTTTTTTTTCTGTTCTGGTGAATTTTTTTAGGATAAGTAAAAAAGAACGAAAGTTGGTGATTTCTAGGAATTTTACACTCAAGGGGATTTTTGCAAAAATGCTGAAAAAACAACTTTAAAATCTTTGTGTTAACTGTACTTGTGTTTTGTTGTCACGCCACAAAAGTTCTTGTGACCTTAACGCCTGACTCAATCAAATAATCAAATAGGCTACCCAGAAGCGTGCCTGTGCCTTAAATCTCAGCAGTTTGTACTACATTTTTAATGACCCGAATTTTGAATAGATTAGTAGACCACACCCCCCTTAAGCTTGCTGGCGATTATTGTGATCTGAGTGCCAGTGCCGATCACGATCTTTAACAGTAGGCCAAATAGACAAGTTGCATTCGTACTACATAAGTGTGACAAATTTTCCATGTGGGACAGACAAACAGATACGATAGAATAGACAGACGAATAGAGCGCACGCTGTGATGTTATCAGGGCAAGTGAACGGCCGGTCACGTCACGGATATATTCATTTCACACTGCGACAAATGTGAATGTGGCCGACCATGTGATCTGATTGCCAAGCAACAAGTACAGCAAGAGAGCGGGAGAGCTCACACTCAGAGAGCGAGAGCGTGAGAGAGCGGCGCTCTCAAGCTTTCATTTGTGCTCAAGCTTTAGCATCGGCTTTGCTGATACTTCCAATGCCCTCTACTAACACTTTGCACTTTGAGTTGGACTGTGTGCGTATTGCAGCGCTATCGATAAGATGGGCGTGGCCGAACGCGAATTGCGAATTGATTGTGCGTGTGTGTGTGGTAAAGTTTTCGTAAATGGCAATTGGAACGCTTCGATTCCATTTGGAACTTTAATTGATAAATCGTTTGGCAAATACTATTATTATGTTTTAACCTTCTAGCGTATTCCGTTTCATTTTCATTTGCTTAGCGTCTTTTTCATCATCCACACTAGTCAACTTTTCCATAATCAGGAGCGTAAATATTTATAGTCGCGTAGTAACCTCGACGTCGTCGTCAGCGTCGTCGGCGTCAGCGTCGTTGTCGCTGGGCTGTGATAATGATAACAGAAAACGGACGACAACAACGACGACAACGATGACATTGCGTTTAGCTTTGGAAGTTATTGTTGGTTTGATTGTGGCACAAGATTGCCGGTATTTCATCAATGTGATGACAGAAGTCCAATTGTTGGCAACCGCTTGAGGAACTGACCAAAAAAAATAGTTTATCGAGTTTCGGCGTCTCATATAATTAGTCTGATATCAAAGACCATAAAAAGCCGAAATGAAAGGTAAATGAATGGAGACCATTGATAAGGGAGTTGGTCAGTTGTCGTATCAATCAAAGGTATTTGGCATTCATCAAGTCCGCCATATGTGTTTATCTCAAAGGTGCTGTAAAATGAGTGAAATACAGGAAAGACAATAACAATTCTAGTAGCTTTCCATCGTTCCAGTGTAACTGAAAAGTTGTCCGGTTTATTACTGTACTTTGCAATCCATTTTCTCAATTCTTCTGTTATTCTTTTTAATATTCCAACCATATCATTATTTGTTTACTGTTATTTGTTCAATTCGCCCAAGCAAAAGCAATTGGTCGCGTTATTAAAAAAAGAAGGCAAAGTCAAATAATTTGTCACATGGTCTGGCGATTGGAGGCTTAACTCACAAACACAATCACAGAGAACGTACTCTCTCGTTTGACGCAATAATTGTCTATGCATGTATGTAAACAAATGATAAACACACACATACACACACCCACTCACATACAGTACTGCACGTGTTTTGGTGCGCGGGGGTATTGAAAGAAATTTTGCTAACAGAGTCGGAATGAGTTGAGTTTCTGTTTGATTAAGGGTGGCAAACTCACCTCTAATTGATAAATCCATTATGTTCTCACGCTCTCTTTTTGGTGGGCTGCTGTTATTGCTGTTGCTGCTGCGACTACTGCGACTTCTGCTCCCGGCAGACATAATGTTTGTAGTTTCCGACTCACTCAATGCACAAATATTTAAAAACACAAAACTGCTTCGCTCCAACAACTGCTTAGCAACAACAGAACACAACAACGCATTTACTTGTAAAAGCGCCAGGCACAAATCAGAAACCGAAGCAGTTGTAAAATGAACATCAAATTATGAGCGCAGCTATGAAATCGAGAGCAGCGCTGCTGCTGCGGCTGCTGTTGATCTTTCCACTCAACGATGCTGGTGCTGGTGCTGCTGCTGCTGCTAATAAGGGGTAGTTGCAGTCACGTGGTTACTTGACGTCGGCACGTCTCAGCTGAAGTGCGGGAGAGTGCTTTTACAGAATGTGTGCCAAGCACGGCTGCCACAAGTGGAAAAGATTTACCACTTTTGGGAGAGAGAGAGCTCGCCAGAGAGTTTGAGCGTTTGAGAGTGAACGGATTTCATTGCAGTACACAATTATCAGCACCGGCCGGTCGCACAGCAGTCATCTCGCTCGCACCATTGCTAAGTTATATAAGGCTTATGTAATTGAGAAACAACAAGGCATGCGCACGGGGCCCACAGTGGGCAACGAAAATAGAAACGGCAAAATGAGATATTCAGTGGGATTTAGTAGTAGTATATGTAGTTTTTGTGTATAACAATTTGTGCGCTGCTTAGGCGAATGAGTAATCTTTGGCGTTCGATCAATCTATTTTTGGTACTGGCCAGCAGATAAATGAGTTTTTACTTTCGGCTCAAGTTGCAGCAGGATGAGAGTTAAGCATGTTCATATCCAAAAAGTCAAAACATGGCCAAAGCCTCGAGCACAGAACTACTGTCAAAAGTCTCAACTGGCATTTAAATTTCGATGTTATTCGTCTCCGTTTGTTTGTCGTCGTCGTCGTCGAAAATAACAAAACAAATAGTCAACGGCCACACAATCAATTTGATTGGCAAGCTGTCCGTCTATCTAGATGCGGGGACTTATGCAGGGATTATGTTTTGTGGCCTGCCAAATGGGGCTAAATTGGGATTAGTTGGGAATATGAAAAGCGCTTACCCATTTCCAGACTGTATGTAAACAAGTCAAACGGAATTATTTAATTGTAATTTGACGGAAACTTTTTCAGTTGTACTTTTTTTCACATTTTCAGTTCAGCGCAAATAAGTGTATTTAACTGTTAATTGAATTCATTTTGACAATTTGCCATGTAACAGGTAACTGATATGGTTGCCATCCCAACAGGATTTCAGTGCCCTGCAATTTATTAAAATATTTATATAAAATATTATTGAGCGTCGTATTATTTAGTAACATAATTTTAGGATTCATTTATTTAAAACTAAAGGTTGTTATTTGGTATTGCATACTTTTAGATATGTAAAATATTCTTTGTCAACTCTAACAGATCATTTGAGCATAACATGATATTATTGTTAACATAACAGTAAGCAGAACAGCGCATCTGACGCACTCTCTTTCTCTTTTAAACTCCGGCGCCAAGTTAGCTCGCTTGATTGGTAGCTACCAAAATAAAAAAATTTAAATGATCTTTGTGTATAAAACCAATTCGCTTTTATTGACTCATTAAGTACTAACTGTTAATAAAGATATGCAAGAAATCAAGAACAATTGAACAGGAAAGCAGCTCAGCAATTCAATTAACAGCGTGCTGTTAACCTAACATACAGTTTGAGTAGCTCGCATTTTACCGCCGTTTGTTTTCGCTTGTTTACCTTGTCCGCTCATTCTCTCGAATAAAGCTGATCGCGTCGGTTGTGTTTTGTGGTGCGTTGTGCAGATTTTTCGTGGTGAAGCGCGCGCGTGTTGAATTTTGTGTTGAAATTGATGTTGATTAAAAAGTGCCAGCCAAATAAATAATTGAAATCATAAATTGAAATTGAATGAAAAATAAAACAAGCTTGCACTACCAATTCGTGTGCGTGTAAATGTGTGTGCTTGAGTTAGTGTTTGTGTATGAGAGTGTATGTGTATGTACGCTGTCAGTTTGCGTGAAAAAATGCACTAAACAAGAAATCAAAGCGAATTAGCAAAAACAACAATGCCAAACTAAAAAGGCGCTCAAAACCAAAATAATAAGTAAAACATACAACACACACACACATTTAAATTCCGGATTTGTGTGCAACAGTAAAATGCAAAATACAATGCAAGCTTTTCCCGTTGCCGCCGTCTCAGTTTCTTCCAATGCGGCTGCTGCGGAGGCGCCTGACTTTGATTTCCAGATGCCGTGTCGCTATTTCAAAAGTTCTTTTGCGCGTTCGCTTTCGCTGAACAACAACAACAACAACAATATGAATGGGAATGGGAGCATCGCTTTAACATTGGCCAAGAAGTCGCCGCCAATTGAGGCCAAACAGCAACAACAACAACAGCAGGAATCAGCACAGGAATCGCCCTGTTCGACGCCGCCGCCAGCGTTGCCAGCGCGACGTTACACATCGACTTGTAACAACAACAACAACAACAACAACAACAACAACAACAACAACAACAACAACAACAACAACAACAACAGTTTGACACATTTTAACACAGCGCCGGCTAATCAGCTACAACAACAACAACATTTACAACAGCAACAACAAATGCATAGAAATCTTAACTTGGCCGCCAGTTGGTCAATGCAGGTTCGTAACTTTTTTTGCGCTTTTATTGATTCGCAGTTTCTGCTGTTTCTTCTGAATATATTGCACTTTTTTTTTTAATGTGTACACCCTGTGCTTACAAGAAACTGTTAAAGTGGTATATAGTTGTAAACTGTTAGTTGACGTTACGGTTACTATAACAATGTTATTCGACTCAAAACTGTTGTAGCTGGTACAGGATATCTCACTGTACATACTCTCATTAAAGAGCACTCTCTCTCGCTCACTTGTTTGTATTTGTATTTGTATTTGTGGTGAGTTGCCTTGGCAAAAGTTCAGTTTCCTTTTTTGAGCAACTGGATATTTATGTCACCTTGTTTTATCGCTATCTCCCTCGTGCTTTGTTTGTATTGCATGTCGCCTTGACAGCTCTACCAGCCAGCTACGCAGCAGGACTGAGAAAGATGACATCGCCTTCAACTTATACACAGCTTTAACTGTTTAACTGTAGCTCTTCGTCACGGTGGCCGTATTGTGACAAACTTTGTGTAATTTTTTGTTGTTGTTTTCTTTTTTTTAAGGTCAACTTGATTTATGTGCGAACATTTTATGGCTGACAATTTATGGTTGTGTGCGTGTGTGTATATGATTAGAGAGCTGTTTGATCAATGTAAAAGCATGCATAATTGTGGCATGTGGGTGAGAGAGAGAGAGCATGTGGTCAGAAGCTTAAGTAGCAGTTAAAAGCGTTCTTAGTTAATCTTTGTCCTTAAAGCTTTTAGTTTTTGTAGTTGCCTTTGAAGTATAAGTAGTTTCAAACTTAACTTAAGTTTGTATAAATCGTACTTAAAAACTTTGAGTAGAAAACTTACAAAAAAAAAGTTTTTTGGTAGCTAAACTCATAAAATATGCTTAATATTAAGTCATGTGTCTAAAATACTTAAATTATAAATAAGTGACCTTCTTGGTAAAATATTTTGACAATTTTGATGTCATTTATTCTTATTCTCAGTCGCAATTATGTGATGCTATTTTGTCTTATTAAAGTTAATGTTTGCGTGTTCTACTTGTTCAGCTCTCAAGCTTTTAGGCCTAAACAGATTACGTCAATTAGCCTAAATGTCAATTTGGTTAAGGAAAACCAAATCGAAGAAGAAGATGACAAATAAAATTGCCATATAAATCGTATGTCTTATATTTTTTGGTCATGGTCTGAAACATCCTAAATGATGACATTTGATATGATAATCTTTAAGCTCAACGCACTACCCGGGCGCGCCATTAGTGATTATAAAACGAGTCTAACAATCTTAATGATAGTAGATGGCGCCAGCTTGAAATACACTCAGAGAAATAATATATATGTCTGGCTATACGTCTTTGAGTTTAGAAAATCAGGAATGAGCTGAGATTTTCTAACAATTTTAATGATAGATGGCGCCAGCTTGGATACACTTAAGAAAATTATTATGTATTTATGTATTCCTGATGATATATAGCTCTGAGTTTTAAAAATCAGGAATGGTGCTTGTATTCTACATACATATAACTCTTTTTGCTAATCAACTGACTGATTGCTATCAATCGACAGCTTAAACGGAAAGATATAGAGAATCTTGTTTTATCCAAAATGATAGATTATAAACCGTAGTTGAAGACTAAGTGATATATCTTCTGGTCAAATGATCAAAAACATATTTCCTGAAATTCAATAATTTTTAACTTTTTAAAACAGTAAAAAATAACTTTTAAAGCTTTCCAAACATTATTTCTACTAGATTTTTTCTAGAATATTCTTCTTCCTCAAGGTAATATGTGTGTTACAGTGAAACCTCTCTCTAAACCTGCAAAAAATAACTTTTAAAGCTTACCCAACATTATTTACTTATTATTTCTACTAGATATTTTCTAGGATATTCTTCTTTCTTAAGGTAATATGTGTATTACAGTAAAACCTGCCATGCCGGACATTCTTATTGTTTCTCAAAACCAAATGTAAATCAATCCAACCTCCAAAAACTCTTAGCTCTCTTAACACTTAAACGATCAAACATTACTCAAAGATCGCCGTTGGCCATAAAGAGTTTCCACTGTGTATTTTGAAGTTTCGCCGGTCAATGCAAATTGTGCGTCTGGCTTAATCCCAGCTGGTTTGTCGCCGGTGGTTGCGTGGTGTGCAACAGTTGTTGTTGTTGTCAAGTTGCAACGATGCGTTGCCACGTTGTTGTGACAGCAGCTGCCAACAGCTGCATTCACAACGTTGCAACATCAGCCAGCGTCTTTTGGCGGCGGCGACAACGTTTGCAGCTTGCAGCATTTGCGGTTTTTAGCCAATTGAAAGTGAAAATCAAAAGCAAATGCAATGAACTCTTGGGCATGCCAAGGCGGCCAAACAACTCCTACACACTGGATAGTGGGAGGGGGGGAGGGTTAGTGGGAGGGGGTGGGCTACGGCAACAGTTGGCCAAGATGCGGCGAAAGCGTCAACAGCTGCTTTAGAAAAATTCAAATTATGCGCCACAACGCCATTGAAGTGTGGCCAAAGACGAAACAACAAACAACAACAACAAAAAGAGTATCAAGTGACAAACATATAAAAAAAAAAGATATAATATAATAAGCTGCAATTGTTGTTGCCTTTGTTGTTGCTGCTGCTTTTACCCATTTCGTTTATAACGGCGTCAATTAAAGCCGCAAAATCTTGGCGACATTTCGTAATGAGGCAAAGCTTTCGGGTGGCTCCCATATAACATTACACAGGGAGAGACAGCGAGAGAGAGCGAGAAAGACACGACTCAAGAGCGAGATAGCTAGCTGCGGTGGTAATAGAGAGTTTATTTTGGCACCCGGCACCCGCGGGAGGCCTTAAACAAAAGGCCATCAAATTGGCTGTGCCACACCAAGAGGCAGCAACACCAACAGCAGCAATAAATTTGCCATAGCCTTTTGTTTTTTGTTTGTTTCCTGCTTTTCATTCCGGTTCATTTACATTATTTTTGAACCCCTCACCCATTAGCGCCCCCCACACCCCTCTCCGTTCACGTGAATTATTGAAATTATGTTTGACCTTTGCTTTTTTGCCGTCTCTTAATGATTGAGAAAGGCGTTAACATAAATAGAAACACACAGAAAATTCTTCTAAAGTTAATTACGGAATGCCTTACCTAATCACTTAAAACCTTGACAGCTTAATACCCAACCTTCCCGGTTTACCCTTCCCTTCCTCATTTCTTCTCTTCTACCTAAGTTAAGTTTATAAACAAATAAAAGTTTGACGAAAAACTTGGCTAGTTCTGTTCATGGCCAAGAAAACAGCAGGAAGAAAATGGTTTTCAGAAAATTTCAAGGTTATTGCAGTTTTCGAATGTTTTTTTGGTGTTTTTCCAAACAATTACATTTATGCATTGTTTATTTGAAAACCTTCGAAAAATTCAAAAACAAACCAAAACAAAAAATGTAAGTGCGAAAAGTATAAATGAAATTTTCCCGAGTATATATAAATGTTAAATAATGTTGCAATTGATCCTAAAAATAATCTATTCAAGAAAAAAAACCAATTTTGGAAATTTTTCGGAATATTTTTGGAATTCCAGGAATAATCTATTCAGAAAAACAACCACTTTGGCATTTTTTAGAATTCCAGGAACAATAATAAATAAAATAAACATCTCAATAAAAACTTATTGACGAATTTGTTTTGGTACTTTTCAAGTTTATTGCAAACAAAAATGCTTAAAGACTATATAATGTAAACAGTTTTAAGTTTTTCGCTAGATGTTTTTAATGTTTTTTTTTGGCTTTAATGTGAAATTTTATAGTTTCTTTTTATTTCCTTAACATTTCCTACATGGAAAATTCCAAGTTTTTTAGGAATCGTTAAGATTGCTAAGGGTGTTGATTAAGAAAACATTAAGGCATCAAAAAATGTTAATTTGGAAATATAAACTTTTATTTTCCCTTTCATTATTTTAAAGTTTTTCCAACAAAAACTATTTTAACAACCTTTCAAACTTAAAGCAATAATATTTTCCTTAAATCATCAACATTTTGAACTTATAGCAATAATATTTTCCTTAAATCAACCCACTCATTGGCAGCTCTTCTTCTTGCAAATACCAAAAGACACTTTAGAATTTACAAAATAAAAAGCTAAACGAAAAAAAAGCTAAATAAATGCCAAATGGCACTTCGTTAAAAACGTACATCAAATCCCTACATCATTATGGGCCAAATACATATATCTCTGAGATATATGGTACTTTTGCAATTGGAAACACATTTTCACACACACACACATACATATACACTCTCATTGAGATTTCCATTTTGGATCGTCAATCTTTAAAGCGTGAGTTTGGGGCGTGGCACATTGCCTGCCCCGTCAGGTTAAAAGGCGTACAAAAATAAATGTGACTTTTGTTGATTTTTGCACATTTTTACTCGTTAGCTGATGCAGGGCTGTTGCAGTGGCAAAGGGGAGAGGGACGCGCCGGGAGGAGTTCGGTTGAGTTGGGTACAAATTTTGGACAGGTCCCACATAAATTTATCGAAGCGAGAAGCGCGCAGAATTTGCTTTTTAGCCAGCTCTGGCAAGTGCTATATTTATTTATAGTCAAAAAAAAAAAAGAAAATTAAAGAGAAAAATAGTTTTTATGTCTATATCTGCATCTGCATGTGGGAAATGTGCAGGAAAATGCTAGATAAATGGAAAATGGGTTAACTCCGCCGTTGGCACTTTTAGCGAGAGAGATGTTTTATTCATGAAACGGAAAATGCACTGAATGAAATAAATCTAACAAAAAAATGCAAAAAAAAAAGAACTCAAATAGACAGACTGACAGATAGAGAGATAGCTATAGAGTGAGAGGGAGAGATAGCGATAGTGTGAGTAAGAGGGAGAGGGAGAACGGTAAACACATATCATAACAATTTAGTTTTTCATTGAATAAGAGAGGCTCGACAATTTGCAACAACATGTGGCAACTGTCAAGGCAATTTGTGTGTGTTTGTTTGTTTTTGTGTGCAACGGTGAAATAAATTCCCCAAAAAAAAAAAAAATGCCATCGAAGAAGTTATTTCAAGTGGTGCGTGTCTCGGCTAGACGTAATTAAAAACCGGCAAAACTTTAATTGTTAAACTTTGTTCGAGTTGAGTCAAGTCGAGTAGAGTGTATTGAAATAACTCTAGTCTGTTGCAAGTTATCTCGATGAAAACTGTGTACAGTTAAAGCTAAATGCATTTTTCTTTTCAAAAGCATGCGGATAATATTACGAAAGCAAAACACAAATTACAAACACTTTATCAGAGAAACCGTTTGTGAAAATATCTAACATTTTATTTGAACAAAATTGTTGTTAGTTTGACAAACTATTGTATTTCACTTAAAGTTTGAGCGACATAGAGTTATTACATTGTATGAAATGTTTAGCTAGTTTTGAAAAATATCAAAAAGAATGATTATATTATTATTAATGATAGTAAATTGATGATGTTCAAACCATTTTATATTAGCAGAACAACTCTTAGATTATAAAATACTTCAAAATGATGTGTTTTCAGATGATTGATTGTTTTTAGTATATTATGTCATTTTTTGATGCATTTTCTATATGAACAGAACAAGTTTTAAAAACTAATTCACTTGAAAACGAAATGTGACTAGATGATTGATTGATTGTTTGTTTCATAATATTCAATATACATTTCATAATATTTACAGATATTTTAAGTAAACAAGCTCTATATACTATAATACTTGAAAGTGATGTGTTTCGAGTTGATTGACTGATTGATTGTTTGCTTTTAGTAAATCAATGAAATATTTTGCTTATGTTAAAACCAAATTTTTTTTTTTTTTTTTGCAATTTATATATATAACAAAACAAGTTTTAAATACTAATTAACTTGAAAACTAAATGTTACTAGATGATTGATTGAATGATTGATTGATTGTTTGTTTTTAGCAACTTGATGAAATATTAAGTTGATATTTGAACCATTTCATAATATTTATAGATATTTTAAGTAGACAAAACAAGTAAAATACTTGAATATGATGTATTTCCAGTTGATTGACTGATTGATTGATTTTAGTTTCATTATTTTTTGTACAAGTTTCTTACTATAATTATATATACAAGTACTTAATTCAAAATCTAGGGTATCTAATAGTTACAACTGCATCAAAAAACATAACTTTTTCTTTTTGTATTTTTGCTTTCCACAACAATTTGTTAGCTGTTCAGTTTGTCTAGCCAAAAGAATGCACTTAAAAGCCAAAGAAAGCCGTTTCCAAACACAACGACTAATTAACTGAAGTATCTACCATATATAACTAACCAAATATAACTCTTTAGCCTTGATTAGTTGGGTGCAACCTGTTTGAGGTCGTTTTTTTGTTGTTGTTGTTTTTGTTATTGTTGTTGTTTTTGGGCTTTGGCTGCTTGTGTGTGTGAAATCGTCACCAGCTCATTAGGCAATTGCCATACCGGAAACTATTTGGCCATAATATTTGGTCATTTTTCCTGAACACTTGCGGTTGCTGCAACTTACTGTTGTTGTTGTTAGTGTTGTTGTTGTTGATGATTGCTGATTGTTGCTGTTGACTTGTTGGCCAATTAAGCCATTTCCATGGCATCTCCATACGTCCATGCAACAATCTGTCAGCATGTGGCAGCCTTTGATTGACACATTGATATAGTTTGATTTTGTTGTTGTCCAAAACGAACGACAGGTTGCCTGATTTCTGGCTTTTTTCGAGTCTCTAAAGCGTTTAGGCCAAACAATTTGTTTTGCCATTGAAAGCATCTCAAGTATGGAGCGTTCAAATGTGGCTTCAACAAGTACAAGTGCTCGTTGCTGCCGCGTCTGTCTAAGAGCCATGAAATTGGTTTTGCCACAAGAGAGTACAAAACGCTAGAGTGGGCATAATTAACAATAAGTGTGTATATATCTCTAGCATAGAAGTATCAATTCAACAAAAAGGGATCGGAACCAACACAATTCAGAGAACATGTGTAAGACATACACACCGTGAGAAATATTATGATTAATTTTTCATTGTTAGGAAACTTCAGATTGGCCCTAACTTCATCAAACGTGAACTGATTACTTAAACCAAGGGCTTTATCATCATGATTTGACTTGACCTCTTGAATATAAGTAGTTTAATATTGAAAAACTCAAGTTCAGGTCAGAATTCTTATGGAAATTGTATCTCTAAATAATCTTCCTGAGAAAACTTCCCACAGCTTTAACTTTGTCAAAACTAAACCCATTTTTAAAATCTAAGTGTTATTAATCATGATTTAACTTTTAGGACAAAATGTCATTTAAAGTTGAAAACGTAATTTTTAGCCGGAAATGAAAAATTATGGGAAATATACTTTTGGATTGGCTTCAAACTATCCATAGATACACCTTCATTCAAATTAAACCGATTTTCAATAACCAGGGCTACTTAGTGAGAGATTGAACCCCTGAAAAAAGTCTCATTCAAAGTCAGAAATGTGAATTTTGAGTCGAAGCTAATTTCATCCTAGAAAAATCATCTTAAACACTTTATAAATCTTTCCCCAGTGATAACATTGTCAAAACAGAATAGAAATTTAAAAAACGAGGGATTTTCATCTTGTTTTGAGATCTAGAATCTAAAAATCCAAATTTCGAAGTTTTTTTCTATGTTGAATTAGGGATTGGGATTTCCAACACCTTGTTTTACTTTGTCTTTAAGCTCTTTCAAATGAAATTACGCATTTGTTGTTTCTCTTTTCCCCGCCCCCTTCCGCTTTCACACGCTTCGTTTTTGGTAGAGAAGAATTCCACCCCTTTGCATGACTCAGAGACCCAAAAATACACAAAACTACTGAAAAAACGAAAAACGAAGCAAACTGAAAATTTCCCACCATATTATTATGGTATGATTATGATTAAAACGTTCGCTGAGTTGTTGTTAGCTTGTAGCTTCCACAGCTATTTCTTCTTCTTCTTCTTGTTTAAAATGCGTTTTAAACCTAAACGCTGTTAATTTAGTTGTTGTTACGCTTGAGACAACCTTAACAAAACAACGGATCAAAGCATCTAGATGAAATATATGAAAAAAAAAGAAATTTCCCAGTTACATGAGCAAAATATTTTCACCCAAAAGAAATGAAAATTAATAGTGGGGGGAAGTTAAGAGGTTGTGTGGGTCTCTCTATATGTATGATGACGATATCAGACTTAGGTAGCAATCCTTTTGATTTCTTCTTGAATGCTGTCATGTGTAATTGTTTAAAAAACTACGTCATGCTCTCCACCACCAACAACAATGAAGCTTTTAACTGCCGTTGTTGTTGTTGTTGCTGTTGATTTCGAGCTAGAATTTATTATTTCCGCCAACATGTTGCACGACACAGACACAAAAAAAAAGAAGCGCTGCCCCACCAAAAAAACAGAAACACAAAGAGGGAAGAAAAAGGTTGACAAGGCATATGTTGTTGTTCCATTGAGTCATGCGAGCAAGCAGCGCAGCAACAGCGACGTCCGCGTTAGCAGAGCAACAGGTACGCATGCGCAACGCTGCTGCTGGTGCTGCTGTTACTGCTGCTGAGGGTGGCCGCTGAAGGGGAACGCAGCAGTACCAGCAGCAGAAGCAGAAGCAAACGCAGCGAAACGCGTTCACTACTGCTGCGGGCTGCTTTACTTTAATTTGGTCTACCTTATGTAGTTGTTGTTTTCCTTTTGTTACAGTTGTTGTTAGTGTTGTTGCTGTTATCGGCGCAATTCCGCCTTTTGAAATTTGCTGCTCTGTTGAGCTTTTTTTCTAGTTTTTTTGTGTTTTGTTTTTGTATTTTACACTTGATGAACTCTGTCGCTGGCAAATGCAGTTGGTGGGGGAGTTGAAAAGAGAGCGTGCACTTGTTTGGTGAATTTGGTGAGAAACTTTTGAGGTGACATTTGGTGAAACACTTTTGAGTGACATTTGGTGAGCAGCATGTACAGGACATTTCAAACTGTTAACATTAACAGCGCTTTAACATTTTAATGTTCCCCTTTTACGATAACGTCTTTAATAGCTTTAAAACGAAACTTCTTGGCTTGGCGTCACACCTGGGCGACTCCAAAGTATTGAAGGTTGTTATCCAAATTTCAATTACTCGTTAATCTGCAATTCGCTGGAATTGCAATTGCCAAGAGGCACTTTTGCAGCTTTTGTTTAAAGCTTAACAGCAGCAAACAAACAAACAAACAAAAAAAACAATAAAAGGCAATAAAAACAACAAACATTTCCCTAGGTCATAGCAATCATCAGCAAATATCTGCACTCCAAAATAGAAGAGTGTGGGCGAAAGATGCAGTAGATTTGTACGTAACGAGCAAAAAAAAATCAAAACCTCAAACAATTTGCCATTACAAACACACACATTTTGTGGTTGTTGTTGTTGTTATGGCAACTGCTCAAAACTTAATTTCATGGCTTTAGTGTAGTGCTAAAGCTAAAGTCAGCTAAAGCTGAACAATAACCCCCCACAACAACAACAAAAAACAATAACAATAACAAATTGAAATCGTCGTAATAAGGTCAAATGTGTTGCATATAAAAAGGTCACGGAAACGTGGGCGCTGCCTGCCTTCCACTGCGCTATCAGCAGGCGCCATTTTCAGTTTTCAGTGCTGGGTGGGTGGCCTCCTCTTTCCTTGCACTTCCTTGGCTCGGCTCCACTGAATTTGAATGCAAAAACGAATGCAATGCTGAATGTGTGCCCCAAGCGTCCAAAAAGCGACGAAAAGCATAGATAGCGTTGAGACCAAAGACAGAGAGAGAAAGAGAGAGGGAGAGAGAGAGAGAGAGATACCGAAAAGAGACCTCGCCTTCGTTCGTCGACTTTGTCGTTGCTTGCAGTCCTTTCCGCAACAAAACAAAACAAAACCAAAAAAACCCCATACAAAGACCTCCAAGGAATGTGACCAAGAATAAAGGTTACGACTTTAAGATGCCCTGTAAATATATTTTGAATAAAATGCTAAGTTTTTGAACGATTTTTTCAATTAGAAATAATAATAATCACAAAGAAAATGGTTTTTGAAATATTTTATAATGAAAAAATGCTACCAGAAGTTGTTTCCTTTATATAGAAATAGTTTTTAAGTCATATTTGTTACTTTCTACGACTTATTTTATATGCAAGTTTTCAATTTTTAAGTTTCAATCTTAAATTTTGTTTGATTTTTATATAATTTGATTAGTTTTCACTTCAACTTTCTCAGCGAGTAGCATGTTGAAAAATCTAGGAAATATTGCACATAAATCTTTTAGTATAGTATCTACCTGTTTCCGGTGCTTTCATGCATTACGCCTGCATTTAGCCTGGTTGGGTTTTTTTTTTTTTTTTTGTTATATTTTGGGTCTACAGGGTACAACAAAAAAAAAAAAAAAACTATTTAAACTGAAAAACACACAACAATGCCAGAGAAAAACGTTGAAATAATGATAGCCCCAGGAGAAGGGGGTTGGCTTCATATCATTCTTCTTCTTCTTCGGGTGTGTGTGTGTGTGTCTGGGGCATTGAAAGTTTGCAACAGAAGGGGGACGGGGGAAGGGGAGGTCTGGGGATCCAACTAACTGACAACTGTGATGCTGAAATCAAAACACGGCAAAACAATGCAACAGACAAAACGTGCAACGCGACGCAGCTAAACAATACCTAACGAGGGGGGCAGGGGAGGGGGGTTAGGGCTGGTTATAACGGGTATACGCATATTATCTATGTGGCCATTAATGAAAATGGCCAACATGCGACTTGTCTAAAGAATGTGAGATAGGGGCAGAATGAAGGGGGCAAGTGGCAAGGGGGAGGAGGTGTGTTTTCCAGTCTATGTGTGCTTGTGCTGCCCGCATTGTTTTCATTTCAGAAAACTGCTCCGTTTTCGCATGCTTAATTATGGCCATTGACATGCAACATGTTGCACGTACGTACACACACAGACAACTTCTCTCTCTATGAGAGATACAAACTAATAAGCGACCGAATGTCTCGTCTCTTGGCAATTTGGCATTGTTGTTGCTACACAGTTGCACAGATGCACAGTGTTGGTCTTCTTCTTCTTCTGCCACTCCTCCCCCTTCTCTCTGTCTCCAGGACCCCCATCAAATTAATCATGCGGTATCGCATTTCGCCAACAAACAGTCAACACAAACAGCCAAAACAGTGCAAAGTTACATTTATAGCTCAATTCGTACTTTTTTGCTGCCACCCATTTGTGCCGCATGTGCCACAACAACAAGAGCAACACTTGCCTGGCAATTTATGTTTGTTTTTTGGCTGCGACATAAATTACTCTCTGGCCTGGCAAAAAAAAAATAATAAAAGACCTCTTTAAATTTAGACTCTCATAATGTTGTTGCCACCGTTGTTGTTGCCACTGTTGTTGTGGCATGCTACCGTATCTCTTTATGTTGTTGCATCTGTTGTGCGCGATGCTTTTAGTTGCTCGTTAATCAACTGACTTTCAGCTTACAGGTTTGAGTGTTTTTTGTGTGTTGTTTGTTTTAATTAGTTTTTTGCACTTCTTTCATAAGTTTTCGGTAATTGGTAAATGAGACACTTTTAATTTTCCCCCCGCGAGTGTCAACTTCCGTTAGGCGATTATGATGTGTGTTGGCTATAAGGTGTGTCTATAATACTACTAAAAAAATTAGTATCAGGTATTGAAAAGCAGTGATATAACATTGTTAGGTATGAGCGTTTGTGTTTAGGCTTTGTTACTTTTGTTTAAAGCCTTTTGAGAGTAGTGTTTAACCCGAACCTCAAACTTATACTTAAGAATCATGAAACTGGCTCGATTAAAAGAGAGACTATAAAGCGGTCTATACTTATACAGCGATTTTCAATAATTATATATTTCATCGACGAACTGAATTTTGTTTTCCAAAAAAATTCAAGTTTTCAATATAAACTTGTTATCAATACCAATTAATTAATCTATATATATAATCTATTAAACTTGTTATAGATAGCAATTAAAACTTAAATTTTCCAAAATTAATCCATTTATTCAACACATTTTTTCATTTCATATTTCGATACCAATTCATATTTTCGATTATAAGTTTATATTTGTTATCGATATATATTCATTTAGTTTATTGACATATTAAATTTTATTTCAAATTTTCGATAACAATTTATGTTTTTGATATAAACATGTTATCGATTATAATTAAATCCTTCATATTTTCCAAATTAATAAATTTACTGATTCATTTTCTTTAATGTATCGATAACAATACATATTTAAGATATAAACTTGTTATCGATAACAATTAAAACTTGAATTTTTCCTAATCTAGCATTAGCTTCCAAAACTATTTAATCCTATTAATCGTTCAAGAAAATCTCTTAAAAATTATCTCTTAAACATTAAATTGCCTGTTTCTTCATATCAAATAAATCCCTCTTTCTCTCCTTTTCTCTTTAATGCATCCAATTAAAACTCTTCTTTTTTTTTTAAGCCAAATCCTCAACTCATAGCCAGACTCATTGAATAAATAATTTAATTTAAAGAAAAATGTGTTTAGCCTCGAGGCAAACTCGGGAAACTCACACAAATATGTGTTAAAAGCCAATTAAACGCAATTAGCCAATTAGCATGGGCCATCAGCGCCAGGCAGCAGCAACAACAGCAGCAGCAACAGCCGGTTGGCCCAAAGAGCTGGCTTGCAACAACAGCAACAACAACAAGTAGCCAAAAACATTAGCAACGACTTCCGTTAGAATAAAAACTGAAAAAAAAACAGACAAAAAACGAAAAAAAAAAACAAAATTTAAAATTGTGCACGCTGTGTATTTTGCTGGTGCTCAACTCAACTCTTAAGCGTGCAAATCGTTGTCCCAATTTTTTCAAGCATAAAAACTGACGACCGCTAGAAATATATAGAGAGAGCCCCCCTCCAAAGAGTGAGGGAGACAAGTAGAGTGTGAGAGTGAGCGAGTGAGGGAAGAAGTGATCAAAGAGCTCTGCTCATAAAGTTGCTTAAATATGACTAAAATAAAAATCACAAAAAAAATAGTAATAATAATATCTTTTATTTTGCAATCAGCAAATGCGAGTAGACACATAAAAAAGAATTATTATGCAATGTTTTATTTTTTTTTTTTTCGGAGTTCGTGTCTCTTATTTTTTTTCGTTAAGCATGATAATGCTTTTCAGTCGGTGACTCGCTTAACGTATGAGTGTGTATGGATGTGTGTGTATAGATGTGTGTGTATATTTGTATAATGATCATAAGTTATTTTATAAGGTGCCCCGCTTCGTTGGGCAAGATGCGAACCAACCTACTTGGCTTGTGTGTGCAAAAAAAGAGATTTAAGATGACCTAACAGTAAGGCTAAAGAACCTATTTAATATGCTTAAGATGGGTCGAGGAAAGAGATTTCGGTCATAAAAACCAAATTTTGCAACTTAAGATGGGTTTTTAGTAAGTTAGATAAAAAAGTGGAGAGAAAAGATTAAGAAAATAATGCCCTGAAGATGAGAACAGAAGCTAAGAATCTTGGTGGGTGGTAAAGAGTTAAGTTAACATAATTATAGGAATGGATAGTTGGGTTCTTACAAATTTCGCAACTTAAAATGGTATTAAATATAAGATCAAGAGAAAAGTAGATGAATATATAATGGTATTCCAGAACTACCATTGTGTGCTTAAGCTAAGATTAGTTTTGAGTTAAGATTCTGAGGTTAAACAGTAAGAAACTTAGATTAATGTACAGGGATAAGCTGTTCAAAACGGAAACTTAGGAAAATACTTCTTTAATACTCCAGCATTAAGATAAGTTTGTGGCTAAACTTCTGTTTTCTTTTAGCCTATTACAAATCTTAACTGTTTAAAGCAGCATTTTTGATCAAAAAGCGAATGTAATCTACATGCTGCTTTCCGCTTTGAACCGCCTTTAATGCCAAATTTCACAGCTTAAGATTGCTTTTCTAAATTTTTTCTGTTTTTAATGATAGTTCTCATAAAAGAAACTTGAAACGAAACAAGCTGTTAGATAGAGAAAATAGAAGAGGGAGTGGTATTTTTAATCATTATACCATATTTAGCAGCTTAAAAGATCATTTCTTAAGATTTGTTGGATAGAAACAGAAAGCAGCTTTCTTCTATTTGCCCGTTTAAAGAAATTTCACAGTCATTACAGCCATTTTAAAGCTGCCTACATCAAAATAACCATATATATATTGAACGAATGATGATCAAATCTGATTTGATTGTTTCTTTTTTTGGCAGCTCTTTTCATTTCGTTCGCACATGAATTTTTGATTAGTTCAGTTCGTTGAACTGGTTTGCCATAAAAAGTGAATTCTGCCAAAAAATCACACACAAAAAAATTAAAAAAATCACAAATATGTATATATAGATGAGCGATATATATATATATATAATGTGTGAACTGTAAATCGCGTGTGTCTTGCTTTATAAATAATGTAATATAGGTTCGCGCTCGATGAGAGAAAAAAATTGACGACGCGTTCAGCATTTTAAAATCAATTTCCAAAGCTATTTAAGTTTATGGTCAGCTCTAAAATTTATGGCTAACGGCCACTAAACTTTTATGTACTACTCAACTCAACCAGATGCCAGATGTTTTTGCTGAATGCAGAAGCAAATTAAAATTGAATTTTTATTTGTGAATAAATTCAAAATTGGTGCATTAAAACATTTATATGTGCTGCGCCCTTAGACACGACTTGAAGGATTCTGTTCTGCTAACAAGTTCTTTTTTCTTGTATTTTAAGAGTCCGAATGGACTTTGTGCAGATTGCAGTTGCAATCGAGAACAAAGTAGAAAGGGGCAGGGGCAGCAACAACAACATCGAGCGATAGCGTGGCAAATGAATGTTACTTCACATACTGAATTATGAGTTTGCCACAAGCGGCGCATAAATAAAATCAGTCTACCGAATACAGCGAACACAGCGTCGACACGACCCAAAAGAATCAAAATTTACACACACACACACAAGCACATAATACACACCGGCAAAGTGCAAAAAGCAATATATTGCATGTGTAAAGTTGGCTCATATTGAAATACCCTAGCTACTGTTTAAGATTGGTTATGATGGAACCCTAAAAAACATGATTTAGTAGGCCAATCTGCCTGATTTCAACACTTTAACAAATATTGAATCATATAAAATGCCCATCTCAAGTTGTCTTAACTAAAACCCAAGTTCTGATAGACTTTACTAGACTATTACAACCGCTTCTCTGTTAAAATCCCCCTTATGTAGTAAGCCAATCTGCTTTATTTTAAAATGCTATTAGTATTTCATCATATATAATTGCCCTACCAAATTTCATTAAGATATCTCAACTAAAACCCAAGTTCTGATAGACAAGACTATACAACTCTGTTATAACAACATGATAAATTAACTCAATCTGTCCAATTTTAACATGATAACAAATATTTGATCTTATATAAGGTCCACACCAAATTTCATCAACATATCTCAACCAAAACTCAAGTTCTGATAGACTAGTCCCATTCAACTCCATGTTCAATTATTATGGAATAGCAAAAGTGTTGCCAACTTTAATGTATTGCGCATTACATAACAAAATTACAATACCCTTTCTCTCCCTTTCTTTGTAAAGAGAGAAAAATCCATTTCAAAAAGGAAAGAATGAAAAAAAAAAAAAAAACGTGCAGAACCTTTTTTTCACTGCGGCGTCATCGTCGTTGGTTGTTATTGAAGCTCTGCTCCAAGCTCATCACGTATGCAGGGCGCGCATTATGTTTGGATTTTTTGAACCTCCCACCGTCCCCCGCCTGACATCCCGCAGCCACAGAGCAGCGGTAAAAATTTGCTGCACGAGTGTCGAACCTATTTGTAGTTATCAGAAAATTAAAAAGAACGTGTGCCAAAAGGTGTGGGGAGAGGGAGGGAGGAAGGGGGCAGAGGGAGGGACAAAGTCAAGCAACGGTAGACATTGAGTGAGAGGCAATGAGGTAACGCGCAGTCGTGCGATTCTAACTGTGCATTGTGCTGTAAGTGAAAAAAAATTTATCGACGAAGAGCGCAAGAAGCATAAGTCGAAGTCGATGCAGAAGAAGAAGAAGGTTAAAATGTTAAGGCAATGTTACGACAAACGGGACGGCGTGCAGCAGCTTGCACGCGCCTTGAAGCAACGTTTTTATAAAAAACAGTGCGTAAATAACAACAACGACAACAAGATGTTATCCCACCCCACTGGTACCGTTATCAGAGCTACTGACTATGCGCTTCTTGTGCTTGTTATATGCTTTCGAGCGCGCATTACTTACACTCACAAAAAGCACCGCAAGCAATCGTTGGAACGTTTTACGATGCGAAACGTCGCGTAACTACTGCTATTGATATCAATTTGCATGTAATGACTTCATAAGGCAGCATGTAAAACGCGACAACAATCACTTAAAAACACATGTCACGCCTGCATTATATTACGTTTAGTTTAGTTGGTTGCATTTTTTTAAGAATGCACTCAAAACAGTAACGTCGCTGAGCAATTGTAACAAACAAATCACCTTGAAAAGGCATTAACGGAACTTACTCACCCAGAAGCTTCTACGAGAGAGTGGGAGAGAGAGAAGCTGGCACTCTCACGCACACTCACCACGCTGAACTGTGAACTGTGCTTGCTCTGTCTGTGTGTGTGTGTTTATCCCTGTGTAGGCAAAACTCACCACAGGTCATAAAATGTAACAATTGTGATTTGAGTGAAAATTGTGTGATTGAGTGACACTTGACTATTAGCTCATGGTCATGCATGTGCTTATTAACAGTGTATATCTTCTCGATGGCATACACATGTGTATAATTATGTTGTTGTTGGGCTTCATCAATAGTTAACTACAATTTTCAAGTTCCGTTCAGGCTTATTGACTGCTGCTGCCTGCCTGCCCCCTCCCTGCCAGTGTCTCTATGCGTTTTGCATTTCCGTTCTTTGTGCATGGGACAAGGCAGGCACTCCCCACACGTCCGTCCGTCCGTCCGTTTCGTTTCGTTCTGTTCCGTTCCGCCGCATTGGCTTTGGTCAACGAAGGCCAATGGCTTTTCGGAAAAGCCAAGCCAGGCCAACCTCCAACAGGTTAGGCAGCCCACCTGCAGAATTTTTGTTAAGCGCAGAATTGAGCTTCTCTTACCATTAAAATTGATTGGGCCTTTTGCCAGCCGATAATTGAGTGTAAAGAAAAAGGTTTTTTCTTTTCATAGCTAGTTAAACGAAAATTGATTTTATGTGGCGAATTTTGAAAGGTCTGTCTATGTCTTGTATAGAAAGTTAACATTTCACATTTCTGTCGGGAAAAAAGAACTTTAGAGCAGGCGTTGGCCATGATGACGCAGCTACATTGCAAACCGTTAGCATAAACTTGGCCTAAAGGGGTATGCCATAGTCGAACCTGCTTCTATTCCGCGCTTCTATTAATTCAATTAAATTCCACCGCGCTTTCAGTTCTATAGAACAATACCATTTTATATTTATGCTGTTGTTCTGGTGAGCCTATTATTTTTTTTCGGATTTCTTTGAAAGTATTTTTTCGACCATGCCAACAGCAACAAAAACAACAACAACAACAAAGCGATATTAATCAATTTAAAGCGTAATCAAACCGTTTGCGTGATTCGCAAAAATTATACATAGAAGGCTTGGGGTGGAGAGAAAAAAAAAACAAAAACATAAAATGATAGAAATGGAAAAAAAAACAACTTGCGAACATTTTTAAAGTGTTGTCTTTGGCCGCGGGCGCAATCCAAATTGAAGCTACTTGAAGCTTGAAATATGCTGGCAACAATTTTTGCCCGCAGGCCAAACACACAAATTTCAATTGACTAAAATGGAGCAACAAAACAGATAGAAAAAAAATACAAAAAAATTTGCCTCAAGAGACAGCGCCAAATTGTCAAAAATGAAACGAAAAAGTTTTTAAACATGTTTGAAACTTTAAAAAATATGCTTATTCGTTAAAAATTTGTATAAAAAGTGTTGGGAAATGTTTCTGAAAAAAGTTTTGCGTAATGTAACTTGATGAAAAAATATTAAAATTTTAATGAGAATGGTATTTTGGTTTGATATATTTAATTCTTTACTGATAAAATATACAGAACATGAAGGTTATAATATAAATTTATTTCAAAAAGAGTTTTGTGTGATGTATTTTGGAAAAAAAAACCTAAATTTGATACAGATTGGTATTTTTGTTTGGTATTTTTCATTTTCACTTTTTGGAAAATATAAACAGAACAGGAAGATTATAAATAAATAGGGTTTAAATAGTGTTGTGGGCGATGCACTTTGGAAAACTTATTTAAGTTTGATAGAGATGGGTATTTTTCTTACTATATGGAATAATGGTAAGAAACGAAAGGGTAATAATATGTTAATGTGTTTCAAAAATAGTTTTTATTACGTAATAGGGTATAAATTACTTTAATTTGTATAATTTATTAATATTTTGGGAGTTTTTCGGTATTTTTGTTTGGTTATTTTACTTACTTAATGTACAGAACAGGAAGATTATAACATAACAAGTTCAAATTGGATTAAACACAATCATTTTACCTACATTTTGAATAAATCATTAAGATTTTGTTAGTTTTTAGGTGTTTTTGTTTTGTATTTTTCTTACTATATGTACAGAACAATAAGATTATAATCAGAAACAGTTTAATTTTGATTAAACACAATCATTTTCAATGAATAATGAAATACTTGCTACCATTTAAAGTATTTTTAAATAAAATCGGTAACATTTTGTTCTGAATTGTTCAACAATTCCCGGATTTGTCATTTACATATTTAATTAAACTACAAGCAAATCAATTGCGACACAAACGCTTTAAACAACAATTGAAATTGATTGTGCGTAAAGAGTGAAACAACAAAAGAGACAACGAGAATAAATCGCCAGCCCCACCAACAACACCACACCCACAACTACAATAACAATAACAAAAGGGTTTCAAAGTGAACAGTTGGCCATTAGGGCGCCATTTAAAATTACATTTGTACGCCCCATCCCGCCTGCTCTCCGCCCCCCTCAAAAAAAAGGTAGCCAACAAAACAAAAGCAAAATTGATGGTTGAATCTTTGTGGTTCCACTGTCACGGAAAACTGTGGTAAGATGGGGTTTGAGGTGGTTGGGGCAGGAAAAATGTACTTGCAACATGACAGCGACAGCGACAATGAAAATTGAAGATTGACTAGCTTCGACTTTGATGATATTGTGATTGTAATTGTTGTTGTTGGTTGGTTAATCAACAAAGCGTTGCCTAATCAAGGTCAACAAAAATGCGACTGATGAAAAGATGAAACAAAAAAGATGACAAAGTCTGAAGCTATAGGCAGATATTTTCTCTATATACACACAGAGATATATGTGTTTTTAGTTACTCTGCCGGTGGCGGATATCGTATATTGAAATGCGTTCCACTTCGCAGCGTGTGCATTTCAGTTATGCGCGCGCCAGATACATATGTATCTGTATCTATGTATCTTTGTATCTGACAGATGCGCGCTGGCTATCAAAACTGAACTGAAACTAACTAGAGCTAATAGCTGCAATTAAACGGAAATGCGACATACAAATATAAAATACAAACCACACGGCGTATGAGTAACCTAATTTTCGTTTTCAATACGTGCAAAAGATTTTATCTTTAAAAACACAAAAAAAAAAATGTTATGTATCAAAATTCCAACACAAAATGTCAATAAAAGTTGCCAATAATAATAATAATAATTGTTATAATAAACAACAATCACAAAACAAAATAAAGATGGACAACAATTTAAGCTTTTAAAGTTTTCGTCATTGTTATTTACCTTATTGTTGTTGTTGTTACTGGTTGTTGTTGTTGCGCACTCATGTGAGAAAGTTTGTGCCAAATGCAGATTTAACAATAATGATAATGTTAGCCAAAATGATAGCGCAACACTCAATCTCTTTTGTACATATAACTATTTGCTCTTGAAGATGATTTTTTTTTTGTTTGTTTTCTGCAAATGACATTTTTAGTGGGCGGTTTTCTTTTTGGCCATAATGACAGCAATTTGTGTCGTTGAGTTGTTTGGTTTGGTGAAGTTTCAAGAGTTTTCCTTGACATTTTTATACCCTTAACCCATGAAATGGGTATAACGGTTTTGTGCAAAAGTATGTAACAGGCAGAAGGAAGCTTTTCCGACCCCATAAAGTATATATATTCTTAATCAGTATCAACATGCGAGTCGATATAGCCATGTCCGCTTCGATCTCAGGAACTACAAAAGCTAGACACTCCAAATTTTAGATATGAGCTCTCCTAATCGTTAGGTATGACAAGTTTGTTTCTTAATTTCTGATAACTTTTAGGGTTTACGATATACACATGTAATCGATAACATAAAGAGCTTGAATTTCGAAAACTTGAAAATGGGAATTGAAAACATTAACAAAATCATGAACTTCTGTAAAAGTTTCATTAAAATCGGTTGAGAAACACCGGATATATGAAACCATAGCGCATTGGTCCGGTAGTGCAGGTATTACCGTATGTGTAAGGTCAAGGGTTAAGGGTATTTTCTAGACGAGCTTACGTGGCTAAAGCCTTCTTACTAGCTATACATATATATTTAAGTATTGCATGATGCAAAGCAAATTGTTTCAGTTAGGTAAATTGCTTGGGGGTTTGTTATTTAGTTTAACAATGGCATTAGATATGGCGCATGTGATATGCTATAGTATTTGGTATTTATTTTTTGTTGCTTGTGTAAGCCAAATCTTTTGCCTAGCCATCAATTAATGTGGCTTTAATCATGTTTGCAACATCGCATTGTATCGAATCATGTTAGTTTGGATAATTATTACAAATGATAATAACTTTAACCCTTTTTTTCCCCGCTTTTTCTCCCTCTTTTTTCATTTCCTGTTTGCCCCATATCTGTGTATCTGTTTCTGTTTGCTGACCCAACTTTATTGTGCCCTAAAAAAAAACACACATCTGTTTAATCAACAGCAACATTAAGCTTCATAATCATCATCATCATCAACAATAAACTTCATCATCATCAACATTAAACTTCATCATCAACGGCAACATCATAATGTTAAGAAACACAACCTGACATAGTAACAACAACGAGCAATAACTTTAACTCTGACTTTTTTTAAGCCCTTTTTTGTTCTCATATTCTCTCTTCTTCACGCACGGTGTCTCCGCCCCCGCCCCCACCCCCGCAGGGGCGCAGGCGTCTCGTCTCGTCTGAACTGTCTCACTTTTTCTTTTATGCATTACTTCTAGTGCAAAACAATTTAAATAACAAGTTGGTAATGGAACCGCCGCATCTGGCCTGGGAATCTTCTGCTTCTTCTTCTACTTCTTTTTCAGTTTGCCACCATATGTGGCAAACGTATGCGGCACTTGTTGATGCGCATGTGTTGTTGTTGTTGTTGCTTGTTGTTGTTGTTGGCCAGGCGCAAAGAAAAAAAATTACTGGAGCATGCAATTGTTGCTGGTTGTTGTTGCTAGTTGTTGTTGTTGTTTTGTTGCTGATTTAAAATGCAGATTTCTTTTGCCAAGTGGAAACTGGCAGCAGCAGCAGCTTTACTGAGGTTTCATGGCGCATATAATATATATATGTATATAGTATATATAAAGTGGCACATTGATGAGCTTGCAACTGGAACTACTACTATACTTGCCACTAAGTACTCTGTGACTCCCTTACGAAGTTGTTGTTGTTGTTTGTTGTTGCAATTGCAATTGACATTTGTTGGCAGCGAAACGAACTGAACGAAACGTTATACAAAAATTTGCATGCCAAAGCCATTTTTTTTTTTTTTTTTTTTTTTGCAATGAGGTCGCATTTTAATTAGATTTTGTTTGGAATGGGTGTTCTATACGAGGAAGGGGGGGTGGGAAGGAAGTTGTTTGTTGGGGGTGGTGAAATGTATCTCTCGTACTTGATGCTGATTATATTACAAGCCTCCGCCATTCAGTTGGCAGCTTTTTGAAGCGTGTTCCTTAATGATAATAGTTGAGTTCCCGAACAACAACAACAACACAACAACAACACAACACAGAACAACAACACAGAACAACAACACAGAACAACAACACAACACAGAACAACACAACACAGAACTTTGGGAAATGGATTTTTAAAGCGTCACACGAGCTGCATATATTTAATATGTGTTTGCATTATAATAATACACACACACACAGTCACAATTACACTCTATGTGTGTGTGTGCATTCATATGTTTTTTATTATTAGCATAATAATGCAACTGTTCTCCATGTCGAGCTGTGCTCTGTGCTCTGCGCGCCACTTAATATGTAAATTTGTAATTAAAACGTTTGAAAAGAAGCTAGACACAAAAAAAAATGAACAGAAAAATAAATGTGCGGAATGAATTTAAAATGCGTTATTTAAAGGAAATATATATATAGTTGAAGATTTGAATGTGTTAGAAATTTTAGTAGAAACAAGCTTTAACTTACTATGTTTGGAGCTAATTTTCATCTCTAGGACTAATTTTCGTTTTAAAGGCAGTCAAATCCTTAAATTCTTTCAAAAATGTTGGTGAATTGCTTAATGAGTATGCAAGAACTGCATGGAATGTTTTTGAGTTCGTTCAAACAACCTATTTAAACCTTTATCAACTGAGTATCCCATGCTCATCTAACACAATTTTATGAATATGAATGAGCTCGAGTTTAAATTCGAGTAAAAACGTGTTACTCGTTGCATTTTTTTTTCAAACTTATCAAAGAGTTTAGTTTTGATAAGGTTTTTAGAACAAGTTTCATAGAGAATAAAGTTAAATTTGTTGTTTTATAAAGTTTATATCCATTTCATATGCTTAAATATTATCTTTTCACTCAATTCGTATTCATTTTGTAATATTGATTAACCTAGCCAAATATTATTAAATCTAAAATTATGTTCACAAGAAGACTTTATTTCAAAACAAAAGTTCTGAATTTCTTGAACATAATAAACATAAAAAAACCTAAAGTTGTTAAAGAAAACATACTACTGATAACATTTTATGTAACCTCACTTTTACATATTGATATCTTAACAAAAGTTAATTTCAACAACTTTTCCATCGCTCTGTTAGCATTTTAACTATTTTCACTTTTGGATATTTCACTTCCATTTAAAGAACTTTTTCATCGCTCTGTAATATAACCACACTTTTTCTTATAAGCTCTTCATATAAAAACTTTTCCACTTTTTCATTAATTAATTAACTAAAACTATTTTATGCCTATCAATTCAATAACTTTTTTAACACACTCAACGAAACTAGGTCTTAAAAGTTTCAAAATCAATAACAAAAAACCAAAATCGTTTTGTAGAACACTTTGTAAAACACTTTTCAAATAAAAAAACTCACTTTACATACATATGTAAATTACTTAATCAGAGTTTATTACCAAAAATATCTTTTTTGTTGTTTCCTCTAAATGGAGCACATTTTACTACAACCACAAAAAAGTGTGGCTCTTAATCTGATTTAAATTTAACTGTGGGCATTTTTTTTCATGTATTTTTTTTTCATGTCTACTTTGATGTGCCGCCTGTCTAGCCACAACAACAATAAAAACAACAAAAAATATTATTTTGTAGCATTTTTTGTTGTTTCTTTTTTTTCGGTTAATGTTGTTAATGCACTTTTATGCAAAGTTTGGCCACAACCAAACAAACCCACAAATAATAAATCATAATAAAAAAAACGAGATACATTAAAGATAATCATTAATTAACAAGCGTTTCAAATTGCCAATACAAATTGTGTTTGTGTGGCGGGTGGTGGCGTTAAGTGGGCGTGGCCAGCGGCCTCAAACGTTAACCACAAAATGCCAATTTATATTGTGGCTAACTATAATAAATAATAAAGCGAATTAAACCAATTGCGCTCAAATCGATTGTTGATTGAAATAAGTTGTTTGATTTTGGTTAGTTATAGTATATATTTAAGTAGTAGTTGGATTTATTAGGTTAGCAAAAACAAACTTAAAAAACTTCTGTTGACCTAAAATCCGCAATTGCCAAAAAGATTTCATCTGGTTTTTTTTGGTTTTCTTGTTGTCTTAGCCTTAATTATATCATAGCAAGCCTTACAGATCATAGATCATGGGGTCAAATTACGGGGTATTATTACCAAGTTCCCCAAGTAAATACTTCTGAATTTTCCTCGTTTTCTTTGTTTTCATTTTTCGTTTTTTTTTTTTGCATTGTGGGTCAAAGTCTTTGAAAAAATGATGCTATAAAAAAAAGAAAAAGTAAACCACGAAAAAAAATAAAACCAAAAAAAATAAAACAAAAAGTAAAAAAAAAATGTTAAAAATGTTGTTAAAACAAAATATGGTGCATAACTGACAAACGGGTTCTGAAAAGACACAAAAAACAACAAATCACAAAAAAAAAATCACGACCCGCTTGAATAAATGTTAAAAATTTTAAGTATACCAGAAATTTATTTCACTTTTTGTGTTGTGTTTAGACTTTAAATGTAGTGTGAAAAAACATACTTGTGGAAATATAAATCAAAAACTAAACAAAACGAAACGAAAAGGAAAATAAAACGCGTAAAAACATTGTGAAACAATTTCTCTAATTAATTGTGTACATGTGAGCGGGATGGTGGGAGGAGGGGCGGGGCAGCTAAGTAATGTTTGTTATTTGTTCAAAAAAAATAAAAACATTTTCCGCTTTTGGTTATGCGAATTCGTTTGAAACGCGCAATGCAATTGCCAGGCTCTATTAATATGGTGGCGCCCGCCAAATGTGCAACTTGCAACGTGCAACGTGGTGGCGGCGGCGACTGCTACCACCCAGACACTGGTCAAATTGCCAATCGGCGGCGCGACAACATTTTTGAGATGGCAAAACTTTTAGCTAATTTAACGCATTGCATTTTTTCGCATTCAACTTTTTTTTTTTTTTTACTGATTTTTAATCTGTTTGACAACATTTGCAGGATGCCAGCCATGTTGCCGCACCCAACAACAACAACAGCAGCCACAACAACAACAACAACTGCATTAACCACAGCTACAATAACTTGCCACAGCAACAACAGTCAGCCCCAGCAACAGCAATGGCAGCAACAACAACAACAACACATGAGCAAACATTAAATGTCGAGGCTGTCATATTGCAAAATCAGGTGGATACATTGCATTGGCAACTGAAACAGGTGAGTGCCACACACCACACACAAAAGACTTAAGACACATACTTGACAATCTAGATTCTAGACCTTAGTCGTGGTGGTAGTACACTCAAGAAATAATAAGTAAGCTCAAGACACTTGTACTTGGCTATTTGACTATTATGATGCACTGAAAGAAAGTTTTTGTTAAAACATTAAAAGCTAACTTCTGAAAGAAACTTTTCGTGAATGATTCTTATTACATAACATTTTTGAATACTTTTCTAAAATACGGGTACCGTAACGAGATTTTTTCTTGAGGGTTTTTATAAGCTTTCATTTTTGAAGATTTTACTTTTAAAGATAATCTAGATCAACAAAAATCAAAATAAAAATAAGCAGGTTTCTGAAAGAAAATTTTACTCAAAGGTTTTTATTACCTAACACTTTAAAAGATTATTGTTTTCTAGATTACCTTCTTTTAAAGATAATCTAGTTCAACAAAAATCAAAACAAAAACTTTATAACCACTTTTTGAAAGGTTTTTTTTCCTTAATGGTTTTTATTACTTACAAACTTTTAAGTTTTTTCTTTTAAAGATAGTTTCTTAGTTCTTAATTTTAAGTATTTTTTAAAATTATATCTTTAGTTCTATGAAATATTATTTTGAAAAACCAAATAGCTTTACATTCATCTAGTTCATAACACTTTATGAATTAGTTCTTTGAAAAATCCCAAACCACTTCTTATATCTTTTCAATTGCTCTCCTTCTACTTCAACTAGTTCTACTTCACATGTTTTTTCTTCAAGTGTAATCTTTGGTATCTTAACTCTCAACATTCCCAGCAATGACATATAAAACGTGACTTTTAAAACCCAACCACCGCCGCCGTCGCCGTTCACTTTGAATTGTTAAACAATGCGCACAAAACTTTTGCATTAGCATAGCTCACTGTTGCCCTTGCTCTCCCCCCCGTCGTGTTACTCAGAGACTATACTTCCTACAGGTGCTCCAAATACCTTCAACTTCAACCTGTTCAACTGACTTTTTCCATTTGCGCCATGTGTGCTGTTGTGGTTTGTCTTCATTCTAGACAAGCTTTTTAGCTGTTGTTCTCACGCCTTATACATACATGACGATGATTCTACACTCATAATTACCACTCAATGCCAAAGAGAGATGTTGTCATGCTGCCTGTAACTCCCTTACCCGGTAACCCCTTACTTTTCTCACTCCTCTTTTTGAGCTGACTTTTCAGCGCCATGTTAAGTGGCCTTTGTTCTGTTGTTCTGTTGTTCTTTTCTTTTTTTTTATTTTCTTGGCGCATTTCCTTGATTTGTTTTCTGTTTTTTTGTTCTCGACGGCTCCGGTTTCGGACGTCTGGACACGGTTGGAATGACGCGTCGTCCACACACACACATACACAGAGACAAACAATCGACATCCACATCCACAATTAGGCGGCACATTCTTTTTAACGCTTAATTATAGACTCCGGTGGTCGTCAAGTTTCTTCCAACAGTTGTTATTTTATTCTTTTCTGTTCGTATTAGTCTCGTCTCATTGTCTTTTGGTTCTGGCCATTTTCTCAATGAGGCTTTGAAAAAAACTTTAGCAGCATTAGTTTTATATTTCCTCCCAACAATAAAAAGGCTTTTCCAGCCGTTTGTGTAATGGTTTTTCTATCTATTACAATTGAATGCTGATTGATATCAATCAGATACAATTCGATTGAAATGTTTAAGATTCTGATCAAAGATTGCAATTTGAATTTACAACCTGAAAAAATTAGTTTCAAACACAGACAGGAAGTGCAAGAAACTTGAAATTGAAGTCCCCCCCCACTCTCTCTCTCTCTCTCTCTCTCTCTCTCTCTCTCTGTTTACCATAACGAATTATTGTCTAAATAAACAGCTGTTCATTAAAGAAAAAGAAAGAAAGAAAACTTTAACAATAAATCAGTTGTCAAATCAGTTAAGGAAAAACACACACAAATGTTATTACAGCTGTATAATATTTTAATGACATTAACATAACTTCAAAACAAGTGAGAGTTTTGTTTTGAAACTAGAAAATATTATTCTTACACTTTCCGTTTTTTCTCTCTTTACTTTGCATGTTAGATTAATGAATCTAAAGCAGTTTCCTGTTTAGAAAAAAAACCAACTTAATTCATTAAAAACCCATCTAGTCTCAAGTCTCTCCGTCTGCGTCTCCAAGCATCCGCTGGCAAAGTGATTTGAAGAGAGAGAGAAAACAGTTGGCATAAATTAAAGTTCCTGCCTTCAATCAATCGGACGCCATCAATCAAAAATCCGCATTTTCAGGGATTTTGTCGCTGGCTTGTTGTCTAGTCTCCGTCTGTGGTTTAAGCCCACGCTTTTAGCCATGATTTGTATGTAGCTTAATGAAGTTGTTGTTTCTTATTTTTTTTTTGCCGGTTGCCGTTTGCTGCCGTTGCTGACCGCCTTTGGCTGTAGTGTAAAGTAACCCAGTTTTTTTTTCTCCTTCTTCTTCTTACTGCCTGCTGCCTTTGCTAAGTTTTCCGGCGGCGTCGGCATTCCGAAGCTAGAGTGAAAGAAGCAACAACAACAAAAACAACAACAAAGTGTGGAAAATATTTATCACTGATTATATTGCAATTTTCTGCCTCGTCTCGACACCAACACCAACGGCTTTTCCCCACATCCATCCATTGGGGCGCATTTAAAGCGCATTAAATCGAAATGAAAGCGTAAATATTTTGCTTGCTTGCTTTTATTACTGGCTGCTGTTGCTGCTGTCTTGGAGCTTGATAAATTATAGAATCTGAAATCAGTTGATTGAAAGTGTTGCAAACAGAAGCTGGAAGCCGTTCGCGTTGCACACGCGTCATTTGCCCATAAGATGAGAAAGTTGAAGGTCAACATACGGTTCACAAATATGGCTTAGAAATCAAACAGCAAACAGAATCAACAAGATTTGTATTCGTATTCGTATTGGGCACAAGACAAGCTTTAATACTTATTAACCAGGTTAGCTTTGCCAAAGAAAATGACCTAAATTCTTTGTGATGTGTTCGAGTGTGTTTCTGTTTCCTTACATGGATATCAATTAAGAACCGTAAGTTGGGTGGGAAAAGAAAATTCTTATTAGATACGTGGAAATTTTTTCTGATGAAGTTGTAAGAAAACTTATAACACAAATTGTTTGCCTTAGTTGAGTGAACTTTAATATGGGAAGAATTCTTTAGAAGAACAACTTAACTTAGTGAAATAATTTCCTTTTTTGCCTGTTAAGCTTATAACATCTTAAATCTCTTAGAGAAGAATTGAGTAAGAGCCGTTTAAAACCTTTGTTTTCAATGAATATTTCATAGCAGTAATTGAATTAAAGTAATTAAGTAAAAAGATAAGAAGAATTCTTCATAAGAACAACTTAACTTATTGAAATAATGTCCTTTTTGGTTCTTAAGCTTATATCCCCTTAAATCTCTTAGCGAAGAATTGGTTTAAATCCGCTTTAAAACCTTTGTTTTCAATAAAAGATTTTCAATGAAATATTTTATAGCAGAAAAGATAAAGTTCTTTATAAGAACAACTTAACTTAGTGAAATTATTTTCCTTTTTGTTTCTTTAGTTAAGAATTATAAAAATTTCTTTGGGAAGGATCTGTTTGAAACCTTTTAAAAACCGTTAAAATCTCTTTCGAAAGGTTTGATTAAAAAACTTTTCAAACCTTTAGCTCCAAACACAATATTTTCAATCTCTCTATTCAAATCTCTTTGTGAAGGTTTGATTAAAAAACCTTTCAAAACTTTAACCAAACAAAATTACTTTCAATAAATTATTTCATAGCTTTAATTAAAATTTAAGTAATGAAGTTAACTAAAACGGTATTAAAATAATTTATATAGTTTTTCTTTACGTTGTTGTAAACGCATAAATCTTGCAAATGACTCTAAAACTGTGCTCGTAATTCCTCTCCCAACCCATCTTCTTGGCCAAAGCCAATAAACACGCAGCAGGAAAAAACTTTAAATCACAGCTAAACACAGCTTGAGGCAACTAAACGGAAAATCAAACAGCAACATTTAACAAACGAACAACGAGAAGAAAAAAATGAAATAAAACATTTGCAACATCCAACAACAAACATTTTGTATCTTATGTAATCGGCGGCAGCAGCAACAACTGCAGCTTACATTTTATTGCTGCTGCCAAAATTGCATTGCCAACTTTATTTTGGCCATTTGTTGTTGTTGCGGCTTTTTTTATTTTTTTTTTTGGGGTAAGCCTCATTTGGGCGTCGTGTGAAACTTTGTTGGCCAATTTGGCCGCGTGGCAAGCAGGCAGGCGGGGCAGGCAGACAGGCAGTTAGTCTGGGTGCAACATCATCAGTGGCAAGTGGGTGTGGCAGCATTTTGGTCAGGTGGCATCTTAACACTTTGACTTTGCCAATTTGGCAACGCCTCAAAAACAATCAAACACACAACAATCCCCAACAATTCCCGTTAATTAAGGCAGCCAAATTTGTTTGGCCTAAAAACGTTTATCTTCTGTGTGTGGCGAGGGAGGCGGGGGAGGGGAGGCGGTAGTTCAACTAACGTGGCCCAAAGACCGACTAACAAATGAAACACATTAAGTGAAAGTGGTTTAAGCGGAGAAGTTGGGGCAAAGACCGCGCTCGATAGAAAATGTTTGATAAACAAATTAACATAATCTATAAATTGTTTATAGATTACCAACTCAGATTATACTAAACACATACATATATATATATATATATATTCATTAATATGGTATCTTGTGGCAACGACCTTGCCACACCACATTAGAGAGAGAGAAAGGTGAATGAAATGCCAAAGAAAAACTCAAAAGAGAAACAGAAAAAGCCGAAGAATGCGTACAGAAAATCAGCTTTAAATCGAATCAAGTTATGAGAGCAACACATATACTATAAAAAAAAACAACTGTTACAAAAAAATAGAAAACCAAAACCGAAAAAAATTCAATTGTAGAAAATGTCTGAAGTTTTCTTAACCACTTCAGAATTTCAAGACAAAATTGAACAAATTTGCATACAAAATTACTTAAGATAATTAACATATCAAATTGTTTTCAAAAAATAGCAACAGACGAAGCGTAAAATAATACCCCAACACAGACAGAACAGAACCAAACCAAACCGAATCCAAAAACAACACACAACACATGTATGCAAAGAATATTAAACAGGGTCTAGTTGAGATTATACAATGTCGAAACTAGAGATTATCTAGGTTCCATGTAGGTAAGTGAAGTGCCTCAATTGCGGTAACATTGCATCATACTTGGAAGATAGAATATATGGGGAATATTATGAAACTTAGCTTTAAATTTTTCTATTATACATGCTTAAATTACAATTAGATTGCCTCGATTTAAGCTGAGAATATTGTGAGAAATTGTTGTGGCCTAAGATAATCCGCTATGTTTTGATTGGGTTATGCAATCTGAGTGTAAAGGGGATATATTTCACTGCAGTTTTTATGAATTTCCCAAGCTTAGGGAAAGAATTTTCTAAAAACGGCTTCTTAGTGTTAATTTTTAGCCTCAAATACAACTTTTGTGCAAATTTCAGCTTGGTAGTTTTCATAATTTAAGCTGTGTGTTGATAGCAATCAGTCAGTTAATCAATAGAAATCCTTTTCCAAGTATAAATAATCATATTCCATAACAAACTAACTCTTTTCCACTTCATTTTCTAGACGGAAACCAATTGTGAAATGTATCGTGCTGTTATGGAGGAAGTTGCTCGATTCTTTGAGCGTTATCAACAGCAGCAACTACAACAACTGCAACAGCAGCAACAACAGCAGCTGCAACAACAACAACAACGCTCGCAAACGAATCGTTATAGTTTGGGAGGCGTTGGTGAACAAATCTCACGCTCCAAGAGTCTGCATCATGTGTTGCAGGGTGTGCAAAGTGATCCAAACGGTTGTCCGGATGATGCCACAAACGGTGGCAACTGCAACAAAAACACCGCCAACGCCAACAACTCCGCCTCGTATTTGCGTGCACGAAGCAGCACAAATCTAATGCTCAACAAATCCATGCTGACCATGAATGAGGATGCGGCCAGCTATGAGAGCATTGCACCCGCTGGCAGCTATAATGCCTTTAAGGATTTCACCTGGTAAGTCGGAATAGGATTCACTTCCAATAGAACTCCAATTAATGTTTTTACCTATTCCCCTCGCCAGGCGTCGTTCACCTAAGAAGCTGGGTGGTTGCAAGTCGCGTCTGTCTACTGCCGAGGCGGCCGAGGAGAAACTGAATCAGGAGGCTTTTCGCCTGGCGCGCACCATACGCAATCTCCTGCACACATCCCAGCAGCAGCCGGATCTCACTCAACCGCGTCATTCGATGGGCGGCGGCGGTGTTGGTCATCGTCTGGGCAAGAATCAGTTGAACAGCAGTTCGGTGCTAACTCTTCATGCAGCGCCGTTGCACAATTCAACCAGCCTGATGGATGCCACAAACGGCAAGAATTGCTGCAATGACAACAACAACAATAACAACAACAGCAACAACAACAATAACAGCAACAATGCTGCCAGCAGCGCTGAAATGTTATTCTTACGTTCGAATACAATGCGGGATTCGTGTCTATCGTTGCGCAGCTCCACAGATAGCTCTGTGCATTCCACCATCTCCTCGACGGCATCATCTTCATCGAAAATCGAAACCGATGAGGAGATTACAGCCAACAACAACAACAACAGCAGCAGTAACAACAACAACAATAACAAGATTAAGCCAGCTGGCAATGGTTCCAGCACAGAGGATGAGAGTGGCTTCAGTTCCATAAGCTCCTTTCATGATGTGGGTCTACCCTTAAGCTCTACCCTAAACAGTGGTCGTCTGTCGGAGAGTCGCAACTCGACGCTGAAGTCGGCTCTCAATGTGGTTGGAGTGCCACTGCAACCATTGCAAGTGCAACAGCAACAGTTGCCGCCACCACAACAGCAGCCATCGCAATCTCCTGCAAAAACCTATCGCAATGCCAATCGTTATCAACGTTTCTCCACGCTCTCCAACGAGGATGCAGCTGCTGTGCTTTGGGTCTAGTAGATTAGTAGAGAGCATATATATATTATAAACACCTTTCCTTTTACCCAGTGGTATTGTAATCTCTCCATTTAAGTTAAGTTTTAGTTATTTGTGCCTTTCGTTTAGTAGGTTTAGTAGCTGTTCCTTAAGTTAAAATGCAAAAACTTATAAAGAAAGAAGAGAATGTACGATATGTTTTTGAAACCGCCTTTATTTTAATCTATATTGTATTTGTAGTTTTTAGTGTTTTTTTTATTACTGAAAATATGCCGCATTTTTATATTTAATATCTTTGTAAAGTATAAAACTTAAGTTTTGCAGTATTTATATAATTTTGCAACTTCACGAAAATGAAAAAGTACATTAAAAACATCAGTAAAATGTAAAAGTAATCGATTATTTTATTCAACTGCTTATCGATAAGTTTAAAGCTAACCATCTTGACAGTTGTCATTGAACACAGAGTTGTTCCTAAATCAAATCAAATCAAATTCAATCACACAACCTTCGTCCGGATTGTCACAATCTCAGGCAGTCTATTGTTAGTAGTCCTCCATTTCGGCACGTAACATTTCGCACAAAAACTTTTTCGGTATTTTCCGCAAATATTTCGGCTAACGCACTCACTGCTTCATACACAGCGATACTTTATTTTTTTCAAGGGTTTTCTTTACAAAGTTACGAAAAATATAATTCTACGAGACTCCTTGGCATGGCCAGCGCCCAAGTTGAAACCACTGTTGAGACTTCGGTCTTTGAACCAAATAAGTTCCTGCAGAGTCGCCTTAAGCAATCGGCTCACGATGAGAAGTCAGTGGTGTTGAAGCAGCCGAATAGGGAGCATGAAACTGTGCAAAATGATCAAGAATTTATAATCCAATACAAACATCCGCTGGAGCATGTCTGGACACTGTGGTATCTAGAAAATGACAGAACCAAACATTGGCAGGACATGCTAAATGAAATTACACAAATCGATAGCATCGAAACATTTTGGGGGTAAGAGCCATATTGAATTTGATGACAATGACAACTTGTCAAATTCGGGTTTTCTTTTCTTTCTTATAGCTTATATTATACCATTAAAACCCCATCAGAGCTGAAAGTTGGCAGCGACTATTATATGTTTAAACAGGGCATACAGTAAGTAATAATCAATATTCTTTATATATATTTACATATATAATTTGATTTAGGCCCATGTGGGAGGATCCGGCCAATATAAAAGGCGGTCGCTGGCTTTTTACGGTTGGCAAGAGTGCAAAATATGCCGTAGATCGCATTTGGCTGGATATACTATTAATGATGATTGGCGAATCCTTTGAATATGCCACCGAAATCTGTGGCGCTGTAGTCAATATACGTGCTAGGAGCAATAAGATATGTAAGTAGAGATATTCTATATTATCATTACAAATTCAATAATGTTCCTTTTCGTCGTTACAGCTGTTTGGACGGCAAATGGTACGAATGAGTTGGCCGTTTTGGAGATTGGGTTTAAATTGAAAGCTTTGTTACGCTTGCAATCCCACAATTTGCAATATCAACTGCATTCGGACGCTATGTCGAAAGTGAATTCAGGAGTTAAATCTGTGTATAGTCTATAAACAAATCCAGTTGTAATATGGTGTGTGTAAAGCAGATGAGGCAGGCGTAGTAATGTTTGCACTGCCAAAGCAACACAATTTAGTTTGATATAGACCAAATTTGTATTATAAAAATTAAAGTAATTTCGGGCAACGAAATTTTCGTAGCATTCTAGTTAACACTTGTAACTAAATTCTAATAATCATTATACTTCACAAATTAAATAAAAAATAATATATGTTTAAAAGTTTATCATGATTCGTATATTAATATTATCTTCAACATTACATTAAGAAATCATTATCATCATGCTCTGCTTACATATTGAATGAGTTTAACATTTATTTGTTATGCATATTTAATTTTATTTTAAAAAATTTACTCAGTAAACATTCACAGCTTTTGCAGTGTGGCGGACAAGCCGAACAAAAAATGAAATCGAACCGATTCAAATCAATCAAGTGCGTGAATGCGATTTCAAGTCACTAATACGATTAGTTACATTATACGATTACATAGAACATACATATATATAGTTATTGTAATGTATATATATATATAGTTTAAACATTTTAAAAAGAACTATTTACAAATACTCATAGAATTGAGAAGATTACATAATTCATCGAAAGTCGCAAACGCTTCAACATTTGCGAGCGACAATGGCGACAATAAAACTTACGAAAACGTCTAAAATTACGACCTTAAACTGATTGGACGCGCGTGTGTTTTTTTTTTTTTTGTGAGATTACGAATTTTGAAAGTATGAATTACAGTTATGATTACGTATGGGCGCAAATGAGTGTTCTTATTTTTTATGCGAGTGCGTGCGTCAAGACATACACTTAAAGCCTACACAAAACATTTTCAAATGGAATACACTTATTGGAGTATAGGAGCATTAAGCTTGAGCTTAGCTGATCAAATTCGACCAACGACGGCCTTGTTTTTACGCGTAGGCTGCACGGAGAGCGGCGGCACGACCAACATCTCAGACTGTGATGATGGTGAACTGCTACGCATGCTAGAGCATTCCTCATCAGCGACTTCCTGTAATATTCAAACGATTAGTAAACTAGTCAAAAGCAAAAATTTTTCTAAACTAACATTAATGTTGGTGCAGCTGGCCAAACGCATTTGTGCCAGCTGCGATGCTGGCGTCAAGGAGTTGGTGCTGCCGAATGGTGATGTCATCATTGTGGAAACTGCACGTTTCAGCTTATTGGGCGTTTTATTGAAAGAAAATGCGCGTCCAACCTGGCAAAATATAAGAAAAATTGTTTAAATAACAAGTTTATTGTATAAGCCTTCATGGAAAACTCACCTTAAGACGTGTTTTGGCTGCCAGTTTAAAGGCCTTGCTTAATGTGCTAACATTAACATCACTAATGTCCACCTCCAGTTCCAGTGAAGTACGACTCATAAGCATTTTATCCTAGAGGTGGAAAAGACATAAATAATTATATGGTTTCCGCAATTAACAGTAGTTTCTTGACTTACCGGATCTGTGCGACATGTGTGAGCTGCAATTTGCATACACAACTTTTTGAGATAGACCAGCTTATCAGTCTCCTCATCGATGATGCCAAACGTGTATAGTTTCTCCTTCTCGCCGCGTTGCAATAAACCAAAGGCACGCGGACTATCTGTGATGTCGATGACAAAGCGTATCGTATTCAGTGATATCAGTTTGATGTGCTTATGCGTCTTGGTCGTGCTCGGCGACTTGGCCGAGTTGAAGGCACGCGAACGTCGCTTGCACAACTCAATGGAATCTGAGAACAAGTACAGCAAAAGGCTATCGCCACGCCCACTAAGTGAGTCAGAGAGCTCGTTGACTTCGCATTTGGATATGAAACTGCGATTGGAGCTAACCAAATGCGCTGGACAGCCATCGATATCGTTAAAGATGTCAAAGATAGCCATACGTGACTCTGTGCGACGTTTGTCCTCGTTGATGTGCAGCGTCACCTGCTTGATGGCCTTCAGCGCCTCCTCGAGACGCACATGATCCTTGTTACTGTTACTCGTATGCTTCAGTATATCGTTGAGCAGCAGACTTATGCTAGGCAAACGCTGCACAGGTCTTATCATCAGATCCTGCAGGCTCTGGCGACCACATTCGGGCTTTGTTTGATTAATTTTGAGAAAGGCATGGAAGCGTGGATATTCACGATCACAGTAGAGCAGCTGCTCCTTCATCTGCTCATAGAAATTGACATAGGGTGGATAGGCTTTGATCAGCTCATCCCGATGCTGAATAATGATATCACCAATGAGACAATCCTCGCGCCAATTGGCATGTAGTTTGCGTAAATGCTCCAGCATGCTTTGATGCACCTCGTGTATGGGCAGAAAGTTGCCAAAGATCGTCTTGATCTCCGATTTATTCAGCAGCGGATCATTCGTTTCCGCCAACTCTTCCAGTTTGTTCTTAAACAACTATAAAGCAGATAAGACATTAGATTATGAATTGTTTTGTTGAGTTAAAGTACTGTAACTTACATTAAGTATGGTATCCATTATGCCCACATAGTTGGACTCTGTGGTAAAGAAGTCCATAAAGTGATTGTAGCGCATGGATTTCTTGGTGGGCGTGGCCTCGTTAGCCTCTGGCTCTACATGCAACAGCTTATCATTCTCCAGCTTATCCGGACTGGTCGTACAGTCAAAGAAGCTATTCGAAACAGACAATAGACCCGCATCCGATACCGAGGAACGCCGCTTGCCCGAACCCAAAGGTGTGCCCTCCAATTGTATGCGTTGCGAGAAACGCTTGCGTTTCCGCTTATTGCAGCTAATGGGGAACGAATCGCGACGATCTGTGCTCGGCGTATTCGTAATGCTATCCAAATACTACAGGCGAATACATAAACAAAGTTATAATTAGGATATGCCGAGGAAGAGTTATTGAATGTTTCTGCTTACATCGCCAAATAGATAATCCATCTCGTTGGCATAGCCATTCTGTATGGTATACCAGAACCAGTCCGATTTCAGAATGTGCGTATTATGATTCTTGGGCTCTGGTTTCGATACAGTTGTGTGCTCGTCAACAACCTAATGAACAGCGCATTTAAATTGAATAAAGAAAAGACGTATGAGAATTATTATTAAGTATTATAAATTGTTTGCCCCCAAAACGGTGCAATAAAAATGAAATATGAATATTGTGCAAAATGTGATTAAAACATGTTTTGTTTGTTTGCCAAATGCATTCATACAATCTTAATTCAAGCGTCTAACTAGTTGAACAAAAATAATATTATCTATTGTACAGTTCACAAAACGCAGCATCAGCAGCAGCAGCACAATAAATTATCCATTTAAACATATGGTAAACAGAGAGAACTCGATTCGGAATCTGATTGTATATATCATGTTGATTCCGTGTTCAATAATAATTGCAATAATATGAGCAAAAAGGCCAAACAAAACATTTTTAATGCACATTTTTTATTTTTTGGCAACACTTTGAAACGGGCATTAAATTCGCAAGCAAAACAGAAAAAAAAGAAGATAATAAAACAAGACGAATAAATTGAAGTAAAAGAAAATAAGAACTAATTGTTTATCTTAAAATTCCTGACATTGAATGTACTGAAACATTTGTGCAAATATTTGTTAGTCCATAGAAATAGTCTTTTTATTTTTTCTTCAAGAACTGAAGAATGATAAAGAGCATTCTTTCTTTATGTATCATTATAAATTTTTTAAAGCATTTTTAACATTTATTCAAGCGGAACGTGTGCTGCTTGCTATTCGTTGGGCAAATAAATGTTTATCAAATATTTATTGTGCTGCTTTTGTTGTTGCGTGTGATCGGAAACCAAAAGGAACGGAGTGTATTAAGAGATTATAGAGCGTTATAGGAAGAAATATATATATTTCAGAAAAAAACCAAAACAGAACAGAAAAAAAATAGAAACACCTCAACCAAATTAGGCAAATGACGCGACTTAAACTACAAAAAAACATAACCATAAACAATTAACATGTAATTTAATTTCAATTTTCCAAGTTTGTATGTGTTGTTTTTTGGGGTTGTCGAGGGGGGTGAGGGTGAGTGTGTAAAATTTTTGGTCTGAAAATGGGCAAAAAATCCACAGCTCGTTGAGCAACTGAAAAAATGTGAAAAATGCGCGTCGATAAAATATACAAAATGAGAGTTAAAGTTCAATAAATAAATATAGCACAAAATGTTTCAATCCATAAGAGAAAAAAGACAGGGAGAAAAGCGTTAAGATAAATTGCAATTAAGAAATTACGACGTCAGATCGAGAAGTTAAAACGTGTCGGAACTGAGAACGAGAGATTAACAAAGTTAAAGCGTTTAACTTTGAATCAATTATTGAGTGGGTTCGTCTATCCTATATATATAGAGAAAGTGTTTGCTGTGTTGCCGTTTCAAAGTGTGTCCAAGAGTTTATAGTTTATAGATTTATTTATGTTCCAGTTAAGTACCATTGGCATGGGTTCTTCGGCAGCGGGTGAATTGCAGTCGCGCCGCGTTGGCGTCAACGTTGTCAGCTTGGGAGCAGCGTTTTCAATAACTTGCACAGCTGATGTGATTGTTGATGATGCCGATGATGATGATGATGTTGTGATTGCTGATATCGATGAGATGACTTGCATGCTGGGCATTTGGGCAACAATTGTCGAGTTGCATTCATTTGTTTGGGTATTGGGATTACTAGCTTGATGATGGTTAGTGGAAAATGTAAGGGAACAGCTTAATCCGGCACCGCCACCACCACCACCCACCGGACCAAAGAGACGTTTAGCTGTTTTCTTAGTGCCCGAGGCACTGCCACCACCAAAACGTTGCATTATTGGCGCCTTGGGCGTCTTGAAGCCACTGTCCAATATGCCACATTCGGGTGTCGCCTCACGTTCTGCCCGACGACTGCTGCTGCGTGTGATGCGATCGCATATGCTGCGTAATGCCTTCACCGGCTTCCTTATTGACTCATTCAGTGTGCTATTAATACTGGCCAGCGAGCATACCGAATCATCTGCCTCAATCGTCTCACTGCCCAGATATGTGGATGTATCGGCAACCGCAATTGAACTGCGTCGCGTGCGCAACGTCTTAATGATGGGCGTTCGATCTGCCACAAAACTCATAGAACGCTTGAGTGTGCGCGTTATTGATCCGGTGCGTATGAGTTTCGGTTTCTTGGTGCTGGCGGGCAAGGCAAACGAATCCACCGACATCAGGGAGACATTGTCAAAGCTTTCGCGTTTACGTTTCAAATCATTCTCGACGGCTGCCTCCGTCAGGTCATCCGTTTCCATGTCGCATTCGTTAATCGTCTCAATCGTAAGCAGTTTGGCAGGCGCTTTTAGTATAGGCGAAAGACTCTCTGTGTGTGATTGAAATTCATGTGGCGATAGGCAGCTTGTGGGTGTTCCAGCCGTTATGATTATGCTCGGCTGTTTGCTGCTCTTTGGTGTGCTTGCCTGCACATCCTCCTCTTCGGCTATGTCGTCGGGCAGTGGCAGTTCCTCGGGCTGTTGCCAATCGCTTGCTTCTACAAACAAGCGTGGATCAAAGTGTATGTCATCTAGTTCATCGTCATGATTCTCCTTATTCGCAGCAGGCTGCAGCTGGTCGACTTCGAGTTGCGTTTCTTGTTCTGCCGCATCGGCAACACCCGAGTGATTGTTAGTTGAACTTTTGGTGGGTGTGGACTTGGGTGTGTTGCTGCCTAGTTGGGTTTTAGTGTTAGTGCTGTGGTTAGTATCAGTGCTAGTGCTAGTGCTTGTAAGGACAGCGCCCGTATTGGGCATCACCTGTAATAATATATATATAGATACACAAGATTTAGCCATAAGATTTACACAATAAACAAACAATTAGAAAAGCAAAATGCCATGTGAGTTGCATGCAACTATAACTAAAATGTGTATGAAAGAGATGGTATATAAATGGCCCATAGTAACGAGCTGTTTGGTAACTCACAACATGCGAGCACTCGGGATCATCCAGTTCGGCACAAACGCCGCCATTCTCGAGCAGCACATCGACCATATGCTGATGCTCCTCAGCGGGAAAGCCAAAGAAGCACACTTTCTGTCCCTCGAATGCCTTCAAGCGATGCACTTTGGTAAAGTTATCCTGGGTTGCATCAAACTCCAATGAATCACGAGCTGACCAAGCGGCATAAACCCAAGCTGGACGCACTACAGTCAAACGAAATGTTTTGGCGTATCTATTGGAAGAAGGTTCAATTAGTTTTCACCCTATATATATATCACCGACTCTTATACTTACTGATATTTTTCACCGCCACTACTATTACAAATCAAATGCGTGGTCTTTGTATTCAAATCCTTTTTGATGCAACCGCCCATGGAGTGTATGAGATTTACAAGTTTTGTCTGTAAATGGAAAATGTTTTTTATATTATTGCATTGCCACGGGAATTCGGTTGCAACAACTACTCACTAGCTCATCCTTTTTGCGTATGCCGGTGAAGCAAGTGACGACGCCACGCATTGCATAGTTGTAAATGGGCCGAGTATTTTGGCCCAATGTCTGCTTCATCTCAGCCGCATACTTCAAAGCGGGTGGGCCCAAAATGCTGCAATGCCAAAAGTGAAATGCAATTAAATATTTATGTGGCACACTTTTGCAAGTTATGCAAGGCAATATTTTGTGTGTGTATATCTCTTTCTGTTTCTTTAATGACCCAATTGACCTTGGCCATTGTGCTGTTATTGTCTCGACCATAATTCAATTATTCAGAATCACTCAAAAGACTTTAAATCGATTATAAGCGCCTTCAATTGCACAGCCGACTAGAACTGCAACCAGTCCGACTGCTGCTGGTACGTACGATCAGGCAATCCACGAGTGACTGCAGCAACGTAAAACGAATCCACTTGAAATCCAACTCAGTTGCAATGCACACACACACACACACACACACAGAGAAATACAAACATACAACAACAGACGACACCAGGTGGCAATTGCTGGGCAATGTGTAAACAACAATCAAAAAACGGCAGACGAATACTCACTGAACTTTAACTTGAGCAACCCACAATATCCCACCCAACAAACCCCACCAACCCACTCCACACAACCACAACTCATCTTGTGGCGATCAATTTGTTTAAGGGCCTTTTTGTTTATGAGACTATGAGAGAGAGGGGCAGGCAGCTGCCAATGTGGCTGACTGTACACACTGAAAATGAAAAAGTCCGCATAACCGGAAGTTTTTATAAACAAATCAATCGAGCGGAAGTGGGCGGGAGATGCCTGCCTGCCTACTGTTTAACTGCCTGACGGACGACTGCCTGCCTGCCTGCAGATGTATTTATGATTTTTTATTAATGAAAATTTTCACGTTTTTTTTTTTTTTTATTAAATAAGCACGCCCAACACAATATTGAAATTAATTTATATAGATTAAATTGCGTACATTATATTCAATCATTCATTCATGCGTTATTCGTGGTGGATACATGCAACACCCTCTGGCAACGGCTGCCACATTAAACGGTTGAGTAACAACAATGCGAAACGATAATCAAAATTATAAATATAGAAGTAGCAAAGTTCCGGGAAACCTTATTCCGTTCATAAGAAATAACTCAAGATTGATATGAAACACACATTAAAAATTGGGGGAAAAAAGTATTCATATTTTTGTATGTGGAACTCGCAAAAGTTATGGAACACCAAATCACTTTAGGGGAGTTTTTACTAATTAGTTTACCGAATATTTCAATTAACTTAACCGTCAGCTCTTCAATAAAATACGAATCTTATTCACACTGAATCATCTACTAGCATAATATTCTGTAAATCACACTCAATTAGTTCAACTTTACCAAAAAAAGCGAAAATTCCCCTTTCCCAAATACATGTTTAGGCACTTGAAATCTCTGTATTCCACGGAATGACACAACACAACACGTTTGTTTAGTTTATTGTTAATTGGTCTTACATATCCCACAATCTATTGCACAATGCCTGTCGTTTCAAGTTAGTTGGAAGTCCAAAACAAATAAATGAAACACAGCATTTGGTAACTTAAACTTAAAGACTTGTTCCAAACAGCGCACAACTAATCCACACTTGAGTTTCACCTGATAAGGCGACACTTCTCACAGCTTTCACACCACAACACACAACAACCAGATACTATGCACTTATTTCACACGGAGAGAGAATCACTTTTCTTCAGCCAACTCTTACCACAAATGATAAACTGCCATATGCAGTTAGTAGTTATATTTTGAATAAACTTAAACGTTTTTGTCTCTCAACATAAGTTGAATTTTTCACTAAAAAATTCACGAATATATATATTTTCCGTTTTATCCGAAAAAGCGTCTTCGAATGATTCTAACGGCACAACTAAACAAACACAACTGTTGCGCGTTTCTGGCCTGGGAAAAATGATTGAACCAAATGCCGAACCACAACGACGACGACTACGAGGGCGGCGACGACGAAGGCGGCGGCTGCGTTGTGGAAATAGAAAATGCCACTTGATGGCACACACTCTCAAGTGTCATATATATAGATATACTACTCTCAAATGCCAGAGAAACCCACAAGCCAGATGACAAAATGATAAACAAAGCACACATATCTGAGTGAATTTTTGATAGGAAAGAGAGTGGAACGTAAAGGTTTGACAGGTGAATTTATGCAAATATTTGTGGAAATATATATTTCTTGGAAATTTAAGCAGAATGAGGAAAACCCGAAAAACGCTTAGTCAAAGCTAAAAAATGCGCAGCGCGTGCTGTTTTCCTCTCAGCTTTTGGGAGGAGGCGAAAGAGAAGCGAAGAAAGCTGATTGAAATGATTCGATCTCGACCTCGAAAATCGGACCATGGATGAACTGTTGTAAAGTGCGCTGATCCCATCAGCCCCCAATCACATCATAGAGCCCCATTACCACTCGAACTTTGCGAGGGTCAAAACTATAGAACAGTCAATGACAGCAGTTCTTCTCTCCACACAATCAAGATCCCCCCCTTCCCTTACGCGTCGGCTTTCCCCACACACTTCACACACAATTAATTTGCCATACTGTGAAACTTATAAATTATATACATATATTTTATATATATATACATAAATATCCATAATAAAAAATATATATATTTTCTGCGATTTTTTGTTGTTGTTTTCCATAAGAATTTCCGACTTGTTGGCGACGCTTTTCACACTTTTCTTCGCGTCTTTTTGACATCGTGTTCCATATAAAATATATTATATCTTTTTTATAGAATCTTGGCGCCAAACTATTGCTGCAATATTGCGCAACCCCTCTCTGTTGAGCACCCCCCGTTCCCGACCACCTCTGCAATAATCAGCTAACGATTCATTTCGATTTCATTAGAAGAATTTGGCTTAAAGAAATTCCTTAGCCAAAAGAGATTTGTCATCTGTGTTTTTGTGTTTTATGTTGTTAGGCAAATTTCGGAATTTTTCATTTTCATTTTATGTTTAAATTTAAACAGTTTTTCAAAAGTTGAATGAATGAAAGCGCCCCAAAATAGGCAATGTCGCCCGCCCCAAAAACGGATGCGCAATGCAGTCGTCAAATGAATCAGTTTTTTGTTTTCTATATAATTAATCATTCAAGTATTTAAATTGCACATCTATAGACAATAAGATACATATATAGTCATGCTGGCGACGACGACGAATAACAATTAACAAGATCTTTGTGGCATAATTTGTGTTTTGCGAGTTTAAGTGGTCGTTAAGTATACGTGTATGTGTGTGTTCGTGTGCTTATGGGGAAATTCTCAAGAGCCATTCAAGGAATTTAATCGGAAGGCCTGCTCCCATATCTTTTTCTCACCCTCTACTATTTTGCATTTCGCAGTAAGACCAATGAAAAAAAACGAACAAAGTTCACATGAAATTTAAACAAGCACATATGGTCATTATTTGGCTGTAATATACAGATTGCAGATTGTATTTTTCCTCAGTAAAGGTCGTCTAGTTTTATGGGTTTCCCTTGGAAGCAGGGACCCCCAAATAAATCAATACAAACAGTTTTATGTTTTCATCACACATACATTTAATACCACATTCCACAGCGGTAATGTGGTCAAGTTTAGTCAAGGGGGAATTTTTCCATGACGATCTGGCAACACAATAACATAAAAAATCCTTGTAACGTTAAGTTGGCTGCAGCTGCATTCTTAACAAGAATTGTTTACAAAAAATCAGAGCATAATTAATTACTGAATCAATGACTAAGACGGCTTCATTTTTCACTTCCTACAATTTGGAAAACAACCATATATATAGAGTATTTTTTTGTCAATATAATTCATAACTAATTAAGGTGTGTATTTTTAAGCATTATGATAAATGCCATCCACTTATACATTTTACTTCGAACTAAAAACAATTTTAATAACAACAAGAGATATATACTAGATATATATATATATGTGTATTTGTAGTATATAAACATTCAAAACATGAATGAAATTTTTGGCAAATAAATAATAGATCTTTATGGGGTAGGTGAGGAGAGGCATGCCTCATCACACTCTTCCGTTTCTTTACTGTGGTTTCTTACATGATTTGTGCGAAAAAAAAGAAAGAAAATAGAAATGTTTAACATGAAAGCATAACACAAGCATTAGAATCATCCTCCACTATCCGCCCTGGCATCATAACAAACGCATTTCTTGACCTTGAATATGATCGTTAATATATATAAATACACAAAAGATAAAAACATAACAGAAAAAGAAAAGAGTGTTAATCGCTAATGAGGCCTGTGCATGTTATTCTTTCTTATTGTTTGGGTTGTTATCGATGTTGTCGTTGTTCTTATTGTTGTTGTTGTTCTTATTGTTGTTGTTGCTGTTTGATTTGAATGTTGCCATTACTGCGCAGCGGGTAAATTAATCAAGCGTGGCGTCGCTTAATGCCGCAAGTCACAAATTTGACAACAATTTGTAGCAAAAAAAACTGTGCAGAAAATATATTTTAAGAGCAAAATGCTTTCTAGAGTTGTTAACTAGCTAATACCCTACACATTTAACACAGATATGCAATACCTTATGCAATCCTATTTATCATATACTCTATGATTACAGGGTATTTAATCTCATCTTGATAAATGTTTGTTGTCAACGCTTTTTCATGCTGTCAAATCTTTTGAGTGATCCAAATGGGTTATGTAGGGTAGTATTCTAGGCGGGGTAGGGAGCGAGGGGAACGCAGGCACATGCGTATGTCTCAATTTCAAAATTGTTGGCTACTGGCGTTGCTCAACTCGTGGCTTATTCTCAGTGGCGTCATGTCGTGTCTTGTTCAATTTGGTGACATTATTCTCAAATGTAGATATTTATAGATTTTCATGTCTTATTCTAGTTATATCTTTAGTAGATCTATGGCATATATGTATATATATGTTTTCCATAAAAACTCTTACCATTCCTTTTGCTTGTGTATAGCATTAAAGATCTCATTCTCAAAGTCCTGCAGCACATAGAATGTGCGCCATTCCATATCATTGATGATGTCCAGACCCGTCTCCGATTGGATGACGGGCAGGCCAAAGCTTTCGGCTGCCTGCACCGCATCTGCATCCTTACCAGCCTCGCCCACCAAACAGATGCGTGCGGGCATCTTCGACATAATGGACATTTCTGCACAAAAAAAGAAGAGAAGAAAAAAACAATTGAGATGAGAATAAGTATGACAAAAAGGCATTAGTACGTATGTTTTTTGTTCGTTCTATATATAGCATAAGATTATTATAATATTTTAAGTTTTCTCTGAGTGCTTTGGACATGACACAGAACTCTCGTTGCGGGCGTATGTATATGTATGTATATTCGACTATAATATGCTCTGTTTATGAGCTTAAAAATACTTTGCCATAAGAAGAAAGATATAAACAAATTACTAATGTTTGAGTTGTGGAGATCGTTTGCCTTTACCTTACCCCACCCCACCCACCTAACCTTTAAACAAACCTACTAAGTACTCTTCTTCTTCTTTGCACAAAATAGCCCACTAAATTTTAAGTACACTTCGTTCCGTTCAGGCAAAGTTTGGCGCTATGATTTATGGCCATCAGCATTTGTTTGTTTATGCAAATTGCAAAAATTTGCGCGAGTTAAAGTCGAGTAGGCGTTGCACACAACGCAAAGGGGAAAGAGAAGAGAAAGAACACAAACACACATACACTCTCTCTCTTCTCTCTCTCTCTCTCTGTGTGAAGGGCAACGTTTCGTTGTCGATCATTTTGGCAGCAATTTTTGTGAGCTGTTGACATCAATTTTAATTGTGATCGCCAAGTGCTGATTGTTGCCATTAAGTATTATTATTATTATTGTTTGTTTGTTGTTTGTTTGCAATACTTATGTATACATCATGGGTACTGCGCCCCCCCGCTTCATCTTCCAACCCTGTTGCTGCAACCTTCAGATCATTGCCATCGTAGTAGTTTTTGACATGCCGAAAAGTGTACAAAACACACAGAGGGGGGAAAATGCAACGAACACTAACTGCGAACATGTTCAAGTGCATACAGTTTTCCATATGCCCCACCCACTTTGCTTCCCCGCGTACACCCTCCCCCTTGGCTTGGGTGGCACACACAGCACTTGTAGTTGTGCATTAATTTTATCCAGAATTGTGCAGCTGTAACTGATGCCAATTGCGCTTTTGTATCTCTGCCGCTCGAGACAACGAAGATGAAGACGATGCAACGTCGCCACTTGTGCAATTGAGCAAAGTCCAGACAATAACCATACCAACCCCCCCGACCACCCCCTGGTTGCATAGTTGCATGATACAACAACGCCACATGACGCATGGAATTTTTCAAATAACTAAATAACCAAGTAGTTGTTGATAAACACGGCAAATATTGTACAATAGCAATATTTATGGGCTGCTAGATTTTGTTAGTTCGCTTTTTGTTTTTTTTTTTTTGTTATTATGTTTATAAAAGGTGTAGAAAATGCATCGCATGACACGTGAACACAAATGCAACTATTCTATAGCGTTCTATATCGTGTTGTTGTGCGTCATGGGGAAATACTTAGGAATGCAATAATTCGATATATAATGATGCACCCCAAATGAAACAGTTGTCCAACACATGTGTGTGTGTGTGTGTGTGTGTGCGTGTTTGGTATTATATTCACAACACAACTGCAATAATAATGGGTGAGGGATATTACTTTATAAACAATAAGAGTCTCTCACATGTTCGAGTTGTAAACAGTTATTTGTCAAGCTATATAATGTTTATTTAATCATAGGGTAATCGATTTCAAAGTGATTTCTAAGAAAAAACGGCGAATAAAATGTGTTGTGAAACATTTGTAAAGTTAACTGGAAGCACAATAATCATTATTTGATAGGTATTATTATCTTATATCTTGTTTATATAGTATATGTATTATTTTTCGAGTTCAAAAACTGTTTATAAAGCATTTCACATTTCAATTTCGTTCTGCTTGTGTTCCCCAAATATCTGTTTGGTCTGTTGAAGTTTGTTTTTCGCTTGATTTCAAAAATTTCCAAAGATGTTTTTAATTTAATTTATTGCTATGCCGATTGCATTCAAGTATCCTACACAAAAAGAAGAAAAAACACTTTTTCTTACAAGATGGTTTCTGCATTTCTAACCCCCTTCCTCCTATACCTGAGATATAATCCCTGTGTGATCCCTGGACGAAATAAAATACCTGTGAAATCCTCATACACTTGACATAGTGCGGCAGCCTGTTTAAGATTCTTCTTTTTGACTTCCTCGGGCGCTGTGTATGTAAAATACGAACACGCCTGACGATGAACCGTGACCAAATTGTTGCACCGTTTGTTGCTGTTGCTGTTGTTGCAGCCGCTGCCAAAACTGAGCATTGGCAAGTGCAACATGGCGAGTCGAGTCGAGTAGACGTTTAAGGATCAAAGTCTGAACAGCAACTAAGTGCAAAATGTAAAAATTTTTGCATGAGAACAAACGCAGTCAGGCGGAAGCCACAGGTGTTCTCCACACCTCCGCAGAGGAAGGGAACAAATGCACACGCACACATAATACAGGTTAAGGGCAGTGTGCGAAACGACCTCACACACTCACACACACAAACACACGCACACCCGCACAGGTGGTGCAGCAGCGCAGGAGGGAAATAATAGCAAGGCATTTGCTATGGGAATTTCCCTTTTTGCCGTTGCCTGCGCTCGTTTAGTTCTTCTTCTTCTACTAGTACTCGGTTTCTTCTTTATTGCTGTGGGCTCAGTGCCAAAAACATGACGAAAAACTAATTGAGTGGCATTTGAATAATGAAAAAAATAAAAAAAATTCTCCTAGTATAAACGCATATGTTTTGGCCCAAAATCGACTCATCAATGTGGAATCTTGTAACGAAAATTACGTTGTCAGCTTGCCAAAGGGAGCCTTGACGCAGTCGCAGACGCTAGAAAACCTTCATAGACACTTTCGGCTCGTGTGTGTTTATTTGTAAAATGTCATTAACATTGAGCCATTTAGTAGAAAGCGTTTGACATGTGTACGCTCTCTCTCTCTCTCACTCTGTCGCTGTTAAGCATATGTATACCCGGAAGGAGGGCATACGAACGGACAGAGGGGAAAGCGAACGTGCAAAAGTGGTAGGTAAATCTAGTAACAATAACAGAAAAAAAAAAAAAAACACCCAGTCGCGAGCGCAAGAGCGAGAGGGAATTTATCTTCTATTCTACCTAAGGGCGCTGCGCAGGCAGGAACTAAGTCGCGACGGCGGCTGCGCCTTGTTGTTTTTAGCTGTAAGCGTTGTTCTTGTTGTTGTTTTGCGTTGTTGCTAGCCTGGTACAGTGCCGATGTTGGTTGAGTGCGGGACGAGGGACGAAAAACGTTTAGCACACATTGGCACACTGATGCCGAGCGGCTGCCATTCGCACAATATAAATAAATATGTTATATACCCCCAAAATAAATTTAAAAAGAAGCTTAAAATTCTATGACGCGTTGCCGTTTGGGGCTTTTTTTTAGTAACCACAACAACAAGAAAGTACTAGTAAAGATATTTATTTGCTGGCAGTGACATTTTTTATGTGAATACTGTGAGGCTTTCCATAGCGATGACATTGAAATATTAAAAAAATATTTTCAAATACATACTCATGTTTGTATATGAATGTGAGGCAAAACAGCTGCTGTTCCCCACTCACCGATGTTCTAAGACAACTCACCTGTTTTTGATTGCTCCTCGATTGTCTCCATTTCGTTTGAATTGCATTAAGTTTTGAAACACATACACATGCACACAAACAAATACACAAAAACAGTTTGGGTTTTTTTTACTCTTTGTTTTTTTCAATGATGGTTTGTTTGCTATGTTTTACTCATTGCTTCCATAAGCTCAATGCCACAGCATCTTTTGTTTTTGCACAATTAAATTAAGCAACGCTTTGGTCAATTAAAAAGCGGCGCGCAAAGAACACATACAAGCGCTAAAATATTCACAATTTACGCACACATACACACATACGCACGAACGCATTCCATTGAATGCAGCAGGAGGCGTCGCTATTTTGTTTTTACACTTTTTGCAATCCTTATTAATAATTTAGTTTGTATAAACGCGGTAAATTGCACGAGCTTATATTGTAATTGATATACAAATAAATACACAGCGCCTAGTACGTGTTTGAGTTGCTTTCTTTGCTGCGCGTCGGAATTAAAAATCAAAATCAACGGTCAAACACGTCCGGTCGCACGGCTGTTCGTCTCGTTTTATTTTACATAAATGTTAATGCCGCGCATTCTTCTTCACAAAATTTGCTCAAAATGGCACGGTTAACGCCCACATTAACATCAAATGTTAATGTTACACTTAAAAGAGAATGGAATGTTAATAAGCAATCGATATTCGATTAGCAAAAACAGTGCTGCCACAATCAGCAAAACCATAAATAACATCGGACAACACTTGTTGCTGTGACGTCACACACACAAGCGCAGTTACGTCAATGTACCAATATGCCCAGCAATCTGTCAAACAACCCACCACCAACACAACTGCAACAACAACAGCCCACTGACATTTCGTCAATAAGTCCATAGCAGAATTTCTCACTTTTTCACTTGCACGCAACAAGAATCAAATTTTATTTTGGCCGTTTTACCGCCCAAAACTTCGGTGTTTAAATTTTGAAAGTTGTTTTTAAATAATGCATCACCAACCGCCGCGACCGCCGACGTCGCACAGTCTCAAACTAATGTCTGGAGCGGACGAGAATCGCCATTACCTGCGTGCCTTCATACAGACATATCGCGACATGCCCGTGCTCTGGGACACATCGCTACGCGACTACACCAACCGGGAGAAGCGTGCCGAGGCATATCAGCGCTTGGTGCCCATCTATCATTACCTGAAGCGGGATGCCACAGTCGAGGACGTGAAGAAGAAGATAAATACACTGCGCACCAACTATCGCAAGGAGCTGAAGGTGGTGGAGAACGCAATACGTACGGGCACAATGCATACGCCTCGTTGCTGGACATTTCAGGAACTGGATTTCTTGCGCAACACTGAGAAATTTCTGGCCGTAAATCACACGTACAAGAACGAGCCATCGTTCTCGTTCAGCGAGAACTCCAGCTCGTCGGCAGCCTTTATGGAGCAGCATGCCAGCGGTGCATATCCTTATCGGCCTGTGGCCAGACAATCGCCCAACATAACGGAGATGTTTCACAAATCATTTGGACATATGCAAAAGGTGGAACCACTGCCACCATTACCACCTCTTCCCCCCGGCGCCATGCACCAGCCACCACATTCACAGACAGAGTATTCAAATGGTGCAAAGCGGGCGAGGCAATCACCTCCCTGTAGCAGTAGTAGCGTCAGCAATGCACCCGCCACCAGTACAGTGAGCACTCACAACACGGACGAACTACTTAACATTGCCTGCGAATATTTGTCCGGCACATTTCCCGAAGAGGAATCCATTGCGCGAACCTGGACGCACAAACTAAAACGAATGTCCCGCGAACAGAGATTACTTGCCGAACGCTTCATCAATGAGATTCTCTTCGAGGCGGAGTCAAATAATCTGCACCGTGGGTCAGTGCAGATTAACAATAGCTTCGAGCCATATGTAAGATTCGAGGAGCCGCCCGTGTGTCATGAGGAGCAGGATAAGTCCCAGAGTCCCAGTGTTCACACTTCGTCAGAAACAACGCCAAAACAGAGCGCACCAGGTGCATCCAATGCACTCAATGGGCCACCGAATGCGGGCATTCGAGATTTTTAGTTCGCCTAACAGGTTTAATGCTAGCTAATTAAGTGTTATTTGGTTTTTATTGACAGCTGCATACGCAGACATGGCACAGACTCTACATAGCTAGACACAGTTACACATTTATTTGTATATATTATATTATATATTAGAGAGATACGAGAACCTGTAGTATTTGGTAGTATTTATGTTAGGTTTATGGATACGCGGCTTAGCTCAATCCATGCGCTGATAATCGACGAGATTACGTGTTAGCCAAACGTAGGGCGAGGCACCGGCCAAAAAGAGACAGGCGCCAATCACAGGACGATGCAGGATCCAGGCAATCGCCGCTATCGTTAGAGCCAGTGAGAATGCAATTACAAAGTTTCCAGTTATCGGGAATTGCGAATCCGGTGCCAGAGCATTCAGCGGCGGCACACGAAGCACTGCAATACAAAATGATATCATTATTATTTTTATGTTATTTTTACTTATCTATATGTTTTGTAATATAAATAGCATACATTAAGGTATAAAATGTTTTGTATAAAATATGAAATCTGAAATTTTTCCCTGGTTTTCTTAAGATTTTTTTTGAACACTTACGTAACAAACGTATAACTTTTGAATTGCAGGTGACGCCAAAGAATATGAGCAGCCAGCCGACGAAACGCCACCACCAGGTGTGCATGGCCTGAAGACGATACTCCATGTGGAACATATCATCCGCACTAAATTCACCGGGTTGCACAAGCAGAACGGGCACACCTCGCGTTGTGACATACGGTTCAATCTTGTTGCCTACCAGTTTGCCGACAACGCTATAGATTTCACCTTCCATGCCCGCATAGGTGAAAAGTATGCGCAGATCACCAATCTCCGGATTGAACACATCGTTGGCATGATAATAGAGACCAAGATGCATTTTGATACTGCTATCATCTGGACGTATATCTGAAGTTAGTTCATGATAGTTGTTGAACTTGTTCTTCACTTCGCCACCCAGCTCGTATTTGCCAATGTATACGGCATCGGCTATCTGCAATGTGCTGTCGATGGGCACACGCTGTGGATTTTGGTGGCCACGACGAGTGTTGAAGCGACGCGAATCCACAAGTCCGTCACGCCACTCTCGTTTATAGTAGTAGCTGCGATCCGCGTGTACCGCGTCCGCGTTATTATCACCAAAGTGACTGTCGATCATCTCCTCCACCCACTGATACATTTGTACGCGTCGCTTTAGCTTGACGGCCATAACCTGGATGTTGTAGTCCGGCTCAGTGAGTGGTTCACCGCATATAATTGGACCCGTCAGATGCAGGATGCGATTTTCGAATGGTTGATCTTGTTCCTCCTCAGTGAACTGCATGGAATAAACATCGTCGTAGGTCTCATCCAATGCCATTATTGTGTGCACAGCGCGTCCCTCATTCCAGTAGAGTACAGTGGAGCCGGCGAAAAAGAGTATTATGCCAAAGGCGGCGATGAGCCAGTTGGCTCGTAATGTCTCCACTAGCGTTGCCATGTGCAATGTGGTAATGTTCCCTTCAGATATGCATTTAAATAGTATATAAACAAACAGCAATAAATGCTGCGTCGTCTGTGTCGATAATTCTCCCAAATTTTCAACAAATTGTGCCTAAGTCACAAGCCGCCAATTTTCTAACTGCGCAACGCCGTTGAAAGCAACAGCTGTCATCTCAGCTGTTCGAAATTCGAGTGTCGGAAAGCTGAACAAAAAAAAAATAACATTAGCATTTATAACAATGTGTAGCAATAGATTAGCTGATTATCAATTTACAAAAATATTAAAGCATGGAAAATTCAGTTCGTTCTTCAAGGCTAATTATTTGCTCAACAATCGCGTAATTGTTGTTAAAAAGATTTCGCTGGAATACGAAGATGACGCCGAATGGAAGAAACTTTTTGCCGAGATACAATGTTGTCGCCAATTCAAGCATCCAAATATCAATAAAATCCTACATTGTTTCACAGCCGATTGCGATATGTTTGTCGTCTATCCGTACATGTGCTTTGGAACTTGCCAAATACTGCTGGAAAGTATTTTCACAAGCGGATTTCCCGAACCATTGATCGCATTGATTTTTAAAGATGTCCTCGCCGCCCTCATGTACATCCATGTGAATGACTTTGTTCATGGATCCGTAAGAGCCAATCACATCTTATTAGACAACCAAAAAGCAGTATTATCAAATTTCCATGAGAGCCGTAGCTTTATCACACATGGGAAAAAGACGCACGTCCTACATGGCATTTCCCATGAGAACAACTTGAATTGGGCTGCCCCAGAGGTTTTGGATCAGAACATCAATGGATTCACCGAAAAGTGTGATATATACTCGGTGGGCATAACTGCCTGCGAAATGGCCAATGGGATTCAACCCTATTTTGAGACCCAGCCCACACTCATGTACACGGAAAAGATTCGTGGGAATGTTCCCTCTTTGCTGGATAGATCAACGTACACAATGCTTTTGGATGATCAGGGGAAAATGCCATTTGAGAATTCAACGACGCGAAGAACCTATGAGATATTTAGTCAACGTGTACTCTCCGATGATTTTCACCAGTTTGTAGAAATTTGTTTGAATCGCAATGCCGAGAATCGCTGGAGTGCCAAAAAACTTATGACCCATGCATTTTTCAAGCAATGTCGACACGCCACATTCTCAGATCACATTAAAAAGTGTCGCTCCGAAATGGACAATAATTCCATGGCAGACGAAGAAAGTATTGGACAGCTAGAGTATCAAGACGCCAGAGAATGCCATGAAGATGTTCAATGGAATTTTTAACAAACCCAATTTGTAATGATATAGTTCGATATAAGTTTTATAAAATAAATAGACAAATGTTTTAAACAAAAGAATCTTGTTTTAAATTGAAATCCATAATTTATTTCACATAATTTTCTATACTATATATATGTGGCTTTATTTACAGTACATATTCTTTTGTGTTTTTGTTGTTATTATTATATTGTAATTTGTATTTGCTCGAATCAAGCCAAAGCTAATGCATAAGTTGTGTCTCTTCCATAAATATGTTTATCCAAAGTGCTTGATTAAATACAGAAATTATATATCACTTGGCGCCTAAAAATAAGATTGGTGTTAGTATTGTATTTAAAACAAAAATGTTGTTGGTCACATGTGTTTTGTTTATTACGTATTTATATTAAAAAAATTAATAACAACTAGGCAAAATTGTTTGAACTAAAATTAAAATTATTTAACAAATAACTAAAACGAAATTGCTTTTTTTTTTGTTAACTTAAAATAACTAAAATTCAACTAAATATTTGGACAAAAATCACGCACAAATTGCTTGAAACAAGGCGCTCTTTAGTATTTTTGTTTTTGGACATCTCGTTAAATGTATAAATATAAAAACATAACTTTCTTCCGTCTGCAGAGCGCATAAAATGTACAAATTTAAATCTCATTTATTTATATATATATAATTTATATATTTGTATTATTTAGCGGGCTATCACTGACAAATAACGATTATGCTCTTCGTTTTTCACTATTTGTAAGTAGATTTGTTTTTTGTTTGAAGCTAATATTTGAAGCATAATTATTAGCACAACTTGGATTGTTTAACCAAAATCAGTTAGTACTCAGTGTTTCGTTTTAAATAAGTTTGAATATTTTTAAAAACTAAATTAAGGTATTCCTTTTTCTAGCCTGCAAAACTTGTAACTGCTTAGGTCGGATTTCCATATAGTATATATATGTATATGTGTGTATAACTTTCGTATTTATAAATATTTCACTTAAAACAATAAATTAGTTTTAACGTTGACTAACATGCCACACAATCAAATAACTCTTATCTCCTCGATTTTCGATTGTTTGATTTGGTTCCAGTTGAATACTGTTCTCCATGTCATTGTCATCTGTAATATTGTGATAAAATCTCTGATTAGTAAATTTATTCAGGCATAGGTTATATGGTATTATATACACATAGTTTGTGCTGCATTGACACAACGATTTGGAAATATTTGTTTTTAAGATATATTACATAGTTGTTATTGGTTTTTTATTTTTAAGAGCCTAGAAAAAATACTTTTTTAGAATATTATTTATTTATTGTTATGATTAGTGAAGGTGAGCATTTTGTTTGGTAGTTTGTAGAATAGCCAGCAATTAATAAAAATAATATTAGGCAAATAAAAAAAAAATAGAAAATGTTAAAAATAAATTATTTCAAGCGAACAACAACAACCGAAAAAGTCAAAATAACATACGATAAATTATATAGAAAATTGTAAAATGTGCCGGCAAGGAATATTAATAAATATATTTGTATTTTCTATACAATTATTTCCTTTTGAAAAATGTTCAGTGGGACAACAAAAAACAAGGACACCAATGTAAACAAATCACAAAAGATATATCAACTTGTGACCAGATTGAATTTGGAAGAACTGTGACAAAAGTGCATAAAAACATATACATAGTGGAAAAACGTGAACAGAAATAAAATTATATAACATTGAACATAAGTTTGGCATAAACCTTAGGGGTCTTGAGAATCAGGTCACACGGGGCTCTGACAAATGCTTCGTTCCAAATTTTTGAGCGTGGCGTCGCGACGCTGTTTGAAGGAGTACTACAAATTGAAGGTACTAAACGGGCGGCAATGTTAAACAAACAAAATATTAAATGCAATTAAATCAATAATAATACGCATACGCAACAATACAAAAGACTAAGCAAATAAGGGAAATCATAAGAAAGAGCAAATCAAAAACAAAAAGATACGTTTAAGAACCGAAAATAAACAAATAAGTAAAGCTTACGTATCGACTTTCCAAACTATCAAATGCGCTGCATTATCACTAGCATCGAATTTATCATTTCCTGCAGAAGGATAATGGAATATGTTGTATATTTGCGTTTATTAAGTGAGAGCGCTCGCTCGCTGAATTTGCCAACTGCCAATTGTTTAAACTAGAGCTTGGACGGCCGCTGGCTCCACTTACTTATGCGAAAATCAATATAACCCTCTCCGCCGCACATAACCAACATATCGGGTCGTTTGTTGGTGAAGGTTAGTGCACCATTTGGTTGCTGCAGCATGGGCACCGATACAAAGAACTTAACCGCATCGCGATGGCCATGGAAGGACAGTTGAGCATTGGCCATGCAGCACAATGGCATGTGGCCATGTGGATCAGCTACGAAAAGAACGAATAGTTTAAATATATGTAAATTTGAGATTTAATTGCTGCTCACATGACTTTTGCTGCGTCTCGGCAAGCGGCACAGAGATGATGACGCCATTGCTAGTGCCTATCCAGAGGCGATTGCAGGAGACCATCAGCGCAGTGATGCGGACAAAACTAAAGCCCAGTTTACCAGTGCCCAGCATCTTAGAAACATACGGCTCAATGTCCACATCCTGCTTGTGCTCAAACGTATGTGTATTATACAATCGTAGTGTGGAATCCAAACTAAATAGCAAATACAAACAGTTAATAAAATTTAGATTGTAAATAAATATAATCTACATACCGTATGGATACCCAAACACCGGCGCCAGTGGCTGCCATTTGTCGCACCTGGCTTTCCTTGCGCGGATGCGCGTCCAGCGAGTGTACAATGTTTAGCGATATGGGATCAACAATAAAGATCTTGTTGCGATGCGCGGCCCAAATGCGCTCGCCAGCCACACAGAGGCAACGTATCGAATGATTGCGATCACCGAGCGTAACCAGGTGATAACTATTCAGATCCCATTGGCCGTCTGTTTGGCGGCGGAACACGGCTAACTGAGCATTGGCCAGCGCAACAACAACACGCGCCTCCACATGCACAATCGCTAGTACAGCATCGGGCAAGAGCACCCGGTGCAAACACTCATGCCAGCGTCCCACACTGCTGTGCACGTACAGCCAACCGTCCTGAGCACCCAACCACATGGTTGGACCCACTGAACTCATAGGCGGATCCTCACGTTCCTTGGTGCCCAGAATCGGATTCAGTGAGTTAATGCCCAATGGCACATTGTTGCCACCGTTGCTGCTACTGTTGTTGTTATTCACGTGATTATTTGTTTTATCTGAATTGTTGGATAATCGCAGCGGTGCTCCTGGCAACGCCTGACGTATCTTGATGGCCTCCACATTGCCCAGCGGTTCAGTTGCATCCACTAGTGGCAACTGCTCATTGGATTTCTCTGTAGCCTCTTTGGCTTCTGCAACACCAACCACAGTAACAGCTGCAACCTCCTCTTCCACCTCCTCCTTGGAGTTCTGCTTGCTGTTACTATTGCTATTCTGATCCGCTTTGGGTCGCACTCGTACAAAGTCCACCTTGCCGAGCAGCTCGGTGCCCTCACCTGGTCGCTGTAGCATCTCACCATCCTTAACCACTTCCGATTGCTCCAGCAGAGCATAGTCACTCTCCATGGCGCCCTGCACCGACGCAATGCACAGCAAATGCGATGCGCATATGGGAAAAGCATCTAGCACAGTAGCCGATTGATTTGCATCCACAACACTAACGGTGCTGGCGGCATGTGTGCTCGTGCAGATCCATACAAACGAGCTGAGTTGAGTCTCTGGCTCTAGAGTCTCGAGGCTGGCACGGGCCATTTGGCGATCAAGCGCCTCGGCGCTCTGCTCTGCCGTCGGACTTGTGATCTCGGCGATTTTGAGCGTGGAGTGCGGCGCATAGGGGGAGTTGGCGGGTATCAATGATTGGCCATCCTTGGTGAAGCCACCCTGCAGATTGACGCCGGCTGCACAAAACACTTTCATGTGCGGCGATGCTTCCGCCAGCGGATTACAATATACAGGCACTGGCACACCGCCCGAATGGCGACTGGGATTGGCATCCTGATTGGTCTTGTTAATGGGCAAGCTCCAGCCGTAGGCATGCAGGCGTCCATCTTCCTTTTGCACATGGGCACGCAATTGCCGGTATTGTTCACGCCTCCTGGCGCTGATGCGCTCCGAAGTGCCTTCCTCCGCATAGTCCTTGGCCATGATTAGAGCATTGGCAAGACCGGCGCTGGCCGGATGCGGCATCGGTTGCCCACTGGTCAGGGCAAGGCGATTGTCGCCTCCTCCACGGCTAGGTGATCCATGGCTGTGGGCAGGGCTTCCTCCGCCGGTGTGACGAAACATCGGCCCCCCTCCGAGACCGTCAGCGACGCGTTCCGTCGGACGGTTGGAGGGGCTGCAATAGGAATATTAAGCAATGAGTAAAGGAATCTTTGTGGTAATTTCTAAATGACTCACGTAAAAAGATTACTAAAGTATTTCCAAATGCTTTGCTTCGACTTCTTGTCCAGATTATCAACAGTGCGCGATGCTCGCAGTATTTCCGTTAGACGCACAGCCTCCTGCAGCTCCATTAGCCGCTCCTTGTACTGATTGCGCTCCATTAGCACCATTGCCATTTCCACTCGTGTGAATCGCTTGCGCTGCGCCAGCGGGACATCATTCTCCTCCTGTTCGGTGTCTGTTAAGGAGCGAAGAATGGGTAATTGAATTAGCATTTTGACTTGTTGATGAGCAATTCGAGAAACTTACTTTGTTGTTTCACCTGTTCCTTGGTCTTCTTGAGGTCATCCTCTAGCTCGCTAATTCGCTGTCTTAGCTTTGTACGTGACTGTTGCATGGCGTTCAGCTCTTCGCGCACAATTTCTATCTCACCCGTCAGCTCATCCACTTTGACAATCAAATCGTCCTTGACAATGTTGAGTGCATTTCTGAGAATTGAGAATGATTGATTGACATTAATATATCGATTGTTGTTATGCACTTAAATTAGTCACACTTACTTGGTTGCAAGCAGCTCATTGTTTTCCATGATGAGATTCTCCACCTCTTTGCCCATGCCTGTAAAATCATTGATTATATCATTAGTACCGAAGAAAGTAATACAAATTTACTCAAAGTAAAAAAATTATAAAAAATATAGAACGCATTTAAATGTTATGAATGCAAAATGAAAGTATTAATGAAAATTGGCTTTTTAAAAAACTTTCCAACATGAGTAAAAATTTAAATATGACATGCAAATAATGTAATGAAGAAATCATTAAGCGGATAACGAAGAATTGATGTAATTCAAAATCAAATGTCAAAACCTGAACCAATAAGAAATAGTCTTAAAACAAAATCTTAAAACAACTCAAAACCAAAAGTGTGTAAGATATGGCTAGATCACCCACGAGCACCAAAATAGCATAAAACTGAAGTTTGAAGACCAATGTAGGCGAAGATAGAGAGTCAGAGACACTACTTACATAGAAGAAGACTACGAATAGTTTAGGAACTATATCTATGAAAGTATATATGTGTATCGTATCGCACTGGAAAACTTACCAAAATAGTTGTCGTTAGCTTTTATTTGTTGTAGGTGTTGGTGTCGGTGTTTTGTGTGATTTTGTACAAACAATTTTTCATGTTTTTTGTAATTGGGAAAATTGGGTGTTTGGAATAAATAAAATTGTTTCGGCATAAAAAGAGAAATTTGAAATTTCATTAGAGGTCAATAAATATGATAATTTTTATTAGGCTTTGCATGATGACAACATTATCTTGGAGCACATCAATTCCAACACATATCACAAAACAAATATCGCTAGTAGGATCCATTGTTCTATATATATTAATTTCTTATAATCTTTCGTTTGTTTTTTTTTTTGGTTCAGTCGATTATCGTATGATATTTGATGTATTTACAGGTTATATAGATGATTCCATATATGTAGGAGTTATATGGTGTTGTTGGTGGACTTTGTTGTTCTTGGACTTGGTCTTGTGTGTGGTACCTACCTGAGGATGCGTACTCTCCGGGATGTACCCAGCTGCCTATTAACAGGAAAGGGGGAAGAGAAAAAGAGAGAGTGTGTGTGTAAGACAAGAGTATTAACCATTGAGCACCAATTTCGCAGAGTGTAGGGTTTGTTTTCATAGATTGTTGTGCATAGAAGAAAAAAAACATTCAAAAAGAGATAAAAAAGAGTGTTGCAAATATTGAGAACCCTGTAAGACAACCGTGCGGTAGTAAACTCTTACCGGTAACAATCTCATTCTCTTCGCTTTCTTCATTGTCCTGGAAGGATAACTCTTGGTATAGGTTATTATCCGAGCGTTGCTCCTTTTTGGTGGTCGAACGACCAACTGGGATTGGTATGGTGGTATTGTGGGTTCATTTGGTTTTTTTGTTTTTTGTTGGTTGTTTAGTGAAGTTAACACAAACACAAAAGAAAGTAGAAAATTTGGAAAATTAGTACGACTTGCGGTAAGGTTAGCTAAAGATTGAGCCATATAATAAACGCTGCCCAGCACCTACCATTTGCGGGCACATTTGGCACAACGGGACTCATGTCGGGACTCTGTGGTGCGGTGGCTTGTGCTGCTGCAGTGGCACGATCCACACTGCTAGCCAAATTGTCCATTTCATTCTGCAGCGATGGAGGTCCTGAATCATCTGATTGACTGCCCACGCTGCAAATCGTTTCCGTGTCCAGCATAACAGAGTTCTCCAGCGAGGCAAAGCCATAGGAGACGGGTCCTGAGCTGCGGGCAACGGGATTAAGACGTGACCGACTCACCTCCATGCGATCGGAGGCAGTGCTCATTTGTGAGTGAGTTGAGCCCATTAGCATTTTAGTGCGTTCCATGTAGTCCACATGGTTCTTAAACAACTCCGTATACCGCTCATGTAACCTGGCATATTCCTGTATGTGTTTGTGTGTGTGGATGGAGAAAGATTGTATATAAGTAAAAAAAAACACAGGTCAACAATTTGTTTATGGCTTACGAACCTTTTTGAGGTCCGCTTCTCGCTCCTCCAGGCGACTGGCATGCTCCACACTATTCTTGTGTTTTAGCTCCAGCATGCGCACAATGCTCTCCAGGGACTCCAGACGGCTAGCCAGCTCTTTGTTCTCCTGTTCGGCCAGGTCTTCGGCCTCCAGCAGCTGTCAAGAGAATAGATTTCAATTATTCTGACTTCATTTGTGCTGTAAATTATTTGTTTCTTTACCTTTTGTTCGGACTGCTTACGTGCGCTCTTCTCCCGCTCGTATTGTGTAACCAGCTGTTCATTGTCCTCCCGCAACAGCTCCACCTCCACATCCTGCTCCTGATTGATGCGATACGAGGCATCCAGGCACTCTAGCACGTTCACCAGCAATGGCATCAGGTTCTTCACCACGTCCTCATCGTAGCGATTGATCATTCGCTCGAACTCCTGATAAATGCTGCCAGCCAGCTGCTGCACCTGCAGATTGAGAGTGAGTGCATCAGTATTGCGAATAAACAAGTCAACAGCATTAGTAGGTGCAAGTTAGTGCGAGTGAGATAGATACATAGAAAGAGTAAATAGTTGGTTGAGCACTTTAATGTCTTAATTGAAAAAAAACCTATCATAATTGCGGTTTTGCGGCCGCTTTTGTTTTATGAATGAGAAATCGTGCAATGAATGCCCAATGAAAACGCAAGTGAAACGTTAAAAGGCCCAAAAGATGGTTTAGTAAGACAGTATGAGTTGTTGGGTAATGTTGAAAGTTGAAAGGTCAAAGTTTAAAAAACTTCCCATGCAATACGTTAGTTAAAAAATTAAATATTGTAAGACACAAAGTGCAGGGCATAACAAATTACGAGAGTAATTAGCTACTTATATAAACAATTAAAATATCGTGCTTTAAGATTATATATACAAAAAAAAGAAAAAAGCAATTTTGAATGAACCAAAAAATGTTTTGAACTCACGATGCTGACAACCTCTTCATTCTGAAAGAGAGAAAGAAAAAAAAGAAAGAATTTCGGCACATAAAAAACTAAAGTTTATAATAAAATTAAAAGTGTATACATTTAAAAACTATAAAGCAATCGAAACCCACAAAGTGCATGTTAAAAAAATGTGAAACATGTAATGAAATGTAATACTAAAGTTATGATTACACTGTAAAAAAACCAATTATACATAACCAATAAGTTATAAATTCGATTTACCAATGATTAAATACTCTTGCAGAGGGAATGATGAAAAAATGAATTCAAAATCAATTAGAAATAAAAAATCAATTGGAATTCAATTAAAAATATGTTTATTTGGGCGTAACAATTGTGGCTGGTTTTCCGCATTCAAGAAACCCCTAAATACACATAGCTCAAGGTTGAACGGTATATGCTTATAAGGCCAGCATGAATGTTATTCTGCTCCGAAAGTTGTTTGAAGTCTAACCAGTTTTGTTGCTCAGCAGCGGCAACAAGAAAAGTAAGCATATGCGTCACTGCTGTGACGGAGCCGCTTGAATGAGTTAAACTGAATCGAGTATGGATGGGGGAGTGAAGGCTTTTTAACTCAATTAACAGGTAGACCTATTTAAATACTACAAGTGAAGCATGCGGCTGTCAAAAAGGGTTTGTTTGTTTGCTCGATGAGCTCATGAGCGCATTTGCATTGGGGTCGGCAGTGATTAAAGCTCTGGGAAGCTGATAAAGTGCAAAAATCAATGAAGCTTCTTTGATTGCCAGAAAAAAAATGCAGAGAAAAAACAAAAACTAGTGGTATTGGGGGACTCAAATGGGGGTGCACATAAAAATAAACTGCGGCAAATTGCGTGAGGCGACATTAAATAAGGCAAACGGACGCTTTTATTGATTTCTATATGCTTGACTTCCTTACTGGCACGCTATCCCTCTCTTTCACTCTTTCGGTCAACTCCTTTTTTTTTTTTGGGAACTTGGCGAATGTGAATGTCAATGACTCGAAATGTTTGTCAGCTGATGCATAATAAACAAGCCGAAAGAGAGTGGAATAAGAAATGGAAAGAGAGGCAGCAGGAAGCAGAAACAGATAAATAGCAGACATATGTAACTGTGATTGTAAGCACTTCCTGCAGAACTTTGACTTTTGTATCTTGTCTCTGGGACAATTATGAGCTGTGAAAACTACTTGTATAAAGATATGAATGGTCTTATCAGTAACTATAACAACTAAAGAAGCAGTGCCCGCATGAATCATTTGATAAGAAACGAACCTTTTCGGACATGACCATATTGTTGTCTTCGGTTCCGTAGACCGTTTCAGCGCCCGACTGCGGTCCACAATTGTTGAGCATTGTGTCATCGTTGTCCATCATTTTGTTTTTGTTTTCCTGTTCCTGTTGTCTTTTTTCTCTCTGTTGTTCCTAGTCTCTGTGTTGGCTTCTTCTTCTTAACTACGCATTCGAGTGGGTGGGTGGCTGTATGATGGTTTGTATGTGTATGGGGTCGAGTACACACACACAGTGTCACACGTCACGCGCTATGCAGCTTTCAACCCCAAACAACAGCAACAATACAAATTACTAACCAGCTACTGTGTGTGCTGCACCCACACAAGCACACACACTTGCAAACACATACACAGGCACCAATACAGGTGCAGTCGCTTAAATATTTGTTATTGTTTTTGACGTGTTTACGAGTTCTTGTTTATAGTATTTAGCTCGATTTTTTAATATAATTGCATTTTCTGCTTGTTCTGCGTGTCACTTATTTGCGTTTTTCGCTGTGGCTATGTTTGGCCATCATCCTCTTTCCCCCTCCATTTGCGACGTATTTTTGACTAGATTTCATTTTTTCGCGTACGTTTTTCACACATTTCCGTTACGTGTCGCATTGAGCTTTTATTACAACGGCATAAACGCATTACTTGAGTACAAATTAATGTACTATTTTTAACAAAACACTACACTTTTTAGCACATTTTAGCAATAAAAAATTGTATGGTCATCAGGCGAGCGACCAATTTTCGTGATGAATGAGAAATGACTGCAGTGTTGACAAATGCACACTGACTAGGGTGACCATTTGGTCACCCCACAAACCATCGCATGCAGTGGCTATCGATTAATCGATATCTGTTTATGACACGCTGTCTTTTTGACATTTGCGTTGTTGTTGTCGTATTTCGCGTTCGCAGCTGTCTTTCTTTTGTTTTTTGCATTTAACAAATCATATTCAACATGGTTTATGTTAAAAACTGGGAAGACTTTGAGATCGCCGCCGAGAACATGTACATGGCCAATCCACAGAATTGCCGATACACCATGAAATATGTGCACTCTAAGGGACACCTACTTCTTAAAATGACGGACAATGTTAAGGTATCAAATTTTGCTGACCCAATAATTAAATGTGTGGCTAAATTGCGTTTTTTCTTTTAGTGCGTGCAATACAAGGCTGAAAATATGCCCGATCTGAAGAAAATTGAGAAAATCACAAGCAATCTAGTCGGTCATATGGCATCAAAGGAGTAAAGTTAACAATAAATTGGCCACGGCAGCAGTTTGGACCGCAACGAACAACAACAACAGCAACAATGTGAGGTGTTTCCTGTTATTGTTGTTGCCATCCAGCCTAATCGCCGTGTGTTGCACCTGAAATTGTTTAGTTTGTAAGTGCACTTAGGCCATACCGGCAGCCAGGCGTGGTAACAAGAGTAGTTACTGTTTAAATAACATTTTATAAATGTTAGCTCATGTACACAGCCAGCTAGCCGGAACGCCGCCAGTGCAGTTTTTTTTAAATTTATAATACTTTTGTATTTATTGTAATGTGAAAATATTGAAAGCCGTGCACATTTCCATGAAATGCTTTAAACAAATAAAATGGTGTTTTACAAGAGGAACAAATAATTGCAAATGATATCGATTAATTGTATCGACAGTTAGAGCTTTGAGCTGTAGAGGGCGTTGCATGGCCGTTATTATTTAAATATTGAGTAACCATGATTTGCAAAATATTTCTATATATTTGAAACATTTAGTTTGTAGTTAGAAATTTGGTTAGTTATTTTGTCGCTGTAACATTGGTTCAAAAATTGTAATTGCCTAGCCATTAAAGCAATTAAACAGCCAAAACAAACAATTTGCCAATGCACAGGTGTCGGCTGACTCAGCAAAGATTAAAAAGAACTTGTTGTTGTTGTTGTTGCTATTGATGCTCAGTCGCTGACCGCTGTTACTCACTTAATAAGCGAAGAGCAAATATTTGACTATTTGCATATGGAGACACTCGAGTTTATTTGCCACAGGAGATTGACAGCAATGCGAGATGCCTCAAATCATAAGATCACATGTGGAATGTTTAAAAGAGAGACAGAGAAAGGGAGAGAGAGACAGACAGATCGGTAGCTGAAGCAAAGTGTTTGTTGACCAAAATGCCAGAAGAAGTGTTTGCGCTTGCAGAAACGAGTGCCTGCAACTAGGCAACTCAGTAGCCACTTTGGATTAAGCCACAACGTTTGTTTGACCCAAAGAGAGGAGACGTTTAAACGCTTTTCAGCCGGTATTTCTGTCTTTTGATCTGACCCTACAGTTGCAGCTCAAGCGTCTGCACTTGGCTTTGATTAGAGATGCCGCCCAGTAAGTCCCGACTACAGATCAAGAGAGAAGACGACAACGAAAACGATGACGATGACGACGACGACGATGATGACTTCGTTTCCGGCAGCCGAGAGCCATTGCGAGACAAGCTCATTTGGCTTCTGTTTGTCGGGGTGGGGTCTGCTTCTACTTTATCGGATGTTTGTGTTTGTGTTTGCCGTTTTGTGCTTTTGAAAATGTTGTTTACCGTGCATTCAATTGCAATCACACAAACACACAATCACACTTTGGGGCAAATGCAGTCGATGTACAAAAGCACAGCTCATAAATTTTCAAAGCACAATCGAAACTCTACAAATCAAATAAATAAACATTCAATCTGAAAATATATATATATACTATATTGTATATTGATATGGGCTCCAAGAACAGTAGGACAAGCTACTGGTATTTGAAAATCATAAATGATCGTTACATGTCGATAAAGTCACAAAGCATTGGGTTTAATTAGGCACAGTCTGTATGTGTGTGTGCGAGTGTGTGAGTGTAAGTGAAGCTAGTTACGATAAACTTGACAAATAACATAAATGCATTTTATTGCGGGTGGGTTTTTTTTTTAACGGCCCAGTAAAGCTTGCTCAAACATTGCCATCGGACTTACTACCAACTACTACTAGTATTACACCTTGATTTTATGACACCCACTGTGGCGTCAATTATAAAGATATTTAAGTACAGTTAGCTAGCAATTAGACAGGGACTTAAAAACGCGCACACACATGACAGTTACTACAAATCCCCCAGTGATTTTCTATAAACATATAAATTACGGCCATTGATAGTCGGTCATATGACAATTAGTTGTAAATTAAGACCATGTCGGCAAGTGCATAACAATTTTAATAACCGGGCTTAAACGAAAACATTGTAAGAATCCTACTACTACTAACCAAAATGGCTGACAACAAAACAAAAACAAAATAAAAAGCTTTGTGTCGGCCTCTTTTGGACTTGGCAAAGTTTGCATTGCTCACACCCCTTCACTTGCCTTCACTTCACTTCAGTTATGCAAATAAGCCACGTTTAATTATGACCATTAGCCACTGTTGAGCGGCTACCGTTTTGTGTCAATACACTACAAAAACCCGGGTGTTGATTCCTCTTCTTTTTTATTTTTGGTTGTGTCGAACTTTTTCTTTGAGTTTCGTTTCGTTTCGTTTCGGCTTACGTTTAAAATTCGCTTTGTTGTGCAAATGGTAGGCGCAACGCTGACGGCCCAACGACAATAATGGTCATTAATGACCACTTTATTGACTCAAGCCATTGACCGAATTGTGATATGCCGAATTTATAGTGACTCACTGTAAGGTAATATAGTTATTTTGGTAAGGGGTGTCATGTTTAAATAAATGATAATGAATTTAATTTGTTTTCAACAAGAAAGTTGGACTTTGAATTAATAACAAGTAATGAATATTTCATTTAATATAAAATCTTTGAATGTTATTGCTAACTATTTGAACTGGGAGCTTAGTTAAGTAATCTTAATAATACTTGATATGAGTATCTTATCTTTTAAGTCGATCTTAATAAATTTACATCTTGTAATTTAAAAGATTTTTTCAACTTAAAGTTTTGATAATACAAAAAAAGTTTCAAATTGAGTTATCTTAAAGAAAATGTCTTTCCGATTTATATTTAGAAATGTACCATATTGCAATCTAAAGCTTGTTCGGAATTAGTAACGTATGTGGTTCCTCAGTTTATCATATCATAAAAATGATATCAAATAATTTTCTTCGATTCTTTTCGCTTACTTTTACTACACCCATTACTATTATTAAATACTGACCCATACAACACCATAAATGAGAATCATTTCCTGACTTATTTTCGCATTAAAAAACATGAAGAATAAACATGAATAAACCGGAAGAGGCGTAACCTCGGACACCGTTTGACGTCAAACTAGCTGCCCTTAGTAATAAGTAACAAGTGCAGCTATCAATATCATTCATCATATTTTTTATGTGCCTATAGTAAGACCGTTGTGGTGACACAATGTCTATAAGGAAACAAAAAGTATCATTTCATTATAATTGAATCATTTTTACGAGCAACACACACAATTTCGAGAAATCGCACAGCTATCACCAAATGAATGTCTGTCATAATATGATATTGAAGTACTACAACTAATTAGAAACTGAAAATCAACTCAAGTCGGTCAGGTAAACAGATTTGTCATACTTTTCTATATCTACTATATATATATATATATATATATATATATATTGGTTGTTATTGGAAGAAGTGTTCCGCTTTTTGGGTGCTCTCAAAGTTATCAGAGCACACAAATCAAAAACACTGAAATTGTTTCGGTACTTCGGAGGCGATTTCAAAAGTGTTTTAGTTGATAAATGCAATTGTTGCTAATAATACAATATACGACGATTATATACGACATATGGGCTTCGTATTCGTAACATGTTATTTATAACGAGGCATGCCCGCTCTTTTGGTTGCCTTGGTAAATCAACGTCTATGATTAGAGCTTAATACATCTTGATAGCCAGCGGTGGCAAATTGATAAATCAAATATTTTTACTATTATAACAATGGCTATTGTTCTTCTCCTGGAGAGCTTATCATGGGAAAACCAGTTTAGTACATGAAAACGTTCGCTAATCGTTAGATTTAACCCAACCCGAATTTAAGTGGCCATTTCCGTGGAAAACCTATTGGTTGCGACGCGTTTTTAAACGCGCACAAAACGCGCGCGCGCTCTCCCTCGCTCGCATCTTTAACTTTAGGTTTTAGCTACAACTTCAGCTTTGGATCTTCACCGCATCCGCAGCTGTTTACCCATTAGCGTTTTGGGCGACTAAAATGTTTGCGCTGTGGCGTCGCTGAAACGCTGGATGCTCTATGTCTGCCTTTTGAAGGGTTGGGGGGGAGTTGTAGGAGGGGGGGTTGAAGTGTTGCGGTGTTTCACAGCATAAAATGATTTTCTCTAAGCATTTTTGGCATTTGTTTACCTTTGAATTATTGCAAATGTAAGTACAGCCGTACAGCGTAAGTGCGGTAGCCAAGTGTGTCTCTCTTTCTGTGTGTGTGTGTTTGTGTGTGTGATTGTTGGACTTTAAAGCAAAGTGGTTAGCAGTGGCGCCACCGTGTCCCACATTGCCCCCCAACTCTCCGTCCCGAAAGTAAATTCATTGAAATTCCCTTTTAATGGAGATTAATGCGTCAAGTGGCGCCCCCTTGCTGTTTATTTTGCTAAATATTTTCGAAAAAAAAATCATTTGTGCTCATATTGATTTTGACTATTTTTGGGTTTCTTTTGTATTCCGCATTGTTTTTGACAGTTGGGCTAATTAAGAACGTGGGAATGCGCTGAGATTGTCCCAACTGCTTACTGACTACGTGACGTATACGTAATGTGTAGTTGATAGCCGCTGGAATTAAGGTCAAAAGTTTGGCAAAAAAAATCCATTCTCCTCGAGATTAACTACCATTCAATAATTCTTCGAATTCTCTTCAATCTCATTCATTGCCACATTGCCCCCAAACTACCAATTGCCATGGCATTAGGATCCACTTCAAGAACCAACAAATCAAGCCAATACAACTACTATAACCCAAATATTATTATTAGAGTCCGGACGAAATAAAACGATTAACAAACAATGTTGTTGGCTAAGTAAGAAATGCGTTCGACTTTAATCATTTCACATTTATGAGCAAATCAATCAATTTCAATGCAATTTCAATTAGAGTGCCTCAAAGTAGAGGACCGATAGATAGATAAGGTCCAAACAACGACGTCGTCGTCGTCGTCTTGACGATCACAAACCAATCAAACTGACCGAAGGGTGGCCATAAAACATGGCCCACAATTGAATTGAAAACTCCGTTTTTCAGTCGATGAGATTTGGAATGGTGTTATCGCTTGGGCGCGTGAGAGCTCCTCCCCGTGTACAATAAACAATTTTAATATTTTTTAATTATGAAAACAAGTTGATTATATAAATTAAATCGCTGGCTGGTGATTAGATTACGACTCTCGAGTGACACTACGACGCTTAAAGTGCAATTTAAACGACTTTAAACAAATTTCTATAATTTTTTTTCTTTAGTTTCTACAAAGCAATTCGTATCTTGGTTTGGATTGAGGTCTTGAGAGCGACCTGATATGCGCTTTGAATTAATTGAAAATTGATTATTGGCGATGTCATAGGAAACGATAAGGTCTCCTTCTCTCTCTACTTCTCTACCGATAAGCAACTGAGGCAATGGCTTTTAATAATTGAAAATTAATCCATCATAATAGACGTCAAAGACGATTGAAAGAACGACTAAGAACTGAAGAACGATAACTCGAAAAAAAAACCAAAGAAAACCAGATAATAAATTCCTCAATATACACACACTCAAAAACGTAAGACAAACAATGCCTAACCGAAAATAAAATATTGATATTGATGTGTATGAGTTGCACCAGGCACCATGCACCAGGCTATAACCAGGATACGATAACAACGCAGCAGCGACAACAGCGTCTTCATCATTATCTGGCAATTGAATTTACAAAACAAATAATTACAATATGTGTGTGCAGCACAAATATGTATGTTTTTGTATGTATGGTAAAAATGTGACTGAGTAACTCTCGTAACTCGTAGCTCGTAACTCGTAACTCTCTGATCAAATACGGAATACAAATCAAAATGCGATTTTCAAGCAGCCAAAAGGTAACCTTATCTTACTCACAACACGTTTTATGTACCTTTTCCCCCTTGTGTTGAGCTCGATACTCAGACGCTGGCGCTATAAGGAAGTAAGTGTGTGTGTGTCCCGTGGAAAGGTTAAAAAACTTTGTTGCAACAACAACATCAGCGACAACAGCAGCTAAATGTATCTGAGCAAACAACTGCCGTGCATTGCTACACATTTTGTTCCACTATCCAAGTGGGTTGAGTGGCTTGAGTACGTATATATGTACATGTATATATGTATGTATGTGTGGTTGACTGGTTCATTGGTTTGCCTGCTGCTGCTGCTGGTGCTGCTGATGGGTTGATGGTTTTCAATGGCAACGAATTTGTTTACGCTGCGCCTAATGAGCCAACATTATTTGTGCAACGCAGCAAGACGCGCGACCGCAGTTCTCTCTAGATACGCAAGCTACAGATACGCAATCTACATATTGATAGATATGTTTTCACAGATACAATATACACAGTACTAATATGCAACGATTAGTGAAAATCATCACAACAACATCGTTTAAAACCAGAAAAAACTTATATATGAACTATAACTAAAAGGTCTTAGCTCATAACTTCCTTATAAGAAAAAACCTTTCCTGGTTTTTAAAGGATTTTCTTACCTAAATTTGCTTATTAAATGTATAATGCATGGAATAAAACATATGCCCCCACATAAAGTATTCTTGATCATCATCATCAAGCTCAGTTCATATACACATGTTTCTATAGAAACTAGTCCCTCAGTTCTTGAGCTATTGAAACTGAAACTTGGGTTAATATCTTCGTTTTGTTGCTGTTAGAACATTTGTCAAAACCAGCAAGATTAGATCACTATTATAAATTCAAATGAAATCAAGTTGACTTTGTTACAAGCGTATATAATATTCGACATGCTAAAGATTGCTCCCTTTAATCTATAAAACATATTTCATATAGTAATCTTTTTTATGAATTCTTATCTACTCCACCCACTAGAAGTAAATCCATTCTAGAAAATCTAATTTTTTCATTATCATTAGAAGGCTAAGCCCTTAAGCTCAGCACATGAGGTAGCCCATACATGTATGTATGTGTGTGTATATAGTTGATTGGAATAATTTGTAATCGTTTAGCAATCGCTTACCACTTAGCAGCACAATTTCCTCTTTAAATCCTCATTTATAGCTCCAAAAGCTTAACGTTCGAATTGCTTATCAATAATGTGAATTTTATACACACCCCAATTTCATTAGCGTCAGCAAATTTTCATAATGCCTACATATACAGATATACAGGCATATATACACAACAGTCCTTTCTGATATACATATACATATAAATATAAATAAAATTCAATAAAACTCATTTATCAGTTTTTAATAAGTTTGCTCCCAACAACAATGACAACAACAAGCAAATCAATTCGCGCACTTAATGAAAAAAACACAACTCAATTATGAACTTTATCAAGAATGGAGAGGGAAAAAATAATAATACAAAAAAACAAAAAAAAAAAAAAAGCAAACCCCAAAGACAAATACGCGCTTACGTTAAAAATATATTTTCAACGATGAAAATTTTAATTGAAATTTTATGTCAATAATTGAAGTTTACTTAATTAATGCCAATGTTCATTAATGATAATGATAAAATATATTCTGTTGGAACTTTCTATTTAAAGATTTAACTTTAATCTTACAAAATGCTGAGTTAAAGTTGTTTAATGCCTTTTCTGCTCCATATAGATAAAAGTAACTTCATTAATCAAAGTCTCGCCTCAGTTAATTAAATAAATAAATGACAACTGCAGTAACATTATTATTATTATTACTTTTTTTTTGCATATTGAGACTCGGATAAACGCAACTCGGTCAACATAATTAGCCAATGCTTGCATACAATACGCAATATCCGCAACTGCAAATGTATCTGTAACTGCAAATGTATTTGTAACTGCAAATGTATCTGTAACTGCAAATGTATTTGTATCTGTAACTGCATTTTATATCTGCGGCTCAGTTGTAAAAAATTATTTATTGATAACGCAATTTAATGCCAATTATTTGTACATAAATATTTATTTAATTATCAATTGCATGTTGCGCTCAATTTGAGGTGTGTGGGTATGTTGTGGGCGTGGCATTAACAACAACAACCAGTCGGTCGCCTGATTAATGTACATCGAGTACATTGATTCCATTCATCATTTCAAGTTTGAAGTTTCTCAAAATTGTTTGCAAATCTTGTCAAATTTGCTGGCCAAACAAATCGTTAGACTTTAAACAAAGCCAACCCCTTTTTTGGTGCTAATAAAAATCCCTGAATTGGGCCAACCCTTAAATTTTGTGAGTTGTTTACCGAGCTAATAGGCTCAAAAAGTTTCTCGAAACTTGGCTGGTGTCGAAAATTTTTATGACATTATTGTGCACTTATCGGATGAATTAACACGATAACTCGGGGGGTGGTTGCTAGGGGTGTTGTCCTTGGCACGCCCACCCCTTGCCGTTTTGACCACAAAGCTAAATTGCAGCAGCATATGCGACAATTTTATTTTATTTCGATTGGCAAAAACATGATTTACGGACAATAATGCGCCTGATTAGAGTTCTGCTAATATGTTGGAAAATTGCACTTAACATTTGGTGAAACGGGTAAGGGGTAAGAAGTTGTATGGGGTGGGGGGTTGTGAGTAACAGTTGTTCAAAATTCAACTCTAATTGCGTATTTACGCAACGATTTCCACAAAATCAAAACAAAATCAAAAGCAAGGACAATAAGCAGCCAAGCCCAAAACTGGAATCCAGTTCCATTCTCCATGTTGTTTGTTATATAACGGAAGCTATTTCGGAACGACAAGAACAACAACAATCAATACCAATCATAGTGCAAACATAGGCTAGCATTGTTCTGGCTGTTGGCCAACACTCTAAAACTCAGCTCCCCTTTTTGGCTGGACCGTAACTGTTAGTTAAATGCACGTGGATGAGTAGATAAATATCGTATAATGAAAATAAAATAGGAAAGGGGTAAGAATAACAATAACAACAAGAACTGCTGCTGCTGCTGTTGCTGTTGCAGCTGCAAGAACAACAGCAATCAGTCGCAATCCTCGTTGCAGTCGCATCGCACTAATTTGGAGTTAGTTTTTCGGGTTCCATTTCGAACGAAACTCGTGTGTGTGTGTGTTTGTGTTTGGCTAAGTACGTGGCCCAAAGAAAATACACTTTAGCACGTTTCTTGTTGGCCAACAGTTTTCCAATAGTCAGTGCGAGTCGCCTGCCCGGCCCCGGACATTGCATGATGATGATGATATACTTACCTATTACTACTACACAGACATGTCCATACAATATAAATAAGTGAATTGGATTCCAACTGCCAACTCCCAGAGTTGTCTATTCTACTGTTCTGTTCTTCTGTCTGTCGTTGTTTATTTTGGCATAGGTGAATAGTTCAAATTAAGGCGCAGACATTAGATGAACAACAACAATTGTTGGAGTATAAAGAGTTTTGGGAAAGATGGGAAAGGAAATGGGAAATTGAAAGGCATGAGGGGTCAGTTAAAAGCTTGAGATTGAAATGTAAGTGAAGTAAACTAAGGTATATTTAATGGAGATAGGTTAAGACAGAATAGCAAAGGTTTTGGTAAAAAGTAACTGCGATATCATAACAGATTTCCGGAAAAAACTTTCAAAACCTTATGCTGGAATTGGAATCTATAACTTCGTTATCACACAGCTTTGTAAACTTTGATTATTATATCTTCTCTCATTAAGTTTTCAAAAAGATTTAAGGAACTATGTCATTCAAACTTAAAAAGTAAAGTTTACATCCTACTTCTGAGAATAAACAGTAGACAAAAGAATTATATTAGTATCTATTATAAAAAGCTATTGTAATTGATGTTTTTTAATACTCAATTACTAATACTTGATTACAAATTGTCAAAAAGTATAAAATTTATGTTCCCTCTTAAGGTTTACCAAATAACAAACATTTCATTCCTTTGTTATTAGGTAAAGTCATCATCATCGGAAGAGATCGCTTTGTAATTCATCAGAGCAGCTATAAATGTCAACACGCACATTGAATTGATGACCAAAGCGTATGGGCAATAAAACGCTTACCAAATTACATAGCATTTGTGTATTTATATGTGAAGAATACGCCCAACCAATATCAAGGTTACTTATTATATAAAAAATGCATTATATGAACATTAGTTGGTCGACGAGCAAGTTATAAAAACCAGACGATGAAAGGAATCATTTATATCATTTATTGAAGCAGCCAGGATAGACACCCATACACATACCAACACACACCAACACACACACACCATACCAACACACCGATTTGAGTGGTCATAACAATTGAATATCAATGAGAGGACATAACAGTCAGTTTAGTTAGCAGTCAGACAAAGGACATTATCGATTTTTTTTTTCGTGTGGCCTTAAAGCGTAGATTTAGCTTAGGGAGGCTTGAAAATGAATGTCAGTCAAGTCAACTAACTGCCTCCTTAATTGCTGCTCTAATGATGTGCCGGGCTAACCAGACCAGAGGCAAAGGCTGTCGTCGGAGCCGTCGCCGTCGCCGTCGCTGTTGCCGTCACCCAAGTTGATTATGAAGTCGAGGCTCCCACGGAAACCCCAAAACCCATCACCCATTCACCGAGAGAACCTCCAACCCAAAGCCAAACCCGTCTGCTACTCAACTGGCTCAACACTCCATAATGATGGCAATTATAGCTCGTTTTTCCAACAATTTATATGAAATTTTACAGCCAGGAGCGCCAGAATAAACGGAACCTGGCCACGCCTCCCGCACACACCGCCACACACGACATTTTAGTGTGCTCACTGAAGCTCCAGCAGCGACAAATGGCAACGCCCCGTCAGTGTTGCCAGCTCGCTTACACTCACTGGTGTGCAAGCGAGTTGGCATGCGCTGAGCGCCTCCATCTTGAAAGCGTGCTGCGAGAAGAGAGCGAACGTAAGGTCAGTGCGTTAGAGCAAGACAGCGAGCAAGAAAGAGAGAGAGAGAATGCGTGAGAGCGCCGGCAAGGTGCTAACGAGTTTTTTGGTGGTGGGCAATTATCAAGATACTCAACTATGCACTGAAAAAAAATCTGCTTAAAATATTTATTCAGTTTTTTAATCTAAAATCACTTTGGCAGAATGTTAACTTATGAATTATAATTACTATTTTTTATTTTAAAACTTTTTATGATGTCTCAATAAAATTTTAATCAAATCGAAGTAGTTTTAGATTCTTTATATATATTTGAATTATTGGCATTATTTTTTTTTATAGTCATTAACAACAACTGGAAAAAGCAGGCTAAGAAATAATCTGTTAACCAAATATAAAAAAACGTTTTTGTAATTAGTTTCAATTTGCCGAGTTTTAATTTTTATTAAGAATTTGCAGGTAAGTAAAATTCTGAAATAAATGAAGAAAATTTATTAGATAGCTCTTTTAACAAAGGTATAACTTGTTGCGCTCAGTGTATTTGGCATAATAACCGATCCACGACACTACTCTCATTGCGTTCTGCTGTTACTGCTGCCAGCCCACCCCAATTTAACTGCTCTCACAGCACACATACAAACACACACACTCACACACAGACAAATACTCTCAAACACACGTCAACTGGCATTTGGGAACAGCCCAATCAATGCCTGATATGCGACTCTAATGCTAACTAGTATATGAAACGGGCACGGGCCGGCATCGAGCACAGTCGTTGATTAGCGCTCGTCGCGTCGAGTTCGAGTTCGCAGTCGCATTCGAGTCAATTTTCATCAAAGACGCGTAAAAACGGAAGCAAATCGCACCGCAAAGCAAACATTCGTTTAGTGTCAAAGTGAACTAAAAAAGCAGAAAAATATCAAGAAAACCAAAACAACAAAAAACTAATAATATTAGTGAGATTAAAAGACGCTCACGCGTAGACAAAGCATGTCCAGTGCACAAGTGTCACAGCCACCGCCGCCGCAGCAGCCGTCGCCACAGCAGACGCAACAGACGCCACCACATATTAGCCAGTTGCTTATTAGCCATATTGCCGCCGCACAGCAACGTGCAACAACCGCAACAACAGTGACAGTAACAGCACCAACAACAACACCACCCATTGCCACTTCGGATTACGATCAGTGCAGCAACAATTCATCGCCCAGATCGAGTCCAGCCACAGCCGCTGTTGCCTCCAGCAGTCCGACGCATTCCTCGGCCACAACAGGTTCACCACATAGCGCCTACGCACCCACACACAGTCCAGCTCCAGCTCAGGAGACACCAACGGAACACCAGCAACAACAACAACTATCACAAATCCCATCCCAGCTAACAGTTACTGCACCCGTCATGCCACTTTTGGTGGCGCCCATACCAATGGGCTGTCAGTCAACCGGAGTTGGACCACCTCATCAGCACACACATATTCCACATCCGCGTCTCTATGTCGAGGGCAACTTTCCGCCACATCATATGCCACATCCGGCACTGGTCAATGGCACCTATCCGCTGCCCCGTCTGCCACTTGCAGCAGTCATGTTGCCCACAAATGGAGTAGCACCTGCCACAACGTTACCGCCGCCACCACAACAACCACAAGCGCCTGTGCCCATGCCCAATGCCAGCTCCTCACCGCCCTCAACCACTGCGCTGCAGCATCAGCAATCACAGAGTCAGCCCAAGAAATCCTTCTGCATCGATGCTCTGCTCGCCAAGAGTCAACACCAATCGGCGGATAGACCGCAACACAATGCACCCACCGATATGATTGTGGATGATCATCGTTTGGCCGCGTTTCATTATGCCCGCGATCAAGCGGAACTGAATCATGCCTTTGTGGCAGCTTCAAATGCTGCAGCGGCAGCAGCTGCCGCCGGCATAAGCGAACATGAGGCGCTGCAACGGATACGTGAGTCGCGGGAATATGATTCACCCAGTCCCGACGGCATGTCTAGGTAAGTTTCTGAATCATTCATTCGCTTTCAAGATAAGGCAGGTGAAAAGAAGAGTCAGTTGAGTAAACAAAGAAAAAAATACTTGATTCATTTAGATAGATATGAAAGAAAGTAAAGTAAAGAAAGTATATAATACTTATCTAGTGATTTGTCTTCTATCTCACATTCTCTTTTATCAAATAAGCATTCAAAACATTAACCTTTTCGAAAAACTCCACCCATATGCAGTAGCTTTTCTGTTAAATCCAATAAAATGCCATGCGGTGAAACCAAACAATGCTTTTGGGGGCATTAAAGCGGCTTTGTTAGCACTCGACACAACATGGCCGAAAAGCCAACAATTGCGTTCAGCAGTGTAGTGTAACCTAAACTGGTCACGTTGCCAACATTATTATGTGATTGCGATTACGTATACGCCATGAGTATGCGTGTGTGTATGTGTGTGTGTGCGTGCGTGGTGGCAAAAGCAAACAAATTAGTTGTGCAGTCAGCCCGATTCAATCTGTCTGTCAGTCTGTCGTGCTTTTTAATTGTTTTCAAAACCGTCGCGTAACTTGAAATTTTGTCTTGTTGATGTTAGGAGCTTAGTTAATTGTGCCAATACCTTATACAGGGTGTCTCAAATTGTGTTTCTCTCTTTTTGTTACAGATCTGAATCTCCCAGCTCATCGCATCGCTCAAGTCCGCCCATTAGTCCTGGCTGTGAGGATCAGCAGACACCTCAACATCCGCATCATCCACCACATTTGAGTGTAATGCGTATGTCCGATTTGCATGATGAGTTCAAGAAACCCATGGCGCCACACAGTCCCATCCGACCACAAGATTTCCCACTCTATGCGGGCGGACATCCCTATCAGCTCTTAGCGCAGGGAGGCTCCGCATTTCACAGACCACTCGATCCGTCGGGCAAGCCAATACCGGTAAGCATCTATAACTGACCTGAATCCTATTTCTCCTAAAGCTAAATCTCCCTTTGCTTGGTCTTTCCTCTCCTGCAGATACCTATGGGTCACAATTTTATGCCATCCCAGTTGCAGTTTGAGTTCTTGGCACGCGCTGGCATGCTGCATCATCGCATACCCGAACTGGCTGCCTATCCACATCATGCCATACTGGGCAAGACGAGAAGACCACGCACCGCCTTCACCTCCCAGCAGCTACTCGAACTGGAGAAACAGTTCAAGCAAAACAAATACCTGTCACGGCCCAAACGCTTTGAGGTTGCCAGTGGCCTAATGTTGTCGGAGACGCAGGTGAAGATTTGGTTTCAGAATCGACGTATGAAATGGAAGCGCTCCAAGAAGGCGCAGCAGGAGGCCAAGGAGCGGGCCAAGTCCCAGCAGCAACAACAACAGAATGCCCAGAACACCTCGACTGGTTCCAGTAACACCAGCAGTTAGTTTCGCCTTCGGAGTGCCGGCAACGAACACATTTCTAGTCAGAAGAACCCGTCCGCCTGGTGAGACACACTCTACATAGTGTATGCGAATCACCTGCTTCCCGCCTCGCCTCGCCTCGCCTAGACCACAACAACAACTTGATGTGATTGCGCAAAAATTAGCTTCGCAATTAGTTGAAATTATTTTGGTCATTGCTGTTGTTGTTGTTGATGTTTTTGTTGCTTTGATTTTGTGTGTTGTTCGTTTTGGGAATTGATTTTGCGGACAACAAATAACAACGACAACAGCAGCAACAACAACAACAACAAAACGCACTGTGTGATATATGTAAACAAACAAATATATATATATATATATATATATATATATATATATATAAATTAGACACTGCTACATAAAAGTATTTTCCCATTGTACATACACAACAACAACAAACCTAAATAATTAATTTGAATTACGTTAAATATATATATGAAATACAAATAAAATAAATTCAATGAGATTAGTTTAGCTTAGTTTTGTAAATGGTAACGATCGTGTTTCTTGTGTAATTGTGTAAATAATTGTAAATTATGTAATTAAAAATGAGAAAAAAGTGGCGCCATCAAAGGTGCTTTAGTTAATTACATTAAATTTAATTTAAAAATAAAAATGACAAATAAAATGTACTAAAAAAAAACAATTGATGAACATTATGAGAGTTTTGTTGAAAAATGACAATAGAAAACTTTTCTTTCCTTTGAGCTTAACATTTTTGAGAGTTTTGTTGAAAAATGAAAGTAGAAAACTTTTGTTTTCTTCGAGCTAAAAATTTCCTTTAATTTTCAAAGCCCCTTGAACCTCCAAAGTTTCCTAATGTTCCAGAAAATATTATTCTCATTTCCTATAAAAATGTAGATCGAATATTAGTCAAGTACTAGGTCAGTTTCTCAGAGTTTCTTAAACATTAAATTCAATCAGTTGTCAATTTGATTTGTTTCCTCGAAAAAATATTTACTCATAACTCTTGTCAAAAACCTTTCAAAACTAAATATCTAATCGCAGGGTTTGACATTTTTTTTAGGGCTATCTTTTCATGTTTGCTTCTCCCCCAAAAAACAAAAAACTATTAATGATGTTTATTTCTATTGTATAAAAGTCATATAAAAAAACCGCAATCAGTTACAATTTTTTAATTTTATACGAGCCTCGTTCGCTGATTGCAGTTATCATTGCAAATAAATCAAATTGCGCACAGATTATCAATTTAATTGTTCAGACAATAATTATGTCTAAATTTATAGTGTCACTTAAGAATTATTTTGCTAATTAAAATGTTGCACTTGTGTGAAATAAAATCAAAAATCATGGTGAGCCTTGAAATTAAACGTTACGAATATGGGAGGGAACACGAAAGCAACAATAGAAATAAACATTTCTTGACTTTATCAAGGCAAAAGAAATCATTTAATTTCTGATACGTGGCCTAATCGAAGCTAATGGCTAATCAAAGTTGACAACATAGAGAAGGTGTTGCCGCAATATAGTAAAGCATTAACCGATCAACAATCAAAATTAATTGGAACAAAGTCCTTAGATTGGATCGACACAAGGTATTAATCATGCTTTATAGTTTATTGCTTTTGATTGAAATATGGTTGTTTACTTTTTTTTAAGTAATAGTACATCATAATCCTGCATAATCATCCATCTCTTTCTATTCTCCCTCTCTTTCTAGCAGCACCACAAACAATTAGCTATATAGGATTATAATCGAAATGATTGTGAATAGTCTCTCTCGTATATTATTCCCATACCCCCAAAGGCGAGAAACAAGTCTGGCCACTTCATCACGTAATTCTCAAGTATCTCGCTGCTCGCGACCTTAGCTCATAAACATAAAAGGAAATACAGTGAAAGATAGAGAGAACTTTTGGTTTTGTCGAAATGGGGGAAAACTTGCCCCGAAGTATGCTTTATATTGTTGTTATTATTGGTTGTTTTATATATTGTTGTTGTTATGCAGCAGTTCTTGTTGTGTTTGATTATGCGACTGATGGGCTAATAAAAATTCATTCCTTTCTTTCATCCAGACACACTCGCACTCGAACACTCACAAAACACGTAACGCATTGCGTCAACAATAAAGCATAATAGTTGGAAAGAGATGACGACTGTTCATTGAATGGGGAAAGTTGGGTTTCGTAGGGTTCGGTGTTCTTGACAGTGGTTCGTAGGTAAGTAAAAAGAAGGCATCGAGGATATACTTTAAGATATCTTGATAAATCAAACTAAAAACTATCAAGAAGTTAACCATTTTATTGGGTTTACCTAAAGATAAAGATACTTAAATGACAGGTTTTGATAAATAGTTATGTTCTTAACTAAATACGGAATATTTTTCTAGATACCATTCAACTTTAAACCCAAATCTATTATTGAAAAAATCTTAAAAAAGTTCAACAGCATCCCATGAACTATAGAACATTAGCCATGAACCACATACCAATCCACTGAGTTAATTATATCAAGCCGGTTTTTTCTTACACATCTTTGAACCACTGTGCAGTGGCGTGGCTGAATGGTTTGCTGATGCTGCGCTATTTTGATATGATGCCTTGAAGTGGCCAAGTGTTGAAAGTTGAAAGTTGAAGTTGAACCTGAATCGTCCGCTGAACAAAGGATCTGACAATGGGCAATGCCAACTGTCTAATTCAATTCATGTGCTATTAGCGGGTAATTTGTAACAATTGCACAGCACAATTTCCTTTCAGCACAAAAAGGGTGACAGAGTTCAAACCAAAACCGGAGCGACAACTGGATTCCCTGGCTGAGTTCTTAATTGTTGGATTGAGCGTTGTTTGGTTTTTCGGGATGCTGTCGCATCTGTTGCAAATTAATTTTGAGTTATAATTTTCTATAAACACAATGCTCTGTATATGTGTGTGCGAGTGTGTGTGCACACCCAGTAAATTGGCATTTGAATTGAGGGTCGTTTGGCTTCCCCCTCTCTCTCAATGACTTTGTTGCTTTTGCTGTTGTTTTTGTTGTTGCTGCTGGTGTTACAATTTGGTTACCCCAGGGGTGTCTGCATTCAACTATACCCATTTGATCTTCATGTCAACACAGATGATCACATTTTATGCTTATAATTTTGACTATATATGTGTGTGTTTGGTGTGTGTGTGTGTGTGTGTGTGTAGTCCCTGGTCCCTGGCACGTTGTTTACTTTTGTGATTTTTCCATTCGAATTTTACTAATATCCAAACGGCTTTTGGGCCCCAAAAATGCATTTATGCCCAATTTTGCACATTTTACGCATATTCTGCACACTTTTCGATTTGATTTTATTGTCAAATATGTGCGATTATTTGTCATATGCTGCATTTTATTATTGTCAAATTTGCATTTGCAGCGAAAATACTACTATGGCTACAGCTCGTTAGTTAGTTTCCCCGTTGTCTAATGGTTGTTTTGTTTGGAATGGATGGGAGGATTGTTTGATTGTCGGGCGAGATAAATTGCGAAACTGATATGCCAATTTATGTGGCAATTTTAATATAATTGCAACATATTTTTGTATTGAAATTGGTTTATGACCAATTTACCACTGCAATACGTTTCGAATTGATTTGATTTGTTAAGGGAATGGGTTAAGGAAAGAGTTAAAAGTGGCTTGTAAAGGGTTAAGAATATTGCAGAAGGAGCTTAAAAGTTTTTTACATATGCATATGTTGCAAATTTTTATGTGTATTGGTTAATATTGAAGAACTGCTTTGATTTGTTGAGGAATGGGTTAAGAAAAAGTTGAATGGAGTCTGAAAAGGGTTAAGAATATTGCAGAAGATATTTAAAACTATTTTACATATGCACATGTTTCTAACTTTTTAGGTATTTTAGTTAGCATTTAAGACAATATTTGATTTGTTATGGAAGGCTTAAGGTAAAAGTTGAATGGAGTCTGAAAAGGGCTAAAAATATTGTAGAAATATTTTTACTGTAATTTTGAAATATTTTTATATTTTTATGTCTCATCTTATATAATCATTTCCACCTCTTTTCCTTTAACACAATCTCTTTTAATATTCAAGTAAAATTCGTTAATTTCCCCCTCTGCCCAGCAATTAGTTTATTGATTTATTAAACACACACACACAAAGAAAAAGAGACCCAAATAGAAAGATAGACAAAAACTACAACGCATATTGCTGCTTAATGCCATAATTTCCAGCTTGTTTACACAATCCATCTGGCTATATTTTCCAATACACAGACACATGTCAATGTCCAATGTACAATCATCAGTTCAAGCCATAGTCATTGCCATCAATCTATTGAAGAAAATCCGTGCGTGCGCGCAAAGTAAACAAAAATGCACACCAGAGACACAAAGAGAACGAGAAAGAGAGAGTGAGAGAGAGAGAGAGAGAGATACCCAAATACCCGAGGAATGCTCATCAGCTAGCAGAAGGGCCATTAGTTTACTAAGCACACACACACACTCTCTATCTCACACACACACTTTCATATCTCGATATGCTTTCTGAATAGAATTTGTCAAATGATTTCGATTTAATCGCCAGGAAATTTTGCAATCAAAATTCACGAATATCAACGTTAATTGCTAACGGTGCTCGGTCGTGTATGTGCTCTTAGATCCCCATAGAGCGAAAGAGATAGCTACCAACTGTGTGTGAGCGAGATGGAGTCAGTTCACATTGGGATAGACCAAATTGTCACCATATGCGTCAACACGCAATAATTCACCAGAAAAAACTAATCCAAACAATTGACCAGACGCAGAGCACTGACATCTAATCGAGGGGGTGTGTCTGCCACTCCTCCTACTCCGATTTTCACTTTGTAATTCCCTGACTTTGCCAGCCTGCCTGCCTGCCTCGCGGTCGGTCGGTCGGTCGGCCTGCAGCAAGTGCGGCATACACCCCTCTCGTCTCGGAGAGCTATCTCTCTCCCCTTTGGCTAAACTCTCGAGTCGGGGCACACTAAATGTGCTATCTGGTGTTTTGGTGCTAATTGAATTCATTGCCGTTGATCAAGTGCTGCCAAACAACAAATCATCCCCGGAGGCTAATGATACGGACGAGCGAGCTAACTGACTCACTGACTGACTGCAAGGAGCAGACATAGCACCAGAGGGTGCAATGCATGGGAGGGGGAGAGACTAAAAGGAAGTGCGGGTATGCAGTTAATGGCGGGTTCTTCTTCCGTCCTTTCTTCCTTTTGTGTATGAGCTCCTCTCGGTGTGCGTTAAATGAAATTAGAAAACCCTATGTTGAGTTAATTAGCAAATTTAAGGACATTGCGGAGAGTTTTTGAAGTGGATTTGTGAAGGGAGAAGGTAAATAATGTAGAAAGAGAAAACTGCAATGGGGAACTGTTCATTTCAGTTGGGCTTACAGGTGGAAAGGTAAGGAAACCCGTTGAAGAGATCGAAATGAAATAGATGAAGTATAAGGTTAAGTTTAAGGGAAATGGTAAGGAAACCCGTTGAAGGGATCGAAATGAAAGAGAGGAAGTACATACATATATTATTTAATAATATGCAGCATAAGCTATAAAGAAAACAAATTCAGAACGCATGGTAATTAATTTTTGTCCTTGTAAGTTGTTAGAACCTATTCTTTCTTAAGGGTCTCATCATTAACAATAACTGTTATCTATGGTCTTCGCTAAAAACAGATCCAATCATTCCAACATAGATACTCTAAAGAAGGTTTTATCTGGAGGAGTGTCGTTTATAGACGGTTTTAACATTCAAAACGTGTTTTAAATTTAATTTCTTAACCAAAATTTCTCACAAGAACTTTTTTCTTTACTTTTTTCAACCTTCAACCTTAAGTTTTGTCTGCCAACTCTAAGTTTTGCTGTTACTGCTTCTTAATTTAACTTTGATAAATCCATCAACCGCTGACGATTAAGCCAATAACTTTTCGTCCCTTTTGGGGTACAGACCGTCTGTCACGTTAATTGCAACAATTAAAGCACAAATGTTTTGCCACAAAAGTCGTACCGTATGCAAATTGAACCATGTGTCGGGCACAATGTGCCTACCTTTTATCCAAATTCTGCTCTAAACTCTAAACAAACACAGGGATAACAACTGCAACAACAGCAACAACAACAACACGAACAACAAGAACAACCAGTACAACGGCGAGAACAACAAACAAAATATTAAATTGTAATCCGCTTAAATGAGTAAAAGGCATTAAAACGCATTTGCATAATTGCTGAAAATGCTGCGAGCTGCTGAAATCAGCCCAAGCCCAAGGGGGAAACTCAAAAATGTTGTTTTCTTTGTACGTGTCGAAAAGTTTTTCCCGGTCACAATCCAATCAAAAGTGAGCCTGAACCCTCAAGGGCCTCGCCAAGCCAATGCACGTGAGGACAATATTTAAAAATGTTTAGCATAATTAATGTCGAACACCCTTCGGACCACCCTTCCCACATTTCGTTTCGTTCGGTTCGCTTCGTTTTGGTTTGCTTTGGGTTCTTAGTTCCTGGTTTCTGGTTCCTCGTTCCTGGTTTTTGCAGACAAGTGCACAAAAAGTTAACGAAAATTTGGCGTGCCTAATCAACCCCTAAAACGGCGTTAATTTGCGAGGCGCTGTGCGGAGGTATGCCGCAGGGTCGCATTATTCACACATACGCTTAACTGAGCGGCACTCACGCTTCAACCATTTCCCTAGGGTCTGAGCTCTACACCTCGTTCCCCCCACCCGCCTCTGTGCCTGCAGCAGAATCCAAAAACTGGGTCCAACCGCAGCGTGTGCGTAAAATTGAATTTATTTTATTGCCACTAATTGGCTGAAATACCTGAGGGCGCTTACGTTTTACCGGTTCGCAATTTTGCACCACATACATATGTGTGTGTGTATGTATATGAATGTATGTGGGTGTAGATGGTTTCCGGTTAAGGTAAGGCTTTCGATTTTAGAAAGTTTGGTCTTAAGTTATGGTAAAAGTTTTGGTAGGGTTTGAGAGAAGCTGGCGGGAAACTAAAAGGTTGAAAGGTTTTTGTAAATAACTTATCTTAGGACTTAGTAACATATAAAAAACCTTTAAAAAAATCAAAGTTAACTTTAATTTTATACTTAAATTCATTTTTAATGTTTAATTGATTAATTTCTTTTTATAACTAAGATTATCATCTCTTTTTCAATAACTTAACCAATAACTTCTCAAGATTTCCCCCGAAAAATATTTCCAAAATCAAACCACCTTACTAACCAAATCTGCACCATCACTAAACACATTACATAACAATGCCCGCAAAAAATGAGCATTCGGTTTTTTTTTTGTTTCTTGGTTTTTTGCACACCCCGATGATATGATAATGGCAATAAAAGATGATAATGGGCTGAATCCTTTGACCAGATTCGCAAAATCAGACCCACAACCAAAAGACACACACACACACAAGATTATTTACAAAAAACTTAAAAATAAGGGAAAAGAAAAAGAAAGCAGAGAAAGCGAGTTGCCAAGTTCGAAGACAAAACAGCAACAACAAACTACAGCAACAACAACAATAGCAACAACAGAACATAAAAGCTATTAACATATTAAAGCAATAAAAGAAATGGCATATAAAACGCTGCCACAGACAGCAAAAAGGGGCTGCCCATCCACCCCCCGACCCTACTTGCCGAGGCACACACCCAAATGCTTAGCAGCAAAGTGGCATTTACCCCACAAATGTTGCGCACTTGTCTCACTGTCTGCCATCATCAACATCAGCAGCGTCGCCATCAGCAGCAACATCGCAGCAGCAGTGGCAGCAAAAGTCCTGACTGCTCCTTTTCTCTGTTTCCTAAACCCAACCACAGCTCTTTTAGATGCCAAGAGAGATGAGTAGAAGAGGGGTAGAGTAAGGCGGGCAGGGGGACTGTTGATAATCATACTAAATGCTGCCATTTGCCATTTGTGAGGTTTTGCCACTTGCCCTACACACAACAATATATGTGTGTGCGTGTGTGTGTGTGTGTGTAAGCTTTGTGTAAACACCCACTAAAATCAATTTGCTGGATTTTCTACCACCAGAAAATGTGTATTTTACGGGTTACGATGAAAACAGAGATAGAGAAAGATAGAAAATACTATCAAGGATGGCAATGGTGGGTCGTGGGTGGTGGGTGGTGTTTCTGCTCTCTATAGTGGAGTCTAGTGTGAGTTGATTGTGCCTTTTTTGGGTATGGCATGCCATTCAAAATGGGAGTACAACTGGTTAAGATTGGTATGAAATGGCACATTAGATGAAGGGATGTGATAGGAAACGATAAGTACTAGATAAATACAATGATTATAAGTATTGAACCAAATAGGTTTTATTGGTAGAGGATTACTTTTGAACGAAATGTTAAGAATTAATGATGTTAAGGTATAAATAGAAAGAAATGGTTTGGAGTTGAATGCCATGATTAAGTTTCTTATGCTATGCTTTAAACTAAGCACTCTCTAATTTCTATATCTATATATATAATCTCTCACATAATGTTGCTGCAATTCGTATTGAGCACCCAAATGAAAAACTTTTATTTGAATTATCCCCAAAACGAGCAAAAACTAAAAAACTTTTACTTTGCCTGGTTCTGGTCTTGGTTTTGGTTCGTGTTATTACTAGTACTTCTGTTCGGTTGTTCGGGTTTTCGGTTGTCCTGTTTTATGCTCTCTGCTCCCTTTACTTAATCTTATCTAATAAATGGCTTGTCTTGTCTCGTAAATCACTTAACAATTTGCAAAATGTTCTACCAAACGGTATGGCAATGTAAAAATCGTGCTAAGGTTTCTAGATTTTCGATTTTTTTTACATGTGTACGCATAAGTGGCCCTAAATCGCATTCATATGAGTACAAATTCTCTTTCCTTTCTACTTTCCCTTGTTGCTGTTACAGTTGTTGTTGTTGGGGTTGGGGCAACTTTTTTGTGTGACCTGCCATTTGATTTATTTATTGTTGGTTTATGCGTGATCTTGCCTCAAATTAGCATTTATCATTTTGCACGCCATTCATGTCAGTACCTCTGCCTCCCCACCAACAAAAAATAAAACACAGACGCCCCCCTTTTCGGAAACCATTTTGAACAAAAGTACTTTGAACCGTAGCTATTCAAACCAAAAAAAGGGCAGCAAATTGTTTTTAACAAGTGCAATGTAATTTTTCAAATGGTTTCGCTTCTTTTTATCTCGTTTTCTCGTTGTCTTTCACGTGATTGATTACGATTATGCAAATGATATTGAAATGGTTATATATATAGTAGTTACCATATATGTATGTGATTTTGGGCATTTTGGCGGCACCTACTAAATAGCCGAAATGTGCCACCAAAGCCTTTTGGCGTCACAATTAGCGCACAATAAATTTCAAATAATTATGCAAATGACGTAGCTACAAATACGCAATCTATATATATATAAAGAGATAAGTGTGTGTGTGAGATAATCCAAAACAGAAGCCAATGAATGCCTTTTGCTGCCTTCGTTCCTCTCTTGCCGTCGACAGGCGACAATTTGTGTCACTAATTGCGTGCAAATGGCAATGCCTTTTGCATAGTGGGCCTTGCATATAAATAGGTTCTACCCCATTATCGGACAGCTAATTACATACAGGGTGCTTAAGAAGTGAGTAAATTCTACTTAACTGAATGGAATACTATTTTGAAGAAACTTATTAGTTAAGTTAACTTTTAAAACCCTTTTTAACCAAAGGTTTCCTGGGGTTTCCTTAGGTTTCCTCTCCCAAAACCCTTTTCATGGAACTACCATGTACCAACGTTTAGTTTTAGCTTAGGCTTTATTGCGAACCAAACCCAAACATGTCTACATTCCATGGCTGATTACGCTTGATTATTATTATTATTCCAGTTAGCTATAATATTAATACCTTTAGTACAATAATTTCGTTTAATTTGTTTATTTATCTAGCTAAGCGCGCTCAGTTGAATGGCTCCCCCACCCACATTAACCATACAACCATCCAACCATCATCATATAGTTTATGGCTTAGCCCAAACAATAAACACATTTGTTTAGTTAATGAAGTCGATAAGACTACCGGGCCCAACGACAACCATAAAGATATAGATATATATATATTTATAGTATATATGTATATGATGAGCATTAACTACGCTACGGTAGCCAATGAAAACAATTCCCGATAGGCTGTCGGGACGGGGAGTGGGGTGCGACACTTGCTTACGCCAAGATTTATGACCAACTGCCGCATATCAGACAGCTTTAATTGAAAGCAAAGCGTATAATTTTCAATCAACGAAATCCCAAACCAAACCAAAACCAAAAAAAAAACAACAAAAAACAGTCAAGTAAAAAGAAAATACTGTAGAGATAAGGCGGATTGGTATACAATGTGGGGGGGGGGGGGGGGGGTGGGGGTATACGGATTATACGGTAGTCAGTTGGCTGACTGTTGGTTACCATTGATTGCCATTTATTTGAATGTTTGCCAAGAGCAACGACAATCATCATGACGATGATGATGATGATGATGAGGAACCGAACCTGAGCACGGATATATTTCTATTGATTTTAAAATTATGCGCACAAACAAAAGTATGCAATGTTGTCAGCATTGTTGCTGCTACTGTTTGCTAAAAACGAAACGAGAGGGAACCATGGGAGAGGGTGGGGTAGCAACATCTACGTGTCCGTCAACGTTTACCGTACGGTTACCATTTTGACTTTCCATTCAATGTTGACTCGCTGTTTAGATTTTCAATTAAATTTGTTGACGGAGCGCGCCTGAGAGTTGGAGCTGCCAGAAGGAGATGGGTGGGTGTGTGGGGTCGTATACGTAATATAAATTGATTATTTCAAATTTATTTAAGCGCAAACGCAATGATAGCATTTAATTAAAAACTCATCTGTGCAAACAAACAAACAGCCAATGTTCGGAATGGGAACTCCAGAACGTGAACGATTCGACGACACGACTCATTACAGCTCAAGTACCAGACTGAGACGCAGTGTTAAAGGTGTTACGGCCAACCTGATAAGCTCCCCTTAACAAACAACAACAATAGCAACAACAGCAATAGTAACAACAACAACAACTAGTGCAACTTTATCAAACCTTTTACATCTGTTTCTAATTGAAAATGCAGCTACTGTCGTTTGCCATCCAGCAAATGTGACACGAAAATTGACGCCAATCGTCGCCATTAGTGTCAACACTGAGACAGAATCAGAATCAAATGCAGAAGCAGAATCAGAAGCAGTTGTCTTCCAAGTCATAGGTCTGTCCAGCAAAGGTAAATACCCGACAGCTCGATAAAAATGGGCAACCAAGAGGTAAGCATAGACCTATCTTCATATATATCTCTCTCTCTTTCTTCATGCCTCTGTTCATGCCACTTCAAGTTTAAATAGTCAATAGCAAAAACAATAAATTTTCTTTCAGCCATCGCATGCAGTTAAAGTTGTTAGCTGTCAAGTTTGATTTAGAGATGAGATCATGTCGTGACACGATGGTAGTGCGTGATTACACGAGTAGAGAAGTGGAAGAATATTTTAAACCTGTCTATCTTAAACTTATCTCTAACTTTTACCTTCTTGAATCAGAATATTTCTTTATATAACAATACAATTTTTGTTTTTATTCGTGCTCTATTAAACAAATTCCAATCACCATACCATCTCTAGCTAAGAGTTTTGTTTTGTTAGTTTTTCTCTGGGAGCTGTCAACTGTTTTGCGCCTTTTGTTGACTTTTTCATATTTCTTAATGATGACATTTTAATTATTAGTAAAGTGCTTTCAAATACTGATAAGATATCACATTGGATATTTATGGCTGTTTGTGTGTCTCTCTGTGTGTGTAGGGTATAGAGTGTTGGTGCGAAGTTCAAGTTGTCACCGTGTGTGTGTATAGAGAACTATAGTGTGAGAAAGGTAAAAGACGTTGGGGAGCGGGAGGACAAGCAACTGCTGGGTGGGCATTGATTGATAATTCTTTTTATAGACCTGGGTTGTGGATGGTGTGAACTATTAAAGTATAGACTCTTGAGACTAAAGCTAAGTTAGGTAATGATTAAATTGAAGAGATAATCGAGGAAGTATTACTAGACGAAACTAAGATGATTACACTGCAAGAAAGTATTAATTAATTGAGAAGTATGATTATAGATTGGAAATTAGCTAAAATCAAAAAGAATATGTCCTAAGCTTAAGACGAATCTGAAGATTTGTAAAAGACATTGAAATTTTTGTTGGATATATATAAATTTCTTATTATTTATAGTTTCTTTTTAAGGACTACCCCAAAAAAAGCCCTATAATATTGACAAATCTCTTACAAACATCAGACCTATGTAATGCTATTTGTATAATTTGACAAATTCTTAAGATTTATGATGCGCTGGCATTTGAACAAATAAGCGAAAACAAGCAAATCCCGGCTAGCACATGCGAATGCTCCAGGGAGCACATGAGGCACAAGTCCTCAAAAAGACAACTCTGGAGGACAACTTGGGTTGACAAGACCACAAAAGGCGTACGTATAAATGCAAACAGACAAATGGCACGCGTTGTCATATTTCACCAAAAAAAAAAGAGAGAGAGAGAGAGAGAGAGGGAGAGAGCACTTGATGTTGACGATGTCTTGAAGATTATGATTTGTTTTACTTGGCGCTTAACGAGCGCCTGATACAATGAAAGAGCAAAAGAAAACACAAACCCCAACCCCAACCCCGCTCCCCCACCCTCCGCTCCAACACTCTCTGATAAGTATGCTAAACATGCGCGAAAAAGTGTATATGAGTGTGTTTGTATAAGTTGAGGACAAATTTTTACAGATTTGTCAGCATTTGGGCAACATCTTAGGGATTGTATCTGTTTGTTTGTTGTTCTTGTCACACATAAAAACAAATGTTACACTTATGTGTATGTGTATGTGTGTTTGTATGTGTGTTGTTGTGCTTATGTGCTTCTATGTAAATACTGTTACATTTGCACTTAAAAAACTGAAGTTGTTTAGGAGCTGGGGGTTGGGGTTTTGGGGGGTATTTAGAAAGAAACGGATGCTGACATCATGTAAGCAAATTGCGTAAGTAGCAAAAAGGCAAAGCCCTGACATTGATTTGACATGACATGGCCAAGCTGAGAAACCCAACCCAGGCACCGACGACGACGACGAAGACCCTTTAATCTTAAGTAATCAACCCATACCACCCCACCCCATACCCCTATCTGGGCTGGGCGTTATAACAAATTTGTTTGTTTTCGCTTTTTGAGCCGCTTTTTGAACGTCTCAATCAACCCTAAAACCCTTAAAGACAAACTGAAAGTTATTTTTCTTTTAACCCTTTTCAGTAAATTGATATGACAAATCCGTTGAAAAATGTTTAATGAAGTGAAAAATTGCAAAATAACCAAAAATTAAATGGAACCACCCAAAAGCATCTTATACATGTATATATTGCCAATTGTTGTTGTGGTTTTTCGTTCTCGTTGTTGTTGTTTTTGTGTTTTTTCATTTTAAATTAAGCCAAGGGTCAATGCTTGTTGTTGTTGTTGTTTTTAGTTTTGGTTCGACTATCTGCTATGCATGACAATTTTTTTGGGGGGTTTTTGGGGGGTTTTTCGGGGGGCCACGAACAATAAAATTGTGTAAACAAAAATTGGGCAATTTACAGTTGACTGGCTTTGCGGCCAGGCCAATTTCTTTGGCGCCAATGGGCGGTAGGTTTTCCGTGCAGCCTGTCCCAATAGTGGAATAGCTAGGAACCACATACAAAATCCTACAAATTGTATTTATTTGTGGATTTTACGAAAATTGGGTGTGTCTTTTATTACTATGCGAAAAATATCCAGTATATATATATAGTATATATATGTATTTGTCGACACAGTAGACAGTGACAAATGTGTAAATGTTCCTTCGGTTCGGTTGGGTTGGGTTCGGTTTCGGTTCCTATTGTTGTACAGTTATGCAGTCGTAAAACAAAAATCATACACAAATTTGTGGGCTACCCAAGTGCCCCGAAAAACAATCGCTTCGTTAAACACATACGCAAAATAACATAACTTGAAAGTTTGTTTAGAGTATCTCTCGAATCTAGATTGTCGAAAGTTTAACGCACGACTTGTCACACAGCTGAAAATTGAGCGTTGCCCAAGCTCATTTCCACTAACGATAGCAGTTATATGGAGACAGAGAAAGAGAGAGAGAGAGAGAGTTAGAGTGGAACAACAACTGAGTGATGGCAAAAAGGGCACATTGGGGAATTGTGCAAGCCAATAAGGAAATTGTGCACAAATTGACTCCATGACAGTGAGTAGAGAGAGACAGTGAGAGAGGGAGAGAGGGAATGCTAACAATAGCAACTCCATTTTACCCATTGTGAAGCAAAAATCTGAGTTGTGAAATCTGCAGACAGTGAGACCCAAAAGTGCAAACCAAGATCATTGCTATGCTACCAATTGTTTGCCCAGCCAAAACAGACAACTTGACTTTTCACACCCACACATACACACACACACATCTCCCCTCCCCACCCCGTCCCGTCTCTGGCAAATTTGCGTGCAGATAAATTGCAATCTGGGCAAGTTATGTGAATGTTTTCGGTAGGACTTTGACTTTTGTGTTAGTCCTACTTGTGAGGCTGTCAACATCGTCGTCGTCGTCGTCGTCGTTGCAATTGTTGTCTTTTAATCACTCAGCCAAGTTGAGCCATGATACATATCCACAGAAGACAGTACTCCTCACGCTAACACTTCATAATTTTAATTGCCTACATATGATACTGTGTGGTTCGGGGTGGGGGAAAGGTTGAACATGTCCTGTTTGCCTATCGCATTAGACAGTCGCACGTGACTGGACATTGTTGTAGGCAGGTTTTTGGGGGGATAAGTGTGGGGGGCGCCTCGATAAGCAAACAATCAATTGCATGCTGCAGGCTATTTGCTTGGGTCAACACACAAAAACAGTGCGAAGCTTAAGGTTAAGCACATGATAAGTGACCTGTTGAGATACAGTTTGAGATACTTATTTTTGTGGGATGTGTCCTAATCAAATCGATGAGCTGCAATGTTGGTGTCAGGGTGTCAGTTAAATGAAATATCAATATTTGTTGTGGAAATGAGTAGTTTATATATTTTAATTGTGAGAAACGTAAGTATTTTGAAGAGTATTCTATGGATCTTAAGGACTTTACTTAAGAATATGGCACATGGAAAGATTTAAGTAGGTTATTTATGAAAAATTAAGTTTCTTATACGTAAACTTACAGAATTTAAGTTTTGGAAAATGGTAAGGTTGAAGAATTCCGCAAAAACCACATAAAATCAATCTAAATATATTTTTCAAAAATGTTTAAAGCTTTACTCTAATCTTTAATTTTAAAATTCAAATCAGACCCATAACTAAATAAATAAATCAATGGCATCAATCAAAACATAATTTGATCACGTTTATGCCAGACATGGATTTACACATCATATTTACATATTTATACATATCAGCTATACTTTTCTATTTACTTTCACCTTTAGATTTATTTTTTATTTTTGTTCTATGATTTGAAAGACTGTAGGGAAATTTTCGAATGGTTGGTCGCGTTTATTGATGTGTAATAAACCAATTGCGTTTGTTTTGAATATATAAATAGACATATCAAAAAATATACCACAGAGTTAAATAACAACAGTAACAACAACAACAAACCCGCCATTTTTTTCTTGTTTCCGCCTTATTGCTGCTTCTGTGTTATATATATATATATTTTTTTTTTGTATTATTTTGTTTTCGGATACTTTTTTGTGTTGGCGAAACGTGCGTGGCATACTAATTTGGTATAAATGGATACAAGTTTATCGCTATATATAGATGGTATATAGTACATATGTATAGGCCCTTACCACCCCTAACTACCACACCCCCTTTTCGGTGGATTGTGTAAAACGTTTGATTAATCAAACAAAAAGTGTTGAAAATGCTATTTTTGCCATTTTGGCATTTTTATGTGCCACACACACACACAGACAGAGAAAGAGGGATAAATAAATAGATAATATATATATGTTTATATATAGTATGGTCAGTCTATATAAAAAGCCACAAATGGCGCCATTTAGTTGTTCAGCAAATGGAGCTATAAACTTGCCAAGACAAACATTTGTAAAACATAAAAACCAGGCAGACAGAGAGATAGTCAGACAGAAGGAGCTGTTTCGTCTGAGATTTTTACTGTCAGTTAAAATCAATCAGACATAAAAAAAGCCAATAATTTGGCTTGTTTTTTCTGTAAGTGTGTGTGTTTGCGATTGGAACTTAAGCGTGCGATAACAATTGCTCGTTAGCTACTTAATTAAAGTCAAAAGCAAAAATGAAAATTCAACACCAAAAAAAAACATTAAAAAAAAACTCAGTCAAATTAAAATAAAAACCCCACATGGCCGACAGGCAATGAGAAAGTCGGCTTCATTAAGGACCAGCCGCCGCCAACAGGACAACGGGAATGAAGGCAGAAAGAACGTGCCACGTACAACTGCCACTTTGTCATTTAACATTTGGCAAACGTATTAAAACACCCCATCATTGCCTTAATTAAGAGCCATAAAAGCACATTTACTTATTGTAGCAACGGTTCCCAGACACTAGGGTTGTTGGCTACCACCCAACACCACCCACATTTCAACACGGCACGTCTTTACGCTTTATTTATGCCCGGCCAAAAGCAAAAGGACCAAGGCAACCAGTCAAAAGCAACCGAATCCACTCCAAACACCAAACACCACCCACCACTATTCGCAATGGCTGACGACTGTTTCGACCAACATTTGTCGTGCTTAATTCATGGCTAAAGTTGGAATTAAGTGAATTTTACGTTCATTAACGTGCCAGGGTTGCCTCCCTACCCCAACCCCACATGCTGGTTTCTGTGTTCAGTTTACTTATACTATGGCGTATTTTGAGTGGTGTGTGGATACATTTAATGGAACTTTCTGCTGTATTGGCGCTTTTTTTGGTGGATGACTGGCTTTTGCCAGACAGTGTTGATAATTAGCAGTGCGTCCTAATGTTGCCCTAATAACGTAAATTTGTGGCTTAGTGTGGTATAGAGTTGAACATTAGAAATGATATATTAGCTGGTAATAATGGGTGGAATGGTTAAGGTAAATATGAAAGCGTAGAACTTAGTATAGAAAAAAAGTTGTATATAAGATCAGAAACTTTATAAGTTATAAATCTTTATTGAGATTTTCCCATGTTTTTTCTATATAACACTTTATTTACAACATTTAATACTTAAGCTTCAGTTTTGATAGTTCAAAGTTTAGTTCCACAACTTTGCCAACTAATTGGGCACAAAAAAGTTTCAGAAACAAAACAAAACAAGAAGAAAACAGCAACAAGAAGAGAAGAAGGAAGAAAGTTTTTAATGTCCTGTCCAAAAAGGGGAAACTGTTAGTTTGTCTGTCGAATATCTCTTGGCCACTCTGCATGCTATCAACCAACTAACTAGCCCAAAATGTTGACCATGTTAGCCTCACTCAAACAGCCAGTTTGACAGAGCTCTTCACATCATAGTGCAGAGTGAAAACTAAACTGAAAGCCCCACCAAAAAAAAAAAAAAACTGAATAAAAGAGAGATGAATGAAAGCTGGTAGAAAAATGTGCCGCAATGCTACGAATAGCCTGTTAATTAGTCTCACTTAGAAAATAAACTGCAGTAATTAAGAGAAGGCGAAGCTACACACACAAAACTCAAACGAACCAAGCTCCACCCACAGAGAACGCCCCAAAAAACTACTCGAAATGCGACAAAAAAAAATAAATTCAGTTATTTTTTTTTTCTATATATATAAATTCCACAGAGACAGGCAGAAGTGCTGCGAGGGGGTGAGCATTTTAATTTCAACGCTAGAATTCTAATTAACAAACAAATCCGACAAAATACACAGCTACAACGCAATGCCCAGAAGAGCGACAAAGAGAGAGCGAGAGAGAGAGTGTGAGTGCGATGGTATGCTGAAGTCAGCAAAAAAGTATGCTACATAAAAACATTGGTTGGGTCGGAGGGCGGAACGGTACGGAACGGAAGGCGCTAGCGAAAACGAAAACGGAAAACCCTGTGAGCCATGATCTCCCAATTTAATATTATAATTGCTACAATTATCATTCTCATGCCATTTACACAGCAATTGCACAAAAACAACAACGACGACAGCGGCGGCGGCGACGACGTCGCCAAGAAAACAACAAAAAAGGGCAGCACGTCAAGTGACTGGCTACGGGATATGTACGATGAAATTGAGGCAATTACCGGAGCACTGCCTACCCTCCACTTGCTCTACATATGTGTGTTTGTATGTGTGTATGCTCTATATAATGCTTGCTAGCTAGAGCTATGCTATGACTCCACCCACAACATTCTCGTTGAGCGCTCTCTCTCTCTCTCTCTTTCTTTCGCTCGCATATGCATTCTCTCAACGCATGCGTTGCATTAAGAGAGAGAGAGTGAGAGACTAAGACAGCGACGTTGGCGTTGACGCCGGCAGCAACAGCATCATGGCGGACAGCAGAAAGATGATGATGGCGTTGATTATGCGTCGACGCTGACAGCAGCAGCAGCAGCAGAAGCAGAAGCAGCAGGCAACGTCAACTTCTAATGGGCGCATTTTTAAATTAATGGCTCAACTTTTTTGTGCGTCTGCCTCGACGATTTTTTGACTATTTGCGCTAAATAATGATAATTTTGTCAATTTGAGTGTAGGCAAAAAAGTTGTTCACTTTTCTGTCACTTTTTTACATTTTAGACATAGGATGTTAAGTAAATGTTGCTAATTGGATAAGTTTAGCTAAGGCCCGGCAATACCATTGTCAATATGCTAAAAAATTCAACACATAGTAAAACATCAAACATTAATATTATCTATGTACAAGATACGATAATTTGAGCCGATCTAAATTGATTACAAAATGTTTGCAGCTGTTATTATGATATTAATTTGTCATCAAACAAAACACAAACGCTCACACACACACACACACAGTTGTATAAAAATCTGCATAATATCAACCCCCAGTTGGATCCACAGTTGTTCTTGTCCAAAATCATGTACTTCCAGTTAGAGCGCAGAAAACATGACAAAATAATCACACAATGTTATGATAAAGTCCATGACATGAGTATATGTATGTATGATAACACTTTGTGAGCCGATGTAAATGAGTTTTATCGATGGGGTGGACTAATTGAATTTGATAAAATTGCTGACACTAAGTGTTAAAGTTGCCATAAGTGGTGACAAATGCTACATAAGAGCGCCCACTCGGTTCGAATGGGGGTTTTTTTATCTAGTCTCCCCCTTTGGTAGGTAGCCTTGGTTGGATCATCATTGGAAAGTCCAAAGTACAGTTAAGCAATAATCAATTGCTTAGCAATGGTTGTATTAATTTTCAGTAGCAAAAATATTATTGTTGCTTCTCTTGTTCGACTTGTCATTGACTTGTTGCTGTTGTTGTTGTTAGTGTTTTTGTAGTTATTGGGTTTTCAACAGAAGTCGTTTAGTGTTTGGCTACATGTCATGTTTGTATTTCATAGATAAAATAGCGCAATTGTGCCAGCACAAAATGTGTGTAATTATCGTTGTCACTAATTAAAGCGTTTGGGGCGCGTGTTTGTGTGCAATAGACTAAAAATTGCATCTTATCTATGTAGAGAGAAACCTCCAAGTGTTCTTTTTATACTCGGATTTGGTGAATCGTGCAGACAAACTGTCGTTGTATTTATTACAAATCCGGTCTATGCGCAATCATGGAAAAGTACTAAGTAATTATCAAAAGAATGTGTATCTGTCTGAATTGTTCAAGCATCGTCTACTGCACAGAATAAAAATAACTGCCGTTTACTTTGTGATTTGAATGGGAGCCATTCACAGCGATAGAAGAGAATTATCGATAGTATATAACCTGCAGTGTGATCACTGCTATCGGCTAATTTAATATTATACAACACTTTTTTCATTTACAGTTGCTCTTTACAGCTGTTAGCAATTCAATAGCAGCGCAAAAGCAAAAAAACAAAAACAAAAGTGCATAAAACAACTTAAAAACTTAGTTTTTTTTGTTACTATTGAAATAGTTGTGGTCGAAAACCAGTACTTGTGCTACAAGTGCGAAAATAATCTAAAATTAAACTCTGCGGGTTACAATACCAGGAAATGTGTCATATGTGAACATAAAATTTTGCTTACGCTTCGTTATTTTGAAATAAGAGTCAATTATGCAGAAGCAACAACAATATTTGCTTATTTTGACGGTTTTATTATGCAGCATTGCTGTGACAAAAACAAACCCATTCAGGTGAGTGTGCGTTTGTGTCTTTGTGTGTGCTCATGAATAATATTAGGCAACAAAACGGCGAGCGGCAGGGAAATTTCTAGCGTTTTTGTTTGCGTAGGCGGCGCAAAAGAAAACACATAACAAAAGCAAAAAAACTAAATCATTTGTTCAGATTGATAAAGTGAACGTCAGCAATAGAAAAAAAAAACAGTTTAAGCCAAGTAGGAGCAGCAATCGATATTTCGATAAGCCGAACACACCGCCCTTGACAATGCAGCAAGTTCAAGGTTAACCCATTGCACCTGTATATCCCCACGAAACACCTTAAACATGTAGAGAAACCGACAAGAAATTACTCATAGCCTGCGTTTTTTTTTACAGCGCCCTTGATGAAATAACCGACTCGGGTATCGCTTTGGCCAACGCTTCGGATGAGTCGAGCAGCTCAGCCGAGAAGCCTTTAAAACGACCCAGTGCCGCTGATTTCTCTGATGAGGATGATGATGATGATTATCCACTGTATTCGAATGGTTTGAACCGGGATGCACATAGCTTTGATGTCATAATATTCACACAGCACTGGCCAGTTACGACCTGTTACCATTGGAGGGAGCAGGATCCATCGCGCGAGTGCACCCTACCGCAAAAGAAAGAGTTTTGGACCATACACGGCATCTGGCCAACAAAATGGGGCCAAATGGGACCCAGCTTTTGCAATAGGTCAGCCGAATTCGATCCTGAGCAACTCCAAGCAATTCAAGATCGCTTGAGTACCTTTTGGTTGGACATATATGGTGAGTCTACGCACGATGATCTATGGAAGCACGAGTGGCTAAAGCATGGCACCTGTGCCATTGTCCTTGCCGAAATGGACAATGAGCTTAAGTACTTTGAGCAGGGTCTCAAGTGGCGTGAGAAGTACGTTATGTCCACTATATTGGATGCAGCGGGCATACATCCCGACTCCAACAACACCGTCATCGCACTGAACAATGCCATTGTGCGCGGCCTGGGTAAAAATCCATCCATCCATTGCCTATTCGATGGCAAGAACGACATTAGCTATTTATCGGAGATACGCATCTGTTTTAACAAATCGCTGGAACTGATCGATTGTGATGGCGTCAAGTTGGGCGATGTCGTGGCCATCAAGTATCCGGGTGGCACAGTGAACACCAATTGTCACATTGGCAATCCGGTACATTATCCCAGTCTAGTGCCACCGCTGTTACGCAAAGAGGAATGGAAGTTTCCCTTGGTCAATGTCTACAAACTATTGCAATTTCTGATGTGGTTCACATTGTAGAAGGGACAGCCGATGACTTGCTTATTTTTTTGTTGCCTGGCATTGTCTGCCTACCCTACCAATCCGTCTCTGTCTCTATCTCACTCTTATTATTGTAATTAAGATAATGAAAATTCATTTGTTAAGCCCCACACAAAAGTTATTTATAACTAATTTCACCAATTTTATAATGCACTAAAAGGCAGATCAGCTTAAATGATGATTGTTTCCCCCAGACTCGAGGCTAAATTGTATTAACAAAAAAGAACCTAGACACGTGATCGGTACACCATATCACACTCACTATATACATATGATTATATATGGCTATATCAAGAATAACAACAAAAAAGGCTACACACAATGCGATTATGCGGGTGCACTTGATTGTGATTATGCATAGAAACGAATTAAAAATCATTTTTTATTATTGTGGTATATATATATGTATTTAGAATCACATTGAAGGAACTACGCATAAACGTATTTTTTAATGAAATTAAACAAAATGTTTGCATTACATTTAGAACAAATTATTTAACTTATGTGTTTACTTTTTTCCCATTTGATAACTTATCACAATATTGCGTCTTTAGACCAAAACTGCTGATAACTCTTTTGCTTGTTTAAATATTAATAATAATAATAATAATAAAAGACACGACACATTCACGAAATATATATATAATAATTGTATGTTGTTTTTTTTTTTTTTTTGATATTGTTGATTTTGTTTACTTGGGTATTTTGCATTTATTGACCTCTTTTATTATAATAATTTAATGCTGCATATCTTGAAGCTGTGAATGTTAGGTTTATGGTTAAATAGCGGAAAATTTAACTAGTTCTATTGATTATTGCTGCTGCGTTGAGTTGCCATTGTATGTGGTCTTGTCTTCGTCGTCGTCATCCATGGTGTCGGCCAATCGACGTATATTCGATTCACCATAACGCTGTGGCTTAAAGCCAGCGGGTCGTTTCTGTACCATTTCCTGCAATTTAGGTGCATCCTCGCCTCCTTGAGACGGTTTTGTACCAGTTCCAGTCATCGTTTGAGGTGGATTCTCTGGCAAGCCCTGACCCGGCGGTGAACGTAGCAAAAACAAGTCCATATTGCGATGAGAAGCGCTGTAAAATAAATGTTTATTAAAAAAAACAAAGTTTATAAATAGATCTTGTAGTTTAGCTTACACATCGCCGCGCACTTCGGTGGCTAAACCACGTGCTGAAGGCTTTGACCAACCCATCAATCGACTGATGCGTCCCCTCAAACGCTGCAGTCCCATTCGGTTTAAATAGTCAAAGGCCATTGCCGCTGGTGTGAGTATTGCCCAGAAGACGCTAGTCACAATATTGATAAGACTGTTACCGCTGCGCACCACACGATTAACTTGCTCGCTTTTAAGCACCAGAAGCACTGCATTGGGCACCAAATTCAAATCGCTCAACGACTTGACTTCCTCTTCCAACTTGAACTCACGCCTCGGATAGCTGCTGGCCATTGTGAATTCGTGTATGTTGGTACCAGTGAGCAGCTCATTGTGCACATATTCGCGCACAGTGGACAATGGCTCGGCAGCGAGAAAAGCTTTGGTACGCATCAGACCGTCTGGTAAACGTATTTGCAAACGCGTCTCTTCTACAGAGCTCGTGTTATCTGTTGAGCCAACTGAGGTTGTTGTCGTTGCGGTGCTTATATTGCTTTGAATGTTTGTAGTTAAGCTTTGACGATTTGCTTGCTCCGCACGATCAGCTGCTATTTGTGCAAGTATCCGTTCACGGGTTTCTTGCTCCTGCTGTCGTTCGCGTTTAAGGCGTGCCTGTTGAGAATAGAGTTTTGGCAATTGCTTGGAATTTATTTGTTCTACTACCTACTTGTATTTGCTTAAGCTCCTGCTCTCGAGTGACAGAATTCTGCAATTGTGATTCACGTCCTTCGCGACGACGTCGCAATTCGTTTTCTTTGTCGCGTTGCTTCTGCGTCTCCTCGCGTTCGTGTCGCCGCTGCTCAACAAGATTCTGAATGTCAACCATGCGCGCATCCGCTACTTCGGTAGGCGATTGTGGGCCCTGCGTTCCTGGTACCAGTGGCACACTTATCGGCAAGAGATTTTGAATTTGAGCAGGTATAGAGTTGATCGCTGTTGCAGCAGCTGCTGCACGCCTTTCGGCTGCTGCTGCCGCTGTTAGTGATGCGACAGTTGGTTCTGGGACAACAGCTGGTGGAGCAACTGATACCGCTGGAGAAACTAGATCAGGCAAATCAGTTGAAGCAGCTGGTGCAACTGGTTCAGGCAAAGCTGTTGATTCGACTTCAGCTATTTTTTCGGCTACAACTGGTTCGGTAACTTCAGGTTCTTTCACAGATTCCGGCTCTGTGTCGACTGGCTCCTGTTTTTGGTTCTGGTCTTCTTTTTGGGCTGGAACATTTGTATCAGAAGGTGTGTTTTCATCGTCTGCACCTGCAATTGTTCGCGCTTTTGCATTCACATCATTTGATAAGTTACTGCTTGTTGGGGCGTTTGGATTAGGTTGCTTGCCAGCTAAGAGCAGAACTTTATCAATTTTAGCTACGAGCTCCTCAACGCTGGCAACAATTCCGGTGGCAATGTCCAGCGGAGTACCAGATTTTCCAATGAAGAATATTGATGGAACTGGCACCACTTTGTCTAAAAAACGCATTAAAATAAGGAATATAAAAAGGTGCATAAAGCAAAGGAGCACCCATACAAGTAGAACTAAGTATTTAAGCGATTACGAGTTTTCATTGTACTTACATAGCGAACTAAACTGAGCGTAGGTTTCACTATCACCCTGTATTTTGACGGCCACAAAGTCGGACGATTGCAGCTTCGAGTAAACACGCGAATCATTTAGAAGTCTATCCAGATTGGCTGACATCTCATCCTGACCTGCAATGTTTAATTTAGGCGAACATGACGTGGTGAAAATTTAAATTAATGGTTTTTGCATATCCATTTACCTGTTGTGTACACAACAAAGATGGAATCTTTAGCTTTGGACTCTGCCACAGCTTCCGCTATATTCCCTGTGTGCCAATTCATGTTTGTTTTTTTTTCTGGAATGTTGTTACAGGAAATAATTTTGGACTAGTATTTCACAAATATTTTTTTCTACCTGACATTCATGTAGTAGTGATGAAACTTTCTGGTGTAAATTGTTATCGATAAGACTGAGTTATCGGGTGGACATTCAAATAAGCCGTCAAACAATTTGAATATGTTTATTTATAAGAAATATATTAATAGATAATCCAAGTTACAGCAAAATATATAAGCGAATGCGGTAGGAGCATTACGCAGATGCCGTTACTTAAGTCTTCAGTATAGTCGGTCCATAAGTCATCACCATCGATTACTGTCTCTATTCAGCAATGGAATCTAAGAAGATAAGCGTGTTAATTATCTGTAATGTTCGTACACATGGGTAAGGCCAAATACCTTCGTCAAAATCCGAGCAAACGATGGAGCTGGCTGGCGTTGCGGATAGCTCGCTGCGTTCGTCATTTGGTAGTCGAGCAACACGGACACAGCAGCGTTTAGGTTTCGATTTTAATTGAAATGGGCGTCCTCCTGCAGATCCTCCTGCCTGTTGTCCCTTGATGCGTTCCAGATTTACACGACATTTGCGAAGGGGAACCGTATCCGGAAAGCTTACATCGTTCTGTGCAATTATAAATGGATGGCGAGGTATTTTAATAACCATTTTTTTCAATTTATTTTGATGCGACATCTTATGTGTACAACAAACAAAACAAAATGGTAAAAATGACGCTATCGGCTTCGTGCTAACGTAAGCGATCAGCTGATATTATATCGATGTTTTATTTCAAAAATTTCGCAGTATTTCTCGACGTTTTGCGTATAATCACCAATAGTTATCAGAACAGGCATGTTTACATTGTTTATTGTTATTTTATAATATTTTTATTTTTCAAATAGGATGATTGTATTATATACAATTAATCGATGAATATACAAAATTGCATTCAGATTGGGTACCTTACTTTTAATCGTTGTGCAACACTAGTAACCAGGCTTTGTTTTTGTGTGTCATTATTGCAGGGAAAAATATTGAAAGAAAAAATTAGGACACTTTTGCATAAAATCACTTATTTATTGAGACACGCTATAGCAAAAGCCCACAGCAATGAGCGATGTGCAAACACTTATGGACATGGGATTTCCCAAAGAGAGAGTGTAAGTTCATTTAAATTATTTTCTATCGCCGGCTTTTTCAACGGGGATTTTTTTTTTTAACAAATTTTTTTTCAGTGAATATGCCTTAAAGGTGACTAGCCATAAGGGCGTTGAGATGGCCATGGAGTGGCTTTTAGCCCATGTCGACGAAGAGATACCAGCTGCAACGAGTGCTGCTGCACCTGCAACAGCTTCAACTGAAGACTCGGCGCCCAGCAGCAGCGGTGCCACCGACGAACCCGTTGCCAAATCGCTAAAATGCGACGACTGTGGCAAGGTGCTCAAAGATCAAACAGAGGTTGAATACCATGCCGCAAAGACAGGACACAGCAACTTTTCCGAGTCCACTGAGGAAAAGAAAGCCCTGACCGAGGAGGAGAAGAAGGCACAACTCGCCCTTATCGAAGAAAAGCTCAAACAGAAACGCGTCGAGCGCGAGGAACGTGAAAAGGCCGAGGCTCTGGAACGTGAACGCAATCGCATACGCTCTGGCAAGGATATGACTGAAGCACGTCGTCGCATGGAGGAGGTCGAAATGAAAAAGATTGTCGATCAGCGCAAGCGCGAGAAGGAGGAGGAAAAAGCTGCACGCGATCGTGTTCGGGCACAAATTGAGGCTGACAAGGCGGCACGCAAAGCCAGGTGAGCTAAACAGTGAAGACCGCGAATAAGAATTTTTAATCCAGCCAACTATCTTGCAGGGAAATGAAGAACAGTCCCGCTGCTGTATTGTCGGATGCAATTCCGTCGGTTAGCTCCACCACAACGGCCACATCGCCAACAGCTGTAAAGTCGCCACCACGGGATTACACCGAGACACGCATACAAATCCGATTGCAGGATGGCTCCACACTCTCATCGGAATTCAATGTCAAGGAGCCGCTCTCAGCTGTGCGTGTATTCATCCAGGTCAAGACTGGCATCGAGACGCCCTTTGCATTGATGACCACATTTCCGCGCAAGCTCTTTGCCGATGAGGACTATGAGAAGCCACTAGAGGTGCTTGGGCTAGTGCCCTCTGCTGTCGTCATTATGACCAAACCGACTGCGTAAATCGAATCACACAAAACCAAGAACACACAAAAAATATGAAACTAATGAACATTTATACAATTATATACTATTAATACAAGATATGGCGCGATGTTTCCAGTCGCCCTCTCTACTTGGGCGTTAAATGTACGATTTTAAAATAAAAGCTTAAATTAAAGTTCTCAATGTATAACTTTGGACATTATTATGATGAGTCTTTGAGATATTTTATTTATTTATGAACTTAAATATAACAATTTGTAATAGTTTACATAAATGGCTCCACATAGCCCTTGATTTTCTTAACGCTTCGCTCTGCTGGTCGCACATTTAGATGCTGTCCAAATATGGTAAACTCCATGTTGCCCACATTCACGCCAAAGACGCACTCACTCTTGGGAACCGTTCGCACTTTGTGATCCTCACCCAAGAGTTTGAGCACATTTTTTGTGTCCATGACACAGATGCCATTCAGGCCAACCAAAGTTGGACACTTGGATTGGATGACACGCATCTTGGCACCATGCAAATCCATCTTTACCAGTTGCCTGCTGAACTCGTCGTACCGTTTCTCATGCACCTGTGGGACCTCGTCTCCCTCCTCCAGATCTAGGTGCTCCCGCATATACCCACGCCATAGCTTGTGTAGTGGCAACGCTTGCTCATATCTCATCTGCTTGGTGGGCAGTGTGTTTAGTCCCAGTTCAGCATATTGCTTGCGATTAAGTGTGTTGGATTTGTGGGTGCGACGCTTGCGACTGTGCTGTTTTTTAATCTTGGCGCCGCTCAGCATGGTAATGTGATCTGGAATAATGTTAACATTGCAGCGGTGATGCGGTACAACAAGATCCGTGAGGTATTCTTTCACATTATCAGTTGCCCGTTCCATGTTCATCCTGTCTTAATGTTTACAATTTGAAATGCTTTAAGCCGGGTACGCAGTTCACAAGCGCACATTTGATTTAGTGTTACCAATTTATTTCGATATGGCTATTTCTATCGATTTTGTCAGATCAGTTGTCTGTTCATCATTTAACTTTCTGTAAATACAAAAGCGCTTATTAAACATAAATAAAAATAGCTGTTATTAATTATCACTATCTACTGCGTGTAAAATAGCTGAACACTTATCGATAATAGCAGCTGTGCATGTAATCAAAATATGTTGCTAAGCTGTGGTATTTGCGCAACATGTTGCTATCAATCAGCTGTTAGTAGAAATCCCAAACATTTCAGCGACTGGCCACACCGCTCTTATAAACCCGGTCACATTGCCAGAAATTTTGTTGTTGTCAGTCCTATCACGACTTTCGCATAAACGACACGCATAATATCGGTAAATAGACGCCGCGTGTGTTTGATGCAAAAGGCAAAGGAAAAAATTAATACATACATACATATGTATAGCAAAGGCAATTTTACTGCTGCCTACCAAACTTCGGGGTAGTGTGTGTGATTACAAGATATATTACTACAATATATAAATTGAGCCCCTCTCGAAAACGTGACAAATGCACAACTAAAATACAAAAAAAAAATTCAATTGATTGCCGTCGGTCTCGCGTTCGCTCTCTCTCGTTTTCTCTCTCTCTCTGTCTCTGTGTGTCGAAATTAATGTGTGTGTGCGCTAATAAACCACAAGTAACAAAAACAACAACATTTTTGGGGAGAATAACTGCATTTTAGTCGCTGTTCGCTGCTCGCGTCGCGTTTTAGTTAGCTTTGAATTTTGATTTGTGTAAATTTCATATCGTTTACGTCTTTCACGCCGTCGCCGCCGCCACCGACACAACTGCACACATCACACACATTTACGCACACACACAAAAACCAAGCACAAGCACTCTGGCATACAAATGCGGAAGAGTTGCCGCAATCGTCAAAATCAGCTCCCCACCGTTGTGGCCAACATCAACAAAAAAACCGCTGTCGCCGCTCAATAATTGTGCATTTTTCTAAAGGTAAGCTCACTACAGAAACAACAATGTTCAATTAGGGCTAAAAATTGTCATGTGAAATTCAACAAATGCGGCACATTTTCTTCATTTCATTGCACTTTTCCTTTATTACACATTGCATTGTTTTTCCATGAAGCGCCGCGTCGCTTCGCCTTTGCCTTGGCGTTTGCGTTAGCGTTAGCGGCGCAGCGGCAGCGGCAGCAACAAAAAAGTGTCAAGTGCGCGACGCTACAAACACAGCCACACAAGTAATGAGCGTTGCTCTCTTTCTTTTGCTCTCTTGTGCCGTTGGTGTTGCAAAACATGTGCACATACTATTAAATAAGAAATTTAACGCGTTTTCAAGTTTATTAAACTGTCTGCTCTCTATGTGTTTACATTCAACAGAAATCAGAAAAAAAAACAAAACTTCATATTTCACTTTTTACATTTGTTTGCTCTCTCTCGCTCTCGCCTGCTAGCGCGCGCTCAATACATATACATGCGCACACACTTTTACACTGCTTACACAGACGCGCCCCGGTCGCAGCTAACGGCACTTTTCTTCTTCTTCATCTCCTTTCGGCTGCCCGAAAAAAAAATTGCGCCTAAATTTCTATGATTATATTGCTTCCTCGTTCGCTTTGTCTGCCTTTTTTGTTTTTCTAATTACAATTACTTTCTTTTTGCAGTCGCCAGCAGCAGCAGCAGCAACCGGAAATATCTACGAAACAATAACAAAAATGTGCAGAGATTAAATTCGTTTAATTAATTTTTAATGTGTTTAAATCAAATTGATAACAAGCAATTTATGTGCGTTGAACAAGCAAAAACGATTGCAAAAGCAACAACAATAACAAAATTACAACAAACAAATGGGCAACTATTGAATGGCGGCCATTAGTGGCCCCAAGCGGCATTCATTGAGCAATCAACACCATTTCTCCCATCCAAACACCACCACCACCACCGCCAATACCAATACCAATTCAACCATCCACACCAGCATCACCACCACCACCGCCAACAACACAGAAACAACCAACAACATCTCCAGCAGCAGCAACAGCAACAACAACATTGGCAAGAGCAGCATCAGCAAACAATATCCAGCAAATACCCAACACCATCATCATACAGCACCCAGCTATACCAGCAGCACCAACATAAGCTCCTCCAATACCAACTCCTTCAATACCATCATCAGCGAGAAGATCAAGAGCAACAGCTGCCCAAATACTTCAGCTGCTGCGCCGCGTACCTCAATGAGCGTATCGATGTCACTGGTACAGGGTGGTGCTGCCGGTGGTGCGCCACAGGGCGCCAGCGCAATATTGGCCGCTGCGGCTCCATACTATCAACCGCCAGCGGTGCCACAGGATGTTCAACCGGATCGTCCAATTGGCTATGGTGCATTCGGAGTTGTATGGTAAGTTTTTTCCAAAAAAAAAATGAAATTCTTAACCATTAGAGTAACTTAAGGAACTGCGAGTTGAAAGTTTCCTTATGCCTAGAACAGTATTTGTTATTAGGAAAGATACTGGAAGAGTTACTTTTTACTCCTTTTCTGAAACAATCTTAGTTAACCCAAAACTTTTTAGTCAGAAATATTGTTTTTAAAGTTTTCCACAACTTAATAATTCGTTTTTGCTCAGTGTTTACATATGTTGCTTTATGTTAAAAGGCATATTGCATATTATTGTGGTTGGATGGATTGTGCTTAGTAGACTTTGGTCTAAACATGTAAACTGAAACTGGGTTCAATGGCATTGTGCCTGGCGGCGACCTTTCCCTCTGTGTGTGTGTATGTGTGCAGCATGCACTCCTTTTATACTTTATACATAGGCCTCTCACGTCCGTTTCGTACTGTGTTTTGTATTTTGTTTTTTTTTTATTCTTACCCCCTTTTCTTTCCTTGTTTTTGTTGTTTTTTTGTATGCGGTCTGTCGTCGCAGCGTCAACATTAACATCATCATATAGCTTTGGTCGTTCTTCGTCCTTCGTCCTTTTGTCCTTTGTGTGCCTTATGCATTTTTGTGCCAGCTTAATGTAACGGTAGGGTGGTTTTTCTATAAAATGCTTAACACCCCTCCACCCACCCCACTCTCGTTCACACACACACACTCATACATCTCGTTCTCTCTTTCTGTGTTTTGTGCTGCTGTCTTTTTTGTTGTGCTGTGTTTTCTGTTTGTGTTTTTGGCTCGCGGCTGGGCAAAAGTTTTTCCGCCTCCTTTGATTTGCATTTTTATGCTGCAAATGAAAAATATTCTCTTTTATTTTATTTTTTACACTTTTACATTAATTGTTGCTAAACGAGTTTTGCTTACTGCTGCTGGATGTAACGGTTGCTTTTTGACTTGTTTTTGACAGCTGAGACTGAAATTTGGCAACATTGCTTACTTGCTACTAGCCAGCTAAAGAAAAATATTCATTCACGTGTAAAACGGCATATCCGGCACAGCCGAGGGCAAGCGGTACGGTACGGTACGGTATGTTTACACGTTGGAGTGTTTGGAGTAAGGGGAGGCAGAGAAGCAGGGGTTAGTGTTGAGTAAACACCAAAAAGAAGCCAGTGAAAAACTGGCACACGCTAAGTGACGCCAAAGTATGAGGGGGAAAGGTGGAGAAGTTCGCGTTGAAGTTGGAGAAGTGCTTAAAAATAGGCACAAGGAAGCTTTGCAGCAGCAGCAGCAGCGGGAAGCAGCGCATAAAGACGACAACGATGAAATGTGCCAGTGAAGTGAAGTGGGGGAGTGGGGCATGCAACCAGCACCAGACACCTATACCAAAGGTCTAAAGGCCCTAAGGAAACGAGCTAAAAGAAAAGCCGGCACCAGCGAAGAACCCGCAATATAGAGTCGTTGACGTTGGATTGGCTTTTGAAAGCAATCAGCCAGCCCAGAGTCAGAGTCTTCTAAGAGTCGTCGGAGTCGTTGTCGTTGTCGTCTCCTAGTCTCTTTTAGTTCTTTACTCTTCTGGTCTATTGGTCTGGGTCGTCGTATAGTTGGAGTTAGTTGTTCGAGTCGAGAGCATATATATTAATATATTGCTACGGCACTGTAAATGCAATCAAGCGTTAAATTTAAGTGCCAAATGTCGAACTTGTTAGATGCCGTGTGGCCAGATGCCAGGCTAGGTTTTGTTGTTGTTACTATTTTAGTGTTTTTTTGTTGTTTTTGTTTTAGTTTATGGGCTCGACAGAGCAATGTGCCGTTGGTTACTTGGTAAGCAGCAGGTGAGATGAGGAGTTGGAGTGGAAAGACCTACATATAGACCCAGGCAGGAAGTTTAAAAACAGCAATGCGAAGCAAGTGTCATAGACAGTATATTATTGTTTGGGGTCGTTTCCACTTGATATGATAGTTAATGAAGTTTGGCAACAGGGCAAAAGGTACTTAATAACTGTACACAGTTTATGACTTGAAAATAGGCAATTTTAAAGTCAAGTGAAGCGCGGCAACATCGCGTGTAATTGATAATTACATCAACTAATCTGCAGCCCTTTGCTTACTCAGCATTAAAAAATGTTTTGTCAATAAAAAAAAACAGAAGGAGATGAAGAAGAAGAACGAAACGCCAGATTAATCAGTTTACAATTTATTTCGTAGAAATAGGAAACCAACCATTTACAATACACTTTAAACACACACCACAACAAGATAAACCAATTAATCCTAGGTAAAGTTCTACGAATTTTTCTCACTGCATCAGCCAGAACATCGATCGGTCGGGGACTATACCTATACAAACAAAATGAGAGGAGAAGAGGCAAATCGTTCGTTTCGGCCAACAACAACAAAAACTAAAATATTGGACACACAGTGTCCGCGTAGAGTCCGAGTAGAGTTCGAATGAGCGTCTGTGTTTTGGCCTGTGTTGCTGTGTTGCACACAGTTCGCAGTTGCAACAGGAGAAGAAGACGGAGAAGTAGTAGTAGTAGGAGAAAGAGGATGAGGAAGAATTGTGCGGCATGAGCCGAAAAGAGCCACAAAAGATGACCGAACACATCTTGGGCTTACTTTAAACTACCTGCAACTGGTTTTTTGAGGCAGGCAGCAGGCAGCCAGCAAGCAGACAGACAGACGAAGACGACAAGTCCAAGAACGGACAGTCGGTACAAACAGACAAACAGACAGTAAGATTCAAGAATGAGAGTGAGAGAGAGGGAGAAAGGGAGAGAGACTACAGAGGTAGAGAGGTGGGGAGACGTTTTGGGACGTGCAAGAAAAACCTTTTGCCTGCATACTAAACTCGCTTCCTGCACGACTTGTGGCCTGCGCTCAGAGCTCTCGGGTCTCTGACTATATGTATCTGGCCTGGTCAGGCAAAAGGCACCATCATCATCATCATCATCAGCAGCAGCACCGGCACAAAACACTGACTGTGTATATGCCTTAGCCTTAGATTTTAGCTTTAGCCTAAGCCACAGCCTCTGGCTTGCAAGGTGTCGTCGTTGTCGTTGTCGTCGTCGTTATCTCTTGCCCAGGCTAGCCTTGCTAGGCTTTGGCTTTGGCTTTGGCCATTGCATTGGCCAGAAACTAAGCAATAGTCAGCTCGCTAGTAAGTCAGCGTAGCTCTTGTTTTCCTGTTATTCACAAATACACTATTTTCGCAAAGGAGTAGTCTAGTTTTGATAAAAAGTTTGTTATAATTTCGGAGATTGAAGTGTAGAGTAAGATTATAAAGCAAAAAAGTTTTTAATCCATAACAATCTATCCCTGAACAGTTGTCATTTTAATTATGACACATGCTGTATTTATTTCCATTCATTATTAGGTTCTTTCAGGAAAATCTAGGGACCGCCGCATTCCCCTTTTTCTGCTGAAACTTCCATTGTTTAGTTTTTCCATTTGTGAACAAATCACAAAAAGGGTATTTAACATTCGTTTAATTGTAATTGCAACTATTTTTGCCTGCAGTACGTTCTCTAGGCTGTTTTCGGTCTTTGATCAGGCGCAAATCCTGCTGCTAATCTCGAGTCCAATGGCCCTGCCCAGGCTCAGGCTCAGGCCCGCATCGTTGACGCGCGATTCAATGCGATTCGATGCGATTCCCTGGCATTAATCGACGCTCTTTGCCGCTTGCTGCTTGGATTTTCTATCCCCCTTTTGCATGTTCTGTGTTCTGTTCCTGCACCGGTTCCTATGCCCCTGTGTTAAGTGATTTCCCTTGCCTTGCTGCTGCTGTTGCACCACCGAAACAAACTCAAAACAAAACAAAAGGCAAATGCAAAAGCAGTGCATATGTACATTGATAAGTAACCAGAGTACCGGGACACGTAGTTTTATTTTACCATCCACTATTTCTTCTGGTTTTTGTTGTTTTCAATTCTTTCAGGCAGCAGCAGAAACGGCAGCAGTCGGAACAGTTGGAACAGCTGCTCTGTTTGATGCTGGGCTGGCTTTCGATGTTGCTTTAACTCCTGGTGGTTGGTTAGTTGGTTGAACAACCTTCGACAGTTTTTAGATATTTTGTCTGTCTCTCACACACACACACATACACACACAAACTAAAACAGAATTGTGCAGACAGGCCCGTTTACAGGATATATGTATGTTCGTGTATGAATGTGTATGTGTATGTGTGTTCCCGCATATGTTTATCGTCTGCCACCACATTTTCCACGTCTCTCAACTCTCTGTGTGTCCCGTTCTCTGTCTCATCTCATCGTTTCGCTTGAATTGAAGTAAAAACCTTCCCTGAACCTGAACCGTTGTAATGTCCATCCATCCCTTTGTGAACGGCAATTTTCCATGACAAAAGTTTTTCCCATACATTCCCAAAAAAAAAAAAATAATAATATCTGTGTGTGTTTGACTTTGAAAGTGTTTGAATAATTATGCTGTTTTTTCATTGCACTCGTCGCTCGCTCTTCATAATATTTTTTCTCTCCATTTCTCTCTCTCTCTCTCTCTCTCGCTTTTTGCTTGTCCATTTTTCCCCCATTGAGTTTGCTGCCATTCCATTTTATTACTGCCATTGATTGCATTGGCAGAAAGAGCGAGGGCCAAATTGGTTTATGAGTTTTTCATTTATTTTTGAACTTTGTGGCTCTCTTATTGGGGGGTCGGTTGGTGGTCGAGTGGGTTATGGTTTGGTGGACTAACGGTAAATCCATGCATAAATTATAAACTATTCTAGCTACTAGTTCACACGAACATTTTCCGTTGTTGTTCTTGCAAAATTCCCCCAATGAAAATATTTGAAGTGAAGTTTGGCAACAATGCACAAAACTGTTTACTTTGAAGAAATGCATTTTTCTTTTACATTTTCTTTCATAATTATTAACTATCATGCATAGCATATACTTGAAAATATACTCTTGTAAGATTTTCCCACTAACCCAAAACTCATATAATCTTTCTGATTGCCTTGTGTTGCCTTACCTTGCCCCGGCTCTGCCCTGCCCTGCTGTGAAATGCGGCAACATCGAAGAGGAAGCCCGGCAACAACAATCTTTTACTAAAACACAATGTTCAACGCCTGCTTGCTGTAAATGCAATTTTCGGCCATAAAAATGAACTCAAGTGCTGTGTTGCCTGGGCTTTTCGGTAGCAGCGCCCAAAACATAACAACGTGTTATTTTCACTGTTTCTCTCTCTTCGCTTCTTGCGCTATCCCTATATCCTGTATCCTGTTGATGGCTTTGGCTCTAGCTCCTATGAGGCTCCTCTTGCCTCTCGCCTCCTGTCTCAAACTATTTTCTCTTTTGTTTTTGGCCAAACATTTGCTGTTACATTGCCAAAGAATTACGCACGAAATTTTGTCTACAGCTTCATTGCGCCCTCGCATCACACACACACGTATCTATATATATATGTGTGTGTGTGTGTGTACACACACTCTAACACACATGTGAGTCACTTGCTTCGGCCAGCTTAGTTCACTTGAATTACGTTCTACGGTTCAAGTGAAGCGCAAATGTATCTTTGAGGTTTATATTTTCTATCTTTCTCTAGCTCGCCTGCAGCTGCGGCTTTAGGTATCATGTAACAGTCACAGCAAACACTCTGCTGAGCCCGACATGCTATGTGTGTGTGTATGTGCACACTGAGCGAAAAACATTTGAACATTCCGTACTGTTCATATTGGCTTAACTGTTGTTGCTTCAAGAATGTTTCGATAGTACGAAATGAACTTGAAGATATTTGTAGCTTAATTTGTGATGAAATTTCATTCTCTTTGTCGAATTTTTCTCTGTGTGTGTTTTTTTCATGAAATAATTTTCCATTGCGTCTCCGCCCTACCAACTGCCAAGTAGCTTTGCTCTGCTGCCTTCTCTCCTCTCCCTTTTGTCTCTCTCCATATATAACGTTGCAGCCAAACCTTTTTGCGTGCGTTCAAAATGAAAAATAATAGTCAACAAAGTGCCACCAACGAAAAAGCTTTAGCCCAGCGAGACCTCAGCTTCCCCAAACCTTCTTCTTCCCTGTCTCGCTTAACCTCAAGCCGTGCCTCAGTTGGCAGCAACGGCAGCAAACCTAATTCACCTACAGCAAAATGCATTTACACGCGCGCAGGTAGCTGTCAAGGTGTGTGTGCGTGTGTATGTTTGGCTATGTGTGTGTGCCAAATAAATCATCGTGTGTGTTGTTGGTTGGACAACCGTACAGAACAGAACAGAAACGACGACGAAGAGGACGAGCGATGAGCCAAAACTCTTTGCCACAACGGATCGTAAACTACATTGGAAAAACTGAAATAGACAATTCGTAGAGTTAGAGCGTTAGCGGGAGATAGCGGGCTGAAGGTGAAGCTACCGGGCGGGAGGGGTGGTAAGACAGCTGGACAGTTGAACTGGCAGCCGGCGGGCAACTACTTGATCCCGAAACTTAATGAAGCCACTCCGTACTACAATCCAGCCGGACCTCTATGGCCGCAACACACAAAAGTTGTAGAGGAAAAACATTCAAACCATGAGGTGAGGCGACTGGGAGGTGTTGGTGGGGAAACTAGCGAACAGGCGTTAAGCTGCCTACCCCCCTCCGCTCCGCACACTCGCTCTTTGCGTAAATCTGCCTGGGCAAGCGAGAAACTAATTAAGTTTTGCGTCAAACTATTTTCGGACTACAACAACCAAAAAAAACTCGGAAAATTTGTTTTTTTTTTTCAGACAATTTATGCTTAGGTTTTTGCAGATATGATTTCAAGTTTATGGTACGCGCTTGTCAAATACAACTCGTCAGCATTTTAACGGTAGTTCTTAACGCTTGTTTATAATGCACAGTAGAATGTTTTGGAATGGAAGGGTAATATATGAAGGAAGTTAAGGTTAGAGTTAGAGAATGATTTACAAAGATTAGAGGAGTATGAAAGATGGCTGTTGTATCTCATGAATGAGAAATGAATGACTGAAAAACGTGAACTTTCCAATATCTCTATCATTTCGCTGTACAACTTTCCTAACGTCAATCAACCTTTTGATCATAATCGATTTTAAACAACATGTGCGCAAGTTAATCACAGCATTTTCCCCCAAGAGTTTTCCCAACTCCACACTCACAGTTATTTATAGCCAAAACTGCACAAACGAAAAAAAGGCTAAAGAGACGTGCTAATTAAGCGCCGCAGAGCTAGCTTCAACAACAACAAAGAAAAAACGTCGTCTACGTTTTGTGTAGTTTTGTATGGAGACAGGATTCGTTTGTGGCTTTCAAAGCAGATGCTTTTCGGGCTCCTCCATTGAGTCAGCCAGCCTCTTTTCTCTATATAAATACATATATATATATATATATTTAGCACAATGCTTAAGTTATTTTTTTGTTGTTTCTGTGTTGTTGTTGTTGTTTGTTTCAAGAGCCGCTGGCACGACGGCACAAGTCAGTCAGCCGCAACGAGAAAATCGTGCGAGCGTTTAATAGCGAGGAGTAGTAGTAGTATCTGGAAGTTGAAGTTGCAACAACTGCTGGCTGCTGTTGCTGCTTCCATTGTCTGAGTCTGAGTCTCTCTGCTGGGGCTCTCTAGAGCTGCTGTTGCTGCTGCTGCTGGTTTTTGGGCCTGCTGCTGCTGCTTTATGCTAAATGAGGGTTAAAAATGAAACGGCAATGAGCCAAGCTTTTTGTGCCTCTCAACTCTCTGTCCGTCTCTGTGTTCATCTGCAAAACTGCAACTGTAAATGTCTGCGGGGCTGCCTCGCTTCTACTGTTTTATCTGCCCCCAACCCTTCTCTAACCCTCTCTTTCTCTCTCCATCTCTGTCTCTCACCAAAAACGCTATGTGACAGCTGTGTTCGACTGTTGCATATGCCCAATATACAACACAGAGATACACCCCAAATGCCCAGTTATCTAAAAATCTTGTTGTTGTATGAGTTTTGACAACATTTGCCACCACCAACAACTTACATAGCATTGCCCCTGCCCCTCTTCTCTCTACTCTCTACTTTATCTGGATGAGATATGCAACTTTGATTTGTCTGCTGTGCAACGTGGTGTAAGCTCAATTTGTAGCCACAATTTGTGCAGATTTTGTGTTATAGCTGTGTGTAGTTGTTGTTGTTGCCTGTGGCAGTGTTAATTAACAATTGTCTGATGCGCCTCCGTTCAAACGATAATCTACTTCGATTGACAGACAGATTCATGTGCCACTTGGCCAAATTTAACCGCATTGACATTGGCCTCTTTGCATGTTTACGTTTGTAATAAGGCAGTTTATGCTTCAATTTTCAAAGCTGCATTATCGCAAATTATAAGTTGCAAGCACGATTAGACTAAACAATATTGATTTTCGATTAAGAATTCAATTTACTTTACTCAATTGAATGAAGAAACTTGATTTTTGTTTGATTATGCTTAATTTGATCGAAAACAGTGGTAGTTCTCACCATGAAGTTTGGCAACAATGCACCCGAATTAACTTTTCAACACACACACACCTTAAGTAGTAGCTGCTCCAAAAAACCTTTTAGCCGCACCCAAAAATAGACGAGAGCTCCATTTGTAATGGTTTATAGAGTTACCTTTTGTGTGTGCTTGGATCTAAACGAGCATTGATGCTCTTAACATATTTCCTTAACCTCAATAATGCCACAATCAAATTCTGCCGCATTGCCGATTAAAATTCCAGTACCTGGCCGGTCGCCAGGTTGCGTTTTCTGTGTCTTGTGGCACTGACACCGCACTGAGACTGCATCGCATCAATGTGCTTGCCGCACTAAACGCTTTTGACATTTCAATTAAAATTCTACAAAGTCTCATCTATTACGATGCGGTAATTGCAGCAGTCGCTCTGCTGCCTCTTCCAGTAGCAACAATGATAGCGACAAGCGACATCATTGTTATATACCCTGTAAAGAATATAATAGGGTAAGGCAGTTGGTATAGGTTGAAAAGTGATTATGAGGTGAAGTGTGAGAGAGTTTGCAACTCAGATTCTTGTTATCTATTATTTTTCTCATGGACTGACTGACTGCTATCAAAGCTCAAACGGTATGACCTACCGAACTAGCATATGGAACCTAGATGAAAGCTATGATTACATTTTATCTAATACGTTATAGTTAAGACATCATTACAGGGTATATGTCTAGTCCACTCTCCAAACATCTTCACAACACTTTCTTACTGACACCACATTTGCCAAATGTATTTGAAAATGGTTCAGTTGGCGCCACAGTCTGTGGCAGCTTTGTAGGCTGCTGATTCCACTTTGGCTCTGTTCTCTGTTCTGTTCTGTTCTTTCTACATTTGAACATGTCTCTGTCTGTTCGTTCTGTCAACGCTGTGAGATAATTAGACAGACGCGTTAATTGTGGCACTTTCAAATGTTTTCTGCAGTCGCCTCCTCTCTCGCTGACTCATTCACACCGAGTGTTGCTTGCTGCATGATGAACCACGCCTCAAAATGTTGCACTTACATATATACATATTTTATATATATATATGATTGCTGCTTATCTGTTACTGCTACTAATGTCTTATGACAAATGAGCAGCCGCAATGACTGCAACAGCAGCCCCAACAGCCCCCCTCTTTCCCTCAGCCTTCTCCAGCTTCAGTTTCATTCGTAACTTTAGCTGTTTCCATCTGCTTTGTCAGTTTTCCCTCATTTAGGTGTTGTTGCTGCTGCTGTTGTTGTTGTTGTCGTTTCGTTGTCAGGCTGCTGTTGCATTTTAAGCCGCTGACATTTGTCTAGTTTGTGGATGGCAATGGGCTGATCTGGATTTGGCCGCACCCAATACAACAGTTGCTGTGTTTCTCTGTTTCTCGGTTTCAGTGTCTGTGTTTGTGTTTTTGTGCCACCTGCAACATGCCTCAAGCTATTTTGCCTATAGCTGCCTGCCGCCTGTGCCGCCTGCTGTGCTTTTGTTTGTCATTCTCTGCGCCTTATCCTCTCTGATCATCTGCCTGACATGTTGCATTTTTATTACATTTAAAAATAATTTCAATTTTGCTTCTCGTTTTTTTTTTGTTTTTTGTTTTTCTCGTCATTTTTGCATACTTCCTTTTTTGCATTTTGAGTCAGGCAGGCAGCTTCTCATTGTCAACTGTCGTTATTGATGTATGATCTTGATTTCCGTACAATAAACAACGCATGTACACGACACAAAAGATTGCTACCGCCCTCCCGCTCTCCCCTCCTTACCCCAACACGCACACACACACAACCCGTAACCCCTTCGCTTTCAACTCCTACGTTAAAGCTTGCTTGCTTTGTGTGAATGTATATATAATATTTTTTTTATTATTATTATTTCTTGTTGCCTTGGCGCCTTCAGCTCGAACAGCGTCATGCGAAGATTTGCAATGGGAACTCACAATGCTGCGATGACTGTGTGTGCCGTGTGTTGGGGGCTTTGAGGCAGGTTGACGGTGCGCTTTGTTGCCGATTTTCAATAAGCTTTTTATATATATATATATGATTATTGCTGTTGACAACAATTTGTTGTTGCTGTTTTTTTCTTCGCTCTCTTTCTCTGTATTGTAACAAAAGTTAACATATGTACAATATACAAAATGCCACACACATGGAGATGCGAACAAATGCCACACACACATATACAAATGTGTGTGTCGATTTTTGCTCGTAATGAAATGTGAACAACAACAACAACAGGAACAACAAAACAATGCAATCCAAACTGAATGGCAAGCAAATCTCTGAGAAATCAAATCATGTGTTTTGTTTCCCCACATATAAAGTTTTTACATTAGCAAAAAGTTTTTAACATCAATTACGATTTTTGTTAACTGTTAAACTGTTTTTGCATTTGAAGTGCATCATTTATTTGTAGTTTTGCAATTGTTTATTATAGCTATTAAAAGTTTCTGGAAACTTTAGCAGCAACAATTATCTGTCAATTATGCATGAGAATGTTTTGTTGGGGGTTTTTTTTTTTTTTTTGACATTTTGACTCATTGATATTTTTTTAATCATTTTATCAACAAATTTTGACCAAAAATCAAATCAAAATGATATTATTTTGAAATTCAATCGTCAGAAGATTCCTTAGCAGCAACAATTATCTGTCAATTATGCATGAGAATGTATTGTAGAGGTTTTTTTTTGGAGAAATTCTGATACTTTATAATCAATTTCACATTTCATTGATAACATTTCAAGCATTTTATGAACAAATGTTGCCAAAAAATCAAATCAAAAATTATATTTTCGCAAAATTTAATCGTCAAAAAACTCTTTAGCAGCAACAATTATTTGTCAATTATGCATGAGAATGTATTGTTGGTGTTTTTTTCGGGTATTTTGATTCATTGATATTATTTCAAGCATTTTATGAACAAATTTTTCCCAAAAATCAAATCAAAAATGATTTCTTTTTAAAATTCAATCGTCAAAAGACTCTTTGGCAGCAACAATTATCTATCAATTATGCATGAGAATGCATAGTATAGTTTTTTTTTTGGGGCAATTTTGAAACTTTATTATCAATTTCACATTTCATTGATATTATTTCAAGCAATTTATGAACAAATGTTGCACAAAAATCAAGTCAAAATTATATTCTTGTGAAATTCAATCGCCAAAAGACTCTTTCTCCTTCTCTCTCTTTCTTCTTAACTATACAAATCACTCTCGAGTCTATCAATCAACTACTTTTGCTCATACTCTCAAATCAAACTCATTCCTTTGTTATGCACTCCAATTAGCTATGGACTGATTAACAATCTAAGACGATAAGAATCCCAAAACAGAGAAAGAAAACACAGACTTCACAAAAGCAGGTGCAACTAAACATGAAAGCAGCAAGCAAAGATGTGTTGCAGGTAACACACATGAGTAAAAGATCCTCAGAAATGAACAACAACAGAAACCAAAAAAAAATATGTGTTGAGGCATGTTCAAAGCGTTTTGCTTTACAAAGAACCCAAGACGACGAAGTGTATGATCTCAAATTACAGCTAGGGGTTGCAAAACTCGCAGACACTGATCCTCTTTTGTGTGTCGAAGACACACATAACAGGATACACACCAGGACACACAAGACTCAAGTACCTGTGTGTCCTTTAACAGGACTCTCATTCTTTTGAAGCACTTGCAGCTGCAACTTTATGTTTCTTTCCTTGGGGAGCTGCTTATTGATTTCTATATACACATGTCACAAATCGATTGGAGACGATCTTTCTCTATCTCTTTCTCGTTCTGTCTGGCATTGCCGGCTTTTGTTTTTGGGGAGACTTGATCTGTGGTGGAACAAACGGCAGATGGTCTGAGATAATAGCAATGAAGACGACGACACAAGTGGGCCGTTGACCCTGAAAGGGGTAGCAAAGCAGCCAGCAGCAGAAAGGATGAGCATGAATGTTAATATTGACGCAAGGTGGAGGAGTTCTTCTTGAAGCTGCAACAAAAAAAAACTTAACTCCCGCCGCCTGCCCCGTTTCACCGTTCCACAGTTAGCCAATTTATTAACGAATTTTTCAACGAACCGGCCAGACCAAACCTCTGACCGACAGACAGACCGAAAGACAGACCAACCGTTCGACCAGTCAGATACATTGTTGTTGTTGTTGTTTTTGTTACTGTTGGCACGCATGCGCAGCAGCGCCAAAAACAACAACAGCAGCAATGACGACGACGACGCAACGTTCATTGCACCCAAAACAAAAAAGTAAAAAAAAAAAACAACACAAAAAAGAAGAATGAAATTTTTTGTGTATATTGTTGTAGTTGTTGTATTTTTACGACAACAACTGAGAACCGGATGGGTTTGCAGTGCGCCCGAGAACTGTGGTGTGGTGGGGGTACATGGGTGTGGGGAGGGGGAGTGGCACCATGGCCAGGGGGGTCGTCAAACGTTGACCGATGCGGTGCGGCTTATGGCCATTGCGAGGCGTTCGTTGTGCAGTTTTTCATTGGAGTTTTGTTGCCTTCCTTTCAGCCTGCCTGGCTGACTGGCCTGGTCTCTGCCTGGGCTGCCTGCATGGCTAACTGCCTGACTGGCTTGTGCTGCTTGCTTGTTGCAAGTTCTTCTTGCAGTTGTTGTTGTTATTGTTGTTGTTGCTGTTGCCTTGCGGGAGCTCTCCAACCTATCCCAAGTTGAGTTTTGACACGCATCAGGCAAACCGAATGGGTTGCGGATGCACACATACACTCTGTTGTGTTTCAGTGTGTGTGTGTGTGTGTATTGTGCAGTGCCCATCCCCAGGCGGCAAAAGCGCAGTTTAAATATTTTTAATTGAACTTTTGCCTCCAGACAACAACAACCGTGCAACATGAAACACATACACAAACAACAACAACGAAAACAACTATGCGCATTAACTTTTGCTTCTACATTGTCCAAAAAACCGCATGGGGGCAAAACTTTTCTAAAGAAGTTAAGGGGAGGGATATGTATGTGTGTGTGTGTGTTTGTGTCTTCTATCTGTTTGAGGAGTGGCTCTCTGCGGTTATTGATTAGATAGTTATCATCAAAAAACATGCATAAGCTTAGGTATTGTCGTCCGTCCCCCCTTAATATAACTGTTGATAATTACATGTACTGTTAGCATTAAATGAAGAGACAGTATTTGGGGCAAGCTAATTATTTGAATTAATGAGTGTGTGCTTTTCGCCACAGGTGTAACCATAACTTTTAATTAAACTTATATAACTAACTAAATACCTTTCCAAATGTGCAATTACTATATATCTCCTTTCTCTTGTTCTCTTTCTTTACAGGTAAGTTATTGTTAACTACAACATATATACTGATATATTGATTCATTGCTTCCTTGCGTAAGTAAAAAAGAACTTTCAAATAAAATAACAAAAAACCCACCCACAATACAAACGCAAACTGGCGATTAGGCACAACTACATTATGTATGACTAACTAATTAATGGGCATGCCAAATAGAAGAAGAAGAATAGTAAAGGGGTTTTACGTCTTTAAACCCGCATGCGACGTTTAGGCGGGTACTTAAAAATTGTTTTTCTTCTAGGTTCCAAAACCAAATGTTTCGAATAGTGAGTAATAGATAGAGAGTGGGTGGAGTGGCGGGTGGGGGGCTGAGGAGAGCCAATCAATTGAAATGAACACAACGAAAACACAACTTTTTTCATCGTAAAACGCAGTGAACAGAAAAAACAACAATAACAACATCGAAATGCATTAAATTTTCAATAAAAATGCGTCATAAAATAAATGTAGAAAAATGCACAGAAACATAGAGACATAAAGAGAGTGTGTGAGAGAGAGAGTGAAGAGTGGGAGAAGAGGGCAAAAAAAGTGAGACGTGATAATAGTGGGAACATCTTTTTTCTACAGCTGTGGCAAAGTGTCGACAAAGTGCTTTGGCTTTTGGGGCCTTTACATGGCATTCAAGAAGAAGAAGAAGAAACTCCGAGCAACGACAAAAAGGAAAATAGAAGAAAATGTTTTCTATATGGGGTCAAACACAACACACACAAGAAGAAGAAGAAGAAAAAACCAAACTGCAGCAGAAACACGCATCAAATTGACACGCACATGTGAAGTGTATAAGTATGTGAGAGTGTGTGTGAGAGTGTATGTGTGTGTGGCCAGGGGGTATGAGGTTAGGGGTTGGCCAGTCTTATAGTGGATGCCAACATATGTGCACACACACTTTCAAACACACACACACACTCGCACTCGCACTCGCGATTCGGGACGCTTACTAATAATGGAAGAGCACATACCCACACACACGGACACACACACTTCGTTGGAATGCATGTAGAAGTGCAGTAAAAATAGCAAACAATGCGAGTCATCGGGAAATCAATAAAGAAAGTAATTTGAAACGTGGCAAAGCAACGTACCAGACGACGTTGCGAGAGAAACACACACACTAAAACCAGCTCTCTCCCTCTCTCTCTGTCTCGCCTTCTCTTTCTTTGAGTGAGTGACCAGTTCAGTGTCCAGGCCAAAAGGCAATTTATCTAATGGTAATATTGTATGGGCTATAAAACAATATTGGCGAAAGGCGAGGCGACGGCTAAGCTCAAGAAAGGGCATTTAGTGGTTGATTGTTAAAGAGGTGGAAGTAGTGGTGGGGTGGGGGGTTGAGGCCAGGTAACTATTTTGAGGCGCGGCAAATAGGGTAATAAGTGTGGGTTGCATAAACAACATGTTACATTTTGAATTCTTGCAACATAAATAGTTGTTCAGAACTTACTTTGTTGTGGCATAAAACGGTTTCTTTTAAAGATTTTTACATTCAAGATTAAGATTAATTCACTTTTAGCATTATATATTCATGTTGACAGACAGATGTTTGTGTTAGTGTGTGTGAAAACAGTGAATTTTCCACATCCGAAAAGGGGAGACGCCGCATCAATGATCGTTTTTATACGCAGTTTTTTCAGTTTCTTCTCTTGTGATCTATTTGCTAAATATAAATATTGTTGTCATTGATTTGTCAGCACCTTTCAAGGCGGCGGCACGATCTTCTACACAATTTGCCGGCATTCACTGCCTGATAATCTTTTCTCATCTTGACTCATTCTCAACTTCATTATAGCAAGCAACAACAACATTGCTTTGACTTTTTCTATTCGTTGACTTTTCTCATCTGCCTGCACTCTGCACTTGGTATTTATCCAGCTGTTAATTGCTGGAACCCCAACAACACATTGGAACACATTTTCACTTTGGGGGCACACTGTTTAACTATTTTTATATACACACACACACAGACTTTGGTTTGTTTGTGTAGAACCTAGCTGCCATATGTGCCTCGTTTGGCTTTGCTTAGATCTTTCTTTAAAGTTTGTTGACCTTCACAGTGTGACGAAGACGACGGCGACAACGACGAGAAAAACTGAAGTGTTTGGAATAAAAAAAAAAACATTGTCTTTAAGAAAATTGGTTTTCAGTTGTGTCTTATCTTCAATACTTCATCTATCCATCTCCATCGCGTTACCTTTTTGCTACTACTCCTCTTTTGCCTTTAGCTGATAAACATCTGGCTGGGGTGAAGGTGAATTTCTTGGTAAAATTGATCAATTGATTTGGTTTTTATTTTTTTCTCAAAAACATTTTTGTCATTAGCCTGAAAACGGCAACTGCATGATTTTCTCTTTTATCCAAAAATAATCTGTTTTTTCTTTTTTTGTTTGTTTCCTGCTGTGTTTTCTACCTGCTTTGCGCTAAAAAAAATATTTTTTACATTTCCAATACAAAATGTTCTGCTTTTGATTTCCTTTTAACATGGCCTAGAGTTCTTTTTGTTGTTGTTGTGTGTGGGCGTGGCAACTGCAGTTTGGCTAGTGGCATAAGCAGCATAAAATGTTGCAAGAGTAGGAGTTGGCACATTGGTAATGGCAGGGGCAGCGGCAGTGGCAAGGGGGCAGGTAGCTGTTGTCTTTGCCATGCTTCAATTTTTTTGTCTTTATTTTTTTTTCGCCACAACAATGAAAATTTCCACCCAATTTGCCCTATCGTAACGTAGCTTATTCCCGTTTTTTTTTCCAATTCCGCGCTTTTTTCTCACTTTAAACTTTGTTGTTGCTGTTCGTTCTCTCTCTTGCTCATTCTCTAGAGAACTTTTGAGGCAACAAAACTTTTTTTTTGGCTGCCAGCGCGCATTTCAATCAAAAATATATGTATATATATACTATATATATATATTCTATATACTCTTTGTAGAATATTTTTTTGTTTTTGTGCCCAGTGATTCGACCGTTGTTGGCCTCGTTTCTTACTTGGTGGGCGTGGCATTTTTGCAGAGCTATTGTTTTGCTGGTGCTTGCTGCTGCTTCTTGCCACGATGCGATGCGGCAACCAACGAAAAAAAAAGAAAAAAAAAACTCATCTTGAAAACTCATTAAACAAAGTACACACTTCAACGCCAAAGCCAAAGTCACTGATGTGCAATGTTATTGTTTGTGAGTGTATGTGTTGTTGTTGTTGTTGTTGTTATATACTTATTACTGTTATAATGCCAGAAAAGTTATATTCTCCCTCTCTCTCTATCTCTCGTTGACTTTGCTTTGTTTTGTTTTCACACCTCTTTTTTTTCTGGTTTGTTGTTGTTGTTTTGTACTATGCTTCAGCAAATATGTTGAAAATTAAATTTGTATACCTAAAAGTGCTTCAACACACACACACACAAACACATAGAGGGGGAGTGAGAGGGAGACAGCAGCACTTGCGCGGCTTTAATTGTGAACAGCAGAAACAAAATGCAAAAAAAAAATATGTAGCACAGTTTTTAGCGCATGCCACAGCATGTTGATTGTTAAAGGGTTTCTCCACATATTCATAGTTGTTGCACGCATGTTAAGCACATGCAACAAACCCACACACACACACACACGCACACACACAACTATTTGCCTCCCCTTTTAAAGTGATACCTACTAGGTGCTTGCTCCATTCAGAAAACTTTAGAACATAACTCACATGGAGCTCACTTGTGTCACACCCCCTAACCACCCTCTCTCCCCGCGACTATTGTTTGTGCCCTGGGGCTCGCCTTAACTATTCCTCGCTCCTGCAGCGCCATTTCAATTACCTTTAGCGAATTCCTAGCAATGCAATTCAGTTGCAAAAACTGTTTAAAGCAAATCGCAAAAGTTTACTTTTATTGCGTTTTCTCTACGCTCTCTGTGTAACTGCCACGCCCATAGCTTAGTTGGGGCGTATTACTATTACTACTACTACTACTACTATATATATCGTCTGTCGCAAATATATAAAAATTATGCACATAAATTCAAGCGTCGTCTGCCTTGCCTTCTCGTCGTAGCAATTTCTTGCCCTGTATTTTCCATTGAAGCATTTTCATTTTAGCTTTTGTTTTGTGTCTTTTTTGTGTTTGTTCGAAGCATTTTGCTTACTCATTTTGCTTGGCATTCGAAACGCCTTTGTTGAATTTTCCAAGCCAGTCATGTTTCTCTTATTTTCTTGTCGTTTCATACATTTTATATATATATATATATTCTTTTTTTGTTCACTAAAATAAATAACTTTCAACTTTATGCAAAAACTGACAAAATGTTCAACATTTTTTTATTCTATTCTCGCTTTTTTTCTGCAATTTAATTTTTACAAAATGCTAAATGGAAAATAGAAAATTTGCTTGGCAATAAATTTAAATGCTGCTGCTGTTGATCAGCGTCATTGTTTGCTACAAAAAACAGTTGCAAAAACTGCTGGAAAACAGTTTTAGAAAACTATACACGAAAAAAAAACATATGTATGTAAATTAGTGTAAAGTTTTCTCATATGCAGGCGTAGGGCGAACTCTATCTGCGTGTGTGTTGAAAATGAGGGGAGAAAATGAATGAAATTAAATGTGTGTACAAGTTTTAATTGGACTCGCAGACAAAACTTTATATGGTTAATCCAGAATACGCTCAAAAAATATGACGTTGCATTTTATATACAAAGTTAATTGAAACCATAAATAGCAAAAAAAAAAAGTAGGGAAAATTCATTTTGTAAATAATATGAAAATGTTACAAAACTTAAAGGGAAAACTGTGAAAATATTAAATAAATTATTAGATCATTTAATTTTTTAAGCTTTTGATTATCTTTGCTTATTAATTGTATTTTAAAGCTTTAATCTTTGCGCTCTTGTTTTGCCACTTAAGATGCTTATGGAAAACTTTCAAAAGCATCTGCACCCTGCACCATCCACCCCCCCTTTATGGGCCAACACACCCCGTTAGCAACTTGATTAAGATCATAATCGTTAAAATTACTTGAGCGCAACTATTTTACGAGCAAATTACTATTTTTTATTACTTATGCAGAGTCCGTCGCAAGTCGCCAAGTTCAGTGCCTTCTTGTGCGAATATTATATGTATATGTGTATGCCATGCCATCTCTTTTGGTCAGGTCTTAACCCTATTCTCTCTCTTTCTATATTTCCATCTGTCTCTCTCCCTCTCTCTTTTTTACTCCTCTGTTGTCGCCTATTGGGCTGTAACTTTTATGGCTCTACGTTGCAGCTAAAATTTATGCGATTCGAGTTGTAGTTGCGCTGGATTATACGCAGAGCCAAGCCGATAGGGGAGTTGGCAGAATGGGGGGCGTGGCGGCTGATGGTGTTTCCGGGGTTGCCGCGCCTTGACTCTAACCGAGATTCTCGAGTCTCGTTTTGGTCTCCCCCCAAAAATACGGCCGCCGTTTGGCAGCTTGTGTTTTGTGTTTAATTTTAAGCGACATTTTGCCTCCTTTGCTGTTTCCTTCTCCCCCTCCCCCGCACTCTCTCTCTGCTTTCGTGAAAATATGCAAAGCGCAGGAAAAAGTTTTCGCCAAGCGGTGATTATTTAACGCATTTCGTATTTTATGTTTTATATATATATATATTTTGCCTTCTCTTTCTTCTTCTGTGGCAAAATAGATAACCAAAAAATGAGATTCTCTGTTTAAATTTGTTAAATAAGCAAATTATTAATATTTATTTATTGAATATTGTCAGTTTTGCATTGATTTTGTCATTTAAAGTGATTTTTCCCTCTCAACTTTGCCAATTTCTGTTTCATTTTGAAAATTTTTGTTTCTAATGCGATTCACCATTATAAAGCGCTTAAAACTAGGCAACGGCATTTTTAGTTTTCCCCCAGAACAACAACAACAATAACAATATCTTCTTTTGGGATAGCACACGCGGCGTATGCGTAACGTTAAATTAGCCAACACAACAACAACATTGCAAAGGGAAAGCAGCAGCAGCAACGCGCACAACACGGTTACAGAGCTGGCTAAAAAGGGGGCGTTGGGCGTGGCTTTGTTGGCCTGGGGGTCGCACAAAGGACAAAAAACCAGATGCAGAGAGCAGATGAAGAAGAAGAAGAGGCAGGATGCGCGGGAAGGGACGGGGCTACGATGACGATGGGAAATTGGCGGTAACGACGGCGCCAGCGGCGCGTGCACACGCAGCGGGGGGTGCGTCAGTGGAGAGGGAGGGGTTAGGGTAGTCGGAGGTTACGAAGGTAGCAATGGGTGTGGTAACAAATGGTTCGCTGTGTGTGTGTGTGTGTTGGGAGGTCAAAAGGGGGTTGCTAGAGGAAGCAAGGGCATGTTCGAAATTTAACCGCTTATAACACCCTCGCTGTGTAGTCTCACACACACACATACACTTACACACACATTAATACAACTGTGCGCTCAACGCGGGCAACAGAAACTGAAACAGCAGCCAAAGCAGCATCAGCAGCAGCTGAGTAGATTTTCATGTTTCTCTTTATGTATGCAAGAGTGTGTGTAAGTGTGTGTGTGTCTGTTTGGAAAAGTTGTTGTTATGCGTATGTGTGTGTGTTTGTGTGTGTGTGCCCCTGGACGCAGCAAATGCCCGGGCCAAAACACGGCCAGCATAACAGACAGACAGACCAAACCAAAAGAAGCCAAGGCAGCAGCTTCAGTTTTCGAGTCCGTTATCTTCCGTTTTCCATCCTCCCCCTCCCCATTCCCCATTCCGCACACAATATATATTTTTGTTTGTTTTTTTTTTTTTTGCCCAAGCCACTTGCCAACGATTTTACTTCTTCGATTTTTCGTTCAGAGTCACTGTTGGCGATTTGTTATTGTATTACTTTTAGCTATTGTACGTGTTCTGTGGCACATTTTCGCGTTGCTTTCAATGCGTAAATGTCTCTGTGAGTGTGTGTGTGTGGCAGAGAGTGTGCGTGAGTGTGTGCGTGTGTGTTTTTGTATTTATGTATTTGCGTGATGAATTTTTTAGCTGGCAGCTATGAAAATTTATTTGATTTTTAGTTGAATTTTCATTTGTCTGATCGGATCAGCTTATTTTTTGTTAAAGGGGGCAAAGAGAAAACCAGACAAAATTTTATTTGATTTTTTTTAGTTATTTTTAATGTGATTGAAAATCGATTAAATAATCTCGCATTTGCCAATAGAAGTTAATGTGAAATGCAATCAAATAAAAAACACATTTAAATCGCATAAAATAAACCAATCAAATAATTAAACTTGACAACTATATTGCTATTACTATTGCTTAATAACCAAACAACAACAAACATCAATTAGTTAATCATCGTTTAACATTTGTGTGCAATTAATGTGTCAACTTTCACATTTGTTGTTGTTTAAGTGCAATTAACTTTTGCTCAAACTATATCTCTTTCTTTCTCTCTCTTCTTTTATCGTTTAACCAACACAACTTGTCACCATATTTTTACGCAAGACCCGCTTTTGACAGCTGTTTTTTGTTAGTCTAAGCGACATCTAATCCAATATCCCAAACCAACCCAAAGCAACCCAAAAGCATTTGCCATCATCTTCTCTATATGATGTTTCACATACATCATATACACAAAACTTTTGCGGTTTTGTTTTTTTCCTGCCACTCTCCCCAGGCGTCGCCTCCCTCCGCCACCCCTGCAGCAAAACAGTTTGAAAGCGGTTTGCTTTATGATCTACTGCTGTTCAAATAAAAATCACTAGTTCATCAACAGTCGGAAAGTCGCATCTGTTCATCTGTCTCTCTGTCTGTCTTTCTGTCACTGCGTCAGCGTCCTTCAACTATTTTTCCCATCGTGGCTCATGCATATTTACGCAAATAAAAGTCGACACTGCAGGCAGTCTCAGTATTCGTTCCCCACAGGCACTGGACCCACCTTCTTTTCACTCCGCTCTCTCTCTGTTCAGTCATCAGGGGATGACTAGCTCTCTCTCTCTCTCTCTTACCCTCTTGCTCTAGCTCTCCCTCTCTCCCCTCTCGCTGTCTGTCCTGTTGTGTGTGCATAAATTTCCGCACATTTACCATTCTCCTGCTCCTGCCCAATTTTTTTCGCTGCAAGCATATTCACTGCCATCTAGCTGTTCCCTCCTCCTTCTCCCCCCTAGACACGTGTGCCGCCCCTGCTTGCACACACACACACCCACTAACACACACACACATACTCTTCGCCATTATTTGCTTGACAATTTTTTGCTTTGCTTTTTAGTCGGCAGCTTGACTTTTTTTTGTGCTTTCTCGCTCTCGGGGTAATATGCCTTGTCGTCTATAATTCTTTTATTTCTTTCATTGTATTTTGTTTATTTTGTTTGCATTTCTGTTTTTTTTTTTTGTTTTTTCTCTCTCGGTTTTTTGTGTAGTTTTGTCATTTTTCTCAGGCTCTGTGTTTGTTTTTTTATTCAATTTTTTGCCTGCCTTCCTTTTGCTCACTTGAGACCATTTTAAGTGTTTGTTGAATTTTGCTTTTGACAGTTTTGTTTCAACGTTTGCCCCCTTGCCACTGCGCTACCTTCTCCCTCTATTTTTGTTTTTATTTATTTATTTTTCTTTTTGTGTCAAAAAATTCCAAAAAAAAACGAAAACAAAAACTGTATTTCATGTGCCGAAATTCTGCTGCAGTCACTTGAGACTGAGTTTTTTGGCGTTTTGTTTTATGTGAATTCTGAATCTGAATCTGGATTTCGAGTATAGGATTTATTATTTGTTTAAGATTTAATAGGATACATATTTATTGAGTTTTATGAATGATGAAATAATAACATGCATAATTGATTCATTTTATAAAGTTTTTACTTCATTCTTGCTTATATCCTTCTTAAACTTTCTTATATAATCTTTTGCCAACATCAACATTTTCTTTTAACTTTCTTCACGCTCTCTTTAACTTGAAATATTCTAACATTAAGTAATTAAGTATCCCAACTTTTGCACATATATGTTTTTAATTAATCTTACTCATATTAACTTTTCTTTCTCTTCTTCTTCTTCTTCTTGCAGGTAAGTTACAAAGCACAAAAACCCCAAAAAGAGCTACTTTAAACAATGTCATGTCATGGATCGTTGGCCAGTTTAGCTACATATATGTGTTGTTGTTGTAAGTTTAAAGTTGAACATACTCACAAAAAAACCGCAAAAACCAAATCAAATTCCAAATCTTCAGAATTCCCAAAACGCCCCTTGCCCCCACACACACACAGACACAGAGATACAAACATGTATATGTGCGTGCGTGTCTCATTAAAATTATACAGCTAAAAGCTAAAGAGCCGAACGCAATTGGAATTTTCATACACTCTTAGATGAGGGAAGTACTTGCGGCAACGGCGTCGTCTTTTTAACCGCAATAAAAGTTGAACGAAAAAAAGAAAAAATTAATTTCATCGCCAGGTTTTTTGTTGTTGTTTTTTTTACTGTCGTTGACTTTTACGCGCTGCTGCTTGCCGGCACTGAACCAACAACAACAACAACAACAATACACAAAACAACAACAGAAAGTTACTCTTAGCAACAACAACACAAACACAAACAACAATAACAATAAATTTTAGCCTAGACTCATTTGCTAACTTTATCTATGCAAAACAAAAAACTTTTGCATCGTTCACATCCGCATGGAAAATCCGTTGTGAATTTCATATATACTATATATACATTGGAGTTACAATGCATTATGTTAATGCCAAGCCACGCCCCCACCCGCCCCCTTTTGGAGTGGCGCCCCCTTCAACGCTCTAATGCCTTTTGGCATTGCACTTTTGTGTCAGCTGTTTTTGTTTGTTTGGTTTGTTTTTTTTTGGCTAATGATTTTCTACGAAACGCGTTTAAAAACGCACTCGAAACGCCTGCAAAACACGCGCGCGTTTTGGTCTTTTGGGATTTTTGATTTCCAAGAAAAAAGTATTACTAGAATGCGTATTAAAAGCGTCGTCATCGTCGTCGTTGACGTTAGCAAAAACGATGAGGCAACAGGTTTTAATTAATTCTCTACACAAACCCTTATCCCACACCACCCCCCTCCGCCCTCTCGTGTCTGTCTATCTGTCTGTCTGCTGTGTGTTTTAATGTCATTTATATATTTGTTGAAGCGCCACCAAAGCGCGACGCATATTAAAATTTTATGATTTGTCGAGCTAAATGTGTGTGTGTGAGAGTGTATGTATGTGTGTGGCGTTGAACCCTCTGAATATTATTGCCCCTATCTTATACTATTTTGTCGTGTGATTATGATTATTATTGATATAAGCAAATTTAATTAGTGAACTGGTCAGTACAAATTTGCTAAAGCTAAATGCAGTTCATTGAACCAAGCAGCTGGTTGTTGACTTGACGCGGTAGTTAAGTCTATAATGTATATGTGTGTGTCTGTGTGTGTGTGTGTTTGTCTAAAGGTGTAGGAGTGTGTAATTGAGTTTTAAGTGGGGGTGTATGTGCCACACTTGGCGTATACTTAACATTGCATTTAATTTACTTTGTGTCTGCTGTACTTTATGCAAAATGTAAAGAAAAAGAAAAAAGTTAAGCAGCCAGCTTAAAAGAAATAACATGCTACATGCTACACATACCCCACTCTTACATAAGAAATATGTTAAATGAATACTTAAGAAAATGTGTGGCACGACTTTGTGTGTGTGTGTGTGTTGGTGTTGTGTTGTGCTAATGGATACGCTGTAAAATTGGAATTCTATTAACCAGAGAAAGAAGTAGATGAAGTTAAGGATATTGAAAAAAGTTGTTGAAAGTTTGTTTTCGACTGGCTCTGGCAAAGTAAAACCCTTTTGTGAATTATACACAAAAAGCTTGAAATATTTTAAGTATTCTTAGTTCAGTTCAGTTTCATACTTAACAGTTTAGAACTTATTTCTTTCTTGCAGCTTGCAGCAAGCTCGTAGCTTTTGTCACACATTTCCCATACACACACACACATAATGAGTAACCTTAAACGTGCAACGTGCCAAAATGTAAAGAGTTGTTGTGCAACACACACACACACTAACAGTTTTGAAAGCGAAAATGCAATAACGCAACTTGCTGCAGCTGCTGCTGCTGCCACTGCTGCTGCTGGTTGACAAAGCGTTGAATGCCAGTTGGAAATCGCGTTGAGTTTTCAACAGCAATAGAAAATTATGTTTATGTGCAGTTGTTGAATGGCAGTTGCACCAAGGGGGGGAGCGGAGGGAGGTTTGCGGAAACATACTGATGAATCAGATCGCGGGCTCTCAACCAAACTAACAAAACAATGGCCAAACAATTTTGAAGTTGTTTCTTTTAAAGTTTGTTTTTTTGATAGTGCCAAATAAGACAACATAAAAAAAAGTTTGTATTTATTTTTGAATGCGCTCGTGTCATTATCTTTATCTTGTCTCTGTGTGTGAGGAGTGGAGTGGAGTGGTGGAGTGTTGGAGTGGAGCACTTTGTGGTTTTCTTTCCAAGATTGGGGAAGTGTGTGGTCAAAAGTGGTTTTTGTGGTTTCAACACACACTCAAAAAACTGTTTTTTTCCTTCGGCTTTTTTTTTTTTGGGTCACAACTGTCGACGACTGTCGAGTGTGATGGGGCCTATAAATAAGCTTTCAATTGAGCTGTAACACCCCCCGCTCCCACCTCTCTTCTTTTATGTATGCCTGACAGCTGCCAAATGTGATACATTGAGCCCCAAATGATCAAACTTCTGCCATTGCCGCTTGCTGCAAGCCCTTCAAATCAATCAACGCCTTTTTTGGGGTCATTTTAAGTCCGCTAATTTGTATTCGGGAATAAATTCAGCCAAGCTCCCACTAACATCACCCCCCCCCCCTCTCTCTTCCCCTCTCCAGCTTCTTTTTTTTTGGTTTTCGTCTGATTAATTGAATGCTTTTTAGGTTTTTTCCTTTTGAATGCAAAGAATTTTCGTAATAAAATGCAAAAAGCGAAGGCAGTCGCCGCGTTTAACTTGTTGTTGTTGTTGTTGTTGTTTTTGTTGTTGTCAACCGTTTCACGTTGCGCTGTGTAAAAGAGAGGGCGACAGCGAGGAGGAGGAGGGTACCGAGAGCGTGTGCTAAAGCGAGATAGCGTCAAGTTGTGTGAGTTGTCTTGAAGTGGGTTAGTGGCACAGACAGCGGCAGCAACAGCAGCAGAGGCAGCGGCAGCAACGTGACTGCGACGTTAACGTCGCTTTTTGTTGTAGTAGTTGTTGTTGTTGTTGTTGCCTGCCTGCATTTGTTGCATGTAATTTATTTACATTTTTTGTACAGCAGCAACAGCGGCGTATTTTTGTTAACATTTTGTGTGCTGCAGCTGACAGCAACAAAAAAATATAAGAAAAAACAACAACAACAGCTTAAATCTATTTTTTTTTCATGACATTTTATTATATTATCTTGTGCTCTCGTATTTTGGTTTGTTGCTGTTGTTGTTGTTGCTTTGTGCAATTGATATTTGCTCAAGGCCAGGTTTTTGTTTTTATTTTTTCTTTCGCTTGTTTGCTGTTATAATTAGTTAATATTTGGTTGTCCATTTGTTGGCCATTGGCATTAATTTCCCCCAAAAACTTGCTTACAAATTGGTTTTCAATACATAAAAGAATTCATACTTGTTCGTTTGTGAAAAGGTGCGGCGGCTTTTTGGTTGGCTTTTTCATTAATTAAAGCTTGCCAAAAACAAGGCAATGAGCATTTTTTTCCTTCTTCTATTCATTGCGGATATGCATCTGTGTTTTCTGTGCAAAAGTAATTTGCATAAAATTGTAGTTAACACCTTCAAACGACGACGGCGACGACGGCGACGAGATCTAGGTAAATTAAATCGAGATTAATGCCAAATTGAGGGGGCTTGGCATTTATTATGGCAACAAGAAGCAACATTTAACAATAGCTGCATATTACGTATACGTAATATTGTTTTGTTGTGAACGATTTTTGAATTACATCACAAAAGTAAACTAAGAACTCTGGTGCTCTATATATATAAAGCAATTACAAAGGTTACACATGACGTATACGTAACATTACTTGTATAAATAACTTGGTATAGTGAAGTGTGAGTGGAGCACAGCTTAAGCCAACATTAAGCCACATTTGAAGGTCGTTATAATTAATTATGTTATTATATATTTGCCAAAGCAAACCCAAAGAAGAAAAACACAAAATCTGCATACCACACATTTAACAAAATAAACAAAGCAATATTTTCCTCTATTTCTCTCTTTCTCTCTCTCTCTCTCTCTGTTTCTGTAGCTTGGCAACATAATTAACTTAGTTAGTGTATAGTGTATAAATATGCAGCATCATTGCTTAACATCCCGAAACCGAAATTGATATACACACTGTGCTGCTTCAGCCTGCCCCTGCTGTGGTTGATTATGCCACAAGGCACAAGCAGAGGCAGGCAGACAGTACAATATAAAAGGCTGCAACAACATTTTGGGGTTGCTGTTGTTGTTGCTGCTTCGTTTTGCGGCGTTGCAATAAAAACGTAACACAAACAAACTGTAAATAAAAAGTACTAAACAAAATAATAAACAAAAATGCTCAAAAAGCTGTGTGTGCGCTGTTGCAGGCCTTAGGCGTTTTTGACGAGGGGGTTGTGTGTGGGCGGATAGGCAAATGTGCAACGCTTTGGCTGCCTCAAAAGTGCAGTGGCACTTATATGTGTGTGTGTGTGTTTGTGTTTGTATAAACATTCGTCTCATAGTCGCCGTCTTGCTTGCAACTTTGTTGCTTTTGCCTTTAGCTGTTTCTGTGTTTCTGTTTCTGTTTCTGTTTCCTACTTCTACTTCTGTTTTTTCTTGCTTTGTTTTTAATACGCTCGCAAGTTTTCTACACTTTTCTTTTTTTTTTCTCTCTCTTTTACTTTATAATTTTTCCAACTTTTGGCCCAGTTTTTAGTGCCAGGCCAACCATTTGTTGTTCTTCTTCTTTTTTCTGCTTCTTCTTCTTGTTTGCTTTGCTTTGTTCAAAGTATAGTTGCACTTTATTTCATTACAATTAAAAATGAAAAGAGAAAAATCCAACCAAAAAAAATTGAAAGGAAAAACAAAAAGCGACATATGAAAAAGTTCGACAATAATGAAATACGCAATAAAATATTATATATATATATATTTGAAATGCTATACAGCTCGTAAATAAAAAGACAAGCAATAGCAACAACAAAAATACTTTGGACTTGTTTGCTTTGCGTCTCTCTGTGTGTGTTATGTGTGTTGTGTCAGTGTGTGTGTCTCTCTGTGCGCACGTTTTCATGTCATGTGCATAAATTGCAAACAAAACTTATGGCAGGCCAAGCGGGCAGGCAGGTAGCCCCTTTCCCCCCACCAACCTCTTGAAACAAGTTGCCAACAACAAGATGTAGAAAAACGCAGAAGAAGAAGAAGACGACAAAGTAGTAGCAGCTGCTGTAGCAAAGAAGAAATTGTTAAGTGCATTAAATGTGGATTAGTGCGAATGAGCTTAATATCATTATCAAAGTGTTTAATCATGTTTTCATTGGCTTAAGACAAAACCTGCTGTAAAATATTTATTTATGTAAAAATCACAACTTCAATCAATAATTCAAAACACATCAAAGTACAAAAAAAAAAACAACAAAAACAAAGTTTTGAAATTACAATTCTATCTCAAAATGAAAGAAAATCGTAGTACGAATGGATTTGCCAATGTGCACGTGCTGTGTTGAAAAAGCACAGAAAACATTGAAAAACTTTATCAAACAATGAGCTTTTGAATCCCTGCTGTTTCACTGCTTCTTCTTCTGCCTCCAATGTGTCCTTGTGCCCCTTATGCCCCCCTTCCCCCCATTTTGTGTTGTACTCTGTTTTGTTATCTTAGCTGACAAGCTGCAAAGCCAGAGAACCAGCGTAAATCTATTTAGAAGGCAGGCAGACACGTCGGAGAGATGAGAAGAGACACACACACACACACACATAGACGTATACATACACAAAAAGTTTTTAGCCCAACATATGCAAAACTACGTCAAAACTATTCAACATTGAACAAAAGAACGACGAAAGCGAGAGAGAGAGAGAGCGAAAAGAATAGAATAGAAAAGGATAGACACAGAGAGACATAGAGACAGAGAGACACAGAGACAGAGAGCCAGAGCCAATAATGTAAAATCGCATAACACTTCAAAACTGTCAAATCAGGAAGCGGGTTGAGGATTCAGTAGGTTGAGGTAGGATGGGGGCTTTGAAACTGCGGACGAGCCATAAGCCACTCAAAAGTTGGCAACCAATGCCAATGAAAATGACAAGGATGGGAATTGTGATGATGAGGCAGAGAGTATGAGAATGTGTCACTAGAAGTGGAAGTGAAGTGTGAGAAAGAGTGAGAGACAGACAGACAGAGAGAGAGAGACAAAGACAGAGACAAAGACTGGGGGGATGCAGTCGTGGTATTTTGTGGCCAAAAGGAAAATCATTTGATATAATGACACTTGTCGTCGTCAACATCAGCATCAGCATCAGCGTCAGCGTCATGGCGCATTGCGTGCAAAAAAGTCGCAGATAAAATGGAAATGAACTAAAGAACAAGTGCAAAAGTAAAAGAGAAAGACATAGACAGTGATAGAGAGAGAGAGAGGGAGATGCAGACAAGTGAAAAGGTTGTTGCGTTAAACACGTTTTAAGTCGTTACGCGCAGTTCGACAGTCTCGAAAAACCCCATCAAACCCCCCTTTCCCCTCCACTCCATTAACCATTTTATTCACCTCTAAAAATGTTCAGTAATTGGCCTGCGGTTTGCAAAATACACGAAAACTTCCTGATAGAGAAAGAGAGAGAGCTTTTGATTGTTGCAGTCGGTTGGACATCAGTTTTTACTGCTAATTGAATCACAGCAGCAACATCAGCATCAGCATTTTCCGAAAATGTAAACACAGCTGATAATAATTCATTATCTATTAATGTTGTTCGTTTGGCGCCCTGCGGTTAGATTCGTGTCCAAATCGTTTTAAGGACGCCTCCAGTTATACTAAAAACCCGTCTTTCAGATATTTTCAGACATTATTAATTGCTAATTGATTTTTTTTTCGTTTTGGAGTTGCTGAGTTTTGCAATAATTTGTCAAGAGGCTTTTTTTGGCTTTTTGTTGTTGGCATTCAGTTAAAATTTTTATTGTCTTGACTTTTTAAGCTTTGTTTTGACTTTGCTCTCATGGCCCTTAAAGGTCAATCTCTTCATAATAATAATCATAATAATAGTCGTTTACAGCCTGCTGTGGTTCTACTTCATCTATTTCTTAGTGTTTTTGTTGTTGTTCTTCTTTCTGTGACTGTAAAATGCCATCATAACTTTGTTTTTATTGTTGCTGTTTTTTGAAGGGCCCCCATCATAATTAGCGGCATATTAGATTATGATAGAGTCCGCCTCTGTCAAACAAAGACTAAGACTGTGCGGGAAATCTTGGTCTTTAATAGCTGAAGGTGTTTTTTTTTAATACAAGTTAAACTTGACAAGCTTTGACTTAATGACTAGAGTTGTAGTGCGAGTTTGTCTAAGAAACTAATCGATTTAAATGTGATATTTTATTTTTTAAATTGATTTTTTATGGATTGAAAACATATTTTTATTCGATTTGTAGTTTAACTATTTTTCAATATTGGCCCACCCTAATTTTCATAATCATAAACTTAGTTTTATCTTTATATAGTAACTAATCGATTCAAATGTTTTATAATATTTTTAAATTGATTTCTTATAGTTTGTATTTTAACTTAACCTCGCTTTTATTTGGCCCAATCATAGTTTTCTTTTCTTATACATGAAATTGCTTCTAACTAATCGATTTAAATGTGATATATTATTTTTTAAATTAATTTTTTATGGGTTGAAAATATATTCGTATTTAATTTGATTTTTAACCTAAACTAATTTTCAATATTAGCCAACCTAATTTTCATAATCTTAATTTCATCCAAATATATATTTTTCTTAGTTTTTATTTAAAATGGTTTCTAACTAATCAATTTTAAGGTTTTATTACCTTTTTAAACTGATTTCTCATAGTATGAAAATATATCTAATTCGTATTTTAACCTAACCTAACTTTCAATGTTGACCCAACCTAATATTTATAATCACAATTTTCTCTCCTTAGACATTTTTTTTTTATAATTTATTACAAATGGCTTCTGCCCAACCAATTTAAATGTGATATTTGATTATTTTAAATTGAATTTTGCATCTAATTTGTGTTTTTACCTTAGCCTAACCTTCATGTTTACCCAACCTAATTTTCATAATCATAATTTCCTCTCCATAACATAAATATTTTTTTCCTAGTATTTATTTAAAATTGTTTCTAGCTTGTTCTACTTCCTGAGCTGAGCTACTTTAATGCTTACTTGACTGCCTGCAATCTTATATCTGATTAGGAGCCAACCCCCTTTATATATACATATATATATATATATTATTTTTTGATTGGAGGTTGGACGTTTGGCTATCTAACGCTCAAGACCCTGCTCAAAGTCGTCGCCTGTTCTTGTTGTTTTTGTTGGTTTTTTTTTTTTGCTAACACATTTATCAGCCATCATCAGCAGCATTTGGAGCTTAGTCATTTCTTGTCCCCGTCGAGAGAGAGAGAGAGAGAGACATCGTACAACGGATTAACCCCTAGGTGGTTTCATTTCGTTTCGTTTGGTTTTTTTTCGTTTTGCTCTCGTATTCTCGATTCTTTTGTTGGGTGTCTGTGCCAATAACTAAGGCATTTGGTCGGTTGGTTGTTGTTGGCGGGGCATATTGCCTTGCCGCTTGGCTGCCTGAGTGGCTCATTGAGTGGCCAAGTGGCTGAATAGCTAGTAGTTGGTTTGGTTTGGTCTGCTCTACTGCCCGTTGTTCGATGTTGTTCTCGTTGTTGTTGTTGCATTGCATTTTGCCATTGCACCAGCCGTTGTCAATTACCCTACAAACCTCAACTACTTCACAACAACAACAACAACAACAACAATGGAGGCACAGCTGATTGTCTTTCATAATCATCGTTATGTTTTTGTTCAAGTTGGAGGTGTGGTTCGGTTCCTAAGGTTGAGACTGACTCAATGCTGTTGTTGTCTCACCTCTTAACTTGCCTTTCTTCCCTCTTGCCCCGCTCCCACCGTTTTTCTTTCCTGTTGCTTTACTGCAGCTGCATCAAAGTTCAAGTGTTGCACTTTTTTTTTCGCCGTTGTTGTTTTTGTTGTTCGCACCACGCAATTTTATTTTATTTCTTTTTTTTTTTGTGTTTTGTGCTTTCGCAGGTGTGCAATGATTTCTTGTCGTTGCTTGTCGTCGTCGTCTTTGGTGTTGCTGTTGTTGTTGTTGTTTTTACACTGCTTCCGTTTTGGTCTTTCTTAGTGCTTAGCTCTCTCACTCACTCTTCTTCTTCACTGACTCCTTCTCACTTACTTACTTACTTTAGTTACTTTAGTTAGTGCCTGTCCTCGCCTCGCCTCGCCTTGGCTCTGTGTTCGTTCGCCTGCTTGTCATAATTATTTGCACTTCACATCATCTGCATACGCTACTCGGGCTGCGTTGACGACAATTTAACTTGGCTTTTTTCTCACCCTTTGGTGGTGGCTTGGCTTGGCCAAGAAAGAGCTCCCCCTCCCTCAAGGCAAAGGTACCTTCTTTTCTTTCTTCTCCTTCCTGCTGCTGCTGCTGCTGCTTCTGGCCATGTCATAATCAGCAATCAGCTTGGACGCGGTCATTATTGTTGTTGCCTTTTGTCTTTGTGGTCAGCTTCTGTAAATTGCCACTAAAAGTGTTGAAGTGCTGCACTTGGTTTGTCATTAAGAAAGGAAGAGAGGTGCGGGGCGGGATAGGGGGTTAGGGGGTAAGAGTATCAGGGAGCAACCTTTTATACATACATATATATATACACTTATAATATTCATATTAAATTATGTACGCTGCGGGTTTTATGTCTGCGGCTTACACGCCACTCAAATTACACAATATTGTGTTCCCCCCTACCCCACTCCCTACCCGGCGTGGCACTCCCTATCTTTTGTCCGCTATGGGTTCTTTTCGACCTCATTTCTTGGACTTCTTTTTCTTCATCATCAGAGTTTTGTGTCTTTTAAATCTGTTGTCTGTTGGCTGCCTTGAAAACGGTTTTCAATATTATTTTTTTTCTTTTTTTTTTTCTTTCCTGCTGACTCAGGAAGCTTTTTTCTGGAGTGTGAACAGCTGAAGAATCAAGCTGGGCTTCCTTCTGATCGGATGCGCTTTTAAAGCTGTCTCTTGGAAAAGGAAGTCAGCTTGAAGAAGTTTGTTTTATTCTTTGTCTCAATTCGAGTTCAGTTTTATTCTCGTTTCAATAATTTTCAATTCCAATGCACATTTTTGCCTACAATTTGAAACCATTTAGCCTTTCGTTTATTATGGTTCAACATTCTCATTCTCATTCTCTGTGGTGCAAAATCCAACACTATAATTGAATAATGATTGTTGCGCCGCCCTTTTTATTATGCCACTTGGAGTCGACTCTTGAGACTAGCATATTCTCGGGGTTCGGTTCTAGTCTAAATACGCGTTGAAGACCACGTATAGTATTTAACTTGAGAGTGGCTTTTAGACCCCAACGGCTAAACGTGTGTAATCAATAAGAAAAAAATACTTGCAACTGGCCTTTTGTGTCTGTATGTGTGTGTGTGGCAATAACATGGCTTGCAACATATAGATAGATGGCTTGGCCCTTTTTGTAAATGACAAATCGCTTAATTAAAATGCGCAAACGCCCCAATAAATATGCAACTGCAGCATGTTGTTGCATGCAGCAGCAACTCATCGATCTTTCTTTCTCTTTCTCGCTTTGTGTTTTTTCTTTCTCGATCAATGCTAATAATTGTCTATAATTTTAGTTAATTTATTGCAAATGCTTTCAGCAAAGAGCAACATGCTTGTTGCATGGGGCAAGCTTCAGCTCAGCTAGGCTAGCATGTTGCAAGTTGTTGTCGTCGCCAATCGTCGTTGTCGTCGTCGTCGTTGTCGTCGTGTGTGCGTGTAATCGAAACCGATCCCGATCCCGTACCAAACCGAACCGAACCGAACCGAATCATTGATTTCCTGCAAGCATTTCATGAGCTTCAAAAAGCGAAGACAACGCATCGATTTCACGCCCCCAACCCTCCCTCCCTCTACTCTGCTGCCCCATCTCGCCAGACTCTTCTCCAGAAGATCGTTTGCAAACAGAACAAAAAAAAAAAAAAAAAAAACGACTGCAACCGAGCCGAGAAGAGCTTTGTACATTTGCTGAACTGGTTCTCAAAGCCTCAATGTGTTTAGTCTGGTTTTGTTTCACTTTTCTCAGTAGTTATAACTACTTTTTTTTTTCTCCTCTCCTCTCCCTCTCTCTCTCTGCTTCTGCTTTTGCTGCTGTTCGCGTTTCACATGTGCTGGTTTCTTTTTTTTTTATATTGTTTTTTTTTGTTGTTGTATTTAGAACCTTCTTAACAGAGTGACTTTGTCTGCGCTTCAGAGAGTTCTTCTTCTCTTTCATTTGTATGTGTGTGTGTGTGTGTGTGTGTGTGTGTGAGACATGGAAGTAAAACTAAATTCATTGAACTTTCGCATGAAAATGCTCTCAAGGTTATCAACTTTGCCGCCTTGCTCTGCTCTGCCGCCTGCTGCTCTCTGACTCTGACTCTAGACGCTCTGTGTGTGTTTTTGTCCGGTTCGGGCGGCGGTTGGCGATCGTGAAACAACACCAGCAACAACAACAACAACAACATTCAATGTTGTTCTCTATGGGTTTAGGAGCAGCAGCAGCAACAGCAGCAGCTCACACATTTAGCTTCGAGTACATTCAACCTGCGCATTCATTTGTTGTTGTTTTTTTTTTCGTTCGTCTTCTGTTTTTCTGTGTTGCTTGCAAGACGACACGCCCTTACTTTATAGCTATTTAAACGCAGTCTCCCCCTCTCTCTCACTCGCCCCCTCTCTCACACTCTCCCCCTGTTTGCAATTGATTTAGGCTGTTGCTTGTTTGTAATTCATATTCTTAGATATATGTATAGATATATATATATTTTGTCTCTAAACCGCCATCAATAACTAATTTTATGTGCTGCTTGTTACACATCTTTTCCTAAACTCTCCCCACTTGCCTCCCCTTTTCAATATTTATGCCACACATTTACAACAAACCCCCCTTCATTTCTCTCTCACACCCTTAACGTCTCTCTGATTTGATTTAAGGCCAAACATTATATATTGAAATGGTTTATTCTCTGTGTGTGAGCAAAAATATTTATCAAAAAGCAAAATATTTGCCACATTTATAAAGGGAAGCTTGGCAAAGCCGTCTTTGCAACCCTTTTTGTCTGCTCAGACATGTTGCACATACATACATATATTATTTATTTAGAAATGTTTTTGGCTGAAAATTGTTTGCCTACACGAGTGTAATTACCTTTTTTGCTAGTTTAGTTACAGACAGCTCTAAAAAAAACATAAACTAAACTAAACTACAAAAGAATACAAAGTTTTACTTCAACCAAAACACAACACAAACCATAATTACGTAGCCAGGTTTTGTTGTGACAGCCTTGTTGTTGTTGTTGTTGGCGGCTGGCTACCACAACGTGTGTCTTATGCATGCATGTGTATTTGTTAACCAAACTTCTCGCTGTTAAACAGCATAATTACATGCCCCCAAACACAACACAAGCTGCAACTGCAACAGCAGCAGCGGTGGCAGCAGCAGGTAGACGACACCAAAAACCAACCAAAAAAAAAACACAACTCGGACTCGAGGGACGTTTTGCTTTTGCTTTGCTATACGTGTGTCTCTAACTATTGCGTGTCAGTTGAAGTTACATGCTTCTTCTTTTTTTCGTCTACTAGTTGACTGACTTGACTGTCTGTCTGTCTGTCTCTTTAAACTCTCTCTCTCTCTCTCTCTCTCTATCTGAAAGAAGTTCTGCCTGACAGCCCTTTTTCATGTGCTTAAACACTCTGTGTGATATACATACAATCATTTGCTTGGTACGACAATTTTGAATGCCAGACACGAAAGCAAGAAGAAGCAGAAGCTATTGAAGCAGGTTGACTTCCTGTACTCCAAACCCCAAACCCCAAACCCCGAAACCTCTCACTCAAATACTTATGTAAATGCACATAGTTATAGTGTAAAGTTTTGTGTGGCACGTTCAATAGATAATAAAATAAATTGTTTTTTGGAATTTCTGTCTTTTGTTTCTTTGTTGAGGTTGAGGTTAAAAAAAAACGTAATAGAAAAATCAATCAATAAAAGATTTTAAGAAATTTTATGAATATATTTTGAAGTATAGTAAATGGCAAATGATTTACAGTTAAAGATAAATGTTGAAGCAAAAACTGTTATTATAAGATTATCGTTGTTGTGGAACATTTTCGTAATTATTTTATGCGCTTCAAACGGTTTTTCATTAAAGCGCTTTCCATTTTCTTTCTTATTTTCTTATTTTGCCTTTATGCCAAACAGTTTTTCATATATTTTTTGTTTTTGTGTTTTCGAACAAATCCTTCATTTCCTGCTTCTTCTTCTTCCTCTTCGCTTTAGACGAGATTGGGTTGTTGTTGTTGTTGTAAGCTTGGGGCGCAGCTAAAGCTAAAGTCTCAATTATGTTGCCTTATCGTCTAATTGTTGCAGCACACGCCCTTCTGCTGTCCTTGAGCAGAAGCTGCTGCTCTGTCAGCTTCTCTTTGCCACTTTGCCATCACTCTGGCCTTGTTGTTGTTGCTGTTGTTGTGGCATGTGGCACAGTCGACATCCGTTTCCGTTTGTGTTGCGTCTTTGCATCTCTTAACTCCTCTCTAGTAGACAACTTAAATGGCAATTAAAAATTGTTGCAACATTTTTACTCTTCTAGTTTTTCACTACCCTCTCCTCCCCTCCCCATATTCTTCTTCTTCTTCTGGGTCTTTTGCAGTTTTAGTTTAATTTCTGTGCAAATTCAAATGCCAAACGGAAATGCCAACAAAATGCATAATTATAGATATTACGTATACGTAAGGGAGAGAGAGAGAGTGGTGGGGTGGGGAGGAGCCTTGTTAGCAGCCGAAAGGGTGCATGCCTTTAGTTTATGCGCCTCAGGAGACACGCATATACATTGCTTGCAACACAGCTTGCCGCTAAGCAGGAAAAGGCGTTGAACGTAACTAAACAAAAATGCAATGAATATAGTTATGGGTGGGTTGGGGTGGGGAGTAGTTTGGAGAGGAGAGGGTGGTGGTGGTGGTGGAAGTATAGAACTGTGACTATGTCTTCCAAATACCAGTTTTGTACATGCAAATTGTTGTTGTCGTTGTTGTTGTTGTTGCTTTTTGCATTCATTTATTTACTTTGTATCTCAACGTTTGCCGTCTCTTTCTTACTTTTCTCTCTATGTCTGTCTGAGTTTTGCTTCAGCTAGCAGTTAAATTGTTAAGTTTAAAGGATTTCCATTGCCAACTGTTTGTTATTTATGCAAAAATTCTCAGTAGTTTGTCTCTATCTCGTTCTCCCTCTCGAACTTCTCTCAAACGGCTTCCACTGAGATTTGATAGCTAACTTAAGCTGCCTGCAATAGTAAACAGTTATAATTATAAGGTAGGGGAGGGGAGCGGGTAGGGGAAGCATGGCATAGTTATAAAGTATATATTGCTGTCGGTGTCGGTTGTCGGTTGTCGGTCAGTGTTTGTCTGGGGCCATAACCTCATCAAAACTAATCAGCATTCAGCAGCATTCGCAACAACAAAAACAACAACAGCAACAAAAACAAACAAAACAAATCATCATGTTCATGTTCATGTTGCTGTTGAACGTGCCACAGTGTGTGTATGTGTGTGCGTGTGTGTGAATTTGTATAGAAGCTAATGAAATTCAATTCGAAAAGTACCTGAATGAATGTTGTGTGTAGAGATTCTGACAAGGTATAGAAATGCAGTTAAAAAGTAAGTAAGTGTGTGTGTGTGTTTTTGGTTATATCAATTTAGACACATTTGTGGTTAATAAGCATGGCCAATTCATAGCTTCATGTTTGCAAGAATATTTAATTAATTTACTCCGTTTTGAACCCAGAGAGATAGAGAGAGAGAGAGAGTGCAAAAGGGTAAGCTAATGTTGAACCACTTTCAAATGACAGCTGAGTACAACATTAAATGTTGTATGATGGCTAATTAGTTGGGCATTCAAAATGCAAACAAACATTTTGATGATTTGATGGATGCGGGAAACGAAATGAAGCGAAACGAAACGAATTCGAATGGAGTCAAATGCTGATGATGATTGCATATCAGCCAAAAAGAGTGTAAGTGTGTATACGTGTGTGTTTTGCAATTAATCATTAAGAAAGCTCATTCATTGCATTTCCGAAAAAAACAGGGGGGAAAAAAACGCCCACATTGTGAACTGCAAAACTCGAATTGAACAAGAACCGTAAAGAACAGAACAGAAACAACAACAGTTTTTTATCGATTGCTTTGTGTTATAGTTGTTGCTGTGTGTGTGAGTGTGTGTGTGTGACGACAACAACTCAAAAAGTTGATATAGTAAATGCATTTTGTTTGTTAGCTGCCAGTTTTGGCCCCGAAGCTTGCTTAATTAATGAGTTGAATTGAGTCAGAGTCCAGTGTCTCTGTCTCTCTCTTTTGTATCATTGTGTATTGTATGTGGAAGTAAATATTATATAATATATATATATTGGTAGTTAGTAGTACTTTTGTTAAGTGTTTATACATATTTGCATATATCGAGGTTTTTTTTTCAACTCGTTTTGGTAAACTTTCAGTTTTCATCATCAACATCATGATGTTCGTTCCGAACTGGTTTCCCTGCTGCAGCATATCTCTCTTAACTATTAGATGCATGTTAAAACATAAATTATGACTACACTTGTCTTAAATAACAACAACAACAACTGCAACAAACAACAACTCATATCGTAGTTTGGCCAAAAGCGCCGACACATGGCGAAATGATTTAAAGATTTGTGTTCCTAACTAAGCTCGTTTTGTGGGACTCACTTTAATCGTTATTTATGACACTTGCCACATGATTTGCTGGCTAATACTCATAAAAAGTGTATAACTGTTGTTGTTTTCCCCCTACCCCCCCCCCCCCCCCCCCTTGATTATGCCTTGATTTTTTGCATGAATTTATGGGAATTGGCAGTAAACAGTTTATAGATTAATTAAAAATTGTTTTTTTCTCTTTATCTCTTTGCAGGTAAGCAACAGAAATACAAAAATACTTGATTTTTTATTATGTATCCAAGTGTGAAGAAGTGAGACAAGATATTCAGAGTCAGGTAGGCGAAACTGATTTAACTGCCAGAGAAGTGTATTAAATTGCAGCAAAGCTGATTAAATGCTGTTATACCTGAATGTGATCATAATAATAATGCGATACGGAGCAAGCGGAAAAACTTGTAATAATTATATTATTGTTATTAGAATATTTCTTGTTTTTTCCATTTAAAGTTGAGATTTTTCATGACTTTTCATGTATATAACTAGAAATTTTTTTAAAAATTATATTATTCGAATTTTTTCTTGTTTTTCCATCTAAAGTTGAGATTTTTCATGACTTTTCCATGAAATAACTAGAAATTTTTGTAATAATAATATTATTATTTGAAGATTTCTTGTTTTTCCATTGAAAGTTAAGATTTTTCATGACTTTCCTATATATAACTAGAATTTTTACCCTAAAATCGGTTTTTTTTTGTGGGTCGTCGTCATTTCTTATCTTATCCACGATTGTGCTGTGCTTTTTTCGAGATATTTTGTTTGGTTTTTGTATTTAGGGCATAGCATTTACTATTTGTCTAACGCAACATAAATGACTAATTTTGGTTTGATTATTTTGGCTTTTTTTTACGTGTGCTTTCCTCTAACCATATCTCTAACTGTTTAGCTTCGAGTACATTGAACTCTTTTTTTGTCGTTACAATTTTCTTATCTCTAAGCAAAATAACCAAACTTAACTAATGGGAAAGTAAAACCATCTGTTCAAGGGTGGAAAAAGCGCACAAAATTGAACATAAATCAGCTGGAAATCTTAATAAAAACCGTCGATTGATATATGGTCTTAAATGAAATTGAAAAGAAAAAACACATCACACAATGCGGAAATCAATAAAATGTGTTAATGTTCTTCAAAAAAACAGCGTGGGAACATGAATGTGAATATATAATACATAATCTAAAACGATTCTATAGAATGTTTCGTTTCCCATAAAATGCGATGAGTCTTTTCTTATAATTTGATAAGCAATTTTCGTTTTGATTATAAAGTTCTATGTAAATGCTTTGTGGTTTTGTTCTGGGAACCAAATAGACATTTATAAATAATACTAAATACACAAATTGTGCAACTTGACAATGAATATAAAATTAGCATGCTCAAAATAGCAGAAAAAATAAAAAATCAAATAAAAGCAGGTAGCATGTGAAAAATGTTAGATGATCGACTTGATGATGTTCTGTAATAAAGTTTTAGTGGGTGAAGTCAAGTGTTTTGGAGGGTAATGAGGAGGGTAATGTGGTGGGTAATGAGGAAAGTAAGGAGTACGGTAATAGGAAGAATGAGCTTGTTAGTTGGAAATCAAAATTAAGCTTAATGGGGCTTAAAGTATACGAAAATCTCAAGATAGAGAGAGTAATGTGGTGGGTAATGAAAAAAGTAATGAGTAAGGTAATGGGGAGAATGAACTTGTTAGTTCGAAGTCAAAGTTTAACTTAACGGGTTTTTAGGCATAAGAAACTCAAGATATGATGGGTAATGTGTTGGGTAATGAGGAGGGTAATGAGAAGGGTAATAGGGAGAATGATAATGAATAGTTAAAATACAAAGTTAAGCTTAACTAAGGGTTTTAAGGCATAAAAAAACTGAAAATGTCAAATAATTTGTTTCAAATTCTCAAACATAAGACTTTAAAATGATTAAACAACTAAATTTAAACTTTTTCCTAAACAATCTAAGCATACACCTTACACAATACTTATTGTTACAGGGCATGCAAATTGCTCACGGCTTGTGACGCATGCAATTGTAGTTGGTGAGGAGGCATGCTTGTTGGCATGTTGCGGGGGCGGGCGGGGAACGGTTGTAGGTGGCCAAAAGGGAGAGAAGGGAGGAGGTGCTTTGGTGTTGTTGGCAGTCAGCATGACAAGCAGCGCAATGACAAAAACACACATACACACACACTGAAACACACACATAGACACACTCATGTGGAGATACTTGAACAAATTGCAAATGAAAATGCAACCTTGACAAAGGCGGCAACAACAGCAGCAACAACAACAACAATATGAGAAAAAAAAATACCACGCGCCAAATTACAACGTCAACTTGTTGTCTGTTGTTGTTGTTGCTGTTGTTGCAGAGTTTTTTCTTCTCTATCTTTCCTTTATTTCTATGCAGTTTGTTGTTTTCTGTTGTTGTTGTTGTTTGCCTCCACTTCTTCTGTGTCGCTTTTGCTGCTGTCGCTGCTGGTTGTCAACGCAACAACAACATCATCATCATAATAATCTCATGCCCAGCCATGACATGAAAGAGTGCACTTTGTTGTGGTTGTTGTTGTTTTTTGTTGTTGTTACCTGCACTTTGATATATGTATGTAAGTGTGTGTGTGTGTGTGCGAGTGTGTGCAAATATTTATTTATGATATTCTTTCTTACATATTTGTTTTTTGTATTTTTGTATTTTTTTTTTTGGGTTGCCTGCCCCACAAGCAAAGCGGCGCATGCCAACTGCAGTAGCAGCAACAGCAACAGCAGCGGGCAAGTTGTGTGGCATGTGTGTGTGTGGCATGCCACAACCAGACGATGACGACAGAAACAACAGAAACAGAAAGACAACTAAATTTGTGCCATGAATGAATTTAGAGCAAGATTTTTCTTTCTTTTCCTCTTTTCGACTGTTGAAATTGAAAAAGTTGTTGATGTATGGAAAATATGAATATTTAAGTGTTAAGTAGTGTTGGAAAACCCCTTTTCTTTATCCCCTTGACATTTCAATTAAGTAATTGCACATCTCTCTCGCCCATTCCTTTAAATTACATACTTTATTTATAAATACCTTTTTCTCTCTCTCTGGAACACTTCTCTTAACTCAACTCGACTCGACTCGTGACATTTAGAAGCCCCAAATCCACATGCAATTAGTCATCTTACAGTGTTATTAATTATACTCAACTTTTGTACACACACATTTCTTCTCCCCCTCTTGCTCTGTGTGTGCGATGATGATTCTTAATCTTGTTGCTAAGGTCAAAATGCGCACAAGCTAAACCGCCGCCGCCGCCTACATTCCCTCCGCCCACCCGTCTGTGTGTCCCTCAACAGCACACACAGAACATTTCCCTAGCCAGTTTCACACTCATCTCATAGCCAACCCTTCGCACCCCTTCGTCCCCCACCCGCACGCACACACACACATGTCATTGACTTTGGTGCTGGGGCCATAAATTGTGAAAAACGGCCATAAAGCGAGAAAGGCCATGCCACAGCCAACTAACAACAAGCGACGACTATTTTTAAGTAGAATACATAAAATTTTATACACTTTTTCTTCTTCTTGTCGTCGTTGTCGTTGTATCATGAAATTATGTCTCATAGGCATATATATATATATATATTGGGAATAGACAAGTTTCATTTCGTTTTTTTAGGTATTGTTTTGGAATCAAAGATCGTGACGTTTCCATTTAATGGCATTTAACGACAGTTTTGATTGTCACATTTTTATTTTTATGAGCTTTTAATGTTGCTGCACTCACAAACACACATATAGGTTAGGAACGAATCACACACACACACCCACATTCAACGATTTCATCATCATATGTAAACTTATTTTCTTCCTCTTCTACATCATCTTATCTTAACTTATTTCATTTTATTTTATTTTGGCATCGCACACTTGACACAATTCTCGTAACACTTCTCAAAATAGTTTTCAACGAAAAAAAAAAAACAACAAAAACGGAACGACATCGGCCAATCAACTAAAAATGTATGAGTGCAAGGGTGTGTTGTGCTTTAAAGGTACAGAGGGGGGAGAGAGTGGGGTTTATGTGTGTGTGTGTATGCGCGCAGAGGCGTGTGAAGCGCGCATAAAATTAAATTTAGGCACGAACATTGACAGAGCAGCAAAGGCAGCGATAGCGACAGCGCAGCTCGCAGCGTTCGACCACATGGCGTGGCGTCGACGTCAACGTCAACGCAGGGGAGCATCAGTTAGTAAGAGAGAGAAAGAGCGAGAGAGGCGTACACACAACTTGGGCAAGGTCATTAAACCACACAAAAGCAGCGACGCGTCGTCGTCGTCGTCATCGTCATTATCAACGTTTTTGCCTGTGTGTGCCTCTTCTTCTTCTGCTCTCTGCTGCTTGCCTGCTTGCCTGCTTGCTTGCTTGCTCAGCTGTTTACTTTTGGCTTGCTTGCTTGCCTGCGCGCTGGTGTTTGTTGTTGTTGTATTTGTGTTGTTGCGTTTGCTTTGATTTCCGCTTGCGTTGCATTTTCAACACATTCGCTAAACTGGAAACACATTTGAAAATACTGCCGCTGCTGTTGCTGCTGCTGCTGCTGCTGCAGGTCGCGCAATGCGGCTTTTTATACTTTATTCGCATTTACATACATATAATTAAACACATGCACACACACTGACACAACCATATATGTACGTTTACAAAACCCGCCCACCGAATAATCATCGGCTCTTTAGCCTTCCGCGCCAGCTAATTTGCATTTGACTTTGCTTAGGCGAAGTTAAGCTGCGCTTAATTTATGCATTTTTAAACATGTTTTAAATGTATTTCACTTCGTACGGAATGTGCCCTGCTGCTACTCTTCCTCTTCTTCTTCAACTTCTACTACTGCCGCGTCGTCTCCTTGCCATTTGTTGTGACATTTGAAAGCTCTGTGTGAGAGAAGAGTGTAGGCTGCTGTGGGAAAAAAAATCTATAAAGTATGGCAACAGCGGTGGCGACAAGTTTCTTGCATAGATTATTTACAATATATTTTGACTTTGGCCCTGGCTTTGGTTTGGTTTTCTATTGATTTACTATGAATTGCAGATAAGCTCATGAATCAGCATTAAAAATTAGCGAAAATAAATGCACGCACACACACCGACACACATGATTGCAAATCTATTTGCATTAACCGTTATGCCTCTCACTTATACAAGCTCTCACTCTCACACAATGTCAATAATTTCGCCGCTAAATGAATTCGCCCATTAATTAGGTAAACAAACCAAATACCCATCACTCGCCGCCGCTGCTGAGTGAAAAGGGTTGCGCTAAAAAGAGAGCGGCGAAATTGGGAGTGAGAGTAAAATGGAGATGGTTGTTCACATAATTTGACACTTCAAGTAAAAAGCCAAAAGATTGCCACACTTGAGTTGAACAGTTGAGCAGTTGAGTAGCGGCGGCGGCAGCGGCTGCCCGCAAGAATGCGGTAATCTTCTCGAAAAGCTCTTAAACTGACTCCTGTCGCTCACGTTTTGTATTACTTCTGTTGTTGTAGATAAGAGCGCTTGTTATCGTTGAGTAAAATATTGCATAAAAATGTGTAAACTTGTTCAAGTTTTGTCTGCGTTTGTTGTGGCATCTGTTCAAAATGTTTGTTTGGGTTTTTTTTCTCTTTATATTTGTTGTTGAATATGCTAATTTGTGCCGCCTGCCCACAACATAATTTACCCACGCAACTCTGGTCACAACTTAATTTTCTAGTTTCTTCTTTGTTTGGATTTTTTTTTCTTTACAAAAAAACTTAATTAAATATTTAAATGCGAGCAAAGTGAACAAGCTAACATAATAAATATGAGTTACCAAACTATAAGCAAGTTGGCTTATTATGTCGGCGTTTTTTCTTGGCCAACATTAAATTGCCAAATCTTGCTAACAAGCAACAGCTGTTAAAAAATGAAAACAACTTTAAGCTTTAATCCGCTTTTAAGCTGAGCCAGCAGCTGTTAATTTGGTAACAAATATTTGTTTATTTTTAGCCAGGATTTTCTCAATCAAACGAAAATTGCAAATTGCGCGCATAACAAACGAAAAAAAAAAACTAGCGTCAGCACAATTGAACAAACAGCGCCTTCAGAAAGTAAACAAATACTAAATATAAAAAAATGGTCACCCTTAAAAAGAGAGTGTGAGAATGAAAATAACGGAACTTAATGAACAGCAAAGCTTTGTTCAAAATAATGCACACATGATCTCTCTCTCTCTCTCCCCCAACTCGCTTGTTTGCTTGATTAATGTCAACGGTAAATGTTCAATTACGAAAGTTTTATACACACTTTTTTGAATAATCCACATGTAAAAAAAACTGTAAATCGTAATATGTTACAATTTCAGTTTGAATAATTTAACGAAGCGTGTTAAGAACACATAAAACAATTAAAAACTGCAAACATTTAAAACGCACACACGATTAATTAAAGCCAGTCCCAAAAATAAATCATACCATAAAGTGACAGCTTTAAGCGTAGCCCCAAAGCTTTAAGCTTCAACAACAACAACAACAAACAGCGTCAGCAACAACAACAAACAGCGTCAGCTGAGCCCGAGCCCGAGCCTTGGTAATGATTAAAAATAACTTGACATCAGACCACTTACCACAACCAAAAAAAAAAAGAGAGAGAGAGAAAACAAGGCATTTAAAACGCTATAAACATACACATTTTTTATTGTTTGTTTGTTGTTGTTGGTATTGTTGTACCTGTTGTGCAGAAAATGCTTTCGGTTTTTGGGTAGTTATTCGACACATAAAAATAAATATCTTGTGTGTGCCTGGCGGCAACAAATAAAAATACAATTGTGCGTGGGTAAAATATAAAATAAGATGTTTAAATTTAAATAAAGCAGATATTTGTGTACCAAATTACTTGCAAATTCGGTTGCCCCAAAGGCGAATAAATGATTAAATAGTTTATTTTTAAACAGGATTTGATTGACATGTCTTAAAATAAATAACTTTTGATTAGTTACCCAAACAACTTACAGGGTATTTGCTGTGTGGCTTTGCTCTAACCATAACATACAAATTATATCAAGCAAAATTAAGGTCGAATTGAAAATTAACATTTTGCAATGCTTAAATTGAACATTGAGGCATAATTTGAGTGTAGTATGCAATGTGTGCTTGAAGCTTGAAGTTTTTGCTGAAGAAAACAAGAAACTTGAAATTATATTTCCTTTCTGTTGTTGTTGCTGTAGCTTGTATGTGTGTTTGTGTGTGTGCTTTGATCATTAAGCAGCTGTTGCTCATCAGCTGCATTCAATCATCAATCAAAATTTTCTGTGCGTGCGAAAGGCAAACTTGTTGTTGTTGTTGTTGTTGCTAGTTGTGGTTTTGCTGTCGGCTTTAATGATGGAAAAAACGTGCAAAATGCAACTGCAACTGTGGAAGTGCAGCAAATTACCAGCCCCTGAGGGGCAGTCTTTACTTCCTTCACTACTTCAACACCGCCTCCTTCTCCTCCCCATCCTTCATCTGCTGCTCCTTCCTTGAGCTTGAGCCTGCCAAGCCGAGCCGTCCCTTGACCCTGATGTGCAGTTCTTTGCTTCGCTTCGCTTCTCTTTGCCTTTGCGTTTGCGTTTAAATTCTCAATTTCTGTGGTCTTTTGGCTGCACTTTGACTAATCCATCAGCAAATGAGGCAACTGCCGTCGGGGGTTGCAACACACACACACACACAACAAAAAGAGAAAAAAATATAATGGCAATAAAAGCGTTGTTCATGCTGACCCTTCAATATACAGCAGCAGCTCCAACACAGAGCTTTTCTACCCATTCCGTTTAGCACTCTTTTTTCCAGCTGCATTTTCAAGTGCACTTTTCTCAGCACAGCAGCAATGCAAGCTCATTTTTATAGAATGAAAAAAAGAAATACTTTATTTTGCTTTTTATATTTTTCTTTTTTGTGCCAGGACTTTGTCGGTTGGGCTCTCTGAAAGTGGCCGTCGCGTTTTTCTATCTTTTCAACCATCTCTCCATCCATTTCCGCCTCTCGCTCGTTCTCGCTCTTACTCTGTTTCCCTTTCCCTAGCTGTGTGCGCATTGATGTGGAAAGTTTTTATGACGCATTCGTGATTTCTTCTTTCCTATTACATAGTATATAAATACTTTTTATTTTATTTAATGCTGTACTGCACTGCATCCCAAGCTGATTTCGTTTTTGCGTTAAGGCCTTTTGTCCTTGCTTCAAGTGTTGAATGTGCTGCGGTAAAAATACATTAAAAAAAAGCTTCATGAAAAAATAATTTAAAAAAAGATTTGACCAAGTTGGAGATGCGGGGCATCGATCCCCGTACCTCTCACATGCTAAGCGAGCGCTCTACCATCTGAGCTACATCCCCTTGTGACCGTTGGACGGCAAAACACAAAAAACTAACTCAAGAGCGTGAGAATGTCGATCGATTAGTAGGTCATGCTACTCCCACTCACTACATATGCGTTGATGCTATAAATAAACGTGCTCAATAAAGCAGCTGATTAACAGTTATAAATGTTTTCGGCGCTCTCTCACTCTGCGCTGCTCTCTTTGATTACAGCTGCTGATTGTTGAGGTAACTTCTAGTGATAGCTTCTTAAAGGCAACACAGCTGATGTCTTTAACTTACGTATTAATTGTGCATGTAATTTGCAAAATTAAATTTTATAGATGTGTATGTATGGGTTTATGTGTCTGTGTATATATATTTATGTAGCAACTTTTGTTGCTATACTCAATTACAGTTAATTAGCAGCGCTGTTACTGTTGATTAAATATGTGCACAGAGAGTGGGAGAGTGAAGTGAGAGTGTAAACGAGTGTAAGAGAGAGGGAGAGTGGGAGTTGTGTGTATAGTCAAAGTCATCAGCTCTTTCTATCTCTGTCTTTTGCGTTCCGTCTCGCGTTATAATATCAGTTGCAAAATTAGGTCGCAACGCGCCGTAGAGATAATTATGATGATGAACAACGTGTCGAACGTGTTTGTTGTTGCTATCTGTCGGCTGTCGGCTGTCGCTGCTGGCGTTGGCATCAGAATTGCAGCAGCAGCAGCAGTAGCTGAAGCAGTGGCAGTGGCAGACGCACCAGCTGTTGGCCATTTCACTTTCAATATGCGATTTAGGTCGTTCCATTTTTTCCATTTCTTTAAAGTCGGCTAAAACAGCAGGCGCTTAAATTTTGGTATCAAGAGCTGTTTGGATCACTCTAAGATATTAAGTAGATGGCTTTGTGGTTAAGATAAGAAAGACCGCAACAGCAGCTGTTTGATTTATATGCAAGCATATTTATCGTACCAATTATTGCAACAGCTGCGCTCTGAACTCTAATCAAATGTGCCCCAATCCAATCCAGCTGTAGTATCTGGGACCAATTTCCGCAAATGCCAAAAAGCACAAAAGAAATATACATATATATATGTATATGTATGTATGTAAAAACCCTGTGCGAAAACTTCTGCTTCATTAGCAACGTTTTGTGGCAAGCGCTTGGCTGCCAGTGGCTTGTGTGTGGTTTGACTAGCCTGGCTATAATTTATGGCTTACCTTATGTAACGCCACCAAACTTTTTTTTTTCGTCTCTCGGTTTGTAGGGGGTTTGAGGTGCACATACTTGTCGTATGCGTAATGTCATTAAATAATGCCACATGCCACACAAAGACACTGGGAGAGACAACAACGTCACGTGATTAATCGCATTACTAATCAATACAAATGTCACTCAAGCGCTGACATTTGAGATTTGTGGCCAGTTTATATGTGTGTGTGTCGCATTACGCATACGCACAGTAGTCCAGAGAAACAACACGAACAACAACAATTGGCGCACAATTGTCAATTAAATGGCGTGTAAATTGACTTAACCTGCAGCTGAAAAATAAAAATAATAAACTTCAAACTGCAGATCGAGTTTTTTGCAACAAATTTTCACACAGTTTTCGCCAACACAAAACATTTTGCAAGCCGATTTTTCGTTTGTTGACATTTTTTGCTATGTTTTTTTGTTATCAGCTAACTTTTTAAGCTGATATCCGTCTCGTGGGGCCAAAGGGGGCGTGGCCTTGACGCTAATTAATGTCGCACCGTTTTTTTCCCCATTCTTTTCGCTTTCTCTTTTTCCCTTTGTAATGCCAAAAACAAAAAGAAAAAAAAACATTTGGCAAATACGTCACAATGCCAATTGTGTGTGGGAATAAGGTCAGAGAAAAGGAAAACAAGGCGCTAACTTTTTTGGGGTTGTTTGCAGCCGGAAACGCGTTGCCATTTCCGTTTTGATTACAGGTTATGGCCATTTCAACATTTTTCGGGTGGAAATTGTTCTTTGTTCCAGCGTGAAAATAAATAGAACACACACAAAAGAAACTGAAGTTTTTGGGTGGGAAGGGGGGGAAAAGTTCTTGGAAGGGACTATAACACGTAGAGCCAAAATGGTTTATTATAAAGCATTAACGCAATTACAATTTGTGAGCCGCTTGCCCTAATCTCATTTCATTTCAAACATCCCCTCCCCTCTCTTCCCCTCTCTCTAGTTCAACCTCATTATGCTGAGCTGTATGTGTGTGTGTGTATTTTTGTTATCACTCGTAAATCAGCATAATTGACTCTAAAAACACAGCTAAATAAAGACGAAATAAACCTTTATATGTGGCACACATCATAAAAATGGTCTGTGTTGATTGTTGCTTTTGGGATTTTGTTGTTGATTTTTAGCTTCTTTTGGTTTATTTTTTCTATTTTTTTTCTTTCTGCGCTAAGAGTTTTAAAGTTTTTTTCTCAGATGTTTGCTAATTTTTTAGCAGAACCTCATAAACAAATGTCGATAAATATATATTATATATAGATATTTTAACACTTAGCATTGATTTATTCTGGCATTAAACAAAATATTTATTTAATAAAGAAAAAGTTTGAACTTCAACTTTTCTATTACAAAAACTCTCAACTTTTTTTGTGTGTGGGTTGCTGCAACAAAATGCTGCAAACAGATTTACATTTTGATTGCCAATGACAACAAAAAACACATCACACAACATACAACTAGTACTGAAAATGTTATGATAATTTTCCACAAGCATTTCCATAATTTTCCTCTCTCCAATCCAAATGACCTTTATGCTTGTTTAGTTTAGCTTTTTTGGTCGCACAACAAAAATGTTTTATGCATATTTAAAGGCGAGCGCTCACAAAATGGAAATCATTTCCACTTATTATAAATGCACACAGAATACCCTAGAAAACATATTAAGAGAGAGCATATAGGTTTTCTCTACTCCTACCCCTTTCTAATTGTCATTTGAATGTCATTATCGCTCGGTGATTATAATTTTTTTCAGTTCTGGCATTATTCTGACATCATTTGCTTTCATCACGACATGTGCGCGTGTTGAATTAACAAAACGATTTAACACAGCAACACGAACGAATACAGAACAAAAAAAATAATGAATGAATAAATAGGACCACTCATAAAATTATTGGACATGTCCCGTCGTTTGTGTCCTTTGTGTATCCCACACACAAACACAGAGAGAGAGAGAGAGAAAGAGAGAGAGAGCCATTATGCCTAATGTGAAAACTATGACGCCAAAAGCGCTGGACATTGACAAATTGCCAGTTGACATTTTGCTGTTTTGCATACACAAAATAAAAGAATGTTTTCATATGCCATTTTAATATGCAACATCATAATGACATCTAAAGGGTATTAAGTGTTATGTGATATGTTAAGAAGAGTATATAATATGAAATTATACTTAAAATGATACAAATCAAATAATAGTTAAAAACTTTTAAAGTAGTTTGTATATTAAAACATTTTTAATCGGTTTTTTTTATTGTGTTTAGCTTAATTTTGATTAGAAACTTGAAGAATTTGCTAGTTTTCATATGCGATCTTAATATGCTACATCATGATGACATCTAAAGGGTATTAAGTGTTATGTGATATGCCAAAAAGAGTATATACTATACAAATCAGACAAGAGTTAAGAACTTTCAAAGTAGTTTGTATATTAAAACATTTTTAATCGGTTTTTGATTGTGTTTAACTTTGAACTACATAAATGGACTTAATTTTGATTAGAAACTTAAAGAAAAACATTTCTAATGATATATTATATAAACTCATAATATATTAACATCCCTTTTGTCCCACTTGAACTTAGTTTCAGTTTTTTCACACGCTTAACAAAAACGCTTTCAAGCTATGGCTCATATATTAATAAAAAATATTTGCATAACTTATAAGCAAATTTATTATATGAAAATTGTTGGCATTTGATGAGGCGACACGCGTGTCAGTCATAAATAAAACGCAACACGCAGCACAAGCAGCAACACGAGCGCATATAAATTATTGAGGGCAACTAAAGGATTGTGCACACTTAGTCCTCGTGAGTTCGTGTCCCCTTCCCTTACCCTGCCCTACCTCCCTCACCAACCTCCCACACTTTGTGTCTGCCCTTACGTGGCTTATCATCAGCTGCGCGCTGCTCGTGTTTTGGTGAGGCATTGTTACAAATAGTCGTTGCACGTCATAGTTAAATAGATGACAGTTTTTCCCCAGTTTGTATCCTGCTGCTTTTCTCTCCTGCCTGCTGTCTGTTGCATGCAACAAGAAGCGCCAAACAAGTAAGCATTCATTGTTTGCTGCTGCCACACACAAATTGCATAGAATATCTATTGAACTGCATAACAAGCGAGTGAAAGCATTTCTTTTCCTTTCTTTCGCTTAACAGCTGTTCCCAAAAACGTTGAATATTTTTGCATTGTTTGGGTTCTCTTCAAAGCTCGAATTGTTAAAGAAACCAAATGCATGATTCACAAGTTTCACTTCAATTCGTTTCTTACAATTGTACACTTAAAGAAAATCAAAGTTACACTGATTTTCAAGTATCATATTCGAAATTGAGAAGCAGCTTTAAAGAAGTTATTTTATTAATTGCTTTGAATGCTGTAAAGAATGTTTTGTATGCTTCAGTTACTTTTGTTCGTTTACAGCAATCACTAAGGTGGCACACACAGACACACTTTCACACACACACACACTCACGCGCATGCATACACACGTAGCTTGGCAATAAATTTGGCAGTCAAGGACCAACCGAAAATATGTGGCATGGATTTAGGCGTTTGCCACTTTGCCACGTAAAATCCTATTTTATTTTCAATTTGTCAGCGAAGTGCGACGAGCGTTAAGCTGACAGCAAAAAAAAACCTCGAAAAGAGGGAATATTTATGTATCTAAACTTATTTGGCCTTGAGACATGAGAGTGGAGGAGCGTATGGTAAAGCAGGCTATTAACTTATTAGTACAACGTGGCGTATGCGTAACGTGGAATACATTTTTGCTTCTTATCGCTGGCTGCGAGTTTGTGTGTGCTTGTTTGTGCAATCATAAGAAGCAAATGAAACAATGACAGCTTGTCATGTTTAAAGTACACACACACACACACCCGTACACACACACACACACAACCACACTCACATACACTCTTACATATGTGCGCTGAAAAATTGACAATTTTTTTTTTTTTTTTTTTTTTTTTTTAGACTGAGCATGAAGCTAGGCAGCCTTTTCATATCTATAACAGATCCTACATCCTACCATCCCAATTCCGTTTGCCATTTTTGTTATTGTCACCGGGGCATATGAGAAATGTGCTTGATTTTTACATTTATAGTCGCGCTCTCTCGGTTCTTTGGTTCTTTGCCAAGCCCAACCAGTTTTAATCAGATTGTTTACAGCTTTTTGGTGTTTTTTTTTCTCGTGTGCGACTTGAATTTTAATAAATTATTCGGTTTCTGTTTGTGTACTTCTCACCTGACTCTCTTTTAATGAGCCTTGAACTTTTCACAATGTTGCCAGATCGGAAAAGAAAAGAAGAAAAACAAACATTGCATAGGAAATTGCCAAAAAGCTTAGCCAGGTGTATGAAAAAGCAAACAAAGATATATTTAAAAATGACAAAAGATGTTTTTTTCTATTCTGTGACACAAAAGCAAAAGAAGACATTTGGGCATTGAATTGAATCGATGCAGATAAGTCAAAATGGCAAAAGGCATTGCCAACATGAACAAAAAAGACTATCATTACTCTTGGCAATTTATTTACTAAGATTTTTTTTCTTCTTTGTTTATTTTGGGTATATTAATTGCATAATTAACGCATAATCAATTTGAAACTAACCCAAAAACTGGCAAGTCACACTTCCAAGCAACCGCCGAATCCCCAAGCCCCAATCCCAACTATGACCAAATGGCACAAGTTGCAAAACTTTATGGTTATGGTTCTGCTTTGTGTCCCGGACTGACGATGATGATGATGTGGACAAAGATGATGATGATGCTGGCCAGGCTAAATTAAGCTTGCCAAACCCAGGCGGCGGCGACGGCAGGCATAGAAAGTACCAAAGAAATCATTGGACCATGCTAAATGTGAAAAGGATAGGGGAGGGGTGGGGTGGGGTGTGTGTGTGTGTGTGGTAGGGAATGTCATGAGAAATGCTGATGATGCTCTTAAGTGAGCAACAGCAGTAGCAACAGCAGCCTGTTCTCGCATGTGGGCGTGGCTATTTTTGGGGCACACGTTTTTCGGGGTCGTCCGCCCCCGCACATCATATAAAAACGAAAAATTAGTTGGCCGCAAAACGAGAACTGAGCGAGACAGAAGACACGGAGAGAGAGAGAGAGATAGCATACAACACAGGCTTCATTTGTATCTGTGTGCAGCTTCCCCCCTCTGAAATTGTTACGTTCCCTCCCTGTTTCTCAAGGCCATCATCATTTATATCTCCAAAGCAAAAGTTTTTCATGTGTCAAATGCATGACCAGAGATTTTCTGTGGCCCCGTGTTGCCCACCTTTTTCCCCCTCCCTCGTTTCTTATGTTCTGCATCGTTTTTGCGTCGTTGTGTTTCAGTTCAGTTCAGTTTCAGTTTTGTGATTTGCTTTCTGCGTTCTGTATTTTCTTCTCCTCACGCAATTGTGTCTCTTTTGTGTGTGTCTCCTCCGTTTTGCCGTTGGTAATTTTTCACATTACATAATGCGGCACAGAAGACACACAGTTTGGCAAGCATTTGCGTCACTGCCACAGTCACGTTTTGTAGCTGTGTGTGTGTCTCTGTCATAATCAATCAGCTTAAAAGTTGCACCTCCTTTGGCAAAACATCATTTAAAATTCTTACCCCAAAAAATATGTATTTTAATTTACTTGAAGCGGTAAGCGTCGCGTTGGCGCCTTCTTTTAATTGCGCATAAACATTGTTGTTGTTGTAAAAGAGTTGTTGTTGCTTTCACCTTGTCGCGACCTTTTTATTGCCACATCGTGAGCTGCCAATAAAGATATACATTTAAGAGACAAAGAAAACACAGCCAGCCAACAGCCTCTCTTAACTGTTGTTTTAACCTTTTTTAACTTAATGTTGCGCCCAAAAAACTCTTGGGATAAGCTGCTCAGATTATTTATATACAACATCTAATATATATAAAAAATCGCAAGTTAGGGCAAAGTTCAAGTAGAAAAATAAAGAAGGTAAAGAAGTGCGGGGGCAAACAGTGCGTTCTAGCATTAAGTGATTTATGTGCTCCGAAAAAAAGAAGAAGAAAATGCAATCAGAAAAACTGGTTTTTGGTTTACAACACAAAAGTTCAATTATAAGCTGCTTACAAATTGTTGTTCTAATAATTAAATCAATTAAATTACATTTCTGTTTTCATAGTATTTTTGGTTAAAACCACTTTTGCTTATAAATATTTATTTTTCATAGCCTACTTTTGTGCGCTTTGAACTTAATGCCATGCAATTGGGTCGAGAATGGCCTCCATTTATTATGCGTCCCAGAAAAAGTGGTTTGTGGACCAAAATACAAAAGCGCCAGTAACTACCCCCCTCTCCACCCCTCTTTGTTGGTCAGCAATTGTGTGTGTGTGTGTGTGCGGCTGCTGCCAAATGATGCATAAATTTATGTCAATTTCTCATTTTAAACAATTAAAAATCTGTTGGCGAAGGGAAATTTTCCCCTCTCGTCGTCGCCGTCGTCGTCATGTTGGAAAATGAAAAGCAACCTCATTCTTTAGACAGATTTCCCGCCCCCCTTAATCATCCCCGCCGTCGCTCTCTCAATGCCAGTGGGCTGTTGTGCTGCTGCCAGGCTGACAAAGCACAAAACGGTGTCGCCTCCATCGTCGTCGTCGTCGCTCGACTTTTAAATATTTTATGTAATGCCTTTGCAATTTTTTCTTTTTTTTTTTGGCGATGTTGTTATTTTTCATTTCACTTTGCCTACTTTGAGGCGAACAAGAACGAGAACGATCCAAAATTAAGAAATTAAAATGAAATATTGTGTGGCATGCTTCATCTTAATATCTATACTTTCTTCTTTTTTCTTTTAATAAGTGGTAACATCTTTATCGTTATTACTGCCAGCTTTGTATGAAATATAGAGAGCAACAGCTTTGCTTTTATTTAATGGTTTAAGTTATGGCCTATTATGATTTTTAATGTTTAAGCTCAGTTTAATACTCTACCCTACTAAGGTGGTTGCTGCTGAGATCGTTCGTTATGTTGAGTGCTTACTGTTTTAGGTTTAGGTTTGGTATTTTCTTGTTCGTTTTTAAGCTTAAACGGAAGTCTTTTAAATAGTAAAAAACAAAATGACTTAAGTGCCATATGCTTCAACTATTTTACGGTGCTTTTTTCTCAAGTGTGTGTGGGTGTGTGTGCGAGGGTGTGTCTGTGTGTTAGTGCTTAGCTCAGGCAGGCAAACATAATTTGCCTAGAAGTATGCAATCAAAATGGTTTTAATTGATTTTAGTCGTCGCGTCTCGTTTCACGTTTCGCCTCTAAAGTCAATGACTGGCTGCCAAGCAAAGAGTCTTTTTACACACACACACACACACACACACATACATAAAAAGATTGTCAACTCACACACATACACACACACATACCTATACTTACAAAGCGACTCAGGCCTCACTTGGCAAATTCTAAATTGCATAAATTTATTTCTTGCTCGTTCGACATCACACTTCGTTCACTGTCCTGTTCCCCTCCCCCACCCCCCTCCCTGCCCCCTGCCACATGCCACATCCCTGCAACAACATGGGCTGCGCCTGCAGGCCATTTGTAAAATTGATTACGCGCATAAATTGAAGCAGACGACGACGACGAAATGTGTTGTGCCCCACACACACACACACACACATACACAGGGTGATTCAAGTGAGGGGGAGTTGCATAATTTTTGCTTCTTCTTTTCTCATTTTTTTATTTGGCTAGTTTCAAATTGAATTTAGAGAGAGAGAGAGGGAGATCACACACACACATTTATATCTAATTTATATAATCAAATTCAATTTGCTTTAATTGTGTGTTGTAGGGCAGCCCCCGCCCCCCTCTCACTCCCTCTCTCTATCTCCCCCTAAAGCCTTTGTTCAGGTCCTGCTGCCTTGTTAGTTGTTTGTCAATTAACAACAGCGAAATGTTGCAATTAATGTTGCGTATTGTGTGTGTGTGTGTGTGGCACACACCCCACCCACCCCCCGTACCCGCACCAGCACTACTTTGAGGCTAGTAATTATGTATGTACAAGTGAAAATGTACATGTACTACACACACATCTGTGTGTTTGTGTGTGTGTGTGTGTGTGAAACATTCGCATGTCTGCTTTATTAGAATCTCCCGCTGGTATTGGCATACATTGCCATAATTATAACAGTGGGAAATGTGCGTTCGAAATGCCCAAAAACATGCGAATTACCCGCCGTTTCTCAGCATCATGTTGTGTCATGCCACAACAACAGGCAGGCAATTCAGCTCTATTTGAATAACCAACACAAAAAAAAAACAGGCGACAAAAGTGGCAATATAAGGTATTGAAACTCTTTTAGAGGTGACAAATGAGGCGTAAACGGAATGGCCAATTAACATAAGGAAGATAGATTTTGTTTCATTGAAGAAGTCAAGTTTAGAAAAAGTCTAATTTCCGTTAATTATATTTCCCTTTGTTTAACTAATTAGTTGACTAAACCTTTTATGATTCCCAGCCGCATTAAGTTTAAGGTCACATTGTCTAATATATCTTATCATTTCATTTAAATCACTCTCAGAGATCTTTAAAAGTCGTCTCTTTAACTAGTTCTTAATAATCTTTCAATCTCTTCTCTGTGTAAACATTAAATGTTGTCGCCAGTTTAACAAGCTCTTTAAATGTTGGTCTTTAAGCTGAAATATAGTTTACGGAAATAACAGCATCAAAACACACACAAACACACACACACATAAACAATTTTTGTATACACATACAGATAGATTACATATACATATATACAAACTCTGGTAATCAAAATGATGCCACACCAAACACAACAGAAGCAACAATACAAATTACTTATTTACACGCAAACCAAACCAAACCAACAACAACAATGCACAAATGTGAAATACTCCAAATCCCAAACCCAATCCCCCTCACCCCCCACCTCCTCCTATCCCACGTTAAACCTTTCTTCATTTGCAAACTCGGCTTTAGCCATATCTCGGAATGATTTCCTGGGAATTATCGTTGTGATATGGCATGCATAATGAGCCCATGATTATGATCAAAACAGTAATTAGTAATTGAACGGCGGTTTTGAACATTTTATTTAATTGCAACAATTGTTGCTGTTGCTGTTGCTTGTGCGCGTTTTTTTTTTTTTTCAATGCGGTTTATGACGCGTGCAAAACGCTTCAAAAAAAAACACACTCCAAAGAAGAAGAAGAAGCCACGATGAACACAAATTAAATTTAAGGCCGCACCTCAAAAGCTGTTCATATGAAAAAAATGAGGAAAAAAAAAATTATTTAAAGAAATGCGCAGCGAACGCTTCGCTCTCTGACAACAAAGTTCAATGAACGGCAACAGGAGCTGCCAAAGGAGTTTTGGTTTTTAACAGTGAGATAGAGTCACAAGTGGAGTGAGTGGGGAGAGGGGGAATATGGGGATGCAGAAAAAGCAGACGAGCAAGTTAAGGCCGCAGGCAACGATGAACAGCAACAACAACAACAACAACAACAACAAGAGCAGAGGCAACAACAACAACGAATTGCTCTTGCTTGTGGAATGTGATGGAACAGTTTAAGAATTGGATAAAACGGCAAAGGTGATGAGTTATTCAAAAAGCATGTGCAAAAATGTCAGAAGAAATCAAATGAGATTAAAAACGTATATATGTATATGTGTTTACGAGCACATCGTCAGTTGGTCAGAAAGCTAACGAAAAAGACTCAGCAAGAGAGAAGTGAAAAAAGGCTAACAAGCATTTGTTGGTAAAGTGATGAAAATAAGAGGCAGCTGGGACCGTTAGAAATATCCGCAGGCGAGGACTGCACAGGAAACCGTTTTCGTTTCGTTTCGTTTCAAATATGAACTCTCAAGAGTTGCACAGAAAACTTTTCGCAATTTGAACTTTTCAGTTCAGTTTTTTGGGCTGCCTTCCAGTTTGTGCTTATCACGTAGCAAACGGACATTGGGTGTCTGATTTGATTTTTGGCCACGCCCACATTTTTGCAACAATCAACACTTGAGCACGAAATGATGTTCACCTGCAATATGTAAAGACCAACAACAACAACAGAAAATATGTAATATCCAATTGTTGCAACAGAGAAAAATGCGTTGCGTTTATGTTGATTATTTTTGCGATACCCTGCAGGAAGCAGGAAAAAGCTTTAAGCTGGTATCTTAGATGATGAAAACCTTGACCTTTTAGATGGAAGTAGATGGAGTAGCCTTTGTCTTTTATGTAACACAAAAAGTATCAATATTTCACTGAAGCCTCAGCCTCGTCCGTCCGTCGCTTCAAGGCATCTTTTTCCATCACGAAAAAACACTCTCGACGATGACGATGCTGATGCCGCTGCCTACTTCATGTTTAATTTACTGAAATCAATCAGAAAACCAGCAACGATTTGCTACAGTTTTCACATTGCGTGCACAAATTGTCCAACACAAATTGATGGTAACCTAGACAAAAGGGCCACCGAACACAATACAACAACAACGAGACAAGAAAGAACAATCTTTTAGGATAGGATTTCAGCTTTTGTATTCTGTATTCTCTGTGCTGACTGCCTTGCCTTTTGCCTGCCCGGCTTGCCTTAGTAATTATCATTTAGTTATGGCACTTTTTGTTTCACTCGAACTCTTAAAAGAATCTGGTTTTCTTTAAGCTGATGTTGCTTCTACTATTTCTACTTCTACTTCTCGGCTCGACTTGGAGTGCCTGAAACGGCGACACGCACATGATAAATGATTTTCCATTAACTGCCATTGAAAAAAGCAAAAAAAAAAAGAACAAAACCGAGAGAGAGCAAGAATAAAATAAAACTAAAGGGCGTAGCGTAGGGCAAACAGCAGGACAAAGCCATAGCGCATAGAAAATTCCGACTCAGAACACATGCTGTGTTTGTTTGTGTGCAGTATGAGTATTAGTGCTCTCTATGTGTGTGTGTGTGTGTGTGTGTGTGTGTAACTGCTGCAATGTGCTGCTTGTGCATTTGTCATCCATCATCAACGAAGGCGGCGGCGGCGTCGTCGTCGGCGGCAGCGGCATCCTCTGTGTGCTCTATTATTACTCCCCATACCCATATTCCCATTCCCTCATTCCCCCATTCCCTCATTTCTAGCCAAGCAAAAGCATTAAACTTTATCAACTGTCTACATCAGAATTATTTGTCTTAACGATTTTTCAACAATTTTTCTTCTTTCTTTCATTCTCTCCCGTCTCTCTCTTTCTCTTTCTGTCTTTCTGTCTTTGTCTTTGTGTGTGTAGAAAATTTGTTTAACCCAATTTCAAATGAAAATGTCTTAAAGTTGATTTTCTTCTGTCCGTAACATGATGCTTTTTGTAAAAATAATAATATTAAAACGAATCGAAACGAAAAGACAAACAACAAGCAAATGTTTTTTTCGAGAAATGGGAAAGAGAGACAGCAGGCGACGACCAAAAAAGTGACCCAACGTCTGATGTTTGATTTTTTTCTCCTCAGATTTGATAGATGACCATAAAATATTAATGTGCGTTGCACACACATATATCGAATGTGTGTGTATGTGTGTGTTTGTTGTTTGATATGACTTTGACGTCAAGGTCTTTGGAGTAGCCACTAAATGGCTTAGCTTTTTTCAGAACTGAACTGAAGTGGTTGCCCTTGTGCATAGGAAAATAACTCAAATTGATGTCAGGAAATATTTGAAAAGAATTTTATTTAATGATGTCAAATTATTTTTAGTTAAGAGAAGACGATTTAAGAAAAACTAAGTCAACTATTTTATGAGTGAAGTTAAAGCAAAAGCTTACTCTGATTCCAACTTAATCCTCTCAAGCTACACTTTTCTCTCTTTATGGTTTATATTTAGAAAACAAAGTGTTTGTCTTTTGTGTATAATCAAGACATTATCATTAGAAGACCCGACAGTTGGCCCATTTGCTATTTAGACATGCAAATGGCCAAGACAAGACAAGCCGACAGCGCCTAAATGTAGACAACGAATGAGCAAGAATGTTAACTAGAATAAGAAGAGAACTAAAAGAGATAGAGAGAAAACTGGAAAGGAAACAAATGATGAGTCATCTCGCACGCAAAGCAATTCAATCCAATTTACAGCAATTTGCCATAATTTCAACGCTTAACGACAGACGCGAAAGATTTACGGGCCAAAACCAAAACTTTTCATAGATACAGCATAAACACACATACACAGATATACAGATACAGTGAAGCAACTGCGAACGGATGACAAAAGTCTGGCCAAAGGCAACAAAAAAAATAAATATATGTATATAAGATGCTGCGTAATTTTTGGCATCGTTTTCTTTTTTTTCTTGCGCAAAAACCATAACAAAAATATTTTTTTCGGGCTGTGCAACTTTGCAGCAGACAAAATGAGCAAAGTGAAAGAGAGAGAGCGAGTTGGAGAGAGAGGCAAATAGATGTGTTCTCATAACTTTGCGGAATGAGTCAGACAGACGGCGACAAAGACGTCGACGCCCTGCCGCCTGTATGTTGGCCCAGACATTCGCACTTTTTTTTTTGGTTTTGCTTTTTTGGCCATGGCCAATGGCATCATAAAATTCTCAAGCTAGAGCTAAAAGCTCTGCTTCTTCACATGTTTGTTCTCGAATTGACGCCGCTGCGTCGACAACTTTTGCCGTTTTGTTTGCCGCGCTCAGCACGCACTTGCCACAAATTAGTTGAGTATGAGAAGAACGGGGGGAAAGGGATATATAATATAATATATACATATAGATTGCGTCTCATCTCATTTCATTTCGTCTGTTGTTTGACCTTTTTGGTTCGTTTTTGCGTAGCTAATTTTGCATCGGTTTTTATCAGTTTGAGTTGGGGCAAGAGAGAGACTGTGAGATTTTGAGTGTGCTGCATACTTCTAGGCCTCTTTGGCGCTTTGGCCAAGTTCAGTGAACCTCTTTTTACTTCGCGACAAAAAAACAATCGACATTTGTTTGTTTGTTTGCATATTTGCTTTAGCTTGGCTTGGTTTATGTGTCTGTCTGCCTTTCTGTCTGTCTGTCTGTCTATTTGTCAAGTGCCTCGCAGCTTTTTGTGACGGGCCATTGTTTTCGACAATATTAATGCAAAACTTAAGTTCCCATTCCCGCTGCTAATGCGCGCCGAGTGGCTAACTGTGCAAATATTTAAGTCTGTCTTTGTTGCAACTGACAAAGCTGAGAGTTTTTTTTGTTTTTGTGGGTTTCTTAAGCATTTAACTTATCTATAAATCAAACTTCTCCATTTGAAACTTCTTCATATTATTATTATGCAAGTATGAATAGTTGCTTTCTTCTTTTCTTTCTCATAGCTTAAGTCATTTTTTCTCATTTCTCTTTATAAATTTATCTCTAACCTCATTTTTTTATCTTTTCCTCTTTACAGGGCCGTTACAGATCCTCGCGATGGACGACGTGTTGCACTGAAAAAGTTGCCAAATGTTTTTCAATCTTTGGTCTCATCGAAGCGCGTTTTCCGTGAACTGAAAATGCTTTGCTTTTTCAAGCATGAGAATGTAAGTTCTTATTAAAAGATATTTAATATATATCTATAGAGAACGGCATCCTTTAATTCCACAATGAGATCAGCGCAGTCAAGTAACAAGAGAAAATGCTTTACATTTAATTACACGTTTCTGCTGTTCGCTTATGACATAAAAAATTTAATTAAAAATCCAATTCGATTATTTTTGTTGTTGTTCTTGTTGTTATTTCGACTGACACTATCCGCAAACAGTGCAAATATTTTGCAGTTTCTCTCCTTTCGCCTTTATGCACATATACTCAAATATTACGTATACGCCGTCGATATGCTCTCAACGCATTGTCATTGCCTTCTGGTAAGAATACTCTCTGAATATGATGACGGCATATGTAAGGGGATGCTTTTTTATAGGGTATCTCTTTGGTTGCTATTCTTTTTTCATATTTTTGTTATGCGTCATACAGTTATTAACATTTTTTATTTATTATTTACAACTCAAACGTTGTCATGGTTCACTATCCTGATTCGGTTTGCCTTTAAACGGCTCCCTCTCCCTCTTACCCTCTCTCTCACCTCATCTTCTCTGTCATTTATTGCCTTCTGGCCAACAACTTGCAACTTGAAATTGTGTTGTTGTTGTTGTTGTTGTCAGAACAAGTGTCGTTTATTTGCTGCGTAATTATTGGCATTAATTAAACGCTTCACATAAGAGCTCGATGTTAATTTGTTTGTAACACTCATAACCGGAAGGACTTTCGAATGAATTGTGTATTTAAAGTTAAACACAAAACCTTTAAATGAGTCATAAAAGTTGGTTGTCAAATTGTCAGATCTACACAGATCTAGTTTGAGTTTGATCTATCTATTGTTTCGCTTTGTGACAGTTGTATGAATCAATCATTCATAACACTAATTAACTCATTCATATTCATTGCAGTTTTGCACAGATTTGCCAAAGCACTCACTGCTAAGTAACGCCCATTTGAGTGGCCACGCCCACTTATCCTACTGCTGGCAGTTTTGTTGCTGCTGTTGGCAACACACAAAAGGCTGTCAGGCTCAAAAATATTTATGACAAATAAATTTTATGCACAACAAATTGTAAAGAAAAAAAGAGTTGAAAAAAACTGGCCAAAACATTTTGTTGCATGCAAATTTGTTAACGCTGTCAAGCAGCCCAAAGGGGGGGAGATGGTGCAACAAAGCAGACAAAAAGGGGCAGGCATATGGACCTGGCCAGACCAGAAAAGTCAAATGGCAAAAAAATTATTATTATTTTTATTCATATAACATTTAGAATTATTAATAAAATGTAACACAAACAAAACGTATTACACATGGGTAAGAAGGGAAACGAAGGGGTTGCGGGTGGGGGGCATTATTATGAGGTCAACAGCTGCATTGTGTGCAATTTTTATGGCCAGCTTTTATGTGACTTTGTTGTTGGGATTTGCTTTTAATTTATCCATTCGAACACATTTTCATATCTTGTTTGTTGAGCGAGAGGCACGTGCAACAAAAAGTGATCTTTGATAGTCAGATTTTTTCATATTCTATATTAATATTTGCATGACATTTTGAGTGTGGATTGTGTGTTGTTATTGTTGGCAAATGTCAATGGAGTTATTAGTTGAAATGAATTGTTGTTTAGGCGAACTTTCATATTACATTGATTTGATACACATGATTCGGCGAGGAAACTGTGAAAATGTCAGGGACTTATTCGATTTGTTCAGCGTTATTAAAACCGAAACGTGTGTGGGTTATATAACATCTTAAGTTTCTCATATATTTTTAGTTAGTTAGTTAAATGTCTAAGTTATGCAATTGCTAAAGAGTTAACCTAATGAAGGCCTACTATTATTCGGCCTACACTCCTCCACACACAACTGCAACAACAACAACTGCAACAACAACAACTGCAACAACAACAACTGCAACTGCAACAGCAGCAACAACAACTTCAACACTTATGCAAATTTCTATTAATATGCAAAGTGTTTTATGAACGGCAGAAATGAAAAAAAAAGAGAATTATGAAGTAAAAAAGAGGCGCGACATATGTGTTGTAATTATTGTTGTTGCCAATGTGTCTGTGTTGTTGGTTTCCTGTTTCAATTCCATGTTCATTTCCTAAACCCAATACACACACAAACACACATACATACATATACATATGCATTCATGCAACGCCATCGTCATCAGCGTCGTCATCATGTCAAACAAGTGCAATCAACCTAAAATGGGACTCGAGACGCTTTGCATATTCAATCGAGCTCTGCCTGCCTGCTGCCTGCCTGCCTGCATCGTATATAGGTGTACAGACAGGTATCAGAAAGGTGTGACCAGAGTCTCAACGGAGAACGTGGGTGGAATATGTGTGTTTCGCTACTTTGGGACTGCAAAGAGAGAAGGCGCTTTAAGTGTATTCAATATTTTGTTTGATTTTATATTCCATGAGGTGATTGGAGTAAGATTTTCATGGAAAATCGAATAATGAATGGAATAATATTCTTTTAGTTTTAGTTTTACTTTCTTACTGTTCAATTCTGATCCTGATTTGCTCTAATTTCGCATTAAAACTAAATCCCAATATCTCACCATTTGCTCTTCATTGCTTTGATAGCAGTCAGTCAATAAAGTTATAGTGGCTTTCCTTCTGTCAGACTACGAACCTTTCAATTGCGAACAATTCTTAAGACAGATTCTTGGAGAAATATTTTCAGGGAAAATCGAATATAGAATGGAATAATATTCTTTTAACTTAGATATATGTTTTAGTTCAACTTTCTTACTGTTCAATTATGATCCTGATTTGCTCTGATTTCGCATTAAAACTAGATCCCAATATCTCACCATTTGCTCTTCATTGCTTTGATAGCAGTCAGTCAATAAAGTTATAGTGGCTTTCCTTCTGTCAGACTACAAACCTTTCAATTGCGAACAATTCTTAAGTAAGATTCTTGGAGTAAGATTTTCCAAGGAAATTCAATAATGAATGGAATAATATTCTTTTAGTTTAGATATATGTTTTGATTAAGCTTTCTTACTATCTTAATACTGATCCTTTTGCTCTGATTTCGCATTAAAACTATATCCCAATATCTCACTATTTGCTTGGCGCATTGATAGCAGTCAGTCAATAAAGTTATAGTGGCTTTCCTTCTGTCAGACTGAAAACCTTTCAATTCCGAACAATTCTTAAGGCTTCAAGACAAACACAGTGTTGCTCTGAGTGACAGCAAAGAGACTGCCAATCGTCTCAATTGCTTTTCGCATTATATGCCACACCGAGAATACCAAGTGTAAATATGTATTTGTGTGTGTGTGTTTTGAGTGTGTTTGTGCAATATACATTTTAACAAATCGCTGCAAAATGTTTTCCCCATTATATTTGTTGTTGTTGTTGCCTTTATTTTCAATTGCGATTTTCAATAAAAACCGATTTCTGCAACGACGTTGTACGTGGCGCACATTTCAAAAGCATTTCTCACATGCAACACATCGACACCCGACGACGAAGATTTGGCTTTCCTTTGCAAAGCAGCATCAATCCGCTTACCCCCTTCGTCTCTCCTCTCTCCACACTCTTTGCCCCACCCCAATGCGGCATGCGGCATGATGTAAATGATTGAGTTTTGCGAGTTTGATGTTGATGGCTGCCTGGCATCAATTGCATGCAAATTTTGTTATTATTATTTCTTCACTTTTTTGCTTCAGAATTGCAATTGAAATGTCAATTTCATTGCTTTGCCAAAAGCAAAAAAGAAAAACCCTGCTGATGGATATGCGTTTGAGTGTTACACTTTTCTAAATATAGAAGAGAGATCTTCTTCTTCTGATTTGACTGACTTTTTGTGAATCCAATCAAATCAAAATCCCACGATAAACAGCAGCGGCAGCTGGCTTCTGTCTGAAAGTTCTTAACTGAAAAGTCATCTTCACAACACAAGTTTTGACCTGTCTTCTCTCCGCCCTTTTCTTATAGTTTTTTTGGTTTCTCAAGGTTTCTCAGCCAACATAATAATAAGAAGAGGCACAAATAAAAAGGCAGCAGCTGACAAAATGTTTTACAAAAATCTGCGGCCTTTTAATTAGTTCGCAAGACAACAAAAAAAACAAAAAAGAAAAAAAACTACCTAAAGAAATCTTCGTCCACAGCTGGCTGTAACTATTTTTTAGCTAGAATTTTTATTGCAGCCTGCTATGAAAATGTTGCTTACAACACTTTTGCTTTTGTTTCAAGTAAAACCGTAAAGAATTGTTTGCAACCACTTGAAATTCAGTTGAAATCATTTAAAGACTTTGACTCAAAGACAACGCGCAAAAAGACAGAAAGAGAGAAAGAGAGAGAGAAAAAGATGCTTTTGCTGATTATGTTGGCCTTTTTTTCGTTTTGTTTTATCTTCCTGTTAAATAGAAACAACAACAGCGAAGACGACAGCCAAGTTGCCACAGCTGTTGCCACTTGCAACTTGTTCAGTTGCACCTCAAGAAAGTTGTGTGTTGTCTAAGTTGTTTGCTCAGCTCGTTAGTTGTTGTTTATGTATGTGTGTATGTTGTTATTATTACACGCCTAGTTTCACCTGAGAGCAACTCTTGTTGTTATTTCATTCTTCTTCTTTTTTTTTGTTGTTTTTGTTGTGTTTTGGTTTTTGTTTTTGTTTCTTCGCTGTTAACATTTCAAGGACAGTAGCCAAAAGCTTTGCGCACCAATATGAGCTGCATAAATTTGGTTTTTGATTGCGCGCTGCCTGCCACAGCGAAATGTTAATTAGCTGCTGCTGCTGCCACTGCTGCTGCTGCTGCAACGTTGACTTGACGCACGTGTGAGGCCAACAGAGTGCGGTCAACCCCAGGTTGTAACTACAGCATCTAAAACTTGCAACAAATTATGTGCGAAACGACGAGCAGCAAGCAGCAGCAGTGGCAGCAGCCACCAAGCAAGCAAGAAGGCAACTCAGGCAACTTACTAACTTGAAGGTTTTTTTATTTTTGTAATACGCTGCACATTAAATAAGGTCCTTTAGCTAAAACATAAAGTGTGCTTTGTAGTATTAGTGGGGATATTTCTGAAGTTGCAATATTAATATTAGAGGCTAAGTATACTCAGAGAAAATTTTAGTATAAATAAAGATATTTCTGGTTTCTTTCAATTCTTTGCGTTAATGATGTAGCATTAAATACGAATATGCTTATATTATAATAATATTGATACATAAACATATTAGAGTCAGAATAGAGATTATTCATATACAATTTTCATATGAAACACTTTTGTTTATACATCTCGCATACCCAACAAACCAAATTTGGCATTTGAGATGTGTTTAGTTGAATCCACTTATTTCATAGTTAATTTAAATATGTTTCACAGTGAGAACCCGCATCTTTATGCTATAGATATTCTTTTCACATGCAGAAGTACTTATGCATTTTAATCTCAAACTTTTTTTTAAAGATTGTATAACTCAAATACGAATATACTAATCTTTAAGTGTGTCTAGTTAATTTAAAGAGTAAACGTATTAATATTGATACACAAACATATTAGATTCAAACATTATTCATATTAAATTTTAATATAAAACATTTTTGTTTTTACATATTGCATATTAAAAAAAAAAAAAATATGTTATTCCTGATTTTTTAAGTGAAACCAAAAATTATATAGTTAATTTAAATACGATTCATTTAAATATGTTTCATAGTCAAAAACTGCCTCTTTATGCTTTAGATATTCTTATTTACATTTCAAAGTATTTATGCTCTTCGAACTTAAACTTTAATTAACCAATTTAATTGAGAAATAACAGTTCTATGGTTGCCTTAAACTAAATTTGATATTGATCCGATTATAATTTTGCTACAGCAACATGAAATACCCAAAAACAAAAGAATTCCTCAAACAAAGTTTTTACAAGTTTTCAACTGTAAGCAAAGCTTCTTAAACTCTCTTATTGTTTTCAGCTTTAAAAGCAAAAGGTATTTCGGCTTCGTTTTGCTGATAATGCAAAATGTTTTTTGCTTCTTAAACTTATTTGTTGTGTCGAGTTGTTGTTGTTGTTGCAGCTTGTTGTTGTTGTTGTTGCAGTTGCTTGTGAAACCGCAAGCGCAACAAATGCAGTCGCTAAATTACAGCAGCAAACGAACGTCATTGAAATATTACGAGAACTGTTGCCGCATAAAAAAACTGAAGAAGCAAAAAGATACAAAAAAAAAACGAAAAAAAACAAAAGCCAAGTCAAGTTAAAGCCAAAAAGACGCTACCCTCAAAGACTAAGACTAAGGTTCACAGTCAGCTCTTGTAAACTTAAAAAAAAAAAAACTTTAACTTCTTTTTTTTTTTTTGCCACTTAAGACCACGACGAAGTTGGCGGCTTAGCAACGCAGCGGCACTTTTTGTTTCTCTCTTTGCGAAAAGTGCGCACAAATTTGTTGTGGCCTTTTTGCCAACAGTCAGAGAGACAGACAGACAGTCAGACATAGTGACTCTCTGCAGCAAACAGAGCAAAAGGCTAACAACAATGTGAGTTGTGCAACATATTTGTTATTGTTGTTGCCTCACGCATTTCGGATATTCGTGTTTGCGGTTATATTTTTTGTATTTTTTTTGGGGCCAATTTTCATATACAATACAATATATACCTTATATGCGGGGGAATCTCTTTTGAAGATCTGGAACTGCTTAAATGTTTATTGAAAATTGATTTTTAAAGCGTTCTCTTTCTCACTCACTCTGTGTTGCATATGTGACAGACAACTTGCAACGTGCAACGAGCCACATAACCTCTTCCGTGTGGCTGAAGTTGTAGTTGCTTTTTTTTTGCTGTTAGATTTGTGCTTGGGATTGACTCGGTTTTATTTTTTTTTTGTTAGTTGAAGGGGAAGTTCCTTCATCATTTTGACCGCAAGCAAAATAAATCAGCGCTTGTCTGGAGCTCAGGCTTTGCGACTGTGACTTATAGAGAGAGGGGGTGCGGGTGGGGGTGTGTGAGTGAGAAGGGCTTTGGGGCACTGTCGTCGCTTGTCTCGAATCATTGTTGTTGGTTGTTGCTGGTTGCGGGTTGGTTGTGCTCTTTGTGTTCTGCTGTCCATCAACTTTTTGCCAGTACGTAACGCTTTTTTTATTTATTTATTTATTTTTTTTTATAGAGCCGTTGCCTTTTTGTTGCAGTGGCGGCAACTGCTGCTGCTGTTGCAGACAATCAGACAGCTCCCCCAAAGCTGCAACAGACAGTGGCGTGTTTTGTATCTGCCGCTAAACATCATCAACGGGTCAACGTTGTTGTGGTTGTTGCAAGTTGCTGTTGCTGCTGCTGCTGCTGAACTTTGTGGCATTTTAGTGCCTGGCAGCGACACTTAACATGCAACTAAATGGCGCATTTGATGCGACGAGAGCTGTGTGCTCGAGCGAGCTTTGAGCTTGATTTTTATTTATATTTTTATTGGAGTGCATAATTTATGATCTAAACCAAGATGAAACCAGCTAAATCTCTCAAATGGGTGCTGTTTCTGCTGCTGCTTCTGCTCTCTGATATTTTGTATTGTATATATAATAGGTGTAGGTGTTGTTCTTTTCTTTCTTTTTTTGTTTCATAAGATTTATGTTGCTAATGCCACATCCAATAAACACACACTTGCCGTCTTCTTTGTGTGTGTGTGTGTGTGTGTGATGAGATTTATTAACGTATACTTTATTTGATTCTTTTGTCATTGCAGGTGCTGTCAGCTTTGGACATTTTACAGCCACCACATTTGGACTTCTTTCAGGAAATGTATCCTTTTTTACCACAAAAAAAAAAAAAACAAGAAATTGAAAAATTTAAACTAATGTAGTTTTAAAAGAGTTGTGTGATGGTATTTCAAGTGACAGCAATGACCTAAAGATTGAATAGAACCAGATTTAGTTTGAATTGAGTTAGTGAATAAGTTTGAGTGAAGTATTATATCATTGTAGTATTTAACTAGAGTTTAAACCAAGACTATGAAGTGGGTACGAAAGGGTAGAATGACTATGAACAAGTGTGTGTAGCAGACGAAAGAAAGCATCTTCGACTCCTTACAGTATATATATTCGCGATCGATGTCAAAAACCGAGTCGATATAGCCGTCTGTCCGGTTGACTGTCTGTATGAACTCATGGACTACACAAGCTAGATACTTCAAATTTCGAAAATAAACACTCCTAAACCATAGAAGGAACAAGTTTGTTTTAAATGATCGATAAGTCTTTCTGTTTTTGATATACACATGTAATCGATAACATTAATTTATTCAAAATTGGTATAGAACTTACGAAAATGTAGTAAATTAAATTTTAGTCATTATGCAGTAGCCTAGTAATACAGTCCTGACCTATAGAGTATCTCCTAGTCATGTTTCCTCAATATACACATGTAATCGCTAACAATAATTTCATGAAAGTCGTTCAAGAACTGTTAAAGTTAATAAAGATTGAAATTCGTTCATCAATTATGACCCCAATATTACAGCCATGACCTAAAGGATATCTTCTAGTCGAGTTTTCTCGCCTTGACTCCAACTTCCTTGTTAAAATTGTTTCAGATTTGCAACGACATTATAACTCTGGCGCATTTGCAAGAAATGCCAAGTGCAAAAATTTAGATAAAAGCTTAAACTTAACCCAATTTGATATGCACCCATTGAAGTCTTAGCCATTTCAACGGACAATTTGCCACACTTGACTACTGCAGCTAAGAAGCTTAACAGCTTCTAAACGTATCTAAGCCAAACAAAATAACGAGAGAGAGACAGAGAGAGAGCGAGTTAGATATTCAACTTAAATATATATATATAAACCGCATCGGCTTGGGTCACAGATTGTTCCCTGCCTTCGGTACTTTTTGGGCGATGACTGTGAAAAATAAAAGCCGGGCGAATCTATTTTCATGCACAGCGCGTGAAAGTTGAGCCAAAAAAGCCAAAAACGAGTAACTACTTAATTGAAAAAGTTTAAAGCTAACAAACAAACAGAAAAGTTAACCCTTAAGAGTTGGAGAGGGGGTGGGTGGTGGGGGGGTTGGTAAGGTGTACGTGTGTGTGAGGGTGGGGAGGGGTGTTGAGTTTTGTGAAAATCACAGCCAGCCGCCATATGGCTCTATGAGTTTATGATAATATCGGGTTTTTTGATTGTTTTTTCGGTTGGTTGGTTGGCATCCTTAACTTTCTTACCTATAGCTATGTGATAACTGAACTGCTGCAATCGGATCTGCACAAGATCATAGTGTCGCCACAGCATCTATCCGCGGATCACATCAAGGTGTTTCTCTATCAGATACTGCGTGGCTTGAAGTATTTGCACTCGGCACGGATACTGCATCGCGACATCAAACCCGGCAATCTGCTTGTGAACTCAAATTGTGTGCTCAAGATATGCGATTTTGGATTGGCGCGCGTCGAAGAACCGGATCAGGCCAAACACATGACCCAAGAGGTTGTCACACAATACTATCGGGCGCCCGAGATCCTGATGGGTGCTCGCCACTATTCATCCGCCGTGGATGTGTGGTCGGTGGGCTGCATCTTTGGTGAGCTGTTGGGTCGACGCATCTTGTTCCAGGCACAGAATCCCGTGCAGCAATTGGAGCTAATCACCGAGCTGCTGGGCACACCGACCATGGAGGATATGCGGCATGCCTGTGAAGGGGCACGCACACACATGCTGCGGCGAGCACCGAAACCGCCGTCCTTCTCGGTTCTGTACACACTCAGCTCACATGCCACACACGAGGCGGTCCATTTGCTCTGCCAGATGCTTGTCTTTGATCCGGTAAGGATAATCTTCCTACTATGACCTAAGCCGGCTTTAACTTGTTTCCCTTTTTGTGTTTTTTGTTCCGTTAGGATAAGCGCATTTCGGTGACAGATGCTTTGGCGCATCCTTATCTGGATGAGGGACGTTTGCGCTATCATTCGTGCATGTGCAAATGCTGTTTCACTACCTCAGCTGGCATGCGTCAGTATACGGCTGACTTTGAGCCGTCGGCCGGTCAACCATTCGATGATCTATGGGAGCGTAAACTAACCTCCGTGCAGCAGGTTAAGGGTAAGTTGTGTGTGTGAGAACATTGGAACTTTATCAATACCAATTTTAACTTTTAAATCTCTTTCTCCCGAACAGAGGAAATGCACAAATTTATTGCCGAACAGCTGCAAACGGGTCGTGTACCGCTTTGTATTAATCCGCAGAGTGCGGCATTCAAGAGTTTTGCCAGGTGAGTTGCAATCAATCAACCATTAGCCATGCTGCAGCACGTTGCCAAAAAACACACACAATTCTCTATATCCTCCCACCATTCCCTTAAAAAAAAGTTTCTTCTAAACAACTCTCTCTCTATCTCTCTCTATCCAACTGTCTGTCTTTCTTTATAACCTAACTTCAGTTGTTTTTCAAAAATATGTAAATTGCTTTTAAGTTTGATAGTAAAAAGAAAGGAATAACCCTCTTTCTTTTTCTTATAACCTTTTCACCCTAAAACTCTCTCTCTATCTATCTCTATATTTCTGTTGAAGGTTTTTGTTTTTGTCACTGCTTTGAGTCCGAACCTGTCCAGCTACCCCAAAAAAATGCCTTAGAACACACCCTTCTCTCTCTCTCTCTCGCTGTCTCTCTCTATCTATCTCTGTCTCTGTCCACCTAAACGTTGTTTATTTCTACTATAAAAAAGAAAATATATATATATTTTATGAAAAATATTTTTTAATTTTTTGTTTCTCTCTTTTTTTACAAATCGTTTTTATCTTTTTTGTGTTTATTTTTGCGATACATCGATATGAAATGAAAATATCTAATATTAAAACAACAATTCTATTTTAAATTTAATTATTATATTTGCGTTGCGTAAAGCCAATGAGAATGAGAATATCTACTACTACTACCACTACTACTACTACCACAACTTGCACTGCTGCTCCTGTGTCGCTGCTGCTGCTGCTGCCGCTGCTACTGCGCTGCCGCTGCCGCCGTCAAGAACAAGAACAAGAGTAACCGTACCCGAGAGTACACGATAACGATAACTAGGCGCGTACAAATACAAATATCGATATCGATATATGCATATACATAAATAAATATTTAACCAATAAAGTCAAGAAACACAGAACGAGTCAAGCAAAGATCCCTCGAGCAGAAGTCACAAATAAATAAAATAAAATAAAATCATAATTCAAACTGCCGCCAGATAGAAAAGCAAGCAAGCAAGCAAGCGAGACAAACAAACAGAAAGAAAGAAAGCCAAATATCGAACAGAATCGATATGTATCGATAAACATATATAGATGCTACAATATTGTTGGGGGCCCCCTCTCTCTCGGCAGCAGCAACACTCCGATCTTGAAATCTTTAGGTCTGTTGATAAGCCAAAATACATTTTATTGCCTATACATTTGCTAAGAAAAAAAAAAAACAATGAACAAAACATTTTAAATTTTTTTATAACTTATTATTTAACACTTTTTTGTTCACAAATATATTTTTTATGTTTTTGTTTCTTCTTTTTTTTAATGCAAATGTGTATAAAAAACTCTTAATATTATTAGTTATAAATATATATATATATAAATAACTTAACTCATCATTTTCCTTACTTTAATTGTTAAATGGGTTTTTTTGCGTATCTATTTGTGTACATAAATGTAAAAAAAAAAAATACCAAAACAAAAAAAATGGCAATTCCTAACTAATAATTGTTTATAAATATCAAAAAACTTTGTTCGGTGAACTATAAAAAAAATACATAAATTGGCATAAGATTACCAGAAAAAAAAAACTGTAACTGTATCAAAATACGATTTACGCACCAATTTTCATGGATAGCCAGATAAAAAATAATCATTACAGTAAAAAATTAAAAAACACCCATACACATATACATACATATATTTATATATATTTGTACTCATAATCGATTTATGTTTATGTTTTATGTTTTTTCTGTTGCATTTCATATATACATTTATATATATATTCGCATATTGTGTACAGCATTAAATATCAATTCTTTCTCATACTTCTTTAATTACTTTTCCAATTACATAACAATTGTGCACATTTACACCCCCATTATATATATACAGATCCAACATTGTACAACATTATATATATATATTTACACACAATGCCATAAAGTTACTTTTCTCTGATCAATACACTTGCAGATGCTTTAAGATTATTATAAATTGCTTTAAGATAAACAAAAATAATACAAAGTTTAAATCACTTTATGCCTAAGCTAATCTAGTCACATATTGTAATATATCCTTTCTTGTTAACTTTGATTACTTAAAAGTTTTAATATATATCTTTAACCAACAATAACTGCAAGTGTATTCGAAGTTCGGCGTCTGCCGAAACGTATCACATTTTTTGTTCAATCACAAAACATGGCTTGTACATTTGTTAACTAGCTTTATATGACAGTCATCACAACAACAACAAAAAACCACTACACCACCTCGCCAACCACCCACCCCCTCTCTGATGTCATATGCATTGATAGTTATACCCATATTGCAATTGGCCAAAACATTCCAAATAAGTTCGCCCTTAAATGAAAAAATCTGAACACTGCCAGCCAACAAGAACAACAACAAAAACAACCAACAGCAAAATTCATATTGAAAATCATCTACTATAATAAAAAATAATAATAATTTATAGTTAAAAAATTCAGTGCAGTTGAGCAGCAGTGACAAATGGTCCACAAATCAAAAAAGAAAAAGTAGTTTGAAAACCTCAGATTGAACCAAATTTTTCACTTCAAGCTAATAATAAAAAAAAATAACTAAAAAAAAAAACATTTTTATCATTTATTTTTGTTTTCGATTTTTGTTTTTCGTTTGTTGTAATCCCAATCTACTATATATATATATGTATTTGTAGAATATTTTCACATATTTCATTTTATTATCAGTTTTTAGTATAAACAATTTTATGTTTTTTTTTTGTTGTGGGTTCAACATAATTTTTTTTTAGTTTTGTATATTATATTGTATTGTATGCTTAATGCTTTACTATCGCTTAACAAACATATCTTTATATATATATATATTTTATGTTGCATTTTGTAAGTTGCTACATGTTGCATGTACTTTCTTTCAAAAAACTCTCTTGTGTCTCTTTCGCTATCTCTCTTTCTCTCTCGCTCTCTTGAGCTCTCAAACTATGTCTTAATGTTTAAGCTGTTGTTGTTGCAATAATTTAATAATGATTTGTTGTTTTTTTTTTCGCCTTTCTATCTCTTGTTCACTTTACAATAGCTCCACTGTGGCACATCCTTCGGAGCTGCCGCCATCGCCGCATCAGTGGGAATGACGGCAAAATGAGGCGATTGCTGCCTAAAATTCAAAAAGCAACACAGTAACAACACCAACAACAACAACAACACCAACAGGATAATAAACAAAAATGGTGCAACAGCAACAAGAAAAACAATTAAAATTTCAAAAAACGCGCCAAAAAATACTTTAAAGTCGCGCGATGTCTGTTTAAAAACAAAACAAAACAACAAAAGTTAAAGCATTCCACCACCGAAATGAACTAAAAAACAAACAACAAAATAGACACAAACACACACATACACTTAAACACACCTACACACACACACCTAAACACACACAAAATGTAACGTAACTCAACTGAAACTAGTCTAAACAAACAACCAACAACAACAACAAACAAGAAGAAACAACAACAGCTGCAAGTTAATGCTGCGGCGGCCACACGTAATGCGGAAACAACAACATTTATTCAACGTAGAAATATTTAAAACGAAACAAAAAATAATTACAAAATTTAACTACGCAATGTAAATTAAAAGCGTAGACAAAAAGAGTTCAATTTAATCAACAAAGCTAAATATTTGTTGTGCTTGACAAAAAATACGAAAACAAAAAAGGAAAAAAAACAAAATTGGTAGAAACTAAAAACTAAACACAAAAACTATTTTGGTCTTGTAAGCAAACAAAATTTAAAAACAATGTTTTTTATGTTAAGCGCTTTAAAAATCGATGTAAAAATTATAATTAGCAATAAGACTTAAAGATCAGACGTCATATTCTGCGAACTCCTGCGAATACTGTAAGCAAAACAAAAATGAGAATAAAGCAATTAAGTAAAAGAAAAATATTTAATCACACACACTCAAACACACACACACTGACAAAAGTTTGATTGCCAAATTTACCTCACAAAAAAACTAAAAAAACAAAAACAAAAAAATACAACACACAGCATTAAATTAAATAGATTTTTCCTCTTTTTTCTGTGTAGAAAAATGTATAATCTATATATATATAAAGAGAGAGAGAAAGAAAAACAAAAACAAACTAAATGTGTAGTAGCTGCTAAATATTAATTAATTTCGTATTTCTAATTAAACTAAACACTCTTAACTCTAACATTGCAATTTATTTTACATATATTTGCGCTTCAATTTTGAAACTGGTTTCTTAATCTAAATGAAAAATGAAAACGAGAAAAAAATGGCAAAACAAAATATTGTTGTTTTTGCCGCTCAACAAACAAACAAAAGTTCTAACAATCTAATACACAATATATATAAAATTCTATATATATGTGTGCTTTGTATATGTATATGTCCTGTCCTGTAACTGTGTCTCTGTGTATAATGGCAAGGCAAACCTCTTTTTTCTTTTGAAATTAGTTGAAATATATATTTTTAAACGTGGACTGATTCAAATTGCAAAAGAAAACAAAAATTTAAAAATAATTGCAATTAACAAATTATAATTTTTTATGTACTAATATGCTAATGCTAATACTTAGTTAATGACAATATATGAATATTATTATTATTATTACGAATTAATTATTATTATTATTTTGTTTTGCCCATACGCCTATGTAGTAGTATATATGTTAACCCACATACACATATATATATCGATCTATATATAGAAATTGCAAATGGTAGTAGATGAAAAAAAAAGGCAAAACCCAACAAGTGGACGACACACTGCCCCCCAGTGAATGTGTACAGGCGTTCAAAATGGCTGCAACACACACACACTCACACTTTACCGTGTATGCATGTGTGTGTGTTTACCATAAAAGTTGAACGCCTTGCATATTTCGAATTAGTTTTTATCAATATATTTACACATATACATATATAAATTTAACTCTCAATTAGTTTAACGTGTAATATAGTTTAATTTCTTTCCTATTGTCAATCCTCAAAAACACTTTTTTTCATAATAATTTTCTTACTTTGTTTTAAGTAGCAAGAAATGCTCATGAAATGCCCAACTACAACTAAATAAAAGGAACACACACATCAGATCTATCTGCATGGAACTGTTGGTAAACCATAGCCGCCCTATATACTATATATATATATATATAAATAAAGCTTATATAAATTTAAATGTATGTATGTTTAAGACTGAGTTTTCTCATTTTTTTCGAAAAGAGATGGTTGACAAAGCGCGCCTCTATGCAATATATATAAAGAAAAACAACATTAAAGCTGTCAAATGATTAGAAAAGAAAAAAAACATTTATAAAGAATGGACAAATTTTTGGAATGCTTGAAAAAATATGTATTAAAAACATAAATAATGTAGCAAACAAACTATATATATATATAATCTATATATGTGTGTTTTTTGTAATTTTTAGAGATTTTTTTTGTTTTATTTTTTATTATTTGGCTAAATCATGTAATTTTTTTCTCGAAATTTAGGCGCAAAACATCGCTATTTTTCCTATAACAACTCCATTTCCTCAACTCTTAACTGTGCTGCTTTCTTATGTATGTAGTTTTAAAGTATATATAACATAATATATATCCACACATATATATATATATATGATATGATATGATAAACTTAACTAATTTAGCGATATAAATGAATGAAGGTGAGGAAAGCGAAAAAACAAAACAACAAATATGAATTCAAACTTTCACGGAGATCTCATAGTAAAAAAACGAAAAACAAAAAACCATGATGAAAAGATAAAAAGAAATCGAAATTAGCGAAAAGAGTGAATGCAAATCCGGGCTTGGGAAAACTGTTTCCCGGTTTAGCAACTGCGATTTCTTTTTTGATTTTTAAACATAGCCGCTACTTTTGTTTATAAATAACATTATTTTCTTATACATATATATATATAGACTACAGTCTTTTTGTCACACACACACACACATACACATACACATACATACTCGAATGCTAAACACACACACACATATACATACATATATATATATATACTTTTTAGTTTTTGTTTTAAATATTGTAACTTGTAAAAGATGAAAAAAAACATAGACAAAACGAACACAATGCAAATGAAAAATTATCATCTAAAATTAGTAACTAAGCACATTTTACACAAACACACATACACATACAGAAACACATACAAGCATAATGAATATGTAATGTTTGGATTCTATGTAAGCACCATGTATATAACATTAACACCCCACCAATACTTATTATATGACGATATATAATATATGTATAACCCAAGTAACTCTTAAGCCGTAACTAGTTTTTTTTAGTTTAAACAAATATGAAAACTATATATAGAAAACCATATATATACGATTCAGTAGAGGAATCCATTGATGAACATGTACATTTGAGCACACTTTTCTTTAAACAAAAAACACTTACATATAACATAACATTATATATATATATATATGAACGTAATTACAAAGTTTCAACTACTTTGTCTTTGCTTATGTTTCAATAAGTTTGTCAAGAAAAAAACCGAAAAAAAACACAACCTATGTTTAATTGTTAGTTAAGGGAAAAAAAGAAAACGAAAAATGGACAAAACACTGCATTAGTATTTGATCTAAACCTAAAATTGTGGAGCAGTACTACTTATATATATATAAATATATGTGCTAATTATACAGTAGAACCTACGTATAAACTACCTAAAATACGAGTTTACGTTAACGTTATTCTGATAACGTTTTCCGATGAATGAATGCAAAAGAAAGCAAAAATAAAAACTATGTAAACCTGTTTGTATAAAAAACCGAAAAGAACCTTTTTGTTTTATTTTGAAACTATTTATGTTTTTCTTTTATGTGGCACACACCCGAACCCTAACCCTAACCTTTGTGAGTGTAGGGTATAACCTGTGTCTCATATGGCCGTCTAGTAAACCGCAAACCCAATGCATTTGCAATTAGAATTTATAGCTATAATATATATACTATTTTTTTGTCAACAATTAAGCACTATATACGAATACATTTATATACATATATGTATGGACAATATTTGCAAACCCTAAAACAAACTCTCTATAAAGAAAACACCCCAACAGACAAAATATATTCAAGTACAGGTAAAAAACACATAACATTTGGTATATGCAATTCCTTCAATTAGAAAGGAACATAATAACGAGATTGTAGAGCATTTTTAAGCAGTTGATGAGGCTGCTGTTAAATATTTCTCATAACTAATATTTATACACACATAAATATAATAATATTCCATTGGTAATAGAAAGATGTGCCAGAAAGCAAATAAAAAATATAAAATAAAGTAAAACGTTTTCTTAACAGAAGAAAAAATTGCGCTCAGGTTATAAAGAAAAGTAAAAGAAACATGTAAAAAACACTTTAAAAAAAAACTGTAAAACTTTAAACTCAATAATAATATATACATAAATGTATGTTTAACATGTTTAACAAAAGGCTGTTTGTAGAAATTGTGACACAGTTTTTTTAAGCCCAAAAACAAGTAAAAAATATATACTCTATATATATAACGACACTTTTGATGTAAATGTGAGTAGAAGTAGATGAAAAACCACGCTTCAAAACTTTGCACTCAAACGAAACAAAACAAAAACCAATTGGAACAAGCATATTTCAACTTTTCATTATGATGATTATGATATAATCCGCGTAGTTGCTTAGTAAACGAAAAGAATTAGAATGGTAATGAACGCTTTGTGCAACCCTCAACTAAAATTGTGTAAATACATTAATGGAACTTACTATAATGGCATATATATATATTATATATATAAATATATAGAAAAACTTTGTGATTGCTTCTAATGATGATGCACATGATGATGATATGGTAAAATGTCGATTAACCCATCATACCCAATCTTAACCAGCTATGTAAAAATAAAAAGGCTCGGTTTGAAATTTCCCCATAAAATATATATGTAGGACACAATACACACAATGTACGAGTAGTTAACAAAATAACTTACATATAATCCATATATGAAGACATGCTTATATAATAATATTATTATACAGATATTCACACACTATATATATATGGGAAATTTGATAAATGTTGTAAAAAGGATATATGTATGTGTACTATATGTGAAAATAACTATATGTAGCACATTTTGAAAAACGATAACGATAACAAAAAAGGGAATCCCCTTAAGTAGCAGAGCTCTTAACAAAATATGCACGCAAAATAGAGCGAAACCCCAAAAGAAAACCAAACCAAAACTCTGAATGATGTTAAACATATACATTGTTTAACTGTATATATGTAATTATATAATCTACTCACACATTAACAAAAAAACAAAGTAACCGCTAACTAAAATGGATACATACGTACGTTTTTTTCGTATAGTTAAGCGTCTGAAGAACGCGAAAGAAAACACAACTTGTAAATTATAATATATATCGATATATATATATTTGAAAACGATACACTTTTCCAAAATTACATACTTAATACATAATACCATAATACACTCGAACTAACCCCATTGTATTAACTAACAACAACATTAGACTTACTAATATTATTATAACGTAAAACTGAAAACAAAACCAAAAAAAACATTTGATGAAAAAAACAAAACAAAAAACCAGTAAGAAATGCTTTCAAACTAAATAAAGTTCTTTGGAATTACAATGCAAAAAACAAAAAAAAACAAAGATAAAAAAACCAAATTTGCAATTTTCTTTGATTTTGTTTAGAAACCGTCCGACTGCTTGCCATGATATGGTCACCCTAAAACATTGCCCATTTCCTGTGCGTTAACAGAACAAAAACGGAACAATGTTAATTGCACTGCTTGAAACTGATTTGCACTGCTTGCAATTTCAAGCAGTTCGCAGGCTTTAACATTTGAATACAAATCAAAATGAATTTCAGTTCTTGGCTTAAAAAGCTCTCATATATTTTGTTTTTCAATGCTTAAACTAATTCAGAATTCATGTTTTCTTGTATGGCTACAAATATCTAAAACTATACCCCATTACTCTTTGAAGAGATTTGGGGGCGGGGTTTACATAAAAATATACATATATATGTATGTATGTATCTTATATCTAGAGATTTTACACCAGCGCTGCGGGGTTTCAGTAAAAAAATACATATGTTCGGTTTGTGTTTGTTACGTTTTCGAATCAGTCTTAGACAAATAAAATTGTTAAAAATTGTGCTTAAGGAAATCATACGTCCTAAAAGATAAGATAAGTGAACTTTCTGTGTTGTTTTCGCTTTCTCGAGTTGGGAGCTAGTCCTTGTTGCCATAATGACTGAAACTCTCCTCGACAAAGATTTGTATGGAACGCTTGACATGCTGTTTGTGTGGTTCCGGTATGTGCTCCAGCTTGGGCAATATCTTCATGAGAAATCGAAAATCTGGCGATAGATTGATATTTGTTTCAGTTTCCGGCTGCGGTGGCGGAGACGGCGACGGTGATGGCGAAGGGGACGACTCCTTGACGGGTTGCACTGGCAATATGGAAACACTGGCAGGTAGTGTGACAACCGGAGATCCTTCCAGTTTGACAAAGTTTGTCGGGTTCTTCTTGGGCGGCAGCGTTATGTGCGGCTTCTGGACAACTGTTGGAACAGTTGGTTTGGTTGGCAACGGTTCCTGTTTGATCGGAGGCTGTGTCTTAACCGTGTGTTGCTTCACTTTTGCCTGCTCCTGGGCCTGCGCGTGCGCCTGCTCCTTGCCCTGTATGCAGCTCAGAATCTCGGGCAGAAACTTTTCCAAATGCTGTGTTAGATTCGCCTTGGGTTTGTCCGTCACAATCATCAGTTTCTTGCCCGACGAATCCTTCTCCTGCTCCACGACCACAAACATCTTGCGCTTCTGTCCATTGGCTTGACCACCAACACCATTATTACCATTCTTCTCATCCGACTTTTCTGTTATCAAATAGAGTTTACGTTTCTTGCCCAAACCATTCGATGTTCCCTTGCCATTTAGAGCATGTGCATCGACCAAAGCGGAGAGCGGGATACTGGCCTCATAGTCCGAGCTAATCGATTGGACATCACTGGAAACGGAGGAGGATGAGCATATGGAGTGGGAACGCTGGGGTACTGGTGTTATTGTTGTCACCGACTTTTCCTTCGATGATTTTTGTACTTTGCCATTGGAACTCTGTAAATGGATGATTCATGTGTTTATATACATATTGTTTTAGTGTATTTCGAATTCTACTCACATCGACCAGTTCAATTGTTGTGCTGTCTGCCATTGGTTTGGCAGATGTTGTTGCCATTGTTTCAGTTGTTGTGGTTGCTGTTGTTGTTGCAGTTGTTTCCGGCGTTGTTGTTGTTGTTGCTGTTTTATTTAGCTTATTTGTACCACGCAACGGCGTCGTCTTAATGCGCGTTTTGGCCATTGCCGTCCGCTGGCTAAAATGCCTAAAGCAGATGCGCAGCTTTTTCAGGCCGCCGAGTGCCCTCACAAGTTGGTCGCTCACTGCAAAATGTCGTAGCCACTGGTTGCAGCTGCAGGAATTACAATTGTAAAAGTAGCATGAGCATGAGTATGTATGTATATTCTATTAGTGTATGTGTGTGTGTATTTTTGAGAGAGCGCACGATTCTCTGGCTAAGTAGAAGAAAATGCAATCTAAGCTTGGGTCAACAACGCAATTCGCACTCAAAACAATTGCAATAAAAAAAGTTCTTGAAGAGAAAGCTTTCAAGAAGCAGCAGCAAACACCAAATAACTGTTGTTTTTTTTCTTCCAGAGAGTCTCTAGACACATTACCCCGAAAAATTGAACGTTGTCAAGCACCGCTCAACGTTGCGATCGCCTCGGATGTTCTTTGTTTACTGTAATGCGCTGCATTGAAGTTGCGTTCTTTTGGGCAGTGCTTTTTACTGTGAATTAGATCCCATCTCGCTCTTGCACACGCGAAGTTGTGTGTCTGTGTGCAGACACAAGAAGCTAATGAAAAGTTCTTGCATTGGCCGCCAAAAAGTTGTCGCTGCAAAAAAAGCGCTTTTTATGCTTCGCTCTGCATTGCACTGCACCGCACTCTCTTTTTGTGTGTGAGTGTGTGTGGTGCTTTCGTTGCTCTCACGCGCGCTCTCTCTCTCGCTCTTACTCTCAGAGCGGAAGTTTGTTATGCGTTGTGTGCCGGCTTCCACTTCCCCTAACTTTGCCGCCCCCTCATCCAAACAAATCATCACATCAAAACCATTTATGAGATTCACCTAAAACTCTTCAGATTAGAGTTAATTTAATAAAACAAAACTTTTTGTTGCTTAATTATTAATAATTTAAACACTTTTTACTTTTTGAATTCAAACTTTATGCCAATGCCGCCGATGGGCAACAATTTCAAAACTGCAACTGCACAAAATGTGTGTTTTTGTAGCAATAACTTCACGGCCAACAGAGCGCGCGCCGCAAATGCATTACCCAAAAGAGAACAAGAGAGTTAAAAATAAACCAATGGGGAGTATATTCATGTGCGTGTGTATGTTCCTGTCTGTTTATGCATGTGTGTGTGTGTGTGTGGGACGCAGCTTCTTATGCTGCTGTTGTCGCTGTTTCCCTCACACCCACAATGTGCATAATTGCAATACAAATACACACATAGCTTATGGTACTTGTTGTTGTTTTTGTTCTTTTCGCCATGGCATTGAAATTTTTCTATGAAGTTGATGCGGGCAGCAGCAGCAGCAGAAGGTTCAATAACCTTTGACTTCCATGACAGAGGAGACAAGCCAAAGCCAAAACCAAAGCAAAAGAAAGCTCATTCTCAAATAGGCAAGTTTGTTTTTGTAATGTTTTTGGTTTATTAGTATACATGCATTTAATATGCATGCATGTATGTATGTATGTATGTGCAAACATATTTACATACAAACAGCAAATGCTCTGAAGAAGAAGAGGAGAATTTGTTGTGATGCGCAGAAAGCTTATAAACAGGTTTTGCAATGTAGATCGGCAAAAAGGTGATATGAAATTGAATTAATGTCGGGCATATGCACTTACCGAACAATATCGTCTACTGGAAATCGACGAAGCTCCGCGGGACTCGCATTGCAGCCCATCAGACAGATGGGTGCCAAGAGATTAGCACTGGGATGCAGCGACATGGCCTTTAAAATGCGAAGATCACTCATTTTGATTGATGACGATATCTATAAAGTATATATATATGTATGTATATGTAAAGTCATTCAATGTTTACATAGTTTGAGCTAATTAGTTAACAACATAACATAACAAATACTCAATTCAAAGGCGGAGAGAGTAAACTCACACACACTCACACACATGCATCAAAATAAAAGTTAAAAGCTTTAACGCGCGCGCTCTCTTGTGCAGCTTTCGGGCAGCTTCGGCTTTACACAGTTTCACATGACATGAAAAAAAGCTTTTGTGGGCCACTGCACAAACATATCAAAAGCTCTCTGCGCTAGAACAACGCTTACGCCGTCGTTTTCATTGTCGTCGTCGTCGTTTCTTGTTGCCTCCATCCTAAATTAATGCGAAGGTTGCAGACGCAGCAAACAGGCAGCGACGACACTTGTTGACTGTTTGTTATTTCTTTTCGTTATTGTGATTGTTATTGTTATCAAATCACGTAACTAACATACATATTAAAGTTACTTGTGACACACATACCTTGCGCTGATCTTAAGAGAGTTGTGAGTTGAATAACCTCGCTGCACGCTACAGTCAGCTACAGTCGACATAACACGTTGTTGGCGTTGCGTTGAGGCGTGCTTTTTCTTTTGCCTGGCACGATGATTATCACTACTTGTTGTTTGTTCTTGACGAAGCTTTTGTTTCAGTTGCAGTTTGCAGTTTGATTTGTTATTGTTTTGCTTTCTTTATGCTTTATGCAGAGTTGTGGTTTTCTCTTTGGTTTTCAGTTAACAGCGGATGGCCCTGATTTACGTTCTGTCTAAGCTACGTCACGGTATCTCAAAGACTGCCAAAAGTTTCGCCTGCGTCATTTCAAGTGGATTGGAAAACGTACTCAAAAGCTTTCGGGCTATAACGCTTTCGTTGCTCTTTCAAAGCTCATGCCACGAGGTTTCTTTTTTTCTTTTTTTTCATAAGCTTGGTTTCGGAGACGAGCGAGTCTGTGCTTTCTCGCTCAGTTGATGATGGGTGAGTGTTATATTTTTTATGAGGGTGGTATACAATATATATAAAAGCTTTGTCTTCAGATTAAAAAGAGATCGAATTTCGAGAGCTTTTATCGTTTTTCGTATCCCATTCACTTGGTGCAATGATTAAACACTTAACTCGCGTGTTCGCACGCATTATTATAATGATATTTTTTAGCTTAATTGCCTGTCATAAATTGCAGCGACCAATCGGAATATTAATTTGGCAGTTATTTGCATTCAAAAATGTTCATTAAAAGTGTTAAAAGCTATTCCATTCAATTACATTTGAAAGCCACAGGTGTTAGATGTAAGCAAATGGCCCGAAGGCGGGTTTTTCGAAGCGCAATAAGAATGTTTAAGCATTCAAATATTATTATAAATTGCAGCAAAAGCACGTTTAATTTGCTATTTAAAAGCCAATCAATTGGCAACTTGTGAATGCAATAAATTTCAATACTCGTTGCTCATTCAAAATTATAAATATGTACATATATTTTTGAGAAAAAAAAGCTAAAAAGCTGTAGATAAGGCGTCGTCTTGTCACATCATTCATATTTTTTCTTTACTAAGATGTCAATTTAAATTGTGTAAAATGTTTTTTTCAGCCTTTTTTTCAGTCTTTTTTGTTAAGCAGCCGTCTGTCAATTGTTCAGTCAGTCAGTTTATAACCAGCCTCAATGTTTAACGTCTTGCGACTGTGTTAGAGTGTTTATAGATTCCCATTTCATACACAGACAGAAGATATAGTCGTAAAACCAAGCTGGAATTTGAACCGACTAATTGTTAGTTCAAAGCAACTAATTGCATTTTACGATCCAAAGTAGTTACAAATAGGTCTGTAAATTATTTTCGTATTTTTTTATGTTTCAATTTTTTATAACCGCATCAATGTCTCAACGATTATCCTCAAGAATAATTGTTGCAACAAACCCTTAATAGCAAAAAACTTGTCTCTGTTTTTCCAGCAATTTGCCTTCCAGTTGCATTTGAATTACGGTCAACTGATCGTAATTTGATTGAATGAATGATTACTTGTCGACTTGAAAGTGTGCTCTGTGTATGAGTGTGTGTGTTTGTGTGAGTGCCATTGACGGCGTCGTCTCGGCGCTGCCAGATCGCGATACAAATCATCACTCAGTTAGTTGTCTGTTTCTGTCTGTGTGTGTGGTCTTAACCGTTGTTAGCTTGAAGGCGAGCGCGCTTGCCAGCCACAGCAGCTAGCAGATTATGTGATTAGAATATTGACAATTAAGCGTACATAAATTGATTTACTTGTAATTTTTAATGGCGCCTAACGCAGCACATTTACCCAAGTGCAATTGAAACAAATTGCAGAGGCGAACACACAGAACAAGTGCTTTCCATTGTGGAGAGCAGAGAGAGAGATTGGAGATGATCAGCATAAAGTGGTACTTAAGTCGAATATGAATTGGATCATCTTCAACTGATATCTAAATACTTTCTAAAGAATGTGAAAAATGCGAGAAAAAAAACGAAAAAAGTTTCTTGTCAGAAGTGGGATTCGAACCCACGCCTACAGAGTAGACTACGACCTGAACGTAGCGCCTTAGACCACTCGGCCATCCTGACTGTTATACGGTACCTGTGCGAATAACCAATCGCATTCATTGGATGGCAATGCTGTTGGTTTGTGTTTTCCCAACCCTGCCCTGCCCCGCCCGCCGACACCTATAATTTTAGCTCAGATGAAACATTAAGTATACGCCATGTACTACAACATCATGTTGGCCAATCACACTTAACTCTTTTGAACTTGGGCTGCCTACGCGCGAATGTGAATGAATGAAAAATTGCATGTGGCGCCCAAAGGCAAAGACAAATTGCACTCGTCGTCTCGTCATGGAAAGGTGTCTGTGCGTGTGTGAGTGTCCATGTGTGTGTGGAACAAAACACTACAAAATGTTAACAAGTCAAATATGTTATGTTGTACTACAATTATTATGTTTTTTGTTGAAACCGAAATGATAATAATCATAAAAAAGTAACTTTTTTATGTTTGTTTGTGTGTGTAATCAGGTCAGAGACATATATCAAATTGAGTAAGTTCGCCAATTGGCAAGTGTCACTTTTTATATTTATTTGCATTTATTATGCAACAAATGACAGCAGTTCACAAAATGAACATTATTTGTATCAAAAAAGGCGCTGAGCCACCCACCAATTGTTGTTGTTGGAGTGTTTTTTCAATGTGTTATGCAAAATAATTAAGTTATAGTCGAATAATAAGTTTATGCCACCGGCAAATGTCAACTGGCCAGCGTCCAAATTGCTCCCCGGGCTCCAATGCTGTTGACATTTCACACGCAGCAGCAGCAGCAGCTGCAACTTGTTGTTGCTTGTGGTGTTGTTGTTGCAGCCACTTGTTGCTGCTTTAGTCACTGGTCTCACGCACTTTCAATGCATTTCAATTAGCTGCTGCTGCCGTTGCTGTATGCTGCTCCACTTTGACTTTGAGGCAGGCCTCGTCGAATGATATTTTCATTTTTATAGCTTGATTGTAGACATTTGATAGGCATTTATGTATGTATCTACGCATATGTTAATCAGTTGCCTGACCTGACAGCTAAAGTTAATTAAAGTTTACGCTTTCAAACGAACTACAACAACTGCAGTCTTAGTTATCCATAGAGACAGAGAGAGGGGGAGGGGTAAACATACCTCAACATAAAATTCATTGTGATTAATGATACGAGTTACTTGAAATATTCTTAGACAAAATATGTTGACCCATTTCTATATACACATTTTGTCTTCTAATAAAAAACACATCGAAAAACACATCGAAAAAGAAACAAAAGCAGTTGAAATAAAATTAGCAAATTGCCCGAATGTCAATCAATAGTCATCAATCAAACTTTATGCTACTGTCAGTTTGACACAATACGTATAAATATGAAAAATATATGTATATATATAGAGAAAAAAAAACATTTATTCCAATACAATATACAATATAGAGCGTTGAAAGCGGGGCGAGTTCTGTGGCCTGTGGCAGTGGCAATAACTGCAGTGGGTGCAGCCAACGCCGCTGGAGCTTGTAAATTAGCATTACAATGGCCCAGTTAAGTGGGTCAACAACTACAACAACAACAACAACAGCAACAACAACTGAAACAGATAAATAGTTATGATACTGCAGTTAATAATGCATCATAATTTCAAAAGAAGACATGGTAGAAAGATTCGAAGTATATTGTTATGTGAAAAGTTGAATTTTCCTTAGATTGAAAGTTTCCTGAACCAGAACTTAATCAAAACTTTCCATTATCATGATTAAAAACATATAGATTACCAATAATGAGGATTGACCGCTGGAACAAAATCAAACAAGTAAGAAGGCTCTAGTCCAGTAATCTCGACATAGTATATCGACTCAGCTGTTGATGCTGTTTAAGAATAAATATATATATATCGGTCACAGAAACTTCTTTCTGCCTGGTACATACTTTTCAACAAAACCATTCTTTTGCATTTCATTTTTTGCCCATTTCATGGGTTAAGGGTATACAAAATATAAATCATACTCATAATATAATATAACGATTTTAAAAACTTATTGTTAATTTTTATGATTTATGACTGAAGTTTAAAATGAATTCTTCGTTTTAGTGTTTTAAATTTCATTTGAAGCTAAAAATAGTTTTCTTGCCCTCCTTGAAACTTTCCATTTCCATCAAAAATTGTTCAAAATCTACCGTTAAATCCTTTCAAAACTTATTATTTAATCTACTTCAGTTTCAAAAACCATCGTTTATCACATTTCAAGTTTAAAATTCTTACCAAAAATGCTTTAAAGCGTTGCTCAAAACTTTTTCCTATGCAATAATATTGCTTAAGCTTAAGAACTTTGAAAACCTTATTCTGGCTTAAAATCGAGGTAAAAATCAAAATTTCCAAAAATTCTCCTAAGCTTTCAAATCTTGTTGTTGAAACAACTTCAGTTTCATATTAAAAATCCAATGGTTATCGCATGTTATGTTAAAAATTCGCCAAAAATGGCTTTTTACTTAAACTTCTCCTCGATCCTCCAATACTAGAGCTATTTGATCATGGTTTGAGCTTAAAACTTTATTGCATTAATAGTTGAATTTGAAGTCAAAATTATGCACGAATTCAAAAAGTACTTCTAGAAGAGCGCAAACATATTATCTTCAACAGAATTTGACTCATAACATTTGATTATTTCTCGCCACAACCGAATCTAATCATATCTTAATTCACAAAAACAAACCAAAAGATTAATGTTTGTTTTGACTTAAGAACCACCCGCAACAAAAGTCGAAGAGAAGTCAAAATACTATTTCAAGTTCAAAGTTGCAAAAAAGAAGCTGCTGAAGCTGAAGCCAGACAATTGGAGTCACACTTTGACCGCTCGAAAGCATTAATCAATATTTTAAAGTATATACATTTTGAAGTGTTTTTATTTTTTTGTTACTTTGCGTCTTGGCAGATGCCGTCGCGACATTTTATGCCAAATTTGAACAGAGTTAATTAACAGGTTTGATTGTTTTTGTTGTTCTTTACTTATATGCCAACTAGATGTCTGTCTGTTCTGTGTGTATATACAGATTATGGGGGCGTATACGTAATATTGAAGCGAGAGCTCACACAGGCACAAAGAAAGCGAACCGAATTCAAAAATTATATAAAACATGTTTAAATGTTTGTTGTTTTTTTCTCATTGCTCGCCAAATAGAAAATTAATTAGCCATGCAATTTTATTATATTTTTGTTTTTCTTTCTTCACCGCTTGACACTTTTTTTTCTGCTTTTTGTTTTGTTTATGGTATTTGGTGTTTGCACGTGCAGCAAACCGTCGCAACAAAGCTTTTGACATCTGAGCGGTTTCTGTTTAAGTGTGTGTGTGTGTGTGTGAACTGCCCACGCATTTGTATCAATGTGTGTGTGTGTGAAGAAGTGAAGAAGCCAAAACACGAAATATAAAAACAAAACTTTATGGCACACCGAACACAACGCGCAAATGCTGTTTACTCGCTCGAGCTCTCACTCTCTTTTACACATTCGCTCTCTCGCTCTCGCTCTCCCTCACTTTAAAGTCTTCTATTTAGAAGATTAGCACACTGGGCACACAGAGCTTTACGTCACAAGTGTACGGGATTTGTTTGAAGAAAACGCTCGCTATCAGAAGCTAACTGCTATGACGTCAACCAAAAGAGAGAGAACAGCGGCAGACACCAAAAGTAAACAATCTGCTTTTTTGGTGAACTTTGTGCGATCGGCTTACTTTGAGTTTGCTTTGCTGCTTGCTGCTTTGCTGCCGCTGCAGTCAACAGCATAAAGCGCAACGCGTCGGTTCGAGATATTTCTTTTAACGGAAAATTACAGCCACGCGCCGTGGTTCCCAATTTAGTTAGTACACGAAACTTGCATAAGTTTTCCGATATATTTTGTTAGTGTCTTATCGCAACGAAACGGAAATATGTGAATCCTTTTTGTATTTAGTATTTAACACATTTTGGTGTTTTAACTAGAAATCAGTTTTTAGCTTTTTCCTGCCATGCAATTACGAAATCTTACGTTAAATTCGTATGTGTGTTCCATGTGTCTATAAATATAGAAACGCCAGCGCCAAAATATATGAACGTACGAAAAATCGGTCTATTCTGACGATTTGGGCGCCCCTCGTCCGTCTCAAAAGGCAGCAGCAGCAAAAACAGATGAACAGAAAAGACAATAATAACACAAGAACAACAACAAGTTAAGACGAAGCAACAACTGACGGGTTGATTGACTTGAAGGAATTTGAGACAGCCCGGTTCGGCCCGGCCCAACATCTAACAAGCGTCAGCAACAGTCATCCCAAAAGATTCTCCATATCCACATTCGCACATTCATCACATTTCCAGCAGCAGCAGAGGCAACAAGAAACCGCAGCTTCCGTTGCTTATCTGCCGCCTCACGAGATTCTGACCAGGGCCGTCGCCGATTATGAGTTGCGTTTTGTGTAAGTTGCACATATTCAAATATATACATATATAAGTTGTATTTACAAAAGAAAACAATGTGTATTATACACTTTGTATACAATGTATACATGTCGAAGACTGAGAGGAGCTGTCTGGCTTTTGTTTAATTGCACATCAATGCCGACGATGCGCATAAAAATCAAACATAAAAGTCAAATGTGCTGGAATAAGGGCAAAAAAAAAAGAAGATTCAAAGCGCAGATAAATTAATCAAACAAGACAGACCGAGAGACAGACATATGTACACACATAAATAAGTTCATAAATAAAACACGTAATTAAATTGTTGTTAGCACAAAACCAAACACAGTTTGAATTATTAAATTAATTATTGGCTGATTTAAATGGTTTTATTTTCTTTTGTTTCTTTTGTATTTTGGTAATTTTTCCATAAGAAAGTTTCATTAAAAGCCAACTGCGTGTTGTGTGTGCGGGGGGTGGCTGCTGTTTTCCATCAGTCCAGCAGATGACACCCACACATATGGAAATATTGTATTATATATTGCGATTTAAAAAACGATACAAAAAACACACACAAAACATGTGCTGGACAGTTGATTTAGTATATTCATCTTAAAAGACAATTTCATAACAAAATGTAAGACTTAGCATTTTCACAGTACTTGTAAAATGTATTGTAAATGAGATGAAATGTTCTGAAAAAATAATTCTAGTTGGAAAAAAGTTCTTGTCAGAAGTGGGATTCGAACCCACGCCTACAGAGTAGACTGCGACCTGAACGCAGCGCCTTAGACCACTCGGCCATCCTGACTGTTGGCATGAGTGGAGCTAACGCCGATGTACTACTACAGGCTTGACCAAGCGCACTGTTAACTGCAGTGCAGTGGTGTGCTATAAATAATTATCAAGGAAAGGGATTATTTTTGTTCAGGTTGTTAATTTGTGTACTTATATGGGGGATTTAGTTACTTAACTAATAAGTGGTTATTGCATTTTAAGTATATATAATTTAAATGCAATTTAAACTGATTCGATCTGCTGTTTTGTTTTGTATGCATAAATGCCGACAACATTTTATTTGCCTCAAGATAAATCTTATTATGGCAGCGAGAAAATCCTATTATAAAACAAGAGCGAGAGAGACAGAGAAATTAGTCATGAAAGAATATTTACCGATTTGCTTGTAACTAAGCTGAGTATTTTTGGTTTTCTTTTTTTTTGCTGGTTCTTAAGCCTTTGACGCCCTGAAAAGAGTTTTGTATATTCAAAAAATTGAGGTTAACCCGCATTCTGGACACTAATAATGCTGTTTTGGAGGCGTGTCATATTTTCTCTCTCTCATTAAAAGCGGTCGCTTTTGTTTTTGTCGTTGTTGTGTTATTTACATATATTATTTCACTGTGGGATATTTTTGGCTTGACTTTTTTTTATCTTAGCTGGAATATTTTAATGAGTTTCTCGTCACTTGGCGACATTTTCCATTGATTTATGGCTAAGACACAAACAAAAAAGTTCATTAGGCTGCTCAGTTATTCATTTTTTGTCAGTAAAATTGTAACGCTTTCAATTTCCAGTTCAGTTTCCGTTTCGTTGAGAGCACAATCGCATGCATTTGTACTTTGTTAGTGGAAAGAATAGTTGGGCATTGTTCACAAGTACATATTTCTTCAAAGATACGCTTTGACTTTATGCCGACAAGTGTTATTTCTAAATACTATTTATACCCATAAATATGTTTGTGTATGTATTTTTCTGAAAGTAAGTTTCCCGCTATATATAATATTTGCATATGCGCATTTTCCGCTAATTGTTTGTTTATCTAAGGGGGAAAAAACCAAATGGCATAAAAATGTTTTGACATGATGTACAAAAATTATTCCGCATTGCCAATGAACTTTTTGTTTTTTGTTTTCTTTTGGCCTCCAGCGCAAATCTGTTATAAACAAATATTATTTTACTATCAGCGGGAAAGATTCTTCAAAGTTGATAGGTAATCAAACTATTGCGTACTTTTGATTTAAAACCTTGTATCATATGTCATAAAAGATCGCACCGACAAAAAATCAGAAAAAAAAACAAGTAAGCTCAACTAAAAGATACCTTTAACTACCTTTCTTCATCATACAGACGGACAGACAGTCGGGCTGACAGACATACACATACGTGTGCTACCGGGCCCATATTTGTTGATTTGATGTCTCTGGTGTTTCTTAACCGATTTGAATTAAATTTTCATAGATTTTTGTTAATAGTTTCAATCCTCATTTTCAAATTTTTAAAATTCCGGATTATTTGTTAGCGATTCCATCTGTATATCGTAAACCTAAAAAGTTATCGAAAACAAACTTGCTAAGCCTAGGGATGAGAAGAGCTCATATCCAATATATACAGCCTCTAGCTTTTGTAGTTCGTGAGATTGGCGCGTTCTTACATACGGACGAAAGGACGGACATGGCTAAATCGACTCGGCTGTTGATGCTGATTAAGAATAGATATACTTTATGCGGTCAGAGAAGTTTCCTTCTGGCTGTTACATACTTTTCCACAAAACCATTATGCCCTTATTTTTCCATTTCATGGGTTAAGGGTATAGAAAAAGGTGTTTAAGTGGTTTTTCCTATAATCTGTTGTGACAAATGGGTTGGTTATATGAAACTGACACCATTATTACTATAATATCAATACATGTATACCGTATATAATATTGCAATATTCTTCGGCGCATTTGTTTATAAACAAAGCGCACACGATTGACACAATTGTGCTTCGATTTTCAGGGCACGAGCTCAATGCCATTTCGGTTGGGTCAGTTCTGGTATTATGCATAATATAATATTGCTGAGCTTTGCGTAAAAAAAACACAAACAACTGCGTCAACAGAATCAAAATCAAAGCATTTGTCGGACAAGGTTTAAGCTGTATTTTGTTTTTCGAATTTCGTTTTTATCTGTAACCATTAAATGCTTTTATCTAAACATGCGATAAAAAAGGAACAGGTAAAGTTTCAAGCTAAGTTCACACGTACCGCAGATGTTTATAAACACATTTATATATATTGAGAGTCATTTGATAAGCCTGCTAATATATCTGGCGCGTGTAAATGGAGGTATTATAAAGCCCTTTTGGAGCACGTTTAATGCATTTTAATGCGCTGTCAATGGCAAACAGCAACAACAAAGATAAGATTTGTGTGTAGTTCTTTTTATGGCAGGCAGTTAAAGTTTTTTGCTTTTTAATGTGTTGTAAGGGTTATTCAACTTGTAAAGATCACTAATTTGTTAAGCTTTACATATAAAATGCACATAAATATAAAGTGAAACTAATAAATGTAAACATAAAACGAAAAAAATGTTTCTAGTTGGAAAAAAGTTCTTGTCAGAAGTGGGATTCGAACCCACGCCTACAGAGTAGACTGCGACCTGAACGCAGCGCCTTAGACCACTCGGCCATCCTGACTGTTCTTGCCCGAGTGTCAAATGCGCTATACAAGCAACGCGAGTCACAAGAATAACTAAATGATTTGAATTATATTCTTGCTACACTTACAATTTTATTTACGGGCCAATCTGTTCACAATACTCAGATGTTCAGAGGGCATAAATGTGAATCAGTGCTAGAACTAGTTCGAAGAGAAAAAAGCGAGATAGTTCGCGATCCTTGAAGGATTTCATGTGAGCACGTATTATCTGTTCAAAGTAATCCATTCGCTCCATGGTGCATAGACGAAGATTCACCGAAAACCTCGAGTCCAACAGATCCCTGGCCAGATTCGAGAAATCCTCAAGAAAGTGCATAAGCGCGATGTTTCCCTTGGCAATGGCCATATCGCGATGCTTCGCAAAAAGCTCTCGCACCGTATTCTGTTGCAAGTTGCCCTGCATTATCTCCAGCCAGGCCAGCTGCACATATGGATCATGCAAATGGGATGTTCGCAGTACATTTGTCTCCAATATGAAGGGAAAAGTGTTATACAGTACTAAAGTCTTACTCGATTCCGAATATTGTTTAAGAACCGCATTGTTCAATGGATTATTTCGGCACAGAACGAACTTGAGTGAGAATTCTTTCAGTTTCGGTATCTCAATCGTTATTATGTTGGCCAACAGATCGCATAAGAACTGACTCAAACCGTCCATCTTGGTATCCTCTATCACATTCACATACAGCACATGGTAGAAGTGATGTGTTATCCCACAAACACTGAATATAACTGTGCTAAACTTGAAGTTCATTGGACACACATCGAAGCAGAGAAAGCATTCATTATCCACCGCATCCTCCCGAGCACGTTTCCTCAACTGAGCCGTGCGCTTCAAATACTTGTTGATTATATTCTTCTCCTCGAGCGGTTCGGCTCGAATGCTCTCCAGACAGCGATCCTGATCCTGATGTGTTAGCTCCATAAATGAGCGTAGATGTTTGATCTGAAATCGATCCGTGCCTCCGCCCGTTCCCGTGCCCGCGGCCATTGATGGGGTTTTGGTTTTGAGTAGTTAGAAGTCAAAATTAAAACTCAAATAGACATTTTCAGATGGCCTGCTTCGAACTTGACCCACAGCCTGACAAATTGCAAATCAAATGTGACTTGTTTGGTTATGCTTCTAAAATCATTTATCAAGTACCCAATTGACACGCCCCGTCAATAGCCATAATTGCTAAATTGTGCCCAAGTAATATCAGTGATTAATGTTGGCATTTTTTTCAGATTTTTTGTTGTGTTTACTTTTTTATAAAAGATTTAAATGTTTAGTTCTCGCGTTTCTCGCTGTTCGCTTCATTTGCATAATTGCAATTTATTGTAAATCCGTGTGCAAATATGCCAGAAATTTCAGCTAAAACGCTCTGTATGGCCCGCCAAAGGCCGACGACTTTTCACAACGATAACGAAAAGAATCGCAAACTCATTATGCAACTATGTAATAAGTGTGTATATGTTTAGATATCTCCTTCTCGTAGGCCATGTCGCATGTCACATCTGACAATCGAACCTGACACTATCCATCATCTATTTGTGGCAGGCAATCGTTTGACATTCAATCCCTGTTGCAGCCAGCTGACATCGCTGCTAATTAGTTGTCAAATGGCTGGCAATTGATTTGAATACACAAAAACTATACTCGCTGCACCCAATAAGATTGAACAAGACAACAAGCACATCGAATTGAATTACATCTCACAAATTTCATTTAACTGTTGCTCAAGTCAATATCTATTCGTTTGTTAATTAGATATGGCTTAGTTTAAGCTTTAATTGAGTTCAATTTTGTATCGAATTTTGCTTAACATGTTAGATTTTAATTAGTTAAGTTCTACTTAACTGACATTTGATATTCGATACGGCTTAAGACTTTTTTAAGCTGATTTATTACAGCAAAAATTTAAGATTTATTAACTAGTTTTTTGAGTTCTATCAAGTTAAGCTGGAAAATATGCATTGATGCAAAGTAGGCTTAAGCTTTAATTTGAGCTTTAAGCTTGGCCTTCAACCTTTGAAAGCTCCTCCCAACTTTTTTTTAATGTTTTTCTAGAACTCTCAAGGTTAATAGAGTCTGTGCCTGAGAATGATCGACGCACTTTACACACACCAAAAACACAAAAACACAAACAATAAGATACATTTACGTTTCAAAGAATTTAACGTGTGCAATTTAAACTAAAATAGCTGTATATCTATCTCTTTTACTCCCACTACATATATAAATTATATATATATTACAGATTAAACACGGCATTAAATGGCATATGGACTATTATGGCAACTCCCACGCAAGTCACGAAAATTAAGCAACGCAACATCGCGATTTCTCAGTGCCAGAATCTGAGACATAGTCTCAATTTGTCTCTCCATTCCCTTCCTCCTCTTCGCCGTTCCGCGACTCTCAAATTAAAGCCGACCACGTAAAGCTCAAGTTCAAAACGTCGACGACGACAATCAAAACAATAAAAAAGGCAGAAACTAAAGAACAACAAAAAACGTAAATAAAAAAGTCAAAAGCAATAATAAATTAAGTGAGTGTGTCTCTCTGTGTTAGTGTGTGTGTGTGAGTGCTAAAAGAAATAACAGAAAAGGTGTTGGCTGCAGTTGTTGCTTGTGTGTCGCCTTCACTGATTGCCTGCCACAAAGCACAAAAGTGGGTCAGACAGACAGAAAAGACAAAAGAGGGACAACCGAAAAGAAGACGCTGCTGACAGCGAGACAGGGGCACGTCCCAAGGCAATAATGCAGTTTATATAATTCAACAATACCGAAGAAGAAAAAACCACGACAAATTGCAAGTCAACTTGTTGTTTATGGACTTGTTGCTGTTAACTCCCCTTTTCATATCCATCTCAGTTTTCTCTGTGCTTATTTTTATACACCGTTCAGTAATTTTGTGTTTGTTTGTTTATGAAATTATGCAAGTGCAGTGCAGCGTTGAATGAAAAGCCAACAATAACATTAATAAAACACACAAAGAACGCAAACAACAACACGAATTCATTGATAAAAACGAAATTGCGCATACGCCGCTCTCTCGCTCTCGCTCTCGCACTCGCTCTCGATCGTAAACAAAAATGAATTCACCACAGCTGGTGAATACGGCAGCGCAAGCTCACCACACAAGCAGCAGCAGCAGCAGCAGCAGCAACAATAACAATGCCAATGCCAGCATTGCCAACAACAACAACAGCCAACAGGCATCTGCAAATAAGTTTGCGCCTGCACGTAGGCTAGCGGCGAGGCAAACTTTGCGTCTGGCAATACCGAAGCCACAGGGTGATTCAATCACGCTGCCCCATGCCCAAACGAGCAATATTGTGTATAGGCATTCACCTTCCCAACTGCCACCAGCACCGCTTCTAAAGCGTAATTGTAATGGCAATACTGGCCACACTTTTATACCCAAATCTGCATCACCTCTGGAATCACACAAGTTGCCAAATGTTACTCCGACCGGCAGCAATACAACTCCATCGCTGTACAATGGCAGCAGCAGTGGCTGCTCCTCTGCATCCTCCTCCTTTCTGGGCGTACGCAAACCCAGTTTAACACTCAACTCATCGGACATACGCAACAATAATGATTTGTTCGCCTTTGCCAAGGATATGTCACCGGCATTGGAGATGGGTAAGCCTTTCCCCTTTTTGCGCGAAATATTTGTTCTCATTTTGTTTCACTTTATAGATCATTCACATTCGCCTTTGTTCAGCGACATCAATGCAGCCATATCGCCAGCGAATAGCAATGGTTCTCCCACACATCATCATCAGCTGGGCAGATTCTTCAGTCTAAGTCCTTCTAGTATGAGAAGTTACGGAAATGTAAGTACCATAAGTATTTTCTTTAAGTGTATAACTCAATTATAAACTACCTTGAAGCACCGTTCCATACACATTCCACACATTCCATTTCCCTTTTCACTCTACTTACAACCTACAATACCTAATTATAAGCTATTTATAGCAAATTCCCCAAAGGTCAGGTAAATTATAAGTTAAGCTCTCAATTGTAATGCTCTTTCACTCACGTCACACCTACCTCTCCCCGCCTTTCTCCCTCTCTCTCTCACTCTATATTTCTTCTTGATTTTGCATATACTGTTGACCCACAGCGAAAAGCTTTACAAACAAAAGTCCAATCGTCATACTGTCTCCATATAGTATTTAACCATTTATGAAGCTCACACCTCACGCGACTCACAATACAAGGGAAAAAGGGTGCGGAGATGTGAGAGAGTGAGAAAGAAAGAGAGAGGATTGCCGTTGTTTTGACACTCCCCAGTGACTTTCCTCAAACAAAAAAACCGGCTGGCCATATTTTTGCACCATGTTTGAGAGCTCTACGTGGTAAATAGGTAGAAAAAAGAAGAAAAAAAACCGAGCGTCAACTTAATTAATAAATAATGTTTAACACGAACTGAAATAAAAAAAAAAAAAAGGGGGCGCGGGGCTGGAAAGAGAGTAAAGAAACGCAATAACTAACGAGCGGCAAATATGTTTCCCCAGCTACATATAGTATATATAGCTAAAAATATATACAAAAAGGTATTATGAATAATCGGCATTCGGTTAGAACTGTGTGTTTTGATTTTTATTATGGCTCGTGCGACGTTGTTGTCGTCGTTAAGACTTGACTTTTTGTGCGCTACTTTCTAGGGTTAATCAACTTGAAGATGCAATTGCATATAGAGAAGTTATCAGTGATTAGCTTGAGACTTGTATGTGAATATAGATTATAGAAAAACTTTGACGAGAACTGATAATATTGACAACTTTGTTACATTTTAATTAAAAGCAATTCATCATGACCTATTTAATGACTTGGGAAAAGTTGAATTGAGATAAGAAAATGTTTTTGTTTGGAAAGAAAAGTGAACTTCAAGTTGAGAGGGGAAACTAAAAATCAACAAAGCCGAATCGAATAAGCTTTTTCTTGACACCTTGTGAGTTTTTTTTCTTTTTGTAGAACTATTTGACAAGCTCTTCATCGCAAATACAAAACGTGAGCAGTGAGTGCTTCTTGCCTTTTTATCATATAGTCTTTGTTGTTCTTGTTGTTGTTGGAGTTTGTGTATATAGCTACAGGTAAAGACAGCTTTATATAGTATATAGTATAGTATTCAATAGGTTCTAAGCATATTAATACGTTGTGTTTGGCTTTTGACTGTTGTTGTTGTTGTTGAGTTGTTGTGCGAACGAACGAACAGAACAGAACAGAACGAACCGGTACGGCACAAAACCAAAAAATCGATTAGTACGCGAACAAATGTTCGGGCCAAAGGAAGTTAGCGCTGTCGAGAATTGTTGAAATACCGAAAAAAAAAAAACACAGAAAAAAGTAAACACAAACACAAAGTTGCGTTGATGATGACGCCGTCTTTTTTTGTTTTCGCGGCACACAAATACACACACACACAAATAAACAAAAAGCTACTTATACTTATGAACTGACAACGGTTTTTTTGTTGGATTTTTGGTTTTGTTGTGTGTGGCATTTCTGAGGTTTTTGGAAAGAATTCCATTTTCAGTATTTGCCGAATTGAGATGCGTGCCGGTTGCGGTTTTGTTCAATTTAATAAATCTCGTTTCAAATCAATACGTATTAAATATATAATATTTGATTAATCGTTCACCGGAATGTAACAGTGCATTGTGAAACGGAAATATTTGTTCATTGTTTATCTTCGGTTTGGGTTTGGGTGTTAGTGTAGTTAAAACGTTATCATAATCGCTTTGGCGCGTTAATAACAAGAAAACCTGTAGCATGGGCAATCGTTTGAGTGGTTTGTGGTGTAAAAAGACAACAACATTGAATATCAGCAGCGATTCAAAACACCAACACCAACACCAGCAGCAGCTACCAACACAAAAGCAAGAAAAAGCCCAAGATAACAACAATAAATCATTTAAAACAAGAACTAGTGGTGGCAGTGGCAGTGGCACTAGTTTTGGTGGCACCTTTCGCTTTGGCAGCGCACGTCGTGTCTCCAAAGATAAAAAGATAACGAATACAAAAAAAACTCCGCCAAAACTGGCGATATCAACAATTGAACAACAATATCAGGATCTGGTTAAAACTAAACCAGCTGCCACACAGCTGCCAAAAGACGAGAAGACGGCCAAGATGAAGGTTGATAATAATGCTCAATTATTGCCCACTGTCAAGGTGAGTATCCGAAGAAAAAAACTGGAAAAAAAACCCAACTAAACAACAATTTCAAGTCGCATTCATTACGTGTTTCCCGTGTTTGTGTGTATTTTTCAAAAATAAATTTACAATTCGTTGCGCTCGTTACGTAATTATTCGTGGCAACAACAAAAAGATAAACAACACAACTTCAACAATCAAAACAATAACAACAATTATGTGATTTTCAGCTTCTGTGTAGTGTTTTTTTTGTGTTTTTTTATGTTTGGGTGTTTCTCTTTCGCTTAAAACAATAATAAAACATCTAAAATTGTGACGTAGTTCAGGTTCAAGGATAACATTTTTTTTTGATAAGGTCGTTTAGTTTTTATGGGGGGGAGTTGTATTTATATGTATATGTATGTCATTAGCATATGACATCAAGTCAGGAAATTCAACTGTTGCTGTAAAAGGCGGATGTTTATTAATAAACAAATTTGTGTTTTTGTAGAGGTATCAAGTGTGAAGATATCTACATACTATATGCCCAGCTTAGTCATTGAGTTGAGCTTAGATCTAAAATTAATGGATTGCTAATGACATATATGCATAGTATATGCATACATTGTAGCTTTATGGCTTGAAAGGAATACCTCTAATCTTTGACATTTCTATCTGAAAATAAAACTTAAAGCGAATGTCAGTTGAAATATGAGTACATGAAAAGTATAGGAGATTAAAAATGTTATAAAAATGAAATTTGAGAATAAACAACTATATGAGATTAAATTAGTTATAATATACAAGGGCTTTTAGTTTAAGTAAATATTCAATTTAAATGTATTGAAATCTGTTTGAAAAGTATATTGACATAAGTAGATAATAAATCGTACAAAAATCGGTATAAAATTCATTTAATATATATTTTTACCATACAATTTACTAAAAAAGTGAATAAGTGCATTATACACTTAACAAGACGATATCTATAATGCATAAAAGAAAGCCTATCTGACCCCATAAAGTATATAAACTCTTAATCCAGCATTGACATGCCCCTCATTCTTTGTTTCCAAGCAAAGTAGTCTATCAGCTATCGAGGTGAAACTTTTCTTAAAACCTTTCTTTTGCTGCAGTAAAATCTTTTGTTAAAATCATCGAGATCGGACTACTATTGTATGAAACTGTTAAGATCTTTAAGATCTTTAAACAAGATTTTTTTTTTTAAGCGAAAACATGTTGACTTTGTTTCAAGATTTCCTACTTTTTTACAATTTATCTTGAGAACATAAAAATATTCATCAGTTATAAATCAGTTTTCTTGTTTTTCTTATCTACACCTAATTTTCCCACACTATATATCAATAATCAATCACTGCATGATAATCAAAATTTACCAAATCAAGTCTTATCTACAATTTTTGTACATGTTGGTTAAGGTATTTCTGGAATTTCAACCAAAATTAAACACAACATGACCCAATTGTGCATAAATCAAATATCATAAAACGTGTTAAGCACGCTTCGCATATAAATAATGTAAAAATAAAAAGCTGAAAGCAAGCTACACATAAAAATCAATTACGCATGAAAATTCCACACGAAAAAAAGCAACATACTCACGATGATAATGATATAAGAAGAGAGAGACCAACACAGAGAGAGAGAGAGAGAGAGAGAGAGGTAGACTCTCCCACGGATGGCTTGAGTTTAAAGTTATGGGCCTTGGCCTCCGGAGGCTTGTAAGCTAGGCCGACGACGACGCCAATGTGACTCGAGCTTGTATGTTATTGTTGTGTTGTTCTGTTAGATGAAAGCCCCAAATGAGTCAGCCTGCAAAACCTTTCATATTGGCCTGCTGCATGCGGACTGACTGTCTCCCCGAAGCGAGACTTGATACACGAGCTGCGATGAGTCAGCAGCGGCAGCAATTTAAAGTTAGGCGAAAGTCATTCATTCTCATTCTCATTCATGCCGTAGATAACCAGATACCAGATACAAGATACACAAAACACAACACAACAACCAGTGCGTGTGTGTAATTGAAGACACATTTGTTTTGCATCAGTTGCATGAATCAGCGCAGGAAAAAAGTATCTGAATTAAATTGAGCTAAAAATTTTGGATCATTTAACCATTTATTGATGCTAATCACTTGGTTGTTGGCCAACAAAGTTAAAAGAGCTGCTGCTGACACATTAGTGACTAATTCAGTTTTAGAGAAAAAAATATAGGCGGATGCTGCCTCTGGCCTCATTTCACTTGAAAAGCGAAAGTATCATGAAGAGACGACAGACAGATGGGTTAGCTTAAGTAAATTATGATAAATTAGCCTCATTTATTTTCACATGAATTCCGAATTCGAATTCTCATCTCGTGATTCTTTTTAACGTTAACTAATTGCATAACAAATTGTATAATTAGTAATTAGTGTTGTGTTGTGATTATATTAAGTAAATCTGCTTCCTATAATAACTCAATTAAGTTGTGAGAATATGCAGCGCATTGGCCACGCTATCAATTGACCTTCCTCCGCTCCGCTCTGCTCTTAAGCAGTTCAACAACATTCGAACATTGTATCTGACAGATACACTTGAGCCAGTCTGCGTGTGTGTGGGTGGCGCCACCATTAGCAGCAGCAGCAACAACAGCATTAACCACAAGCGGTTCATGGCAGCGCTGCCTTGTAACCAAAACCAGACGCATAAACATACAAATACAAAAAATTCCAAATGTTTTTGAAAAACACGCAAAATAATTAGGCTAATTTTCAGATGCTTTTGTTTTTTTCGCTCACTTTAAAATTTCCTGGAAACATTAACGTTTTCAACTCAAAATTTTGCACACTGAAATGTTTAGTAAACAAAAAAAAACGAGTAATTAAAGAACAACGAATGTTTTGCACGTGTTCAAAAAGATTTCAAATTCAATTTCAATCATTGAACCAAACCAAAAACCGAAACCTGTCCATTTGCCAATCAACAATATTAAAGCATTTGTTTATTTGGTTTTGCGGGTTAAAAAAAGTACAAAAGCAAGGTAAACTAATGAGAATATTGTTTATACAAAAATCGCATTCGTTGTTTTTTAAGTACAAAATTGAAGAAATAACAAGCAAACTTCAAAGTTCAACACAAAAAAGACGCTGTGCTAATTTTAAGATGTAAAACTTCCCCTTTGCCAAAATGCATTGAGGCAAAAAATAAATGCGCCAAAAAGCAAATAAATCTTCAAGCAATCCCAACGCAAGCAAGACAGAGACGAAGAGAGTGAGAGAACCATGCACATGCTCTCTCGATCGCATTTCGCTCGCTCTCTTAGGCGATCTGGCAACTCTAAAAGTCACTTTGAACCTGCGCTGAGCAACTCGAATTCGTTCAGTCTTGTGTCGAACACTCAACGGTTTAGTACAGAGAGCGCAATCGAAGACAACGACGCGATTTTTGTTTAAATCACTATAAAACAAAAAAAATCATATATATTAAAAATAAAACAAAACGCACACATACATACATATATATATAATATTCGTTACGAGAGATAAAAGCATTAAATAATATTGTGAAATATGTGAAGAATGCTCGAAATAAAACAAAAGCAACAACAACAAAGTGATTTCTGTGCGTAAAACTAGGCAAATATTACGAACATAAATTATGCGACAAAATACAAAATACAAAAATAAACACAATAAACAGACTCAGACACAAATTTAGCAGGAAAATCTTGTATTTATTGTTACAATTTGTGACGTGCACAGAAAATTTTCGTTTTTGAAAACATATAATGTGCTAATTTCAGTTTGAAAGCCTTAGAGATCGACCCCGACTATTTCTTTCGTGTAAAATAATATAAAACATTCGCGCATACATCTACATAATTTGACTTTAATGTCTGCTTTTAAAATAACCAATAAAACCAGTTCCCAAGAAAAAACACAAAAACAAATGGGGAGAACTGAAAATTAAAGCCAATTGCGTAGGCAATTTTGAATGTTCGAAGCCAAAATCAATCAGAAGACGCCTAAACTGAAGTCGCTAAACGCGTTTATCACTGGCTAACCCAAAGACACACAAAGCATGCAAGAGAAAGAGTGTGAAGAGGATTGGGAGAGGGGGAAATGGAGGTTATGCAAACGGTTAACGCCTTGCATTTGGCCAAGCGGAAATTCATTAGCCAGTTGTTGTTTTAAAACTTGCATGCCACAACAGCTTTTGACAATGCAAACGGAAGTGAGCAACAACAACAACAAAACGGCACGTGGGCAAACAAGGGTTGGGGGGAGATATACATGTACATTGATACATGAGAATGTGGGTTGAACTGGCTGAACTTGTGGCAAGTAAAAATGTCAAGGCAACTTACACACAGACACACACACGTACATGTGTCATAATCAGCAAGTTTAAGACATTCAATAATGTATCTACCAGATACATTTGTCGTCAACGCATAAACAACAACAAAACCAGTTCTTCTCTGGCATCTTTTACTCCTCTTTCTTGTTGTTGTTGTTGGTGTGTAAGCCTTTCTTATTGTTTGAAATATCTTTTGGTTAACGGTTGCTTATTTCGTTTGTTGTTGTTTTTTCTGAGTGGAAGATCTTTCAATTCATTTCATGCTCGTTACTTATCTTTTCGACGAAAGAAAGAGAGCGAAAGAGAAACAGAGAGAGATAAAGAAACCAGATGTGCCATAATTGTTTATAACAATAACTTTTAGTTTATGCATTCAGACATTCAGTAGAAATTGGGGGATTTTTTTGCTGTTTTTGTTGTATGCCTGGCAAATAGATGATTATGATTATGAGTATTATTATCGATTTCGGGGAAAAAAGTGGCATGCCTTCTGGCATGCTAATTGTTTTGAGTCTGAATAATGTTTTTGTTTTTGCGGCATGGAAAATAACAACAATTTTCTTTGTTTTTGGCCCAGCAGCAGTTTGCAAAATGCCTACGAATCGACAAAAGAAAGTGTTTTGAAAAACCGAAATCAACAAATACAGAAAAAAACGTAAATATCCATTAAAGAAAAGAAACAAAACAACAACAACAAGTGAACTGTTTTGAACAGTTTAAGTGTTTTTAAGTGTTAACTAACAATAAACAATGGTTGTGACCACAACACGAAGTCCGCTGCTGGCGCAAACGCAGCCCAAGAATGCAACAACAAGCGGCAGCCATACGGCTGGAATGCGATCCCGTTTGATATTTCCACGACAACATTATCAGGTAATGAAAACCACACCGCCCCCCACCCTTACTCAGCATAATATCAGAATCTATTAAAGAAAAAACCATTTCAATTGAATAGAAACAATAAAGGGTTTGAAAATGATGCACTTGGAGAAAAAAGTTTCAGTTTATTAAGAAGATTTATTTCTTAATAAAACAATATATTATAATAGTGATAAATAACTACACTTAAAGTTTCTCACACAGCAAGAATCTCATTCTTTGACCTTCTCAACTCGTTTTTGTTTATTTTTTTTTTGAGTGTAACTAAACGTCGTTCATTAACCCCAAGGCGCCGCTGCAAATGACTTAAGCAGACAACAACAAAAAGAACAACAATAAGATCGACGCCGCCTAACAGTTCTCTAGCCTTAGCTCAGGGCTACTACAAAACAACAAGTGAAAGGCAGACTGAAAACAAGAAAAAATAAATACTCAACTTTATGATTATTATGTTGTTCAATTCTGTTTGTGTGAGTGTGTGTGCGTAAGTGCGACGTTTTTCGACCCTTGGGCCCAGACACCAAGCAATCAACTCAGACAATGCAGCCGTCATCTCAAAATGCACTTTGTTTCTTATATATTTTATGGCAAACTTCTTTGGAAATGTGCAACAGGGAAGATCGTAAAGATCTTAAAGGAAATCGAGATCTGATCTATCAAATGTTATAGCTTAATCAAATCGAAAGATTATTATTTACATTTCTAGTCGCTACATTGAAACTGCATTTAAAGTTTTTTGTTGGAACTCATTAAAGTACTCTAAAAAAGTGTTTGAAAATACTTAATTTGAATGATTTTGATGAAAATATATACAAAAGTATTCTGGCTTGTTGCCAACACTCAATCATTTCAAATTCTCTAAAACAATTGAAGGCAACTATTATTTTAATTGCGAGTTTTCTCGCTAAATTCCAGCTAGTAAATGCAAACTGCAGTTGGCCATAAATTTGTTTGTTTTGAGTAACGTGCTCAGAACTTTAATGATATCTTAACTATTTAACGATTCAGAATTGAAACGCAATTTGGTATAGTCATGGAATAAACATTCTTCTTTTTTGGCAATTCTTGTTTTCAGTCAGCCAGGCAAACTTGTAGCTTTTAGTTTCTCATTTGCATGTTGTGTCCAACTTTTGGCTGTATTTGTATTTGTATTTGTATGTATTTATGTATATTTTATATTGCAAATGCAAATTTCTGAATAAAAGCTATTAAAAAAAGGCCGGCACATAAATTAACCAAATGTTATTTTTGTTTATAATCAATTTCATGTTGTTTTTGTTTATTATGGGGTGCCGCCCCCCTTCCTACACCCAATCGGGTCGGCGAGATCGCGAAGACTGTCAGATAAATGCGTCAACTGCAAGCTGAAGTGAAAAGAGAGAGAAGTTCCCCCTAAAGTTGAGTTAGTTTGCGAAAACCATCTGTTAATTTGCACTCTCGACCTGTTTCAAGTTTTTTCTTTCCCTTCCCACTCCTTCACCTCCTTCAACGACACTTAACCATATACGTATTGCTTTGCCTTTTTCTGCCGATCTTGCTACGTTCGTCAGTCGCCGCAATTTTCTTTTTACTATTTGTTTCTGTTCAGTGCTGTGCTGTTCGTTTCTCCAATGCGACGGAATATAGTATAAAACCGCCATATAGTACAGACATACATACGTACATAATTTGATTTCCAGAACGTGCCTGCCTCACTTGGGGGCTGGGACTCGCAATCCGCCGTCGTCGTCGTCGTCGTCGTCGTCGCTGTTGATGTTGACGTCAATGGCAAACGGCGTTGCGGTTGTTTCTATGTGCGAGTGAATTTTTGTGCGTCTGGAAAGTGTAGGGGAACCGAGATAGTCCGTCCAGTTAGTCAGTCAGTCAGTTAGTGGAAACTATTTGAAGAATTGCTCTTTGAATGGTTTTAGCCTTGATGCTAAATATATAACATCAATCTTTTAAAACTTTCAAATTGCGTTTTTGGATTGTTATTGCTTCTTATCTTAAGTGAAGATTTGAATGCGAGTAGATATTTATTTCAAGTTGTGTAACATCAAAGATCAACCTGCTGCCATTTGACTATTATAAATGAATGAATGAACTCAATTAAGATAAACTAGATGTTAAACCGGCTTGTCTACACATTACATACTCGTTCCACTCAAACTGACAGCTCATTTTAATTAAAATCCCCACCATTCAAACTGCAACGGCCACCAAACCGACCGAAAGTCCGACGCAAGTGCGAACACCATAATGCGATAATGCCAGCCAGAGGCAATTAAAGGCGCCCCCGAACCCCAGCAGCAGCAGCCGCAACAATTTCATAATGCACAAAAATGAATGTGCGAGCGGGTGCGATAGAATTATACAATAACAACAAGAGCAACAAGTATGAAAAAAGCTCAATGCTCACTGCTCAATGCCTGCCTGCCTGCTGGCAACGCCATGCACACTGCATGCAGTGTTTAAAAGCGTCGCAATGGTAAAAGCGCTAAACATGCTTGGCTTTGCGTCTGTTGTTATTGTTCTTACTCTGCTTGCTGGCTGTTGTTGTTTGAGGTAGGCAGGCAGCCGGGCAGCCAAAACACAAACAAGTTTCACCGCTCTCTAACTCTCTCTCTCTCTCTTTGTTTGTTTAATCGCTCTCTGTGCTTGCGCGCCCTGTGAGATGTTTTGTGCTTTTCATTCATTTTTCGTTTCAGTTGTGTTCGTCGCTTCCGCGCGTGCAAAAGCTGAAAATCTTAAAAACCGCGTGCACAACGCAAAGCGCACGCGATTTCGCTGCGGTTTTCAAACGGCGCGATCTTTTTTGTTTGTAAAGAAAGTGTGAAAAATTAGCGTGTGCGTAAATACATATACAAAAATGATTTTTCCCCTGATAGACGCACAAAAAAACGTATTAAAATCATAAACAAAAACCGAACATAATAAATAAAAAAAAAATAAAGGTAAATAAAATAGTTCTAGACACATTAAAAAAAAAGTCGAATACAAAACATAAAATGTTTGCCATTTGTTTATAGTAAAGCGTTGGCGCTGGTGGTTCCCGTTGTTTCATATTGTTGTGTTTTGCTATTAGATCGCACTCGATTCTGTTGTCTCTGATTAGCATTGTATGTACTCTGTATATGTGTGTGTGTGTGTGCATAGGAAATGGCAAGCAAAATACACAGATGTATCTCATAGATAGTTTTTTTTTTGGTTCGGTTCATGCTCGATTGCTTTGATTTTGCATCGTAATACAATTTCAGCCTTTTATACTTACTTTATTTATCGACTATTTGGCACTTTAAACTATTGTTCTAACAGAATTCCGAACCTAGAACTCAGAACCCAGACCTCAAACCCGTACAAACACGGGTGACGTCCAAGTCCATTGATGAACCGGTTTTATGGATTGTTTTTTTGTTTCTAGTTTCTACTTTGTTGTTTTAAAACTTAACCCTCTTAAACACACACACACGCTTAGCAACTGTATTGAATGTTCCAATTTTTCCATTCTTTATTTTTGGTTTTCCTACTGTTTATTTATGGCTTATCTTTGGCAGCTGTTATCAATGGCACACACACACACACACATACTTGGTTACTTCAGTTGTTGACTGCAACCTGACCCAGCTTGGCGCCAAAAGGCGAAAAAAAACACGCTTTGTGTCAAGGGCTAACTGCGTCATAGAGCTAAGGGTGGTGCAAGAACAACCTTAAACAAAAACAACTGAAACATAATTCATTAGGTTTATTCGGTTTTCGCTGTTTTCGTGTTTTTTTGGCAACACCCACATATTGAGCTTGCTAAATGCAACGTCAAATTGCAAATGCATTCAAAATTAATCTACGGCTAATGAGACACAATTCGGCTAACAGTTGTTGTGGCAACTAATTGGCAAAGACAAGAAGACAACCGCAACGCCGCAATACCGCAACGTTGCAACCGCACCGCAACACACACAAACACACACACACACATACGTAGTCATCGGCACAGATTGCAGCTGTTTCACAACCAAGCACAATGGCAATGGCATTGACCTTGAACCCATCCTATACCCATACCCATGTATTCGCATTCAATTCTAACTCAACTACAAATTATATGCACCGCCGGCAAACGGGGCGTATGTGCAATGTGCCCAGACATATTGTATTTACAGTTTTTCACGATTATCTATTAAACTGTCGAGTAAGCTGTTTGTTGTTGTTGTTGCTGTTGACTTTTAGCCCTTTTTGCTGCTGGAGCGGAAATGCTTTCAAGTCGAATGTCATATTTATTTAGCATTTTTCACACTGTCTGCCTCGCCTCAAGGTGGGTGAACATGATGTTACCTAAATTAAATAACGTCAAGTTGCAAGGTGTTTCTTTCTACAGTGGGCCTTAAAAGATTGAACCGAGATAAATGTGACCTTAAGCCAGTTATTTCGCAATGTGGTGTATAAAAGTCTAAAGTCTAGATATCTAAACTAAACTTTTTTTTATTATCTAAAGAACTTATTGTTTTAAGGATTAGTTTGATGACAACTTTGAAGTAAAGAACTTAACAAAAAATGCTAGTTAAGTATTTTTTACACAGAGCGAATTATTTAAGGAATTTTCATTCAAAAATGTAAGATTCAAATTTGCTTTTAACTAAGAATGAATAGATTTTCGAGTAGAATTTTAGTTTTGACTTGATTTAAGACATGTTTTACTGGAGTGAAGTAAAGTTTTACTTAGTTCAAGTCAATTTTATCTTGATTAATATCATTATCTCTTATTTTAAGACCATTTGTTTTGTAAGCAGTTTGGATATTAAGCATTACAGTGATTTCAAATTCTGTTTAACTTAAAAAAACATTGAAAAAAACTATAACAAAACCATTTTATCTTTCTCAATATAAAAGAAAGTATTGTTTCTTCTTATCTACCACAGTTCGCCTAAGTCTACTTAATACTTGTTCGGTTTTTCCCATAAAACCTTATATGGCAACTTACCTAACAGTTCAATTTATGTACATATATCATATACAATTTCACAAGTTAACTCAATTGATTCAGTATTCACCTTTAACAAACCCACACAGATCGAACCCAGCCGAACTTAATCCTAACCAAGTGCAACACAGTTTCTCTTATTGTTGCTGTCTCTTTTTCACACTTGTTTAGCCCACGCTTTGGTTTTTGTTTTGTTTTTTTTTAGCGATATGGCAACCTATTTCGTATTCACTTTTCGTTTTTGCAATTTGCATTTGCATTTGAAAAATTGCGTCTAGAACAATAAACTTGCCTCATACGCAAAAATCACCAATAAACAATGTTTTGTCATTCATTAGGGGGCGTTGTTAGTGGGCGTGGCAACACACCAGAACCACAGGCTACCACATAAAACAATAATGAAACGCAAATAAAACATTAAAGCATTTTATGGCCCAGCGCGCTATCTGCAAGAGACACAAATAATTGTCACGAATACATTAAAAATCACTCAACCGTTGTTGTCTCGTGTGCCATTTTTTCATTGTTGTTCTTTTTGTTGTTGTTAAATTTTTGTGCAAAAACGAAATGTGTCTCTATTCAAGGCAGTTGAACTCCCCTCTCCCTCTCGCATTCCAAAAATGTTTGCAGAGTTAATTTAAATCGCATAAAAAGCACATTAAAAAAAAAAACTAGATCCAGTTATGTTATTAACAATTTGTTTTGTTTATAGTTGTTGCTTTTATGTTAATTGATTAATTTGATAATTATTTAATGAAATTCTAGACGCAAATTGAAATCGAAACCTTGAAATACTTTTTGGCTTAATGGAGTTTGGGTTAATCCCCGAAACTATCTTAAAAAGAAAATATCTAACAAGGTTTTCTTGAGCTTTATTGAAATGTTATAATAGGATCATTAAACGCTTTCCCCTTAAAAGCTATTCGCCATTTGACAAATGCATATTTGATTAATTTTTGTGTTTTAACATATTAATAATAAAGATCTCTCACTTAAATTAATAATTTATGCAAATGCTTTTGACTCAAAGCGACAGCTTAAATTTAGTCAGATTTTTTAGCTGATTTGTCAAATGACGATGCGAACAAAAACAAAAAAAAACACCAAATAATAATAATGTTGATAATGTTGATAATACCGGTAGCCAGTCGACCCTGAGGTGCTATTGTGGGGCATTATAATCGTGTGTATATACCAAATTAATAACTTTAAAGAAAAAAGCTGTAAACTGTCAAATTGGAACTCTAAGCGCATGTAAATTAGTCAACAAAAAAATCATAAAAAATAATGATCATCGCATACCAAAAACTGCATTAAAAATTCAGTTTTGACTGTCTTCAACGATTTCTTGGAAATGCGAAAGGAATTTTATTTAACGAAACGATTCGAGTTCAATTTGAATGGTGTCTGCTGTGTTTGTTTGAGGAGGGGGCGCGGCGGGTTGGTGCAGTCAAAACAAACAATTAAACGCGCATAAAAATACCAAGAAAACTAAAGAAACAGAAACAGCTCCCAAAATTTATTGGTCGTGTGTGAGACAGGTTAAAAGTTCAAGAAACTTTTCATTAGTTTAACATGCAAAGTGCGCCCAAAAACCCAAAAACAAAAACAACAAGAACAACAGCAAAAGGAAGACGAAGGTCGGTTAATTAGATTCTCAGGTGCTGGCTGAGTTGGCGGTTGGATTTAAGGCAAAAACAACACCCAACTGCGTCCAAAAGGCGCCATTGCCACTGGCTATGAGCAAATCGCGTGTCACATTTAAACCAAACTGCCGCACCCAGTAACGAATCCGAGAACGTGTGTATGTGTGAGTGTGTGAAATATGGAGCGCGCGTGGCATGCCACCATAAGCACACACACACACATACAAAGTGACGTTGCGACCATCATCGCCGTTGGTAGCACACAAAATCCGGCTAAAATCAATAAAATAAACGCAAACACTTAAGCCATGCTCAGACGGCCAACAAAATGAATCACAGACTTACTTTAAGGTTATTCCACAGATTTCCACCGAATTCAATGCGTTCTGAACTTCCAAACTAGGCGGGCAGCAGCAAAAAAGTCCACTTGTAGCGATTTGCCAAAACAAATAAGATGCGTCAATATTTGCAAAAAAAAACAGTTGAAGCTGCCCACGCAGCTGCTAATTGAGGCGTGACTCTCAAACTTTGCAAACTGTGCTACTGTATATAAATAGAATGGCACAACTTTGTTGCCCGTAGAAAAACCAATTTGCAATTTAAAGCAGTTACATGTAATTTATTACATTGATTGTGAACTCCTTACTCGCTATATACACTTAAATAACAAACGGAACAAAACAAAAATACATAAACATTTGCAATTGCACTGCGTTCAAAATAATACTAAATAAGATAAATGTAACTCAATAGAAGAGGTTGTGCATATATCACATATATATAAGTAAAATGGAACAAAACCACACACATCCACACACACACACACAAATGATAATAAAAACACATATATAGTAAGTACATAATCAGATAACATATATAAATTAGGAGGCAATTATAAACTGATGCAAGTACATTTCTTTGTATATAGGTTAGAATTGGTATATATCGATATATCACACACATTCTATACGACTAACACACACACACACACACAAACATCCAAGTTTAGTAGTAGTTGTCTTTAGTTCCTTTATGCTTTGATCTTGCGACCCAACTTGGTCACCGCATACTTGTTGCCATCCCGTCCAGTTGAGTTGCTGCCATGCGAACTTCCACTATGATGACTCTTATGCTTGCCAATGCCATTGCTCTTGGAGCGCGTCTCAAAAAGCACATCCGAATCTGTTTCCGATTCGGTAAGCGAAGTGTTGCGAGAATCTAAAAAGAATAGAAAAGTTGTAGACATTTGGAATCTTAATTTCATACTTGTACTTACAATTCGCTGCCTCCTCATCCTGTGTGCCGATGAGTGCATACTTTTGCACCTTTTGACGCATGCGCGGCTTCTTTGTTTGACGGCAGGCACAGGCGATGCCCCAAAAGATGCCGGACAGCAATAAACAGCCGGAAATAACGCCCACAAACACATACAATATGGACCAATCTGTAAAGAATAAAAAGTTGGGAATTGAATTCAAAAAGTAGTTAGTTCTTATAGCTACCGCAGTTGGCCTCATCGTTGGCAAAAAAGTAACTGGCTGAGGGCATCCAGAATGCCTCACAGACGCAAGCTCTCGTCGAGGGATTGCAGCGGCCATGTCCAGAGCAATTATTCTGACACACTGTGGTGCGAATGTCTACATACAGTGCGCCCAGTATGGATGCATCCTTTTGCAACTTGGCACGCAGCATTCGCTCCACATGCAGTCCATCGACAGGCTTTGATTGTCCTCCCTTTGCAGCGCCATTTGCCATCACATAAAAGACCAACACAGCCGCCTCCGTGTGTAGGTCCTGTTTAAGCTCTCGAATTTGTATTTTGTTATCATCACCCAGCAGCAACTGCAGCTTCTGGACGGTTGAATCCAATTCACTCTTGGTTATGACCGATATACCCATGGGCAAAGTCATTTGCACTAGATACATCAGCATTGGATCGGCATGCACATTAATGCTAACAGTATCCGTGCCAGTTAATCCCTGGTCATCGCTTACAGTCAACTTGAAGACATAGCGACCCTGCATTACATTGCTGAGCTGTAAGGAAAAGGGACATATATGAATATGTTCTTCATAAGAAGAGTATACCTTTCACTTACAATCATTATGGACTGCTTGTCGGTGTCGCCAATGATGACACCAGCTGCTTGACTGTTGTCCTCACGTGTCCACACGTATTTCACCACTGCCAAATCATCCGAAGACTGTGAGCCATTCAGATATATAGCTGACACGGGCAATGTGATGGTCCTATCTCCGCCAGCATTTGCAATAGGTGCCGCATTGCGTTCTAATAGTTAAATATCGTAATTAGCGGATGTTTAAGATCTTTAAGTGGTACTTACCCTGCACAATCTTCACCCAGGTGCTATCTGCTGCGGTATTGTTATTCTCATCAGAGACGCTCAACTGGAACTCATATAGCCCCAAAGTAAGGCTGGTTGCATTGGCAATCTATAAAAGTTGGATGAGATAAGATTTTACTTTGAAGTACTTGTTTTTTTGGGGAAACTTACAGAAGTGTTTGATTGGAGTATAACGGCATTGTTGGGGCCGCTTAACTGTTTCCATTGATAACTTTTGATGCCAATGTCATCTTTCGATTCGGAGCCATTTAAAGTTACCCAATTGACGGGTAAGCTAGTTGTCTAAAGGAACAAGAATAATGGCATTAATATACATCATTGATTTGTATTCTTCATCAACTTACCGAGTTGGCACCCGCTTTCGCTGTGGGTGGTGAATTGGTGGGTGGCTTAACAAACACATGAACCTTGGCGGTGCTCGATTGTTTGCTGCCATCGGTAACTTTCAAGACGAACGTATACATGCCCTCCTCCAGATTGGACAACTGTACATATGGAGTTCTGGTGTTCTGCATATCAACTGCCTTGGCCTCATCGCTGGCATCCTTGGTCCACTCCCATTCAACGATTTCATGATCATCAGAACTGGCTGTGCCATTGAGGGTAACATTATTATTGGGCAGATATAAAATTACAGCATCTCCAGCATTCGCCACTGGCGCATAGTCTGTCTCCTTGAGCACCGCAATGGTTGCAGTTGTGGAGTTGGTCACATTATTTGAATCCGTTACGGTTAGCTTGAAGGTGTAGTTGCCCGGCGAGGTGAGATCCAGTTGAAGGGTATTTACCTCCGGTAACTGGGGCTGATAGCCAATTGGTCCCGAGATGACCTCCCAGTGCCAGTTAATGATCTTGTCGTCATCGGTGCTGGTGCTGCCATCAAGCACTGCATTTGAGGTGGGTTGTCGTATGATTTGCTCCCTGGGTGAAATCACAACCTGAGGTGCCCGGTTGATGCGTCTCTCCGGCAGCACTGTTACATTGGCTGCCGCCTCGCCAAATGTGCCATTGTCACCGGTAACAGTCACTTTGAACGTGTAGAGGCCTTCGGAGAGATTGGAGAGCTTCACCTTTGACTTGCTCTGATCAGAAATGGTGCCATTCATGGGTCCTTTAGGTTGCGATATAAGCGTCCAGAGATATTTGTATTTGGTACCGCTTGTTTCCTCTTCGGGAACAGTAAATGCTGCCAGTGTTACCTCCTGTTCCGGCAGCTGCACCTCCTTCGACATAACCGATACGGTTATTTTGTTAGCTTCTTGTTTGGATGCCGGCAGCACAAGATCTGGCGCAACCTCACTGCCCGCAGCTTCTTGAGTTGCCTCGGCCGGTGCTTCAATGCTAGGTAAATAGGAGGTATATGGCACGGCGGGCATCACACATTTGTGCTGTTTGTTGCGTATGAATCCATGCTTGCAGCTGCACAAACCTGTTACAGCGTTCGCTTGAAGCGGCACACACTGCTCCTGCGGCGGGCATGGTGTGTCCAGATCGCACGCGATGAATTTTGCATTGTTCGGCAGCTCGGCGCCGCCATAGTAGCTAAGATCCTCATCGTTGTCTTCAGGTTGCTGAAGCAGCAGCTGCTTCATGCGCTTCTCCGCCAGGGGGAAGTCATCATCATCATAGGCTAGGTTGGTATCCTGCAAGGGTAAAACATTAGCTTTACTGTTGCTGTAAGTGATCCGTCTGGGACTCACCTGAAATGGCAATCTTCGTGGCTGCTTCCAAAAGTTGAGCTCCGATTCGTAGGGCAATATTTCGGCATTCGGCTTGGTGGCCTTGATCAGCTGCGCCCATGTCTCTTTTTGATCGCTGGCCTTTGGATTGACCAGCACCATTTGAACTTTATCGTTTTCCCGCTCCCGCGATAATGGTTTGGGTAAACAGCCCTCATTGGTGTTGCAGTAGATGTGATAGCATTTGCGCTTAAAGACCAAAACAACGTTACACGCACTTTGATTTTGTGACTGAGATTGCTCACAACACGCCTCGAGGCAGCTCCATAGATAGGTTTCCTCATCCAGGACTTGACCCTCATCCGGTTTGTACTCTTTAAAGACACCCGCCTGCTGCTCGTCCCGCGGCGTCGCATTCTCAAAAACATGGCGCAACATTCGCGAACAAATCGGCATTTGTTTACCATTTATCGTTGCCGTCAGCTCTTGTTGTTGTTTACTGCCCGTAGATAAAAGAGCATTTTGCGTTGTTGTTATCCCCGGTCCCCCCACTCCAGCACTAATTACCGTTCCAGTCATGACGTCGCCTGCTGCGTATTTTGCTGACGCCATCCAGAGCCAGATACACAGCACAGTATGTTTTGCGAGGCTTGGACGTGCCATTTCGCTTTTGTACGGCGTTGAAAACTACTTTGGTTTAACTTTGAGCCGCCTTTGTGCACTTTTTCCACTTTAATTTGCATAAATTAATACATTTTTACTTGGTACTGGTGAAGGGCTCAATCGCAATGTGAACAGTGTGGCAGAAACTACAACTTACAAAAATACCAAAAAAAAAAAACACACATTGGAACAGCTGTTTAGTTTGAAGGCAACTCTGCGCACGCAAACAGTGCTGTAAACTACCATCGTGGCAATGTACGTTAAATTTTGAAGCTTACACAAGAGAAAAAAGCTTTTGCCGCAGACAGTTACCGCGCTTTCTTTGCGTGATTATGGGTTTTTTTATGGTCTGACCGCTAATAAAAAAAATACTTAAGTAAAATCGAAACGCAATTATATAATTTACATATCGACGCATGAAATTGCAAATATTGATTCAAAGAACACAATTAGAGGCAAAACCCAGTCGCGTGCGCCCACACACACATACAGAATAACAATAACAATTAAATTTGCACGTCGTCTGTGCGCTGAGAAACGAGCTCAAGTAGCACACAACAACAATAACAACCATAACAAGAATAACAGAGTGACGCCCACACTTAAATGGAATTTTAATCAAAGGCACACAACACACAATATTAATTATGTACATGCGAAACAAATCGCACAACTGACAACGGGTTATTTATCTAACATTTTGTCGATACTAAATCAAAGTAAAGCTATTATGTAAATAAAGCAATCGCAAAATGCATGGTAACAAATTATCATAATAAAAACAATGAAACACAAATCGATAAATAAACTTTAAAACTGTTGTATTGTCTAAAAATGTTTGTTTGTTTCTATTTTATATCTTGCGTTAAATTATAATTAAATAGTTTGAGAGCCACTTTACAAAAGCTTTAAGTGTTTGCTAAAAAGATAATTTCAAATGTTTAATTTGAACATTTTCAACAGTCTCGTCATTGCCCAAATGCAAATGATATTATCTCTTTATGACATAAATTCTCTATTGACATATATTATACGTATTCATAAGAAAGATCTCGTTGACCATATAAGGCAATTCTAAAAGTAAATTCCTAAAGTTAGTTACTGATAACGAGTTTTTGCTTGTTTATTTTCAGATGACAGACTTCTCGGATAGTTCACAGAGTGGAATGCTTAGTCCAGCAACGACGCTCATTGAAAGTTTCAATAAGAAAAGTGGTTCGGGAACGAACACACCTCTGCCCCTGCCCCATACCAGTTCCAACAGCAATATGTTGTGCACAACAACAACGCCCACACTCAATGGCACAACAAATGGCGGCGGCGGCAGTGCGTGTGGAGGAGCCGTTGGAGCGGGTCCACCAACAGCAACAACAACAACAACAGTTGCCGGCTTGGGCGGACGACAAATCAATACAAGTTCGAGTTCTAGCAGTAGCCTTAAGGAAACCTCACTTCAGTCCACATCCACATCACAGCAGGTACGAAATACTCAGACAGATACGTATTCATAAATCTAACATTACACATACGCAATGTTTTCAATTGGCTAATTATTGATAGACTCGAGTATGTAGATAATTTATGAAGCAAATAGGCATTTGATAATTGATATGAGGTGACAGCCTTTGATCAGCTCATGAACATTATCAAATGCATCTATTTTTAAACACTTACTTAAGCCGAAAAAATGTAAAACCTATAATATATGAAATGAATCTAAACGACAAGCCCTTACCCCCACCATTTCCCTTTTCTGCTGATAAGCAACTGTTCCCTTTTCCGTTTTCCTCACCCCCCAACCATACAAAACACACAGAAAACAAGCTAAAAGGTTAACAGTTCCGATAGGGAAACAGTTGGTCATCGAAGTCTGATTAGATTATGTCTGATATATTATATTGCTGATTGGCGTCGCCACGGCTGCTGTGTATAGAAATCAATTAATGTGTTCGTGTATGTGTGTGCCGATTATTTCTTGAATATTTTAGCTACATTTTGTATTGAATTCGCTTTTGTATTGATTGATCAAAACCATAAACATTAATTGCCCACAGCCAGTTTATAAACATTCAAATTTATTGTTTCTTGGTTTTGTTTTATGTTTCTCGTTTATTTCTATTTTTTCTGTTTTTAAAACGTGCCGCTTGCCTCAATTCTGGTAAACAACGCGTTACGAATCAGTGAAATTTCCCACAATGAAAGATACTTTTATTTTTATGTCTTCAGACTGAGATAAGATTGTTTTGGCGGCATTTGCATGTCATATTTAGTTCCGTCGTGTGATAAGCGATTTCAACCTTTAGAATATATAATAACAAACTTAACTGACAAGTGTGCCAGTTGTTGTTGTTGTTGTTGCTGTTATAGCTTATCTTTATCAAGTGTTAGATACTTTGCATTGAATCACTTGCCTCCAAAATAGTCGCTTACATAGGGCACAATTTAATGTTGCCTTGGTCAAATTGTTTTTTGTTTTCCACTATTAATTAACTTGCCCATCAAATTTATGGCTGCCAAATAGGGTGACAAAGCTTTAAAATAGTCGCTTGTGCAATCATTATACAAGTGTCAAAGCTCGGCATGCGTTTAAAATTTACAGTAATTGAGCACTTTTTGTTTAGCCATCCTTCTCTGCTCTGCCTCTGCTTCTGTTTGGCATGACTCATTTGCCGGTAGCGGTCGCAATCGCTTTGCGCTGCGCTGCTGCTGCTTCTATTGCTGCTGCGCTGTTGCTCTCGTTGCCGGCGTCACGTAGTGCTTGGCTTGTGACGTCTGTTATCGGCTCGTGCTGCTGTTGTTGTTGTTGCTCTCATTAAAAGAGAGTTAACTTTTCTTCTTCTTAGCAAATGATAGGCGATGCATCGTAACGACGGCGCTTTGCATGCAGATTTAAGTAAACACACAAACAGTGTGTACATATTTTATTATTGGGTTTTATTTTTCTGCGAAACGATATTGCTGGGCAATTAGCTGTTGTCGTTGCTGCCATGGTTGACATGTGAATTTCCGAGGAAAAAAGCTTTATATATTTTAGATTGAGTTAGGAATATAGAACCGATACGAATTTGTTTCTCAGAAAATACAGTGAATGGTAATGTTAAATCGAATATATAAGTATTATGAATATACTAAACAGCACATTAATAGTTCTTTTGAGCTAATAGTTCATCCACAACTAGTTGCGGTAAACGAAAACATTGCGGAGGAGTGTGAAGCTAAAATGAATCTTGTGACACACAAAAGAATGAGAAGGTGCGAGGGTGTGAATAAGTCGAACAGAAGATGGTGCAAATTAGCTTAAGGGTAAAAGAAGACGACAATAATAACAGTAGCTGCATTTATATAACTCAAGTTAAGTGATTTATAGCCAAAACAACAAATATTTCAAATACTTAATATAAGTAAGGTGTTTTTAACGATTATAATTATAGATTATGCAAATTGCAAATGTCAATTGTTGTTCAATTATACATTAATTAACATAGCTTAAAAATGTGTCTCGTATGTGAATATATTTGTGTATAATCAACAATCTACAAACAATAAAGACCCACAATAATTATTTAAATACACACGAAATAAAACAAAGCACAAATCACTCAGCAGCCACAACAACAACAACAATAGCTAAATATCTGCCATCCCGCTCCCGCCTCTCTTGTCTCTCTTGGCGCGCTTGGTGTTAATGCAAAATAGCAACACTAATCGAATAAGTAAACCGCTCAAAAAACACAGCCTCCATTTAAAACCCAATAAAAACGTTGAGCCGAACGCGTTAATTAGAAAAAAGCTAAAAGCTGTTTGGCCTGAAAACGTGAGGTGTTCTTCAGGCAGAATTAAGGAAATGCATAAATTAAATAATAGATGTGTATATGAAAATAAGCAACGCGTTCTTCGAGTAGCTTATGTTGTTGCTGGTGCTGCTGCTGTGTAAAAAGTTGCCGGCGAGAATATTTACAAATATATGCATATGTTTGTATCTATGTATGATTTCCTAGAATTCTCAGCGCTGAGCTCACACGTCAACGCCAACTTTGTTAGCACTTTAAATAGCCGCACTGCTCGCACCCATAGCGATCGCTGCCGCTGTCAGCCACTTAAAAATGAAACGACACTTGGCCGGCGTCGACGTCGGCAGCGCTAAAAGCTCAAGCTCACAAAGAAACAGCAGAGCCCATCGTTTGACGCTAGAAATTCACTCACTTTACTTTAGTTAACGAAACGAACGAGACGCGAGCGTTGCGCAAAAATATAAATAATCGAAATAAGCGTCGCAGAAATCCTACTTAATTGTTTAACAAACTGTTTTACGTCAAGCGCGCAATGATTTTATTTTGTTTTGTTTTTGTGTGACAGCAACGCCTCCATAGATATACATATTAAATAATAATATTGCATAATTAATTCACAACGAAAACAAACCGAACGAAAAGCGCAAAAGTTTCTATAAACAACTTTTGCCAAAAACATTAACGAACAATTAAAACGAACTCTACTTTTGTTATCAGTATTTGATTTGTACAAACGAAAAAACGAACAGCAACACAAACAGAAGAACAGAAACTCTCAAACGATTACCATTTGAGTGCTGTTAGAGAGGAAGAAGCGTGAAAAATATTAACTCTCGAAAGTTCAATTCAGTCTGCGAAGCGTCTTGGCAGCGTGTGAACCAATATAAATACAAAAGCGCGTCGCTTCTGCGAAAGAACCAAACCTGGCCAAAACCAAAGTACGAAAACAAATCAATTGCAAAACAAGCAAACAAATATTTATAATACATCATTTTATGTTTATACATAATATACATTGTAAAGAACTGAAGTGTGCGCGTGCAAAACTGGGAAAAAAAACACAGAACATTTTTCATATATATTTTTTGTGTGTTTGGGCGAGTGTATCTCTGCTGATAAGCCCCCTGCAAAGTGTTATTTATTTTAAAATATGTACATCGTATAGAATCAGGAGCGCTATCACAACGTAGGCGTATACGTAATATGAAGTTCAATTGAAGTATTTTCATAGGAATTTCTAGAAAGAAACACAAATTAGCTAAAAAGACCAACGTGTAGCCGAGTTGGGTTAGTTTATATACAAGTCTCATACATAATAATGATAAATTAGTAAATGACGCAGTGTTAAAAATGTTAAGGTTCTTCATATCTAATCTATTGACTTCATGTCCAAGTAACGCCTAGCCCCAAAGAGTGCGACTACTTGCCCCCTCTTCGCCCTTTTTAGCCCATAACCAATAATATTTACTAAAACAATGGCAGCAACAACAAAAAAGTGAATGTCGATCAGTTGGTACTTGGAAACGGTTCCGTACCCCTACCTCCCCCTATCATCACTGTATCAACAGCGATAAGTCGTTCGGTATATACCTCGTATTATGGCATCGAGACTAGCCGCAATTATTATTAATTGAAAGTATTACCGCAGTTGATCGCACTGACTACTTGATTTATATGTTTTATCCAAAACTGGGCAATTATCATTATAATATTCATATGCATACATTTATTGTATTTAAATTTGTTTTATTAGTCAACGCTACTTCGAGCCTTATAAAAACTATATTGCATGAGAGCCCAAACACAACCCACACACAATATTTTGGCGCTTCTGCTTTAGACTTTTCGAAAACGAAACAAGCTAAAACGAAATCCGTCCAAAATTAGAACTGATTCGTAATGTTGCTACATTTGTCAAGGCACAAAAAGAATTAGACTTTTGCCGTGTTGCTGCTTTTTGCTTTCCTGGTTTTTCAGACAACCTCTTTTAAAGAGCCAACAACAACAACAATAGAATATTTCAAAAACTATTCAAGTGCTTTGTATTATTTGGCTTGGGTATTGTGATTGCGCATGAATAGATTTTTCTGCGAAAAAGTCACAACAGCCATTGAGGAATGCTGTTGAGAAATAATTGGCTGCCAAATGAATTCTGATCAATGAGATTTCGTTTTGACTCTTCTATTGTGACAGCTTAAATGATGATTTTGAAATGACATTCAATGAAATGTTTAATAATTGAGGAAAGAACTTTTTTATGAGCAGTTGCACTTCGCTTAAAGTGTAGTTCCCCCTTGTTCTATTGCACTTGCCGCCTTTAAATAGCTAATTATGCATGACTATTGCGCTCTGTAGATAGGCTTTTGCATACATAACGCTCACTGATATCGCAAGCAATGAGATAAACAACACTTAAAGCAGTTAGCCGATGTATATCTCTGATATACATATGTACAACGGTAGAATATAGAATGTTGTGTGCGGCTTGTTATCTGTGCTTTAGAGAACGTTTTGCTTGAATATAAAGTTAAAAATTGAAAACCATAAAATATTATCAGAAAGACACGTTGCTAAATAGTAGGTAAGACCATCCATCTATCAGCCAAAAACAGTTAGGCAAATACTAAACAAATATATACAATGCCATGTCAACTTCGACAAATAAATAAAACTTATGATTTATAAAGGCGGCGCCTGCCATAAAATCAACAGCAACAGATAGCAAAGAGTCTAACAGGGAATATGTATACGTAATATTTTGTGCAAGAGACACAAATTTTTGAAAATATTTTGCATATTTCTGCGCTGATTCAGTGCCAAAAATTAGGAACTAAGCATAAATATTTATGTTGTTATTCTTTTGTTAATCTCTTTCTCACTCTCTCTCTCTCTTGTCATTCTCTCAGGTTGTCAATAGCAGCAGCAGTAGCACAACAACGCGTGTGGAAAAGAAATCCCAGCGTTTGCATCATATAACATCATCATCAACAACACAAGCGTCATCATCGTCATCATCGTCGTCGTCTTCCTCGTCATCAACGTCTTCGGAAATGAAGGCCGCCGCCGTAAAACGCGATCTCACTGATATTAAAATGTCCATGTCGGAAATAGAACGATTGACAGCGGCTCCGACGCCAATAACACGACACCATCCATCGATTGATGACCTCAAGGGTCTCAATAGCGAAGATACCATAACGCAGTTAAAAAAGAAGTAAGTTCTCAATCTGCACAATCTCCGATTTGTGATTTTAATCCTCTCTCTCATCTGTTGCAGAATGCGTGCCTCATTTGAGAATCTAGTTGATGGCAATGATGATGGCAGCTGTCATGGCATTGTCACGACTCCGGATGGCGATGATGATTGTTGCACACACAAACACTTTGGCAGCGGCTTGGATCTAACACATCCGGCTGCGGCACAACTGAGCGCCAGCAGTGGCTTAAGTGGCTCGAATAAAACAATTGATACCATCAAGTTTGAGGAGAAGCGTTCCAAATCGATGGCCATCACCAAAGTGATAGCCGATGGCATTAGCTCCGAGCAGGCGACCAGCAATTCAGCGGAAATGAAACGTCTTCAAACTGGCGATATTGACTACAAAGAGGCTAAGGCTGCGTCAGCGGTACGAAATCGTCTAGAAATGGATGGTGTCAAAACGGAGGAGAGTGCAGCAGTAATGCAGGTAAGCAGCGTATCAATCAATCAATCAATCAGAACAATAATCAATTACTCAGTCAGTCAGTTGGCCAAACATTTGTAACTAGTTTATCTGCTGCTCAACACAATACAAGTTGTCAATGAACTTGCCCACAGAAAAGCTTTGAAAGCTCAATAAGCTAATGACGCAGCACCCTATCTCACTATCAGTCACAAGGGCAACCAACCCCTAACAAACAAAGCTCAAGCATGTCACACAGTAAAACAACCGTTATGCCGGCCACTCCTTTCAGTTGAAGTTCGTCGCGTGCATGTTAGGGTCGCATAAGGGGCACACGCTTAGCTCAAGTCTGTTAATGGAGCGCCATCAAAAATTGTGAATTGTGTTTAGAGAGTGAAGAAGTCGTTAACATTGCTAGAGAACTACAAAAGAAAAATCGATAGCTCTACATGTTTTCGCGGCGCCAAAAAGTAGGCAACAGTCTGCTACGAAATAGCATCGCGTATACGTAATATGTTTAAGCTCTGCAACCGTCAGCTCCAGTGGAGCCCGTGTCTAGTTCGACATTTGAGCAAGGACACACCAAAGACATCAATGCTTAAAAAAATTCAGGTACTTAACTTGCAGTTACACCCAAGTTGCAACAAGAAAAAAAAGACAAATGCAAAACACTTTCCAAACGTTGCCAACGGTTACGCTTTGTTATGGCTTATCTAATCAATGTACGTTGCATGGATGGGGGGGATTTTGATGAAAGACTACTCAGTCCATGACAAATAAGCATAAATTTATTATTTTATGATGCACCTCCTCATTAAAGGTTGTCAACAACGCAATTCGAACTGGATGATGAAATTTTGCTGAAAGGTCAGCTACTCACTCATAAAATACTTATCACAGTTAAATACTCTAAACATTAGGGCAAACTAAAGAACTCCTTGCTTGAACAAGAGAGAAAAGATTCACGGCCGATCTATAAGTTGCTGGCATTTGGCCAATAACGGACACGCTCCATGTGGGCACACATACGCCCACGCCCACGCCCACTTTCTAATTGTTAATGTTCCTATAAAAAAAAAAAGAAAAAAAAAGATTTATAAAATTCTAAGTAAATCTGCGTCTGCATAGTTGATGACTTTTTAGATTCATTTGAAAAATCAAACTTTCAAATTCACAAACTTCAAACAAATGCTGCACGACGTTCCACAAACTATATATATGTATACCCAAGTTTCAGTTTCAGTAAATACGTGTTTTCTGATGCTTTTTGATTTATTTCGCAATTTGCGCGCTGAGAAATTCTTTAGAATATATTTCGCTCAGCCAGCGAAAAGGGGAAGCAAATTTTGTATTTTATTTTTCGAAATACTTTTTTTTGCGCTTTTCGTTTCTTTCAAAATAAAATGCCACAGAGCGGTGCTCAGTTCTCAGTTTTAGTATCAGACAAGCGATCGACGCGAGTGTTACGCTTTCGTCGAGCCAATTTTAAATAATAGTTTGAATATACTACGACTAAACGGAATATATATATATAAACGAGTACTATATATCAAAGAACATTGCAATAATTTGTCTATTGGCACCTCAAAAGATTTGCATCAGACACCGACTTCCTAATTAAAACAAATACAATCTCGAATGATTGTACATATATATATATGTATAGAAAATAATAACAAATAGATGAAGAAGCGAAACAAGTGTTAAGATAATCGGCAAGAAAGCGTCACATAATTAGAACCTGACCTTCTGAGTGGCACATGTACACATATATACATACATATATATAACACTTGTGCCGACAAAGCAACGAACAGCAAAAAAAAGTTTCGGAATTTCATAAATTTCACGCTGGTTGTGATGAAATTCTGTGTGCTTAAAAAACGAATGAAAACCATAAATTAAACTTAAATACTATGTACTTAAAGTTCCTAAACTATACGAAACGTATTCGGTAGAACCGTTTAACTTAACGAAATCTCGAAAACTGCACTTTAAAGTTAACGAAAGTCCATCAATCAACACTAGCAAAAATGAGCTACCGTATGCGACACTATGTGAGATATCTGACAAACATTCGTTAAGTTTTTGTGTACACATACATATATATGTACTGGAACCAACAAGTGTTTCGCGTCACATTCAGTTTTACAATATATATATATATATATCTCATGCACATTCGTCAAGTCTCTTGTTAATTGTTGCAGTTATTAAAAACAGTGCTGTTAAATATTACAAACTTAATTTGTCGGTCAGTGTCAGCACACACACATGTATATGACACTCCCACACTATCTTTCACACAGACACATCACAACAAAACTCTCACACACACAACGATAGAACGAAACGTCAGCGCAGCCAATTTGTGCGCTATTTTTATGTGAATGAAAATAAACAACAAACTGTATTTAAACACCGAAAACATTCATTTTCACGTTCACTCCGCGTTATATATCTGTTAATGTTTATAAATATAAATATTTGAGGAACAAGCTCATCGATCGGTCCAATAAATAAACGACTAACCGCATAAGTTGACGTCTTCAGCTTGACATTGAAATAAGTTTACTATTAACGAGCGAAAGAAAAAGGAACTATGTCAAATCATCAACAACAGCATCAGAATCAGCAGCAGCAGCAGCCGCCTTGGCCCATACGCAAGGGCATCTTTCGTTCGAGTGGCCAATCCGATTTTGTGCCCAACAATCGATCGCCCAGTCCCATCGTTGAGATGCCATTATCGCCACCGCCGGCACCAGTGGGCACACCCCACAATCGGTTTAACCACAACTCGCCACTGTCGCCGCCACCGCAACCCATTCAAGTGGTGAGCGGTTTGACAACTGCTGTTACAGCAGCAGGCACTACCAGCATGTCCACTGCGTCCGCTGCCCGTATGTCTGGTAGCTCCTCTTCTGCCTCTGCCTCCTCTGCATCCTCTTCCTCGCAATCGTCTTCATCGTCTTCTAGCTCAAGCTCTAGCTCCTCCCACTCTCGCGTACGTAAAAGTTCTAACCCACCTTTGCAGCCAACCATCAACACCAACTGCCGCCCATCGCCACCACCACCAACACCAACACCCACCACACAAAACTCCAACAACAACAACAGCAACAACCACCACACAGCTGACATAACAACAAACAACAACAACCACAACAACAATAATATAAAACATGTTCGCGAAATACCCATTGAGGTTGAACAGAGCAAGGTATAACACTTAAATATTGTAAAAGTCGCAAGTAGATGAATATAAACTGTCAAAAACTGTTATATAAATTTGCCTTCACTTAGCGGTTACACTACCCAATACACAAACCTTTTTGCAGCATTCAATTAGTACAGATGAATTGGTATAACAGTTGTAACAACTGTAATTGTAACACTTTGCAAAATCATTTTAACTGTTATACGTTCTGCTTTTGACTTTCCAGGAAGCACTCTCGCTGCGCACAGGGGATATTACACAGCAGGCGAGCAACAAGGTAGCCGCGGCCAGTATTAAAGTGCAGAGCGACAATTTCTCGGCCGACAAGAAGGCTATCTCGCAGTCGCAACAGTCGCAGACGATGACCTCAAATGGAATCATAAGCCAGGAGAAGCATGTCTCATCCGCATCGCAGGCGAACTATTCGATGACGCACAAGGGTGTCTCCAGCACTGGCAGCACCATGATCTCTTCCTCCTCACAAATGTCCGCGACAAATGGTCAGTTGATCAAGCTAAAGGATCTCAAGCTCGATGACCTGAAATCCTTGTCAGCGGGAAGTGGCCAACAGGAAATCGAGCAGGCCATTAGCAAGTATTCAAATGTGCTCAACTCCGTGGTCAGTACGCTGCAGGATGATGAGAACAGTTTGCTGTCCAATGGTGGCGAAAAGAAATCCGTCTACCTGGAGAAGATTAACGAGGTGATCCGCCGTGCCTGGGCGGTGCCCACACATGGACACGAACTGGGATACTCCTTGTGCAATTCGTTGCGTCAAAGTGGCGGTCTCGATCTGCTAATGAAGAACTGTGTGCAGCATAATAGCGAACTCCAATTCTCATCGGCGCATCTACTGGAGCAATGTCTCACCACGGAGAATCGTTCGCATGTGGTGGACAATGGACTTGATAAGGTGGTGAATGTGGCGTGTGTTTGCACCAAGGAACCAAATATGGAGCATTCACGTGTTGGCACTGGCATATTGGAGCATCTCTTCAAGCATTCCGAGGGCACCTGCTCGGACGTCATCCGTCTAGGTGGCCTCGATGCTCTGCTCTTCAAGTGCCGCACCAATGATGTGGAGACGTTGCGTCACTGTGCCAGCGCTCTGGTCAATCTGTCACTGTACGGTGGTGCCGACAATCAGGAGGAAATGATTGTGCGCAAGGTGCCCATGTGGCTGTTTCCACTTGCCTTCCACAACGACGACAACATCAAGTACTATGCCTGCCTGGCCATTGCTGTGCTCGTTGCCAACAAGGAGATCGAAGCAGAGGTTCTTAAATCCGGCTGTCTTGATCTCGTTGAGCCATTTGTCAGCTCGCACGATCCGTATGAGTTTGCCAAATCAAATCTGGCGCATGCTCATGGTCAGAGCAAACACTGGCTGGAGAGATTGGTACCTGTGTTGAGCTCCAATCGAGAGGAGGCACGCAATCTGGCGGCCTTTCATTTCTGCATGGAGGCGGGCATTAAACGAAAGCAGGGCAACACGGACATCTTTCATGAGATTGGCGCCATCGAGGCACTCAAAACTGTGGCGAGTTGCCCCAATGCGATTGCCTCGAAGTTTGCAGCGCAGGCGCTGCGTTTGATTGGTGAAACGGTGCCCCATAAGTTATCCCAACAGGTGCCTCTTTGGTCTGTGGAGGATGTACAGGAGTGGGTCAAACAGATCGGTTTCAATTGCTATCTGAAACAGTTCGAGGAATCCCAGGTGGATGGTGATCTGCTGCTGAAACTGAACCATGATAATCTGCGAGATGACATCGGTATCTCGAATGGCATTCTTCTCAAGCGCTTCGAGCGTGAACTGCAAAATCTCAAACGTATGGCAGACTACTCCTCCAAGGATACAGCGAAGATGCATCACTTTCTCGCCGATATCGGCACCGATTATTGCATCTATACGTATGCTATGTTAAATGCTGGTATCGATAAGTGCACTCTGCCCCATGTCAACGAGGATATGCTGATGACAGAGTGTGGCATCAAGAATGCCATTCATCGCTTAAGGATTCTTAATTCTGTTAAGAATCTGGAGAACTCGTTGCCCAGCTCATCCGAGGAGAATATGGCCAAGACGCTGGACGTATTCGTTAGCTATCGTCGTTCCAATGGCTCACAGCTGGCCAGTTTGCTAAAGGTGCGTTGAAGAGAGATGATCTCTGAGGGATTTCCTAACTTTTGAACTTTCCTTATTTAGGTACATCTTCAGCTGCGCGGCTTCTCAGTGTTCATCGATGTGGAGCGTTTGGAGGCGGGCAAATTTGATAATGGCCTACTCAACAGTATTCGACAGGCAAAGAATTTTGTCTTAGTATTAACACCAGACGCACTGCATCGCTGCATCAACGATGAGGAGTGCAAGGATTGGGTGCATCGCGTAAGTCAAAAACAAAAATTAATGAAAACATTTCAAAAGTCAACTAAACTTTTATGTTTTTTTGTTTAAATAGGAAATTGTTGCCGCTCTAAACTCCAATTGCAATATTATACCCATTATGGATCAGCATTTTAATTGGCCAGAGAATCTACCGGAGGATATGTGCAGTGTGGCGCATTTTAATGCCGTTCCCTGGAGTCACGATTATCAGGACGCGTGCATCGATAAGCTCGAAAGGTATATTAACGGCGCATTTAGGACTAAATGGAAGACCAAATAATCTATTTAGTATTTAACTAAATAATTTAATATTATGCTTACAAAACGTATTTTTAAACACATTCCCACCCTTAATTCTTACCCTCTTCCGATGCGGCAGATTTTTGCGAGGCGAAAAGAATATCGATCGCATTGCGGCAATGGCGCCCGGCGGCCCTGGGGGCTCATACCAAAGAATGCACAGCAACGATTCCGACTATCAGCAGAGTGGTGGCGTTGGCGGTGGCGCGGGCAGTGTGGTGGATGGCCTGATGGCGGCCAATGGCAGCGGACAAGGTGGGCCAACGAGTACAACAACTACTACTCCTACTTCTACTTCAACAAATCAGAATACGAATTTGAATTCGAACTCAAATTCGAATTCGAATCCGAATGCGAATGCGAATCCGCGTAGACTAGGCCACCGAGAGCACTTAGGCTAGCCTCGAATATGACTTTAACTATATCCATCATTAGATTTAAGCAACATAACCGAACAGAACAGAACACAAAACAAGCCGCCTCAACAATATCAACCTCAAGATCAACTCGTTACAACTAGGGTTGCTGCTATTAACCGTTGTTTAGTCAAGACTTTTCGAGAAAACGGCAAAAGCAGCTTCTCTCTCACTTTCTCTCTCACACACATACACACACATACACATACGTACACTCTCACTCTCTCATTCACACCCACACATACACTTACATAACTCTATCTACTCTAATCTATAAAAAAAACAAACAAAACAAAAACCAACTTAATTAATAATTAATTTAATTTTGATTGCAAACTCGAAATTCGATAATTCACGAGCAGCTAATCACCAGGCAAATAGATACCGGCAATCCCCCTCACCAGCCCGGCAGCGGGGCAGCACATCCCTGCTCAGCTATGCACGCGGTCAACCAAAACGCTCCAACATCCTGCCACCTTATCGCACCCAGCAAGCAGCACTTCTGCACAAATCTGGAGCCGGCTCTGCATCCATGCAAAATATGATGCCATTGGCATATTTGCCACCGCGACGCAGCTCTGCTGTCGGACTCGGACACAATGCCAGCGTTGCCAATGGCTATAGATCGCACAGTGTGGATGGTCTACTGGATCAGGCGGCGGCTAGCAGTCAGGATAGCTTGAGCACACCTGAGCAGCGTATAGCGGCAGCAGCGGCTGTTGTGACTGCGGGGAGCACGGCCCTGACAAATGCCAGCTCCACGTGCACATTGCAGCCGGAGGAAGATGAGGAGACGACGGCATCGACTGATTTGAGCCATGTGCTGAGACGTGAGAAACGCGAGAATCTGGCGCCGCCTAACGTCCAACAACATCGAAAGTCACGTAGTCTAGATCACATTCTGTCCAAGCAGACGCTGTCCGAGCTGCTGGCGCCAAACGAACCCAACGAAGAGACACAGAGCATGCAGAATCTGGCATTGCCCTTGACGCCACAGCCGCAGAGACGCGATGCGAGCTCATCCTCGAAATCACCGACGCCAGAACGAACAGTACAGGCGCCGCAGCGTGGTGTCTTTAATCGTCAGAGTCCCGAGGGTGTTAGCTCTACGGAGAGCGAGCGTGAGGATGGGCAGGAGTCGTTGAAAAGTCAGACACATGGCAATCAGCAAAGGGCGGCGGCGCATGTGCATCGTGGTAGCAGCGTTAACAGCAACAAGACGTCCAACTCGTCACTGGGATCGAACAATAGCGCCAACAATAAGACGATCTTTAATCGAACGATGAAAAAAGTTCGCTCGCTAATCAAAAAGTAAGCACAATGAACACATGAACAAGCAACAAACAACATGCAAACTGCAAGAAATGCGAATAAAAATGTCGATCGTCTAATCAAATATTCGCTACTTCTACTAGTTACTTTGCTACTTTCATTTGTTACTTTCTAATATCATCTACACATAACTTTCAAAACTTACTCATCTTGTGTCAATTAACGTCTCGCATTTTAAGCTCTTAATTATAATCGCTACTCTCTGCTCGTTACATTTAAAACGAATCTCATGCATCGCATCTATCAACACCAACACATCATCATCAAAAACTTACACCAAATCATTCCCTGGGCCCAGTTTCACTAGTTCAACACTCGCTCTCTGTCTCTGCTCTCACTTTTCGTCTCTCTGTGGTTATGGTATATTCGCTCGCTATCTCAACTTATTTCTTTCGTAGCTCGTTGTTTCAACTCGTTAAGCTTAGCATCCACTAAAACTTGCCTGCGTTGCCCCGAAAACAACTTCTTGAACGCCCCTCTCTTACAGTAAAAAGAAAGAAAAAACAGTCAAAGATCTATTTGCCTTGTGATTAGTTGTTTTTTTTTTTATAAAATTGCAAAAAACGAATTTAAGTTGCAAACTAATTTATAATTTACTACTTACTATTAACGACTGCATAAAAACAAAACATAATTTATACAAATAATTTTAAAGGAACAAAAAATACAAGAAACTCTATTAGTTTTAGTTAAAAATAATATTTATTGTCAAAAGTTGTTAATATTTTTCCAAAGCAAGTTTTTCTTCTAACCGTCCGCAACAACAAAAAAAAGAACTTCACAACAACAAAAGTGTCTTGAAACGAAAATTATTAAGTGATATTTAAAATATAAATAAATTACCTAAAAATATTAAAACCTAAATGAAAAACAAAACAAAAAAATCCAACCAGATAATATGTTGTATAAAAATATTTTAATTTTAGCAAAAGAGACTTAAGGCATAATTTTTTATTGATTTTTGCAATATATACATTACATATATACATATTTAATGATTAAATAGTGCCTAAAATTGGACTAGATTTAAATAAAATGTGAAATTTATGAAAAACAATTGTGTGTTATTGCTAAAATGGTTGCCTTTCCTGCTTTATCAGCCCAGCCCATGTACATATATAAATGCATATATCATATTCGCATGTTCATTTTACGTGTTATGTTTTTGTATGTGTTAATGTTTTTCTCTTGTCTAATACTCGTTTGTTTATGTTTTGATCGTCGTTAAATGCAACTAATTTAAATGTAATTATTTTTCTCTTTTTTTTGGAAAAATACTTCCTATTTTTCCATATTTTCTTTCTTTTTTTTTCTTTTTCCCTCTTCTTTCAAAGTGTAGACCATAAATGAACATTTGTTGTACTTGTTGTTATTTTTGTGCCTCTGGCCTTGCACATGTGTATCCGATCTGAATCGAACCAACTCATCCACAACACATCCCGATCCTGTCGAGAAGCACGCACACATACGCATACACATCACTGGGTGATCGTCGTCCGGCTATTTCAACGAGAACACCAACAAACATTCATTGTTATTTATTATCCTACAACTAAAAGAGAAAATCAAAAACAAAAAGATAAAGATAAAAAAACGAATACAAATATATATATCTGAATAAATGTGTATACAAGACAAACTAATCTTACTGTTTTTATATGTACCGCTCTCCCCCATATCCAACTCCTCCTGCACGCACTATGAATACCAAAAGCAATGAACTGGAGGATGATGAACTCTCGGATATCATTCTGTCAAAGGCAACGTCTCCAAACGCAGGTCGCATGATATTTTGGTAGAAACGAAACTCAAAATCTCTTACGAATTTTCTAATAAAAAAAATTTGAAACTATACAAAACGAATTTAAGTACTCTGCTGGTGACTTAATGTATGCTTAATGGGATAAAACGGGATCAATTGTGCTTTAACAAGGACAGAACATAGTGTTCAACAGCATAGAATTCTCATTTTTCACATATTAATTAAGAGTAGGCTTTGAGTTATATGCAAATTTCGAAAGTATTAAAGCAAACTCAGACCGAAGTACTATTTCAACGTGCAAGCAACAATTTTCAAGATATATCAATTCAAATCAAATTCGTTTCAATACATAGCTATTTTTCTTCATTTTTTTTTTTCCAAAACCGAATAAAATTTCAGAGAAAACCTTTTTTTATTTGTTCCTTTTTTTGCGTGAATCGGTTTTGTGTGTATATTATCATAATGGGTGTTCCAATGTTGGTGCTGAACCCCTCTGACCTTCTAGTCATCGAAGGGCCTTTTAGACGAACTATTTGCAAGAAGATTGAGCTGAAAAATCCAAGCACTCAAAATCATGTTGCATTCAAAATGAAGACGACTACCCCAAGCATCTTTTTTGTGCGACCCACTGTCGGGATACTAAAGCCGCTCGAGATGGTAACAGTAGACATATTGATGCATCCTATGTTTCAGTTCAGTAACGTTGATGCGGAAAGCCACAAGTTTAGGGTGCAAGCGGCCGTTGCGGAAAAGAATATCGGATTGAAGGGATTTTGGAAAACCATAGATGAATCAAATGTATGGCATGCTAAAATTAAAGTTAAATTGGTAGACATTAAAGCCTCAGGTAGGTTTTATTTTTTAATAAAAGTTATATTTCTTTTAGAGGTAAATAATCATCTAATTATTAGATGCTGAGATTGGGAAGATTAGTACTCCATCGGAACTTAATAATGCCCTAAGGGAATTCAAGGAGGATGGTATAAAAGATGATATGGCTGAGTCAGATTCCATTGTGGATAGCAAGATTAGTGATCCGCATAAAAATCTTTTGCTACAATTGAACGAGCTGGAAATGAAAAAGGAACAATTGTTGCAAGAGATCGAGGCAAATAAGACCCTAAAAATGAAGCATCAAAAAGGTTCCACATACTTTTTTTTTATGTTTACATTCGTTGTAATGGCGGCTGCGGTCTTTGGCGGATTTGTGGCAAAAACATACTTGTAATCATATTATTGACACCAAAAACACGGGCAACAGCAATTAAACGACATGATTACACCTAAGGAAATTATTGAACTATTTATCTTGGCGCCAATCGCACATGGTTGTGCAGCTATACAACACTGGTGTTGCGGTGTTGCCACATTGGTAAATTTATAACCACGGTGGCAGCGCATTTGTTTACGTGTAGCAGCTATAGCAACGAGCGCTTGTTTCGGTTCATTGCCATATTTGAATGTTGAATTTGTAAAGAGATCTAATTGTCTTAATGTAAAATTGATCATGTTTGTGTAATGAGTGATACCGATACGGACGACACTGATCTCTTACTGCTGATACCGCCCAATTACTACACAGAAACCGCAGAGCGCTTGATGTTAGAGGCCAAACAAAGAGCTGCTGCCGAAGCAGCAGATGCACTTGCCATGCCTCCGCCACCGCCAGCGTCTACAACAGCTGCCTATCAGTTTCTGTTGCCTAGCAAAAAGACAGAACTCAATCAAATAAACGCGCGACTGCAAAACTTTGAGTTGGAACAGGATGATGGTCGTCGTTTTGATGCACCATCGGATTTATCAACAATCTCTTCAAGTACAGTGCGCACAGTGCAGGGCAGCAAACCGCAACGTGATTCGTATGGCATGGTGCATTCAACGCCTAAGTGTGGGTCAGTAGAGCCGCTACGGCAACGTCGTACAGAAGAGCATATACTGCACGAAATCGACAATTACCTTGACGACCAAAATGCTTGGCAGCAGCAACAACCATATCACCACCACAGTGATGATTATTTGCGCTTGCGTGCGCATTCTGGGCATGCGCAGAATTCGCAGACGGCTGGAAATTCGTTGCCAAGCCTTCGACTGGGAGCATCGGCATCTGTGTGCAATGAGCCGAAGCTCATCAGTCTCAGCGAGCTGTGGGGTAAGAGTAATATAGCGGGCACTTTGGTAGCAAACAATATATCCACGCCACATGGTAGTCCCTCACTGAAAGAGGAGCAGCTGCGGCGCCAGCACTTGGAGAAAATGGTACAAACACTACAGTCGCAAATGCTAGAATATCAGCAGCGCATATCGGTGGCCATAGAGGTGGATCGAACGAAAGATGAGGCTTTGCAACAGTCTGAGCAGCAATTAAAAGCATTAAACTTTGACGTGCAACATTTACGGGATACACTGCACCGTCTGGAAACGGACCGTAACGACAATCATAGTAAATGCGAGGCACTGCAACATGAGTTATCGCAGGCAGTGGGCTTGGCCACAAAGTTTCAGGAAAAGGCAGACAAATTGGAGTCTGAGGTCGATCGTCAGAAGCAACATGCAAGCGATACAGCTACGAAACTGGACCAGCAGGAAGTGCAGCTACAAAGCTGCAAACGTGCTGAAGAACTATCTCATACTGAGCTCAATAAACTCCGCGATAAGTTTGCCAAGGCAGATTATCAACAAGAGAAGGTAATACTAGATCGCATTTAATTGATTCAAAACCTAACGAAAATGTCTTTTCACAGCTAAAAGCACGCATCGAGGAGCTGGAAAAGGACAATGCCACACTGCAACAACAAAAGGAAATGCTGCAAGAGTATCACCAAAAGCAAAAGACACGCGCGGATAACCTGGAAACGCAGCGCAAATCTTTGCAGGAAGCATTAGCAAACCTAACAGACATTGAGGTAATATCAAGACATCTCTTCAAATGTAACATTATTTTAATTACCATCGTTTTGCAGACCCATCTCAAGAAAAAACTGGAAATACAACAGAAATCGTTAAAGCAACACTACCAGCAACAAATGGAAAATGTGGTAGCTAAAAAGTTGAAGGAGTTTCAGGGCGAACTTGATAAAACGGAGGAGCATCTGAAGGCAGAGGCACGCGATCGGGAACGCTTGATAGCTGATCGTGCCGTTAAACAGCTAGAGATGATTAACGAAAAGAATAACCAGGAGCTAAATCTCATACAGGAAAAACACAACGAGGAGGTGGAACTGTATCGTTTGCAGCTGGCAAATGCATCCAAAAAAATAGAGGAACTAGAACTTCAGCTTAGCTGCTACAAAAATAAGCGGTAATGATATTATTACTAGTTATTAAGTAATTTGTTTATTACATATGTAATTTTTGCTTTCAGCGCTGACATTGCTGAGAAGTTACATAATGTAATGGAGGCGCAGTGGCAACAGGCACTGGCCATACTCACTTCACCTAACCAGACATTTCAGACCAGCAGCGGCGAAACGGACAGCGAATCACCGAATCTGAACAATGCGCGTCACTATCCAGACACGCCAAAAACCAGCAGAACGCAACGCAGCAGCAACACCGAGAAAAACAACTTGGATGTGGGTGACAAGAGAGATCCACCTTCACCTATGGACAAGTTGCAGGCATACATTGAGCTCTTGCTGAGCAAATGTCCAGGCGATTTTGATAAGCTTGACGAGATTCTCACCATGAATGCCAAACAGGGCGGCAAGCCACAGAAGCGTAATGCCAACAGCGGAGCTAAGCTACCGCCATGGAAGTCATAGCAGTCGAAGGAGCTGATTAAAATTTGTATAAATTAATCTGATAGTCTGAAGTAGTCATACTTATGGTGGCTTCTATTTTTGTACACATTTTTACTTAGAAAATATAAAAGTATACCGTTAATTTTATGCAAAAATCTTTATTTATTGATAATATCAACAATTTAAAGGCAGCGCAGCATATAAAAAAGGAACTAACTATGCAGCATAGATTGTCCTGCCCACTGATATAAATATATATATATATGTGTATGTATAGTTGCTATGATATCAGAGATGCCGTTGTCACACAATTATATTATAATCTTTCTTTGTAGGCACAAAAAAAAAAGAAATTTGGTAAATAAAAAATTGCTTTGTATAAAATTGTATTTTTAAAGTTTTATAAACCTATGGCTATAAAACTAATATGTGTGGATATATTGTACAGAGCCCAGTCCATGAACGACTTTAGCCCGTTTACATTGTGATCCATCTTTTCAGTACTTATGTGTCTGTCATCGATATGCTTTGAGTGTGTTTCGTCCTGTTATGACGTTTAGTTCATTTATAGACAATCTGCGGAAATTTGGGAGCATTGCCGTAAAGACCCTCCGATTCCCAGACCTGAATATGAGAGTCTCGTGTTAACACGACCAAGTGTTGATGAGTAGAGTAACTTATGCTGCAAGGAATTAGTATATTAGTGAATCGGTCGGATTTACTAGGAAGTTCTTAAACTCACCTGCGTATTGGTGATGTGCCTGTGGTTAGTTCACTGACAAAACTCAAGTTCCAACTCGACCAGAAACGCACAAAGCCACCCTCTATAGCAGTGGCTATAACATTCACGCCCACGCCCTCCTTAATGTAGGAATAGCACACAGCTTGAATGCGATCCTCGTGAACCAGATGCTGCACATAGCGAGCATTGACAGAATGCAAACGCAATATAGATTTTCCATTGGGATTGATGTTCACATTCACGAAATCATCAAGACTCTCCTCTGTCACCTCGAAGCACTCATCTGCAGTGCTTTGCTTGGAAGTTGCTGGTTGTGGTTGCACTGTATTGCTGTCTGTTGGTACATTTGTGAGCTGTTGTGGCAACGTGTGCACGGTGACAATGTCACCCAACGTGGGACTGATGGCCACGTGCGTAATAGGCGACTGATGTATCTCAGCGGGACGTGCTATGGTACGCACATAACTCCAGCTAAAAACGGAAAGATTTGTTTAGTAAAAGTAAATTAACTTCGATGCGCAACCTACTCGTTGAGATCCCAGATGACGGCAATGCCATCTCGACCGGCAGTAACCGCGATCTTAAATTCCACGGACAGAGCTATGCAAGTGATTTCATCTGTGTGCCTTACTAGCACCGTGGGACCCAACCAGTTTAGATCAGCCCCATCCCGTTGCAATGTCTCGTTACTGGAGGTAAGTCCCGATGAGGCCATTGACGTTGATGAGTTTGTGGCATGCAGATTACCCGCCTCATCAGACACGTCGCCACCTGTACTCTTGGTTGCTATCTTGCGAAATGCTGAATTGTAAGAGAGCCGAAGACCACGCACATAACTTTGACGGCTCTTGGTAATTGCACGCTGCTGAGAGTCGATGATGCTGGTGCATTTGTAGACGCTAATGCGTCCGGACTTGTGTCCAAACCAGAGCTGATTGCAATTCACATCGCAGCCACAAGCACTAATGTCATCAAAGCTGCCATTGTGCAGCAGATTTTTGGGCTTTGCCTGTGGTTTGTTCAGTGGCTGAATTCGTACAATGCGATCATCATAGCCCCAGGAAATCACATTATAAGTATCCGCTTCGGCACCCTGCATAACACCAGCTCGTGCCGGCAGTGCATAGACCACATTTGTGTTACTGAAGCTAACGAGATGATCCGTGCCGGGTATTTTGTGTATGTTGGCCCACGAAGGTGTTTTCAACTGCGGCGATCCCACAAATACACCCCAGCGTAGACCCTTGACGCTGGACACAATGGGTTTATCTACTAAAGCGTAGTCCAGTGCCCTTGTGGATGGATGTGCTGACTTAAAGAGCTGGCGTGGCATTTGTCCGTAAGTCTTGACCATAGTTTTAACCGCCTCGCGTTCAATAGGATCATTGATCTCTGAATCCAGAAAAACTGCATAAGTCTGCAAACAAGCATAAATATTTATATAACATTTTTAGTTCAGATTCCTGAAACTCACCGCTGGATGAAAAACATTGATGGCATCAACGGCACTCTCGCCTGTCTGCTTATAGCCAAAGATCAGATCGATCCAGTGATGCAGCTCATTGCGCACAAGCTCCGATTCCAACGCCTGTCGATGTATGAGTACAAATAGACGAGGATCACGTTGACACCAGGCGGGCAGCGTAACATCTTCAACGCGTTCACCATTCTGTCGACAGCCAAATTTAAAACGTTCAAAATTTTCAAACATCTCTGGCAAACAAAAGAATTCCGGTATGAGCTCCTTGACATCCGTAGGACTATCCCGGCTGGCCAAGCAATATGTGGTGTTCAAAGCATGAAATGTGCGATCCGGCAAATCAAAATTATTGTCTGTTGGAAAATATGGTGTATAGGTTAGATCACTTTAGATGAGATAAGTGATAAAAATTACCTTGATAACGCAGAAAATAGCTGGTGAATGGTGGCACACGCACCAGAAAGTGGAGCACTGTGCCAGAGTTTGAGTAGTGGGAGCTATAGTGATACGGTTTCAAGATCAGTGAGCCCATGTTGGTGCTGGTGCTGTTGATATACTGTATATAAAGTAGAGACAGTTTTAGATAATTATCAAATTTTTAGATCTATGCCACCTACTGCATAGTTGCTTATGTAATGCTGTTCATTCTCCTCCAGCTGTACGGCAATGGGTCGCGAAAGTCGACGAAAGTTTTGCGCTATGCGCAGATCCAAAGACTCGGATTTGTAGTTGGCCAACACCCAGGGAAAAACTGGGTATTGCATGAGATCATTGTAGGTGCGTCCAGCTATTTGATTCAGTGCCATCAGATACTCCCAGTTGGTAAGCAGGCCTTCGCGCCATTGCTGCGTTATGGCCAGCACTTTGGCATTGTCCGGCAAGGTTACAATTTTATCACAGAATACCTCGCGCATTATCTTCCAGTCGTCGGCGTTTTGCAACGAAAAGAACAGCGACTTGTTGCTGTCCAAAAGAATTTCGAATGCCGTCTCCTGATGCTGATAGCGCTTCAGCCAAATTTCAGTTATGTTCGAAATATCACAGTTCACATTGAAGTATTTACAACGATATGTGGCCAGAAAATATAGCTTTAAATCAGTTATTATAATCTCACCATCGATTTCCCCATCGACGGGTAAAAATTTTGCCGAAAAATTATAGAGTATCTGGGAGTTGAGCGATATGTTCAATTGTTGATCGTAACTGGCTATCAAATAGTCTAACGGTCGCATATAATGATCCTGCTCCTCGCGCTGACCCTGCCCAGGGCAGTATTCGTCCATAAAGAAGCGTCGATCAATGTCCAAATGGCAGCGACGCAGACGAGTATGAACACGCGACGGACCCTCAGTGTCGTCTAGTTCCCAGGAGCTAAAGAAGAAATAACTAGTTTTAGTTACGGTTTTATTAGAGCTAAAACCTCACTTACCACTCGGCACGTTCGCTGCAGTGCCAGGGTGCACCTTCGTGAGTCATGCGACGTATGATCTCTAGCCATTTTGTGTAGGTATAGGTGTCATCATAGTCCTTCATGTGGCACATAAGCACCTTGCGTTCAGCATTCTGTAAGTTGATTGAAGGGAGTTAGAAATTTTCAAGTCAAGTATGGAGATGTTTTTACATCACACTCACCTGCAACTCTGCCACACGCCTAGTTGTCACCATGGAGGTCTCAATGCAAGGCTGTACCAATGGCTCAAATTTATAAAGCGTCTTCTCTAACAGCTGCTTTTGCTTAGCTGCTCCACTACTACGATTTACTTCCAGGCGCTCCAGCTCGTGCTCTAGATTCCAAGTGGAATCATTTTCATTGATGCCCAGCGCATTGCATAGACTCGACAAATTCTCAATTGGTGGCTGCACATCCTCCATCAAGCTAAGCCAAAGCAGCGCCTTGATCATCTTCACATCGCATACAATGGTTGATTGGAACTCGTCCTGGCAGCTGCGCCACAGTGCATCCACAATGTAGGCACGCAAATCGCGAGGACGCGATGGTTGCAGACCCCAGGCAATAAAATTGTTGCATCGATGATTATTGGCAATGCCATACGAGACAAGCAACTCAAACAATGCGAGTTCCTGACTACTAGCAACATAGCTGTTGCTTCCGGCATTTGCCTGGCAACCGCCAGCTGTAAAGAACTGAGTACAGCGATCAATAAGCAGCTCCATGCGTGTACGGCACTCTGCCTGGCTAAGTGTGCAATCGGGCAGGCTGCTGCGCAGACGATAGCCATGCGTGCAGTTGACTCCATTGCAGGCCTCAAAGAATACGTTAAGCCACTGAAACTGTAGCTGGGCCTGCACCGCACGAAAGCTGCGCACAATCAATGGCGGCTGTTTATCCTGGTAAAAGGCCAGCATGTTGAGTATGTCCCAAACCAACTAAAATGGGTACATTTTTCATTAGCTTAACTAGATATAAATCTTTACAGGCTACTCACATTGATTTGTCCCACAGACTTAAGCGCACGCTCTCCAATTCCATTAAGCAGCTCTATAATAGATTGATCCACGCTGGGTAGACTTAGGCGTAGAGAATAAAGCTGATGCAGCGCCTTGACGGTGCACTGCAGCAGACCAGAATCCATCAGACATAGCTGTTCGTCGGGATTCTACAAAGGAATAATAGCATTCATCAGCTACCGAAAAAATAAGATAAGACGGCAAATTTACCTCCAGATATAGACGCAAAAGCGCTTTGAAGACACGTTGTGGCTCGGTGTGCCAGCTGCTGTTGCCGATGCCCATAGAAATGGCCAACAGGGATTGCACCCCAAAGCGCTGACGAATGCTCAGGCTGACATCGGGGCAGATCATATCAGTGAGATTGCCATGGAGATCGCTCACCCAGGAAAGGCAAGCCTCAAACATTCCCACATCAGTGCCATGAATTGTCAGCTGATTGGCCAAGTGCATCGGATACAGCTGCTTTGTGGCAGAGGTAAGTTCCGCAGCCGCCAAACGCTTGGTTAGCACCGCCAGCAATTGAATGATGGCAGTTCGCACGGCGCAGCTTCGTTGATTAGCCAGTACGAGCAAAAACTCCAGTTTGACATAATGACGCAGTACCTCATCCACAGCAGAGTCGGGTAGCAAGCAGAGAAAGTCCTTGAGGAGTATGAGCAGACGCTGCTGCAATTTAACTATGCCCAACTGTTCGTAAAAGTCCGTTTTGCGATTTGGCAGCGGCGTAGAATTTGTAGAGCTGGGAGAGCTGTGGATCGATGGTTGCCAGTATTTCGGGGGATGTGAATGGGCGCGTTTGCGAGCCACCTTAAGTGGACTGCGTTTGGGGCTTGGACTTGATGTTGGATGGCGTCGCTTGAACTTTAGACGCCAACGTGATGCCTCCACCGGACTCAGAAGACGCAAGGCAGCCTTGTTGAGGTTGGAGCAGTCGGCCATTTGATCCATGTTATCTTCCATTTCGTTGAGAGCACGCTTATAGCTGGAGTTAGAGTCATGCAGGCGGCGTAAACGTCTTATCCGCTCAGCACGATCTCCATCAAGTTCGTGAACGGGCGATTGCACCTGTCGGCGAAACGAGGTGGTCACTCGGCTTAGATTTGTTGCCACCATGGAACGCTCCTTCACTGGCATCTGTGGCGTCAGCAAAAAGTAGAAGTTGGCACGATCATGTGTGACAAAACATTCACTGGGCTTATGCAGCAACAGCAGCAACTTCATTATCTCGTCAAGCAACGAAGGCGCTGGCGGTGAGCCCGCAAAGACAGCCAAGATCTGTACAAAACATTCGGCAGCATAAGGCGATATGTGCACGGGACTAGGAGACTCAATCACATACACCTTGCAGAGATTGAGCAGCGCACGCAATAGACCCGATTTCTGTAGCTGCTCCATATTGAAATCTCGATGTGGATGCTTGTCCCGACTGAGCGCCAGTATGGAACGGAACAGCATGTCCAGCACATCTGAGTGCGTGGCACCCGAGCGATGCCAGTCCGAGTAGCGTAGCAGCACCGCCAACAGCAGACGAGGATAGATCAAACTGGCTGTCGTATTGTCATTCACATGGAGCCCATCACCCTTGCGATTAATCACTGGCTGGGAACAGGCATTGTTCACAATGCTACGAAGGAGCAGCACATCTTTGGAGCAGCGTTCTGACTTGATGACATAACCAATAAGCGCTAGATAATCCTGGCGCAGAAATTCCGTATAAAGCTGGGCATCTGAATGACCCACTTGAAGCAGCAAATCCAAAGCCAATGATTGTGTCGTTGCAGTGCTTGTAAGTTCCACAATCTGCGCAAGGGAGAAAAAGTAAAATCTTGCTATTTAAAAGAGTTTCAAGTAGTTACCCGAGCGAAGAGATAAAGCATTGTGGATAATCCACCGCTGAGCAGCACAGCCGTTTGCAGTGTCTGAGGCTGATGCTGCAGCAGTTCTCCATAGAGCATATGTCCCTGTGGCTGACCATAGCAGGCCATGTCCAGCTCCTGGCTGGCATCGTAACACATGACCAAATCCGGCTGTTGAGCTGCATAAACTAAAACACGCGCTTGCCGTAGGATTTTCATGCAATCCGCATGATTGCCAAAGTTGCAAGTTGTAAGCCTACTAAGTTGCACATGGCCATAGTTGGGTTTCCAGTTGGCCACCTGACATTGCGTAAACTCGGTAAAGTCCGGTCCCATTGCTGTCAAATTGAGCATAAGATTCCTATCTTCGAGAAAACGCTTAAACAGCACCAGATTGGACAGCGCATAGCGTGGTGCACTGCCGTCCAGTGTGGAGCGTGAGGAGCTGCTGTTGCTGTTGCCACTCTTCGTTGGAACACCTTCACCAACAGCCAGCATTTGAAAACTGTGCGTACGTGAGGCATAACGCAAATTGTGGAATGGCAAACTTAACGTATGCTGCTCAAGGCCATCCACAAAGATGACAATCTGCAATCCATCGGCTTGCTGTTGCAGCGCAAACACTAGATGCGTCCATTTGTTGCGTGGCAGTCGAATATGCTGCAATTGCACACTGCTGCCTTCAAAGTAACCAGTGCTACCCTCGGCCCCAATCTGATGTCCATTGAGTAGATGCATCTGGCCAAAGCTGTTGAGCAGCTTCATTTTCGTTTGCTTCAACGCTTGACGAAAACTGCCACTGTTCATCTGTGACGGTAGCTCACTGCTCGTCTCTATGTGCTCCTCAACGCGCGGTGGCAGCGGTTCACTGGGTCGTACCAGCTCAAAAATCAACTGTAAATTGTTGCTTATATAAATGCTGAGCATGGCGGCACTGCTACCAAGCGAAACCAGATGGCTTTTCTAAATCGAAAGAAACATGTCTTTGTTAAAATCAAGTTAGGTATTATGTATTTTAAACTCACTGTGGAATCCTCGCCGGAATAGCGTGTGTCATCGTCGTTAAGTTGTGTGAAGCTTCGATGCATTTGCTGACCCTTCACCTCCAGCCATAGCGACACTGTGAGTCCATCTGGCTGCCATAGACGCGTCTGCGTCACGGGCACAATGCAGGCGGCACGTGTAAACAAGGTTGTAGCCTGACAACGCTGATGCTGCAATCTCACACGCTCAATTTGCTCACTGATAAATGCATCCGCTGTTATGACAATTTTGCCATCGATTGTGATGGGAAACTCTAGCTCCATGCAGGGCTGAGCACGACGCAAACTGCCAGAGCAAATGTGATGCATGTGACGCATTAGTAGCTCCACCGGCGGCTGTTTGCTGCCCAGGATGCCAAAGAAACAACTGAGCACATCTGGTGTATTTAAATGACTTATGAGCTCCAGTATAGATTGCTGTAATTCTGCAGATAGAAAATTGTGCGATTAATACAGGACTTATTAGTTTTAATTAGGTATTAGCTTTCTACTCACCTCTCAATTTGGCATCATTGCAGCTTAGCACTGGGGCAAATCCTTGTAGCAGGCACAACGGTCCACCCAGATAGTCACGTATGACAAACAAACGATTCGCCAACTGTGTTAGACTCTCAGTCCAGCCGCTGGGATGGCGCATGCACAGCAGCGACAGCTCCACCAGCAACTGCACCACCAGCTGACTTAAGCCTTCGTGCATTATGTGACTGCGATAGCGGGATGAGGGTTGAAAAGGTGTCCACGATTCGTTGGCAGCCGCAACGCCACCATTTAGTTCGCATTCGGATTCACTCAGTTCGGCTATTTCGCCATCCGCCTCATAGCCCTCATCGGCGGTCAAATAGAATTCATGTTCATTCTCGCTCAGCTCCAGTTCGCTGTCTGCGGCACAGCTTAGGGAAGCTCGCGTTGAGAAGTAATCGGCATCTCCAATGGCACCATCACTGGAATGGGGTCGTCTCCGTGGTGTTGGTGGTGTGGCCAGTGAATTCTTTGCCGGAAGCTTAACCGCCTGCTGTCTGGGTAGCTCCACGCTGCCGCTGTTAAAGGAACGCGCACGTGGTCTGTGCGTCTGTGTGGCGACGCCATTGGGACCGCTTACCACCACGCTTGCCGGCTCATTGTGTGTGCTCGAAAGTTCGGCTATCTTCAGAAGCGTTTGGAGTGTTTGTATAACTACATTGTCCCGAGCATGCTGCTCACCATGTTCCGACCAGTCACTGGAGGCATTGCTTAGTATGATGGCTTTCAGTTTGCGCAGGTGCTTCTGCATCTTCTCGACTGCAACAACGAAATGAAAGAGAGTCTGTAGTCTGTCAACCGTTGTTTAAGAGATACTAGAACGCAAGACAGAGTTAGATAAGAAACAAACGCCCTTATCTTGTGAAAACATCGACAGCGATGGTGATTATGATGATGACATTCGTCAGCGTTCGCCGAGCGCCAAAGCAAAAGTGTGGAGCGTGTGGAATGTTCACAGTATCCATGTCAATATAGACTGTAACGTGTGCAACACACTCACACTCAACAAATACACACCCACAACATCAGAGGTAGAATGAGAGAAATTCAATCTCGTCTGAGCGTCGTAAGTGTTCGTATTATGTATGGCAAAGTAAATCTGTCGGCAGTTTGACTGTTACACTAACGAACTAACTAACTAACGAACTGACTGGCTTATAATTAACTCTCTGGCTAACCACAACGTACCGTTATTAGCGTTGTGTGCCGATTCTTGAAAGCCACTGTGTGTATGCTTGTTTGTGTTGGTGAATGTGTTCGCTTTGTTCTCGCCTGATGGGCATTACTAAGGCTTCACACATACCCAACAATGTCGATTGTTGCATTGGAAACGCATTAGCCGCAGAATGTGACGCTAAAACAACTAGAACACACACCTAGACAACTAAAAAGAGTGTAAACTTAACTATGAAGACCTGCTAGATACCTTCTTAAAATGTTTTGATCAACATCTGTTTTAGGAAAAAAAATAAAGCAGGTTAAAGAATCGATCAACTATTTATAGAAATAAAGGAAAGGAAAATTAAACCTAATGACTCTGCTTTGAGTTATTTTTGGATCTATACTAATATTATTAGGAACTAACTTTTAAAGGAAATAGCCTTTTTTCTACCAAGTAACTATTGTAGATTACACACTTTCAACTTTAACAACTAACCATGCATTATAATCTATTTAAGTGCTAAGCCCCAGACAACAAACACGCCCTATTCTTTGGTACAGGGTGCGATAACCACTTAAGTGCACAATCGCTGCAAAGCCCGTTCTCCAAGTCACACACAAAGAGACTAACAACTTACCTTCTTCGTTTTGAAAGCCCTTGATGCATATGGCCATGGTCGCTTCGAAAAGTTTTAACAACAGTTTCTTGCACTCGCCATTCGTTTTGTATAAGCAAAATAAATCAGAATCGATCTCCAGCTGTGGCTCTGTGCTTTGCGAACGTCGCTCCTGTGAAATACTGCCACTGCCCCCAAAGAGTGAACCAACAATATTGAACAGCTTGCTAATCAGTCCAGCCGTAGCCACCTCATTCTCCAAGTGGTTGGGTGCCACTGTTTCGATGTTGCTGTTATTGTTGTTGCTGATGGTAGTGGGGTTGAGGTTATTGGTGTTGATGTGATTGCTTCCGCGTATGTCAAAGAGCACAATACTTTCGTCGGCTTGAGTAGATTGTAGGTGTTGTAGAAATGAAGGCAATGCTGGTTGTGTGGAGTATTTATTGATGATTGATTCGTAATCCAGGGAGGAATCTGCATAGTCCGAACTGGTAGCAGTCGTCATGGAGACTGAAAGAGTACTAAGTGGTAGCGGCAACGGCAGCTGTACATGCGAGACGAGAGTTTCTAACGAACTTGAGCCACAAATGGGCGACGGCATCGCTGTGGTTGCGGCTGTTGTTGTGGTTGTCGTTGCGGTTGAGTTTGCGACAATTGCCGCTTTGGGTAGCATTAGGAAACAGCTAAGCGCATTGTAGTTGAGTTTGAGTATGTCAATAATGGTCTTATCACCATGTCGCAGCTTCTCTTCCTGCTCCTCCGACTGCTGCTGTTGTTGTTGTTGCTGTTGCTCCGAATCGTCGTCATCATCAACTGTCAATTCCACGGGTATCGAGTAGATTTTGGCAAATTCATTGTAGAACAGTTGACTGGTCTTTAACAGCTCATAGTTGAGTGTCCACTGGAGTGCTGCTATATAGAGAATATCGACTGGCTTATGACCCTCTAGCAGTGCCGTATTGGCCGTCTCCTCCAGCCAGAATTTTACATGTGAGCGCTTTGCACATCTGTGGAGCAGCGCCTGGAAAAGTCTCGCAGCACGATCGCTGCTATTTAGCTGGAGTTGGATAAGACGCCGGCTTAAAGCAATCTGCTCGTGACTATTGTCGCCCAGAAAAGCAATGTTGTCGATGCCCACCTTGATTAGATCACACACGCCGCGTTGCAGTTCGGGCACACTTAATAAATCCTGCATATAGCCAATGTTTTCCTCGTTGTAGAAGGCCTTGACCAAGCGTATATCGCTTAAATACATTACAAATATGCTTAGACATTCATGCAGAATGCGATAATTTTCCAGCTTGCCAGGCATTTGCAGACGAGGCAGGCTATTTGTGGCATTCGCCTTTGTTTTGCACTCAATAAGCTGCTTATACTGTCGAAACACGGGCAAAACCACTTCAGCCAGAATGCCAGCTGCCAGATCAAAGGATAACAAATATGCAATGTGCTTCAGATGTTTAAGAAAGAGGAGCATTGAGGAGCTGTTCAGCAGCGAACGATAGCTGTCCTTATATGTGCCCAGGAGTTGTGCATGAAATGCTGGTGACTTGAGTTTCTCCTCGCACACCCCGCAATGCTGGGGCGAACGTTTCACAAAGATTGTGTGCAGAACATTGTAGTGCAGAAATTTATAGGCACACTTTTGATAGCTGCCCGAGAGTTGTGTGGCCAGACGTAGACAGGTGGCATAGTTGGCGGCATTGTAGTGACAGCAACAGCTGCCGGTGCGCAGTAGAGAGCGCACACTGTGCTCCTGCAGTTCTGGCACCAGACTGGGCAAGAGCTGATATAGTTTGCCCTGGAAATAGCAGCTGAGCGAGTGCTGGGTACAATGCAGTTGACTATAACGCTGTCGCTTGAAGCGTGGTGGATGCTGTTGTTGTTTGACCAGTGCCGTAGAGGTGCTGCTCTCCATGAGGCACTGCTGTTGCTGTTCCTCTCTAGACAGATGATCGGTGAGACGCAGCAGCAACTTGTAGATGTGTAGAAAGAGCAGCGATGTTGAGGTGGTGCTAGTGGCTGCCTCCTGTAGCACATCAAAACAGCTATCAAAGTGTTTCACATCAATTTCATTTAGCTGCTGTGCAGCATTCTCCACTAGATTGTGCAGCGTGCCAAACATGATGTAGAGTATGCCATGGGACAGCACAGAACTGCCGCGATTAGCTGCCAACGCATAAAGCAGCTGACTGAAGTTGCCATTGAAATCCAATGAGCTCGGCTGCTGTTCGTACACGTAGAAATTATTGACACAGTGAGCAATCAGCTGCAACAGTTCAAATTTGATAATCTCATCATTGTCGTCGGCCTGCTCAGCCAGCCCCTCCACACAGCCACTGCATAAATGACCAAGAGCAAAATTGTGTACGGTGACACTTAGCTGCGGCTCCTGTTCTGCATCTATGCAACGTGTAAGCAATTGAATGAGCAACATCGCCACTTCATCACTTGTTTTGCTCGCATTTCGAAATTCATTATAGCTGCCGAAAATCTCAAATGGTAATTGCACTGGTTGCTGAATTTGTGTTAGTTGTTGTTGCTGTTGTTGTTGACGTCGTGTCTTGTTGCGCTGTGAGTTTAGGTGAAAGCTTCCAATAAACTGAGCAATGCTGGTGAGTGGCTCCAGTGGCGCATTTGTTGCGCTCCATTTGCAATCGGGAAACAGATTGATGCATAGCTGGCAAAGACTCTTCTGTGAGGCAATGTGCTGTAATGGCAAAAGATGATAACAATAATAATAAAATTAAGAGCTTAGAACATGAAAAGCACTTGCCTTCATTTGCACGCGTAGCAGAAATGCGAGCAAATGTTGACCCAAGCCATTGGTGAGAAATGTCCGCAATGCAAGAATCTTGTTGCAATCACTGGGAGTGCTGAGTATAAGCTGCAATAAACATTGTGATAAGAGTCAATAAGTAGACGTCTAAGTGTTAATGCAAACCTGTGCCAGATTATGTTGTTCCCGCAACTGCTTAATGCATTTATCATGCTGTTCCGGTTCCTGTGAACGTTTGGCAGCGCTGATTATTTGATACACCTGCTCCAGCAAGTAGGAACATAGCTCCTCGGGCAACTGATTGAAGTTACTAAAATGATAAAAAATTGCGATGCAGTTGAAAATTCCATGGCAACCCATTTATATTCACCTATTGAACTGTGCATCTTGCAATGTTTGCTCATCCAAGTACTGAAAGTTGTAGAGCAGCTGCCAGAGCCAGTGTTCCTGTAAGCAAACAAAAGCTGATAAGTGAACGCAAAAACACTTTGGGTAGTATCCGAGTTGCATACAAACCTTGACACTCGCTGCCTGGTTATCATCATCGTTCTCAGAGTCGGAGGAGTGCAGATAATGGCTCCAAAGTCTGTTCAGTGTTTGCAGTAACAGTTGATGTTGCTCCTTCTTCTCCTCTTCCAGCTCTCCCTCCAGCGCCATGACAATAAACAAGCTCCCTGCTGACTGGTGCTACGGCTACTTTTGCTGCTGTCTTCTCGAGCATTGGGCAACGTTGTGGCCGCAATAAGCGCTGGATTAAAACTGAACGAATGTAGTGAACACAAGCGATTGGCTGCCAGCTGTAATTAAACAAGTAAATTGCCAAGCATAAGTATTTAAGTGCACTTCTGTGTAAATATGCGTGCCAGTGTGTGGGAGAAGGAAGAGGGATGCGAATGGGTGAGAGAACAATGCATCGTTTGAAAGCTGTGATTATTTTGCAGCAGCAGAAAGACAGAGGCCGGTGAAGCTGATTATTTGGACGAGCAACAATGGAAATTTTTATAGTTGCTGCTGTCGTTGTTGTTCGACAAACTATTCGATGAGCTATTTATAGGCATTTAATACAGTGGCACACTGCACAGACTACTCTGTTGTCAAGTGAATCCAAAGCCGGTATTTGATAGTGCGAGAAGGGGGAGGACTGGCTTACAGTACATCGCATCCCATCGGGTAAACAGCTGGCAATGATGCGTGTCTGTAACGGTTAATGCACGTAGTTCAGCCGATAAGAATTCATAAACTACAAAAGCAAGAATAAAACCTCAACTTCATTAATATACAGCACAGCACAATAAGTAATGAATTGACCATACACCAATTAAAAAGTTTGCTTATCGGGCAACGACTGCAGGAGCAGCAACAAAAACAACACAAGCAACATACAACAAAAAAAATATGAAGAACGAATTGCGATGTAAACACAAAATATTGATCAACGGAGATGTCCAATTTCTAAACTGCGTAGATTCGCTGCTTACTCTTCTTATGAATTATACATGTGTTTGTGTATATAATTTATATAGTACATAGATATATGTAAAGCACAAAATCAACAGACCTTAAACACCAATAAATATAATGTAAACCAAAAAAAAGAACACGAAAAACCGCAGACAACAAAAACAATTTAGTACGCCATTTTGGTTTTAGGTGTAACTCTCGTACACTTGGTCTATGATTAATGTAGTTAGTTAACGCTTTATTGTATTAGGCGACAATTTGGCTTTGATGCGCGTATGTTGTTGCGTGCGTCCTATAGTTATAAACAATGAACGTTTTGAAACTGCTTTGTTATTGCAGAAATCAGCTGCGCTGGGTTAATGCAACCGATACTTCGATTACTTCCATTAATCGATTTTCAAATGTTATCCACAACAGATGTTAGGTTCTCATTTGGCGCCAAGATATGTTTTTTTAAAAAAATATACATGTTCTGATTATTCTTTTCTGAAAGTATTTATGCATTTAATAAATTTGCTCTTTAATATTTTCCAAACGTGCTATATGCATCCAACAACCGCTATCCGGAACAAATTAAATGAGCTCTGTTATTAACTTTACAGAAAATGTTAGTTGTTTTGGGAGACCACAGATGCATTTGCAGCTGTTAGTGTTGTTTTCTAGTTGATCGCGATTGGCTGTCTGGACTAAATTCGCTCGAACAAGCGGTGTATTAATTGTTCTTAAGTTTTAAGTTTAAAGTTAACTTAGAAGTGAAACTTAGCGTAAGCCAACAAGATGCTGTGCCGTTATATTTCATTCAACACCTTGAGCAGCCAGAAGCAAGCGTTCAAGGTGAGCGCTGCATACACATCACTTCACAGATACATAATTCCATAATAGTTTTAAAAACAACAACAAATTCACTATTTTTGTCGCACTTGAAGTTGTGTTGTGGTAGAAGAAGTTGAATTTATGCCATTCAGGTAACTTTGTGACAAAAACTACAATAACAATAACAATAACAACAAACACTAAACAGGCCTAAAGACAGGTGCTTTCCAACCACATGTTGATATGTTGTTATAAATAGACGGACTACAAATGTTATAAGTGAAAAGTTTAATAATAACGCTACACATTGAGATTTCTTAAGATAAGCGAGTGAATAAGGGTGCTTGGGTGACCGGCTGCCCGGCTGACAATGTTGATAAGCGACATCACCCCACGCGAATTATAGAGTCGCATTTCATGCCCTCTCGCCACCCTCCCCACGCGCCTTTAAATTAATAAATAGGCATTGATTACGTAAGTTTGGAACACGCACACTATCTCTGGCTAGTATTATATACACTATATACGCAAATCGTGGCAAGCAGGTATGCAAATATACGGAGCAACTTTATTATACTACTAAACCAAGTGTAATGATTCGGATTTCACATTCGTTATGAATTTGTAATGGAGTATACTGTGAACCTGAAAATAAAAATAGGGGTTAGAAAGTTAATAGGGTTTAGATTAAAGTTGTGAATAGGTATGTAACAGAAGGAAGGAAGGGTCGCATAAGCATATGTTCTAAATCAGCATTCAAAACTGATTCTGTTTACTTATGTTCATTTATAAACGAAGCGACTCATCTATGTTATAGGGTATTTAATAGCCAGAGACTCTTCATGCAGTACAACTTGTTTGTTTACTAAGCTTAGATACGCATATCTTTTAAGTTTTTGTGCATATAATTAACTTAGACACTTTGTAGTACATTTCAAAGCTCATTTAAATGCAACTATAAATAGCAATCAATGCGTTCAGAATTTTGTTTGTGGCTGAATTCGTTTTTGAAGCGCACTCTCAGCATTGAAACAACTTTGTCGCTCTCTCTCTTTCTTTCTCTCTCTCTATCGATCTTGCTCTCGGTTTGTTTAGCCCACGCCGCTTAAAGTTTTCTAACTTTTTCTTTTTTACGTAGCTTATTGCCTGCTGCTATTCAACATCGGGTAAACCCAGGCAGCAAGGTAAAATCTACGAGTCCGCCAGCGATGCAGTTGCCGATGTTAAGGATGGCTCAAAAATTCTTTTCGGTGGGTTTGGTGTTTGTGGCATACCCGAAAAAATGATCGATGCCTTGAAAGAGAAGGGTGTTAAGAAAATAACTGCAGTGTCCAATAATGGCGGTAAGTAGTATAACAAAAACAATAATTTGCAAGTGCAAAGTTGGCTTTCATTGCACTCTGTTAATTTACATTCTACCAGCATCGTGATTAATAGAGCTGCCAACCGATTTAAAGTACAGCTGTTATTTAAATCTGCACTCTTACAAGTGTTTTTTTTATTTGTTGATATCAATTATCTTTCTTATCTACAGGTGTTGATGATTGTGGTCTGGGCGTGCTGATTAAGGGAAAACAAGTGTCCAAGGTGATTGGCTCGTATGTGGGCGAGAATACCGAATTGGTTCGTCAGTATCTGCAGGGTGAGCTTGCTGTTGAGTTGACGCCCCAAGGCACATTGGCAGAAAAGATACGTGCGGGTGGTGCTGGCATACCCGCTTTCTACACGCCCACTGGCTATGCAACGCTCGTACAGCAGGGTGGTGCACCCATCAAGTATGCAAGTGATGGCAAAGTGGAGATCCAAAGTGCAGAGAAACCAGTGCAATCCTTCAATGGGCGCAACTATGTCATGGAAGAGTCGATCTTTGCTGACTTTGCCTTTGTGAAGGCACAGAAAGCTGATGCTTTGGGCAATTTGGTGTTTAACCAATCAGCGCGAAACTTCAATGCACCCATGTGCCGTGCCGCCAAGATTACCGTCGTTGAGGTCGAGGAGATTGTGCCGGTTGGAGCTATTCCGCCCGATCAGATCCATGTGCCTGGCATCTTTGTGAAGCGTATCTTCAAGGGCACCAATTACAATAAGCGTGTGGAGCGTTTGCGTATCACACAACCTAAGCAGGAAGGCAAAGCAGCTGCTGAAACAAGTCCAGCTCAGGCCTTGAGGGAACGCATTGCTCGTAGAGTGGCGCTGGAATTCCAGGATGGCATGTATGCCAATCTGGGAATTGGCATTCCGGTGCTGTCGTCCAATTATATACCTAAGGGTATGAGCGTTATGCTGCAGTCTGAGAATGGCATTTTGGGCCTAGGTCCGTTTCCTACCAAAGAAAATGTGGATCCAGATCTGATCAATGCCGGCAAGGAAAGTGTCACTGTGGTGCCAGGTGCTTCATTCTTTGGATCCGACGATAGTTTCGCCATGATTCGTGGTGGACATGTTGATCTGACGATTTTGGGTGCCATGGAAGTGTCGGGCACTGGTGATTTGGCCAACTGGATGATACCCGTAAGTGAAACTCACCTCGCAAATTTATTTATTATAATCAATTTGGCTTTTTTTCGAAATGCAGGGCAAGCTTGTCAAAGGTATGGGTGGTGCAATGGATTTGGTCGCTGCTCCTGGCACTAAAGTTATCATCACCATGGAACACAATGCACGTGATGGTTCTCCAAAGATCTTGGAGAGCTGCTCACTGCCGCTGACCGGCAAGGAGGTCATCGATCTGATCATCTCGGAGAAGGCAGTCTTCCAAGTGGAGAAAGGCGTCGGTCTCACCCTTATAGAGATTGCCGAGGGCTACACTGTTGACGACATTATTGCCTGCACGGGTGCCAAGTTCACTGTCTCGCCGAATATCAAGAAAATGGCACAGATACCCATTTGAATTAATTTAAGTTGAGTTAATCAGAAAGAAGGCTATGCAAAAATTAGTGTTCAGGTACTCAGGTGATACATATATGTGCATTTATTGTTGTTATTGAACGTGAAGCAATAATCGTTTTTATTACCATTAAAGTATAAAGTTGTTTTACAATTCAGTTAACTCTGTAACGCTATCAGCAACTCAGCCCATGGCCTTGGCCATGTTCTTTATTGCATCGGTGCGATGTGCCAGACGCATCTGTTCGTTGAGAATGTCAAAGGTTCGATTGTATTTACTGTTGAAATCGTTGCGACAAATGGCGCAGAATTGTGAGGTGAGCACGTGGAGCGGACTGCGAAAGTAGAAGCACTTGTGCATGGTCAGAGAGTTCTTGTAATGCGATAGCATATGCAAACTAATCTCCACAATGGATAGCAGGCCCCACAAAAAGATGTTCCAGCAGAATAGTGTTGGGATCAGGAAGATCAGGAAGGAATTCTGACGCTCATAGCCCAATATAATGTTCTGCATAAAAGAGAAGCATATTCAATTAGGAAGTGTTCAATCTTCCGATTAAAACTTACGCTACTAACGCCATCCATTTTAATGTAATCCTCTCGCTCATAGCCAGGCGTTGTCTTCTTAAGTTGGGATGCCTTGTTTATTGCTTTCATTCCAATCAAGTGTTTCGCTGATATATCCGAGTGAACATGGTGTTTGTTGGCCCACACTTGTTCCACCTCATCGCAGATGGTGCCACGCAAATAGTGTTTGGGCACATGAAAGTTACCATGCTTACGATAGCGCACTTTCATCTGATCGTTTACCGGTTCACCGGTCTCCTCATCATATTTGGGCTGTTTGACGCGAGCTGAATCCGTATAGAAGTATTCAAACTCTCCAGTTTCACTATTCTGCAATGATTTTAAGATAAGCTTCAGATTAATCATTTAAACAATAAGATAAGCAACTGAAATAGATATCTGTTTAGTTAAACGCGTGAATGTGAGAATAAGCAAACAAATAGGAAACAAATTTCCTGTTAATTCATCAAGTTTTAGTGATGAAATTTCCATTTAAAATTGTTTTCTATTGATCTGAACTTTTGTGCACTTGAGCTCTCTGTCACACGCCAAGTTTTAAGCAAGACTGATATAGCAATTAAACTGTTGCCATTTTATTCGTTTGTTATTGTCCCGAAAATAGACCAGACAAGCTTTTCTGATAAGAGCGCTGCCCCCAGGGAACCGTTACCGTCTACACAAAACCCTCAAATGATTCATTTGTACCCAAAGCGAATTTCCATTGTACACAACATCTTACCACTAACATGTTTGGGTTGACACTAACCTAAGGTGGAATTCGGCAGTTTGGGGCTCGGGCATGCCCGACATTAACAATTAAAATAATAATATTTAACTTATCGCGTTATCAGCAAGACTTGAGATACGGCACCTTCTGGCTTATGAAATGTTTGAGGCTTATCATTCTACGTGTGTATTTGTGTGTGTGCTATTATATTATTTTATTATTATATGCTATGCTTTATACTACTCGGTACTACCGAGTGTCTAGTCTCTAAGGTTCTACTATCCCGATGAGCTACGCCCATCAAATGACAATTGTTGCAATTGAAATTGAAATAATTCACATATAAACACTAGCTGTATCCCCATATATGATTCGAAATTCGCGTGCGATTCCTTTATGACGTTAATCTCAATTGAGAGGCATATGTAATATGACAATAAAATTATACACTACATAACATGTTTGTTTAATGGTAGGTGCTATTATTATAATTATTTGAGTATGTGCAATTAAATAGATCTAAACCGGTTCTAACTGTATTCGATAACCTCCTAATCAATCAATATTCAGTACTACTATAATTTACAGATTTTCATATACATATCTATAGTTGGAATTAATTTTCAAATGGTACTTAAGATCTGTTTTTGAACGACCTGCTACTGGGCACTTGGAGTATAATTTGATGACAGCTCCACGATAAAGCAATATGTAATATGAGTTGTTTTCAATGATTATTTATATTCTATATAGTTCGTTGGTTGGTTTAATGATAAACCATGTTAGTGATAAGTGCAACAAACCCGCAAACCCCCTAACACTATCGTTCAATACATCAAGGGGGCAAGATTATCATTATACCACATGCGTCACACTCTCTATACATACATCTATATATGCACTATATAGTAAAGTCCGATTAACGATTAGTAATTAACATGTCTGGGGCATTCAGTTAAACAAGTCATTGCAAACAACATTACTTTTTATGGAACACATGGAGTTCTATGCCGGGAAAGTAGAAGAGACAGCCTAAAACCAGCGAGTAAAAGTCTAAAACGTGTTTTGTTTTTTGGGTCCAGACATTTGAATACAAGAAGTCTAGCCCAAAATGGCGACAAGTCTGATAAACAAATTAACTAGGAAAAAAAAACACATTTTCTTTGCAGCAAATCGCTGGTTTTACTAACCTTTATGGAGTAAACCATTTTTTCACGTTTTTTTGATAGTGAAACTTTTATTAGCTTTGTTGTTGTTGTTATATTATGCGATTGGGTTATGATTACTAAATATGGTTTGTATTCTTTTTAACTGTGGTGTTTTTTTGTTTACTTTTCGTTTCGTTTTTTATCTGTATAAGTATGTATTTATGTATAATAATATTTTATTTCAAATTGTTACACTTGTTTTGTTAATATTTTATTTGTCGGCAAGCGTTTTACTTAACATCAACGCAATAGAAAAATTATATATAATTAAAAACCGGTTGAGCGTGCTGTTTGTATTGTATTGGTGTTTAATTGCTTAAAATTTCCACAAGAAACATATTTAATAACATATACTATATTTATATAGTTTTATATATATGAATAAGTATAGTTTTTTAACCAGCCGCCACTTTTACTGAGCTATTTTCATGCGCACGAGAGACTCAGGCGATTTCACGTCTGTTATGAACAGCTTTTGTATAAAGAATAAGCGACAAAGCAACAAATAAAAATAAGACAATATAAAAAACTTGACCAAATAATGAGCAAAAATTATCTCACAGAGCGCGAGAGAGAGAAACTTTCTCAGCAATTGGATCACTTCAGGGCGAGTTGGCAGCACTGCTATTTGGGTTTCATATTGAAAGCACTTTTGGTTGCTGTCTTTGCTAAATGTATAACACAGTTGAAAGCTTTTTTGTGCCAGTTACATTTTAATATTTGCGTACGAATTTTTTGTTACTTTCCAAACGATCTTCAATTAATAATTAAGTCAAGTCTGTTGTTTTCTTTCAAAACGAGTTTTGCATGTTGCTGCTGGCCTTTGTGTGCGCACCAACAAATAAATTAAATTTTTTGCCCACTTCGAATTGTTTACAATTAACTTTTTGCAAATTTATCTTGATAGATTAAGGTATTTTTTCTTGAGTTTGTTGTTTCCAGGGTGTTGAGCTTATTCGACCTGCGTTCTTGATTTAGTAACTAAACGTTGGGCATAACGCTTGGTTGTGCCGCTAACTGAACCCTCCACAAAAATATTATAGACATTAATCCTAACCATAAGCAGTAACTACTTAGAAAGTGTATCTTATTTTTATCTGAATAGTCGCGAGTGTCATAAACGATTTATGTTCCGTTGAGTAGCTTTAACAAATAATCATTATCTTCACTACCTTATTTTTTGCCTGACAATGCAGTGAGTAAATTAGCCTATCTAAAACTGAAGCATCTTCAACGGATGAGCAAACAGTGATGACAAAATATCTCATAAACAGTCATTTTTGGCAGTCATAATTTGACTTATTGCTGCCAGTTTAGTTACTTTGTATGACACGCTGCTTGTTAAAACTCTTAAGAATAATTACCTTTATTTTGTTTTTATGACTATTCTTTGAATTGTGCCTGGCTTGTAAATATTTACAATTGTTTTTTGTTCCTTGGGCCTTTTATCGTTTATCAGTTAATAAAACCGCAAACACAATAATCTTTGATCAATTAATGCCAATTCAAAATAAGCATTGTAAAAATCACTTAATGAAATAAACACTCGCTTATCACATCTTAGCAACCATAACAACAATGAATCGATTGCGTATCCAGCAACAATAACAACAATTACAAATACTACTACAACAACAACACAAGTTAAGGCCTCCAATGATGACTACGATCCGCACTTGCATCGCAATGTCAAGAACCCAACCAAGTGAGTGCTTCCATTTCACTGTAAGTAAAATAAATTAATAAAATATTATTGTTTTTTTACTGTCTAGCAATTGGCAAACTTTTGCGCATTTCCTGAAAGCATCCATTGGCACCGGTGTCCTAGCCATGCCCAGCGCCTTTGCGCATGCGGGCTATATCAATGGATTTGTTTTCACATTACTCATTGGCCTTATAGCACTGTATTGTCTGCACATATTGGTAAGTTATGATTGGAATTTTGTTCCGAAAGAGGCAGAAATAAACTTCTTTTATCCTTTGGCAGATCAACAGCATGTATGTCCTTTGCAAGCGACAGCGTGTTCCCTATATTAGCTTTTCTGAAGCAATGAAACTGGGCCTACAGCAAGGACCGCCCGGTCTGCGTTGTTTATCCCATGTAGCGCTGTAAGTTTCGATAGCAACTAGTTTAATTTCTCTTAACGCTATCTATTCTATTTGTTTAGTCCCTTTGTTGATGGCTTTTTGGCATTCTATCACTTTGGCATCTGTTGTGTCTATGTGGTCTTCATTGCGGAGAGTATTAAGCAACTGGTGGATGAATATTTGGTTGTATGGGATTTGCGCTTGCACATGTGCATCCTGATTGTGCCACTGTTGCTGATCTTTAGCATACGCAACTTGAAGCTATTGGCACCATTCTCCAGTGCTGCCAACCTATTGTTGCTAGTGGGTAAGCCTGAAAATGGGGAATGCCCTATCTGTTTGGGTTTGATCTTATTTTTCCTTTCTTGTCAGGCTTTGGTATCGTTTTGTACTATATATTTGAGGATTTGCCACCTCTGAGTGATCGCGAACCGGTCGTGAATTATTCCAAGCTGCCCACTTTCTTTGGAACTGTGCTCTTTGCCCTGGAGGCGGTGGGCGTGGTGAGTATTAAGGGCAAACTTTTCCTAGTTTTTATCTCATACCAACTGTTTAGATATTGGCTATCGAAGAGAATATGGAGACGCCGCGCGCCTACGTGCAGCCGTGTGGCATTATGAACTGTGGCATGGGCATAGTTCTGGGTTTGTATTTGTTTCTAGGTTTCTTTGGCTACTGGAAGTACGGCAGTGATGCCTTGGGCAGCGTTACCCTCAATATACCAGAAACAGAAGTGTGAGTATAGGCGTATTTGTTGCATGATATATTTTTCATTGTTGGTTTTTGCAGGCCTGCTCAAGTGGCAAAAATCTTTTTCGCTGTCACCACCTATATATCGTATGCGCTGCAGGGTTATGTCACCGCACACATTGTTTGGGGACAGTATTTGTCTAAACGTTTTAATAACACAAAAAAGCATACGCTCTACGAGCTTATCTTTCGTGCGGTGATTGTTCTGCTTACCTGTAAGCGTTAAGCATAAGTTTTTTGGTGAGAATCTTTATTAATGTTTGTTTAAATATTTTAGTTGGTTGCGCTATTGCCATACCGGATTTGTCGCTGTTCCTATCGCTTGTTGGCTCCTTTTGCCTGTCCATATTGGGTCTTATCTTTCCGGCACTGCTCCAAATCTGTGTGCATTACGAACTTGGCTATGGACCCTATCGCTATCGGCTTGTGGTCAATTTACTGCTGTTGGCATTTGGAGTATTTGGTGGTGTTGTGGGCACCTATGTTAGCATTGTGGACATTGTCAATGCTTTGTCGGGGAAAGTGGCTTAAGCTAAACACGCAATGTTTGCCATTAAATACTTATACTAATACCAAAACTAACATTTGTGCGGCTTTCACTTGAATTCCACCATTTGCAGTAAAGTTTGTGCAACACTGCGTTTGCGTAATCTAGCGTAGCCCACTGCGTGTGGCTTATGCAAAGCATGTTGCGGACAGTGTTTGTCATAAGGGGTTGTTTGGGCAGCTGCCTGGTGCCCAGGAACTCATTCATTATCATTTGGCTTGGTTGCACTGAGCAAAATAGCAAATATCATACTTATATCTATCATATCTTTTTATGTCATAACCAATTATTTAGCCTTTGTTATTTATTTCGAATTCAAAAGTGTAAGTAAATTTACAGATACAAATTTTACCTTTTTTGGGTTTTATTGATTTCAAAATTTAAAATTAGAACTCTCGACACTATTTCCGCCACAGAAGTATGAAGTAAGTAAATAGGTTTGGTTAATACTATAGTTGGGAATTTTCTGATACTTTACTTATTGTAGAAAAGCAGAAGAAGATGATTATGATCCGCATTTGAATCGGAAAGTAGAGAAACCAACCAAGTGAGTTATTTTATACATTAACTTAACAACCTAATTTCTACTCTAATCAATGAAATTCTAAGAAACTGGCAGGCTTTTGCCCATTTCTTGAAAGCCGCTATAGGCACCGGTGTCCTGGCCATGCCCAACGGCTTTGCACATTCCGGATATGTTCTTGGTATTGTATTGTCAATATGTTTAGGAATTATCCTTTTGTACTGTCTGCATTTATTGGTAAGTAGAAAAATTGGCAAACATACTAAATGTCAGTTAATGCCATCATCAATTGTCCTGCAGATAGGCAGCATGTATATCTTATGTAAAATTCACCGTGAACCCTATATCAATTACTCGCATTGTATGAAACTTGGTTTTTTGGAAGGTCCAAAAGGTCTACACTGTCTATCGCATATTGCTGTGTAAGTTGTCTTCCAGTTTCAATAGACTTTGGACCAACATAGTGTATCTTTTTTACTTAGTTTCTTTGTGGATGGCTTTCTGGCGCTGTATCACTTTGGCGTCTGTTGTGTCTATGTCGTTTTTATAGCAGAAACTTTTAAACAGTTTGGGGACAAGTATTGGACTGAAGTTGATATACGACTTTATATGTGCATGCTGGTTATTCCACTACTACTGATCTTTAGTATAAGCAGTCTTAGGCATTTAGCGCCACTTTCCATGTTGGCCAATGTTCTGCTTTTGATAGGTACAGATGTTCAAACGGTTTGGTTAAAAATCTCAACTTATAGTTTAGCTCCTTAGGGTTTGTTATTGTTATGTATTATATATGCAGAAAATTGCCGTCTCTAAGTACACGCGACCCATTTGTTGCATATTATAAGCTGCCAGTCTATTTCGGAACTATACTATTTGCCTTGGAGGCGGTGGGCGTGGTAAGTGAAACCTAACTCAATAGAAACAGTTGCTTCAAACATATGACAAATGCAGATCTTAGCTATTGAGGAGCAAATGGAGAAGCCCAAGGATTATGTGAAGCCCTTTGGCATAATGAACATGGGCATGACCATTGTCCTGGCACTCTACATAGTTATTGGCTTCCTTGGCTATTGGAAGTATGGTGATGAAAGTCTAGGCAGTCTGACACTGAATATACCGCACTATGAAATGTATAGTATAGTAAAAATAGTTCGATTCGATTACCCAACTAAAAGTGTTCTCTGACAGTTTGGCACAGTGTACGAAAATCTTATTTGCCGTTGCCACATACATATCGTACGCTCTGCAGGGTTTTGTCATGGTTCACATCCTCTGGGATACCTATTTGAGCAAACGTGTTGTGAGAACGGATAGGATGAAGCTCTATTCACTGTTATTTCGAGCGTTCCTGGTTATACTCACTGGTAAGTTATAAGAGTTTAACTAAAACGAATACTCTAAATAATACTTTGCAATATACATTAGTTCTTGCAGCCATTGCTGTGCCTGATCTAGGGCTGTCTCTGGCGCTCGTCGGCTCATTTTGCCTATCCATATTGGGAATTGTATTTCCGGCACTCTTGCAAGCCTGTGTTCTCTACAATATTGGCTATGGCACATTAAAATACAAGCTAATAATCGATATATTTCTGATCATTTTTGGAATTTCTGGCTGCATAGTGGGCTCCGGTTCAAGCATGTATGATATTGTTATATCGATTCACAATGAATAAATTTCAGATATCTAATTTAATATTTCGATTGTTCAACCAGATTGGTATTTTGGTAAAAAATGTAATAAAAAATTCGTTATTTTGATGCAAACCTGTTTTATTCAATATACCATTAACAGATGTGTTCACAAGATGTTACTTATTGATGTGACTTGCACCGTTTGCAGTAATGTTTGTGCCACACTGCGTATGCGTAATCTAGCGGTGTCCACTGCGTGTGGCTTATGCAAATCATGTTCGCTGGCTGTGTTTGTCATCCGAGTGGCCGACTGCATACAGCTGCTGCTGTTTGGCTGTTTGGTCTGCTAATTATTACTGCCTGTCGCACACACACATACCCACACACACATATAGAAGTAAATAGTCGGGCTGCCTTAAACTAGGTCAGGTCAAGCAAGTCAAGCAGCCAAATTCCTTTAAGCTTTAATTAAAAGCTAAGCGTTGCGGTCAGTGTTTGGGAGCTGGCATGTAAGTATGTTCTACTATTTCTGGCTACAGCTGCTCTCTCTCTCTCTTTCTCTCTCTCTCCTTATTCCAGTCAGACATTCAGACATGTGGCAAATGCAACCAAGTGTAATTAAATGCAACCGCAATTAACGCAAAAGCACCCGCAGGTCAGGTCGCGCCGCACACATCCCTTGGCCTCCAAATTTTGGCCAGACATTGCCTTCGTCACTCTTGCATTTTATTTACAATGTTTTTTGCGCACACAGGTTCCTCCTGTCGGCAGTCACCACCCCTTCCACGCCCCACAGCCCACCCCTCCCACACACACAGACATACCACATATGTTGTCTTGTGCAGACCACAGTGGCGCAATGTCTGCCGGCCATAAGAAGCCCGAGCACACAAGGCAAGTGCACATTTGGCAGCCGGGGGTTGTCCAATGTCAAATGCTATACAAACTGAATATGCTATAGAAAACTCTTTGTGTTACCCTCGGCATAAATGGGTGACGTTGTATTTGTGTGTATGTATGGGTGTGTGTCTGTGTGCTGAATTACCCGTTGCTTTGTACGTTTAATTACTCTTTTGACGGGAAATAACACAACATTCGTTTTTAAAAAATTGCAACAAAATAGAAAATTACACAATTGTAGCTACTTGCAACTCCGCTTGCAGTTTCCCTTCAAACTGTTCAAAGGTTGCAGAAAATTACAAAACTCATAGTACCCTCGGGGTAATATTCAATGCTTTGTCATAGCTTATAACTTGAAAGATTATCAGAAGCAAAAGATTTATTTCAATGTTGAACTTAAAGTTTAAAGCGCAATTTCAAGTCAAAACTTTTCACTGCCGTATTCAGTTTGTGGCCTTTCTCGCTCTTTTTGCTGCGCTACTTTAATTTGGTTCAGCAGCTTTGTTTTCAAAATTTAAATGGCGATAGGAATCAAAGACTTGGCTATAGTTTGATTGGCTCGTTGCTTCACGAACTATTGTCTGGTGCAAAGAATCGTTCATTTTGAGCAAGCTTCGAGGCAAATTAAATGACAAGTTTACTTGTTGTTTGCCAGTTGAGTTTTTTGTTGCTGTTGCTGTTGCTGCTGTCGATTCTGTGAGTTAGCATTGCGTTGGCATTCGAGTCATTTGCCGTTTGAGCATTTTAATTATATTTGTGCAGGGCAGCGCAAACTTGGCCCTTAACGCGGGCTTTTAGTGTTTCCGGTCAGTTGCCTCCTGTTCTGTTCTGTTCTGTTCCGTTCTGTTCTATGCTGTACTGTGTGCAATTGGACTAGACAAAGGCGGGGAGGGGAAATTGAATTACGCACAATGCTAGGTAAACACATGGCTGGTCTCTGGATTTGATTCGAGATAGAGAGATTGAAGCTTTTGAAAACAAATATGCGCCAAAGTTAATTAGAACAAGTAAAAAGCTCTAGTCGGGAAAGCCTGACTAAAAGATACCCTTAACCCAGCAGTTGTAATAAATATATTAATCAATATATTGTAAATCAATATAAATCAAAGTTGATGTATGTACATAATTAATTTTCACAATCATCAACACTAACAGATAGTTTAAAAGCTTATGTTCCAAAGCTGAAGTCTCTAGCTCTCACAGTCTCAGAGATCGATGCGTTTATATATACAGATGGACAGATGGACGGACTCGGCTATATCGACTCGGCTGTTGATGCTGATCAAGAATATATGTACACCTTCTGCCTGTTACATACTTTGGCACAAAACCATTATTCCTTTTTTTACCCATTTCATGGATTAAGGATATAAAAAGGCATTCATGTATGGCTCGTATCAAAAATTTCATTTTGATTTCACTTTAAAGCATTTATTCGCTTTGTTTGCTAACCAATATGCTGACCAAAATGCTGCGCTGCATTGAATTCAGTTTTTAGCTTAATTATAATGAAACAACTTTTCTATCATCATCATTTGTTTGATTATACTGTGTTTCGCACATAATTAATATATAAATGTATATACATACTCTACAGATAGTTGATAGTGGAAAACTTTGCATATTGCTTGCATAATGTAGCCTCTGTTTTTTGTTGTTGTTGTTGTTGGTTGGTTGGTGGCATGCCTTAATTTATGTTGCATACTTTGTTGTTGACTGCTGTATAACTTAAAGCGAAATCTTTGGCAACTCTTGCAGCGAACATTTTAGTTTGCATTAGTTTTCAACTCTGAAAAGTTGCGTTTAAAGCAAGAATTGAAAATATTTTGAGTTGCAAACTTGAACTAGAACTCTTTGATGATTGCTACATTTTGTGCTAAATAAAATGTTTAGCGGCTGACTTCACATTTGAGACTTATGTAAGTCTAGGATTAAGCCTGACACTTTATCTCTCTGGCATAGCATTACTTTAATTCACCGTTTAAGCTCGTTACTTGGTCTATGCATATTTGCTCATTTGATATGGCAGATGCTTAATTTTCTCTACTCGCACGCCGCTTGGAAATGAGTCATTTTTATTCATTTAACCAATTCTTTTTTGTCTACATATGCGCTGAGCACATTCGGTTGGCAATTTGTTTGGCTGCTTTTAACAGCTGAACCAATGTTTGTGTGTGTCTGTGTGTGTATTAGTGTGTGCCGCAACAAAATGATTTATTTTACGCTACGCTTAGCACACACACGTACCTAGAATAACAACAACAGTAACAGTAACAGCATCAGCAACAACAATACCAACAAAAATGGCAACAATGGCGACAAGCGTCGCATTGTTTTTGCGGCAGCGGCTTTTGGTTATTCGCTGAGGTTTTCTGCTGTGTTTATTTTTGCCAGCAACAACATTTTCGTGCAACAGTCGCGTCTGCCTTCTAATGCGTACCTACATCAGCACCTACAGCGGCACCAACGCGAGCATTTGCTATGAATAAATAACAGGCAAGCACATATCCATAGACATCCAGACAGACATACAGCATCCCCTCAATGCTGATGAGTCTACGTTGCATGTGATTTATGTTGAGAATACATGGCAACTAAAATTAGAAGCCAAGCTTTCAGCACATTGATTGTTCACAGCTAAAGTCGTCTCTCTCTCGCTCTCTAACTCTCTCCTTCTCTCTCTATTAACACCAAAAGGGGCCCCTGCTTAAAAGGGTGCTCAGCCCATTGGGAAAGGTTAGCAGCTGTTTGCCAGGCAAGCTTTTGTTGTTGGCTTCTTTCTGGCCGCTGCAGGTGCGTTAAACATTTATGAGCGGCTGGAACGCAGATTTTATTGAGGCAGTTGCGGTACACCCCAGCAAAAACAAAAACCAAAAACCAAAAAAAAAGCAGCACAAATTTGTTGTTATAAATGCCCATGCATAATTCATCAAGTTAAAGTGTGTACCCGTTGCGTATACGCAATAATCATACGCCACACAGCACATGCACAACAGAACACAACACAAGTTCGTAGGCACATACACACACGCACATACAAGCAAAAAGCGAACGTCGACTGTTTTTGTATGCCCTTGGTGTGCGATTTAACGAATTGCCGCCAGGGGATGTTTATTAGTTGCATGCAAATGCCCAGACATTGGCTAAAATTTGTGGTACAGAAAATTTCAAAAGTCCAAAAATTAAAGATTTACGACTCTCGATATAAAAAATGGCAATAAATCGTAGTTATATTTCGTTTATTTACTTTGAAAAACATTTTTGCATGCTCTCTCAAGTCATTTGATGCTATTAACGAACCAAAGATTCTTTCCAACATAATTCATTTTGATGCCAAATTGTATTATAGCTGTAAACAATTTGCATGCCAGATCCCCAGAATTCGAGTCGACTCGATTCCACTCACAAATATCTACACGTTCTAGCATCTAAGCTTCAATCGTTTTCGGTTTTGGTATTTTTGCCTAATTGCGGCTAAAGCGTTTAGCCCAAAAATTGATTTTTGGATAATTGCCAAAAACAGAACGAGAGAACTGCCAATATTTTGTATATGGAATATGTACAGACATATAGACATATATGCATGCATGTGTGGTAATAATATTATGGCCAGAGTAAGCAACTAAAATGCTTGAAATGTTCAAATGACAAGCAATGAAAGTTAGCGTCATCATCAAACCAAATATAACGTGATAATGATCAACAAAAACATCAACGACAACAACAACAACATCGAGCAGCGACATTTGATGAGCACGATGAGCTGCTGTCATGTCATGGAGCTGGTAGCCAAGGCACTTGGCATGTCAACGCTTGCTTCCATACCAATTCGCTTCACTCTCTCGTGCAGCTACTGCTACTACTGGGTGTCAAGCACTTTTGCCTAAACCCATAATTTATGCCGCATGTTTGCCATAACTCAATGGCTGCGAAATTTCATGAATGGGAACTTTTGGGGCTGCTACTAGTTCTGCTATTCTCTATCTCTGTCTCACTGTATGTATGTATGGGTGTGTGTGTGTGTGGTTGATGAAAACCAATCGATAAATACTCTTAGTCGCATACTCATGCTCGCATTCACTTCCTTCCCATTTCTGGTTGATGTCTGCGTTTTTTGTCACCGATTGAGCGAACAATTGTTAGATGGCGCCCAAGATGAATTGCCTGCAATTGTGCGCATTGCTTGCCATTTGTTTGCTAGCGAGAAACGAATTTACACCATCAGGCGAGCCCCCAATGGAGCTGATAATGCCACGGCTTACAAGCATTTGACAATCTCTATCTGCTGAGTGTTGGGTGGGTGGGTGGTTCGGTTTGTTGGTTTCATAGGCAAGTCATCTAGTGGGTGACGACAAAGTGGGGAGGGGGGAAGAGCGGTTGACTTTACATTTACATCTCTGCATCTCTGTGCACTCGGCACACATTAATAATTATGGTTATGGGATTTTGGAGTGCATGTTAATGGCCATTCAGTGCATAGTTCAAATCGATTTTCATATATGATATTTTACATTTGGCCTTCTGATTGCATTACCATAATACGCCATTGCCATTGCATGCATGCACATATGCCAAAATACATACACGGATTTTGGGTATTTTTTTCTGTTTGTCTGTCTGTGTGTGTGTGTGTGTGTGTATGTTGTTGCAACCACTAATTAGCCAGTGACAAACACAAACACAAAAACACACACAGACACACATATGCAATATTCTCTTATGGCTATTTATTACAAATATTTTGCTACAATCTGCGGCTAACAGCATAGTGCAAATATCAAAAGTTTCTTTAAATTATTGTTGTGGTATTTTATGTGTTAAAGCAGAATTATATACAAAAAATTAAATAAACTGATAATGGATGAAATTTAAGGACTTTTAGTTTATACTAAACATAATTATATATAAAGTTCAGTTTTATAGTCGAATTTTAGGGCAAACTAAAAATGATAATAATGTATTTATGCAATTTGTGAACTTTAAGTAAATAATGATAATAACTTTAATAAATAATCAAACAAGTAAATAAGTAAATAAGCTATCTGCAGCATGATGACTATTGTGTACACTCAATATGATAATAGAATCTTGATAAATATCTTGAATGTGCATGTTAGTTATATGTTATTGTAGTTCGATCTCGCTGAGTTGACAAAAAAGAAGATAGAAACCAAAATTTCAGCTGGATTGAACTGACTAAATAAATATGGCAATATGAAGAATATATACTTTATTAAATTATCGATCTTTTATGCATTATACACTTTATGACAATACTATTATACACTTTTCTAGTTTTTCAGTTCAGCAAAAATAACAAAAATTTCCTACTCATTTAAAAAGGCTATTTAACAATTTGGTAGCATTACATATGCCAGCAAAAATACCACATTTATAAATTGTAATTACAAACAACTAACATACACAAACTCACACAATCACATACTTGGAAAGCTCGTACGTGTTTGTTGCGTGCCCCAATTTGTAACTGTAATTATTATGGCCAGCATAGCAAATGATATGCCAAATGTAAGCACCAAAATACACGCACACAATCAGACAGATAGACCGAGACAGACAGAGTTTATATTGTGTGAATATGTAAATGTATATAATGTTAAATTATTATTATTATTATTTGTTTACTTCCACGCACTAATTGAATAATGCGCAATTGTTTTTCCATTTTGTGGTCGTCACAGACAAGCAATTATTTATATAATTTCAATTTAATTCGAGCTGCTGCCAAATTCCAATAACCAAATGTTAAATGCGTTTTGATGAGCCAACACACACCCAGACCAGAGGCGGGCAGACCAGAGCAGAACACGAACCCAACCCCCTCTCCGATCTAATGAAGTGTGCTAAAATATGCGTGAGTCAGAGACAAAAAGTGAGGCGAGGCATGATAAATTCTGGCAGTTTATTGCAGGTCATCTGGTCATGTGCCATGCATTCAGGATATGGTAAGTGTGTGTGAGGATATAGAGATACACATACGTATATATATATACGTGGGTATATGTGGAAAATGGCATTGTAACTCTTTACAAATAAGCAGCATTTCCGTGCCAGGCTTCTGTTTGGCATAAAGCCAAAGATAAATGGCAACTTCCAAATGCCAGCTAGAAATATAAGTAAGCAAATGGAAGGTCAGCAGACAACAATGAAAGAGACGCGGCGGAGACACAAAGGGCGGCCAACAAAGGGGAGAGATACACTGAAGAAAAGTGTAACAAATCTTGCGCCAGTTATTTCAGTTTTAGTTTTAGTTGTTGTTGTTGCTGCTGTTGCTGTTGTTGCCGTTGCCGTTGCTGTTGTTGCTTTGAGGGCGAATTTATGGGCGCGCATGTCACTGCACACAAAAAGTTAAACAGCGCGCAACGGAAGTGCGACGACAACGGGGATGGAGAGGTGTGGAGTAGAGTGGAGGGAGCGAAGGAAAGAGTGTGACAATAGAGAGCAGTGTAACAAAGCACAGGACAACAGGAAACACAGGCCGTGCATTGCAATTTTTAGACGCCTCAGTGACAAACTGCGAATCAGAGCATCAAATTCCTTACATCCCCCCACCCCAACCCCCTCAAAACACACACATATACATATACATATACATACATACACTCTCATTATCATGAATCACTAACCTAATAGTAAAACGTATGGGATGAGGAGTATGAAGCAGTAAAGTGTAAAGAAACGACTTCAAAATAAAAATGACGAAAGTTTATGCCCTTTGTGTGTGTTGTGTGATAAGTTTAAGTGAATATTCTCATTTCCGCATTCATTTCATATTCACATAAAGTTTACTAATTGCATGACAGCTGGCATGAGTCGTGTATACCCCATTATGCTGTTTGTGTGTGTAAGTATGTCAACTAGTTTTATCTGTCCTGCAGCAGAGACGAGTCAGCCGTTGCTTTTGCGCTAACAACATTAACTAGCAGTGCCTACGGGTCGTATGTGTAATGCGCATAGAGTAAGTGAGATTGAAGGTTTCTCTGTGTGTGTGTGCGTGTGTGTGTTGTGTGATTTTGTTTTTGTGTTTTTGGTTTTTTTTTTTTATTGCTAGAGCCAACTTCCGTCGCTTGTTGACATATTTCCACTTCATTGGAACGAACAGAGCAGGCGAGGCAGACGCAAATGAAGATACAGTCGCGACAGCCGTGGGCCAACTGCCAGCTTTCCGCGAATCATTCAGGTGTTTGTGTGTGGAAAGAACAAAACAACAAAAACACACAGGCGCACACACTCAAACACACACACACACTCGTACACACAAAAGAAGTGCAAAAAATCCGTAGAAAATAATGGAGAAGACGGAAGCTAACGGATACCCGGCCAGGAGGCAGCTAACGACAAATATTTGACACATGGCAGGAGGCGGTGCGAAAATATGCGAGACATGTGCCGGGGAAAGGACAATGTTAGGTTGCAGGGTGCAGAATGCTGTGTGCAAGTGGCAGACACATTTTCTTATCCCCTTTTGCATATTTTAATTTGTGTCAAATTGTTGCTAAAATGCAAAACGCATTGTTTCCCAATGGGCAGGGCAGTGGGAAAACAACAGCAGCTACCCAAAAAAAACAAAAAAAAACCCTTTTCGCATTGTTGTCCTTATTTTCTGAAACAACGAGCAATTCCATGTTGATGTTGTTGTTGTCGGCTGCCTTGTTAACACAGTTTTATGCTTTTGTTTTGCGGGCTGTGTTATTTTTATAGTGTGCCATAAGAAAATACACTGCCTGAATGCCGCGAGAGGCAAGGAGTAGTGCAATGGCAAGCAAGACTTCTTCTTCTTTTTCTGCTTCTTATCTGCTCTCCATGCTAGCAAAAGCACAACAATAAAATGTTTTTACAAATTCATTACCGAAGGCGTTAAATTTGACACAGTTTTGCATGCTGAGTGCAATGCGAAAAGAGAGACAGAGACAGAGAGAGAGAAAGCAATTGCGAAAAGGAAAGGCAAAAGGAAACAGAGCACAACATGCAACAATGCTTTGGCAGTGGCAAGGCACATACATACATATAAATATACTGTGTATGTATACGTATTGTGGGCTACATTAAGTAAGGCAAGGAGCAAATGTCTTTGGGGCGGCGGTTTAAAAGTTAAGAGCAGTACATTAAATGCACTTTATTGTTTCGTATGTTTACTGATAAAAGGGGTTAGTTATGGTGGTATTATGTTTTTGATAATGGTGAATGGATAATACTTTCTCATGTCATATTATTTGATTAGATGTATTATTCACCTTTTTACTTATGATCATAAATCACATTTTCAGGACTTTCAGTTATGTCCACTCTCATAATAAATATGTCATTGCATAACATTAGAAGCATAGCTGGCAATGCTGCCATTTGCCATTTACTATCCGCCATTCGCCATTGGTCCATTTCCGTTTTCCGTTTCGCTTTGGCCTTTGCTGTCGATGCGCCTCGTTTACGTCATCCATATAATTTTTGTTGCCTATTTTTATAGCCATTTGCATTATTCACATCGCATTTTATCGATGATTTTCACACACAAACACATATACATATATGTCCTAAGACTTTAATGTGGGCGTGGCTTGCATCCTAGCCATTTCGCTCGTTAACAAAAAGGATTATTATCTTTTGACATTTTGCTAACGCGATTCCTTGCCACTTTGCATCTAAATCGAAATTACAAGCGCACGCATGTACGCACACCCACTCGCACACACATACACTCACAGACACCAGCACACACACACTAGCAGACAGTGAGATTTCAAGACTTATATATAAAGTCATAAAACATGAACGAGGCGGCATCAACTTCCGCCCGCCATTTACACACCGTCAACACTCACACTTGACTGCCTTCTACGCTGCGATTATAATCAAAGTTGTGTTGTTGTCGTTGCTGCTGTTGTGGCATTAAGAGTTTAATTTGTAGCAACTTCCGTTCTGAGTTTTGGGCAATATGCAAAATTACTTAAATTCCGATTTCCGACCATTTCCGCTGATTAATTGGATGCGAATCGTTTCTGCTCTTTGTTCGCTTAACTTTCTGCTGGCCGTTCAAATTTCGACTTGTACTGAAAACTCGTTTCAATTGTTGCAATTCGCTTTCAATCGTAATCGCATATTCAAAGCCATGCGGTTGTTTGTTCAGCTGTGAAAATTACTTGTGGGCAAAAGTCAAAAACTTGAAATTTAAACAAGAAAAAAAATGCTAGAATGCGTATTTTAGAGAAAGAAAGAGAGCGTGAGTGGGGGAGGAGGACAAAGGAGTGCCGTATTAAGAGAAGAGAGATGGGAGAATTCTATTTCACATTTAACCTTTGGCTACCATTATATGTATGTTCAACGTCATGGCAGCACAGCAGTTGCAATGGACAATATCGATTGACCCCAATTCTGTTTTCGATTGCAATTCGTTTCAGTTTCATGCACTTCATGCAATCGAAAACCAGTTTACAGAACCCAGACCCAGACCCCCAGAACTCTAATCGTAACCATTTTAAGCTGAAAGAAGAAACAACAACAGGGCGAAAAAAAAACATAACTTATTTCCGAGCGAGCGCATTTTGACTTTGAATTTCATTTAGCGCTTGGGGTTTCCAGGCGGTTGTTTGTAATGCGGTTGCTGACGATGCTCAAATGCGGCTCATTTATCAATTGCTACTTAGCATTGTCCATTTCAACTATCCACCAGTTGCTCTACACTGTTACACCAGCTCCTCCACCCCAAAATAAGGGTAGAATGAGGCTGGCCGGTCGCCCAGTTGGAATAAGGTCAAATGCGTTTTCTTGCTGCCGTTTCCGATTTCCGTTGCCGTTGCTGTTGCCGTTGCTGCACTTCAAAAATTGACTTTTACAAGAAAACAATTGCAGCGCTGATAAGTGGTCGAGAGCAATGGACAAGGGCACGTCCACAGCTACAGCCACATCTACAAGTACAACGAGTTTTAGGTTAACTACAACAACTACGTCAACGTTCAGTTCAGTATCGCATCCACATCGTCGTTGCTATTGCAGTTGTCGCAACTGAGGGAATAAGAGTAAGTCCAAACGGTTAATAACGAATACGCGATACACTTATTCAAGTTGATAAATGTAAATTTGTAAAAGTAAAGCTTGCTGGGAAAGGACTTTATTCATTCTTTGAAGTGGAATCGCTTTAGATATTCCGCAATTTATTTTCTCGTTAAAGGGCACTCAAATGCCAGTATCTAGCTGCAAAAACTTGTCAAGCCGTAAACTGTAGTTGGTGTTTTTATATTTTGTCCATGAAACTGTTGAAAAGGTAGACCTGCCACTCGAGTAATACCTTATAGACCAACAGCGGCATCAGAAGCAGCAGCAGCATCATCAGAAGGACAGTACGTCTATTAAACAAATTGAATGAGAATGAGTAGAAGCAGCAGCTGCTGGACAACTTGGTGACTTTTTAACAAGACATACATATGTTCAGAGTAAGTGCGTTTAATTCCATTGCACAATTTAATTCCAAGCAATGTCAAGTGATGTCTTTTGTGTAGGTTTATATTTTTTTTAATCGAGCACTTAAGGCAAACACTTTTATTTCACAACCTAATGACTTAGTTGCAATGCCCGATGCTCGGCGAGTGAAGTAAACCTTGGGGTTGGAATAGCGTTAGCCGTAAATTCGCAACGATTTTGCGGTTAAGTGGCCTTGCTTGTTGGTCTTGGTATCTGGCAAAGTTATTGTTGTTGGCCCAGAACAAGCTGGCTCAGCAGCAATTCCTTTTTTCTCTTTCTTCGTTCCAGCCATTTCTTTTGACCATTTGTCTTATGATTGGTTTCGTTATAACTGTAGGGCCATGGCTGTGACAGTTTTTGGCACTGGGCCGTGTCGATTTAACAAGTCGTAGATATTGGCAATTTTCTCATTCTATAAAGGTATTTGTTTCAGAGATTGGTACAGCTAGTTGGAATAAGATTTTGCATTTTTCATAAACTTTTAATGGAGCCATTTCAGCTGTCTACGCATTTTGCAGTAAGAGCAACAGAAACAGCAACAGCAACAGCTGCACCCAATGCAAATTTCAATTGGCAATTTGTTATTGAAATATTTGGTATAGCTAATGAATTGCACAAAGTGCTGTACAAACAACATGCGAATCGAATAACATGCTGTACACTTTTAGATCGCCTTGCCCTTCACCTCGCTTCCTCGCTCTTCTAAGGTAAGGACTTGGCAGGTTGTTGCCTTGCTTGCCATGTTTGCCTGGCTTTGTTGGCAGTTGGATAATAGTCTTCAATATTTAATGCCAATTTATGTTGCATTGCCTTACATGAACATGCGCCAAGTCCTTCTGTGTCCCCTGTGTCCTCTGTGCATAAACCATTTGCCTAGCTCTCTCTCCCTCTCTCTCCCTCTCTCTCCCGCTAACTCCTTTTCTTTCTCCTTGTAGGGCTGGTTGGCTCGATGTCTGTGTGTTTTGGATATGTTGCATCAATTAAAGGTAATTCATTCATGTGAATATTGCATGACACTGCCAGACAACCAACCGAGAGTTGAGAGCCCCAAACAGCTGAGGGATCTGTATCAGTAGCAGAGCCACCACTGCACTTGCAACTGCAACATGCTGCATAAACATGCATGTGATAACTTTAAGTTTCTGATATAATATGCAAATTTCCTACAGCACTGCACTTAGCGAAAGTGCCGACTAACAACGATTGTAAATAAATGGTTTTCAAATAAATGTAAAACACTTTAAATGAATCAATTAACACGTATTGTTTTGTTATCTTATCTTAAGCTTAATTCCACTTACTTTACGTCAGTTAATTTCAATTACTTGGTTACAACTTAAGCTTTTGCAAGACAATTAAAATCCAACTTAGCTCTAAGACAATTGCAACTGATTTCTCCATGTCCAACTTGGCCATTAGAGGCACTTGAATAGCCATTAGTAGCAGCTGGCACTCATTCAATTGTCGAATACTCTCTCTCTCTATCTATCTCTCTGGCGTTGAATGTAAATGCAATTGTAAGCATTTCGCACCTGATGTATTGCCCGAATTCTGGCAAGTGTCATTTGTGTCCAAAATAATTACTGTATGTGTGCAATTCCAAAACAATTGTTAAAGCTAGCTGTGTAGTTTGTGTGTTGTAAGGATTTGTTGCTAACACAATTTGGATTATTGTTTTGTTTAATTGTTACAAATTGCGTTATTCATTCATTTAAAGATATTGTCTTAGTAAATTTCGTTGCATAAATTTATACAAAAACATCACACAGCTTAAACTTTAATATTGCTTAATGCTCTGTCGTATTTACCCAAATATGTAAGACGTATTACCGTACACTCTGACAATTTGCTAATAAAATCAAACGCCCGAATGCCGACGCCCACACAATGTCTAGCCGCGTATACGCGATACGCCCTCAATTCAATAACTGTAACTGACACAAAAACAAACTCTCGGGCAAAACCAGCTGTGACCCTCACATCCTGACGGGGTTTAACTTGCGGAATAAATAAAACTTGGGCCGCTTGAAATATATATACACTGTTCAAAAGTTTTGTTCGCTGCCTGCCGTCCGCTTCACCTGGCGTTAGAAGTGGAAAGTTCGCAAAATATTTGCATGCTAAACTTTAGTCATAATTTCCAAAAGAGACGACGACCCGGCCACGCCTATATACATATATTTATATATACACCTGCAATCGCCCCTAGAACCGCCCCACCCAACCCTACCAACACCAACCCCTGCCCCTCTACGCCTTATCCTAATTTGTAGCAGTGACTGCCACTTTACCATTTTCTACCCGGCTCTTGTTTTTATTTGTTCTGCTTTTTTCCATTTTGGTCGCCGGCGATACTCTCTTCACTTTCATCATCATCACCATCCACAATGCCTTCGCCTAGTTGCCTAGTTTTTCGGGCATAGATCTATTGATTTTTGCCACTAGGAAACGAACACTCACTATTTTTTTTGTGTTTGTTTGACACGTAGCCGTGTTTTCAGATAGGCGGCAAGTGGAAGCAAGAATGAGAGACGAATACCAATGGCAACAAAACTATTTTGGCAAACACAAAAATTTCATTGTACGGCAAAAATGAATTGTAAATATTAGTTATAATTGACTTATCGATATGAAAATACCTTTTGAATACAAATTCTTTTTATTAAGTAACTAAAATATTTATTTTTCGTTCAATGAAATTCCTTTCAATAAATATATTTATAAATATGAAAACTTTCTTTTCATTCATGTCAAGTCTCTGGCAAAACTAAAATACCTCGACTTAGTAGTTTTGGTTAGTGTAGTTTTTAGGCATCATTGGAGTGTAAAAAATGATTTTTTAAACATGCACCGGTGTTGGCTAACATGAAAGCTTGGCATTTGCTGGCAATAAATGTTTGCGGCTTTCGATGTTCGAATGGGAGGGGCGAATACAGCAAAACAAAAACAACAACTATAGCTCGCTTTTAGGCATTTACACTTCAGCTAACACAAAAACACACACATACACACATACATCCATATATCCATGCAGACTTTAGTTTTTTGGGGAGGGGTCCTTGTAAAACCGTTTGACCACAAGAGCCGTAATTTTGTCGGTTACTTTCTCTGGTTAAAGGCCCAAAGAGCACTTTTGCTATGCCTGCCCGTATTATGTTGGCTAGGTATTGAGTGTGTCCAGGTACACACACACACAAACACACACACACAGACACAGAATTTAAATGCCCAGCACTTATTGCATCTACTCGAAAAGTCTTTCCATACTGGGTGTGCATCCCAGTGACCTTGTGACCGCAGCCTAGTCAAGTTAGTTGTGGCCTGTGGCGATGGCCATGGCAAGGGGGGCAGTGAGGAGGGCAGGTGTGTCAAGTGAAAGTTGTTAGTTGGCATTTTCAAAAATGCATTCAAATGTATAAAAACTTTGCCGTGTCCCACTGCGAGCATTTATCCAACAACTGCACCTGCTGCTACTTCTGCTACTGCCACGGTTGCTGCTTACGTTGCTGTTGCATCTTCTTCTACTAGCTATATCCCCTTCAGTTGAAGCCTTAGCCAAGGAGCACTTGGAAGGCTTCATGCGCTTTGGGGGCGTGTCTATGAGTTGGCCTAACGAAGCGTGCACCTTTCAAGCTTATGCATATATTCATATAGTATATCAACGATTTTTTTCCCCCTTTTTGGCACGCACTTTGAACAAAAGGGCAGAGAGAGTGCGAGTGAGAGTGTAAGCAAAAAGGGGCGTGGCAAGTCCCGCTTTGTGGTCAGGTTAACTATTTCGGAGGCAGTTGTTTTGTTTGCGTTTGACATGCATTGACTATGCATAAAGCCACAACTTAAATGGAAATGGGAAAACCCCTAAACCAAACCGAAAATCCAACAACAAGCTAAGCGACGTTTTGGCGGCGTCTCCATTGCAAATCCACGTCACAATCTCTGCGTGATCTTTTGGAATGGTGCCAAAACCCCAAAAAACCCAAAAAAATTCAGAAACCGGCGTCGTTTGACTTTGTGCATGTCATACAAAATGAAATAATGAATATTAACAAGTTTTAAGGGTTGGGGTAAAACCCGACTACCGGGCCACCAAAACAAAATGCAAACTTGCATTAGTATAATGTAATAAGTGCTGTTGAATATATGAATAGTTTAGTTAAGGCTTATACTTTAAGTCTACAGCTTGTGTTTAGAATTCCAGATTCAACAACTACGTAATTGAGATTAAAATAAAATCGATAGCATAAACATTTTTATGCCATGCACACGGAATAAATTTAATTTCATTTTGAGCCAGATCTATGATTAAGCAAATTTATTTGAAATATAATTCAATTACAATTTGCTGCCTTCCTTGAAGAAATATATTTGTTTTTGGTTTTCAAGTTAAACAGAAGCGCTTTAACAATTGAAACTTAAGCTGACTGCAATATTTAAGCACACAAAATTACAATTGTGACATTTATTCCATTTTCAGAAGGGGCCAATGCAGGATAACTCTCAACAACATTTTCAATCTACCACTGCTTGCCTTCGTTTTTCCTCTTTTGGCCACTTTTTGTTTGCCCATTTGAGTGTTTGCATTGCTGACAATGCCAGCTACCAGTTTTATCAAGCCCGTGTGTCTTCGTCTACTTTTTTTTTCTATTTTTTTTAAGGCATGCGTACGTTTCTATGTATATTTGGGTTTGGTTTTTTATAGTTGTGCGTTGCATGAGGTTTTTGGGTTGGTTAAGCTCGCATTTGATATTCATGCGAAAAGTTGGCTTGTGTTTTTTTAGGCACTGTAAATACGCTCTTATAGAGTACAGTGTCTGCCTGACTTGTAAATGAATGGCAGGTTGTGAGTTTGCTAATGTTCTAGAAAAATTACAAACGCATAATCATAAGAAGAAAATTGATTTAACTAATCAGACCGACATAGACCTGAGATGAGATTAAAGCAAATTTGTTGCACAAAAATATTAACACATATTCAAGAAGAATTGTTGATAAGGTTGTGGTTTTGGGCGGCAAGTAAATCAGTGTTCGATTCATAAAAATTGCTGGCAATGCAAAATGGCAAACATTGTTGATGCGTGTCAAAGGCAAAAGCTGGCAAAACTTTCTGCCAAATTGCCAAATTGAATGTCAACACGCGTAAAAATAGCAGACAAGACGGACTGAAGGAAACGATGACTGACTGAGTAACTGACTGACTGACTGAGTGACTGACTGAGTGACACTTATAGTCAAAGCTAGGCGCACACACGCATGTCCATGTTCTTTGAATTTGTTTATGACTATTGACAAGCTTTGAAGGTTGTCTTCGCTGCTGCTACTGCCGCCGCTGCTGTTACAATCAAATACAAATTACGCATACGCAGCGTGTGCGCACGTGCCGCAAACATAATATATACAACTGCAAATACTCGTACCTTGTATCTGTTTCACGTATTCCACCGAACGGAACCGAACTGATCTTTAAACATTGCCAACTAGTTAGCTGCCAGTTGTTGTAGTATGTTGCATGAAGTTGAATGACCATTTATCAAGTTGACTTGGCTGCTTGCCTTATCATTCGCTAGGGTTCGTTTCTGTCAGAGACGTGACTGTAGCTCAGTTGGTTCAGCTGCAGCTTAACTGATTGATTGACGCGTCCGGCTGCTCCAACCGGGCTGGCGACAACTGAAACAACAGCTGAACAGCTGAACAGCAGAGTTTCAGTTAGCAGAGTCTTAACCCTAATCACAATGGAGCTTTATGCATACCAATTTGAGACGAAGAAATTTAGTTCTAACTACCATTAAATATTATGTCATATTTAAATATGGCATTTAATGGGCAGCAATTGTGAAATATATATCAACTAACATATTTTAACTTTTCTACACAAAAATTTATCGTTGCACTTGTCGGAGGAAGCTGAGTGCTTCAAGGACTTGTTCAGGTTGTGCTTACATTTAATGATTGGGTTGAGCTTTCACTTTTGTTGATAGTTTTTTACGAGCATACACGATTGCTGTTGGGAACTGTGTCACGTTTTTTTTGGGCATGAGGGGAATAGGGTAAGGGGTGAGGGGTAAGGGGGGTGTACTCAAGGACATTGTAGCAACTATAAATGTTCTTTATTGCAGTTTTTAAACGCTTTGCTGATTTTGCTTACCGAAACATCAAATGTGTGCACACACATGAGTGTGTATTTCTGTGTGTGTGTGTGTGTGTTACTGAGTGGGTGTGGCAAAGTTTGTCAAGTCTCACAGGTGAATTAAGTTTTTCGCTCGATTCGCTTGCTACTCCTGTTTGCAGGCTTCTGCTGATGCCGCAGCAAGTTGACGCAAGTTGCTTCAGGCATACGAAACTTTCTCAGAAAGTCAGAATGCATTTTGTGTGAAACTTTTGCAGCTCTGTGCATTGACAACCGCAGTAAGAGGCGGCTCGAGAAGGCGTGGCAAATGGCAGCTGCCAGATGCCTTTCGCTCCACTGCCCGACTGCCTGCCTGCCTGACTGCATGCCTGGCTGACTGGCTGGCAAGGCCAAGTTATGTTGGGGCAAGCACATTTACATTTTTGCTTTAATGCTTTCATTTCATTTATTTGTTTTTACTTAGTAGATCAATTGTTGCTCTGGTCGTTGTTGTTGTGGTTGCTTGAGTGGTTGTTGTTGCCACCGCCATTTTATGCTTAAGCCCTACACATTTCATTTAGCCGACAACCGGAAGTGTCCATCGAACCGAACCCGAACGGAACTGAGTCAAGTCGAGTCAAGCCGTGGCATTTGCTTTGTTTATTTTCACTTAAGTGTTGACTTCTGCTACTTCCCCATCGTCTTTGTCGTCTTCATCCCCAGCAAATAAACCATAAAAGAGCATAAAAAATGTTTCAATTGTCGCAGTGGTTGTGCACTGCAAGAAATCGGTGTGACTGGCACTGGCACTAAAAATACATATTCACAGCTCTGGCCAAACTGTCCAGAGACAAGTCGAAGTTGAAGCAAAGCAAAGCAACATACGGAATGTTCAGCTCGACTGCAGCGGTTGGTCATAAAAACACACAAATGGCAAGAACACAAATCGAAAGAGCAACAAAAATACAATAACAACCAACAAGTAGCAAGTAACAACTTTGAGCCACAAGCAAACACAAATATAAAATTCACAAGTGGCGGTCATAAAAAATTAAATCAGTTTGCGCAAGATGAAAAAAAGAAAACACTTGCACACCCATACATACATATCTATATAGATATATATATTTATCTTAACTTTAACGCCCGCCGGCTCATCCGTGCCGAGGCACTTCCGGTCGCAACACCATCATGATGATGATTTCAATGAAACGCACGCGCGCCATTTTGTTTGAGTGATTTTCTCTTGCAGAACGCGTAATTGCAACGAAAGTTGAAACGCAGCTGAGCAAAAGAAACTGGAAACTGAACTGAAACTACTGCTTCCAAGATGCCCCATGGCGGTATAGTTGGTCGACGGAGCTAGCTGCCCAGAACCGGACCTAAAACAGGAGCGGTTCAGCAAGCCCTTTTGTTGATTGAATAATTTGTTATTTATATAAAAGTTAAGTGAAGTTAATTGAAAACAACTCTTAATAATTAGCTAAATGGCAATATAAATAATTTACTATTTAATATGCAATTAAATTTCATACACAAATAATTGCTAATTTCAATTTCGCATTTAATTAAATGAACCCTAGACTTTGATGTTTGTATACTTTAAACATTTAAACATTAAATATTGTATATCATGAGTGGCGCCCCGCAAAAACATATAACAAAGTAATACTTGTGAAATTCGCTACCAAATTGTCAGTGGCGATTTATTTTTGCTGTTTTTCTTTTTAGTAGTTTGCTCTTCGTTTTGGAAAGTTTGTGCAAACTGTTTTGCCTTTTGCGGGCCACAGAAAAGTTTGAAGCAGCATCATTTGTCAGTGGATAAATAGTTTTCTATGCAGTAAGTAGCTAAAGTTATGCTTTTTGATTATGTAGCCGTGCCTGATAATTTTTCATGGCTATCTCTCGCTACTGTCCGAACTTTAAATTCTGTCCACTGAAGCATTATCGCTGCAATCACATCGAATATGTATATAAATATGTATATCGAGATGTATATAGAAGAGAGTGGGAATATATATTTACATATATGTTCGGGGCATATCTGTTTAGTTAAGTAAACGCCATAAATTCAAATTGTGAGCTGCTTAGTGGGCGCAATTTGGGCGCGCAGGTCCTTAATGTGTGTAAGCCGCAAACATAATAAATAAGCTTAAGTTTGGTCAATTTGACAAAATTGTTTGAGCTTAGCAAAGTGCGTTTTCGGGGTGCTCGCTGCAAATAAATCAGTTGCCATTTAAGATGGCTAGGCTTTTGCCCATAAACGAATTTATTACACACACACCACACACACTTTCCCAATTAATGGGATGGGGGCGGTGGGGTGGCAGTGAAGTGGTTTCTGGGGGTTGGGTGGCAAAATATTGATGAGCTGAGATTTTGGTTTACTTAGGGCTCCGATTGCGTACAATCGCCACTAATCAAATTCAACATAAATGATTGAATAGAATTTTAAGCACAAAATCTGCAGGAACCCCTACAAATATTGTCAGTGATTGAGCGCTACCGGAATTTGATTTGCCTCACCCTGTCCTATTGTTGCGTATACGCAGCATGTGCAAAAACAACATTGCCCCCTTTGATTGATGGCGAAACACAAAGTTCGTTAGCCTGCTTCTTCTCGTTTCACGTATTACGTTTCTCGTTTCTCGTTTCTTGCTTCTTGTTTTGTGGCTTTAAAGCGCAGCTTAACCAAATATGCAACCCGAGTAAAACAAAGATAAGATAAAACACAAAAAATACACAAAATCAGGTGAACTTTTACGTTGGCTTGCATTTGAAACCACTTGACAATACAACGTACCATTGCAACTGGCAACAACTGACGAAGTGCTATCCGGTTTGTCTGTGTGTGTGTGTTTGTGTGTGTGTGTGGGTAAATGTAACTGAAAGTTGGCTCTAGGCAAACAGGGTTCCCGTTGCTATTGGCGTGGGACTGAATGCTGGTGTCAACGGTGCAGAGGTAATAAAAGCAGCACAAAGCTATCCGAAATAAAATATTAAATGCACCCTCGAATACGATTCAAGTACCTGAAACTCCCATTCCCTTCAACTTCCCAAATGCAGCCCCTTGAATTCTTGCACTTAGATGAGTGCCGTGCACAATGCTGCATTTGAGTTGAACAAAGCTTCTTGTTATATACTGTTGTCAATTGGATTGGGGAGCAAAGTACAGCTACCTTGAGAGCTTATGAAGCTGCTGTATACAAAATATGGCAAAATTGACTTAAAAGGCTCTACTTTAAAGCTGTTCGCTGCTTGAATGAACTTTCCACATTAAGCACTTTGTGGTGGTTTCTTTTTTGGACAGCCTTATTCATGTTTAAGTGCCATAAAGTATGCCCATTTAATATATTTAAATAAAATTGCACATAAAACAGCATAAGAACAAAAATGGCTTAAATGCTTTTGCCTTGCTTATGGGCCGCGACAAGTTCTTAAAATGCCTGGCACGTCGCAAGTTACGTTATTAACACGTATTCTTTGGCCACAAAATGACTTTAATTTCGTTGTCAGGAATTCAGGATAACAAATTTGTTGTAGATTTTTAATGCGAATGCCGTCGATGAACTTGTTCAACTTTAGTGCGCCTCCAAAATGTCGTAAAATTTAATGTGAACGGGGGGGTAGGGGCGAAGCCGGAGTGGGAAATGACACGAGCCACTCAAGTCTAAGGCAACGCAATCTGACCACGGTCATCTATAAGAGTGACCATGCCTGTCTGACTCGCAGACAAGTCGAGAACATTCTTGTTAGCTTGTCTCTTCCGTTGCCGTTGATAGATTTTCATTTTGTTCGGAGCGCCTGTATTTTTATGTATGTTACATCATAAAAGCGACTCGTAGGCGTTACACACATTACATAGCTAGAGCACACACACACAACCATACACACCCACAGCATCATCCACCCATGCTCTGCTACGCATAAACATATGCACACAATCACACATACGCACACATATCCATACTCTATGTTGCCAGTTTTTCCGTTCTCGTATGTCTCGTCGCCTGTTTTGAAAAATGTGTGTGTTAGGGCCCCCAACGCCTACTACGTTTGTTGCTATTGTTGTTGCCTAACGGCTGCTGATGTTGCTGCTGCTGCTGCTTTTTGATCTGATTGATTAATTCATCAATTTGTTATAGAGCCATCAGTTGTGTCTCTGCTTCACACTTGACACACTTTGCAGCTCATTAAATCGACACAATGGCGCATCAAAGCTAATTATGCAAGTTTTGCTCTGATTTTTCTCCTTCTTTTTCTTCTATTGCAGAGAACTTTTGGTGACAGCCTTCATATGATAAAATGTTCTCTAATGACCATAGAAAAAGGTGCTTATTAGGCATTCGTAAATACAATCAATGATGGACAGCAAAGTTCTTTAACTTGACTAGAATTTTTCTCCTTTTTTTTGCTCGAAAGCTTGAATCGATTGATATGCCAAAAAAATGAGGAAGGCTTTTGGCATCAGGCATATTTTAGCTAGTTTCAGCACTTGGAGCTGTTAACGAATGGAAATCATAAAGATAAATGTATTTGGAAGTTTGACGAACTTTTAGTTTTTGACTTCAATAAAAAACTTTTTACATCTCCTTTTCCTCTTTTTCTGAAGTTGTTGTGGCAGTTTTCTTAACTTGGCATACACTTCATTTTCATGCATAGCACACACATACACACGCCCTGCGGTTAGCCTCATCAGTCTTTGTTTTCGTATGTGAACGACGACTTAATTGGTTTTCATATGTATCGAAAACAACGTTTAGTTGTAACAACATACAAAAGAAAAGTTGAATATTGCTCGCATTACGCATACGCCGCATTGGCTTGATTTCTTTTGAACAAATATGCAAAAGCCGTATCAAAAGAAAGAACTTCAATGGTTAGCAGCAATTTTCCGACAGACAAGCCCATAAATTATGCAACTATATCCAAGCTCCCGGGCAAAGAACACCAAACCCTTCAGACATGAAGAGTTTAGAGCTTAGACGTCTCTGTGACAGCATTCAATATGCATAGTTAAGCAAGTTGCACAATGTTTTTTCTTCTTTCTTTCTATTTTTTTTTTGATTGATTGACTGCTTGATTGAGTTGAGTACTGCACTAAAGCCCTTGTCATCCACCCACCCGCTGTGCCACATCCACCAACAACAACTCAGTTGCTCCTTGCGCTCAGTTGCATGTCGACTTCTTGCGCGTGTCCAGTAGCAATTAAAAGCCAATGGTGCTGGCTGCTTTTAATTGTTTGCCCTGGCTGCTTTGATTGGCGCCTTAAACGTTAAGCATACACATATTCACGCTTAATTACTTAACACCACCCCCACACGAAATATCAAGTATACGCCACATGTGATTGTATGCTTTGCTTAAGGAAACCTATTTGCTAATCATTTAATGCTCTTTAATGTATTACACATGCGTTTATTTTGATTTTATATACACATACTTATTCTTTATCTAAATTATTTTTACAGTCTTTGACTTGTGCCGCATAAAGCCAGGCAGCCAACCAGCCACATACCAAAAAAATGTACAAACAAATTTAAGTAACGCTTCCTTTATGGCCAAAAGCCCCCGCCGCGTTTTTCCTCCCCTGTCCGCCTAATGTTGTTTTTTCGTGTGAATTTGTAATAACTTGCATAAATTAAGGCGCACTGCAATGAAGACTTCCTCAAAACACAAAAACACCAAACTCACCACACACAGAGGGGAATTTCTCGCAAAGGGGAAACTTAACGAAAGCTCAACATTTAGGTCGAAGTGTTGTTGAGTTTTCTGCCCCTTTTCTAGTGAGTTTTGTCTAGCGTTGCTTTCTATTTTAGGGGGGGATCAATTTAATGGCATTTGTTTGGGTTGTTGTAATGCCCGATGCGCCTCGCCTGGTTTTATAAATCTCACATAATGCTCATAAATGACACGAAATTGGCTAGCCAGCAATTTTCATATGATTAGCTTAGTGAACACAACACACACAACACATGTGTTTTGGGACAGCTAAAAAAAAACAGCATAAAAACAAACATTTATTTGAGATTACGAAACCAATGAGGGTCAACTGGTTAACTGACTGAGCTGTCGTCATTCCCTTTGGAAAACCATGCTCTGACATTGAGATTTGTGTGGTTTAAATTTTTGTGTTTACTTTAACTTTGCATTCCGCCTTTTTTTGTTCCTCTCGCTTTAACACACAGTTTCTAGCGGCAAACTGGACTTAAATTATGCATCAAAATAGTTCACATTGTTTTTGGAGGGCCGTGAAAGTGAAATGACACAAAGAGGACACACATACAGTTACTGTGTGTGGGGAGTGTGGGGAAGCGTGTGTGTGTGTGGTTGTCTGTGTGGTGGGCGTGGCCACGACATTTGCCCTGAATGTTGGCAAGTCAATTTTAGTGATAAAAATTTTTGGCTGCACATAAATTTTGTTTTAATGCGCTTAGTTCGCATTTTGAGCAAACTGGCATGTGTTTGTGTGAGGAGAGAGAAAGATAATAGGGGGGAAGAGGCGTAGCGAACTGCAGGGGGACAATCAACTATTTGTCAGCGACAAAAAGAGCTGCTTTCATGCCTGGAACCCAACAACACAAATTGAGCGCAACATTTGTATTGTGTTTAATATATTTTTTGTTGATAATGATAGCCGGGCTGGCTATGGGAAGATTTCTTTTATGTTTCGTAGTTGTTTTTCTGTTTTTCTGTGTTTTTGGGCCTTGGCCGGGGATAATTGTTTAATTAATTAGGAGGCAACATTTTAATTAGGCTTAAGTGCTGTGTGGCAGTCAAATCATTTAATGGCGGCCAGCTTTAAATGGCATGGACATGCCAACGCTGTATCAATAAAAATGCGAGGGTAGCTTAAGCCGTAAGTCATAGTCACTAACGCTTAAGTCATAGATTAAACTAAAATGAGAAAAATATTGAATTAAAAATCATAATGAAATGCGCATTCATTTACTTTCAAGCGAAAATATCTTAAAGATTGTGTTTCCATCTAGATTGAGTTAAGATAACCGCAAAATTGACGAATCTACCCCATTACCCCAACAATCAAACTGACCCACTAACATGCAAACAAAAGCGTGGACTGAGATTCAAGACAATGGCCACATTTGGTCTGTCTCTGTCTCTATCTGTGTGTGTGTGTGTGTGTTTATGTTTGTTGTGTAAGTTTGTGATTGTGTGTGTGTGTGCGGTTGCATCTTAAGCAAACAAGCCAAACAATGTAGACAATTGCTTTTAGAGCGTTGACTGATGACAATCGCAATCACTTGGCCACCCACTCAACCTAGATTCCATTTTCGGTGGCTGCTTCACAAAAGCAAACAGAACGCAAGAGATTTTTTGTTCCTTTGCCCCCGATGCTGGTGCACCACACACACACTCTCTCTCTCTCTGTGTTGTGGCTGTGGCTGCTGATGTTGATGCTGATGATGTTGCTGTGGCTCACGTAGCTCAGGTAACATTTGCAGTGCTCAATTTGTAGCTTGGTGTGTAAACACACACACACACACACATGCAACAAACAAGATCAAACAGACATACGCATCCGGTTTGGTAGCTTATAATTCAATTCGGCAGCTGTTTCATTGAAATGCTTAGCCGTTCATTCTGCCGTCAGAGGTGTGCCTTTGCAAATTGCATTAGCTGTCAGATGCTCGTAACTCACACACACACGTATACATACATAAGAAAACAAGAACAGATTTGGTTGACCCACTGTGCGAGTATGTCTTTTTCCTTTCTTTATATTCAAGCTGTATGAAACTCATGCATAACAACACAATGGGTTCAAGTTACTTCTGTCAGATTTTAACGCCTGCCATGTTTAGTGAGAAACAGCTGCCATCATAATTCAATATTTTACACTTGAATGTACACGAAACATAACTTGACAGCTCCAACAACAACAACACGAACATCAACATCAACGAGGACAACGTCAACGGCAAATGAAAATGTTTACACGCTACTGAGCACTTTCACTTGCCACAACCAGCTAACAAGCAGTGCCAACAATACGAAAACCACTTGAAACTGGTCGCAACTGGCAAAAACCCTTGCCGCTAGTCACAATTGGCGCCCAGCACGTCTTGAGGCGTCTCGGGTGACCAACAAGCGTAGCAACAACACAGCTTCTGTCCACTTATATATTTAGTTATGTTTGACGTTGTGATTGCGGCTATAAACCAACCAACGCAGACAACCCGGCAATTGCGTAACAGGTGCAGAATTAACTTGCCGAGCTACACTCGAAAAATACTAGCTAACGTTTTGCATTTCAAGAGTTTCCTTTGAAAAGCATGAAAAAATAAGTTGGTTACTTTATTTAAAGCCAAATCTTTCTGAGAAACGTACATTTTGTGAACTTAAAGCTGAATTCCAAGAAGTGATTGACTTATCTGCTACAGTTTGGTTTCCCGAGTGCTGACATTTTAAGTCTGAAGTGTTTTGCATGTGGCAGATATTATGCATTGTAATTAAATTTAATGTGGCGTAGTTAATTACACCTCAGCTTAAATCAGTGGCTATAATTTATTTGTACATTTAAACCAAAATGCTGTATATAATCTACGTACGTATACGTAATATCTACTTTGGCATACTTAACACATAAAATTCAATCAACTGTGCCATAGAAATGCAGCCATAGCAATGCTTGCCCACAAAAACTAACCAAATAGTCAGACCAGGGGAAACCAGGTGCTAGTTGGATTGCAGTTTGGAGCTGCTGGAGGGGATTGGGTCGGGACCCAGGCTGCAATCAAACTGTTACTGTTGGCTGCTCTGCCAAAAAATGAAGCTGGCTAAGTATTTAAAGAGAGTATTTGAGTTTTATGTTTGCACGTTTGTGTGTGTGTGTTTGATTAACTTTAAGCACTTTGAGTGCTTTAAACCTGATATCAGATTGCTTGGAGTTGTTTGAGTATAAATTTTGGGTTTTATTTTAAATGAACTTTTATGCAATATTTAGCTGATATTTATGGCTGTGTACATATTTTTGAAGATTGCTTTTGTCTGCAGCCATACACACTCCCATACACTCACAAACACGTGGCGTATACGCAATAATTTTCAAATGATATTACGCATACGCAGAGTTTAACCTGTTTTTTGCCACAGCAACAACCAAAATTGTTCGCGCTTCAAAAGCATTTTAAAGTCAAATAATATTCGTACTCCGGCAAGCCGCAAAGAAAACTTTTTCATGGCTCGATAAGAGTTTTTTAATTTGTCTAAAAAGGTGAGCTGACGACGCCAAGGGAGAGGGAGAGCGAAGGCAGGTGTGGTGGGGTGGCGCCTCTCTCAACTGGAAGCTGCGTGTGTTCCAACTTTTTGGGCGCGTAATTTATGCGCAGTGAAAGCATTGGGATTACGAACCAAATAACCGAAGGGCGTGGCAGCCATGTCGTCTGTTCAACGTAAAAAAGAACAACACAACACAAAAAAAAAACAACATTTAAGCATAAAGCGAGTAGAGGCAAGCGGCAAGAGGTGTGGAGGGGTGCCTTGGCAGACAGGTGTAGCAGTCAAACCGGAAAATTAGCGGAAAGCGTCAAAAGCGTTCCCCAAACGGCAATGTCGCGACATGGCCGCCCTCCGCTCACCTCTCAACGCTCTCTCTCTCTCCCGCTTATCCACGATCTTTGCCTGTGGCCATGGCTGACTGCGGCTTGACTTTTTGCATAACCACAAAAAGCAACAAAGAGCAGCAGCATTAAACTAAACTAAACTGGCGAAAATGTGCGCGTAGTTTGTAATGGCGTTGCGGTTGTTTCCGGGTGTTTCTCTCCTCTTCTTCTACTTCTGCTTGTTGTTGACAAATACGCCGCGGGAAAGTTTCAAGTTTTCGGGTATGTTGTAGTTTTTCGGGACCGGGGAACGGGGAGATGGCCATTGTGACTGTCATCCAAGGCGTAATTACCTGGACTTTGACTATAATTTGGCCATTTTGTTTGCCACTTTAGTAGTGTCCCGGTAAAAGCCGACAACAACAATTAACTAGGGCGCTTAAGGGTATGATAACTATGTGCTGCACTTTGACATCTGCTAACCATGCCAGTTTCAAGGTAATTTTATTTTTAATGCAGCTTAAGGGTAAAGAAAGAAGAGAGAGAGAGAGTGAAGAGTAATTTTAAAATCAACGATTAAGATTCTGGTTACTTAAGCTGAATCGTTTCCAGGCTCATAAATGTGAATGCCATATTTTTGCTGTTCCAGTGCATTGAAAATTCGATATTTCATTTAATTTTTTTGAGAATTTTTAAATTGCTTCTGTTGCTTTTTCTAAACATTTGTTTTTTCTTCTCTGCCTCTTTGTGGTTCTTGCAGTTTTTCTAAGGTTTTTTTTTTTGGTTCCGCCTACTACTCTTAGGCATATCAGACGTTTCATGGACGTTGGCTCTTTGGCTTAAGTAGCCATTGTTTTTAGTATTCCTACTCTTGTTTTTGTTTTTGTTTCACTTTTTTTTTGGCCTGCGGCTTTGAGGCGGCTTAAAATTGGATTTGCGTTTTTGTTTTGTCATTGTTCTTGTTTGTTGTTTTTGCTGGTTTTGCCTCTCTCATGTGCGTACTTATAAACTTGTCACTTTAATAACTTTTTTTCTGCTTGTTTTTTTTGGGTATTTTTTTTTTGTGGCAGCTACTTCAAAGCACGTTTTAATTGCTAACCTAACAGCTGAGTCAAATATTTGTTTTATTTTACTTTTTTTTGGGCTTTTGTTGTGTTATTTTTATTTTTAGAGGCAACGTGGTGAAAATCTTGAATGTAATGCCTGCAGCATTTGCTTTTTATGAGACCCAAACATGAAAGACACAACAACGACCTGCGATAAGCACTAAAAGTGTGTGAAAATTCGCACGTTCGTCATAAATAGCCATAAAACACATACAATACAATACAATAGAGTGTAATAAATACAAAAAAAAAAAATGAAAATTTTACGCATTTCCCAATGTTATTTATGTGGAATTTGGCAATTGTAATGCGAAATATGAGATATATGCGGGTCCATTGTTTGCAAATGTTACGCATAATGCAAATTTTTGCAATTGATCGAAAAGTTATATATAGGCACAGATTCGAAGTGGGGAAGGTGGTGGTAACTGACCATACTTCTCTTGACTTGTCGTAAGCAGCTTAGGCTCGCTTGCCGCAGTTGCAACAGTAAACTTTGTGGCAGCATAAAAAGTTTTTTCAATTCAAGCGCCACCCGCTATGCAATAACAATTTTCACTTCTCATCTTGTTTTTCATTTCCCATTTACTGTATATTTCACACTCTCTCTATCTTTCTCTCTCGCGCATTCTGTCTCTCTTTATCAATTTCACGCCAAATATAACACGCATAATCATCAAACCACAAAAACAACAACAACAGCAATAACATTCAACATTTTTGTAATTATTTGCACAAACGCTTAATTGTTTGCACTTTCCAACGCATTTCTCCAACAACGCACAAATATTGACAAGTGAGGAGTGGTACGAGGGACGGGAATGAGGTTGTAAAATTATCACGAATATGAAAAAAAAACTTTATTGTTTTTGTCTTCCTCTTGTTGTTTGTTGCTGGGCTTTTCAATTAAATAAATAGACTTATATATTTTTATGCGAGCCAAGGAAATTAAAAAATTCGTGCGCAATATGTGTGTGTGTGTTCCAGAAGCGCGTGTGTGTGAGTAGTGAGTGTGTTTGTGTTTATGTTTGTGTGTGTGTGTGAGGGGATTCGTCAAGTGAAGCTGACTGCAGCTTTTAGCCCAAGTCTCTGGTTGTACATAAAAAAAAGTCAACAGACAAACAAACAAGATGTAAATTATGAAAAATGTACTAACAAAGCAGCATAAGCGCATACACACGTACACCAGCACACCCAAACACACACAAACACACACACTTATATATGTATGTATACACTCATATAAAGCTTTACAATGCTATTCAAATTTGTAGTGTGACTAAGGCGCTTAAAGTTACTTTTGAAAACAACAAAGAAAAGTTCAAAATCTTTTCATTGCCATGAAAGTTTTTATTGTTCTATCTACTTGGTAGATATATATAAATATTTAGTATAAAGTTAGGGCGCTTTGAAATAAATGTAAGAATGTTTTGATTGATTTGTTTGTTGTGCCAAAAACAATGAACTTATATTATTTATTTGACAGTTTAATGAGCATAATTTGCGGAAGCCAAACATTAAAGAAAACTTTTGAAATGTAACCATTATTACCGAGTCACATTTTGGTGAACGCTTCACTCTTCATCAATGGCCTCGGCATCTGCCTCCGAGTTGCCAATGTTTCTTCTTAGGATTTCATGTTTCTCATCATCGGTTAGAGGTCCAGTGCCATAAATTGGTACAGGTTGATACAGCTTGGCCAGCCGATTGAGACTATTCAGTTCGTTTTGAAAGTCAAAGAAACGTGCTCGCGGAAAGATTTCGCGATTCTCCGGTTCCTCATCGATGTCGTTGGTGTTGCTTATCAGAGTTTGCGATGATACCCAGTTGGTGAAAGAGTTGTCCATTTTTGTAAGGATGAATATGCTTTAAGACTTTCGAGAGAGATTGAAAAAAAAAAATTATTTCATATATTTTTCTGATGTGAAGAGCTTAATTTTGAATGTATATTTTTCGAGTTCCACACTGAGATTTGTTCAGTGTTCGTGAACAATAAATTGCTAGGTTGCTGAGTGTTCGAAATAAAGTAAATAAATTTTGAATACACAACTATTTTTTACTTTTGTGTCTCTATTAGTTTGCACTTTACTGTTCACATTCAACAAACTAAAATTCACACACACCCACACATACATTAATGTGTTTGCCACTGCTGTGTGTGTGTGTCTCGTTAGCCGCTGGCTGAAGCTGTTGTTGTTTTTTTGTTGTTGTTGTTGTTTCTGTTGTCGTCGGTGTTGGCATTTTCACTTCAGACACTTCAGGCGGCCATGTAGGCCGACAATATCCACAGTGTGGCCATGCGAGGCAGCCAGGCAACCTGCAACCAGCCACCTGCCTTCCTGCAAACCCCTTAAGCCCCGCGTGCTCTCTCTTGCATACTGCTGAATAATGTGCACCTGTTTTGTTTATTTTGACCATGTTTGTTTTGTTGTTGTTGTTGTTGTTGCTCTCTTGTTTTCCACTGAAGAGAGCAGCTGCAGTCGTCGCGTTGTGCATTTAAAGCAGCATCGAGAATTGGAAGAAAAAACGGAATTGAAAGTTTTCTTTTAGCACATAAAGCAAACACAAATGAACTCATTACAAAGTATGTCCGTTGGCAATTCGATGATTTTAAAATTCAGCAGACCAAAGGGCAACTTTTTTGTGTTTTTGGACTGCAACTTAGCAGCTACGGCTACGCTTAATTAAATGCCCAACAAGCAGCAAATTAATGAAATACGCAATTGCACAGGAAGGGTGGGGGAACTTTGCGGCAACCTTTGTTCTTCATTGACAATGCAGCGGGACTAATCAGTTGGGGAAATGCCGAGTTGATGCTGCGGCAGCCAACAAAAGGCCAACACAGTCCCTTTGGGCCATTAATTAGCCACGCACTCGAACAAAGGATGAAGAAAAACTTGCCGAGCGCAGCTCAAATCGAGCGTTAAGCGAAAATGAGATTCCCAAAAAGCGCACAGTAACAATTTGAGGTTAAAAGTGCCAATACAAAGTATAAATAACTGTAAATAAATAGATGAAGATGGTGCAAAATACTCTTAATTATTACGCATCCCTAATAGAATACCCCAAAAACCCATCTTTGTACCCATCCCCTTAGGGGCTATTCAAGCTATGGCATCAATCAAGCAAACCGGTCTCGCACTTTATGAACCCGCCAATTAATCGGAATCGTATTGTGATTGATCATCATCATCATTATCATCAGCATCAGCAGAAACCAGCGGAAAGTCAACATTCGTATGAAACAGACTGTTGAGTCATTTTTTTACTCAATTATTAAGTGGAAGAGCATTTAAAATGCAAAAAGAGCTTAAACATTTGCGAAAAATTAAAGTTAAGTACGCATTAAGATTTAACGCAAATGTATTTATGTATTGCTTTCGCATTAAAAGCACTTAAAATATTACTCAAACTATTTTGAGACATCAGCATTTCTTCCATTAAATCAATTTGATTTTTCTGCAAGCACATTTGAACTTATATTAGACAAACTAATACGATTACAAACTCTCCAAATAAACTGTTTTTGGGTCTTTTGGCTATCCAAAATGAATGGCACAAACATTTATAAAATCTGTAACAGATTGTAAGTGGTAAAGGTTACACACTCATCTCTTCTCTCGCTTTTTGAGTGAATTCCTGCTACTGGCTATAAGATTGGGAATGCTTTTAAGGCAGCTAACGCGGCCAACTCATGCGTGGCCGCATTTAGAGTTATTGTAGTGGCAAAAGTTTTTGGCCTTGCAATTTAACTAAAAGCCTCAATAAAATTGAAAGGTGTTTGGGGCAAGCGAAAGCCAAAGCAGAAAAAAATACTTGTAGCTCTCGATAAAGTGCTTACATTTAACAGTTGCAATATGTGTGTGCGAAAGAGAGATTGAGAAAGAGAGAGAGGTAGAGCAGAGACGGATGTTATAATCATGTGATAGCAGTGGCATAAACATTTATGTTGCTACTTTGGTGTGTGTGTGTGTGTGTATGGGTGTGTGCAACGTATGAGAATCAAGCCATGCCACGCAAATCCAATTGAAATCGTTGCATGGTGCGAGGCAAATCCATTTAATAACCAACATAAATACTCTAAAGAAGCTTTACGACTTGAGTGCGCCACAGGAAACTATTTTTTTTCCCCACAACAGCAGCAGCCGCAATAGAAACAGCAATAGCAACAGCGACAGCAACAGCAGTCAGATGACAGACGACAACGACCATAACAGCCTCAAGGCTAAAATTCAGTTCAATCTTGTGTGTCAAGAGTAAGACTGTCTCAAAGCTCAACCGAGATAGAGAAAGATGTGTGAAATATTCAATCTGTATATGTATGTGTGCCAGTCTCGTCTATTTGCATGACAGTTCATTCATATACACAAGGGTAAGCATTAGTGTACGTGTGTGTGTGTGTGTGTTATGTGTGTGACATGCAAATAACTGTGGGCGTAAATCCCGCAGCGACACTTTACGAGCAGCAGCAGCAACAACTGTTGAAGGTAAAGCTGAGGCAGCTTTCGAATTTTTTATCAGCCTGCTGCTTATTTTTATGCTGATTAACCTAACAACTCGCACACAAACGCCCACGCATACACACACCCACACACACACAAACACACCTAATTGAATAAGAATATGACTCGTTTCAATATTTTATACACCAGATTGCCCACAATCCTAGCCCCAGAAACACACGTTCGTCCCTCTCCCCAAAAACACACAAAACAAACCAAAAAAAAACTGTGACTGTGACCATAAAAACTCATAAACTTACCATAAATATCGGCCCAGTAAGCTGGCGCCGTTTTATTATTGTTGCTATACCCCACACAACATATGTTTGTGTCTAACATTATGGCTATATTAGTTTTGTAACACATCACAAATGAAACCATTTAAAATATTTCATTTCTAATGACACCACAAGGATAGCATATGAACATTAATCATACGCCCTGTCGCTCAAAAGATAAACGATCATAAATCATTGCAGAGGTTCAAGTTGATGTGTAGGGTATCTGCACGTGCAGTAAACTCCCGACATTTCATTTTATTGGTTTTCTTGCCATTTGCTGTTTAGCCAAAAGAAGAATTATGGTTCGATTTGGACTGTTGCGCCCAATCGGTTTTTCTTTGGCTCGTTTAGCCGTGCTAAAGATGATGTGTAATTGCATTTTATTGCCATCAATAAAACTTTGTATGGATTGCCTGCCTCCGTTTGATTTTGGCCCCAAGCAAACATTAAAGTAGCAACTCGTGAGATTCTGTCTTAATTAGGAAGTCATTGCAGTTGTAGTTGCAACTGTTTTTATCTGCTGTTGAAATATTTGTGCAATTTCTAGAAAGATTTCTTAATTAAAAAGTTGTTCTATTTGTTTGGCTCACGGATTCTTGGTCTTGGCATCTTCGTGTTGGTAAGCATCTGAGGTGTCAGCAACAATGAAAATATTTTTTCGCCATTTTCAGTACTTTCCGTTATGCCCTGTACGAAAAGAAAACAGTGCTCAACGCGGGAAGACTAACACAGTCAATAGTTTGTCGACATCAATTTTATTAGTGTCTTAAAATTTAACAACATTTTTTGTGGCATAATCTTATGGATTATATTTTGAATAGTACTAGCAAAATAGTAAAGTCCAGTAAAGAAGTTTTGTTAGCTTATGACTTGTTGAAGAAAAAATGTTTTCCAATCAAAACAGAATACTCAATTTCTTAATCACTTTTTGTTTAACGTGATAGTTTCACAGAGTAACTTTAAGTTGATCACTATCAAAAACTTAAGCTCTGTAACTTGTTTATTTTGGTGGCTGCCGCCGTTGATGCTGCCCCTGCTGTTGCTGCTACTGTCGTTTACCGCCCTTTTCTGGCAATTTGCTTTTGCACATTATTCTTCATTTACTTTGCAACGAAATCTACGAAATTTCATTTGCAGTTATGTTGCTATTTTTCCGGCAACAATTTGAGAAGCCCATCACTGTTGCCATGGATGGTACTGCTGCTGGTTCAACTACTCGGGTCTGGACTGGAAATATGTATTTACCAAGCGCTTCAATTTAGACGCATAGTCAAACAATTTGTCTGGCCAAGAAATCCGAAAATGTATGTATGTGCTAAGAATGTGAAGTCACTATACAGTTATTAGTGTGAACTTGGCCTGCAATAAGTTGTGGATTTTAAATGCTTGGCCACAGATTTTAATTTGAGTGTATGTCTGTGAGAGTGTGTGCGTGTTTGTGTGTGCCTAATGCTGACGTTAACATTGTTGCCGTTGCCGTTGCCTGTTCAACAATATTTGTACGCTTCAGTTGTTATGTTATAAGTTTGAAAAATTGTATTGCATACATTTAGGCAAAACAATTTAGAAGCCAGGACAAAGTTTTGCACACTCGGACCCTACTACAGCTAGCTATATACATATTGTACTCTGCTCTGCGGCGGGTTCATTCATCAACATCATGCATCATAATCAAGATGATGAAAATGTACCTAATAAGATGCTGAGTATTACTTTATAGGAAGTTGCAAAAGCTTTATTATGGGTTACAAAGAGAGATTTTAAAAAATTTTAAGGTTAACTGAAACAAGATTAATGTTATGTCTAACTTATAACGAACTTGTTATAAGAGTATTTTTCAGTCGTTTAGCTGTAGAATTCAAGCCCCTTACTTGTTTTTGGTATATTGCGACAGGTCAGCGCATTCTCAAAACTTTTTATTCATTGCCTATAAATTGTTTGGAATGCAAAAACACACACAAATGGCCTTGCCAAGAACTCTGCTAGAGATATTACGTAGCCAAGCAAACTTTGTCCAGCATTGTAATTGCATATTAAATGTTCCAAGCACATACATTTGTATAATACATATGTATTATACTTATATACAAAGTTTGTGCGTGGGTGTTGTAACCGCACACGCATGGCGGCCACAAATATGTTAAATTAATTCAATATTAAGCAATCAAATATTGTCACCACATCATCAACTGCTGCGGCAGGCAGGCGGGCACACACAAACACCAAAACAGACAGACGCAGTGTCAACACAAGGCGCCTGGAATTAGCAAATGCTAAATTGCACTGCAAATAGATGTGGGATAAATAGAAGCTGGAAAAGCTGCTGTTTTGTCTCTTTCATTTTGTATTGGGTGTGTGCAAATTGTATACTTTAATGCAATCCCAATCGCAATCAATGATTGCCACTTTTAATATTCACTTTTCTTTTCTCAGCAGGGTCGTTTATAAAATTTCCTTTCATTTCCTTTCAATGTCTTATCTCTTTAATCCACCCCGCCGCACTTTGTTTGGCTTTTGGGCATGGTTTTTTTTTATTAATTTGGTTTTGTGCAGCTGTCGCCAAGTGTTGAGTTTTTACATGTAGTACTGAAGCGAGCTCAGCTCAGTTGTGACAAAAGAATTTAATTAAAGCGCAACTGCATTGTCTGCAGCTGCCAGACGCCTACCTTTTGCCACTTGCCCCTTCTGGTTGTCGTTCGTGTCTGTTAAAGGATTAAGACGATGTCCTGTCCACTGTTTTCCCACGGCGCACTTGACTGTCCTGTCTGTTATCAGAGAGTAAGAGGGGTTACTTTGCCAAGCCCACTTTGCCTCTGAGCTATGCGACACCTGTATTGTAATTGATGCTTGTGTGTGTGCGTGTGCGTGAGTGTGTTTGCTTGCCTTCAATTTGATAACTTTTGTGTTATTCACTTTCTTTTCTGCATAATTTCAGCTGATTACACAACGCTTGTACAAACAATATTTCTAGTGAGACAGCTTATAATTTAAAAATTTGCATAAAGAGCAACTCAGCTGCGTTGTTTCTGTGTCGCTCATATGTCATAAGTGAAGATAATAAAAGTTTTTTAATTACACACAACGCATATTTGCATTTTGCATACATTTTGCTTGCGCTGAAAAGTAGGCAACATTTTTTATCACACAGCTTGCGAATTGTGGCTGGTAGTTGGAGTTGTTGCTGAAACACCACGAAACACGCCACGACACAACAACAGGAACACAAACAACTGACAACGCATTTGTCAAGTATTGTGCTTGTCATTTTGACACAGTTGTTATTTTTGTTGTTGTTGCTGCTGTAGTGCGTAGCTGTCAGACACAAACATGATGTGCATTTAATTGCTGAAAAATATTAAAGCAACATTCTTAAGATGTTTTTGTTATGTGCCAAAAGTACAAAGTATGCGTGGGCGTGTGTGCTTTCTTGATGTTATTTGATATGTCAGATAAGATATTCACTTATGTGGCAGCTGTAAGAAAATAATATTTGTTGTTAAACATTTGCTAATTTGTTTCAGACCCAAATGCTTTGACTTTATTTAGCCAACTCAAGCGTTGCTCAAATACACTTTTCATGTATTTATAACAATTTTATCCGAAAGCTGTCAAAACATTTAAAGCAAAAACAATCAATATACACAGAATGCCAAGTTGTTTGTTTTGACTTAAGTTCTCCAGAAAATACCACAAAGTTTTCTATACTTTAAACGGCTGGAAGCGGAAAAACATACAAATCGGAAGCTTAAGATGTTTGCACATTTCAAGTGAAACATCAAGTGCAGTTACCTTTTTTCCTGCCATGGCATGTCAAAGTTTTGTCTGTTCTGTTACTTGAACAAATTGCCGCAAACGTTTTAAGAACAAAGTACATTAGATTCACTTGAATGGCAACTCAAGTTCAGGCAAAGGTCAATTAAAGTTCTCTAATCTTTATTTATATATGCCATTAATTGCTGTGTCAAATTGTCAGTAAATAACAACAAGCAAACAGCAATTGCCTAAATGCAGAATACCAAGTAACTTGCCCAAAAAGCAAATGCAAAATCGTCGATTTGCCAAGCTAAACGGAAGTAAACATTTGGTCAACTATATTGCACCCATATGTATGCTTAATGTTGCTTTAGATGGCTCGTCTTCTTCTTCATCTTATTCTGGTGTGTTTTGCTGCAATGGTCTATTATTATGTGCTGTTTGCGGCTATCCGCCAGTTAAGCTAGCTAGCTGGCTAGTAAAGCTTACTTGCTCGCTCGCTGTCGGAATCGGAACTCGTGTCATTTCCGCACAAAGTTTAGTATGCTTTTAGGTTTGCCCATTCAACACAGTGGCGGGAGGCAAATCAACAACAAAGCTGGCATGTGTTTAGCTTTGTAAATGTTCCCAAAATACATTTCGCCACAAAGTTAATGATTCATTAAAGAAGGGAAATTATGACAGACAGCATTTTATGATACTTTTACTTGGGCTAAAAGTTTAATTAAGCTGAAAGAAAAATTTTATGCATTGAAATTAAAGCGTTTTTGTTTTTAGGAACACATTGCTTATCCTTAAGGCTATTTTGCAGCTAATGCTGCTGCTGTTGTTGTTGTTATTAGCTTCAGCTGCCTCGAAAAGTTGTTTAATAAATGTACTCACACATGCTTATGAGAATGGCCATCGAATTTGTTGGCCATTTTGGCGTTGTTGTTGTTGGTCTTGTTGTCGGATGAGTGACCTTGATGCCTTATAGGCATATCAAGTATATATATATCTTCAGGGCCAATATGAAAGTTTTTTAATAACTTGGCATAGACAGTTGTGTTTGCTTATGCGTGCGTGAGTGTGTGGGTTTGTCTACGCTTGAGGCTGTTATTGCGATAAGCTCACAATTTGTATCGTTTTGTATCTTAAACGTTGTTGCTGTTGCTCAACTGCTGAAGTGCTGCTGCATTCAATTTATGTGAGCTGTTGATTTATGAGAAATGCCTGCTAATTACGCGTGTTTTGCTTACTCTCGTTTGGTACTTCCCTCTTGCTTCCGCGACGCTTTGGCACGTTAACTCTTTTAATGAGCAGCACTTAAATGCCGTAACGAGCTTAATTGTGAACTCAACTGGGCGGTCGTCTCATTAATAATTTTGCCTGTGCACAAGTTCTAATGAAGTTTGCATTCCATTCAAGGCATCAATGTCAACAAAAGCGTAACGAATCAACCTGTCAGTCAACCAGTCAACAAGTCAGCCAGTCAGACCTTCATTGTGTTATTGGGGCAAATGTGGCGTATGCGTAATGCTTTGTTTGAACTGCAACGAAAAAGTGCGGCTGGATTTTTCCAATTTTATTGTATTATATGACGGCAGCTGCAGAAAAAATTCCATTATTAAAATTTAAATTCAATACGCACAAAAAAATGGTTGTGCATGAATTACTGCATTATTTTTTATATCATTCTGCATTGATTATTATTTTAAGTGTATGAAAATGTGTATCTTAATTTTGTTATCAAGTGTGTAGCACATAAAGTATATATATTCGTGAGCCGATTCAATATAGCCATTTCGTTTTAATTTCTCAGATAATTTGTCCATCCAATCATCATATAGTATATTATAGCATAGCTACCTTATAAACGTAAGTTCCATAACAAGATTTTACTATGAAAAAGAAATAGGTTGTGTATCAAGTGTATATAATATTCGGCATGCCGCAGATCACTTCTTTACATGCTTAAAGTTCATTCTGCATTTGTAATTTTTTTATGAGCACATTCTTGTTAACTTTTTGATTTGTGGATTTCGCTTTTCCGCTACATCCGAAATAAATATTTTCAGTGGAAAAAAAACCTATAGCAATGAGTTTCTACAGCCTATAAGAAAGCTTGTAGAGTTTATTTAATTCAATAAAACTGAAAAACTTTTCAGCTAAATTGCTAAATATTAAAATACCTAAAGAAGTTTGTTGTAGTTATTCAATTTTCTTCATTTCAATAGTTTAATAAACTAATTCATTTTATATACCGCAACATAAAATATATATCTGGGCGTCTATGCCACACGCATATACTGGCCATGCAACTGTAACAGCAACCAGCAACCAGCTGAATCTCGTGTATTTTAACCCTTCCGGTCTGATGCTATACAAAACTTTATTAAACGCATAAATATGTTTTTTGTTTTGTTTGTGTTGCGGTTTCGATGCAGCAATCAATTTTATTATTGATACACCGATTTTAGCATGAACCTGCACAATTTTCCAGCATTTTTTCTAACTCTATTTGAACTCAATTTAAAGGGCGCTTTATTTAAAACTGGAAATTAAATTAAAGTGAGCAGTTAATTTCGTTAAGTGATTGAGAATAATTGGTCTGGATAACATTAATTGGCGCTCATTAGTAGACTGCTGGGTGCTGGGCACTCACCTTGATTGAGGGGGCGTGGTAAGTAAGAAACCTTACAGCTACAGTAGTCTATGTATGAATTTGTGTTTAATGTCTAGACATGATTTGGCCACCGGCTCGTAGCCCGACCGGGTCAGAGCGAATAAATCTGTGTTGGGTTTCAACTGGCAGCTTATCCCGAGAAACCCCAACTGTTGGCTAACCAAACAAATGTTCTTGGGGTCAATGTGCGTACGTTCGCCTTTGTTGTTTAAGCAAAAGCAAACACATGTAAACACACAAAAGTCGAACAAACGAAAGGGACAAAACTTGTGAACATATGATATTAGCTTAACAGTTCGCTGCTGTTGTTGCTGTTGCTGGTGCTGATGCTGCTTTTGTTGTTAGTCTTCTGATGAAACCCAGAGCAAATTTAATGCCAACCCTAGCTTAAATTTTCAGTGTGAACATACATATGTATGTATATCCTGTGGATAGATAGTTAAATAACCCCTCTGACAAAGTAACACAGACAAAACAAAGCGACAGCAATAAATTTAGCTGCCATCAGCAAGTATCGATAGAGTTGCCACCAAAAGGGGGGATGAAATTTGCATGTGTATGCAACAAGTTGGCTCTAAGCTTTATTATGTTTCTCTGTTGCTGACACAGCCAAATTGCATTAAAGGTGTTAATTTCATGCAACTTTCAAAGCCGGTTGCAAAGCTCACTGGCTGTGTGCGAGTTCATATCAGTTTTCTGGCAGCCGAATAAAAAGTTTGGTCTGCTAAAAGTTTTATAGCCATGGCTGTTAACACATTGATTGCGAGCAAGTTTTTCAACTATGAACACCGTCTCGATAAAGGTTTCTGGATTCCAATTCCGATTCACATGCAAATATTTTTAAAGTGCATAGTGCACAGAAAAAGCAGAAGAGTAAGAAAAAAATGAAACTTTACCACAACCATATTGCCAGTTCATTCGACTGGCAAAGAAAGTAAGCACTCTACATTCTGTGGGTTGTTTAACTATGTTCGGGTTGCTTTAGGTACTCACTCTTAATACTTCTCACTTAAGCACTTCTAAGCATCAATCAATTGAGTAGCTCTTAGTATTGTTGCTCGATTAAGTAAGGGCATTGCAGTGGTTGCAGGGCATTTAACGGTCGAACACATTCAATTAGCCATTGTAACCACAGTATCTCTACTTCATATACGCTGCATTTCACGTGTAAATAGAGCCTGCAATTGTAAAGTGCTGTGAGTAGTACTTATGCTAAAGCAGCAACAACATAAGTATGCAAGGTAGAAACAGACAGACAGATAGACAGACAGACTGTCAGATAGATAGAGAAACAGGTAGGGAGTCGAGTTGTTGGGCGGCACCATAAATAAATAAGATTAAGCGCACTTGAGTGTGCATCTTTCTCGCTCTCAGAATGTGAATGTGTGTTTGTGTGCTTGAAGCAGAACCAAGTCGAGCATCCCACCGTAGCCAACGACGTGCCCGGACTTGCAAGAACATGAAATAAACATTTTTTTTGCTGCACCCACCCACAGAAACGAAAATATAAAAGAAAATACTTCCGTGTGGCACGAGTTGCAGTGCCGACTGCAACTGGAATCAGAATCAGTTTCTCATGTTTTTGGGGGCTGTCGCTTGCACTGCTTGACTTGAGCATTCAACCCACACCCTTGCAACCCCTCCTCCCCCTCTCTCTCTGTATCTATGCATAGTGCATTCCGCGCTGCTCATAATTCAGGAAGTGTGCAGCACTCTTTGTCAGCCGACTTGCATTTTATAACAAGCACTCGCTCGCTCTGCCTGTTTGTCCACAGTGGCAGCTTAATAAATGTCAAAAAGTAGCAAGTGAGCACAAAACAACAACAACAACAACAGTGAAGCTAAGAGTTTACTGTACAGGCAGGACGGGTCTGGTAGGCACAAGTGCTCCCGGCAAATGCTGCAATTTAATTTTGGCGACTCAGTAAAATTAAATAAAAATGCTTTGCATTATTTACTGAAAGCATTATTTTAATATAAACATCATTAAATATGCGCATAAAAAACCAACAACAACAAAATAGCACAAAAAACAGTAAATTAATGTTAAAGTGAAGAGTGCTCACTAACACATACCCTAAGAGCAACTCTCAATGCACGAATAATAGAGAGGAAAAAAAATGCATTTCAATGGATATTTTCATTTCGTATAATGTTGACTCGTTTTAATGAGCGTAAAAAGTTCGCTCGTTAAAATTATATATTAATAGAAAAAAACAATGTTACAAATAATATTAATGCATTCATACATTTTGTTAATTAATACCGAAAAAAAAATCAGTTTATGCAAATGGCTGCTGTCTGCCTGCATTGTTGTTCCAATTAATCAGACATGTACATTGTGGTCCACAAAAAAGTTGATGTCGAGCAGGCAAATTGTCACTGATTAATTAAAATCTGTTCGTGGCTTTAAAAATTATAAACAATACATGAACGGTAGAGCCACAAAATGGGATAAAGGCTAAACAAATGAGCAAGAAAAAATGTAGACAAAAAACAAAGCCTAATTAAAATAAAACACACTCTATAAAATCAATGGGACAGCAAAATAAATTTACATTGTGGTAAACTTAAAAAACATGCCACAAAATATAAAACATTGTGCCACGTTTTGATCATTATTAATCATTCAAACTATGGATATTATAAACTTACTTCATTTAACATTTAATTTAGTTGATTTAATGCGAACACGTTTTAATTTTGTTTACCCGCCAAACAGCTGCAATTATATAATAAATTCAATTGACATCTGTGCTTTTTTGCCAATTTTCCATATGCGTTAAACATTTGCAAATTGCAGCTTTAACAAATTTACAACTATTGCACGTGTTATCTTCGCTTATGCACTTGTGTGCCGTTAATTTTAATTTAATTAATATTTATTTTGTGTGCTTGCGTTATAATTATCGTGTTTGCTTCAACAAGTGCGTTTGGCGCTAATTGGCTTTTGTGGGTTTTTATCTGATTGCCGATTGATATTAAATGTAATTTGCTGAATAAACTTTCCCGGCTCAACCTTGAACTGATTTCTGTTGCTCTGTACAATCACAACACAAAATAAAAAGAAAGTTCCCTCCACACCCTACCCCGTCTCTCACAAGAAACTTGCTGCAGGCAACGGTGATACGAAACAAAAAACAGAAATTTAATCAAAAGTATACAACGAAATGTTATGCAAACAATTTCATCAAGCATTTTGTTTTTGCTGCTTGCTTTTCAGACAGTACAAATAGATTTTCAATATCTATACGTATTTATCAGTTACAATACGAGAAACAAGCTAAAAGTTTTTGCTCAAAACAAAGTTTATTTCATTTCGGATTTGTTAAAAACCAACATATTTTGTTTTGCTACCCAAAAAAATAAAAAAACAAAACAAAATGGCTGAAAAAGAGCGCAACAATGGCAGGTAAATTTCTGGCCAGAAAACTGAAACCTAAACATTTACATAGATGCTGCGATTTGGGTTTTGCATATTTTTTTACTACTGTTTTCCTCTTTTACACACAGCATGCGGGTGAGAGAGAGAGAGAGGGAAAGAGTCGAAAATGTGGCCATTGAAATTTCCATGGAAATTTGTTTTTTGCGGCTGGTCGTGGATAAAAAGCAAATACTGATAGTCCATATCTGAGTTATCTGCTAGACACGCTGCCAACTGTCAGCAAGCATTAAGGCATTACGCATACGCACCATTTGACCACAAACACACAGAAATATCACACATACACACACATACATGACGTCAGCGCATATTTTGCGCTGTATTTAGCAGCTTACCAAGCCATATTAATTAACTTTTATGAGAAAGCACCCTCACACACACACACATACACATAGAAGTAACCACACACCACATACTACCACTACTTCCTCTACTGATGCTGCTGCCGCTGCTCGTGGTAGTGTGCCTTGGCGGCGTATGTGTAATATTTCATTTAGGGCCTTGGTAACATAACATGAGCCCCTCTCTCTCTCTCTCTCTTTGTCGTTTATCTGCGCTCCTTTGGGTGTAGCTAAAAGATTTATTGCCTGCTTCAAAGATAAAGTCATTATTATGGCATTATAAAAGATGGCAAGCAGCGGCCCTCCTGCAGCGCTTAAGGATATGAATCTTTGATGCATGTAATTGCCGTACGTCTCATCATCTCGACCCGCATATGTAGAAGGTCTTATCATTGATTCTTGTACGGCATGCTTGCAACAATTATGTTAATTTTGTTGGTGTTACTTTGACGCTTGTCTCGCGTTAATTAAAATTTCATTAGCTTCCCCAACAACAACAGCAACGAAAACAACAGCGAACAAATTTCGACAGACGTCAGCTGTCAGCAACGACTGCTTGCAACTGTCTCAGCTCGTATCTGTTTCTATCTATCTATATGTATGTACTATGTATATGTATGTATGCATGTATGACAAGTACATTGTGCACATTAATTATGCATGCAGCTAGGAAATTGACAGCTGCCACGCCCAAACCCAGACAGCCGTCCAGCTTTAAGCAAATGTTCAACCAACAACAAAATCAATATCTATACTGTCTTCGACAGCAACACATACACACACATAGACACTGCCGTGCTTAGCGATAGCGATAACGAAACTTGATCGCCTAGAAATAGGCAGTCAGCAAATATTTGACCTAAAATGCTTAGCCCTTTGCCCTTTTGCAGAGCGCCCCATTTTTTTTGGCAGGCATTCAAAGTGCCAGGGCCCAGTGGAACTGGCGAAGAAATCATGCAAGCCATAAACAGTCAGGGCCATGCTGCATGGCGCCTACACAACGCGACAAAATGGCCGACAAAATGGCGTCGAGCGACAAAGGGACAGCATCACAATTTTTTGGCAGTTGGCAAGTTGAAGGTGTGCTTTAAGGTCTCTGCCTGACAGCAGCCCTAAACAGATTAACAGCTGCAACTGGCAATTGACACGCGATAATTCGCTTTCAGTTAGGGGCACAAACCCAATTGAACAGCGGAAGCGAAAGTTATGGTGTAGAATGGAACTTAGTACTTTAAGTTCTTATAGTAAATCTTAACGTTTTCTTCATTATATATATAGCATAACCGAATAGTGAGTGCATTTACTATTCGTACTGTGTGTGTTTCATTGCAAGCAAAGTTTCGTTGAATTTTTGATTGAAATTCCTGACTGCAATATGTTGCATATGCCACACAACATGCAGCATACAAACGTACATATAGCTGTTGCCAGTTCGTGAAATGAAGTTTATTGAAATCGATCGACATCCACTTTCGACTTTTTCACGATGTGCAGTTGCTATTTGCATATAAGTACGTCAGCGAATGCCTGAGATTTATGTTAATTTATTGAATTTCATTTGATTCCATCTTCAATCTCTCTTTTCACTCTCTCTGTCTTGCTGCCAACACTCCTCTTCTTTTTCCAGACAGAGAGTGTGCTGAAATCTAGCGAATGTGAATGCGAAGGTAAATTCAATCAAGTTTATGCATAAATTACCACTCAGGTTGCTGCAAAAAGGTACCAAATTTAAAGAAATTCTCATCATAATAACAACAACAAAACAACAAATACACGAACAAAGTATACAATAACACAAAAACAACAACTTATTGTTGTTGCCTCCATTTCTTCGTTCACTTTATCTTTATAATGGCAAAAGTTTCAAACTGAAGCTTGGGTCCTTTTTTTTATATATTTTGTTTATACCTTTTATAACCTATACCTCCGTTATACTGTGCATAGGTTTATAACGGGTCTGGTCAACAACCCCAGGGGCAAAGTGAGTGGAGAGTCGGTCGTTAAAAACGTACGCTTGTTGTTATTTTCATTATGTAATTGAGGTGCGTGCAGGTTAAAGAGGCAGCAAGCAAAAGGCAGCCAACAACATGCAGCTCCATCAAGCTCTTTTGTGGCTGTCATTTGAATAATTTATATGCTAATTTAATTATTGTTCAATTTGCACAGTTTATTGTAGCTCAACTCGAATATGCCATACAAAAGCGCAAAGATGCTTCTTTAGGCAAACCCTTGTTACAGAGAGAAATATGTAAAGCAGACATTTATTATAATAAACGTATTTGATTTTAACCAAATAAACAGAAATTGAGTAAATGTTGTTGATTTAACTGGAAAATCATATATCTTTATCAATTTTTCTTAGTCTGAGCTATCTTTAAGATACTTTTGCAAGCGTAGTAAATCCATTTGCTCTATCATATCAATGAGGGCGGTGCAGAGCACAACACGTACCAACATTTTTAAGCCATAAGCAATGCCGTCAAATTTAATAACAGCAGCATTGGGGCCTTCGGGTTGCCAAGCCATAAAACTAATCGGGCTCGAACGATAGTCAATCATGGACATGCGAGTGCTGAGCTGTAATTGAATAGAAAGCTATTTAAAATATCGAATTACAATAACCTAATAAGAAACCCACCAGGAAATGTATGAGGTCCTTTTTGGGTTTGTTTTTCTTGTTTGCTTTCATGGCGTTGGGAAACTCTAATTTCCAGATGTTGTTGATTAGTTTCCTATACTCTCGCTGCTGCACATGTGCGGCATAAAGCAGTGGCAGCAACAGGATAGCATGAATTATCAGCGCATATCCGGTCTTTGTTAGCTGCTGGTCCCGTGTTGGTGGTGCCTCAATAGCCGCCCACTCGGCCTCATCCTCGATGTCATCGTGACTCTTTTGGTTCTGGGTCAACGAGTTGTCATCGTAGCTAAACTCGCTGACAAAAAGGGCAGCTTTGGTGCACAGCATAGAGAGAAACCAACAAAAGGTGGGCCTAAAGTAGAATGCAGCCAAATGTTGCATTCTCTTGATCGCCGGCTGCACATACAACACTTGACGTAGCAGCTTCAACTCCTTTGGTAGTTTTAGCTGCTGCACTGTCCGATTTAGCGATTGCAGCATTGATGCATGCAACAGATGATAGAGCACATGTAGCGTTAGAAACAGTTGAAATAGCAGTTGCACTACACCCATTGCGTAATTGGCTGCCAATTCAACATCCCAATCAATCTGGGGCCAGCTCTGCCAGAAGAGCTTCCTGCTTGTCAAAAAGAACATTACTATCTGCATAACTCCCATCATAAACAGCAGACAGGACGATTTGAGCACTAAACGTTCCTGCAGCACTGAACTCAGATGCTTATAGATGAATTGGGCCTTTTGAATTATACAAAAAAGCTGGCGTTTTCTTAACATGTTTCTGCAAATTATCCAAATATAGATCACATATTGACAGAATGATTCAATGAATCTCAAACTGAAGAAAAGAAATTCTGCGTCGTCCATGTCTGTGAAATGTCCATTATAATGTACTACATCATTGCTAGTAGAAAAAGCCGCTAAAATGATCAGAATAAGCAATATGCCTGGACAGAAATCGAAAAAACAACGGCATCGCATATTTAGTTTATACATCTGCTCGGAACTTTCGAAGCGTATACTCAAGAAACCCAAATAGTTCATCACATAGCACAGAAATTGGAGCACCCGATAAAGCAACGAAAAGCGCAACATTTCGACAATCAACTGAAACGAAACTGTTCGCGCATATTTCGAATTTCATTCAGTTGATAAATGGCATTTAATTGACATTCAATTCACTCCATTTCATCGTACGCATACCAACGATAGACCCGGCTAATTGTCTGTGTCACATTAATATCGAAATTGCCTTTTGTGTATCCGGTGTAAAAGTTAATTTCCATTTGCCTGTGTTGCAACATAAACACACAGACTGAAAGCAGCACCATGCCACCCACTCGAATGCAGCTGCCAAGGAGCATGGGCAGTGTCAATGTTAATTGATGAGCGCTTAGACCCAGGATGGCAACTGGCAGCGACCTTTGACTTAACTGTGTGGCCGTCCAGTTGCTGGAAAGCTGTTTCAGACATTTGATTAGCCAACAAACAATGAACAATGGAAAATGCATCAGACTCACCAACATGTTAATGGCATCTCGTTTGTGTTGCGGTTTAGTTGAGCGACGTAAAATGGGTAGACCGAAGGGCATGGGCAACGTTTGGTTGCGCAACAAACGCCACGACTTCAATTTAAAGTACTCCAATCGATCCTCCAGCAGCAGGAAGTTGTTATAGAAATGCCAGCGTTGCATATGCAGATTATATGCAATAATCAGCAGCGTAATGAACGGTAAGAGGAGCAGCATTAAATGCACCAGTTTCATGCGGTCGATGCTTAGAGCTGAGTTTGGGTATGTGGAAGAGAAGAATTGGCAATCGGCGAGTAGCTCATTCAGGCGCAATCCAATCAGGCCCACAAAGCTGAGCAGATGCAAGGCAAAGTAGCGTATGATGTGCCAATGCACACTCCAGATGCTCACCTGCTCCTGCAGAATGGTGCGCAGGATGCCAATTCGTGTGCCAGACATGTGTTTCTGCAGAAATGCGTTAAGGGCACGATAGATACTCGCCAGCCAGATCAGATAGTTGCCCAAGAAGAGCATATGCATGTGATAGATGAAGGCGACGCCAGCAATGAAGCATGTCTGATAGCCATAATACATGCGAAACTGCCACATGAACAGAATAAACAGCTCAACTGGTAGCAGAAGTGTTAGGACGCACTCTCTCAACACTGGCACACACATCCAGTCTCCCAGCATCAGCTGCAATCTGCCATTTATGCCGGCACAGGCATTGAGCATGTTAAACAAATGCTTTCTCAACCACAGATAGTAAATGTAGAGCGGCACAAAGAGCAGGAACAACAGCTGATCGTAGACCCAATACTGACTTAGACACGTATAAGCCAAGGACAATAATACATTGATCACAGCCATAATATGCACAAAGAGTTGCTCATCCCACACAAATGTTGAGTCTGGTGTAAGCCCCACATTATAGTAGCCCAGATAGATGCCCAGTTTACTAGTGATGCGCCACACGCACATCAAGTGGCACAAACAAAATCCTTGGGCCGTTGTATGCGAACGCATCGCTTCCAATCGACTAATAACAGTCGAAAAGTTCATGCGGCATTGTTAATTAGTTTCTCCATCGAAATGATAAGTGCCACACATACATACATCTAAGTGTGGGAGTGCGTCACTCAATGGACACTTAAACAATAACGACAAGCAATATTTTATGCTCTGCTGATCTCGTTTTTTGTGTTGCAATGAACTTTAATAGTTTACTGTCTGATATGGTGCTCTGTGAAATCGAGAGAGCACTTTAAATAACATAAAGCTATAATAAACTACGAAAAAAGACAGCGAAAATACTAACACCGATATTTGAATACTCTTACAAGTTGTTGGAGTAATCATACATACAGTACATACGTACATAAAAAGAAATATCATTCATTGAACATTTTATCAGAAATGAAATGAAAATTCTGTGTTCAAGAATGTTTTTGATGTCTTCAAAGAATAGAAAGTTGTTGACATGTCACAACTTTTGCCATGTCATTCTCTAAGTGTATTAACAAAAGTTCACACAATAAACTGCTCCTACCCCCCAACGGAATGGTTTTTACACTCATGTAAGCAAGTGCATGGGGCCCATCACACTTACTACAACACGTACTACATATGCGAGTAGTATTCTGTTCTATGGAGCATGTACTCATCATGCCTCATATAAGTGTATGAGTGTGCGATAAAAGCCGCATATAACGATGACAAAAAACTGCATGTTTTTATTACAAATTGCAATTGTAAAAATTTTATACATGGCCGCGGCCACATTGCCATCGTCGTCGCATCGTGTCACATTCTAGATCCTGTAGCACCTGGAACAAACAAACCAAAAAAAAACAAAAAAAAAAAAAAAAGCGAGGATAACAGCAAGCTGAGCAAACTGAGTAAAAAAGACGATTGCTGGGCGTGGTTAGCCACGCCTGTGATAGTGTCGCCACAAATAAACTTCCGCACAAAAATTGGGCTGCATTTCCGGTAGACCGTTTCGAAAGTTTTTTTTTCTGTTTTTTGTTGTCTTTCTTTCTTTCCGCTTTTTGCGTGCGCAGTGCATAAAGTAAAATGAATTTATTTTTTACACATCTTAAATTTTACTTTTTCAATTTAAATGCTTTCTGACGGCCGCTGCCAGCAAAATCTTTTTTAGTTCTTTTTTTATTATTTAACACCATTTTTTTTGCTGCTTGCTCTGTTGTCCTGCAGCTGCTATAAATTTTTGCATGTTTTCATTAGTTGTCAGCGCTGCTTTTGATGATTTATGCATGTTTTTGATGCTGCCCTTTACACACACACACACAAACACACCACACACACACACAGGCAGACAGCCATTTGGAGGCAAGTAAAAACAACAAACTTATTAAAAATTTACTTGGTAAGGCAAAGTTTTTAAGCTAATGAAAAAGGCTGGCTACTGCAGCTGCCACACAAACCAGTTGCCACAGCGCTGATCTACCCCAACACAAAAAATACAATAAATAATTTTCAATTGAACATTTTTGCAATATTTATGGTTGCAGAAGGTGCAAACCCGGCATATTATTTATGTATGAATTTATATGTATCTGTTCTTATTTATTGTCATGAAATACATTTTGTATCTCAATAGACACACGCAAGTATCTCCCTTTTATATTGGATAATAAATGGGTCAAAGTTTAATTCAGTTAATTATGCAGGTTTCACTTGCACACTTTATTATATACGTAATCTACTTTATTGTTATGATCAGACTGGCCCGGCCCCCATCTTAAATATCTTAAGCCATTTCCACACGTTCGTGGGGCAAGAGGACAAAATAAAGCTGTATACATTTTTCCCTCCAGCTTCAAGCACCTTCTCATCACCTTGCCTAGGTATCCAGGATGGAGACAGCTTGCCGAGCTGCTAACGATGTGGCTGATGGTAATACTGATATGTACAGCCTTTTGAGGACGTTGTTCTCTCATCCACTCCAGTTTCTCTTTTTCTGCTTTTGCCAACGCTGATGGCTCTAATGATTGTTTGTCAAACATGTTGGGTGTGTGTGCTGGTGCTTCCTGCGTGTTCGGTCCCCTGGCTACTACTACAACTACTACGACTATGTGCTACTATGTGCCCGGGGCTTCTTATTGAATTCCAGCGGCGGTGACTGCTTGGTCCTTTTGCTTATTCTCTTTTTCTCTTTGTGCTCGACATGCCCAGGATTTTAAAATGCCACATGAAAGCGCACACGGACGCTGCGACATGAATTCCAAGTTGAAATGACAAAGCAAACGCGGCGACGAAAAGTAGGAGAAACAGGATTGAAAAAAAAGGAACAGAGAAACCGTAAAGATGTAAAAGCAAGTGAGCCGCTTAAGCTTGACAGTTTTGGGTTATGCCACGATGAACCAATGAACATGCCAAAAAGTACTCACGTGCCTGGGCATGCAAATCCTCTAATGGCTCTGTGTGGCAATGTAGATGGAAATGGCATAAGCAGCGATTGAGACTTGAACAAATTAATCGTCAATCGCTCCTACTCCTACTGCCAAGCATGGACTAACCAACGTTGACCTGCGAAATTCCCAGTTTGAAAATAAATTAGTTTGCTGCGTGGGCGACGGCGACGTAAATCTGAAGTGGGTCTGACAGCGGTTGCTGCAAAGGGGTTTGGGCCTTGGGGTGTGTGCATAGCATAGGTGCAAAAAAAGAGAGAGAAAGAGAAAGAGAGTGACTTAAATCAAAAGGATGGTGGTACCAAAAAAAATTCTCGTTGGCCAGAACATTAGAAAATGTTAAATATTTAAGCGAACGAACTTATCGATTTTGTGGGTAGTGGTAGGTGGTGGTTGGTTAGTATTGGTGTTGGCGGTGGTGGTGGTGCAAAATGCGCGTGTTCAAATTGTGTTAATTGAAGTGGTTGGCTGCCATCCTTGTCGATGTGTGTGCAGCCATCAATTACCCGCACTTCACAAATGCTTTTTCCCGCTGTTTCACGGTAAAAGCATTTACACAGTCCGTCATCACATTAGCGCCAAAGCAGCCAGCCAAATTGTTATTGTTTTTTCATGCCCTTAACTTCGCGAAGTGTACTTGAGCCATATCAAAGTGTTGGCACTTCAAATTATAACAAGAACAAGAGCAGAGCCAACTTTTGCACGACACTTAAATTGCAAGTCACAAATTGTTTTATGAAAGTGTTGCAGGCAATTTTTAAAATTTAAATGCAAAGGGTATTCAAGTTTCTACCTCAAACTAAAATTGTTTATATCCTCTGTTCTTCCTTAGTTGTGTAGTAATCTAACCTGAGCTTCTGCTCTTTTACTGACATGTCGCATTAGCCATCTCGCTGTTTGTGCCATCCACCTACTCGATTACTTTGGGGCACAGCAAGCTGTTTGGGCTGCGTGCCACACTTACTGCAATGAGGCCACTGACAGATTTGAACTGGCGTAGCAAACACTTCTTCACTGCACTCTTAGCTTCAACGTAGCTTCGCGTGGCTTGTTGTTGTGGTTAACAATACTGGCGCTGATTGCTGGATTCATGGATGCATTCACTTTATCTATATGCCATCCCTGCGTTGTTTCCACGTCTTTTGCGCTAGTGGTTGATAGCAATCCTCAATGAAATTTCTGGTGTGCAACCGTATCTCCACGATTGGTGGCATCTCAGCGTGCCAGTGTTGCGTGTGGCAATAGGTTTTTTGCTTTTTTTTTGCTCGTATCCATGAAGCTTGTTTCGGTTATCTCGTGGCAGCTCCAGCTTGTGTATGATTACCTAAAACTGCTCCGCGTTGCGGTCTGTGTGTTCTGGCGTTATCTTTTGCTACCCTTCAATTGCTTCATTTGGCTGCACTGCATCTTGGTGGCTATAAATTGCATGGTTGCTGGCTTCTCCCGTTGTCAGCGATACTTAAAGTTGCCGCTGGGGATGCTTTGAGTGCAGCCAGTGTGGCAAGAAATTCAACGCAACATGACGCACTTTTTCATGCATTTATATCTGCTGACAAGTTTTTGTGCTGATGTTGCACAACTTAGATCAGCTTATTTTGCAAGTGAAGCTAAACAGTCTAAATATGCGGAAAATATCTTAAAGTTGATCATCATCTGAAGGGAAACTTTCCCTAAAGTACTTAATAACATTATTTTACTGGGAAGTCTGAATAAAGATATTATACTATATATGGCCTAGAGTCCCTTTTTGTTATGTAAAGTAAATAATGCATCAGCAGACATATATTGATTATATCTTGGCTAAATATCTATGAATGTAAGTAAAATAAATAACTGTAAGGCAGAGGTTGAAATTTCCAATTTTACTATGCTAAACACGTTCAACCCCGAAAAAAAGGACTGCAGAGCCAATAAATCAAAAGAGACGCAACCAAAACCCAACTAGATCAAATACCCAAAACTCACACACACACACACGCATACTGAGCTAACTGTGAATTATGTTGGGCTGCTAAAAATCTATTAAATCTCTTGAGCTAAGAGAGCTGCCAACCTAATTAGCTTCTGCTGCTGTTGGTGCTGATGCTTGTGCTGCCATTGCTGCCGTTGTCCCATAGGCCATAGCAGTGCAACGTGGCGTATGATTAACACGACTAATGAACGCCTTTCTCGCTCAGCTGTAAACGATTATATTAAAACTCATTTGGCCTCAGCTAGGCATAATCAATTCAATTATGCCACTGCCACGCCCTCGCACCAAGGCAAAAAAAACTGAAATACCACAGTTCAGTTCATTGCACATGAGAATAAAAAAAAAAACTATTTGCATGCTTGAGCTTCCATCTTTCAACTGCTGCTGCAACAAAACTATTTTCCTTGCAACAAGTGCAGTTGACTGGAAAATATTTTCGATGAACTGCATTAAGGGATGTGCTTGCTGACACGCCCAGAGCTATGCCACCCCCTCGCCCCTAGGGCATAATTGATGTGTACATTTGGGAGTGTTGATGACAGCTTCTGCAGCTGTAATGAGCTCGATATAAAATATATATATATATATATATATATATTATTATATATATATAATATATATATATATATAAAATAAAAAATCTCAAAATGTGAAACATTTAACTTCTTGCAACTTTCAACTCTTGCCACAATAGCTGGTGAATCTGGAGTACTGAATTTTAAGCTTCTGGTGTTGCTGCTGCCGTTGGTAAGTGTGAAGTGTGGAGACTTTACGTATTGCAATTTGTGCAAAATGCAAATTTCCTCACTGATGACAGCCGCAATTTTCTGCGCCATTGTTGTAAGTCATGTTGTTGTCGTCGTTGTTGTTGTTGTTGCCGTTGCTGCTGCAGCTCTTGCTGTTGTTTGTATACATCCATTGTTTGGGTTTAGATGTGTGCACACATACATACACAAACACGTTTACAGTGCAGTTCAGTTGAATGGCAACAAGTTAAAAATAATAATATTTTGGAAAGGAATATCATATGTATGGATTATCTAATTATATTTGCCGATTTCTTTCAGAATATTAAATTATTATAATATATTTCAAAAACTGTTTCTAAGCACTTTTCCAGCACTGTATGCCATCGAGCACGTACCAATAAACATTGCAGCACCACAGAGACCAGACAGAAGCCGAGTTAAACAGAATTTTCTCACTGGCATGACAATATCTGACCAGGGTTAGATCTACCCCTTTCCACCATCTCACACTCGGCTCTACTCGCTTTGATTAACAATCATGTGCATTATTTTTGCAAATAAACTTGTCGGGCCAATGGAAGCATAGTTTTTTATTTATAGATTTTGGTTTTGTGCGCCGACATTTTCCATTTTCAATGTTGGGCAATTGGGCTGAAGTTGCATTTATTGATTTATGGCAATGACGGCATTCAGCTTCAATCATTGTCAGCAGAGCAAACGCAAGAGCAAGAGCAAGAGTTTGAGTGACCCAAAATGCACACACACATTCAAAGACACACACACACACGAGGCAGCTACTTGTCATAATTGCGCATTTTGCAAGGTCTTGGCTGGCGAGTATTCGCATTTACACTCACACTATTCATAGTACTCGTCTGCAGCTCGCACATACACACACACACACACACACAAGCAAATGGCAAACGGAAGCTTTTAAACAAACAGGATATGCTGTGAGCAGCTTTGGGGGCACAGGCACAGGATCCCAGCTAGAACAATACCGAGTGCTCGGCATAAGTCCGAAGAGTGAAAACAAAACATTTGTTATGCAAAGCCTTTGATGCTGTCCTTGGGCGCGCTGAGTGCAGGATGCACAGCCAACAACTTGTCAATGACAAAATCATTTTGCCCACTAAACAGCCCTAAAAACACAAAACAGAAAACACAGAAGAGAGAAAGAAAATGTTTTCCCTTGCCACACTTAACTTCGACTGATGTTAAAGTTATTCGGTTTGAGGCTCTGCCAAATGGGTCAACAGCGACCACCAATAACAACAATAACTTTGTTGTGCACATAAAACTTTGACGGCTTAGGCCCAAGAAATGAGCACACACACTTACACACACACACAAACACACAAAATAATTAAGGTCTTGCGAAAGTTATTGACCTTTTCACTTTTTTTCTCTTTTCTTTTGGATGTTTCAAAAAGTTGGCTACATTTTTTTTTTTAAATTCTGTCCGCAGAGCAGATAATAATTAGGCGCAAAAGAAAAGGACAAAGGCCAGGAAATGGCCAGCAGCCGCAAAAAACAACAACAGCAGCAACAAACAGAAACACACAAAAAAGGGACGGCCAATAAATAAATAAATAAGCTATGCAGCAAGGATAGCGAGTCCTTTAATGCCTACAACATTTCGACATAAGCGAGTGCAGGCGCACTTAGCAGGCAATTGCGGGATAATTTAATTAGGTGGCAGCCAGACAGAGGGAACCGGACAAGCCGGGCGAACCAGGCACGGAAGGACGAAAGCAACTGGGCAAGCGCAAGGATAACAGGATAATGATAACGAAATAAGCAAACCAAAAAGCCTTTACAGGCAATGGTCGAGACTGTTGGTTGTTGTCGTTGTTTGGCTGGGTTTGTGTGGGAGCACAAAAGGTGCCATAGAACACAGATAAAATGTGCGGTAAATTAAATGAAAAATGGTCCGAGCGTTGGCATTGGCCATTATAAAACGTGTAACAGACCGATAACAGCAATATCGGCAGGCTTATATAAATTGCTGCAGCCAGGACTTAATTGAGTTGCCACCAAACGCCGGCAGCTAACAAAAACCCATTCGAATTCGCTATCCTTTTCGCTCTTACAGTCTATCTCTCTCTCTCCCTCTCTCTTGGTATCTGAGTGTTGTTAAATTGGCAAACGGAAGTGCAAAACTTGTCGCCGGATGTGGACAGCACAGGTAACAGCTGGCTGCAGGCATTAGTCAAACTTGCTGCGAATTGAACATAATTAGCTCGCAAATTATTCAAGCAGCAATTTAATCGACCTAAAAGCATAATGGTTAATTCAAGTTTCGGCTGCCAATTAATTGCAACTGCCATCAAAGGTGCAAATTAAAATAAATTGTCATTTGATATTCTATTATAAAATTAAATCGACAATTAAAACTTAATTAAATATTTGATCTAGTAAATTGAAATACCTGTATAGTTTTGGGTTTCATCTTTTTAAGAGCCACTCATGCAAACACTTAATTAGCTGACTCGTCTCCTCATGAGGCATGATGGTATTGTACGTGTAGTATGTACTTTATGGGTCACCGACTTTTGCTTGCAACACCTTCACTGCGTTGCACTACTTGTGACAGTTATTGTTGAAGACCTGGACTCTCTGCAGGCAGTCAATAAGCGCGACTGCTAAATTGCAACATTACGGTTAAGCATGCATGTCAAGCACATTGCCGCACTGCAAAGTTTGTTGCCCCAGCTGCTGCAGTTGGAATGCTGCAGTTCACATTTACACTCTTGTAAGTTGCATTCCACACTGTCACTCTGGCATATGTGTAAGTGTGGTTGTGAAAGTGTGTGTGTGTGTGTGTGTGCATACCGTATATCAAGCCAAGCAGCGCCTTGGTGACCCCGTTTCAGTTTCTTATGCAATAATTAAGTGAGTGGCAAGTAGAGTCAAGCGTGAAGCGCAACGCGTTCTCATTTTCACCATTTCCACCATTTTCACATTTTCTCATTTGCTGTTCGCCGTTGTCGCTGGCAAATTCATGCGTAACATCAATGAGTGGCGACAAACCAGCCTGCAATTTGTAAGTGTGTGTGTGTGTGTGTGTGTGAGTTATTTTTGGGGGTAGCTGCTGTGTAAATGTCATACGCATGAGAAATCAAAAAGCAGCTGCAAGGGCCTGGCTACCCTTAAGTGCCACAAGTGGCCGGGAAAAATGGCACAAGCTGATGAATATTTCTTAAATTACAATAACTAGCAAAAGACGGATACTTACTGCCAACGTTGTTAAGCGAAGCTGTACACTACGGGCAATTTGACCGGTTTTTGTGGCATTAATTAATGACTCAAGAGCTATAAAAGATATTTCCATTCGGCTTTTGTTCAGTATTTATGAACCAAAAGATACTGTTTTATATATAATGGCCGTGACACCGCCCTTTTCAAGGAAGATAGCATATGTGACTTTAATGATTTTTAATCTTTTAAGACCAAACCCAGCAGTAAGGATTTCTTCTATAATACTAAAATCGTCTGACAGGTTCATTTAACTTAATAATGATTTTACAAAAAAAGCGCTCACAATGCAGAAAATAAACTTTTTTAACCAAGTGTGTTCTTAAATATAAAATATCAGTGGTTGCGGTTAATAGTCACGTTTCAAAAGTAATAAAGGGACTCATTTTGTTGATCCATTCAAAGTTAAGTTTTTGTTTTGGAATGTTACACATAAGCCAATTTCCACTACAGACAATTATGGGGACAAGTCAACCACAGTCTACATTCTAATTTCACAGAAATAAAGTACAAGCCACCCTGATTGAAAGCCATTTCAAATTTATACTGCGTTAAGTGATGTTTTTTTGTTACGTTTCAAGCATGTGAAACACAAAAACTGATTCAATTACGTTGATTCGGATAAAAGTGCCAATACTCCAAGACAACAGAAACAAAATACATAGAAATGTCTTGCCACCTAAATCGCTTTAAGCCTGAGTATTGCTGACTATTTTCTTAACTACATATAAGGATAAATATATATGTACAAATGTATGTATATGTATTTTTATTCGCATTTCTAAGTTTTCATAACAAGGACACGTAAACAGCCACAACACGCATTCACTTAGATGGCCATCAAAATGTGAGCACTTGAAATCAAATTTAAACATCTATCCTATACTTATAGCTTGTGTATATGTGTATGTGTGTGTATGTTGGAGTACTTTTTGCGTGAGTATATTTCTTCCAAGAGGATTGTATGTTTGTAGTTATGCGTTGTTATTGTTATTGTTGTTGCTATTGCTACGACACGTACATCCGCTCATAAGCCAAAGGCGAGCTTGGCAAAAAAGTATGTACATATATTTTGAATATTGTAACGAGATAATATTTTACCAACATACGATATATTCGTGCCAGTCGCTGTTTTTTGCGCCTCGTCTAAATGATATTACCTGTAGCACCATCAACATGACAGGCAGCCAAGGCAGGCAACTCGACGTGCACAACTAACGGAAACCGGATGTGCTTGCTTGGCAGTTGTGAAGTGATGTTTAGGCCAGGCCAACGACTACTTCGGCAACGACTGCTCGTTTAGCTGGCAACATGGACGCGTTCTATGTTCACTTACTTGCCCATAGGCATCATCGAGTGCCACGTTTTATGTCTTGCCAATGGCTTTTCGTGTCCCAAGCCCAGTCCTCCCGATCGTTTTGCTAGTGCTAGAGTACAAGTAACTACCGATGTACGTATGGGTATGTGTAGTTGTTATTGCCCAGCGGCGGCACTCACATAACCACGCATACACAATCTACTCTACCTTCCACTTTCATATCAACAGCAAACTTGACGGCCCCTTGGGGTCTGCACAGCAAAAGTAGAAGAAGCAGAGCAGCTGGCTGCCTACAACTTGTGGCAGCATAAATCGCTACGTTTGCTTCAATTTGCTGCCACCTCAATGTGTTTAACTCTATATAAGGCTAAACAATAAAACCATATTGGGAATTTAATGTGAGGCAAAACATTCGAACATCTTCTAAAGCAATAGCTTGCAAACGATGCGTTTTTCATGCTGTTATAGTTGGGTATTCTAAGCAGCTTACCCAGTACCATTCCAGGCTATAACTTTTCCAACGAATACTCGATAAGCACGTAAACAGGCTGAACACCAAGCAGTTCCAAGCACAAAACAAGCTCTTCACACGGCTTCAGCTCCAGCTGCATATACAACTGCAACAGAGCTTAAGGTTCCTGCTTTGTTTGCTGTCCCTGCTTGCTTATCCTGCCCTGATATGCCCAACACGTTTGTACATTAAGAAGCACACAAACTGAAACCCACACAAAGCGAGTCGTTACTGCTTCATTTTCAGTTGCATTTTACGCTTGCCAAATGAATACCTGGTTACAGCAACAACCTTAAATTCTCATTTTTTACTTGGTCGAGTTGCCCGAAAATATTTAAGCACGGGGGTTTTGCGCTTTCTGCTATTTCCATCTTTTACTTCTGTTGGTGCTGCTGATGCTACTGGGGCAACATCATGGTTATTTGCATATTTTCGTTGCAATTTTCGTTACAGCTTGTAAATTTGGCTATATAAGCAAGGTGCAAATCTGTTTAGCGAACAAGCCACACCCAGACAAACCCACTGCAAAATAGATGCATTAGAATGCATTTATGCAAAAGCCAATGGAAACTTGCAGAAAAATAAAGTCAACGGCGTGTTAAGTTGCCAAAAGCTGACATTTAACATTTAGTTAAACAAATCTAACAGAAATTATGAGTTAAAGCTATAAAAAGTATTTTCGTTTTTATGTGATTATGTTTGGCTTTGGCTTAAGTCTCAGCAATACTCATAAAACATTATATATTGGAAAATTGTAAATCCACTTACCTGAATCACTTGCATTTGCATTCATTCGATGATTGCTTTGTAAATCTATCTCCTTTTATGGGCTGTCCGAAGTATGCTCGTAAATGTCAAGAGCTCTATAATGAGCTCTAATCAGTCAAACTGCCAAATCTAACAGTATGCTTGTGAAAGTGTGTGTATGTGTGTATATGTATAATGCAAATGGCTTTTTTGGTTTTGAACATAAAACAACTTTTATGGGAACATTATACAATAAACTAGAACGAGATAAGTACTCAAAAGTCCGTAAAACAAGCAGCCAGAAGGCATCACCTAGTTGGTCTGTAAAAGTTGCACGAAAGTGCAAAACGAAAAGAAACAGAAAATTTGAGTTTATTATTAGGTTGTTTTTGGTTCTTCATATTACCAAACAATACACCACAAAGATAATCATAAAATTGTGTGGAAGCTGCGATGAACACATCAAAATAACTATAAAGTTTTACCTAGCAAATGAATTAATTTATGTTTGGGGTACGCGGCTTATACGCAATGTCATATTTTGCTTTGGCTGGTGTTAATAAATTATGAAGCCATTTGTGTGCTACCAGAGACGTGCTAATAACTAAAGTCAACGCAAAGCTATTGCTGTTGACACCACACACACACACACACACACACTCACACATCCAGTCTCACCCACTTGAATGGCATTACGTATACACCACGTCTAGCGCATTTTGGTAAAATGCCAATTGACTTTAATTGCGCTCTGCCTCAAAATGTCATGTATGCTCATAGTTGTTGCCGGTACTTACTGGATGTTACAGTATGTGTATTGGTGTATGTGTGTTTGTGGGTGTGTGAGTGTGTTTGGAACATAACAGTACAAGGAAATGTCCTGCTAGTGTCAGGCGTGTTTCGACAGTCGACAGCTGGAGAAAGGCAGCATGAGCAGGAGCAGGAAAACGGAGTAGGTGCACTTTCATTAGTTTTTCAGTCGAAAGCCATTGAATGTCCTTGCAGCACATTCAATGTGTTCGCCTTCTTCGTTATACAAAATTTAATTTTCTGCACACTTGATTTTGAAATGAAACTAACGTGGAGGCGGCGGTGATGTGATAGTGGGGATGTGCTCTTTTTAAATATCCTGTTAATTTGTATTCAAAAATGACTCTATTAAATTGCAAAGTGTGAGAGTATTTTTACTTATTTGCAGCTATCTGTTAAATATTAAGAATTACAGCCCATGCGAAAATGTTTAAAATGCGTGTTAAATGCTTGTATTCGGATGTCGGTGCAGTCAAAGGAAAGGATAAGGCTGAATGGACATTGTATACATATCAGAAAGCAACATGCAGCAAGCAACAACCAGCTGCAGCAGCTATCCGCAAGGACATGCTGAATGCATGGGCAATCCGGCAATAAATATTTTATATTTGCAATATGCTCTGTAGCACGAAGAGCGTATCGATTCAGGGGATTACTTAAAGCGGCTAATATAAATTGTATATGTAAGGCACACTCAAGTAAAACTGCTTTAAAAAAATATCAAAAAGAAAAATATTACAAAGTAATGCTGAGAAAGTAAGTTAGTTACCTTAGAGCTTTGAGTATTCGATATGCCTGCTTTTCACAAATAAAATATATAATTTCTTAACGGTTTGCTCAAGAACCGCAATTCTGTTTACACAAGATTCACCAGCGGCTCCAGTCGTTGCTGTTATCTACGGAAATCGTCCATGTTGCAGTCGCAGGTTGTCGTCCTTCTGACTTTATGGCGCTCTGCATTCTGATATTAATGGGCATGGGGTACATGGCGCCGGGACGAGTTGCTGTTGGGCAATTATGGCAGACAAGTACAACAGTTTGGCTTGTCATTTTGGTGCTATTTGGGGACCATGTTGCTCAAGTCTAGCACCATAAATAACCACAGATGCTTTTATAATCCAACCTACATTCAGTTAATCTGCGACCTAGCTACTCTTTTAGGGGCTGCTCTTAGTGCAATAAACATGAGATGTGCCAATTACAGCTTTTAGTTTATTTAACTACACACTAAAATTACAATAAATTTACAGTTTATTGTCCAAGCAACAATTTGTTTAGATTTTATACATATTTCCCTCCGGTTAGTATGTCTTATAGCTGTCTCTGCAATCTTTATTATCAAGATATAAATGGTTATTGCGTTTAAAGCTGGTGTTTCTTTTGGAATTGGTTAAAAACGGGTATAATGGTTTCGTACAAAAGTATGTAACAGGCAGAGGGGACCAAGTAAGGGTATCTCCTTGTAGAGCTTAGTTTACTAAAGCCTTATTAATTGTTTGTTAATAAAAAACTTCAAAGATTTTACTTCAATAAATAAGTAGGCTTTGAACAATTATATATTTCCGCATACTAAAAATAGCTTCCATATTTGTTTCATTTACTGAGTATTATATTTCTTGCCAATTTTTTATTTTTTTTTTTTTTTGTGTGATATTTCAATATCAAAGAATTCGTGAGCCTCATTAAGACTTCTGTTGTGATTTCAGTAATTTAGTTGAGGACAGTGCTAACATCTTTTTGCCTTCAAACAAGTTAATAACTCAATTTTTTCGGCACACTTAGGAACACAGACAAACAGGAAGAGACAAAAGCAACGACTCAGTTTTTCCATTTACGGGAATGTGGCTTTTTCTTTTTGCTATTATTGTTTATTAATTTGGGAACTAATTAAGCAAACTTTTTGCTTTATTTATCGTAATGTTGTTGTTGTTGTTTCTCTTTTGTTTGTTACGGTTTTGTCTTAGGCTTTGGTTTTTCGTAGCCCGGCCATCACGTTTGACGAGCCGTGTCAAGGAAAAAGTGCTGCCTCAATTTTCTACGTGCACACCATAAAGTTTATGTGTAATTTTGTTTTTACAAGCAATGCTTCAAACTTGCCGAATGCTATTACAAGTTTACAATTGTGTTAGGCCGACTTTCAGAAAAACTTTGGCGCGGCATTAATAAACCATATCTAATACGACATACGAGTCGTTGTTGTCAGTTAGAAGCTTTCTTTAAGAGTGAAAATACATATGCTATAATTCTTAAGAATTTAAGGTTTTAAATGTGTTGTCAGTGAGCTTAGCTGTCTCCTGCCAAGTTGTACACAATAAAAATCGAGGCGAAGCGTTGCGAAGCAAACAAAATCGAATGAGGCGCATAAAAGCAAACAAGTAAATGAAATTTCCGCTTGTGTGCCAGGCAGGACGAAGGAGAGAAGGTCTTCAGAACGACTGACTGGTCGATCGTTTAGTGGAAACACTAAATATGTTACCTGTCTGCCTTCCTGCCTGGTATCAATAGACGCTTATACGTGTAGGTGTAGTTAGTTTTAACTAGTTGTTGTTGCTGCTGTTGTGCAAAGGCAGCGAGAACTGAAGTGTTGCACGTTGCCCGTTTGTATAGTTGGGTCTCTGTGTGTGTGCAATTTAAAGTGCCGGAAATATGCTTAGCTTTATGAGTTCGTTTTGCAGCTTTCGCTCTGCTTGGATGTGTGGGGATCAGGGCCAATTGTTGTTGGACAAACTATTGCCCAAGCAGCTTAGTGTAAATTACAGTTGTGCCCGCAGCAAAAAGTTATTTTGCGCACAGCCAAAGTAACTGCCACATACAACATTTTAGATAATATCTTTTGATTAGTGGCAACCGCAAAAACTTTAATTAAATTCGCACACAATTCTCTATGAAACTTTATGCTCAGCATTTGCCCATGTCACCAGATAAGTTCAACGACGCGTAACTGTAGTCTACAGTTGGTCTATCTACCCTGCCACGTCCCGGCCGCTCTTCTTGCTGCTGCCTTTTTGAAATGTGGGCTGTCTCTTGGGTCCTGCATACGCATGTGTTGGGCAGCTCGAAGCTGCCATTGTTTGGCTGTCGACTTTAAGTTTTAGAATAAAAACTTAATAGAAAACTTTGCTGTGTAAAAAGTTACCGTTAACTTCGGCTCCTCTTTGGAGCCGACTCACCCAACTAACTAATGAATTAATTAGTTGATTTTTCGTGCACAGTTGTGCAAAAAGTTTGCATTGCGTTTAAGCAAGCTAAAAACCACTTTAAGTTGTTATTCGTTTAAAAATTCATTCATTTTTATTTTAAAAGTAATATTTTTCATTTAGTTTTTTAGTTTCTTTCAAGTCATGTTTAGGTGTTCCACAGTATTTATATATGTATATCTCTCTAGCTGACATAAATTTACGGCACACACAACGAACACACGGCAAAGGCAAGTGTGGTAGTCAGCGCGACACACAACGCAACAGAATAGAACACAACTCACACATACACACACACATTCACACACAATACACTCGTAACTCATATCGAATTGCACCATTTGTTGTTTGTCTCCCTAGAGGATATTGAGTCACTCGTGTACTGTGCTCTGCAGTGTGTTCTGTTATACGTTGTAACAATTGGTGTTGGCTGTTGGTTGTTTGTCCGTTGGCTGCCGTTGCCCGATGCTTCGTTGTGCTCGTTGTGTTGGCGCTAATGTCATGTGGCATTTAATCGTTTGACGCTTTTCGAATTTGATAAATTTATCACAGCTTACAAAAATAAAGCGAAGGAAATCATAAGAATTTATGCAAATGATAATTTCAAAATATTATTTCATAGATTATGTAATGGGACCAGTGAAGTCACAACCTTCCAAGCCACGTCCACGCACTCAACATCATTAAGTTTGTCTTCGCTCGCCCTATCCTGAATTGAGTTTCGTGGACATCGCTTTGATTGGACGCATATATGTTTCCGTAACATTACATTTTCTTTACATAGGAGTTTAAAAAGTATAAAAAAGCTAGAAAATCAAGAATTAATTAAAAGTTTATGCTTAACCTAACCTAAGTTTCTTTCGTTTTGTTTTTGTCATGGCTATTTGTTGTTTCTTAAAGATTTCTATTTAGAGCTCTTCTTCTTCTTGGGTGCTTGTGCAATCAGACGGAAGAAGTACTCATCGCGTTGAAGCAGTCTACCCCGAGCATACGAATGTATATCAGCATCCATATTATGATCCCGCAGCCAGGATGATGTATTGCATGTACTCATCTCTGTGCGTGGCTCATCGGGCAGACTAGCATGACCTGTTTATTATAGGGACGAGTACAAGGACAGAGATGTGTATTAGCATTATAAATAGAAATTGGAAACAGCAGTGATTACTTACCCGCTGTCATCACTTTGTATGGCTCCTCGGATTCGAGTGGTTCACTTAGACCAATCTCGTTCTTGGCAAATATGCGTATCATGTACTCGTGATTCTCTTGCAAATCTCTTATCTGGAATCTTTGCACACCAGCTGGCACTCGACCAACCTCAATCCACATGGACTTCTTCATGTCACGTATGGCAATGTGATAGCCGAGCAGAGGCGCACCACCATCTGACTCGGGTATACCCCATTCGAATATGTGTGCATTGGCAGCGAGTACTCGCGCCTCCAGTGGACCAGTTGGTGGCGATGGTACGGCTAAAGTACATTTAAAATGGTATTAGCTGTAAAATAAGACTTTATCTCAGTTTCACTCACTTGCGTGTGTCTTTAGCGATATGCTCTCTGTGACGGCTGGCGCACCTAATCCAACCTCATTCTCCGCTGATACACGGAACCAATACTCGCACTTATCCTTCAGATTGTCAATGGTATAATGCATTTGATGTGCATCCAGGGTGATAACCTTGGACCAGCTGGTTGATGTTGACGAGCGTTTTTCCACGCAGTAGCCTATGGGTTTCCATAAATTATCAAATTGTATGTTATCCCAATGTATTTGTTAACAATTTCTATACCTGTAATTTCGGAACCACCATTTCTGGCTGGAGCTTCCCAATCGAGAGTCACACTGCGACTAGTCACATCCGGTGCTCTCAGGTTCTGAGGTGGCGACGGCGGCGCTATATTATCATACGCAGAAACATATTGTTATTAATATTATTACAAAAGAGATAGCAATGATTAAAGATATTTTAACGTTGATAACGTACCCTTGTTTTCTGAATCAATTACTGTTGTATTTTATTTATTTAGTTGTACATTTTTTTTTTGCGTTGAGCGTGTAAAGCATTAGCAAGCGTTAAGAGAGAAAGCAATTTGCAAAGCAATAAGCGATTATTATTATGAGTATATATTGTTGTACACTTACTTATCTTGCGTCCCACGACAATCTTTTCGGTCGTCTCGAACGCGTCGCTGGTGCCAACCTCATTGCGGGCGTAAATTCTGAACAGATAGCCCTTGTTTCTCACAACTTTCTCGACATGAATGTTTGTTACTGTGCCCGTTGTCGTGCCCAAAGAGCGATAAACTGTTTCGGTCTCTTCTCTAATTTCCACAATGTATTCCAATATCTTAGAGCCACCATCGCTCTCCGATGGCTCCCATGATAACGTGAACGAAGTGTCGTTCATACCAGATACGGATGTAGGATCACGTGGTGGCGTTGGTTTCTCTGCAATTTAGGTTAGGTTAGATTATGGGACACAATAATTAATTATATTTCTTGTACATACCAAACTTCTTAGTAATGGTTACAGTCTCACTTTCTGTTGGCTCTGATTCACCAATAGGATTGCTTGCCACTACACGGAACATGTATTGCGCATTCATGGAAAGTTTTTGAATTGCATACGTGTTAATGTCCTTATCGAAATCGGAAACCTTCATCCAGACATTGTTTTGAACATCGCATTTTTCCAATGTGTACTTGTTAATGTCCAAGCCACCATCGTCAATGGGCGGCGTCCATTCCAAGGTAATCGAATCCTTCTTAATATCCTTAACCTCCAATGATTGTGGTCTGCTTGGCTTGTCGATCACCTGAACCGAGCATTCAACATAAGTCGAGCCCGACTCATTTGTTGCTGTCACCTTGTAGCGTCCCGATTGTTCGCGTGTAACCTTTTTATAGGTATAGGTGGAGCTGGTTTCTGTTGTCTCAATGGTAATCTCCTTTGTTGACTTTTGTTCAATAGTCTCCCTGTGCCAGGTCACTGTGGGCTGTGGATAGCCACGAACTGTTGCCGGAATGGTAAGAGTGGTGCCAGTGCGTAGTTTCTGGGACAAATACTTATCCTCAATCTCTAAGCTTGGCTTCTGTTGCAGTTTCAGTGTACACGATGTCTCCACGGTGCCCTTCTCATTGGTTGCCACGCAAGTGTAGGTGGCTTCAGTCTCAGTGGTTGTCTTTTCAATTGTGTATTTGGCAACGCGATTCTCGTAGCGAATGCTGCTTGATTCGAAGACCTTGCCATTCTTTTTCCATGTGACAGTTGGCTCTGGAATGCCACCAAATACGCAGGATAGTGTCACCTCTTTGTTCAGTTCACTGACAATATCCTGCAAAGGTTCGCGTACACTGGGTGCTTCGGTTTCCACCTTGGGCATCAAGCGTATGGGTGGCGAGATGGGCGATGGTGGTGAGGGACCAACTTCATTGACTGCAATCGAACGGAATACATACTCCGTATCGATCTTCAGCTTGCTAATGGTGTAAGTCGTATCCTTAATCTTGCGTATCTCAGTCCATCTAATTAATGAAAAACTTTTTAGTTTAATTTCATGTCATTTTTAGTTAAGAAACTCACTTTTCTTCCTTCACGTCATGATACTCCAGAATGTATTCAATTATTTCTGATTTTCCATCATCCTCGGGTGCCTTCCAATACAAGGTAATTGAATCGTGCATCACCTCCAAAGGCTGTGGAGTACCAGGCGCCGAAGGTTTACCTAAAATGGTGACAAAGATTGATATTTAAGCATCGTTGAACTTGTAATTAATTAATAATAATACTTACGCATAATCACCAAATGTAGGCTAGCCTCTGCCTCGCCGACGGGGTTGACAAGCTTAACTGTGTACTCGCCCTCGTCATCGTCGACAACCTTTTTAATGGTTAAAGTTGCAGATTGCTCATCTATTGTTGGTATTGTACGCTTTGATTTGGGAATCACAACCTTGCGCGATGTCCACTCTGCTTCGGGTGTGGGAACGCCTGTATATTTGACAGTAAAGGTGGCATCTTCGTTCTCCTTGACTTTAACGGTTTGATCCTTGTCAGAGGTAATCACGGGTGCCAGTTTGAGCTCTTCAACGCAAAGTTTGCTTGTGCATGTGACATTTTCTGCCATGCAGCTGATCTCACCCGCGTCATCGTCATCAGCATCATGGATGACCAGACGCCGCACAGTGCCCTCGACGAATACCTCATGCTTCTTGTTTGGTTTGATGGGCTTACCCTTTTTGTACCATGTAACCTCCACATCGGGCTGAGAGAGCTCAACAGTGAACTCGGCGTCAGTTGTCTTGGTGGCTAGCGTGACATCGGGCAAACGAAGTACAAAGTCAACCAATGGCTCCTCAACTGATAGGTTAGCCTTAGATGTTTGTTCTCCAACCTGAATGGAATACTCTCCCACATCTTCAGGCTTGGCCTTAGTGATGCGTAGAGATTGCTTCTTGCCATCAATTGTCAGCTGAATGCGCTCATTGAACTTGATTTCTTTTCCGTTCTTGAACCACTTAACCAGAGCATCGCCCTTGCTCAGCTCAACGTCAAATGAGGCATTTTCACCCTTTGTGACCGATACGTCCTTTAACGGTTTCACAACCTCTGGTGGCAGTTCAATGACAGTGAGCTCTGCGCTGCACTCCTGGCCGTCCAGCTTGCAAGTGTATTCGCCCTCGTCATGAATAGTAGTGTCGCGTATAACCAAGCGACGTGATTTGCCATCCTTGATAAATTCACAGTTCTTGTTTTCTGGTGTAATTTTCTCACCATCCTTGTACCAAGTGACTTCCACAGATTCTGTTGTTAGTTCAACATCCAAAATGGCTGTGTCTTTTTCCGTTACCTCATAGTCTTCAAGTACTTTAATAAAGTCTGGCTTACGCTGCAGCACCTCAACTGTGGATTGAGTCTCCAGCTTTTTGACTTTGCAAACATAAGTACCAGAATCGCGTAGATTTGTATTCCTAATGACCAACTTGTGCGTCTTTCCATCCTCAACGACAACGCGATGATCCATGCCGCTCAGCTCTTTGCCATTGAAGAACCACTTTGTGGAGACCACATGAGAGGTTTCACACTCCAAAGTCAGAGATTGCACCTCCTCAATGGTAATGGTCTTCTTCAACTTCTTGGTAAAGGTCACCTCATCGACTTCAACAATCACACGAGCACCGTGCGACGTTTTGCCGATAGGATTGCTGGCAATGCACTTATAGTCACCGGAATCAGTTTCTGGATTAGCATTCTGTATGATGAGCTCAATGTTTTCGCCATCATAGATCTGTTGAACACGCTCACTTGGATACAGTGGAGTGTTGTTGAAAAGCCATTGTACCTCTGGTACTGGATTACCCGAAACCTTTGCAGGTAAGCGAATTTCGCCCTTTTGCGGCACCGACAGTTCCTCGAAACGTTCCACAAATAATGGAGGCTCTGCATTACCGCTTGTTGATTCTAGATAAATAAAATACAAGTTGTTATTGACATTGCATGCAGTTAAATTAATACATGTTATGTACATTGAACAAGTAACATACCTTCAATTGTTAGATTTGCAGTTGTTTCAACACTGCCCAACGGATTGACCGCCTTAACTGTGTATTCACCCTTCTCCGACTTCTTTGGCGTTATCAGAGTAAGCGAATGTATATCTTTGTCTGTTTGGGCACCCTTAATGGGCTTGCCATCCTTGTACCACGTTACCTTTGGTGCTGGATTGCCAACAATTTGTGTAGAAAGCACAACGCTTTCGCCCTCACGTATAACCATATTACGCAATGGTTCCAGAATTTGAGGAGCTTCCTTGTCTGCTGTGCGCACCTTCAATGTAATGGGCAAACGAGCTTCACCCTCACGGTTTGTGGCAATAACTTCGTATGTACCCTCTTGAGATTTCTTTACTTTCGTAATATGCACAATGCTGCAATACATATGCATATCCGATTCGGTAACAATGCGAACGTTCTTACTCTCTTCCTCATCAATATCTTCGCCATTAAAGGTCCAAACGATGTCAGGCTCGGGAACCGCCACAAGGCGGCACTCCAAAATCACATTAGTGCCTTCATCCACATACTGGGCCTTTGGCTTGCGTGAAAACGTTGGCGGTATACCCTCAAGTATATCGGCCAAAGAAGATTCACGTGACATGCTTCTGCGAGATAAGGCAGTGGCATCGGAGCCATGATCTGATAATGGACTATCGACAATCAATTCAGTTGTACTTGAAGTGAAACCAGCGGCATTTTTGGCCACACAGGTAAATTTGCCGGCGTCTTCGGGGAAGACTTCGCGAATGATCAAGGTGGCCACATTGTCCTCATCAAAGAACATTTGGAAGTCCTGTGAGGGCTTTATGATAGCCGTTTCGCGGAACCAAGCAATTTGTGGTCGTGGATTACCTTCGACCTTGCATTCGAATTGCACCGTATAACCGTCAGGTGTATGAATTGGTTGCAGTTTTTCAATGAAACGTGGTGCAATTGGCTTGTCCTCTGGTCCAGGTCCTTAATAAACACACAAGTTCATGACATTTAGAAAATGGTTATTAACATGACGGGACAATGCCAAAAACTTCTGTTAGACAATAACATTGAAAATCGTATACTATACTTACTTTCAAATACTGGTAGCTTATCAATCTTTTCATGTAGCTTATTCTGCACATATTGTGCGTACTCATCGGGCTCCATTAGATATTGGGCTGGTACCCATCCTTCCTCCTCTGTAGTGCTTTTCTTGACGTACCACCATTCGGAGCTGTGACGCCCAACGACCTGTACCTTCTCACCCTCGACCAAATTAATTGCTTCATCGTTATCGGCAATGTAATTGCAAATCGAATACATAATGTTTTCCGCTTGCGATTCTGAAATAATTAATAATTTTTTAAAATTTCCTATTTGTGCATTCACAAAGTTCACAAAATTACCATCCACATCCATTTCTCTAGTGATGTTAAGAGAGGCGCCATCTGTTTCAAAATAATGATATTAATAATCAATAAAAAATAGACAACATTTTCAATAGATGTGTATTAGAACGATTATGATAGGTAGCAACAATGAAGAGTTATGCGTTAGCTACTAACATTTATGTGTGTTGGGTTGGTTTACCTCATTTTTCTAAGCTATTGCCATATAAGCAGATGGGCAAATTAAATTGAATAAGAAATTATTGCAACTTGATAATTATAAAAGTTTGCAACTGATCAAAACATCCCAAACTACTTACCTTCGTTGAAGAGTTGTTGCACCATTTTGCGTTTCTTTTTGAATGTTAGAGAATCTTCGTCATATGTCACCGAATCACGTTTTGTGTGTCGCAGACCAATAAGGAATTGTTCCTCTTCTTCGTCTTGGACTGAATAGTGAGGCTTGGGCTGCTTTTTGGGTTTCAGTTTAAAGTCAACCTCATCTGGAGGCAATTCTTCAACCATGTATTCCTCAGGCTCCTCAACTTCGTCAATTGTATCTTCATCATCATGAATTTCTTCAATGATTGGACCTTCCCCATCATCATAGTCTTGAATGATCTTAATCTTTGCCTCATCAGCCGCTTCAGAGTAGGTCTTCTTAATTGGTTTCTTTACTTTCACCTTTCCAGACATTGATACTTCCTCTTCAGCATAGGAGTCTAAAGCGATATTAAACTCTTGATCTACATCTTCTTTGGTCTTTGTGGTTTTTGCACGGAAAGTAACATTTTCAACATCAGAAAACTCGGGAATATCCACCTTCTTACGACGCTTCAGCTTTTTGACAGTGTACTCTTGGTCTTCTTCATCTGTTATTTGCAATTGCTTTGGTTTAGCTCGTTGACTCACCACGAACTCTTCAATGTCATCGCCTTCTTCGTATTCCTCCTCAAGGCGTTTAATAGATAGTTCGGCAGCTGCTTCGTCTAAGGTTGTAGGTTTAACTGGACGTTTCTTTAGAACTGTGGCTGCTTCTTCGACGCCTTCAGTAATAGTATGTGGCTTCTTGAATGACAGACTGAATTCAGTTTCTTCATGATCTTCCACCGTTGGTTGGAAAGGTTTCTTTGGTTTCTTTCGGATTACAACGGCTTCTTCAATGATTTCTTCCTCTTCAATCTCAATTGGCCTTTCTTCAATAACAGTTTGCTGAAGCTGTAACTCATCTGCAGCTTCTTCTACTGGCTTTTGAGGCTTCTTTTTCTTCTTGAGCTGCACAGTTTCATCGGATGTTTCCTCAGATATCTTCTTTTCCTTTGGCAGCTTGACATCTACTGAAAACTCTTCTTCTTGCACCTCTTTGGGTTTCTTTGGCTTCAGAGTAACTTCGGCAACATCATCCTCTTCTTCAGGTGCTGCCGGCTTTTTAAGTTCAACTTCTTCAACCACTTCTTCTTCCACGATTATGGGTTCTGGTGTTACTTCTTCTTCTACTTTAACAGTAAGTTCTTCCGCTGCTTCCTCAGCAACAATCTTCTTAGGTTTTTTCTTAACTATTTTAGCTTCCTCCTGTACCTCTTCAGGCTTTTGTTTTGGCTTAAGAGTAACCTCCGCTTCAGGCTCTTCAACCGGTTCAACGATTTTTAGAGGTTTTTTCGGCAAACGTACCTCATCTACTTCTTCTATCTCGTGTACCACAGGAGCTTCTGGCTGTGTTTCTTTGATGTCGTATTTGTATTCTTTTGGCTTCTCTTCAAGTTTTTCTACCGGCTTTTCTTCCGGTTTCTCTTCAACTTCTTCGATGATTTCGACCACTTCTGGCTCTGGTGTTATATCCTCAGTTACAGTTACCTTAAGCTCTGCGGCTGCTTCATCTTCTCTTACTGGTTTCTTTGCCTTCTTCTTAATTTTAGCCTCTTCAGTAACTTCTTCAACAGGTTTCTTCTGTTTAATTTCGAATACTGCCTCTGGTTCCTCTACAATTTTGGGCTCTGGAATCTGCTTCTTTTTCTTTTGAATTGTAACATTTTCTTCTGGCAACTCCTCCACCGTTTCTTTTTGCTCGGGAATCTTCTTCTTTTTCTGTATTGTTACTTGTTCTTCCGGCAACTCTTCGATAGTTTCTTTGGGTGCCTCAATCTCTGTAATGCCAAACGTATAGTCTTTCGGCTTCTCTTCAGGAACAGGCTCAATGACTTCTTTTACTGTTTCGATTTCTTCTATTTCCTGAACAAGCTCATCGGGTTGAGATACTTCATCAATAACAGTTATCTTGAGCTCAGCAGCTTCCTCTTCGGTCGGTATTTCCGGTACAACGGTAATACTTTGGACAGCATCCACATCCTCTATAGGCTTTGGTGCTGAAATGCTAACTTGAGCTTCTGGCTCCTCTGTAATTTCTGGTTTTGGCTTCTTCTTGCGATGAACCTTAACACTCTCTTCGATGACTTCCTCTACAATTTCTCGGGGCGTTTCTTCAATTACTCGTACTTTAAGTTCCTCAAAGGTTTCAGGTTGTGGCTCATCGACAATCGGTTCAGCGACAATAAGCTCTTCAATAGGTACTTCAGCAGGCTTTTCAGCCTCTATCTCTTTCACACCTATTTCATAAGACTTATATTCAACAGTGGGAATTTCTTCTTCAGGTACCGGCTCCTCTATCACTGGTTCTTCGACAATTTCTTCCTCAATAGGCTTTTCAACAACTGTTTCAGTCACACCAATTTCATAAGATTTAGGTTTAATCGGCACTTCTTTTTCCTTTACTTCTGTCACAATCTCTTCTATTTCTTCAACCACTGGAACTTCCTGTGGAATTTCTTCAGTAATCTGAATCTTAAGTTCATCCGCGGCAGTTTCCTTTACTTTCTTTTTGGGTTTCTTTGTTTTTATTTGTGCTTCTTCGGTAACTTCTTCAACTGGCTTGCTTTCTTTCAAAACAAACTCGGCTTCTGGTTCCTCCGCAGCAACCATGGATGGCTTTGGTTTCTTTACAGTAAAAGCCGCAACAGTATCTTCTTCCGGTTGATCAGCTTCTGTTTCTGAAACACGAATTGAATATTCTTGTGGAATTTCTTCGACAGGAACCGTTTCCTTTTCAACAACTTCAATTTGTGTTTCTTCAACTACTATATCTTCAGGAACAGTCACTTCTTCAACAACCTTGATATCATGACTAACGACTTCATCGGATTTCTTAGGCTTCTTTGTTTTCTTTGTTTTGATTTCAGCTTCAACATGACTCTCTTCAACAGGTTTTGGTTCTGTCAAAACAAACTCAGCCTCAACTGGTTCGGGTTCCTTTGGTCGTGGTACAAATTCAATTTCTTCAGGAATGTCTTCATCTGGTTGTTCCGTTAACTCGGTTACCTTTTCTATCTGAGATTCTTTAACAGATATTTTGTAAGACTCAGGTTGCTCAATCAATTTAGGCGCAGGTTTTTCCTCTTTTTCTTCTGATTTTTCTTTAACTATTTCCGCGGGTTTCTTCTTCGGTGCTTCAGTTTCAGTTACTTGGAATTCGAATGATTTCGGCATTGGCTCTTCCACCTTTTCCTCTTTTTCTTCTGGGACAACATGTTCAAAATCGACTTCATCAGGTTGAACTTCCACTTGCTTCACTACATCTTGATTTAGTTCCTTCTCGTCTTCCACTGGCTTCTTTTTCGTCTTCTTTTTGACAACGACTTCTTGTTCTTCTGGCTGGGGCTTTGTTACCTTTAATTCAACTTCGAACTGTTCTGTTTCCGGTTCGGGCTGTTGAACGGGAATTACAATCTCTGCGGTTGCCTCTTGTGGTTCCGGTTGGATTTGTTTTGGCTCTGCCAATGTGACCTCAAAGTCTTGCTCTGGTTTGGGTTTCTTCTTTCTGGTTACAACCTTTTCTTCAACAACCTCTTCAGTAGTTACTTCTCTTTCATCGAAATCAACGACTCTTACTTGATGCTCTTTTGGAGCTTCCTCAGGTTCTAAAACAGTTGTTGTAATTTTGTACTCAACTGGGATGTCTTCTGGTGCTTCTAATGGTTGAGGGACTTCTTCCACGATTTCTACCTCTGCTGAAGGAATTTCTTTTGGTTTCTTTTGTTTAATCTTAACATCCTTGGGCTTCTCAACCTCATCAGGGATTTCAATTATGGCTTCCTTCTCACTAATTAAAATCTCATATTCTGGTTGCTCGATTTCAGATTTTTCTTCCTCCTTTTGTTGAACTGGCTTGGTCTTTGATTTTTTGGGCTTCTTAACTTCGTCTTGAGGTTTTATTTCCTTTTCATCAGTCGGCGCCTCGTCTACTGTTTCCTTAACAACAGCATCTTCAACTATAGCTTCCTCAGGAGTCTTTTTGACTGGTTTCAATTTAATCTGAGAATCAGTCTCCTCTGGTGCCACACTTTCAGGCTTGCGGAACTTAATTTCTGGCTCTGGCACTTCTTCTTGTTCTTTTGGTTTTCCGGGAATAATTTGCGTTATTTCCGTATCCTGTTCTGGTTTAACCTTTTCTTTGGGCTTATACTTGGTTTTAGTTGGTTTCTTTTGCTTTTCTGGCTTTTCCGGTTGTTCCACTTGCTCAAGTTCTTCTGGCACATACTCAGGACGCTCATAGTCCACTGGTTCAAAAGGCTCCAGCTGAATATCTTGCTCCCTGGGCTGCTTTGGTTGTTCCTCAATTACAATCACATCTTTTTCTTTTGGCTTTAATTCAATTTCTTCCTCAACTTCCTTGGGCTTTTGTGGGATCTTTTTGAGAGAAATATTTTCAGGTGCTTCTTCTTGTTTAGGCTTCTTTTTGCCTTTACCAAGTTTGAGTTTAACATCCTCAGGAGATTCCTCTGGTTTGGGCACATTTTCAGGTTTCTGATATGGCTGCTTTTCTTCAGGCTCTTCCTCACTACTAACATATTTCTCATACTTTTCAAGCTCCACCTTTTCCAAATCGTCCTTTATTTTCTTTATTTTCTTTGTTTTGTAAGGTTTAAATTTAAGCAACTCTTCGGCTTCTTCAATGTTGCGTGTGAGGTCACCATTCTGTTTAACTGCACCAATTTCGGTCAGTTTTGGTACAATCGGTGCTGGTGGATATTCAACCATTACCATACGCGCCTTTAGTCTGAACTTAGGCAATTGCACATTTTGATCTTCAACTGGTTTTTCCTTACGTTTGCTAGGCTTTAGCTTCACCGTCTTGGGAACCTCAGCGGCCTCAACTACTGTGACCTTTGTAGGCTTCTGTTCTTTTCTTTCAATTTTCATTGGTTCAAGATTAGCGAATTCGGGCTTCAGTTTCTTAGGTAAATCGAATTCAACCTTTTCATACTTCTCCAATTCGGTTTTTTCAATTTCTTGTTCCAGAAGCTTTTGAATTATTTCATCGTGCTCATTAGTTTTCTTTTTCACAATCTTCTTTTTCTTTGTCTTTGGCTTTGTGACATCCTCAAAGGTTTCTTCTTCCGTCGGTTGTAATTCCTTATCCTCTATCTCTTCAACGATGGGTTGAGACTCCTCAACTTCAGCAACTTCATCGATAACTTTAACTTCCAGAATTTTTTCGGGCTGCTCTTCTATTTGAACGGGCTCTTCCTCGATTATACTTATGTGATAATCTTCATAAGCCTCCGGTGCTTCACCTGTTATAGAAATGCACAGTGTTAAATAATATACAGTTCTTTCAACAACAATATGAATCCGTGCATTGCTTTCGCAGAAGAACGCAAGCAAATCGATGAGCTTGAGAAATATTCAATATATTTACAGCAGTTTTATAAAAATATTAAAACGCTTGTCCAATGTAAAGGAAATTTCCTGTTTATTAAAATTTTTTTTACATGTTTAAGTATTTCAAAACAGTTAGTCATTTTAGGGAACATTATAATTTTTAGTATGGAATTAAATTAAAAATAATGTCGGATTAAAATAAAAAAAAATGCAAACAAGAAATTTAGTACAAATTTTTTCGATTTAAAATCATGCATTATTTTGGTAATAAATTTTCCTGTTAAGTGTGTTTATTTTTATATCATATGTAAACGGGTATATGTATTTTACTTACTCTGTGCTCAAAAAGGTGAGCGCAGAATTAGTATAAAAGAGAGGGGTGGAGAGGGAGAGCGATATAATAAGACAGATAGAGATAGGAAGGTATAGGCGCGAAATAATGGACGTCAACGTTGTTTTCGAAAGGAATAAACAAAGGCAAAGACACAGACAAAGGAGCAGGTGCTGCGTGTGCGAAGAAAATTTTAAGGCTCCATAAACTCGCATCTAATAACTTACTTGTTTCAACGCTTTTAATTGTGTCTGGCTTAGCTTTCTTATGTTTAACTGTTTTTTGAACTGTATCTTTAGTGTCATCTTGAGTAGGTATCTCATCTTGTGCGCTTGGTGTAATTTGTGCAGTGGCTGTGTCCTCGGGGTGTGCAATTTGAGTTGGTGTACCTTCCGTTACGTCTTCAGTCTCTAAACTAGTAGGTTCTGTCGGTATCTCTTGTCTTTGTTCAGTTTTGTCTGTCGGTTTTTGCTTAAGGGGCTTGGTCTTTTTGGGTTTGGCTGAGTCAAGATCTGCTATTTGTTTTTCGGTCTCTTGAGTCTTTACCTCTGCTAACACACTTTCTGCTGGTGCAACGTCCTTAGGTTTTTCTGGAATTTCAGTTTTTTCATACACCTCCAATTCGGTTTTTGGTATTTCTTCTTCCAAAAGTTTTTGAACATATTTATCCAAATCATCCTTTTTAACCTTCTTCACCGATTTCTTTGGCTTTGGTTTTGGTTTCTCGTCCTTTATTTGCTCTGGCTGAGATTCACTTGATTCAATTGGCAGTTCTTCTGGTTCCTCATCGACAATAACAGTAACGGTGTCAGTATCATCGCATTCAATAGTTGTAATTTTGAAAGTGGTGTCTTCTTTTGGTCCCTTTTTCTTTAAAACTCGCTTTGTAGTTTTTTCTTGAACTGGATAGCCCTCTTCAGTAATTTTTTCAATGATTTGTACATCTTCCGGTTGCATTTCGATAACTTCCACCACTTTAGGCTCTTCAAATCCTTCCTCTTCTATAACTTTAATTTCAGCTAAAGGTGTAGGAGTAAAATCTTCTTTCTTTGGCGATTTCTTTGATTTGGTCTTTTTGTCTATCTGTGGTTTTTCAGTTGGAGATTCCTCTGATACTTCAACAGGTCTTGTTTCAGTAGGTTTCTCCTTGGGTATTGAGTCGAACTCAATTTTTTCATATTTCTCTAATTCAGTTTTGGGAGTTTCCATGTCTATAAGTTTTTGTATATAATCGTGAATATCATCCTTTTTGACTTTTTTTGTTTTCTTTTTTGGTTCCTTTGGCTTTTGATCGTCATGCGGTTTTTCCGGCTCGTACTCAACAATTGTGATTTCCGCATCAGGCTGATCATCTGTCACTACCTCAATGATTTCAATAGCCTCGGCCGTTGATCCCTTTGGATGCTTAATCTTACGTTTTGTTGTAACAACCTTATGCACTTCGCCAGCATCATCCGTAAGTTCTTCTGTTTTTGTTTCACTTTCCAGAATTTCAACAGGCAATGGAATAGTATCGGGTTGTGTGATACTATCTATTACAGATATTTCGTAGTTTTGTTCTTCTGGTTGATGAATTTTCTCTTTAAGCTTTTTCGGCTTCTTCTCCAGATTCTCCTCCGGCTTCGTGTCCTCTTCTGTGAAAGTAACATCGTATATTTGCTCTTTTAAGTCTTCAACGTCTGTCTCCTTTTCTACAATATCTAATAACTTTTCGTCAGTATCTTTGATAGGTTGCTCTTCAAGAACTTTAACCGTTTGCTTAGAAGGCTTCTTCTTTTTCTCAGGTACTTTAACTTCTACAGTTTTTTCAACTTCCTTATCGGACTCGACACTGGGTACTTCTTCCGCCACTTCCACGGTAGCCTCTTTGTCTGGTTCTTGCTCTGGTTGGTGTTCAATAACATCAATTTTATCTGACGGCGTTGGCTTCTCATCTTTTTTCGGTTGTTTTTCCTTAATTTTGATTTTCTTTGGTTTTTCAACGGCTTCCTTTGGAACTGTAAAATCAGTAACATCAACACTATCAGAAGGCTCTTCTTTTGGTACATCTTCTTCAATTACTGATTTTATAAAGTTATCAATATCATCGTCTTTAATTTTTTTTGTACGCTTTTGCTTAACTTTTACCGTATCTTGCTCTTCAGTTTCATTTGGACTTGAAGTTACAACAGTAATTTCGGATTCATCTGTATCCTTATCGTGGACAACTGTTATTTCATGAATTATCTCTTCTGGACCCTTTTTGTGCCTAATCTTCTTCGTCTTGACTTCCTTTATTTTTATTTCCCCTTCCTCATCCGGAATCGGTTGACTAGTTACAAATTCTTCAAGAACTGTAACTTCAAATGATTTTTCTTTTGGTGTTGGTGCCGCAAATTCTTTAATAGTGACCATCAATTCTGTTTCTTTTAGAGGGCTTTCTAATTGATTAGATTCTTTTTCATTCAGTTCTGGAACTAATTCTTGGATGACATCCTCGGGCTGATCCTCAGTGATAACAACCTTCTTTACAGGTTTCTTCTTTTTCATTTTCACTGGTTCATCAAAATCTATCTTTTCGTATTTCTCCAACTCAGATTTTGGTATATCCTGTTCAATGAGTTTTTGTATATAATCATGTAAATCGTCCTTTGGAACCTTCTTAGTCTTTTTGACCTTAATCGGCTTTTCTTTTTCAGGAATTGGTTCGTCTTCTTTTTCTACTTCCTGAGTAGTAACTGTGACTTCATATGCGGGCAGTCCATCCTTTAAGGTTTCGACAATTTCTATTATTTCTTGTTTTGGTCCAACTTGCTTTTTAATTTTTCGCTTGGGAACGACTTTCTTCAATACTTCGCCATTATCGTCTTGTTCTTCAACTAAAGTTGGTGTGGTTTCGATTTCTTCAATCTTGAAAGCTGGTTCTTCAGTTTGTTCAATCTCCTCTGATTCGGAAGTCGGAATTTCAGGCTTTGGAATTTCGGTCTCCTCTATGTTTTCACTTGAGGATACTCTGACAAGATACTCCTCATTTTCATTATGCACATTTTCTATAATTGGCTTTGGTTTCGTTGGTTTTTTGGACTTTTTAGGCTTTGTATCCTCAGTTGTAACAACTTCTCTTACACCAAATGTATATTCAGTGTTATCTTCTGGGGCTATAAGAGTTGTCTCTTCCGGAACTTCAGCTTCTTCGTCAACTACTTGTGGTAATTCCGGTTCCATTTCTTGATATTCACTAACTTCGTATTCTTTCGGAGACTTTTTAGACTTCTTCGGCTTCTCTTTTACGACTTCCGTTACTTCATCTGTGCTAATCTCTTGGGGCAATTCTTGAACAAACTCATCGATAACATTTATGATATATTCTTGTATATCCTGTTTCATTAGTTTCTTAGGTTTCTTTATAACTTTTTGTTGCACGTTTGTCATTTCTTCAGGTTTAGATGGCTCGGTTTCTTTAAGCTCAACAACTGTCACCTCAACTATCGGTTGATCATCGCTAATAGTTTCCGTTATCTCAAAGATACTTTCTTTGGGTCCCTTGCTATGCTTAACCTTACGTTTCTTAACAGTTACTTCCTTAACAGCACCGTCTTCCGAAGGCAGCTGTACAATTTCGGTAGACTCAGATATTTCATCTAATACTATTGGAACTATTTCATCAATTTTTTTCCGAGGCAACTTTTCCTTTTTAGGTGCTATTTTCGGTATGTCAGTAACGTCTTCAGTAAATTGTGAAGGTTCTAAGATCTCATCCAAAACATTTACCAAATATTTGCTTGGCTCTTCTTGCTCTAATGGAACCTCTTCTCTCATATCTGATGAAACTAAGTGTTTATCTTCTTCTATAAGCTCAGGTACTATTTCCGAAACATCAAACTCATGAATTGTTACGGGAAGACCATCAATAATTTCAACACTCTTTTTGTGATGTGTTTTTACCTTCTTCTTTGGTTTGGGCTTTGTTTCCATTTCGGTTGGTTCATATTGCTCAAGGTCAGTTTTGGTGATTTCTTGATCGATAAGCTCTTGAATGTATTTATCTAGATCGTCTTTTACTGCCTTTTTCTTCTTTATCTTTTGAACTACTTTAACTGGCACCTCGTCTTCTACAACGGAGTCGTCTTTAGGTAATTCAGTAGTAATCACTTCTATATCAGCTTCGGGCTTATTTTCTTGATAGGTTTCAATTATTTCTATTAAATATTCTTTTTGTCCATCTTTTTTCTTTAGCTTTTTAGTAGTCTTGACCTCTTTTACTTTTTCACCTTCCTCATTAACGATATCCTTAATTGTGGTTTCAGGAGCCAGTTCTTCAATACGAATTGTGTGGTCTTTAGGTTGCTTGCTAAGTTTTTTAGGCTTTGTTGTTTTTGTTTTAACTTTGGAAGTTTCATCTAAAACATCTTCCAAAGGTGTTATTTTCTCAGCGGTCACCTCCTCAAACTCTTCCAAAGGCATATCCTCAAATTTAGTGACATCTTCAACCTTTTGTGTGGGCTGTGAAAACTCTTCAACTACATTAATAACATAGTTCTCTATGTCTTCGGGCTTCAGTTTCTTTGGTTTTTTGATTGGAGATTTGGGCTTTTCAGGCAGACTTATTGACTCACTGGGCGTTTGATCTTCGGTAATATCAACGATAGTAACTTCCGCCAATGGCTCTTCATTACTTGAAGTCTCCGTAATTTCGAAAACATGTTCCTTTGGTCCTTGCTTTCTAATGATCTTACGTTTCTTAACTTGAACTTCTTTTGTTTTCCCGTCGTCCTCAACTACCTTTGTAACTTCCACAGTTTCCGCAATATCTTGAATACTGACAGGCTCTTCTTCAACAACTGCCACCTTAGATTTCTTATCCTTCTTTGGTTTAAGTTTGGGATGTTCTTGGGTCTCCTCTTCTTCACTTAACCTTTCAAACTCCTGTGGCATTACAAACTCTTCAACTACATTAATAACGTAGTTCTCGATGTCTTCGGGCTTCAGTTTCTTTGGTTTTTTGATTGGAGATATAGGCTTTTCAGGCAGACTTATTGACTCACTGGGCGTTTGATCTTCGGTAATATCAACGATTGTAACTTCCGCCAATGGCTCTTCATTACTCGAAGTCTCCGTAATTTCGAAAACATGTTCCTTTGGTCCTTGCTTTCTAATGATCTTACGTTTCTTAACTTGAACTTCTTTTGTTTTCCCGTCGTCCTCAACTACCTTTGTAACTTCCACAGTTTCCGCAATATCTTGAATACTGACAGGCTCTTCTTCAACAACTGCCACCTTAGATTTCTTATCCCTCTTTGGTTTAAGTTTGGGAAGTTCTTGGGTCTCCTCTTCTTCACTTAACCTTTCAGACTCCTGTGGCACTACAAATTCTTCAACTACATTAATAACATAGTTCTCGATGTCTTCGGGCTTCACTTTCTTTGGTTTTTTGATTGGAGACTTAGGCTTTTCAGGCAGACTTATTGACTCACTGGGCGTTTGATCTTCGGTAATATCAACGATAGTAACTTCCGCCAATGGCTCTTCATTACTCGAAGTCTCCGTAATTTCGAAAACATGTTCCTTTGGTCCTTGCTTTCTAATGATCTTACGTTTCTTAACTTGAACTTCTTTTGTTTTCCCGTCGTCCTCAACTACCTTTGTAACTTCCACAGTTTCCGCAATATCTTGAATACTGACAGGCTCTTCTTCAACAACTGCCACCTTATATTTCTTATCCTTCTTTGGTTTAAGTTTGGGAAGTTCTTGGGTCTCCTCTTCTTCACTTAACCTTTCAGACTCCTGTGGCACTACAAATTCTTCAACTACATTAATAATATAGTTCTCGATGTCTTCGGGCTTCACTTTCTTTGGTTTTTTGATTGGAGATTTAGGCTTTTCAGGCAGACTTATTGACTCACTGGGCGTTTGATCTTCGGTAATATCAACGATAGTAACTTCCGCCAATGGCTCTTCATTACTAGAAGTCTCCGTAATTTCGAAAACATGTTCCTTTGGTCCTTGCTTTCTAATGATCTTACGTTTCTTAACTTGAACTTCTTTTGTTTTCCCGTCGTCCTCAACTACCTTTGTAACTTCCACAGTTTCCGCAATATCTTGAATACTGACAGGCTCTTCTTCAACAACTGCCACCTTAGATTTCTTATCCCTCTTTGGTTTAAGTTTGGGAAGTTCTTGGGTCTCCTCTTCTTCACTTAACCTTTCAGACTCCTGTGGCACTACAAATTCTTCAACTACATTAATAACATAGTTCTCGATGTCTTCGGGCTTCACTTTCTTTGGTTTTTTGATTGGAGACTTAGGCTTTTCAGGCAGACTTATTGACTCACTGGGCGTTTGATCTTCGGTAATATCAACGATAGTAACTTCCGCCAATGGCTCTTCATTACTCGAAGTCTCCGTAATTTCGAAAACATGTTCCTTTGGTCCTTGCTTTCTAATGATCTTACGTTTCTTAACTTGAACTTCTTTTGTTTTCCCGTCGTCCTCAACTACCTTTGTAACTTCCACAGTTTCCGCAATATCTTGAATACTGACAGGCTCTTCTTCAACAACTGCCACCTTAGATTTCTTATCCTTCTTTGGTTTAAGTTTGGGAAGTTCTTGGGTCTCCTCTTCTTCACTTAACCTTTCAGACTCCTGTGGCACTACAAATTCTTCAACTACATTAATAACGTAGTTCTCGATGTCTTCGGGCTTCAGTTTCTTTGATTTTTTGATTGAAGATTTGGATTTTTCTGGGAGACCTAATGCCTCACTTGGCCTTTCGTGTTCGGTTATATCAACAATAGTAACTTCCGCCAATGGCTCTTCATTACTAGAAGTCTCCGTAATTTCGAAAACATGTTCCTTTGGTCCATGTTTTCTAATGATCTTTCGTTTCTTAACTTGAACTTCTTTTGTTTTCCCGTCGTCCTCAACAACCTTTGTAACTTCCACAGTTTCTGCAATATCTTGAATACTGACAGGTTCTTGTTCAACAATGTCCACTTTAGATTTCTTGTCCTTCTTTGGCTTCGGCTTAGAGTGTTTTTCTGTCACCTTAATTTCGAGATCATCGACCTCCTGTTTAGAAGTATCGTCTTCTTCAATATTCCTTACGAATTCAGGGCCTTGATCTTCTTCTTGTTCAAATTCTTGCACAGTTATTTCATAGACAGTGTGTGGTACACCATCAACAATCTGCATGGTCTTCTTTTGATATTTCTTTGTCTTCTTTGGCATCTTTGGCCCTGGGGTTGAGTCCAATGTTGTTGTTTCAAAAACCTCTTCTTCCGATTTTGGGATTTCCTCTTCTATAAGCTTTTGAATATAACTATCAAGTTTTTCCGCTTTAGGCTTTTTCGTTTTAACTATTTTTATTTTGTGGTCTTCAGGTGCTTTAGATTCTGATTCAGGTAATACTTCTGAAGTCTCAATAACCAAATCCGCTTCGGGATTGTTTTCCTCGTAAGTTTCAGTCACTTCTATAAGATATTCTTTTTCACCTTCCTTCTTTTTAAGCCTACGCTTCGTAGTTACCCTTTGAACTTCATCACCTTCTTTATTAATAACTTTTTCAGTTAATTTTTCGGGAGCTAGCTCCTCAATGCGGATTGTATACTCAGAGATCGGCATAGAAGTTTCTTCGGGCTTTTTCTTAGTTACCTTTTTCTTAGGCTTGGGTGCACTCTCTGTTAAATTAATTGAATAGTCATCATAAGAGGGCGTCGTGTCTGTTTCAACATCCTCAGTAGAATGTACGTTTTGATTACTGTCCTCTTTGCTTGGTACCGGTTGATGTTCAACTATTGTTACCGTTTTCGGCTTCTCAGATTTTTTCTTCCTATCCTTTGGCTTGGATATTGGAGTATCAGACAATTCTGCAGTGGGCCTTATAAAATCTTCAGCATCATCGTCAACAACTGTTGTTTTGAAACTTGTAGTATCTTCATCGTCAACAGCTTCCATTTGAGTCTTTGCAGATATCTCCTCAGAAATGTTAGCCAAAAGTTCTATTGGCACCTCATCAATTACGCTGACGATGTATTCCTTGAGATTATCTTTTTTTACCTTCCTCAGAGTTTTCTTTGGGGATTTGGGTTGTATCTGAATAGGTTCATCGTCACACTCTTCAATAATTTCAGTTGTTACAACAATAACCTTGGCTTCTTCCGGACTATCATCTGGTCCTTCAGTTTCCACGATTTGAATTTCATATTGCTTGGACCCGATCTTAGTTTTTAGCTTACGCTTTTTAGTTATCTTACTTTCAGGCTTTTCAACATTGTCAATAATTTCGGCAGCAATTTCAGAAAACTCCTCGCACACAACGGTTGGGAGAGTTTCTACTATATCCAACAATATATCATCAACATCATATGATTCAACTTCCATTTTATCTGTTACAAGTTCTTGTGGAATTGGATGTGAGTCAACTGTGCTAATTGTGAATTCTTTATGGTCAATAACAGTATCTGGTTCGGTTGGTAATTCCTCTTGAGTCTGTGGTTGAGGTCTCGATTTCTTTGCCTTTAGTTTCTTAATCGGTTCCTCTTGTGTTATACCCACTTCATATGCCTCACCTTCATCAATGTGGGCCTTTATGGGCTTGCTCTTATGCTTCTTTGGTTTCTTTGGCTTGGAATCAATATCAGTTTTTTCATATTTCTCCAGTTCAGTTATTGGAATCTCTGCATTTATTAGACGTTGTATATATGCATCTAGGTCATCCTTTTTCATTTTCTTTATTTTTTGTTTTGGCTTTTCAACGGTTTTTTCAGAATCGATTTCATCATCCGGTTCCATTGATGTTATTATTACTTCATATAAGGGCTGCTCGCCAGGAGTAGTCACTGTTTCAACTATTTCTACAATCTCTTCATGCTTTCCACGCTTATGCAGAATTTTACGTTTTTTCGGCTTGTCAGATATTTGTTCATCAAGAATCACTTCAGGTTCCAGTTCAGTCAACTTAACCTCATAAAATTCAGTTAAAGAAGTTTCGTAGAAATTTTGCGTTGGCTCTTCTTTAAGTTCGGATACGAAGTTATCCAATTGTTCTTTATTCATGCGTTTTACTTTCTTCTTCAGTATTTTCTTTTCTTTCGGTTGATTACCATCCATTTCTGAACAAGTGACTGTCACTTCATATAGTTTGTCATTGCTATCAATTGGAGATATTTCAACAATCTCAATCACATTTTCTTCCAATTCGGTCTTAAGCTTAAATTTACGTTTTTTCTTTGGTTCTTTAACAGGGGACGTGATATCTTTACTTATTCCTTCAGGTTTATCTTCTGGCTCTAGTTCAACAACTTCAAACTTAAAGAATGGGGCCGTTTCCTCCTCCTGATTTGTAATATTGCTTATGAGTGGTTCAAAGTCTATTTTATCACCTGTCTCGGTCTCCAATTTTCCCTTCTTTTTTGTTTTCTTTGCTTCCATTGAGATTTTGGGCTTCTCAATCACATCATTAGCCGTATCATCAAACTTAACAGGTTTAAGCTCAACAGTTTCAGCTGAATCAACATTTTCCGGAACCTTACCCTTGCCAATTTTTAATTTTTTATGTTCGTCTTCTTGTTGATTTTTATCCTTTTTACCTCGCTTGTACTTCTCTTTTTCTTGGTAATCATCAATTGGTTTTTTCTCATCATCAAATGATTCCAGATCAAATTCCTCTAGTTCAACTTTAACAGGCTTAGAGTGCTTAAATTTCTTTGGACGCTTTTTCAAAACAGTTTCTGCTTCTTCTATATTGCGAGAGAGCTCGCCATTATCGCGACAAGATTCCAGTTCAATAACAGTATACGGAAAGCAGTATGGTGCATAAGGTATAAACCTTATCCAGCTCTTAAGTTTTTTATTTTTAAATGATGCTTCGCTGGATTTAGTTTTCTTTTCCTCCTGTGGCCGTTGTTTCGGAGCTTTGAGCTTAAGCATTTGCGGAAATTCGACAACTGAGCTGATTTGAATCATCTTTGGTTTTTTAACTTCGATTTTTTCAATCTTCACTGGAGTAAGTTTAATTGGTTTTATAGATGAATCGCTGCGTGCCCTTTGCGGGTGTTGCATTTCTGTACGTACATATGGCTGTATCACTGTTTTCGGAATTTCCTGATGGATCAAAAACTGTATATAATCATCCATTTCATCGCGCGTCGACTTAACCGCCTTCTTCTTTTTCTTTGGTTTTTCTTTCTTTTCAGAAGGCTGTATGTCATCAGCAGTACTCTTCTCACCCTGATCTTCATCTACTATATCTTCAACAATTTTAGGTACACGTTTCTTTTTAGGCTTACTTTCTGACTTCCCTAAATCCCCTTCAACTTCCCCAGTCTCGTCAATTTGTTCGAATATGTCTGGTTGTGTCTTGTTCTGTTTAAGCTTTTTAACTTTGGTCGGTGTTTGTTTGGTGTTATCTTCACTTGCATCTTCGGGTTCTGTGATAGTGTACTCTTTGTTGTATTGGTCTGTTTAAGAAAAAATTATGTGTATGTGTGTTAGCACTAAACTAATTGGTTAAAATTATATTTGCATTTTTTATAATGCGTTAAAACACATAAACTTCGTACTTCATCAAGTATAGTGTTTGTGATGCTTAAGATGCTTGCATATAATGTTAACTAAGTTTTAAATCGATATTTGTAATGAACGTTTTGTGCATGATTTTGTTTTACAAATATAACCTTCTAGAATATTTAGTGTTCTAGAGAGCCTTGTTAGTAAATATAGTGTCAAAAGTTTTCAAACAGATTTTTATGTTTGTGTGTAGTTTTTGTTTGTGTTATTGAATTTTGAACTACTTTGTTTCTCTTTTGTTCGAACATTAAAACATTTATATGTGAGTGAGTTTAACCTATCGAACACGTATTTCGTTATTTCCATTTAATGCTAATAATATGTTTAAATTTCGTGGACTCTTTTCCGCATTGTACTTGTATGTATTATATGTGTTAAAAATTATTTTTAGAAAATCACCTGTTGGTTCGCTGACTTCGACAATTTCAACATTTGACTGTGTAATATCTTCCATTATAGGCTCAGCATCACTGAGCACTTCCTCAACAACGATTCCCTCCTCCTGAGAAACTCTTTTGTTTTCAGTTTGTATTGTGGTTTCCCCATCTTCACTTTGTACAGATTTAAATGTTGTTATGTAAACTGGGTGTTCCGTTTCAGTGTGCTCTGGTTTTTGTTTCTCCGCTGTGTTTATGTTTTGTATTTTATGAAATGATTAAAAAAATGTTATTAACAGGCAAATTTTTAAGTCTTACAATAAAATTAGTATATCATTTAAAGTTTATTATCGGCCTTCTAACGGAAAAATAAACATAGCTGTACTAATTTGTAATTGGAAGTTAAATATTAAACAAAATTTAAATTCTCTTTGAAGGAGTAAAAAGGATAATTTCCTAAAATTTTACCATAAATGATTGAATAAATATAAAATTGAATTTGCGTATACTTCAGGATTAGTTCTCGTGTAATATGTGGTGTATGCTTAGTGTGGTGATTTGTGTTCTTACCCCTCTGTTTGTGTGACTTTTGTTTTTTTTGTTTGGGAACTTGTTCATCATCGAGCTTACTGATGTCAATAATATCGGCAATGTTCTCATCACTAACAACACGTAAAAGTGAGAATGGCTCTTTGCCCTCTTCATCAATAGTTTGTATTTGATAATATTCTTCGTCCTCAGATCCTTGCTTTTTGAATGTTCGAGTTTTTGTTGTTTTCTTTCGTGGCTTTTTATTGTCGTCAATTTCTTCGGTAAAAACTATTTCTTCTGGCAGCTCTTCGATGGGAATGGGTTTCATAGAGTTTTCGTCGACTGGGACGATTTCAACGTGTACACTTGTTATTGGTTCCTTGTTTTCCTCTTCCACGGTATTGACTGTAGTGACTTCATCATGAGCATCGTCAACTTTCTTTTTAAATGATCTTGTTTTAATGGTTTTTTTCTTCTTTGTTCCATCGGGAGAGGTGACTTCCAATTCTGCTACTTGTTCTGGTAACTCAACTGATGCACTTGCAGTTTCAATTGGCTCTGTTAACGGAATTTCATTGATAGTTATTCTATACAATGGTTCTCCCGAATCTTGTTCAGTAATATTAATTTCTGTCACTTCTTCCTTGAAATCATCTTTTGGTTTTTTAATGACTCGTTTTTTAGTTTTTATAACTTTTTGAATACCATCTTTGTCCATAACTTCAGACTCAAAAACTTCTTCGGGCAGAACAACAACTTCCGTAAGTTTCTCTTCAGGAAGATCAGGGAAAGGTGCTTCAAAATTCTCCACTGTTATTTTAGTCTGTGCTGGCTTTTCATATTCTTCGACAGTTTGAATTTTGGTAACTTCCATATTAGAACCTTGGATCTTTTTAATAATCTTGGTCTTAATGACTGTTTTAGTTGGAGTACCGTCGTCTTTTTCGGAAAGAATAACTGATTTTCTTTCGGGCAGTTCAAAAACAGAAACATCTTCTTCAGGCTTATGAACAATTACCCTTTTTTTTAAGTTAACCTTTTTACCGAATGGACTCTTTATGTCAGCTTCTTCCACAGTAATTGTAGTTTCGGGTTTCTTGTTCTCTTCCTCCACGGTTTCAATTTTCGTGATCTCCTCTTTATTTCCCTTTATTTTCTTTAAAATACGTGTACGAATTTTCGTCTTTTTGGGAGTGCCGTCTTCAGATATAGTTTCAACCACACGAACCTCCTCTGGAAGTTCCTGGATTTCTTCAGGTTTTTCTTCTTCCACAGGCATTTCTTCGACTGTGACAGTTGTCTCGGGCTGTTTGTCACCCTCTTCAACGGTTTCGATCTTGGTTACCTCTTGTTTGTCACCCTTAACCTTCTTGATAACACGTGTGCGTATCTTCTTCGTCTTGGGCTTGCCGTCTTCGGATATAGTTTCAACCACACGAACCTCCTCTGGAAGTTCCTGGATTTCTTCTGGCTGTTCTTCTTCCACAGGCATTTCTTCGACTGTGACAGTTGTCTCGGGCTGTTTGTCGTCCTCTTCAACGGTTTCGATCTTGGTTACCTCTTGTTTGTCACCCTTAACCTTCTTGATAACACGTGTGCGTATCTTCTTCGTCTTGGGCTTACCGTCGTCGGATATACTTTCAACCACACGAACCTCCTCTGGAAGTTCCTGGATTTCTTCAGGTTTTTCTTCTTCCACAGGCATTTCTTCGACTGTGACAGTTGTCTCGGGCTGTTTGTCATCCTCTTCGACGGTTTCGATCTTGGTTACCTCTTGTTTGTCACCCTTAACCTTCTTGATAACACGTGTGCGTATCTTCTTCTTCTTGGACTTGCCGTCTTCGGATATTGTTTCAACCACACGAACCTCCTCTGGAAGTTCCTGGATTTCTTCAGGCTGTTCTTCTTCCACAGGCATTTCTTCGACTGTGACAGTTGTCTCGGGCTGTTTGTCATCCTCTTCGACGGTTTCGATCTTGGTTACCTCTTGTTTGTCACCCTTAACCTTCTTGATAACTCGTGTGCGTATCTTCTTCTTCTTGGGCTTGCCGTCTTCGGATATTGTTTCAACCACACGAACCTCCTCTGGAAGTTCCTGAATTTCTTCATGCTGTTCTTCTTCCACAGGCATTTCTTCGACTGTGACAGTTGTCTCGGGCTGTTTGTCATCCTCTTCAACGGTTTCGATCTTGGTTACCTCTTGTTTGTCACCCTTAACCTTCTTGATAACACGTGTGCGTATCTTCTTCGTCTTGGGCTTACCGTCGTCGGATATACTTTCAACCACACGAACCTCCTCTGGAAGTTCATGGATTTCTTCAGGTTTTTCTTCTTCCACAAGCATTTCTTCGACTGTGACAGTTGTCTCGGGCTGTTTGTCATCCTCTTCGACGGTTTCGATCTTGGTTACCTCTTGTTTGTCACCCTTAACCTTCTTAATGACACGTGTGCGTATTTTCTTCTTCTTGGGCTTGCCGTCTTCGGATATAGTTTCAACCACACGAACCTCCTCTGGAAGTTCCTGGATTTCTTCTTGCTGTTCTTTTTCCACAGGCATTTCTTCGACTGTGACAGTTGTCTCGGGCTGTTTGTCATCCTCTTCGACGGTTTCGATCTTGGTTACCTCTTGCTTGTCGCCCTTAACCTTCTTGATAACACGTGTGCGTATCTTCTTCTTCTTGGGCTTGCCGTCCTCAGATATAGTTTCAACCACACGAACCTCCTCTGGAAGTTCCTGAATTTCTTCAGATTTTTCTTCTTGCACAGGCATTTCTTCGACTGTGACAGTTGTCTCGGGCTGTTTGTCATCCTCTTCGACGGTTTCGATCTTGGTTACCTCTTGTTTGTCACCTTTAACCTTCTTGATAACACGTGTGCGTATCTTCTTCGTCTTGGGCTTGCCGTCTTCGGATATAGTTTCAACCACACGAACCTCCTCTGGAAGTTCCACGATTTCTTCAGGCTGTTCTTCTTCCACAGGCATTTCTTCGACTGTGACAGTTGTCTCGGGCTGTTTGTCGTCCTCTTCAACGGTTTCGATCTTGGTTACCTCTTGTTTGTCACCCTTAACCTTCTTGATAACTCGTGTGCGTATCTTCTTCTTCTTGGTCTTGCCGTCCTCAGATATAGTTTCAACCACACGAACCTCCTCTGGAAGTTCCTGGATTTCTTCATGCTGTTCTTCTTCCACAGGCATTTCTTCGACTGTGACAGTTGTCTCGGGCTGTTTGTCATCCTCTTCGACGGTTTCGAGGTCCTCTGGTTCCGGACCTCTGCTGGTCTTCGGTGCAGCCCTTGAACGGCGTCTGGCTCTGCGGCAACCTCGAACACGTGTGCGTATCTTTCTTCTTCTTGGGCTTGCCGTCTTCGGATATAGTTTCAACCACACGAACCTCCTCTGGAAGCTCCTGAATTTCTTCAGATTTTTCTTCTTGCACAGGCATTTCTTCGACTGTGACAGTTGTCTCGGGCTGTTTGTCATCCTCTTCGACGGTTTCGATCTTGGTTACCTCTTGTTTGTCACCCTTAACCTTCTTGATAACACGTGTGCGTATCTTCTTCTTCTTGGGCTTGCCGTCCTCAGATATAGTTTCAACCACACGAACCTCCTCTGGAAGTTCCTGGATTTCTTCTGGCTGTTCTTCTTCCACAGGCATTTCTTCGACTGTGACTGTTGTCTCGGGCTGTTTGTCATCCTCTTCGACGGTTTCGATTTTGGTTACCTCTTGTTTATCACCCTTAACCTTCTTGATAACACGTGTGCGTATCTTCTTTTTCTTGGGCTTGCCGTCTTCGGATATAGTTTCAACCACACGAACCTCCTCTGGAAGTTCCTGGATTTCTTCTGGCTGGTCTTCTTCCACAGGCATTTCTTCGACTGTGACAGTTGTCTCGGGCTGTTTGTCATCCTCTTCAACGGTTTCGATCTTGGTTACCTCTCGTTTGTCACCCTTAACCTTCTTGATAACACGTGTGCGTATCTTCTTCTTCTTGGGCTTGCCGTCTTCGGATATAGTTTCAACCACACGAACCTCCTCTGGAAGTTCCTGGATTTCTTCTGGCTGGTCTTCTTCCACAGGCATTTCTTCGACTGTGACAGTTGTCTCGGGCTGTTTGTCATCCTCTTCGACGGTTTCGATCTTGGTTACCTCTTGTTTGTCACCCTTAACCTTCTTGATAACACGTGTGCGTATCTTCTTCGTCTTGGGCTTGCCGTCTTCGGATATAGTTTCAACCACACGAACCTCCTCTGGAAGTTCCTGGATTTCTTCAGGCTGTTCTTCTTCCACAGGCATTTCTTCGACTGTGACAGTTGTCTCGGGCTGTTTGTCATCCTCTTCGACGGTTTCGATCTTGGTTACCTCTTGTTTGTCACCCTTAACCTTCTTGATAACACGTGTGCGTATCTTCTTCTTCTTGGGCTTGCCGTCTTCGGATATAGTTTCAACCACACGAACCTCCTCTGGAAGTTCCTGGATTTCTTCAGGCTGTTCTTCTTCCACAGGCATTTCTTCGACTGTGACAGTTGTCTCGGGCTGTTTGTCATCCTCTTCGACGGTTTCGATCTTGGTTACCTCTTGTTTGTCACCCTTAACCTTCTTGATAACACGTGTGCGTATCTTCTTCTTCTTGGGCTTGCCGTCTTCGGATATAGTTTCAACCACACGAACCTCCTCTGGAAGTTCCTGGATTTCTTCAGGCTGTTCTTCTTCCACAGGCATTTCTTCGACTGTGACAGTTGTCTCGGGCTGTTTGTCATCCTCTTCGACGGTTTCGATCTTGGTTACCTCTTGTTTGTCACCCTTAACCTTCTTGATAACACGTGTGCGTATCTTCTTCTTCTTGGGCTTGCCGTCTTCGGATATAGTTTCAACCACACGAACCTCCTCTGGAAGTTCCTGGATTTCTTCAGGTTTTTCTTCTTCCACAGGCATTTCTTCGACTGTGACAGTTGTCTCGGGCTGTTTGTCATCCTCTTCGACGGTTTCGATCTTGGTTACCTCTTGTTTGTCACCCTTAACCTTCTTGATAACACGTGTGCGTATCTTCTTCTTCTTGGGCTTGCCGTCTTCGGATATAGTTTCAACCACACGAACCTCCTCTGGAAGTTCCTGGATTTCTTCAGGTTTTTCTTCTTCCACAGGCATTTCTTCGACTGTGACAGTTGTCTCGGGCTGTTTGTCATCCTCTTCGACGGTTTCAATCTTTGTTACCTCTTGTTTGTCACCCTTAACCTTCTTGATAACACGTGTGCGTATCTTCTTCTTCTTGGGCTTGCCGTCTTCGGATATAGTTTCAACCACACGAACCTCCTCTGGAAGTTCTTGGATTTCTTCAGGTTTTTCTTCTTCCACAGGCATTTCTTCGACTGTGACAGTTGTCTCGGGCTGTTTGTCATCCTCTTCGACGGTTTCGATCTTGGTTACCTCTTGTTTGTCACCCTTAACCTTCTTGATAACACGTGTGCGTATCTTCTTCTTCTTGGGCTTGCCGTCCTCAGATATAGTTTCAACCACACGAACCTCCTCTGGAAGTTCCTGGATTTCTTCAGGCTGTTCTTCTTCCACAGGCATTTCTTCGACTGTGACAGTTGTCTCGGGCTGTTTGTCATCCTCTTCGACGGTTTCGATCTTGGTTACCTCTTGTTTGTCACCCTTAACCTTCTTGATAACACGTGTGCGTATCTTCTTCTTCTTGGGCTTGCCGTCTTCGGATATAGTTTCAACCACACGAACCTCCTCTGGAAGTTCATGGATTTCTTCAGGCTGTTCTTCTTCCACAGGCATTTCTTCGACTGTGACAGTTGTCTTGGGCTGTTTGTCATCCTCTTCGACGGTTTCGATCTTGGTTACCTCTTGTTTGTCACCCTTAACCTTCTTGATAACACGTGTGCGTATCTTCTTCTTCTTGGGCTTGCCGTCCTCAGATATAGTTTCAACCACACGAACCTCCTCTGGAAGTTCCTGGATTTCTTCAGGCTGTTCTTCTTCCACAGGCATTTCTTCGACTGTGACAGTTGTCTCGGGCTGTTTGTCATCCTCTTCGACTGTTTCGATCTTGGTTACCTCTTGTTTGTCACCCTTAACCTTCTTGATAACACGTGTGCGTATCTTCTTTTTCTTGGGCTTGCCGTCTTCGGATATAGTTTCAACCACACGAACCTCCTCTGGAAGTTCCTGGATTTCTTCTGGCTGTTCTTCTTCCACAGGCATTTCTTCGACTGTGACAGTTGTCTCGGGCTGTTTGTCATCCTCTTCGACGATTTCAATCTTTGTTACCTCTTGTTTGTCGCCCTTAACCTTCTTGATAACACGTGTGCGTATCTTCTTCTTCTTGGGCTTGCCGTCTTCGGATATAGTTTCAACCACACGAACCTCCTCTGGAAGTTCTTGGATTTCTTCAGGTTTTTCTTCTTCCTTAGGCATTTCTTCGACTGTGACAGTTGTCTCGGGCTGTTTGTCATCCTCTTCGACGGTTTCGATCTTGGTTACCTCTTGTTTGTCACCCTTAACCTTCTTGATAACACGTGTGCGTATCTTCTTCTTCTTGGGCTTGCCGTCCTCAGATATAGTTTCAACCACACGAACCTCCTCTGGAAGTTCCTGGATTTCTTCAGGCTGTTCTTCTTCCACAGGCATTTCTTCGACTGTGACAGTTGTCTCGGGCTGTTTGTCATCCTCTTCGACGGTTTCAATCTTGGTTACCTCTTGTTTGTCACCCTTGACCTTCTTGATAACACGTGTGCGTATCTTCTTCTTCTTGGGCTTGCCGTCTTCGGATATAGTTTCAACCACACGAACCTCCTCTGGAAGTTCATGGATTTCTTCAGGCTGTTCTTCTTCCACAGGCATTTCTTCGACTGTGACAGTTGTCTCGGGCTGTTTGTCATCCTCTTCGACGGTTTCGATCTTGGTTACCTCTTGTTTGTCACCCTTAACCTTCTTGATAACACGTGTGCGTATCTTCTTCTTCTTGGGCTTGCCGTCTTCGGATATTGTTTCAACCACACGAACCTCCTCTGGAAGTTCTTGGATTTCTTCAGGTTTTTCTTTTTCCACAGGCATTTCTTCGACTGTGACAGTTGTCTCGGGCTGTTTGTCATCCTCTTCGACGGTTTCAATCTTTGTTACCTCTTGTTTGTCGCCCTTAACCTTCTTGATAACACGTGTGCGTATCTTCTTCTTCTTGGGCTTGCCGTCTTCGGATATAGTTTCAACCACACGAACCTCCTCTGGAAGTTCCTGGATTTCTTCAGGTTTTTCTTCTTCCACAGGCATTTCTTCGACTGTGACAGTTGTCTCGGGCTGTTTGTCATCCTCTTCGACGGTTTCGATCTTGGTTACCTCTTGTTTGTCACCCTTAACCTTCTTGATTACACGTGTGCGTATCTTCTTTTTCTTGGGCTTGCCGTCTTCGGATATAGTTTCAACCACACGAACCTCCTCTGGAAGTTCCTGGATTTCTTCAGGTTTTTCTTCTTCCACAGGCATTTCTTCGACTGTGACAGTTGTCTCGGGCTGTTTGTCATCCTCTTCGACGGTTTCGATCTTGGTTACTTCTTGTTTGTCACCCTTAACCTTCTTGATAACACGTGTGCGTATCTTCTTTCTTCTTTGGGCTTGCCGTCCTTCAGGATATATGTTTCAACCACACGAACCTCCTCTGGAAGTTCCTTGAGATTTCTTCAGGCTGTTCTTCTTCCACAGGCATTTCTTCGACTGTGACAGTTGTCTCTGGTTGTTTGTCATCCTCTTCGACGGTTTCGATCTTGGTTACCTCTTGTTTGTCGCCCTTAACCTTCTTGATAACACGTGTGCGTATCTTCTTCTTCTTGGGCTTGCCGTCTTCGGATATAGTTTCAACCACACGAACCTCCTCTGGAAGTTCCTGGATTTGTTCAGGTTTTTCTTCTTCCACAGGCATTTCTTCGACTGTGACAGTTGTCTCGGGCTGTTTGTCATCCTCTTCGACGGTTTCGATCTTGGTTACCTCTTGTTTGTCACCCATAACCTTCTTGATTACACGTGTGCGTATCTTCTTTTTCTTGGGCTTGCCGTCTTCGGATATAGTTTCAACCACACGAACCTCCTCTGGAAGTTCCTGGATTTCTTCAGGTTTTTCTTCTTCCACAGGCATTTCTTCGACTGTGACAGTTGTCTCGGGCTGTTTGTCATCCTCTTCGACGGTTTCAATCTTGGTTACTTCTTGTTTGTCACCCTTAACCTTCTTGATAACACGTGTGCGTATCTTCTTCTTCTTGGGCTTGCCGTCTTCGGATATAGTTTCAACCACACGAACCTCCTCTGGAAGTTCCTGAATTTCTTCAGGTTTTTCTTCTTCCACAGGCATTTCTTCGACTGTGACAGTTGTCTCGGGCTGTTTGTCATCCTCTTCGACGGTTTCGATCTTGGTTACCTCTTGTTTGTCACCCTTAACCTTCTTGATAACACGTGTGCGTATCTTCTTCTTCTTGGGCTTGCCGTCCTCAGATATAGTTTCAACCACACGAACCTCCTCTGGAAGTTCCTGGATTTCTTCTGGCTGTTCTTCTTCCACAGGCATTTCTTCGACTGTGACAGTCGTCTCGGGCTGTTTGTCTTCCTCTTCAACGGTTTCGATCTTGGTTACCTCTTGTTTGTCACCCTTAACCTTCTTGATAACACGTGTGCGTATCTTCTTCTTCTTGGGCTTGCCGTCTTCGGATATAGTTTCAACCACACGAACCTCCTCTGGAAGTTCCTGGATTTCTTCTGGCTGTTCTTCTTCCACAGGCATTTCTTCGACTGTGACAGTTGTCTCAGGCTGTTTGTCATCCTCTTCGACGGTTTCGATCTTGGTTACCTCTTGTTTGTCACCCTTAACCTTCTTTATAACACGTGTGCGTATCTTCTTCTTCTTGGGCTTGCCGTCTTCGGATATAGTTTCAACCACACGAACCTCCTCTGGAAGTTCCTGGATTTCTAATGGCTGTTCTTCTTCCACAGGCATTTCTTCGACTGTGACAGTTGTCTCGGGCTGTTTGTCTTCCTCTTCAACGGTTTCGATCTTGGTTACCTCTTGTTTGTCACCCTTAACCTTCTTGATAACACGTGTGCGTATCTTCTTCTTCTTGGGCTTGCCGTCTTCGGATATAGTTTCAACCACACGAACCTCCTCTGGAAGTTCCTGGATTTCTTCAGGCTGTCCTTCTTCCACAGGCATTTCTTCGACTGTGACAGTTGTCTCGGGGTCTTTGTCATCCTCTTCGACGGTTTCGATCTTGGTTACCTCTTGCTTGTCACCCTTAACCTTCTTGATAACACGCGTGCGTATCTTCTTCTTCTTGGGCTTGCCGTCTTCGGATATAGTTTCAACCACACGAACCTCCTCTGGAAGTTCCTGGATTTCTTCTGGCTGTTCTTCTTCCACAGGCATTTCTTCGACTGTGACAGTTGTCTCAGGCTGTTTGTCATCCTCTTCGACGGTTTCGATCTTGGTTACCTCTTGTTTGTCACCCTTAACCTTCTTGATAACACGTGTGCGTATCTTCTTCTTCTTGGGCTTGCCGTCTTCGGATATAGTTTCAACCACACGAACCTCCTCTGGAAGTTCCTGGATTTCTAATGGCTGTTCTTCTTCCACAGGAATTTCTTCGACTGTGACAGTTGTCTCAGGCTGTTTGTCATCCTCTTCGACGGTTTCGATCTTGGTTACTTCTTGTTTGTCACCCTTAACCTTCTTGATAACTCGTGTGCGTATCTTCTTCTTCTTGGGCTTGCCGTCTTCGGATATAGTTTCAACCACACGAACCTCCTCTGGAAGTTCCTGGATTTCTTCAGGCTGTTCTTCTTCCACAGGCATTTCTTCGACTGTGACAGTTGTCTCGGGCTGTTTGTCATCCTCTTCGACGGTTTCGATCTTGGTTACCTCTTGTTTGTCACCCTTAACCTTCTTGATAACACGTGTGCGTATCTTCTTCTTCTTGGGCTTGCCGTCCTCAGATATAGTTTCAACCACACGAACCTCCTCTGGAAGTTCCTGGATTTCTTCTGGCTGTTCTTCTTCCACAGGCATTTCTTCGACTGTGACAGTTGTCTCGGGCTGTTTGTCATCCTCTTCGACGGTTTCGATCTTGGTTACCTCTTGTTTGTCACCCTTAACCTTCTTGATAACTCGTGTGCGTATCTTCTTCTTCTTGGGCTTGCCGTCTTCGGATATAGTTTCAACCACACGAACCTCCTCTGGAAGTTCCTGAATTTCTTCAGGTTTTTCTTCTTCCACAGGCATTTCTTCGACTGTGACAGTTGTCTCGGGCTGTTTGTCATCCTCTTCGACGGTTTCGATCTTGGTTACCTCTTGTTTGTCACCCTTAACCTTCTTGATAACACGTGTGCGTATCTTCTTCTTCTTGGGCTTGCCGTCCTCAGATATAGTTTCAACCACACGAACCTCCTCTGGAAGTTCCTGGATTTCTTCTGGCTGTTCTTCTTCCACAGGCATTTCTTCGACTGTGACAGTTGTCTCGGGCTGTTTGTCATCTTCTTCGACGGTTTCGATCTTGGTTACCTCTTGTTTGTCACCCTTAACCTTCTTGATAACTCGTGTGCGTATCTTCTTCTTCTTGGGCTTGCCGTCTTCGGATATAGTTTCAACCACACGAACCTCCTCTGGAAGTTCCTTGATTTCTTCAGGTTTTTCTTCTTTCACAGGCATTTCTTCGACTGTGACAGTTGTCTCGGGCTGTTTGTCATCCTCTTCGACGGTTTCGATCTTGGTTACCTCTTGTTTGTCACCCTTAACCTTCTTGATAACACGTGTGCGTATCTTCTTCTTCTTGGGCTTGCCGCTCGTGTTCACCACCGCCCCCGGGCGATTTCTTCGGCGCACTCGTGGACAGTTGTCTCGGCTGTTTGTCTCCTCTTCGACGGTTTCGATCTTGGTTACCTCTTGTGCCCCTAACCTTCTTGATAACCGTGTGCGTATCTTCTTCTTGGGCTTGCCGTCCTCGATATAGTTTCAACCACACGAACCTCCTCTGGAAGTTCCTGGATTTCTTCTGGCTGTTCTTCTTCCACAAACATTTCTTCGACTGTGACAGTTGTCTCAGGCTGTTTGTCATCCTCTTCGACGGTTTCGATCTTGGTTACCTCTTGTTTGTCACCCTTAACCTTCTTGATAACACGTGTGCGTATCTTCTTCTTCTTGGGCTTGCCGTCCTCAGATATAGTTTCAACCACACGAACCTCCTCTGGAAGTTCCTGGATTTCTTCTGGCTGTTCTTCTTCCACAGGCATTTCTTCGACTGTGACAGTTGTCTCGGGCTGTTTGTCTTCCTCTTCGACGGTTTCGATCTTGGTTACCTCTTGTTTGTCACCCTTAACCTTCTTGATAACTCGTGTGCGTATCTTCTTCTTCTTGGGCTTGCCGTCTTCGGATATAGTTTCAACCACACGAACCTCCTCTGGAAGTTCATGGATTTCTTCAGGTTTTTCTTCCACCATAGTCATTTCTTCGACTGTGACAGTTGTCTCGGGCTGTTTGTCATCCTCTTCGACGGTTTCGATCTTGGTTACCTCTTGTTTGTCACCCTTAACCTTCTTGATAACTCGTGTGCGTATCTTCTTTTTCTTGGGCTTGCCGTCCTCAGATATAGTTTCAACCACACGAACCTCCTCTGGAAGTTCCTGAATTTCTTCAGGCTGTTCTTCTTCCACAGGCATTTCTTCGACTGTGACAGTTGTCTCGGGCTGTTTGTCATCCTCTTCGACGGTTTCGATCTTGGTTACCTCTTGTTTGTCACCCTTAACCTTCTTGATAACACGTGTGCGTATCTTCTTCTTCTTGGGCTTGCCGTCCTCAGATATAGTTTCAACCACACGAACCTCCTCTGGAAGTTCCTGAATTTCTTCAGGTTTTTCTTCCACCACAGGCATTTCTTCGACTGTGACAGTTGTCTCGGGCTGTTTGTCATCCTCTTCGACGGTTTCGATCTTGGTTACCTCTTGTTTGTCACCCTTAACCTTCTTGATAACACGTGTGCGTATCTTCTTCTTCTTGGGCTTGCCGTCTTCGGATATAGTTTCAACCACACGAACCTCCTCTGGAAGTTCCTGGATTTCTTCAGGTTTTTCTTCCACCAGAGGCATTTCTTCGACTGTGACAGTTGTCTCGGGCTGCTTGTCATCCTCTTCGACGGTTTCGATCTTGGTTACCTCTTGTTTGTCACCCTTAACCTTCTTAATAACACGTGTGCGTATCTTCTTCTTCTTGGGCTTTCCGTCCTCAGATATAGTTTCAACCACACGAACCTCCTCTGGAAGTTCCTGAATATCTTCAGGTTTTTCTTCCACCACAGGCATTTCTTCGACTGTGACAGTTGTCTCGGGCTGTTTGTCATCCTCTTCGACGGTTTCGATCTTGGTTACCTCTTGTTTGTCACCCTTAACCTTCTTGATAACACGTGTGCGTATCTTCTTCTTCTTGGGCTTGCCGTCCTCAGATATAGTTTCAACCACACGAACCTCCTCTGGAAGTTCCTGGATTTCTTCAGGCTGTTCTTCTTCCACAGGCATTTCTTCGACTGTGACAGTTGTCTCGGGCTGTTTGTCATCCTCTTCGACGGTTTCGATCTTGGTTACCTCTTGTTTGTCACCCTTAACCTTCTTGATAACACGTGTGCGTATCTTCTTCTTCTTGGGCTTGCCGTCTTCGGATATAGTTTCAACCACACGAACCTCCTCTGGAAGTTCCTGAATATCTTCAAGTTTTTCTTCCACCACAGGCATTTCTTCGACTGTGACAGTTGTCTCGGGCTGTTTGTCATCCTCTTCGACGGTTTCGATCTTGGTTACCTCTTGTTTGTCACCCTTAACCTTCTTGATAACACGTGTGCGTATCTTCTTCTTCTTGGGCTTGCCGTCTTCGGATATAGTTTCAACCACACGAACCTCCTCTGGAAGTTCCTGGATTTCTTCAGGTTTTTCTTCCACCAGAGGCATTTCTTCGACTGTGACAGTTGTCTCGGGCTGCTTGTCATCCTCTTCGACGGTTTCGATCTTGGTTACCTCTTGTTTGTCACCCTTAACCTTCTTAATAACACGTGTGCGTATCTTCTTCTTCTTGGGCTTTCCGTCCTCAGATATAGTTTCAACCACACGAACCTCCTCTGGAAGTTCCTGAATATCTTCAGGTTTTTCTTCCACCACAGGCATTTCTTCGACTGTGACAGTTGTCTCGGGCTGTTTGTCATCCTCTTCGACGGTTTCGATCTTGGTTACCTCTTGTTTGTCACCCTTAACCTTCTTGATAACACGTGTGCGTATCTTCTTCTTCTTGGGCTTTCCGTCCTCAGAAATAGTCTCAACCACACGAACATGCTCTGGAAGTTCCTGGATTTCTTCTGGCTGTTCTTCTTCCACAGGCATTTCTTCGACTGTGACAGTTGTCTCGGGCTGTTTGTCATCCTCTTCGACGGTTTCGATCTTGGTTACTTCTTGTTTGTCACCCTTAACCTTCTTGATAACACGTGTGCGTATCTTCTTCTTCTTGGGCTTGCCGTCTTCGGATATAGTTTCAACCACACGAACCTCCTCTGGAAGTTCCTGGATTTCTTCTGGCTGTTCTTCTTCCACAGGCATTTCTTCGACTGTGACAGTTGTCTCGGGCTGTTTGTCATCCTCTTCGACGGTTTCGATCTTGGTTACCTCTTGTTTGTCACCCTTAACCTTCTTGATAACACGTGTGCGTATCTTCTTCTTCTTGGGCTTGCCGTCCTCAGATATAGTTTTAACCACACGAACCTCCTCTGGAAGTTCCTGGATTTCTTCAGGTTTTTCTTCCACCACAGGCATTTCTTCGACTGTGACAGTTGTCTCGGGCTGTTTGTCATCCTCTTCGACGGTTTCGATCTTGGTTACCTCTTGTTTGTCACCCTTAACCTTCTTGATAACTCGTGTGCGTATCTTCTTCTTCTTGGGCTTGCCGTCCTCAGATATAGTTTCAACCACACGAACCTCCTCTGGAAGTTCTTGGAGTTCTTCAGGCTGTTCTTCTTCCACAGGCATTTCTTCGACTGTGACAGTTGTCTCGGGCTGTTTGTCATCCTCTTCGACGGTTTCGATCTTGGTTACCTCTTGTTTGTCACCCTTAACCTTCTTGATAACACGTGTGCGTATCTTCTTCTTCTTGGTCTTGCCGTCTTCGGATATAGTTTCAACCACACGAACCTCCTCTGGAAGTTCCTGGATTTCTTCAGGTTTTTCTTCTTGCACAGGCATTTCTTCGACTGTGACAGTTGTCTCGGGCTGTTTGTCATCCTCTTCGACGGTTTCGATCTTGGTTACCTCTTGTTTGTCACCCTTAACCTTCTTGATAACACGTGTGCGTATCTTCTTCTTCTTGGGCTTGCCGTCTTCGGATATAGTTTCAACCACACGAACCTCCTCTGGAAGTTCCTGGATTTCTTCAGGCTGTTCTTCTTCCACAGGCATTTCTTCGACTGTGACAGTTGTCTCGGGCTGTTTGTCATCCTCTTCGACGGTTTCGATCTTGGTTACCTCTTGCTTGTCACCCTTAACCTTCTTGATAACACGTGTGCGTATCTTCTTCTTCTTGGGCTTGCCGTCCTCAGATATAGTTTCAACCACACGAACCTCCTCTGGAAGTTCCTGGATTTCTTCAGGTTTTTCTTCTTCCACAGGCATTTCTTCGACTGTGACAGTTGTCTCGGGCTGTTTGTCATCCTCTTCGACGGTTTCGATCTTGGTTACCTCTTGTTTGTCACCCTTAACCTTCTTGATAACACGTGTGCGTATCTTCTTCTTCTTGGGCTTGCCGTCTTCGGATATAGTTTCAACCACACGAACCTCCTCTGGAAGTTCCTGGATTTCTTCTTGCTGTTCTTCTTCCACAGGCATTTCTTCGACTGTGACAGTTGTCTCAGGCTGTTTGTCATCCTCTTCGACGGTTTCGATCTTGGTTACCTCTTGTTTGTCACCCTTAACCTTCTTGATAACACGTGTGCGTATCTTCTTCTTCTTGGGCTTGCCGTCCTCAGATATAGTTTCAACCACACGAACCTCCTCTGGAAGTTCCTGGATTTCTTCAGGTTTTTCTTCCACCACAGGCATTTCTTCGACTGTGACAGTTGTCTCGGGCTGTTTGTCATCCTCTTCGACGGTTTCGATCTTGGTTACCTCTTGTTTGTCACCCTTAACCTTCTTGATAACACGTGTGCGTATCTTCTTCTTCTTGGGCTTGCCGTCTTCGGATATAGTTTCAACCACACGAACCTCCTCTGGAAGTTCCTGGATTTCTTCTTGCTGTTCTTCTTCCACAGGCATTTCTTCGACTGTGACAGTTGTCTCAGGCTGTTTGTCATCCTCTTCGACGGTTTCGATCTTGGTTACCTCTTGTTTGTCACCCTTAACCTTCTTGATAACACGTGTGCGTATCTTCTTCTTCTTGGGCTTGCCGTCCTCAGATATAGTTTCAACCACACGAACCTCCTCTGGAAGTTCCTGGATTTCTTCAGGTTTTTCTTCCACCACAGGCATTTCTTCGACTGTGACAGTTGTCTCGGGCTGTTTGTCATCCTCTTCGACGGTTTCGATCTTGGTTACCTCTTGTTTGTCACCCTTAACCTTCTTGATAACACGTGTGCGTATCTTCTTCTTCTTGGGCTTGCCGTCTTCGGAAGTTTCAACCACACGAACCTCCTCTGGAGTTCCTGGATTTCTTCGCTGTTCTTCCCACAGGCATTTCTTCGACTGTGACAGTTGTCTCGGCTGTTTGTCATCCTCTTCGACGGTCGATCTTGGTTACCTCTTGTTTGTCACCCTTAACCTTCTTGATAACACGTGTGCGTATCTTCTTCTTCTTGGGCTTGCCGTCCTCAGATATAGTTTCAACCACACGAACCTCCTCTGGAAGTTCCTGGATTTCTTCAGGTTTTTCTTCTTCCACAGGCATTTCTTCGACTGTGACAGTTGTCTCGGGCTGTTTGTCATCCTCTTCGACGGTTTCGATCTTGGTTACCTCTTGTTTGTCACCCTTAACCTTCTTGATAACACGTGTGCGTATCTTCTTCTTCTTGGGCTTGCCGTCTTCGGATATAGTTTCAACCACACGAACCTCCTCTGGAAGTTCCTGGATTTCTTCTGGCTGTTCTTCTTCCCACAGGCATTTCTTCGACTGTGACAGTTGTCTCGGGCTGTTTGTCATCCTCTTCGACGGTTTCGATCTTGGTTACCTCTTGTTTGTCACCCTTAACCTTCTTGATAACACGTGTGCGTATCTTCTTCTTCTTGGGCTTGCCGTCTTCGGATATAGTTTCAACCACACGAACCTCCTCTGGAAGTTCCTGGATTTCTTCAGGTTTTTCTTCACACAGCATTTCTTCGACTGTGACAGTTGTCTCGGGCTGTTTGTCATCCTCTCGACGGTTTCGATCTTGGTTACCTCTTGTTTGTCACCCTTAACCTTCTTGATAACACGTGTGCGTATCTTCTTCTTCTTGGGCTTGCCGTCCTCGAAAGTTTCAACCACACGAACCTCCTCTGGAAGTTCCTGGATTTCTTCAGGCTGTTCTTCTTCCACAGGCATTTCTTCGACTGTGACAGTTGTCTCGGGCTGTTTGTCATCCTCTTCGACGGTTTCGATCTTGGTTACCTCTTGTTTGTCGCCCTTAACCTTCTTGATAACACGTGTGCGTATCTTCTTCTTCTTGGGCTTGCCGTCCTCAGATATAGTTTCAACCACACGAACCTCCTCTGGAAGTTCCTGGATTTCTTCAGGCTGTTCTTCTTCCACAGGCATTTCTTCGACTGTGACAGTTGTCTCGGGCTGTTTGTCATCCTCTTCGACGGTTTCGATCTTGGTTACCTCTTGTTTGTCACCCTTAACCTTCTTGATAACACGTGTGCGTATCTTTTTCTTCTTGGGCTTGCCGTCCTCAGATATAGTTTCAACCACACGAACCTCCTCTGGAAGTTCCTGGATTTCTAATGGCTGTTCTTCTTCCACAGGCATTTCTTCGACTGTGACAGTTGTTTCGGGCTGTTTGTCATCCTCTTCGACGGTTTCGATCTTGGTTACTTCTTGTTTGTCACCCTTAACCTTCTTGATAACACGTGTGCGTATCTTCTTCTTCTTGGGCTTGCCGTCTTCGGATATAGTTTCAACCACACGAACCTCCTCTGGAAGTTCCTGGATTTCTTCAGGTTTTTCTTCTTGCACAGGCATTTCTTCGACTGTGACAGTTGTCTCGGGCTGTTTGTCATCCTCTTCGACGGTTTCGATCTTGGTTACCTCTTGTTTGTCACCCTTAACCTTCTTGATAACACGTGTGCGTATCTTCTTCTTCTTGGGCTTTCCGTCCTCAGATATAGTTTCAACCACACGAACCTCCTCTGGCAGTTCCTGGATTTCTTCAGGTTTTTCTTCTTGCACAGGCATTTCTTCGACTGTGACAGTTGTCTCGGGCTGTTTGTCATCCTCTTCGACGGTTTCGATCTTGGTTACCTCTTGTTTGTCACCCTTAACCTTCTTGATAACACGTGTGCGTATCTTCTTCTTCTTGGGCTTGCCGTCTTCGGATATAGTTTCAACCACACGAACCTCCTCTGGAAGTTCCTGGATTTGTTCAGGTTTTTCTTCTTCCACAGGCATTTCTTCGACTGTGACAGTTGTCTCGGGCTGTTTGTCATCCTCTTCGACGGTTTCGATCTTGGTTACCTCTTGTTTGTCACCCTTAACCTTCTTGATAACACGTGTGCGTATCTTCTTCTTCTTGGGCTTGCCATCCTCAGATATAGTTTCAACCACACGAACCTCCTCTGGAAGTTCCTGGATTTGTTCAGGTTTTTCTTCCACCAAAGGCATTTCTTCGACTGTGACAGTTGTTTTAGGTTGTTTGTCATCCTCTTCGACGGTTTCGATCTTGGTTACCTCTTGTTTGTCACCCTTAACCCTCTTGATAACACGTGTGCGTATCTTCTTCTTTTTGGGTTTGCCGTCTTCGGATATAGTTTCAATCACATGAACCTCCTCTGGAAGTTCTTTGATTTCTTCAGGCTGTTCGTCCTCTACAGGCTTTTCTTCTAACTTATCACTCTTAACATTTTCAACCAATCGCGTGCGTATCTTTCTTTTTTTATGTTGTTCCTCTGCTGGTATTTCTTCAGGAACTCGAACTGTTTCGGGAATTTCCGTGTTAACAACCTCATGTGTTTTTTGTGTTGGTGTCTTATGTTGTGTGTGTTTTGTGTCAGTGGCTTGTTCTGTATCTGTGTAAAAAATATGCTTTTAGTAAGTAATTTGGTTTGTAGTTTAATTATTGTTTTGTGTAATATGTGTTTTGAAGTTTGGGGTCAATTGGAAATGGAAGTTATACGCCTTTTCTGTTTAACTGCTTAAATATAACCTTACTGAATACTTACCTGGTTTTGGTTTTATCTTTTGATTTAATTTATTTGTTTCAAAGCATTCATACTCAGTTATTGGTGTAGATTGCAATTTTGACTCAGAGTCAATTTGTGACTTGTCATGTTTCGGTGTAATTGTAATCTTAGAAACTTCAGAATCGCATGGTATTACAGTAACATTTTCGGATACCAAAGATGTTTTTTGTAAAGCTTTCTCACTCTGTTCTATTGTAGGCTGTATATTTTCCATATTATATGATACATTTAATTCCGATACTAAGCTGAATACATCAACCTTGTTTGTAATGTTTGTTTCATAGCTAACATTTGCATTTGTGGGCTGTGTTTGGTCTTTCTGTTGTAGTGTTGTGACTTGCTCTTGTGCAATAACTTGTTGATTAAGACACGAGCTATATGGCGTCATTGAAGGGTGTGCATGTTCTAAATCTAATGTAGAGATGCTTGTTTCGAAAATAGTCCCCTTCTCATGAAGTTCATTTGATAGCGCTGCAAGTATTGAATCAGGAGTTGCAAAACGTGCTCTATCCATAGTAGGAGCCGTTGTCTCTAATAAGCTTTCCACATTTTCGCAAGGTTCTTGCTTGGTAACGAGAATATTTGTATGTGTAATACTTTCTGCAGCTGCTGTTGCTTTTTTGGGCATAGTGCTTATAATACTTCCTAGAGACGGTATTACAGACACCTCTTCCACAATCGAGACTTTAAAATCTGATAGAATGTCTAATATTGGTTTAGCACTCTGCGGTTGGAAGTCACCGTGTCCTTCAATATTTTCATACACGCTTGCTGTAAATGCTTGCACTGGCTTGATACAGCTTTCAACTAAATTAATGCGTGGGGTAGCCAATTCACCTTTTACAATATCGATATTAGGAGTTTCTTCATAGGCCAACTGTTCAGTAATTGTTGCGGCTTCATTCGAGGGCTCACATATAATACTAGCATTGACTTGTGTGGGTACATTTAGGTCGTATGATTCCTGTATTGAGCCGACGCTTATAACTTCCTCGGTCATAAACGATTTCTGCTCTGTATTAGATACATGGGCAGTATTTGCCATGTAGGATATAGGAACCAAATTAGCTTCTTTTATGAGTGAAGATTGTATTGTTGTAACCTTAGCATGTTTGGTTTCTTTTTTAGAAACTTGCGTGATAAGTTCCTCATTTGGACGCTCATATTTAATATCCTCTGTATTTTCGTAGGAATCAACTTGCGATATAGTTTTATGAATTTGTGAATCGGATGTCACATTACTAGCAAACTCTTGGACCCCAAAGGTCGGCACTCCAACCCTGCCTACATTTTCAATTGGTATTACCTCTGAGATTAAAGTTTCACGTTGAGTGCCTTCAATAAAAGGTTTACCATACCCAAATTGATGAGTATCTAAGAATGTTTCCTCTTTTTGCAAGATGAGCTCATCCAGATGAACGTTTAATTTGTTGGCATCTGTGGTAATGAATGGATTAACCTGAGCCTCCTGCGAATTGAGTTCAATATGTTTTATGTTCTCTGGAAGCTCAAAGGGCATCACATCAGTTGTTGTTGTATACTGATTGACATCGCTTAAAATTAGTTTTGCTATACCTTCTTGGCAGTCGGTGGGTTGTATATTTAATTCCTTTTGGAATATGCTTAGCTGTACTGTTTCAGAAGTTGGTTTAAACATAACATTCAAAGACTCCGTGGCTTTGGCTAAAACTTCATCACGTGGGAAAATGGGTTCTGTATCTTCAGCTGTTTGACTATCGGTAACCGTTACTTCATAATGATGCCCTTCCAAATTGCTCTTAGCGATTGATTCCTTAGTTGATTTTGTGATGAATTCATTGACTACTTCAATAGTTTGTATTGAAGTACTCACAGGCAGCTGCATTTTCGAGCTGATGTCACTTGAGATGGCAACCGCACTGATTTGGGTTTGGGAGTCAAAGTTTTTCCCTGCTTCTACGGTTTGTTGTAGATTTGTCATGGGAACTTGAGTCGTTTCTTGGGAAATTCCAGCTTGTTGTGCCGTAATGTTTTCACAAGACTGCCTATCGTCAACTGTTTCATATGTTTGTACTTCGTCGATCCGTTTTGTGAAGTGAACTGGAATAATATCGCTAATATTTCCACTGAACTCATTTACTTCTTCAGATTCAAAAGTTAATTCGGCCTCTAGTATATTTTGATCCTCTGTAATAGCTAACTGACTAAATGTGTTTTGAGTGGGATAAGCAGTTCTTTGCTTTTCCGGAGTTTTTATAAATTCTTCTACTTCGGCAACTGCAACATGTTCCTCTATGAGCTTGTGTTCATAAGGAATCAAAGTCCGAGACCCAACGCACTCAGTCTGATCATAATCCTTAAACATTGTAATGTTATCATAAATTATGGCTTCAGTTGTCTTTGTTTCAGTTGAGACGTCTATCCTTGATGATGCAAATGTATTAGGCACTGTGAAGGCTTCCAAATCTCCTATTGATTGATTGGGCTGTACCCCTTCTGTCAATGGTAGTTTTAACAATTCACATGCAACTGATTTTGCTTGCTCCAAGGGTGCTGAGATTATATCAAGATCTCGCTCCGATTCAAAGGTATGCTCCTGTCGACTCAGTCCAACACCACCAGTTGAATCAAGTAAAACTTTTATCAACTGACCAATCGGCTGGGCTTGCTCTTCCATTACAACCGCCTTTTCAAACGTCTTCGTTTCCTCAACCTGTATCTCATCGAAACTGCTTATTGTAGGCTGAGTAGACTCTTCTATAGGGCTTAATGTGTTTAGCTCTGCTGCATAGTCCAAAACATTCGGTTCTTCGAAAACCGGTGATTTTTTGGTAAAGTCACTTAGTTTTGGTATAATGTCCACACTCTGTATGGAAATCGGCTCCTTAATGTCACTTACATTTTCGCTAACGATTGCTGTAGACGTATTCAAAACAGATATGTTTTCTATGAACGCTACGTTAGTTACGGAAGATTTATTTAATGCTGGTGCTACAAATTCGCCCACGACATCAAGTGATGTTACTTCTTCGCTTTGCGGTAATGTTAATTCACTTATTTTGACTTGAGCTTGACGTTGTTGTTCCGACTTATTATTAAGCTCATGCAATGATTCCATATACTGTGAACTCAATTGATTTGCCACTGCTAATGCTCGGGATGTAGCAACTTCTGCGTTTTGTATTGCATTTGGCTCATTTGGTTGCATTACCACTTCCTGTTCCAGAGTCAAAGGACAGCTTGTCTCTAAGGGTTGTAAAAGATCAAATGTTGTTTCTGTTAAATGCTGCTGCAACTGTGTTTTTTGCTGATGTGGTTGTAAGGTTTCTAGGAGTGCTTGTTCCAAAATATCAGTTCCTAGCTGACCTGGTATTGTAATCTCTGCTAAAACAGCTGTGGGCTTACTTTCCGGTTCATGATCCTTTGTAGACTCCAATAATATAACTTCTCCAAGCTCAGCATGAGTTAATGTTTCAGTTAATTTCTGAGCTTTGAATTGTGGTTGGCGCTGTTCAGTTTCTATGTCAATACTTGACTCCATAGCATGAACATCAGTTATTTCTAACTGCAGCTGATTTTCTTCCATAAGTATCCGTCCAGACTTGTGTTCCGGTTGTTGTTGTACTTCTAGTAGTTCCGCGCCCTTAAGCAATTCATGCTGTACTGAGACACCCACTGGTTTTGTCTCAAAAGTTTGAGTAGCTGATCCCGGCTTAATACTATCAGTATCAATATCTGCTGGTGTAAGTTGTGGTTGCACTTCCCATACACTGCTGGCCTTCATTTCAATGGGATTAAAGCTTTCCATAGCGGCTTGCGTAGGCATCAGTTTTTCTGTGAGAAGGTTGCTTTCGTTTTCAATACCGGTTTCTTGTTTAACATCCAATGCCTTCTGTTCAACAAAGTCGAGCTTTGCGTTTAGTGTTTCAGGTACTACAGGCATAAGTATCTGTTCTGAGTCAATAAAAGTTTGTGCGTGAACCTCAGCTACTATTTCGCCATCAGTTATGTTTACCTTTCCTTGAATAAGATCATTTCTTTGAGCATTAAGCAAGTCGAGGGTATCATATACTGTTTCCTGCTTAGCCACGACTGCACCAAAGGCTGTGGTTATTGTTTTCTTCGCCGGCTTAGCGGGCTCTATTGTTGGCTTATCCAGTTCGGAAGTCGTTTCGACATAATGCGTTTCTTGAGTTTCGCCAACTGGGAGAGAACTGGTTTGCCCTAATGTGACACCAATATTGTTGGTCAAATCCTGGGAAACTAAATCACTGGGACTGTCTTCAGTAAAGAAAGTTTCTTGTGTAACTATATGAGATTGAGTTTCCAAGCTTAATCTGGCTTCCTGTGACTCAGCTCTGAACATTGGCAAGCTCTCTTCCTTAGGACTTCGCACATCTGATGTTTCGTTAATTAATCCCTCCGTTAACACCAATTTCGTAAGGGCCTGAACCTCAGTAGCGCGATGTGATAAGGGTTCTTCGCCACTTACAGTTTCCATTTTTTCGATTTCCTCCACTAATAGTGGTGTCATTTCCGACTTGATGGAAACTTCTGCTAATATCTTCGTGGGCTGTTGTTCAGCGCTGATTTCTTTTACACACTCCAAAGCCTCTGATTCACTCGTGCTAAATGTTTTAAATTCTTGTAGTGTAATTGATGAATTTTCAGTGTGCACTGCTGCTTCTGGCTTCAGCTCCATTAGAGTGTCATTTGGTTGGCACTCACTTACGCTAAGACTAACACTTGCCGTCATTTGTGGAGATACTTGCTCGCTAATAGGCTTAACAAGAGGGTCAATCTTGCCGACGGTCTCACATTGTGATGAATCTGTGACAAGCACACTTTCTTGTTCCAGATATTCAGAGTGTGCGGTTTCCGTGCCGAATAGTGGTGATTTAAAGTTGTCAATAGTATCTAAAGTTGATGGCTGTTCTGCGGTGAGCTCATGCGAGAATATGATCTCACCATGTGCTTGTCGAGCGGGAGCTTTTAAAGATTCTAGATCACCTACTGAATCCTCTACGCTTGGCGTTTGTACTAACAATGTATGCGACTCCTTTATCTTGCGTTCAGCTTTCATTAGCTTGGGTATTTTTGATGACTTAAGCTCCTTAGGTGTTTCCTTTGTCTGCGTTTCTGTGATGGAAACAGCATGTCTTTCATGAACTTCAACTTGTGCGCTAAGCTTACTAGTAGCTGGTTCAGACCAATCGAGGCCAGGACTTGCCTCACCGAATGCTAAACACTCCTCATTTATTGCTAAAGGTTTTTGGGGTAAGATTTCGTTTTGTACTTGCGCGGCTATAAGTTTCGGTGTGGAGAGTTCTGTAGTAAGTGAAAGTGGAATTGTCTCATGTGTGCTTTTTGGTAGATTTTGAGTTGAAAGTGTTGTACTCTGTGACAAAAGCTCTTCAATGTGCTCGAGTGTCTCGATTGTTGGAGTTTCAGTGTTTAACTCTTCTGCAAATGTTTCTTTCTGCTCGAAATGGGTAATAGCCTCAACAATTTCTTGTTCTTCTTGCTGTTGATGTTCCTTTTGTATCATTTCTGTATGTTTTTTATGCTTTTTAGTTTTAGTTTTCCTATGGATAGTTTGTTCAGCCTGTATTTGAACTTGTTGTTCTTGTACTTGTACATGTTCTTGTTCTTGTTGTTCTTGTTTCTGTATGAATAGTTTTTCCACTTTAGTGGCTGTGGTTTCTGCGAATGTAATGTAATTAAACAATGACAATGTCGGCTCTTCTTTAAGGTGCTTTTAAAGACAATAAAGAAACAATGTTTGAAATTGCTTTAAGCCAGGCAAATGCAAGTGTTAATTCTTATTTGAGTATCAGGCAGCGGTAAAGCTTAAGATTATAAAAAATATATTGTTTGATCTATTTACAGCTTTTTGGTGACATAAAACAGAAGCTAAACAGACAAACAAAATAAACATATTACAACAGGAAAACTTTGTGAAAACTTACCTCAAGTAAGCTGCGTGCGGTAAAAAAAAAGAATCTTCTTCTACTAAATAGTATAAAGGTAAGGTAGAAGCATTGAAATTTTAAAATATTTCATAAATACTATAAGCTTATATGACAACAGGCTAAAGAAATTCATTGAATTGTAATAATAGTAGTAGGATGTTATTAGAGGTTAATGGGCATTTTGAGTATTCGGCGAGAGGCGTCTTTTTTAGAATATACACATGATTTGTTTTGTTTAACAAAGTTTAATTGTTACATCTGAAAAGTCAATATCTTTTATTGGTTTTGTATTTGTTCTTGTATTTAAATTTAATGTAAAATATATTATGTTGTAACTGTAGTTGAGTAGTAGTTGTTCATTGGGGTACATCAGTACTGGTAGGTATTATTTTGGATTTACAGTTCATCTGTGTTTATTTTCAAACCTTCATCGACAACTATCGTGCGTTCCTCGATAAATGTTTCCTCTACGTTTATGTTAGATTTAGTTTGTTGTTGGGATTGGCACAAAAGCGCAGGTTTTTGTTTTTACAAAGCAGTTTTACATATTGAAAATAAAAAGAAATAAAATAACTTTTCAGTACTCAAAATAAAAAGCATTTGCACAAATTATTTATAAATATATATATACATAAGCACATAAAAATATGAGCCAGATGCACATTACTCACCAATTTTAACATGCGTTATAGCCTCGTGACTTTCAATTATTTGGGATGTCTCTACTATTCTCTAGATTTCAGCGAATCGTATAGAAAAATGTATAAAAAACAAATGTCATTACGCTTATTGGAATGTATCTGCTGACTAGAAAACTATTAAAACTCTCAAAACATTTATCGTGATGCTAGTTGAAATGCTATTATTATATTTTAACCCAATTAAATAATTTATATCTAAAAATTTTGGTTTGCATTTCAACTGCCTACACATCAGTAAATTACAATAAAACGACAACAAAAAACAAAACAGAATTCAAACCTCCTTTCCACATATCTTCCAATCGTGCGAGATGAAATCCTCCCTATGAAACTTTCGTATGACCGTCTCTATTGTTATTTCGTAAGACTGTATCATGCGTATAAAGGCTTTGAAGCCAACTGTCGCTGCCAATATAGTTTCGTCTTCGTTAGAAGATTCACTCAGAATTTGAGTGATCAACTCTTCGTGGCCTTCACGCTCCACAAGCTGAACAAGAGCCGATTGCGATTCAGGTTTTTGTAGTGAAATAAATATATTCTGCTCGTACATGTAAGTGATCTCATAATGAGTGCAGCCATAACGCAACAGCACACTAATAGTGGCCAGATCTCTAAGCGCGGCCTCTCCAATTTTACCAAAGGACTCGGCTTCGACGGATTCGAGCAACCATTGAACCTCTTCATGTTGACTAATTTCATAGATATCTTCAATTTTAATTGATTTCTGAGTGATCTTCAAACGAATGAGCTCAACCGTTTCGGTTAGGTGAATTGTTTTAGTCGATGTGTATATTTTTTCAACGTGAACTTCTTCCTGCTCTTCATCTTCCTCTTCTTCCTCGACAATTTCTTCAATAATGCGGGTGCTGCGCTGTTCGGCATCAGCAATCCTTCGATCCTTTACTTGCATTACTTCGGAAACTTCACTGTGTTCAACCATTATGGGTACAGCCTGCTTCACCTTGATTATATTCATTGTAGTCTCTGTTCTATTTGCTGGAACTATTTTTATTTCTGTCCTATGCATTGTCTGAGATTCAGATGCACCAGTTCTTTTGGCCACCGTCTTTTTAGCCGCTTTCTTCTTAACAGTTGTTGTCTTTGTCTTAATCTGTTCCGTCTCCTCAGAACCTGTTGAAGAGATATCGAATTTGGCACGCGTCATTGCCATGCCAATCTCATTGATTAGCTTGCAAGTGTAGTAACCACAGTCCTCATTTGTTATCTTCAATATCTCTAGCGATGCATCAGATTCGTCCACAACCATGCGATACTTTTCTGATGACCTAAGTTGCACATTGTTGAAATACCACTGTATATCTACAAAATTCAGCAAACCAATCGTCCATCAACCCCTGATCTCTGCAGTGCACTACATATATAATATACAGTACCTGGTGTTGGATTGCCTGCAAATTGTATTTTGAATGCAGCAGTTTCGCCTAAAGATCCACGGCAGTCACGCATTTCATAAAGTAGCGATGGCGAGCATTTAGCAGCTATAAGCATAAAAATTTGCATAGTATAACCCAAGATTAGCATCTACGCTCTAGGCAAATCAAATTATGCGTACAAAGAACACGGGTTAGTATGTATTGCATTGTATTGTACTTACAGTGTTTGATCTGAATGTATTGGGAATCCAGTCTGTATTTGTTTGGAAGTCTATCTATCTAGAGTAATGTGTAAATTGTTTGTCTGTTTTTAAAGGTATTAGTAATGCTTATAAAATAAAAGACAACTTGCAAACAAACATATATTACGTAAAAAGAATCAAGGAATAAATATGGGCATTTTACATAAGTTCTTGAATGTCAAGCAGCGTTCAGGGAATGTCATAGTCTTTCTTTGGTACTGACTTTAATAAATGTTAGTTAAAATTTTGAAAAGGAAAAAAAAAATTTAACACAACCAATTACTTGCAGATGAGGAATTGATACTGTAAGAGAATTTATATATACGGTAACAAGTTTTTATACTAATAGTTCTAAAGGCGGTTTTAAAAAAACAGTTGGGATACGTGGGGTTTGGGGGAACAAGCCTTAGTGCTGTAAGGGCTAAGACAATAACAAAGCCACAATTGTAAGCTTTTATTGGGACGAAATTGACAGGATTACATAGTTTTTGTTTATGTTGTTGCACGAAACATTATACAATACAAGGACAAAGACAGTAGAGACAGACAGTAGAAGTGACAGATTTTGTGAAGTGTTGATTGTAACATAGGACAATTGTACGGAAAACATTTGTGTGTTGAAAACACGAAATTAAAACACATATACACATAACATGGTAGAAGTCAATATATTTCAAATATCATATACATACCTTTGAGAGCGACCTGCATCTCTTCCATATGAGTCACCCATTCCGGTTTGCGGTAATCCTTTGATCCAACGATGCCTAATAGTGACGCGATATAATAAAAAGTGGTAATAGTGATAAATGTTATTAGATTTCCACAGTCAGATAAAAGCGAAGACCTAATTCAGATTTAATTTGTTTTTGCATTATAAAATTATATACCCTTTAGTGTTTTGAAGTGTATAATAAATGTTGTGAGTGTGGGGAAAACGAGTTGGAAATGTTATCAAGGTGGATTGTATATATATATATATATTAGAAAGGAAATTTGGGTAAAAGGGATTTCGAAAAGGCTGCTGCAGATCTGAAAGAAAATTTTACTGACAATTCCAAGACATTTCCATAAGATTAAAAAACAGTTTTTAGATACATCATAAGCCAAAACAGTACCTTCGACTGCAAATAGTGCTGTTGTTACTGCCACTCCCAACGGATTGTGAGCCTCAAAACTAATTGTGCCCAAATCATCGGGATAGACATGATTGATGACCAAAACTGAAGTTCCATCTTCGAAATTTTCGATTTGATATTCCTCGGAAGCGAATATCTGTTCGTCGTCACGTAGCCATTTGACTTTTGGTTTTGGTTTACCAATAACCTTAACTTCCAATTTCGCTTGTTCACCCTCTTTGGGTTCGATTTTAACAGGTAGTTTTTTAATTATTTTCGGTGCTTGTTCGTCGATTGAGAGGGTCTAAAACGGTGTCATTATATACGAAAAGTTAGCTTCAAAAACCTATGCAACTCTACAAACACGCTTACTCTATCAAGTAGATCCTCTTCAGATCCGGTGAGTCCAGTGATTTCAGAATCGGGGATATATTCAAATGCTAAAAAAATATTTGAAAGTATATCAATATTGGCGGCCCCAAACACAAGTTTTTTAATATTTTGAAACAAACGCAAAACGGGGAAATTATTTACAAAAGGATTTTGGGAGAACAAAAGTATTTTTATATACAATAGACTTGCAATTAAAACTTGATAGGCTCAACTCATGTAAAAAGGGTTACATGCAATTTCTTCAAAATGTTAGTTAGTAGAATTTATATGTTTAAAGAAACAATTTTCAAGGAAATAGAAAGAATAGTATCAGAAGTGTCATTAATGGAAATCCTAATTAGAATGTAATGTTTACTACGCTTCCAAATATTCTATTGTTAGCTATCAACTGTCAATTGTATCCATCCAAAAGTACCTTGAACATTAACTGTTGTCTTGGTGACGCTCTTTCCAATCTTATTTTTCGCAACGCACTTGTATTGTCCCTGATTTTCAGGGAAAACTTCCGTTATTTGCAGCTGGCAATTTCCTTGCATATCCTGCAATATGCTTGTATCTTTTGTCTCGGTTATCTTTTCCTTATTGTGATACCATTCCACTTTGGGCGTGGGCTTGCCTGTCACTTGACAGGTCAAAAGCAACCTCTCACCATCCATTAACTCCACGGCCTCAATCAGCTTCTCAATAAACCGTGGCGATTCGAATTCCACAGCCTCTTCCTGTGGCAGCGCCTCCAGGACATTAACAGTTGCTGTCGATGTAACAGAGCCGCCAACGTTTTCGGCACGACAAGTGAATGGACCAGAGAACTTCTTTTGGAAGTCCTCAATCAAGAGCGTTGACTTGTTGGCCTGACTAACAATGCGGCATTCATTGGAGCTCTTAATGGGCTCATTATGCACAAACCATTGGAACGATGAAAGCGGCTCTGAATCAACAACAGCCTCAAGTATTACAACTTCATGCTCTCCAAAGAATTTCGGTTCAAGTGGTTGAATAAATCTGGGTGGTTTGATCTGCTGGTCAGGCGCTGAGTCTGATACGACCACTGAACCCGACGATTTGGCCTCACCCACCTTATTCTTGGCGCAAACTTCATATTTTCCAGTACGCTTACGGTTCATATTAATGACTGTTATTTTGGTTGTTGTTTCGGTGGTCTCAATTATCGTTTCCTCGTTTTCAACTACCTCACGACCGTTACGCATCCATTTGATTTCTGGTCTTGGAATTCCATCATATTTAGCCTCAAATAACAAAGTACCTCCAGTTGGCACTACTTCGGCTCTCAATGGTGTAACTGTGGGTGCCTTTAGGATTTCTTTAGGTACTTCATCAAGACGACTTAAGATATTTGCATTGCCAATGGCGCGTCCAAATTGATTTTGTGCTTGTACCGAATAAGTTATAGCTTCATTGGCAGGTGGATTCATCACTTCCAGTACTACATCGCCAGTTTCCTGATTGTAGAACATCTGCAGAGCTTCGTTGGGTATAACCTCCTCAATTCCCCGATACCATTTAACTTGGGGATTGGGTGAGCCAGTAACCTGGCACGTAACTGTAACCTTGAGCCGTTCTGGCTCTTTCTCTTCTGAAAACACGATCTTCAGTGGTTTCGTAAATTGCGGTGCAACTCCTTGTTCTTTTTCTATATACGTTATAGGTAAAAATTATTTTGTAGTATTGTTGTATTTTTATGTTTTGGGCACAGAAATAAAGTAATGGAATGTTTTTGTTTATTGGGAATATAAAATAATAAGAGAGGATAACAAGATAAGCTTTCTTGGAAGCTTCCAAGTGAAGTTCACAGAGTGGAAAATCGTTTCATAGCATAAGATATGACACAAATAGTTGAATTTGAACTTACCTAATAAAATGTTAGTTCGACTAGTCGCCACTCCAGCTTCGTTCTTAGCCTCACAGGTATAAACACCCACATCACTAGGTGTGACCTTTGCAATTTTTAGCTGTGCCACCTGCTCCACGACGGTAATTTCATATTTTTCCGAGGCAAACAGCAGCATGTCATTGAAGTACCAATTGATTTCTGGGAATGGAACACCTTCAACCTTGCACTCGAGAACGGTAGGCTCTTCAGGAACGCATTGACGTGGTCGTAGCTTCTCCGTAATGCGTGGTGGTTTAATTTCCTTCTTCTTCTTCTTGACAAGCTTACGCTCCTGTCCGATTACCTCTGAGGTAGTCGGTTCCTCCAAATTTTGCATTAATTGTTGATCCTCGATGAGTTCCTCATCAGCCACTTTGTCAATACCTTCCTGGATGCGTTTCTGCGTTATAAGCTCCAACTCGGGAAGTGGTTGGCTGTCATCAAGAATCACACGACGCTTCTCCTTTTTAATAATATTCGAAGTGAGTTTCATTTCAAGGTCGCGTCTCACGTCTTCAACATCAAGCTCAATGAGCTGTTCTGTTGTAATGAATTGAGGTCTTGTATCTTCAGTCTTCTTCAGTAGAGTAATAGTCTTTTGTGAGATCTCTTGGGAAATTTCATCAGCCTTTTCGATTTCAGCAATAGCTGCTTCCAGCAACTGTGGTTGTCCTTCAACTGATGCTTCTTTCAACGGTTTCGTACGCTTTTTATGTGCCTTTTGCTTTGTATCAGGTGTTTTCTCAGTCATCACAACTTCTTCCTCGGGCCGCACATCTTCAGATACCGCAACCACCATCTCATCATCAACAGGCAGCTCTTCGACTTGATCCTCTTCTGCAATTGGCTCTGCGAATGGTTCAGCCACTTCTTCTGATACTTCATCCACCGATGGGGTAGCCTTTTTCACCTTCTGTTTCTTTTTCTTCTCCTTTTTCACCTTTTCTTTGGGTTGCTTATCATCCGGAATCGTAAAAGGTTCCAAGTCAGATATCTCTCCTTCACTTTCTACCTTCTCTTCCTTCTCTAGCTGGGGTCCAGGAATTGCCTTATCTGGCTGCGTCGGCACTTCCACAGCCTTAGCCGGAATCGGCTTCAATATTACCTCTTCAGGCTGTTCTTGAGGCAGCGGTCTACGCTTTCCAGTGGGCCATTGCTTCTCCTCTAAAGGCTCTGCAACAGGCTTCTTCTTTTCCCCACGCTTCCAAGGAACTTGAGGTGTTTCTTCTTCAGGCTTTGGCTCTTTCTCGATATTAATGTGTTCTGCCTCCTCCAATTTAGTTTGCTCAGCATCTGGTATTTCGGGTAAGTCTTCATGCTTTGGCTTCTTTACCTTTTTGACTTTACGAGTCTCTTCCTGCACTACTTCTTCCTCTGGTTTTTCAACATGTTGCAAGTCAACTTCTTCGAGCTTTACTTCCTCAGGCTTGGCGGTATTGCGTTTTGTTGGTTTCAAATGTACCTCCTCAATTGTAGCTTCCTGGGGTAATTGTTTCTTAGGCCTTGTCACTTTTTTAAGGGATACTTCTTCAACCATTTCAACAGCTTCTTCCATTTTAGGCTTTATTTTGGTTACCTTCTCTTTAGGAACAACTTCGTCAATAACTTCTTCCTCGGCAATGCTTTCAACTACGGGTTCAATGGCTTCAGGCAGTGACTCTTCCTCAGGCTCTTCCGTACCTTCAATTGACTCCTCAAATGATTCTTGAGTTTCAGGTGAAGTTTTAGGCTTCTTCTTCTTAACACGTTTCTTCGTCACGTCCACCACTTGATCTTCAAATGTAACAACCTTTTCTGTCTTTACAAATTCAGTTTCAGTTGTTTCAGGTTGCTGGGCTTCTGAGATAATCGATGTTCTTGGACGTGGCTTGAGTGTAACCTCTTCAACTTGTTCCTTTTCAGGAAGTTTGTGTTGTTTTCTTGGTGCTGGCTTCAGCGTTACTTTTTCAACTTGTTCCACTTCTTGTGGCTGAACTAAAGGTTTTCTCTTTTTAGGTTCTTCAACAGTTGGTTCGTCGATTTCTGCCACCTCTTCTGGTTGAGCGATTGAAGCCACTTCATCTTCCTGCTCTGCTTCCGGCTCAATTGATTTTGGTTTCTTTGTCTTTTTAACTTTGCGCTTTTCTTCACTAATTTGCTCCTGCTCTATAAAGATTTCATCTTCTTGTGGAATGTCTTCCGTAGGCTGTTCCACCTCTTCAGCCACTTCTACGGTTTTCTTGGGTTTCTTTACTTTCTTAACCTTACGCTTTTCCTCAATAATATCTTCCTGCTCTTCAATAATTTCTTCTTGCTCTTCAACAATCTCATCGGGAGTATCTTCCTGTGGAGCCTCCTCTTCGTACTGTTCAACTTGCTCCGGAGCAGCAACTGGAAGCTTTGGTTTCTTTGTTTTCTTAACCTTACGCTTTTCTTCAACAATTTCTGTTTGTTCTTCAACAATTTCTTCCTGCTCCTCAGGGATTTCTTCGTGTGAAGTCTCCTCTTCAGGCTGTTCAACATGTTCCTGAGTAGCTAAGGGAACCTTTGGCTTTTTAACCTTCTTAACTTTGCGCTTCTCCTCAACAATTTCTTCCTGTTCTTCAGCAATCTCTTCCTGCTCTTCTGGGATCTCTTCTTGCGGAGCCTCTTCCTCAAGCTGTTCAACTTGCTCCGGAGCATCAACTGGAAGCTTTGGTTTCTTTGTTTTCTTAATCTTACGCTTTTCTTCAACAATTTCGGTTTGTTCTTCAACAATTTCTTCCTGCTCTTCAGGGATTTCTTCGTGTGGAGTATCCTCTCCAGGCTGTTCAACTTGCTCCTGAGTAGCTAAGGGAACCTTTGGCTTCTTAATCTTCTTAATTTTGCGCTTCTCCTCAACAATTTCTTCCTGTTCTTCAACAATCTCTTCCTGCTCTTCTAGGACCTCTTCCTGTGGAGCCTCGTCCTTAGGCTGAACTAATTGTTCAGGAGATGCTTCTGGAATCTTTGGCTTCTTAGTCTTTTTTACTTTGCGCCTTTCGTCAACAGCTTCCTCCTCCTCAACGTCGACAATTTGCTGAACTTGAGCGTCTACTTCATCTGGATGCAATTCCTCTGATGGCTTTGGCTGCAAAGGCTTTTTCTTACCACGTTGCCACAAAACAGGCTCAGGTTTTTCCTCTACCTTAACTTCATCGGGCAGAACATCGATAGCCTCTTCGAAAGTTTTGGTTGGCTGTTCCACAATCTTTTCTTCAACCAATTCTTGTTTTTGTGGCTTTTTCTTCTTGCCACGCTCCCACAACACAGGCTGTTGTTCAGGCTCAGAAGTTGGAACTATTTCCTCCTCCAGTGTATCAACTGCGACTTCATGAGACTTAGGAATCTCTTGAGTTGTGGGCTGTTGTGGTTTTTTCTTTCCACGTTCCCACAAAACAGGTTGTGGTTCAGGTTCAGAAGTTGGAACTGTTTTCTCCTCCAGAGTATCAACTGCGACTTCATGTGACTTAGGAATATCTTGAGTTATGGGCTGTTGTTGCTTTTTCTTGCCACGCTCCCACATCACAGGTTGTGGTTCAGGTTCCGAAGTTTGAACTGTTTCCTCCACCAGTGTATCAACTGCGACTTCATGTGATTTGGAAATCTCTTCAGTTGTGGACTGTTGTGGCTTTTTCTTTCCACGCTCCCACATTACTGGTTCTGGTTGCGGCTCTTCAGCTTTAACGGTCTCTTCTTCTAATGTGTCAAATGCAACTTCAAGTGTTTTATGTACCTGTTCCTCAGTTATTACAGATTTTTCTTCAGTTGCCTTCAGCATACTTTCTTCAACTGTCTGTTGAACTGTTCTCGTGGTCTTTAAGGGCTTTAATTGGAACTCTTCGGCCTTTAGGGCTTCTTTTGGACGTTGCCGCGGCGTTGGCTTGAGTGTAACCTGTTCCACTTTTTGTTCAGGTTCACGTGGTGGAATCACACGGCGCACTGCAGTTCTCTTTGTTTCCTCTACAACTTGGTGCTCCATCACTTGCGACGTCTGCACAATTTGCTGAGTATCTGTGACTTCCTGAGAAATGGGCTTCTTCTTGCCACGCTCCCACAAGACTGGAACCTGATCTGGCTGTTGAGTTGGCACAGGTTCGTCCAACACGTCATGTAGCTCCTCATATGTCTTTTGTTGGGGTTGCATTGTCTTTTTCTTGCCACGCTCCCACATTACAGGTACTGTCTCCGGCTGTTGGCCTGGCATTTTTTCAACTAGTTCATCATGCATTTCCTCATATGTCTTTGGCTTCTCAATGAATTGCTCCTGAATAGGAGCTTGAGGTTGCAATTGCTGTGGCTGCACTTGCTCGGGCTTCTTCTTACCGCGATCCCACATTACAGGCTCCGGCTGAATAAGCTGCTGTTTCTGTGTATCGTATCGTTCCTGTAGGTGTAAAAGAGATGAATCCTCAACCTGAACGAACTTTTGAGGCTCGCGTGGCTGACGCCAGTTGAATGCTTCATGTTGAGTGCGCTGGTTAATCATTTTTTGGTGTTCGTATTGCTCAAGGCTCATCATCTGAGAGTCCTCGATTTGGGAGAACTGCTGTCGTTGGGCTTCCTCAATTAGACTCTGTTGTTGCACGAGAGTATGACGTTCGCTGGTCTGAGAAATAGTATCCTCCACAGAGGTAAGAGGCTGCAGTTGAGGACGCTGCTGCTGCTGTCTCCAGTTGACAGCTTGCTGCTCTTTGATCAGTCTCTGGGCTTCAAGCCTTTCACGCTCTGAGACGTGCATGATATTCACATCTTCGGTTGTTGTGAACTGTTGTTTATAGATATTAGATTGATCCTCATACTGCAAAAGCTCATCTCGAGTCATAACCTTCGATATTGAACTCTTTGAGCTATCGTCAATTTGCATTACAACAGTATCATGCGTTGCGGTCTGGAACTCTTCAGTGATGGACTGTTGTGCCTGCAGATGACGTAGCTCAACCTCCTCAAGCTTAAACTTTTCCATTTGCTTCGTTACCCGCTGTACACTCTTTAACTGTTGTCTCATTTCCTTCCATGGAATAAGATCCTTGTTATTTTGCTGCTGAGTAATGAGTTTGTCAATTTGATCAGTCATCTCCATGATTTCAACGCTTTCCATGCTCTTCAGGCGTTGAATCTCTTTGGTTCGCTGAACTTGTTCAACCTGCGCCTGCTGTGGCAGTTGCTCATCCGTCTCAATTTGACCCTCGAGTGGACGTAAGTAGACCTCATCAAGATCGAACTTGCTTAACTCCTTCTGAACACTCTCCACCGACTTCAACTTCTCACGCATTGTTATCCAAGGCACAGCTTCCTTTTCAGTTTTGCCTGCAATAATTTGCTCTAAAGTAGCTCCCAGGCTCATGATACCCTGATCCCTTTCCGTCTTAATGGATTTGAGGACAACCTGCGCGGCTTCCAGTTTAGGAGTGGGTTTCTTTTTCTCAATAGGCGTAGCTTTCAAACTTATTGTCTCTTCGGTCCAGGACTTTACAGGCTCTGGCTTAAAACCGGGCAAGAATGGTTGCTTATCAAGAGAACGTCCACGGGCCGGTCGCGATGACTTACGCCAAGGCACAACAGTAGACGGTGGCTGCAAGGACTTGCTGCGCACCTTGGTCTTCTTAGTGCGCGAACGACCTTGGTGCTGTACCTGCCCATTAACGCCAAGAAATTGGCCAAATTCACCAGGCTGCTGTGGTTGCTGCTGTTGGAAATATTGGGGCGATTCAGGAGAGCTATCTTCCCTGCCAGATGATGAGGACTCATCTTCGACGGAATCAATCGTACGTAATTGATAAGCCGAGATACGTCGTTCTAGAAGTTCGAGGGGAAGTTTTAGTGTTAGTAGAGAAATGCGTTGGGGATTTTAACGAGCATTTTCCAGAGTTCGAAACAATATGGGGGTGAAGTCCTTTAAATAGCATTTACATACACTTTGGCAACTTGATACCTACCTCTAATCCATTAGCATATAGCTGCAAATAATTTTAAATACATATGTATGTGTAAACAATGAACTTGAAAATCTTAATGAAGTGTTCAACAATATTTAAATATAATTGCAGAACGAATGTAAGAAATAATTTTCTTAAGTTCACCCTCAACAAGAAGGGCAACACACCCATAAATTATCTTTGGGCTACCTGCTCCCGCATATGACAGCTAATTTACATTTGATATGTATAAATAATTGGGTACAACTCAGTGTTTGACATTGATAAAAAAAGGCTATTAAAAAAAACGACAAAAATATGTCTCGTGATTCATATGCATTAATCATGTGTGACGAATCTCACCTGTGTTTCTTGCTTGAACCTTCGACTACATTTTGGCACATTATCAATGCGAAAACAATTCGTATTCATCATGAGACTAAGTACAGCAGCTTCATCATCTTGATGCAATATCAACCCAAATAATAGTCGAGCTATGAGAATACAATTGAGAGTCGAAAACACAATTCAAGTGCTTGTTTACACTACACACACGCCCCGAAAATAGATTTATGATTAGTGGCGGCTACGTCACCAGGTGGGGTAAACAGCACGTATGAGTTTCTTGGGCGTTCGTGTGTCTGTGCTGATGATATTGGGTATTTTTGGGATCGCAGCGCAGCGCAGCAGCGCATTCGAACGATCTCATTCGGATGTAGACAACAATCGAGCACAGAAGGTATTTGCTATACGGGGCAATTATGTGGATCGTTTAAAAAGTGCAGTTCTCAAGTGTTGTAAAACATAAACATATAAATACAAGTAGAGACTTAAACTATTTACATATATAATATTACCTGTGATCGGTGAGAGCAAGCAGCGGCAAGGATGCGAAAGCATGGAGCATTTTTGGAGTTATAAAAAACGAATATCAATTGATGATGCATTTGCTGTTTTGTTTTATTTAATATCGCGATATTGGTTTTAAGTATTAAATACATGAGATATACAATTAAACAACAAAAGTGGTATGAAAGAACAAATAATAATAAATCATTTAATTGAACAATCGAATAGGATCTTGATAACCGTATCGATCGAACACACACTTAAAACATGAAACGTAAACGTAAACATAAACATAAATTATAAAACTGACAGAGGAATACGAGTATCTCAATGTATTGTAGATCAAACTTAAAACAAAAGTCGCATGAGTTTTTATGATTAATTTTTTAGTAAAGCGTTTTTACCACAAGATATACAAAAAGGAGATATATTGGCAGCTTAAGCGGCAAATACTTTCTTTACGTTTTTGATTCGTTTTGTGTGTTTGAAAAACTTTCGAGAGTGTGGTAAGAAAAAGTGGAAGAAATGAGAACGAAACAAATTAGTAGTAAAAAGCGGCATTAAAAAATGAATAATAAAATCTCATGCAACATCACTACAAAATAAATAAATGTAAATTAAATGAACAATACAAATTGATTAAAATCAAATGTAAAATAATAATAATACGTTTCGAGGCTTGTCTGAACAATCATATGTCTGTACGAGTTCGGAGTACGAGTCCATGGGTAAAAGTTTGATCATACTTTAAAGTATCGTTCCAATATTAAATCCTATCGATCTATACTAACATTCATTTCATTTGTTTCAGAGGGACTGCAGCTTAATAGTCGGTTGGATACAAAATCAAGGCTGATTTCTAAATATAAAGTCAAATAGATGAATCAGAGCCCGAGGCTAATGCAGAGGATTATTTGACGGGTGAACTACCGAAACTGATTAATTTCATTAAAACCATTTCTGCACCATAAACAGGCTCATTTATTCATGTTCTCGTCTAATGGCTAACAAACATACATACACACATCCCCATCTGTGTACATATATGTCTGAATGTATGTGTGTTTGTGTGTCCTCTCGGGCAAATCGGCTACTCATATCTGAGTCTACACAAAAAACAAACAACTTGTAGGTAATTAATTATTTTATTTTTGCCTGAACTAAATGTCAGTTTATTTTCATCAGCGCACGTACATTGAAAGCCCATTTTATTTTATTTATTTTTTTTATTTTTTTCTAACTTTTAAATGAAAGAAAATTGAAATAAATTTCATGATTTACTTGAAAAATACATAAAATGCTTTTCATTGTAGCCACAAGCGTAATATCCAGACTTTTCTATAGTCTAAAAATATCAAATGGATTGTGGATTTTGTTGTTTGTTGTTGTTTTTTTTAGCTAATCTATTGGAAATTAGTGTTCAAAGACAACAGTTTCCAAAAAATAAATTGAAAATAGAATAGACAGCTACACATATAGTATACTTATACTATACAGATAATCTTAGCTGGCAGCTGAAATTCAATGTCTACAATGCCTTCAATATTTTTTCTTTTTTTCTCATTATCGTATTCCCCCCATTGGGTTGTGCTAGTTTTGCGCACGTTCATTTCTAGATATTCATATAAGTATTTGGTAGCTATTGGATGGATATACAAGAGCAGCGCTACAAGGAGCTTGTTGTGTGAGCTAGATGTGTCATCCACAATATTTTATGCTAATATTCAAATGAAAAATAAATGTTTCACGCTTGAGCGGAGGCGGGCCAAATGTGCGTTTTGCACACGGCCCACAAACTTTTCCAACACATGTTTCTATATACTTAAACTTTTAGCTGCCTATATATATTTATTCATATATAATATGTGTTAAGATGTTTCTTATGTACATATGGACGTAGGCTAGATACAGAAGAAATCAACATATTTATAGGGTGTCTGTGCTGTGTATACATATATTATAAGTAAGTATCTATGTGTGTAGGTATTTCGACCAAAATTTAAAATACATAAGCTGCCTTATTTATAAATCTCACTCGAAGGGGCAAGTGTTGAGCGTTTTTCTTTTTCCTACACCATTCTAATTTTCACTCAAATTTAAAGAATTTCGAATTTTCATATACAACCGACAAGCAGTTCCCTCTTGATTGGCTCTGACAGAAAGAAAATGTTCTATAAATATTTAGATTGCAAAATTATTGTAATATTTTTTTTTTATTAAGTGCTTTTTTTATAGGTTTTCAATAAAATTGATTTTTTTGTAGTTTTTTGTTACCTTTTTCGTGTTAAACATCTTTCGCTTTGCTTTGGTTCACATTTTAAAAATTTGTTAGTAATTAAAAGAACTTGTTCGTTTCTTTAACTGAAATTATATTCTAATAGAAGTTAACTGAAACTGCCGAAACGTTTGTTTTAAAATATTCTTCGCTCAAACTTTTTGGACTAGTTAGTTAGTTGGGCTGAAACGTCGTCAGTATAAGGATCCGTTATGGTATAAAAATATATATAAATATTTTTTTGTTTTTTTTTTTTTTTTTCGGTTTTTGGTCGTTGTGTTTTTGAGCATTCTTTGGAGTTTTCGAACACTGTTCGCTTACGTTTGCTTTCTTGTTGTTTACGAACTCTGGTTTTGGTTTTGCTTAGTTTTTAGTTTAATCCTTACTTTTAACAGTCAGTTTGGCTGATGACTCGACCTGTCCCGTTGACGAAGTCACACGTACTGTAAATATGCCCGAATCCTCTTCATAGGTTGTGCCAATCAATAGCACGGCACTGTTGCCATCGAATATCATCTGAAATGATATTGAAATTCGGTTAGCATTACGAGATTGAAATATCCTTTCATCAATAATTTGTATAAATATTGATTCCTCGACATACCTGAAAATCGGGTGTTTCCGGTATAAGCTGACCCTCGCGGAACCATTGCACACTGGTGGCCTTCACCTTTCCCGTAACCGTGGTCTTAAACTGAGCGGGCATGCCCTCGGCGACAGAGACGTCCTTAAGAGCCGTAATGGTTGGTGGGGCATCCAGATTCTCAATAGGACGCACCTTTAGCTGAGCACTAGTCTGAATGCTGCCCAACTTGTTTTCCGCCACACACTTGTAAGTGCCCTCATCCTCAGGGAAAGCCTCCGAGATGATGAGCTGATAGTATTCACCTTGGCGCGTCATTTGGAAGTAACGCGATGGTTTCACAAAGTTCTCTCCGCGCATCCAACGAGCTGTTGGAGTGGGCTTGCCATCCACACGGCAGCGGAAGATGACTTTGCTGCCCTCCTCGACAGAGTGGCTCTTCAGCTGCTCGACAATATGCGGGGCTTTCTCGCTGCCCGGTGTAGTTGGCTTTTCTGGCTTGCTGGGTGATTGGACAATACAATCGCCATCGCAACGTGCCTCGCCAGCAGCATTGACAGCCACGCACTCATAGCGGCCAGAGTCCTCGGCAAAGGGTTCGATGATCAGCAAGGTGTGAACACTGTCCTCCTCCAACATTTTGAACTTAATGCTGGGCTGTACCTTCTGACCGTTCTTTAGCCAGTACACATCCATGGGACGAGTGCCGGTGACCTTTGCATCGAAGCGTGCCAGCTGGCCAGTGGCCACAGTGGTGCTCTGAATAGTAGTCACAAAGCTTGGAGGCTGAATGCCACCCTTGCCAGCGCGTCTACGTTCCTCAACCACCAAATTGGCGCTGCACTTGGCAGTACCGCCACGATTCTCAGCCACACACGAAAAGACAGCCGAGTCCTCAATAAAGACCTGGCGTATAATCAATATAGATTTGCCGCTGAAGGTGTGGATCTGCAGATCGGGAGAGTTCTGAATGGGGAAGCTCTCGCGATACCATTTAACCTGAGGCATTGGTTCACCCTCAAACTCCACTTCGAATTTGGCTTGCTCGTTCTCAAAGACGCGGCAGGGCTGAATCTTCTTGGTAAAGACGGGTGCCTTGGCGGGCTTTACGGGCCCCTTGACAACGCGCTCTTGAATGGTACCCTTGTGTTCTACTTCGGTGGTCTCCGTAGCTGTGATCTTGCGAGTAATTTCTAAATCACCTTGGATCTCCTTCTGAACTTGCTGCTGCTTGTTCATATGCACTTCACGACCATGTACAGAGGACTCAGATGGTTGAGCTGTGCCCTTTGGTAGTGCCGGCTTGATCTGGGCGGTGCTCGTTTGCTCCTGACTGTGGAGATTTGAGATCGATTTAGTTAGCTTACGACTAATTAAAAGATTTTATAAGGACTTACAGATTCTCCTCGTAGGATTGAGCCATGCCCTTTGCAGCTGAGCTGCTGACAACCTTCTCGCCGGGTATAGCATACTGATGCGTATCACTGCGCATGTGGGTCTCCTTCAGAAGCTGCTCGGTTTCGAGGCTTTGCAGCTTGTTGTAGTACTCCTCACTCTTCTTGGCCTTCACGTTCTGTTGCCAGTCGGGGGTGTCCGGCTTGTATTGCTTGGGCTTCAAGTGCTCAACGCCCTTAAGAGTATGTGCACTCTGCTCAGATAAGTATTGCTTACGCTCATCGAATGCCTTCTCCAACTCGTTGTCCTGACGCTCCTTCTGGTAACCAGCTAGTTCATAATCATACCACGCTACATATTCGGAAACAAATTGACATGGTTATTCATTATCTCGTAATCACAGTAAAAGTACTTCTGGGTACATACAAAAATGAACTGTAAGCATGCATTAAAGTTCATACAGCTGGTTAGCTAAAACTGCATTCCTAAAGCTTAATTATTGGTGAATTAATTAAAATAAGTTGATCGAAAATATGATACATGTATAGTAAATTATAGGATGACATTTACAGAGGTTTACTAGCTCCTTTGGGATTTTCATTTGATTTCAATGAGAACAGAGAACAGTGAGTTGAATGATCAGCCACAGTTTAGAATATAGACAGGTATTTTAAACACGCACACACTAAAAACTTGCACACAACCATACTACCCATGGTCCAGCGATACTTAGTGATGGAGTCCATTTGGGCGAAGATTCCGCTGGGTTGCTCCGTTGAAGCAGCTTAGTTGAAAAGACAACACGAGGCTTTTGTGGGAATATTAAGAAGGGAAGCGTGTTTCTCGTACGGGATTGGGTGTTTTGTACTTGGAAATTTGAGGATTTAATTGTCTTGGCCTGTTTTCATATATTATTCTGTTTGTGACATGTGAGTTGAAACGCAATAACTTCGGGTGCTAGTCTACTTCAATCTGTATACTATATATGTGTTTTATGTATATTTACAATGCAGTCTTTATGTGATTTTCTGTGATTGTGGTATTTAGTTAAACCAGCTAAAAAACTACTGCATTAAATTTGTGTTATAATCTAATAGCTGTTAATTTATATATCTGCTGCTATTAATTGTCATGTGTGCATGAATCAAGTGTTGAAGTGTGTGACTTACGGCGTGGTGAGTTCTTGAGCACATGGCGATGATCATCAGAGCGTGCGACAACTTTCAGTTCGGTCGAAGCAATCGATTCGCCCACAGAGTTGCGCGCTATAACCTCCACCTTGCCGGTATCATATTGACGAGTCTTGGGTACATCAAGATGGAACATGCCATCGTTGGTCAGCTTATAACGCGAGCCCTGTGTTTGTAGAAGCTTTTAGTAAATGTGCTTTTCACGCAAGTAAAAAAAACCTACATGCACAACAGTGTGTCCATTGATAAGCCACATGACACGAGGACGTGGATGTCCAGTAACACGCACACAGAATCTGGCAGGATCGCCCTCCTCGACAGTCTGTGGTTCCAGTTTGCTAACGAACACTGGCTTCGTTCTGGGCTTGGCATCGGGATCAGCTTCCTCTGGCACACTGGAATAAATAATATTTAAAATGGGTTTTTGTTATAACCAATATTAAAAGAATACTTACACTTGCCAGGAGGCCTCCATTTCACGAATGCGATCAATGCTCTGCATATGTGCAGGCAATTGGGAGTCGTATACAATGCCCGGCTTACCAGATACTTTGATGATAGCACGGGTTTCGTCCATTCCATACAAGTTGGTGGCACGGCAAACGTATTCACCGCTATCCTCAGGATACACCCAACCAAAGTTCATGGCCACATAGCCAAAATCGTAAATTGGCAAGAAACGATTCTCTGCAGATATAAAAAGATTTTGTAAGTTAAAACAAAGTCAAATAGATATATAATTGAAACCTACTAAAGAGCAATGGTTTGCCATTGAAGAACCATTCGACCTTCATGTTAGGATCACCCACAGGCGCCAACTGGCACTCGAATTTGGTTTTTGCCATCTCCGTAAGCGTAAGCTGCTCCTTGATTTGTGTAACAAAACGGGGCGGCTGTTTGCGATCTGGATCGAAAAGATCGTCTTCGGTAAGATGTACCTCTGAAGTGTACTTCTTGATTGTTGCCTCCATTTGAGTTAGAGCATCTGAGCGCTTCATGCCGCGAGGCACTTGATTTTGCAGTAAGATAGTTGGCAATTCTTAAAGAGAAGACAATTAGTTAGGATTAAAATGCTACGACTGATATATGAGATGACTTACTCTTGCAGGACACGGTGGCCTTAGTGCGATCCTCGCCATGGTTGTTAACGGCACGGCAGGTATATTCGCCAGAGTCATCACTGTAAACATACAGAATATCCAGCGAGACAAAGCCCATGTCAAAGACGTTCCTATAGCGATGACCCAAGGGTAAAGGTTTGCCATTGCGATACCATTCAACACGCAGACTGGGATCCGTCTTAGGCTCTACTTGGCACTCAAACCTTACGGCTTCCGATTCTTCGGCTACGACTGATGTAATCTGAGTAGTGAACTTCGGTGGTCCAAATGTTTCTTCGACAACCTTGGGTGCCTCAGGGATACGTCCGCGTTCTAATTCCTTTAGCTTCTCAGCGGTCATACCCTCTGGCAACTGCGATTCGTAGACAATGTTGTGCTTGCCCTTACAAGTCACCTTTGCGGTTGTGGTGGCAGTGCCCCACTTGTTAGTGGCACGGCATGTGTACTCGCCAGAATCACGAGCATAAATGTAGTCCACATCCAAGGCAATAAAACCAAAGTCGTTAAGTTGATGAACTCTAGAGCCGGTAGCCATGACGCGTCCATTGAAGAACCATTCAATACGCATCGTTGGATCTCCAACAGGTTCGACACGGCAGTCAAAGTGAATGGGACCGCTCTCAGGCACATCAAGGTTATCCTTGATATCTTCAATGATTCGGGGTGGATTGGGTTGCTCCTCATCAATGACAATTTCCTCGCGCTTGTGCATACTCTCCTCCAGCTTCTGCAAGCTTTCAGTGCCCGTGCGGAAGTTAGACGGCAATTGTGGTTCCATCACAATACCCTGGCGACCCTTAACCTGCAGCTTGCAGGAAACCGTTGCCTCACCGTGTTTGTTGGTAGCCTTGCACGTATACAGTCCCGTATCGCGCTGATAGCAGCCAGCAATCTCCAGAATAACAAAACCAAAATCATTGATAGTCTTGATACGAGAGCCGGACCATAAGGCCTTGCCATTGTGGAACCAGTCCACACGCATGGACGGGTCGTTGATGGGCTGCAGACGGCACTCGAAGTGGGCCAGCGAGTTCTCTGAGATGACCATGTCGAATGGTGTCGTCACAAACTCTGGTGGCTTGCCAGTATCGTCCTCAGGCACAAACTCTGTGCTGCGAGAGCCCAGACCCTCCAGTTCGGCGATGCGATCAATGGTACCCTCCATACCCTTGGGAAGTTGTGATTCCATAATGATGCTGCGCTTGCCCTGAATCTTCATTGTGGCAGAGGTCACAGCCTCACCATACTCATTAATCGCTCGGCACGAATATTCACCAGAATCCTCAGGATACACTGGGGAAATCTCCAATATAACGAAACCGAAATCACAGAAAGTACGGAAGCGTGAGCCGGCCTTTAATGGACGTCCATTCCAATACCACTCGATCTTTAGCTTGGGATCATCAGCAGGCGTAATGCGTGCCTCATAATGAGCATTCTCACCCTCACGCAGATTCTCAATGTTCTCCAGTGGAACGGTAAACACGGGTGCCTTGCCTTTGGTCTCTTCGGTGGTTTCATCGCGTGTGCGCACCATGCTGTACTCCAGATTGGCAATTTTCTCCAAACCGCCTTCCATACCGCGCGGCAGCTGCGAGTCTAGAATAAGACTGGCCTTGGATGCACATTTCAGTGTAGCCTTAGTGACATCCTCGCCATATTTGTTATAGGCACGGCACTCGTAGACGCCCGAGTTCTCCTCGTAACAGTACAGAATATCCAGGATAACAATGCCAAAGTCGTGGAAAGTGCGGAAACGATGACCATGTGGCAATTTCTTGCCGTTGAAGTACCATTCCACAACCAGGTCGGGATCGGTAATCGGTGTTAGACGCGCCTCAAAGTGAGCACTCTGTCCCTCCACAAGTTTAGTAACGTCAGCAATCTGGGTAATGAACTTGGGTGGTTCTGCAACAATCGGTGCACTGGTGTCTGTTTGCTGTCCCTGTGGACACTCCAGCTCTCGAATCCTTTGCAGCGAATCGGGCTGCAAGCTGTCATAGAAAACGCCACCACGACCTCCACAGTTGAGAGTGGTGCGAGTGAAGTCCTCGCCATATTTGTTGTATGCACGGCAAACATATTCACCACTGTCGTGATCTTGTAGATAAGCAATGTCCAAGACCACATAGCCAAAGTCAGATACTGTCTTAATGCGATTTGAGTGACGGAGCAGCTTGCCATTGTGATACCACTCGACCTTCAACTCTGGATCATTTACAGGAATAAGGGTGCATTCAAAGTGAGCAGATTGGCCATCCTTTAGACCCTGCAATGGCTGAATATGCGATGTAAAGTGAGGCTTCTGGCCACGTGGCTTCTCCACACACTCCAACGTGCAGCTAATCTCAGCAGAGCCATATTTGTTGGTGGCACGGCAGGTGTAAGTGCCAGTGTCTTCGATCTTAGTGCCCAGTACTTCCAGAGCCACGGTGCCAAAAGCATAGATGGTGCGAACGCGATGGCTAGCCTCAAGCACTTTGCCATTAAAGAACCATTCAATGACCATGCTCTGGTCGCCCAGAGGAATCAGATTTGCCTCATAATGAGCTAACTCTCCCTCACCAATATCCACAATATTAACAAATTCAGTGGTGAAACGTGGAGCAATGCCCTGTTCTGGCTGCTCAGGCTTGGTACCATCCTTGCGTAGGGAATCCTCAAGATCCTGAATCTGTTCAAGACCTTCAGCTCCCTTAGGATGCTGAGTCGACTCGATAATGTTCTCCTTGCTCGAGCAGAAAATGGTTGTAGAGGTAAATGCCTCTCCAGCCTTGTTATATGCCTTGCATGTGTAAATACCCTGATCCCTGGAATAGACCTCAATCATGTCCATGGTAACAAAACCGAATTCGCTAGTCATCTTAAAGCGAGAACCATGTTGCAATATCTTGCCATTGAAATACCACTCAATGAACAAGTTGGGATCCTCCTTTGGTTCAACATTAGCCTCCAAATGAATGGACTGCGCCTCAGACAAATGGAATTCCTGCTGTAGGGGCTTGGTCCACACTGGTGGTGGATACTGAGTCTCCGGCTTAGTGGTCTTCTGGGCATAGCGATTGGCCAATGCCTCCTCTGTTTCCTGTACAGCTTCCAGACCACTAACGCCCTGTGGATGTTGGGTATCCAGGAACATGGTCTTTCCACCAGTGCACTTCAATGTGCCCGAAGTGGTGGCAGATCCCTTGCTATTGGTGGCCTTGCATGTATAGATGCCACTGTTCTCCGCATAAGCATTGCTTAGATCCAAAGCACAATAGCCGAAGTCATAGATGGATTTAAATTTGGCAGCTGCCTGTAGGGGTTGACCATTATAGAACCATTCGATCTTCATTGTTGGATCACGAGCTGGTTCAACATTGCACTCGAAGCGCACATTGTCGGTCTCGTTGCACTCAATGTTGTTAAGATGAGTGATGAATACGGGCGTCTCATATGTGGGCTCTGGAGCCTCAGGGCGTCCCTCCTTGGGTGCTTCTAGTTGGCCGATACGCGGCAACGAATCGGGATGCAGTGACTCAGCCTGTAGCCAGTGGCGGTCTTCGATTTTGAGCGATGAAGTCGACACTGCCTCACCCACTTGGTTGGTAGCCTTGCAGGTATAAATAGCAGAGTCATCTTCGCGCAATCCATTAATCGAAAGCGTAACCAGTCCAAAGTCAAAGGTGCTACGGATGCGTGAACCAGTTGTAAGGGAAATTCCATTCTTGAACCACTCAATACGGAGATTGGGATCGGCACGTGGCTCTACCTGAGCCTCCAGATGAACATGCTGACCCTCATGCAACTTATCGTAGCTCTGCAAGTGAGTGGTGAACACAGGCGCCTGCTGGGGTGTTGAATCGACAAACATTTCGGGAACGCGGTTCATGGCAGCCTCCTTTAGGCGAATAGCTTCCCATGACTCTGGTATCAAAGGTTGTCCATCGATGTTGGCACGGGTCTTCACCTTCATAGCGGTAGAAGATACAGCTTCGCCGGCTGCATTGTACGCGCGGCACATATAAACGCCAGCATCCTCGGGCACAACAGCGGTAATGTCAAGGGTGACAAAACCAAAGTCATGAGTGGTACGCAGACGCGATCCCATTTGCAGCTCGACGCCATTAATGAACCACTCGAATTTCAGAGACGGATCGCCCACGGGCACAACACGCGCCTCAAAGTGCGCATGAGCGCCTTCCCACAGCTCGGAGGGTCCGGTCAGCAGTTGAGTGAAGATGGGCTTCTCGAATAAGCGCTCAGGTTCCGATGGACGTGGAGCCACCGGTTTCTCTAGCTGATGAATGCGACTGATACTGTCCGGATGTTGAGTATCCATAAGGATGGTAGCTTCGCTTACCACACGCATAGAGGCGGTGGTTACGGCCTCACCAAGTGGATTGACAGCACGACACATGTAAACACCCTCATCCTCCTTGCGGATGTGTGAGATGTCAAGCGAAACATATCCAAAGTCATGTTGCTTGGTGATGCGAGAGCTGTCCTCAATCAATTTTTCATTGCGATACCATTCAACCTTCAGGTTAGGATCACCCACGGGAATCAAGCGTGCCTCAAAGTGGGCCGTTTGGTGCTCATTAATGCGATCAATGTTTTGAAGAGGCTGCGTAAACACTGGACGTTGACGTGTTCCAGGAGTTTCTACCTCCTGGCGCTGATGCGGAGCCGCAGATTCGAGTTTGCGAATCTTCTCCAGACCCTCTGGATGTTGGGTGTCCGAGATGATGGTTCCACGGGCAATCACACGCAACTTGGTTGAGGAAACAGCCTGTCCCAATGCATTCACAGCGCGCACGGAGTACTCGCCCGCATCTTCGGCAACGGCATGGGTAATGTCCAAAGAGACATAGCCAAAGTCAAAGGTGATGTGGAAACGGGCTGCCGAGGGCAATGGCTTGCCATTGTGATAGAATTCAATGCGTAAGTTAGGATCGTGCACAGGCGCCACCTGCGCTTCAAAGTGTGCCGTCTGGCCTTCGTAGATCTCCGTGGAGCCACGCAATTCAGCTGTGAAGTGAGGCGGACCTATGGGCTGATCGCCGACCTCTGTGCGTGTGGTCACAACCTTTGATTCCAGCTTCTGAATCTTCTCCATTGCATCAGGATGCTGAGTATCTAGAATCATGCTGCGACGATTCAGAACACGCACATTGCAAGTGTTAACGGCTTCACCGAGCAGATTGGTGGCCTTGCACATATAGGTGCCAGTATCTTCGCCATACACATACAAAATGTCAAGAGCAACATAGCCAAAATCGTGGGTGGTGCGATAGCGATGTCCAGTAGGTAATTGCTTGCCATTGCAGAACCACTCGATCTTTAGATTCGGGTCGCTGATGGGCTCAACGCGACACTCCAGATGAGCATGCTCGCCCTCCTTCAGATGTTCCATATTGCTCAGAGGTGTGAGGAAAACTGGCTTCTGTCCCTTCTCCTCAACAACGGCCTTTGTGGGTGGCGCATAACTCTCCAGTTGGCGAATCTTCTCCAATCGCTGAGCATCGAGCGTATCCAGATCCAGTGTTTTATTTGCTGCAAATCACAATAGATTAGTAATAAATAAGAAAAAAAGAAAAAGGATTGTGTGAGTTACCTGTTACGTTTACAGCACAAGTCGTGACAGCTTCTCCGACAGCATTCTTTGCCTTGCACATGTAGGTGCCGGTATCTTCGGCGTGGGCATACAGGATGTCCAGGGCAACAAAACCAAAATCATATGTGGTCTTAAAACGATGACCAGTTTGGACGGGTCTGCCATTGCAGTACCATTCGACCTTCATGGTGGGGTCATTCACTGGGATAAGTGTGGCTTCCAGATGAACGGGAGTGCCTTCATTAACCTTCGCATTACGCAGTGGACGTCCAAACTGTGGGCGCTCTGCGTGGAACTGATCCTCCTCGGTCTTGCGCTGGAAGCGTGAGGTATCCTCTAGATGTTGGATCTTAGTAAGTGCCTCCTCGTGCTGGGTTTCTTGAATAATCGACGAACGGGAAGTAACATTCAATACAATCGAGTTGACAGCCTCGCCCATATTGTTGGTAACACGACAAGTGTACTCGCCACTATCCTCTGCATAGACGGTAAGAATGTCTAGAGCAGCAAAGCCAAAGTCATAGGTGGTGCGGAAACGATGGCCCGTACTCAGTGGTTTGCCATTGTGGAACCACTCGACCTTCAGATTCGGGTCCGGATAGGGTTCAATGCGACATTCATAGTGCGCACTCTGGCCCTCAACCAGCTTGGTGGGACCAATCAACTTGGTGACAAACATGGGGGCACTAGTAACAGTGTACTCTTCTTCCTCACGTCGTTGATACTTGCTGTGATCCTCTAGCTGGTGGATCTTGTGCATAGCAGCCTCGTGTTGAGTCTCCATTTGAATCGCAGTCTTAGACTGCACAATCAAAGACGCAGAGGTCACGGCCTGACCCAACTCATTAACGGCGCGGCAGGTGTAGGTGCCGGAATCTTCGGGATTCACGTACTTCATGTTCAGCGCTACATACCCAAAGTCATGCATGGTGGTGGTGCGATTGGATGCCTCAATGGGTTGACCATTACGCAGCCATTCAACTGTCAACTTCGGATCGCCGACGGGAATAAGACGAGCCTCAAAGTGCACAGCTTGGTTCTCAGCGACGCGAACATCTCGCACTGGCATGGTGAAGACCGGAGCTTGCGAAACGAATTCTTCCTGCACTGTACTGCGTTGCCGCTTATCCTCCAAGTGCTGCAGACGTGGTAAAGCTGTCTCATGCTGCGACTCCAAGTAGATAGACTTCTTTGTATGCACAACAGCAACGGCTGAAGTGATGGCTTCACCCACAGCATTGTAGGCACGGCAGGTGTAGGTTCCGGCATCTTCTGGTAGCGTCGACAGGATGTCCAGGGCAACAAAGCCAAAGTTGTTAGTCTCTGTAAAACGGGAGCCCGACTTAAGTGGTAAATTGTTGTGATACCATTCAACGCGCATTGAGGGGTCCGAAACAGGTATCAAGCGGCATTCAAAGTGAGCGCGTTGATTCTCTTTGATCTCTACGTTCTTCAGTGAAGTGGTAAAGACAGGAGCCTGCTTAGTGCTCTCGTCAATCTCCTCGCGACGGCTATAGCGCGAACGATCCTCCAAATAATGTATCTGCTCAAGACCAGCCTCATTCTGGGTAACTGTTACAATTTGTTCACCGCTGCGGCACTGCAGCTCAACCTGAGTCTCATCGGAACCAATAAGATTAACAGCACGGCAGGTGTAAACACCAGAATCCTCAGCAATCAATCCAACGATGTCCAAGGCCACATAGCCAAAATCGTGAATGGGACGGAAACGATGTCCCACTGTAATAGGACGACCGTTCTTAAACCACTCCACCTTCAGATTGGGATCGGTTATTGGCTCAATTTTGCACTCAAAATGTGCGTGAGCTCCCTCTCGGGTGTTGGTCAGGTTCTTAGGATGGGTCAGAAAGCGTGGACGAATGTTAACAACTTCATCGATTTCTTCATTGCGACGATAGCGGGATGAATCCTCTAGATATTGGATTTTCTGCAGACCAGACTTGTTCTGGGTATCCAGAATCAAATCGCTCTTGGCGATGATGCGCACAGATCCCGAAGTGACGGCTTCGCCCAGTTGATTACGTGCCTGACACGTGTAAACGCCAGAGTCTATGGCATAACAGCCGAGCAAATCCAACGCCACATAATCAAATTCGTAGGCGGGACGGAAGCGATGGCCAGTCTTGACCGGCTTGCCATTAACGAACCATTCGATGCGCATGCTAGGATCACCCACGGGCTGCAGGCGGCACTCTAGATGCACATTGGTGCCCTCGACGGTTTCAATGTTGTGCAAAGCACGCGTAAATTGCGGAGCCTGCATAACAGTAATGTCCTCCTCACGATGCTGACGACGGCGCGAATCTTCAAGCAGCTGAATTTGCTCAAGGGATTGCTCGTTCTGGGTTTCCGTTACCACATCAGAGCGATCGATCACACGCACACAGGATGAAGTATGTGCTGAGCCTAAATGATTGGTAGCACGACACGTGTACTCGCCGGAATCGGCAGCCGTTGCCTGAATGATGTCTAGGGCAACAAAGCCAAAATCATAATAGGTACGGAAACGGGAGCCGACCGTGATGGGGCGTCCGTTTTGGAACCATTCGACACGCATTGTTGGATCACCCATGGGCTCTAGACGGCATTCAAGATGAATATTCTTGCCATCGTGTATGGGCTTGGGATCGGTTAATGGCTGCACAAAGACGGGCTTTGATTTAGAGATTTCCTCGATATCGTACTGAGGCTCAACAAATGGTTTATTCTCCATATTCTGAGTCTTCTCATAGAGGCCGCGATGCATGCTAGATGTGTCAATGCTGGAACGAGCTATAATAAACCACAAAGGAAAAGGTTTAATCTCTAATCGAAAAGTGGGCAAGGTAATGTTGATACTTACTTTCCACTACCATCGTTGCTTGCAACTGAGCTTCACCTAGCTTGTTTCTAGCCACCACTTGATAAAGGCCTGCATCCTCGGCGCGCACTTGGGAGATATCCAGGGCAACATAGCCGAAATCGTAGTACGTTTGGATGCGATTGGCAGCGGTGATGGAGCGACCGTTGTGATACCATTCAATGTGCATGCCCAAATCGCTTTGCGGCTCCACGCGTGCTTCAAAATGAGCGCGTTGACCCTCAAGAATCTTGGTGGTGCCCTTCATTGGACCAAGGAAACGTGGTGCTTGAGTAATGGACGTCTCCTCCTCCTCGCGGCGACCATAGCGCGAGGAGTCTTCCAAGTGCTGAATCTTCTGCAAGCCACCTGCATGCTGAGTGTCGGTGACAATCTCATTCTTAGATATGACCGTACACTTGGCGGTGGTCGTATCCTGGCCCATTGCATTGTAGGCACGGCAGGTATAGGTGCCAGCATCATAGATGGTTATCTGCTTAATGGTCAGCGCGACATAGCCAAAGTTATGGTAGGTGGTGATACGCGAGCTAGCCTCCAGGGGCTGACCATCCTTAAGCCACTCGACACGCATGGTGGAATCGCCGACGGGTTCAAGACGTGCCTCAAAATGCGCATGCGCGTGCTCGCGCAGATCCAATTGGTTTTGAATAGGTGTCTTGAATTGGGGCGGCGCAATGGCCTCGGGAGCTTCTTGGACATGACGGCGCTGTTGGGATTTGCGGTAGTCTTCCAATTGCTCAACCTTCTCAATATAACGCTGCTGCTCGGGTATACCCAGATCAGCGGTGACCTGGGAGCGCGTGTGCACGCGTATTGTGGACTGACTAATGGCCTCGCCAATGCGATTCACGGCCCGGACGGTGTATTCGCCGGCATCTTCGGCACGTAGGTGCAAAATGTTTAGGGAGACATAGCCGAAGTTGAAAATGGCCGTAATGCGCGAACTGGCAGTGATTGGTAGACCATCCTTGTACCACTCCACACGCATGCTGGGATCATTAACGGGGGTTACTTGTGCCTCAAAGTGCACATTCTTGCCCTCCTCAAATTCGCCCAGATCGCGCAATGGACGTATAAATTGCGGAGCTTGATTCATCAGCTCCTCTGAGCTCTCCTGGCGCTGATAGCGTGAATAATCCTCTAGCTGATTGATGTACTGCATGCTATTGGGATTCTGCGACGATTGCTCAATCGATGGACGCTGGACCACCGATAGAATGGCGCGCGACTCAGCGACACCACTAGCGTTGCTCACACGGCACATGTATTCTCCAGAATCGTGACCCATAATGCTCAAAAGGTCTAGAGCAATAAAGCCAAACTTGAAGACAGATGTGGCGCGAGCACCTTGAAAAATAAGTGATTAGTATATTGCATAAGGACAAATAGTCGAATAGTGGTATCGTGGACACTTACTGGCTGCCAGTGGACGACCATTGAGGTACCATTCAACAACCATAGTGGGATCGCCGACAGGTTCAATGCGCGCCTCCATGTGGACACGACCACCTTCAGTCTGCTGCACATTTTGCAGCGGTATAATGAACTGTGGTGGTGGATAAACGCGATCCTCCTCGCCAGGACGCAGATGCGGCTTGGCGCGTTCCACATGACGCAAATAAATTATTTCTGGACCAGGACTTGGCCTAAATATATATAATAAAAATGAGACAAGAGTTTATTGTGAATTATACAAAAGACTTACTCAGGCTCGATAACTTTCGTTGGTCTTGGTAGATTAAGACGTCTCTGTTCGTGACTTGGTTGATCTCTGGGAACTTCGACATAGAGTCTTGCCCGGTTCGCCGTGGAACCGGCAATATTTTGTGCGGTACACTGGTACCAGCCAGCATCGGCAGCCTTCACATGCGGAATCTCCAGGCAGGTGGCGCCGCCATCGATGCCCACAAATCGTTCAACAGTTGATGAAATTTGAACTCCATCCTTTTGCCAGGTGATACGTGGCACGGGTGTGCCAATGGCATTGGCACTCATGGTAATAGGTTCGCCTTCGCGGACAGTCATCGTGCTGAAGCGTTGCACAAATTGTGGTGCGACAACTTGCTCCTTCTCCAACACTTGCAACTGCGCCTCGATGGCCACCTCTCCGGCCTTGTTGCGGGCCAAGCACTGCACAGCGCCTCCATCCAAACGACTTACATTCGTAATCATCAGTGAATGGCTTCCAGATTCGTTGACTAGAATCTTGTGCGAATCATCGTCGCGAACTTGACGACCATTGATGAACCAGAAGACCTCGGGATACGGATTGCCAGTAACACGGCAATCGAAACGCGTCATGCGACCCTCGGTCACTTCACGATCCATAAAGCCTTTTACAAAAGTGGGTGGCAATGCCTTTCCAGCTTCTAGCTGCTCAGCCATCTGATCTACAGGCTTGGGCTCGTAGGCAGTCTCAGCAGCCGGCTCGACAGCCAAGACAGCTGAGGATACGATGCAACCCTGGAGATTTTCAGCCAGGAGGGTGTAGTGGCCGCCATCCTTGATATTGGCGTTCTTTACACGCAGTGTGGCAACGCCACTCGAATAAGAGATCTCATACTTTTGGGAGGCAACCAAACGTTGTCCGTTGTGGAACCAGGTGAGACGTGGTTTCGGATTGGAGCCGACGCGTGCAGTGAAGACAGCGTCTGAGCCCTCGATGAGCTTGGAGCTTCTAGGTTTCTGCGTTATTTGTGGTGCTTGCGCAGGACCCAGGGAGCGATCAAGCTCATGGGACAGCTGACTATCCTGTTCATAGCCAGCGCGTCGCGTAATGGCCTCCCTGAAGGAGACCTCACGCAAAAGTCTATACTCAAAGGTATCCACACGGAACTCCTCCTCAATGGACGTATACGAATATCCGTTGGAGTAGATGTTCTTCTCCAAATTCTGAATGGGTTGCAATGCAGGCATTGGTGCGCCTTCCGGTTGGATGTAGACACTGCAAATAGCTTCGCCGTACTGATTGCGAGCCGTACACGTGTACTCGCCCTCGTCTCCGGGTCCGATCTGATTGATCAGCAGGGACACATCACCGGTGGCCTCGTTGTAGCTCATACGAAACTTTTGCGACTCGAGAAGTGGTGCGCCTTTTCGGGTCCATGTAACGAATGGCTTTGGGTTGCCACGCAGTCTACCTTCGAACAGGGCGTTTCCACCCTGGGCAAAGCGAGCGTTCTTGAAAATCTGCTCGAATACAGGTGGTGAAATGTCACCTTGGGCATAGACGTGTGTCAAAGACGGCGGTACATAGGTGCCTCCAATACCACCTTGATGTTGTTGAACTGTAAATTATTAATGGATACAATGTAATAAAATACAGCTAAACAATGCAGTGAAGCTTGCTAAAAGGGATGTGAGATATTAAAATGTTTAGTAATTAAAAATTTATTAATTTCATGCACATACAAAAATTTGAATTTTTTTTTAATTGGTATGATAAACCGTGGATGTCTATTACACCTCTTTCTTTCCCATACTGTACAATATAGTACAAAAATAAACAAGAACTTCAAAATCTAATCTCATTGTCAATGATGTCTTATATTTAGTTTGGGTTACCTATTTATAAAAGATGGCACGTGTACCAATATCTATAAATATATGCTATATGTATATAGGCTTAGTAATTTAAATATGCAAATGTATTTGTTTTTTGGCATGTGCATATACTTTTTCTGAAGTGTGTCTAAAATCAACAGGTGAATGGAAACAAACAACAAGATCAGCTGATTTATGCTCTCCTTTTTTACATTTTCCATCGTTTACTCTGTCTCTCACTCTCCTTCTCAGACTTTTGTGCGCATACTCAAATAGTTCGGCAAATCACCTTCGGGTATCTTCGGCTATCAGTATAAGAGAGCTTAATATCTATCTCACTTTCTCCAATGGTAACAGACGATACAATGCAACAAGTGAAAAATGTAAACAAAGCAAGCAGTATAAGAACTCTTATACTGTTCTATTATACTATATATTGATTCATATATACATAAATACATATACGTATGCGAGTGCAACATTTTGGCAGATGAATGGAACATTTAAAAATAGACTCAATTTTTGGCTGATTATCAATTTAGATTTAAGTAATGAAATATTAGATGAATATGAATAATTTAAATGTTTGTTGGTCATATATGTTTATGAGTCAATACATACATATATGAATCGTGAATCATAACAATATAATATTTAATCAATAATTTATTTTATTTTTTAATATCTACGTTAAGTTTAATGGTAACCAGTATTTAGATTTATAACGTATGAAAGTGCTTGTTTGTAATAAAAATACCATGCTCACTGAATAAATCAAATTGTTAGCAATTTCTATTTAGTGATATCGCTGGAGCACACTTTAATTTATATTTATAAACAATCTTAGGAGGTTTTTGTTGATACTTAAACTATTTTCTAGACTGTAAATGTTTATATCATGGAATTCTTATTGAAACATCTGTTTCCGATCATATTTCCGTTTAGAAATTGTTATATGAAATTTTATAACAATAACTACGCAAGTAGCAAAATTTTTCTATTGAAGAAAACACTAGTTTAACGCATCTAACTTAAAAGTTATACAAAGTGGGTGATAATGAAACCAATGACATGAATAGCAAATTCGGCTTATGTTTCTTTAATGCTTGATAACGAATCTATATATATAAAGGGTGTTTTTTTAAAGGTATAGAACGATATACGGCCACAAATATTGGATAAAGTCGTCGAAAATTAGACCTTTAAATTGGACTACGTCCGAGCCAGCCGTGGCGGATATATGCCAGAAATCATGTTTAAATTATAATGCCAGAAGTTTGTCTTTCGAATAAAGTAAATTTCATATCAATAAACAAAATAATCTTTGTTTTATTCCATTTCAAAGTTCTATTCCCCCAAAAAAAACACCCTATAGTCAATCATAATAAAACAAAATGTCAATGCTTGCATATTAAAAAAAAACATTTTGTTTAACAAATTTGTAGTCCTTGTAACAGATACTTGTTTTATATGCGAGTTATATGATTTAGTTGTTTAACTTTACAAACTTTGCCAAATGATCTGCAGAAAAAAGAACACCCATTTAAAGATTTTAGCTCGAAAGCTAAAATAGTTAGACGCATTCCATAGAAACAGACGGATATAATGAGCTTACTATGCTGATGTGGTATCATATGCTTTCTTCATTCAACGCTTTACATTTAACGGAAAAATTTATACACAATTTTGCAAAACGATATTGTTTTTTTTTATAACTTTTGCTGATATGGTATTGAGGGTACATTTTTGTGATGAGTAGATTTCGTTAATCAGCTAGGCTATGGGCATAATTTTACCACAGGATATAACTTATATATACTACTTTTCTACTGAACTTTATGCTAAGCAAAATGCTACAATTGAATAAAACGTTAAGTTGGAACAAAGTTCAAACGTTAACATGCAAATAACAATTTTCCTTATTCATTTTGTTATATTCTTTATTTGTTATTGGTTTCTGTCTAACTTTATTTGTGACCATAATTATTTACATGAACTATTTAAGTAATAAATCCTATCTACGCAAAAATGAATCTTCAAGAAATTTAAATCAATCTAGTTCTGATTTTTCATATTAGCATAATTATGATGAAATTTTGTGTTCATCCATTTATTAGATTTTCTTAACATGAATTAATTCGTTAATAATTTTATGTGAGTTAGCATTTGTTAAGAGAAATGTAGAGAATCGAGCTTTGCAAGAAGATTTCTGTTATAATTAAAATAACAGAAATTCTAAGTGTTAAATATAATTCTGATTAGGCATGCAAGGATTTCAGATATGAGAAAAGCATTTGCTTTACGGACAAATAGTCTGTATCGAATGAAGGTTCAGTAGCAAGTGCATCGAACAGTAAAGATTCTAAATCCACGGTGTGAATCCCACTGGCCAATGCAGCTTGCTAAGAATGGAATAACATTTGATATGACAGGCGAGTACAGACTGGCAGGCAAGTACAGATTGGCAGACGGACGAACCTCGTTGCTGAGTGGTGATTTGACTCCTCTGAACATGTTGCTCAGTGCGGCTAATCCTTTGCTGCTGATGCTGCTCTTGACTAGAGTGCGAATACTCCTGAGTGGAGTATTGTTGCTGCACCTGTTGTTGTTGGTGCTGCTCGTGCTGCTGCTGGTACGGGTTCGGATTTTGTCGTTGCATTTTTAGTTGCTATATATCACTATATATCATTGAAAATGACAACCAAATCGTTGCAGTTGTCAACTGCACTAAATTGAAACACCTCTCTCGATCACTTTTCTCTTTGATTTGCTTCTTCACTTTATATATATATATTTATTTACGTATATTGATCTCTATATACAGATACTTTCGCTACTTTATTGCTGAAATTGAATACAGGGCAAAATAGAAAAGAAAAAACTCATTAAAATCTTTCACAAAACCAACACACACTAAACATTTATCACTCGAAAATAGCTTTTGGCAAACGTTGAATATTGTGTTTTTTGTTTTTCAAATTATTTTTTTCTAGATTTTTATTTCAGTGTGCTCAGCGCATCAATCTTCTCTTTTTTATCTTTATGACACACACTTAAATTTGCTTGGGAATTTTTTTATGTTAAGCTGCATATAAATTCAATATGTATGTACAACAATATATTAAAAAATATTTCTTCAACATTATCACCACCACCATCTATCCTTCTTCATATTCATATTCTTTGCCTGCTATGAGGCATTTCGTGGTTATTTTTAGCCACTCGAATTTTTCACTGCGACACACAAACACACATGCAGTAATCACACGAACGTCTTTCTTTCTATACACGCTCGGTGGTGTCGGTGGTATATCTTCTTATTTTTCAGGGGCTATTTTTAACAATTTTCTTATTCTGGTATTTCCAATGCGAAAACTCTGCACTGTACACTGCTCACTGCTCGGATTTTCAATGCTATAATGAATTTTTCACTGTTCTGTACATTATCTCGGCTATCGTTGCCTGTATTCCTTGCCAGGATCAGCCAGGATAATGTACAAATGGCACATATGTATAGCAATATAGATATATTTATATATCTATGTATATGCACGGGTATTAATATATATATCTATATCTATATATCGAGCAGATCGCTTATTCATATCTATATGCACATCTATCGTATTTATTTTTGTGTGTATGCACGAATTCACAGTCGATTTGTCGAATTGGGTGCGGACCCCACGATCCGATGCCCGAGCGATGTGCCGAATCACCCGCCGAACGCGACCCGAAGCAGTGCTCGTTGATTATTTTTAGATATTTAGCGCACTGAAAAATTCTTTCAGAATTTTCAAAGTGGTTACGAAACCAAATTTTTCATGAACATTTCTCATATTTTCACAGATTTAACACAGTTAACCAAATAAAAACTCGTTTATTCTTACTTTAATGCGTTATCCTTGCGACGTTTTATATATGTATATGCGGCGACTATATATCTTTGAAAAAAAACCTCTATGCGAACTATATGGCTGAACACATATATATGTATATGTACCGTATATATATATATATATGTATTTCTTTAAAAAATATCTATTTTCAAACTGTTTCAAGTCATAATCCCCGAGACTGAAACCAAGACGTCGATCGTTTGTGAGGTGCGAGCGAAGAATGACAAAATATTGTTGAGAATGCGATCAAATAGCTGCCACAAGGCGCACACGAAACGAGAGCCACACGATCTTCGTGTCCAACTTGCGCTCTCTCGCTTCACATGAGATATTTTTGCACTTTCCACATGTTTTTGTTGTTGTTGTTGCTACTGTTGTGGTGGAAAATGCTGTGGAGAGTGCTGCTGCAGATGCGCTACACAACTTGTTGGGTGCCTATGAACAAGTTCATCTCCACAATGGCAGCTATAGATTAGAGACTGGAAGCTGTCAATCATTTGGGTATTTCTGAAACAGGCTCTACTTGTTGCTTCCAAGTGTTTGGAATCACATTAAAAAGACTTTAAGCTCTGCAATTAATCTTAGTCTCAGAATTTACCACAAATACATCAAAGAAGCAGCTTGAACAGGTTTTGATTTTTTCAATTAGCTAGTTATCATCTGTAGCAGCTTGAGGCATCGACCATGCAACACTTTCCGTACCATCGATCTCAATTTTTGACAGCGCCCATTTACAAAGTCAAATTGCTGTGCTTTGTCGCTGTTCACTTAACGAAAAGGCTAACAAAAGCACACAGCAGTTTGACTTTGCTGAACATTCGAATCTCTTTAGCTCTCGGTCGATTTCCTTGCTTTGCTCTTTGTTGGGTTCGGCAAGTGTTCGGGTTTTGAGTAAGTTGGCTAAAAATATAATACGATTTATTTTTGACACGTATTTTTCAACATTTGTGTGCAGAAAAAAAATCAAAAACCAAAAAAAATCTGAGAAAATATCTATCGAAATTCTAGATACTGTAAAAGTGGACAATAAAGTGCATACACTTGAAGCTTCAATATATTCCAGTACTAATCAGCACTAGAACAACCCTTTATCCCATTTGACTTAGCACATTTTTCTATTTAAACTTTTTAAATTCATTTCAAATATACTACTAATATTTTTAATTAAGTATTTTAAATGAGTTTTCATGCACCTTTTTCTTAAATTTTCCACACAATTTATTTGGTTTGTCTAAATTTAAAACCACATACATAAAAATTTGGCTCGCTGCTTTGGCTACATATAAATTTGATTATTCATTTGGTCTCTTAATCATCAAGACCAAGATGTTTTTCGAATTTTCTTTATAACTTAAAAAAATGTCGCTCGCGGGTGACGCCTTTGGCTATAAGCTTTCTATTTCGTTAGCAATGTGTAAGCAAAAAAACGTCAAAACAATTGCAGTCTTTACAAATTACAACTCAAGTTGTGTCTGAGTTGTGTTTGGTTTTAGCCATATATGGGTTATACATTGAATGGTGCTCTATAAGGCGACCCGGTTGGCAATGCTATCAAATGTAAGTACATTATTTAGTTTTTACTGCACACATTAATTGTTCACATGATGCTTGGCAATCTTTTCCAAAAACCAGCACACAGTTATGAAATCACTTATTACGAGCTGCCAGCTTGCCAGATTGTCTTTAGTTAAATACTAATGTATCTGCGCCGCTAGCCATAAGCAACGCGACGAGATAAGAACACAAACTGAATACAAAAACGCACTCAGCATATCCAAAGCCTACTTCTGGCTAGTAATAGAACAACAACATAAACAGTTAGCCGGTTCTGCAAGACAAACAACAGAAGCAACAACAACAGATTGCAGCGATGCGCTACAAAAATGAATCTTGTAGTTTTGTGCTGTCAGCTGGGTATGAGATTAAGAGCAATCTGGTTGACTGCCCCTGACTATCTTATCTTTATCGCAAGAAGATTTGCAAAAATATTCGTCCAATTATGTCACGACAGTAGAATGTTGTTAAGCAAACAAAAAACAAGACAACTGAATAAATCTGCAGATAATTCTTTTGTTTTAATTAGTATTATTAATATTTTTTATGATTTTCTCACTTTTTTTTAGTACGTACGTTATAATAATATTTAGATAATAATAAGGCAATTGCTTAAGATTTAGTTGGTTTTTTTTAGTTGCTCTTAGTTAGTTGTATTGTGTTGTGTTGTGGGGAAATTGGACCCGGTTCAGTGGCGGAGGCACTGCATTCAATTTACTGCAAACAAGAAGAAGAATAGAATTTTGCATATCAATTAAGTTCATCATTATGTGACACAAACACGAGCAAGTGTAAATGATGTGGCATGCAGGACTTGGTTTTTTTATATGAGATATGCGCAGCCGAAACAAAGAAAATAAAAAAAGAAATGAAATGAATGCAAAATGCAATGCAGCCCCAACCAAAGTCAAATGAATGCGACCCCAAGCAAAGCGCAGCAGCTGCAGAAGCAGTTACAGTTCAACTTTTAAGATACTTTTGTTTATATCTTATTGCCACACAGACAGGCAGACAGATAGCCGCGCTGTGATGCAGTCAGCGCATCAAATTTCAGCAAAACGCACATAACCGAAACGGAATGGAACGAACTGCGCCTCCATCCAGCTGCAATTTACGTATAAAATGTCCAAATGTGGTCGTTTTTCTTATGGTTTTTTTTGTACTGTGGTACTTATATATCAATTGTTTATACAATTAGACACAAGAGTCGCAGTTAGTCACAGAAAGCGAGAGTTAAAGTTATATCTCTCTCTCTTTCTTGCTCTCTCTCCCTCTCTTTACTTCGCCCTCTGTAAATGAAAGTTGCAATGTGCTGCGATGCGGTGCGTGTGGTTGTAATCTATATTTAGTGATTTTACATGCGGTGCCTCAAAAGATATTCGAAATATGCACGCACACAAATAAATATACATATATGTATATATATATATATATATATATAGGTATTTGTGCTTGGGCACAGCCCATTTTTGTAGGTAGGTTTGCAATTTTCCAGATCGCTGGTGAGAAATTTTGTTTAAATTTCAAATGTTATTGATGCTTATGAATTAGTAAACGAAGCGCAAGCAAACAATTAGCCATTAAAAATGTTTAATCTTAACCCAGTTTTAGATAGTTGAGTTAGTAAATTTAGTGGTTTACCTGCTTGTGCCTGCAGCTGTGGCTCCTTGCTGAAGTCCGATATGGATACGGTTTTGGTGCTCACATAGCTAATCGACTCCACGGTCGTCTCCCATTTCTGGAATGTGTTGATCGTATCGCTGCGCAGAGTACGCGTTGAACCCGATTGTTGTTGATTCAGATTGTTGTTGTTGTTGGTGTTGCGTTGGGGTGTGGTGGAGCGCAGCGACATGGTCGATGTGGCCGAACCCAACGATGAACTGCCCGGCGATTGTGAGGCTGCCGTTGAGGATGAAAAGGAGGCAGATTTACGTAGCGGGGTCTTGTTGCCATTCCGCTGTTGTGCCTCCTCCTCACCATCCTCGGTGATGAGCAGACATTCCGTTTGTGTGCCCTGATCTGTAATGATTTTTGACGGTGCAGTTAAACGGAAATGCTTTCGACTTTATGAGTTTTGAATGGGTTGCATACGCTGCTCAGTTTAGGGTTTTGGTATTCGGTATGCGGTGTTCAAGGTTTTTCAGTTCAATTACGAGTAGTTGGTTATGGTTGGTTTTCTGTTAGCTTTTCTTTCTGTTTTCTTTTTGGCAATTAGAAGAATATTTACGAGCATTGAGCGCACTTGAATGGCGAAAATGCGTGCGCGAAAATTCAGTTGATGCCGAAAACTTGGCCCCATTCTCATTTGAATTGAAATAAAATTCACAGCGCTGCACTTTTCAATTGTTTTCTTTATATTATTTTTGTTTGCTAATTTACAGCGTGCGTATAAATAAATGTGCTGCCAACATTGTGGCAAGCGGTTTGCTTCTTCTTCTCTCAAATGTGGGGAGAACTGGGGGAACTGACAGGGTTAACGCGTGCCATTGCGATATGTATACTATGATGGTACTTATACATGTGTAAATCGGACAGTCTGTCAACGTGGGGATTATGTAATTGAATTTGATTTGGTTTTTCGGTATGTGTGTTTGTGTGTGTGTTTTGCTCTTGCCGGGGTTTTGATATTGAGGCGTCAGTCATTGGCTTGTTTTTGGCTAATTAAAATATACACAAAATTAATTTAATGATACTATGTTAGCTAAATGCTTTTATGTGCTTAGAAAATGAAGTGCTACAAGTTTTCGAGCACATTCCGGCCACAACGGATTTGCGTAGTTTTTCGCGATTTCTTTTCTTTTCCTATTTTTTTGTTTTAGGGTGTCTGCTTAATTACAATGGTGGTCGTGGGCGGGTGGTCAAGTAAGAAAACAATTTTACGATACGCCCAACTGCTTATAATATCAAATATTCTTGGCCAATATCCCATATATATGTATCTATGAGGCTAATGCTCATTAAGCAAATGTATAAATATTTGCGAATACTATTTCCCACATCTATATCTATAGATTTGCCAAAATGAGACAAACACTCATGCGGAAATATTGTATTATTATTTATTTAAGACAAGTGCCAGTCTCCACTTTGATGGTCAAATATTCGAATAATTCAAGTCTCACTACGGCGCAATTGTGTTGACTTTTATTCTTAATATACTATGAGCTTGAGTGTTAGAATTTCGCCATGAATGTTTTTCCGTTTGCAAATTCAAATATTGAAAAAGCACTGGAAGAAATTTAAGCAATTCCATTAAGAAACATTTCTGGCTTTGTTGATAAAATATTATTTTGATTTAAAACTTGTTGGAAAATTCAAACTTCTAAGAGAATATATTTGCTGCTGAAGTGGCAACTGGTCAAAAATGTTTAACAATTTTAAGTAGCGAAAGAAAATGTTTTGTGTGACTCGCTCGTTGAGTTCATAGCTTATTTTTAGAAAATTGCCTAATTAATTTAGAAAATCCGAACAAGCAACAGCATCAAACGAATGTTTGTATAGCTGCGGCATATTCATCACACAAACATGCGTATTTTCATTCGATCTGCACAACGGATTTTTGTCGGTTTATTCTTCTGTTTTGTGGACACTCTGAATACGCGTGGCGATTAGCGTTGATGAAAGCATTGAATGCCGCAGGGTGTAAATCATTTCTAGCAAACACCGTTGAATGTTTGGGTTTAAATCGAAAAACTGGCCAACTTTGCTTGAATACGAGTTGAAATGGCCAAAAAAACAAATAAATATTTTCAATATCGTTTGGGAATACAATATGTTAGAGTCTGTGTTTATATTGAACAGGTTGTGAAATTGGCGAATGTGCCAAAATAATCATAAAAAATGTTGCACAAGGCCAGGCGAAACTGAAGCGTAACCAAAATCTAATCAAGCTGTGCGAATTTTTTATGCCCTGAATCCATGAAAAGAATCTGTTAAAATGGTTTCCAAAAATTAAACTTTATACAAACTAATCCAATTATTTATAACCAAATTTTTTTGCGAATTTCTTGTATACTTCACACATTCACATCGAAATTTATGTTGAAATTGTTTCAATTTTAGTTTCTTTCATCAGTACATAAACCTTTTTTGACCCCTTATATCCAAAGATACCGAGTCAGACTCGTCATCGAAATTGAATATACGTGTGATGTTTTCTTCCAGTAATGTGTCCAAAAAATTTTTATAGTTAAGTTTTGGTCATGTTTGTAAGAAAAGGGATTATAAGAAATGTTTTAATTACAATCAAACAATATGTTTACAAGGGTATCGCTTAGTCCACCTCTTTAGAATATATATCTCATTTTTTATAAACACGAAAATATATGTTTTCTTAGCTCGAGGCGAAAAGGAAACGACCAATTTTATGAATCATTTAAGAAAACAATCTAACACATATAAAAATAAACGATTACATTGTAAACCGATTTGTAGTATATTATTTTTTTAAGATTTTATCGTGCAATTATATAAATTAAGCATAGGTGCACTAAGTAATAGACAAATGACTCAGTTTTCTTGACAAGCATCCAAGTTCTTTTGTGTAGTTGTTTCTCAGGTGGCCTGCAGAAGACCTGTACAATTTGGCCAAGTACACGAGAGAATTGGCAGGTTGGCACATTGGCAGGCACTTTCCGCCCACGCATTAGCCTAAAGTGTGTCATCCGAAATTGTTTTTCAAATCAGACGTCTATAAATAAGATGTTTGCCAATCAGGTACGTTCAATATTATGTTTTGGTCAGTGTCAAGGACTTGTACTAAATTTTGGACTAGTTCTGGGTGCCACCTTGACAGCCCCCATGGGCCTAAAAGCTCGAGACTCGAGTGTTTGTTATGTCTGGCCTGTCACTGTACGAAGAATTTCTTGCATATATTGCACGGTTTGTTTCATTTCTTATTCTTGGCAAGCGATCGCATTTTGCACATATTTTTGCGAGACCGACACCGACCGACGAAGAGCACTTTGAGAATTCACGAGAAAAATAGATAAATAAACAACGTTGAAAATGAAATAAATCGTTTATGAAGAGCAGCACACACCAGCAAACAAAACAACTAAGCACAACAACACTTTTTTTTGGCGGTCAGTTGGTCAGTCAGTCAGTCACCCACCTACCAATCCACCCACACAGACAGATGGTCCCATTTCCATTTTTCTTTGCAAAGGAAAACATTTGTTTTAGCGATTCTGTTTTTTGATTTTTCGTATTTTGAAATATTGTTATGATTAATTGTGTTGCCTAAGTTCGCGACATGATGTTGTTTTTGAATACACTTGAAACGATACCGAAACATCTGGCATCCTAATTAGTTGACCTAATTTTTGGGATTTAACTAGCTGACAAGTTTAACCACACATTTCGAATATCATCTTTAAATGACCAATTGGTTGTGCGTTAATCAAATAAATTCTGAAACTTTAACCATTTTGCAGATTCCTAAGTTATTGTAAATATTTCACATATTATTTACTTAAACTTAAGAAATTCTTGTGAACTGGATAATTAATTATAAATACTTAGCTATATGGCCTTGAAATTTATATTATAAGCATAATTTATGAAAAATGATTTTCTGCACTTCAGCGCTTATATTATTTATCCATAAGGTAAACATTAATAAGAGCTGAAGAAGATTTTACAAATGATTTCACATGAATTTTTAATATTTGATAAAGATGATCGATGTGCACCGATCAGCTAGCGCCACCTATCGGTAAAATACTATTCGAAAGCTTTCGAAAAAGAGAAAGTAGCTTTTTCGAACTAAATGCGTATATTTTACCACAGAGAGCGCTGTGAAAAGAGCTTTAGAACGAATGAAAAATTGAAAAATCTCCCAATCAGTGAATAAAAATACAGATCGGTAAGAAATGAAACAAATTGTTCGTTTTTAATTGATTTATTTTTTATTTTCGACAAGAAAAACACAAGTAATACTATACTCCCTCAGCATAAACGTAGTGTGGGGGGTTTGCTAGTTTTGATCCTTTGCGAATTTGTATCAAAACCAAATAACAAAATTAATAGGACACGCACACACAATAAAATGTAGAAACTTTGTCATGAACAAATCATAAATAAATAAATATTTGCATAATTTATGTAACTTAATATCTAAATCCACGATTTGTGCTCGAAACGTTTAAACTTCCGCTGGTGCTGGCAGCGCCCAAAGGATTCATGGCACTGCAGACATAGCTGCCATTATCAGCTGCAATGAATCAAAAAAGTGGCCAACGATTAATGAGCTCTCGCCAGGACAGCACGAATAACGTAACGTAACGTAACGTTTGGTTGCGTTGAGTTACAAACTTACCCGGATAGGCCTGCGGCAATGTTAGACGGCACACGCCGTTCCGGTATTCAATGATATGCCGACTGCTGCTGCCACCAACCCGTTGCTCCAAATTAGAACCGTTGTGTGTCCAGTTAATCTGTGGCTGCGGATGCGCCTGCACAATGCACTCAAAACGGGCGGTACCACCCACGCCCGCCGCAATATCTTTCAGTGGCTGAACAGGACAAAAGCAGAGCGAGACAGAGAAAGGTTTAGTTTAGACTGGTTGGTTTGGCCGCAGGTCATGTTAATGACTTTGCTTACCGTTATGAATAATGGCGGCCTTTGTGCATGCTCATCGCGATTCAAATGGGCATTGACTGGCTCCGTATTGGGCAAATCCGGCACTAATGATGTTGGACAAAAAAACGTTAGAAACCGCAGCTTTTGTTGCTGGCTGAGTCCATTAGTCAGATTAACACACATTGCAAAGCAAACAAACGAGCTTTTTTTTTTTTTTGGTTTATCCTTAAAATATTATCACTTTAAAGCACAATGCACATTAACAAACAGAAACACAAACAAAACGTGGCACAACACAAAACAACGAAAATCATGCAAAACAACGGTTAACATGCAGCTTGATGGGGTTAGCAAAACGAGGCACTTAAATTACGTATACGCCGTGTTACGACTTAATGACGATTGCAAAGCGAATGGCGGCAGCAGACAACAGTTAATAATTCTGTTGGTGACTGCAACCGATTATGTGATATTAAGAACAACAGCGACAACGTGTCCTAGACTAGTTGACAACATCAATAGATAGCCTGAGTGGTTTTGGCATCCTTGGCCAGTCAATTAGTACCTGTGAGCACCATCTGCTCCGGTGGCAAACGTGGCGCCTGCGCATGCAGGCGATCTAGATGAATGTCCAAGCTGTGACAGCTGGGCAGACTATAGCGCTTCTGGGCGTATGTTCTTGGCGCCATCGCCTTGACACGCCCAAAGCTACGTCGCTGTGTCTCGCTGTCGGAGCTGTAACCGTGGCTGGGCAGCGAACTGTTGCCTGGCGTGCGTTCATGTTGCACGGGTATAATCAATTCGTTGCCGGCGGCAAGTTTCAGCGGATACGGTGAGTTGCGACCATTGTGAATGGTATTGGTAGAGTTGGTGGCGGAGGGGAGTTTGTTGTTGCCGCCTTTGCTGTTCCACTGGCTGCTTACGAACTTGTAACCCTCACCGGGAAAGAGTATGCCGAACTCATAGCCAAAGTCGTATTTGAAATAGATTAAACCGGTATTGGGATCGACGCATTTGGTGCCTTGGGTTTCGTTTTTATGGTTTTTTTTGTTGACAATTGAAAAGGTTTTACAAAACTTAAGAGTTAACATATACAAAATCGTTTTTGAGGGTGTTAGTAGAAAAAGCACTCAATAAAAGTATAATTGAATTTTCAAAAATCTTCATGACAAATCTCAACTTTCAATACCAATTAAAAATGGAACCAATTTAGGTTTTTTGGGGAATATCTACTGCAGTTTTAGTTTTCGTTTGAAGCAAGGCTTCACTGTACTTACCATACTGGGAGACACGTGACTCATCCCTGTAGGCCTGTGGCTGATTGCTTCCTTCACTTGGTGCACGCTTAAATCCAGGACGCAGTCCACCATTTGTGCTCTGCATATCCCTGCTTACATCCTCGACAAACTGATGCGACTTCTGCAAGAACGTGGAACCCATACGCCTGCCCTGACCCTCTGCTTGCTGCTGCAGGGAACTGTAGCCCGATGGTCGAGGCAAGGTGCTACCTCTCAGCTGCTGCTGATCCGTCTGATCCATAGAGCCATCTGGCAACTGGTTGGTATACTGTTGCCTCATGGAGCTATTGCGATTTAGGGACTGGGTGCGATGCTGTGTGGTCACTGTGCTGCCACCACGCTGCTCCTTCCTCAACGTATTTACATCGATATGAATCTTGCTGGGCATTTCTGGGCCACGATCAAACTCCATGGGGGAGAGTACACGCTCATAGGTGCGGGGCAGGCTGCAGGATCTGCCTCCCGCTTGTGGCGGAGCCACACGACGATAACCCTTTGTTAAGCCATCACCGTAGGGTGACCACAAGGGCTGAATCCTAGCGCCTTCCATTTCGCTCTCGTAATCACTTTCCCGGAACTCGCCTGGAATAAACTTAGTTGGAGTCGCAGGCGGCGGCAAATGCGATTGTCTTGATGGAGTACGACTGACAGCTGGGCTGTATGGGAAGGGTTCCAATGCTGGTTGCTGCTGTTGTTGATTGTCAAAGTGAATAGTACGCTTGGTCTGCTGCATGTTGACAACGCGTTGAGAGCTCTCCGTCGACTCGTGCATCTGCATCACATTCTTCGTCTCATGGGCCACCTTAGCCGTATGCATTGGGGCACCAGCAACGGCATTGTAATACAACGTTGGGCGTGAGCTTGGCAATTGTTGCTGCTGCTGCTGTTGTTGGGTTGCAGCAATGAACTTGGCTGCCACTGGCTTGGGCTTAAAGACATGTTGTTGTGGTGGTTGTTGAAACTGTTGACTTGTCTTAAACTGCTTGGAGCTGCTCTCCGTTTTTATCTCATGGCGTATCTCCTTGCCAATGGGTTCGAATTTGGGACGTGTAAAGCTGCCCAACTCGACGGGCATCGGTTCAAATTCCATAGGCGATGGCGTCACAACCACCACTGGCGATTTATGGCCATTGGCGATGTTGGTTCTTGGTGTGGGTGTAGGTGGAAATACCACACGATAACCCTTGATTTCCGAATCAGATTCATTTGCACGCGATACGGAACGGAAGCGTTCATCTACCTCACTGCTGTAGTCACTAAATTCCGCAGCTGGTGTCTTACGCTGGGCCGGCACTGGATTGGGTTGGGGCATGATAATCAGTGGTGTTGCATTCGTTGAGTACTTGGTCTCGTGATGGGTGGAACTGCTGCTGCTCTGTTGCATATTGCTCGACATGCTTGACGACGTGTATTTGTAGTTCTGTAAAGGAGATCGATACTAGTTTATAAGAGATCAAATATGTGTGTAGGGTAACATGTAGTTAGGGAACGTATAAATTGTGTTAGATAACAGGCGAATGCATAAAAAAAATGTATTGTTTCTTATAAACAAACTCACAATAAGTCTATTAACAATTAATAAATGGTTTCAGAAACATCACAAACAGGTAACGAAAACATATTAAATACGCATAATATACAAATAACACTTAATACAATATTTAACAAAACAATCGCAGAGTTAATAATGGCAATGTGCTTAATGGATGATTCAGCTGATGCTTATGAGAGTTAAGGGCAAGCCAGCAGCTTATGATAATGGTTACACAAGGACAATAACAAGAGCAAGACAACACAATTTGTAATTGAGACGTTGATACAAGTGCTACACATAACAACAACAACAAATGACACAACACGTGTGTAGACAATTTTTAGAGACAGACAGAGAGAGAGAGAGAGATCAATGCGAACCTTCGCCTCCTGACTGTAGCTTGTAGTTTGAGGTTGTGGTGCCTGCGGTTGTGTTTGCGGCTGTGGCGTAAAATAGAGCTGTGCCGGTGGCTCCGCTTGCATTTGGGTTGGTGGCGCATTCGTTGACGATGAAGACTTTGTTTCGTAGAAACTAGTCTCTGACTTGCGATAGCTAGAGTGCTCCTCTGTATCGGCAGCATAGCCACTGGACTTGAAAGATGTCTCCATGGTGGCCTGTTGCTGACGTGCACGATTTGCGGGTTCATCGGATTCACTTCCACTGTACTTGTAGCGATCACTTTCATAGTCACTTTCGTAGTAGGGTCCCAGACGATTGGGAATCACTGGTGGTGGTGGGCGATAGGTAGAGCCATTGGACTTGGGTGGTGCAACTGGAGTTATGGTGGGTACTGAGTGTGGCAGCACCTTGGTTGGTCCCTGTATGAGATTCTGTTCTAGTTTTTGCTCCATACTCTCTACAAGGGAATGGCGACGTACCTCCTCCTGTTTTGGAGTAAAACATATCTCTGGTGGGGTGCCCGGTTCAAGCTGTACATTGATCAGTCGGGTGACTGGCGCAGCAACAGGAGTTGCTACAGGTGCTGCAGCTGGTGTAATGTTTTTGGCAACTTGTTGCACTAGGAAGGGCGCATTCAGCTCCTTGGTGGGTGTTGGAGTTGGTAGCTTACTAATGCTGATCTGGTGTTCCGTCTTCTGTTCCACATCGCTGGTATAGCCAGATACACCCGCGGGAGTCCATAGTTTGGACATGGCCACACCCTCAGCCGATGGCTTGGGAGAGGCCGAACGTGTGTTCTGTTGGGCCGGAGTAGCAAGCACTGCCGCCGGACGTACAATAGGCTGACCATATTCCACCTTAACCTCCTTAGTCATTGTAGTTTCATGCTGCATACTTTGCAGATTGAGAGGCGGTGGAAAGATGGGTACACCACCCTGTGGTGGTGACTCCATTGGTTGAACTTCCGCCAGTATCTTGATCTTCTCCTGAATGAGTGGCGTCTTAGGCATAGGTTTCTCGGCTTTTGGTGTATAGCAAAACTCTGGCGGTGCTCCTGGTATGAGATTCATGCTTCTTAGTTCTTCTGCGAGGTTTTGCGCCTGTGGTTGACGCACCACCGTGTCCAATGGCCTCTGGCCAAGTGGCTTGGGTCGCTGGGTGACACTCTCCTCATCCATCTTCTTAAAGTACTCAAAGGAGGAAGAGGATTTGTGTTCGCTGGTGCTGCTCTCATATCTGGTGTTAAGTTGCGTCTGCATCAGAGGTGGTTGTTGTGATTGTGGCTGCTGCTGGCCAAAGGGTGTAGCTACCACAGGAGTATAGGGTTTGGGTGGCACGGGCGGTGGGGCTTGTGTAACGCCAGTCTTGAAACTGGCCAGTGTATCGGTCTGATCCATGCTGGCAGTGTTATTACTGTTGGTGGTGGTGGTGGCGGTGGTTGGTGTCTTTGGTCGCGAACTTAGCTCGGGCAGGTCTAGATACGTCGATTTGTGCTCTAGTCGCATCGTTGCCTCGGTAGTGCAACGATGCTCAGTAGTTACTTTCGACTCGGATAGGCCATGCAGATCGTTGGCAGTGGTGGTATCGCTTTGATTTGTCTGATAAGATTTGGGCTGTTGTGTTGGTACGATTGATGAGACGATTCAGATTCCGATATGTAGAATGTGTGTTTGAATGTTTGTTTGCATGAGAACCCATGTTGTGTGTAATGAGCAAAGCGAAACGAACAACGTCGAAATCAATGAGAGAAGAAATTCACAAGATTTGTTTATTATAAATATAGTAAAAGTAAATATAAATCATGTCAAGAACGTAACAAGTCGAGTAAATATTTTTTTATAGTATAATTTATAGAATAGATTTGACAGTTCGATAGAGTGGTATAGTTTTTAGGTGGGAGAATAGATAGATAGATAGGTGGACCAATCGATATGGCAGATAATCGTGTTTGTTTTTCTATATATTGAGCACATGCAAACTTACTTCAGTTTTAAATTCACTAGTTGCTGGCGCCTCATAGATAATCGTCCTGACCACCTCCTGCATGCGTTCCGGCGATGGCTCCAATATGGCACAGTCGGCAATGCTTTTGGCCTCGCCGCCAGCATTGGTTGCTCTCACCATATACTTGCCAGAGTCCGACGTTTGTGCTGTGGCAAGGAAACACTTCAGTAAGGAAGTCTTTCTCAGGATAACTGGATTGCTTACCTCTCTCAATGATCAGCTTGTACGAGTTGCCCTGGGCAAGCAAGCGATGTTCGGAAATGCCAGCTTCCTTAATTAGCACATCGTCCTTTAGCCAAGTGACTGTGGGTTCAGGCAGACCAGTGACTTCCACTTCCATTATCAATTTTTCACCCTTCTTGCTAACCTGTGCCTGCAAACGCCGACCAAAGACTGGCGGAAAAATGGTCTCTGCGAAATAAGAGAAGCCAACCGAATTATCAGCAAAAGAATTGGCCAACATTTGCGGTACATGTGTTGTGGTTCATTCTAAAGACCGCAGGCCACTTTCAATTGAAAGCCACAATACACCCACAAAAAACCACAGAGCAGCTAAAGCTAATTCAATAAAAATACATATTAGCTTTTGTATGTCATTGCAACAGATCTTTAAGATCTCGCAAAAATAATTCACTTGCACAGCCGTCTAAATGATCAGCTATAATGAGTAATTCATGTAGACAGGCGACAAGCAAGGCAGTAAAAATAATTTTATTTTCAACCCCACAAGTAGACAAGTCCGCAAAATAGCGAGTAAACGAACAACAAATAGTGTACAACAAAATTTACATAATTATTGCCCACTTTTCTTCACTCCCCCACAGACGTTGGGAACCACAAGATTATTTAGAAATTTTTGTATAAGAAAAAAGAAATGAACGTTTGCATTAGGCAAGATTTTCCTTCTACGTACCAAACATATTTTTCATGAATATAAACAAAAACAGTTGTGAACGGCACTAAGAACTCATCAATATGCGAAACTGGCGGCATTGACGTTTGTACATCTTCTGACGCCCCCGACAATGACACTTTAATGCTATCCGAACTGATTGATGTGGCGCATGGACGAACCTACTACAAATATTGACATACGATATAGGCCATATGTATGACCTATTTCTTATATATACTAAACAATTTGTAGCTCATTAGTTCTTGGAAATTAATTGAAACTTTTGGTTAACATCAAAAGCTAACACAGATAATAATTTTAATGGTCTGTACTTACTTTTCACCACCAAATCCGCTGTGCTTGTAGACTGACCTACAGCGTTGGTGGCTGTTACTGCATAACGGCCACCATCGGCCACGCCCACCTCTTGTAATTCAATGGTCACACGATTGCACTTGTTGGATATCTTGGTGTGTGCATTATCAAACAGTTGTCCACCATTCTTTTCGACCTTAATTTCGGGCGAGGGATAACCATCGTAAATTGCCTCCATGCTTACATTGACGCCCTGATCGACAATTTTGCCAGTAAGTGGTGTGGTGAAACGTGGCGCGATCTCCTTGCGCAAACGTGTAGGAGACTCCGGCATTGTTAGAGCAGGCAGTGGGGAAGCACCATTGGTTGACTGAACGAACGTAAAGGATTTCTGCTGCACACTAGGACTGCTCATCTCCTTGCTCTTGTGTAACTCTTGGTAGTGATGGCTCTCGACGATCTCCGGTCGCTGTTGCCCGAGCTGCTTAAGGGATTGATCAATGTGCGCCGATGAGTGATGTACTTCAGTTTGTGGCACATTTCCTTCGTATGAGTTGACCTGCGATGTGGAGGTGGTGGTAAAAGTTTGCTTTTTGATCGTAACACGAGAGGATTCGGTATTATGCTCTTGGGTCATTGATTGCACATCACTCGAAGCGGGGGGAACGCTGCCAATAATATTGAGGAAGGCAACACAAGTCGCTTTGCCAGCCTCATTTTCGGCAACACAACTGATCTTGCCGACAGCATCATGGGTTAACTGCTGTATGGTCAAAACCTGACGATCGCCGCTCGTGGAGACTAAGAAATTGTGTCCATGCACCGGCTGATCATTGAAAAACCAATGCACCTTGGGCGTCGGTTTGCCCAACACAATGCACTCGAACTTGACGACATCGTCAATGTGCGCCTGTTTGTCACTGAAGAGCTCCTTGAACTCGGGGCACAGATGTCGCTCGACAATCTCGACAGATGATTGACTGCCCCGACGATTCTCGGGCGCATTCACCGACTTGACAATTAGATGTGAAAAACATTTGGCATCGCCAGCATTGTTTGAGACCTTGACAGTGTAGACGCCTTTGTCGTTGGCAGCCACATTGTTGAGGATGAGCTTGAATATGCCAGCCTCCGGATCCGATTTTGTCGTAACACGTTCATCCAACTGTAACTCCTTGTTGGTCAGATACCATTGTGCACTCAACGGCTGATCACCACTCGTTTGCACCTCTAGAACAACCTGCTCACCCTCATCAACAAGTACATCGGAGAGTAACCTTTCGAATTTCGGTTGTGTATCCTTGGGTAGCGATTGACGTTCAGCATTGGCTCTGGTCGCTGGCTCGGACATATTCAACGGCGTTACTTTCAGATCGCAACTGCTTGAGGCCTCACCCGCTGAGTTTATGGCAACCACTTTATAGTTGCCTGCATCCTCTTGGTACACCTCCTGTATGAACAGAGAGCAACGATCGCCCTGGAAGAGCAGCTGAACATCGGCAGATTCCTTGACAGGTCGTTCATTGTGATACCAAATCACTTCAGGTTCCGGTTGACCCACAATCACACAATCCAAACGAACGGGTTTTCCCTCGAATATGGATACATCTTTAAGCGGTATATGAACTGCAGGTGTGATGGGCTCAATATCGCTGGCCATCTCGGAATCGGAAGTCTCGTTTGGCAGACGACCCTTGACAATGATATTGCAACTGGTGTATGCCTCGCCAGCCAAGTTCTTAGCACTCAACACGTAGGATCCGGCGTCGTTTGGATAAGCTTGCGGTATTATCAACGTAACGCGGCCGTTTTCATACTGAAAAGTTGGAAAAATTCAAAATTGAAATATGTAAAAACATTCGTATACGTCGCTGTAGTTGTGAATTCACCACATGGTGAATAAAGACACGACAAGGCCTTGTGTTGACTACTACCACTAGCTAATGGGTAATGCTTTCAATTTGTGCCAGTTTTTCTGTGCTTTGTATGATATTTGCAATTTAATTTTCATTTTACACCCATTGGCCCCAACAACAATTATTTATGTTTAACGCGCGGATGTGCGATCTTTGTGTGCGTGCTTCTGTGTATGTGTCTATGTATGTAGTTGTATCCGGCGCGGGATTTTTACAACTAGATAATATTTTGACCTGACGTGCTGTTTATTTTTCCCAAAAAATTGGAAAATGCGCTTTTGTTTAGTTGAAAATTGCAGGAAGCGTCTGAGTACAGGTGTTGTTCCACTTTAATAGAACAATAGTCGTATTGTCTACCCATTATTTTGTATATTTACTTAGTAGCAACGTTTAATTGTTTAATCAGCTAAGCGCAATGAGATCATGTTTTGGTTTGTCAAAAGAGCAATTAAAATCAATGAAATCATTTTGCATGTGGCCAAAAGCGTTTTTTGCTTCATAAAATCCACAAAAAAAACTAAATCAAAATTTTTTTTGGCATCTATAGTATATGTATATGTATGTGCTATCTGTATACATATGTTGTGCTGAAAACGGCGCCCACAATAAACAAATTGGCTGACGGCGCCCACGACCAAACGATGACTGTGGTGAATTGGATTTGTGCCGCCCGTACGGCTCGTTGCACTTGCCGTGTTGCACAAATAATAAAAATAATAATAATATTAATAGAAAATATTGCAACTGAAAGACGGCGCATCGCTTCTTAGCCTGTAATTTATAGTTGTGCATGTGCCTGAAGAAAACACAGTAGTGTGTACTATGCGTCGGCGTATTTTTAAAACATTTGCCTTGAATTTTTCGTTGCGGTTTTTATTATATTTTGCAATCAGATACAAAAGCGCCTACCTAATGATGGACCCCCTATTTTTTTTCTATGGATGTCTGGATGTGGCGAATAGGCACACACAAAAACGCTGACGTCAGCAGCGAAAGCGAATCTAGAATTTAAACATGTTCATTGAATATTTTATGGAACTATACATTTAGACCAAAACATTTATACATGGAAAACTGCCCACCCACAAAGCCAGCGCAATTTTTTGTTGCTCCAGCAAAGTTGGTTTATATAGATAGATTTGTATATATCATGGGATCGTGTGTTCAGGGAATTGTACTTTATGCAAATTTTGTTTCTTTTCGCAATATACATAATATATTTGCTATTTATGTATGTGCCAGACAAAATGTGTGAAACAGTTTGGCATGGAATTCGTATTACGCATGGAAAAGTTTTCAAATTTCATTTCTGAGATACATATGTTATATTTTAACACAAGGGTATTTGAAGTTCGGTTTGAGTACCCTATTCTAGATCTTTCACATAAATTAATTTAGTTTTTACTCACTTTTGAGTCGCGTGGATAAAACGGTTTGCCATTGTGGATCCAGCAAACTTCGGGCACGGGTATTCCAGTGACCAGGGCCTCCAGTTTGATCTTCTGACCGACACGTGCCATTGCATTCTGCAGCGGCATCTTGAAGCAGGGCAGTTCAGTGGGTTCCAGTGCTGTAAATCGAGGAATTTTAAATAGTTATACAGATAGCTAAGAGTTTACTGTGTTATTAACTTACGTTCCACAATCAAACTAGCCGAGCAGTGTTCGATGCCAGCGGGATTCGAGGCGCTGCACGTGTAGACAGCATCATCCTCCAGAAAGACCTCATCGAAGCGCAAGGTGGCCTCGCCATTGTTATAGCTGATGACATAATCCGGCGAGTCGTCGATGCATTTGTCATTCTTGAACCACTGTACAGTGGGCAAGGGAACACCACTGACCACACAGGCAAACTGGAAAGCAGTACCTTCGGTTGCCTTGCCGCTCTCGAGGAATCGCAAGATGCGTGGCGGCACCAGCTGCAATTCGGCAGCATTCTCACGTACAGTCAATGTGGCATTAGTGTCGCATGTTCCAACAAGATTGGACGCACGACAGCTAAAGCGAGCCGTATCGGCGGCAAATGTTTCCTCAATGACCAAACGGCAGATGCCCTTGTCAAAGCTGGTCTTGTAATCCGCATTACCCTGTATACTAATGCCATCCTTGAACCATTCCACATTTGGCTCTGGTGTACCTGTAACCTCGCATTCAAAGACAAAGCGTTCACCCTCGCGGGTCAGAGCATCCTTAAGAGGACGCACAAACAATGGAGAGGCATAACGGAGTTCCGTGAAGATTTGATTTACTTGGATGTCCTTGCGTATGTTTTCCGTAACAATGCGTTGCTGATCCACCTGATCCCGGAGTGTTTGCAGCCGCGTTATTTCCTCACGCTGTATGCGAGCCTCGTTCTCACGCTTCTGTCTGGACTCCTCTTCACGCAGCACCCTCAACTCTTCCTCACGCTTGTGTCTAATTTCCTCCTCACGTTTCATGCGGATGTCGTCTTCGCGCTTGCTCTGCAGACGTACCTCCTCATCCCGGAGAGCTTGCAGTCGCAGCTCTTCTTCCCGCTTGGCAATATCGCGCAGCATTTGAATGCGTTGCTCCTCCTCGCGAGCAGCCTGCTCTCGAGCAAATTGCTCTCTTGTAGCCTGCTCACGCACTGCCTGCAAACGTGCCTCCTCTTCCCGCACCGCCTGCTCCCGCAGCGACAATTGTCTAGCTGCCAGCTCACGTTGTGCTTGGTCAATGGCTGCCTGTTGACGTTGTGCCTCCAACCGTGCTTGCTCTTCGCGTGCCAGTCGCTCCCTGGCCTCTGCTTCACGCATCGCTTGGTCTCGTTCCGCCTGATCACGTGCATCCCGCTCACGTTGCTCTCGCTGCCGCTGCTCCTGTTTGAGACGTTCCAGCACAGTGTTGATGTCCATCTTAAGCTTAATGAACGATTGGAAAATGTTCATCACATCGTTGTAGAGTGTCGACACCTTGCTCATATCATGCGCACACTGCGAGGCACTGTCCAACTTTGTGCGCAGCGCAGACTCCCGACTGGTCACATACTTTTCAATATCATTAACCAGATTGGAGGCTTCCACCGGATCACGTAGATAGGGCACCTTATTGGACACGCTATTGTAAAAGTAGCTTATCTCACGATACTCAGCATCGATCTGTAAGAGATCAGAATAATTAGGCTTAAGTGGATCTTAATAGTTTTTGTTATTTTTACCTTTTCGACCGCCTCGAAGAACTCGTTTGCCTGATTGAGGCTCTTTCGTTTCTGTTTCACTTGGTCCTTGAAACTCTGCCATTTATCGTTGAGCTTGCGCAGCTCGTCCTTAACATAAGATTCGCTTTCCGGATTGCTAATCAACAGCTGCTGGCTTGTCGACTCTGTAAACTTCTCGATGCGTTTTTCGAGCAGCTGTGGTAAGGGTGGGTGGAATTGGAAAACAAATAACAACATTAAAAGGCTGCCAAAAATATATATCACAGTTTCTCTAATTAACCCATTAAACAGCCGTTAAACCAAATGTCTGGGCGAATAAACACATACACACACACACACAAATACACGCACAAGTGCAGGCCTCGGAGAGCAGCCAAAATGAGCTTAAAAGATACTGCCTAGGCGAAAAAATCCATAAAAATCAGAACGTCAAAAGCAATTTATAACAGCAAATGTGCAGCTAAGAGGAGTAAAAATTTTAAAAACAGCCAAGTGGCAAGCATTCAAATCTTATATTTTTTCTTTTTGTATCTTTTGTATAGCTGTTTGGTGTATCTGTATCTGTATGCTGTATGCTATATCTACTGCAAGATGTATTTCCCCAAGTTTTTAATTACAAACTAACGACAGCTGCCGCTGTCCGTTGAACATTGCGTTGCTGACAGCGACAAGATTTTTAAAGTTGAATTTCGAATTTGTACTTATTTTCGAAACAAAAATGTCTCAACGCTATTGGAAATTTGATGAATGTGCCGTGGCTGCCACTAAACGAAACTGAAACTTTGTGTCGATTTGAGTTTTGGCCACCCAAAAAGAGGAAATAAGCAATGCAAATAATGAAGACTGTTTCCACATGCATTTTGGGGATAATACTACTAATGGCTACCTCAATAGTATGAGCTGTTTGGCCCCAGCGTCGCTGATGTTGCGTCGATTTCAATACTGTGGGCATTGAACACTAGAAATTAATGTTAGCATTAAAAACCTGAGAGATCTTAACCCACTTAGTTCGTTGCGTTTGTTTATTTTCGCACAATACTTAAAAGTTCACTCACCTCTATAGTACGTTCAAAATACTCGAATGCCAGCGATGTGGTCTTGGCAGCTGCAAGACTATCCACACTCTGCCCATTAATATCATGCAATTGCTTACTGACGCTGTCCAGACTGCGATCAATATCCTCCAGATCGTTGCGGAAGATCTCGATCTTCTCGAGACGCTCCAGAGACGACATCGTTGCACTGCTATTCGACTCGAAGTGAATGCGTAAATTCTCCAACAACTTTAAAATGCGATCCGTGTCGATTTCGCGAGCACCCGGCGGCTCCAATATGCGCACACGATCGATCAGCAGTTCGGATTGTGTGATTAACGATCTAAATTTATCCATACACAGATCGCGGAATTTCTCATGCTCGGCAATAGTACGCTCCACAGTCGAACCCATAGACTGTGGCTGCTTGGAAAAATAGGCATCGATCTCGCGACGCAACTGCACAATGTTCTCGAGGAACTGCAGCACACTTTCGAGCAATGTGCGATAGTCGTACTTGATGCCATCCAACTTTGCTTTAAGCATGCGCAAATTGTTGATAACCTGCTCGATTTTCGAGAGCGATTGCTGATCCTTGGTCTGTATGCTTAATGTGGTTTGTATGCGCTGTTGAATCTCTTCCTGTGCTCGCTCAATATCCTGTGTGACATGGGAAAGTTTCTCACGTGTGCTCGTCAACAGTTGCTTGGAGTCCAAGCTGGATGTGCTGAACACCGGATACAATTGTGTATCCACTTGTGTGCTCTTGGCCACCGTCTAAATATATTAATAAAATCTTTAGTTATGATTTTGGTTGAGTATTTCCTGGCCGAACTTACCTCCTCATTATCACTCATGACTTTCTCTAGTAGATATTCTACTTCGCGCTTTTCCGCAATGTTCGTTGTCCAATTTTCCAGACTGCTCGTCACGTCGACTTGCCGCTTACTGAAGCCGTTCAGCGTCTCTTCCACTGCCTGCACTGAGGATTTCGTCTCGAGATATGGATCCACAATCTACGCAGTGATGTCGTTAAAAATAGCATTAAAATAAAATCAGTTTCATGTATTTTTTTGTTGGTGTTTTTGTGCTCTTTTTTTGGGAATTTGTTTTTAGTTTTGCGTTTGCCTTTTTGGTTTTTCTTCGAAATTTCTTCCTCAAGTGTCTTGACTGACAAGTTGGGAAAAATATTCCGAATAAAGCGTGTGGCACGTGGCACGCATCTGCCTTTGGCCAGGGTCTGTAACGTTCTGGTGGCGCACACGAGTCCAGAGACCAGACCAAGACCCGAGATAGGTCTCTTCTATCTATAGACAAGACAGTGCGCGAATTGCCTTTTTGCTTTTATTTATGGACTCAACTCTCGACTCGGGGCGACGCCAGCCAAGCGAATTTTCTAATTTCAAATTTTCTATGCGACTGCGTCTCTCACTTTCCCCCATCCCGCTCCAACCGTACACCAAAGTCTGCTGCTCAACATTTAAGAGGGGGAAAAATAGCAGCGTTGTCGTTTCTGATATATGTTTATGGTGTGTGGCTATGGTTATAGCCAAAATCATATTGTTGCAAATTTATGTGCACTGAGCTGGCAGGTAAAAGAAGTTGCTGCATTGCACAAAGATGCAATCAACACTTGAAATTATTTTCAGCTTTGGATGGGAAATTGAGTAGTTATGAAAATTGGTTATAAACAACAAATTTAATGACGTTGTAAGATTCTGATAAGCAACAAAAAAATACCTGTTTGGATTTCTTTGAAATAACAATAGATTTTCTATCAAATATACAACACTCTATGAGGAGTTTTTCACTTTAAAGCAGAAGCATAAAACAAAGCCAGCAGCGACCAGTGTACTTTGTCTGGGGTTTTTTTTTTTGCAAAGACGCAAAGCGTTCTAAAAATAGCTAGCGTTGCATCATGTTGGGGAATATTAGTCAGTTCTGGTCTGGATCTGACGGACAGATGGCAAATGTGCAAGCTGTCAGCAGCTGACATCAGCGGTTAGTAAAACAAAAACATGGATGCCACAAAAATTAAAAACTTGGCATGCAAAGCTTTGTGCCCTGACATTAGAGAATTCCAACTATAAACTATATATATCAAGAGATTATGGATAGCTTTACGGACTTTTAGGTTGATGAATCGTTGGCCGGCAGACTTGAGTTCTGCATAGCTGGCGGCAATATTGGCCCAGGTGACCTTAAGGAACTGCAGCTTGTGCTCATCGGGTGTTTGCAGCAGTTGACGCTGCAAATGATCCAGTTGACTAGAGAGCTCGTTAGCCTGCTCGAAGAATTCTATCAGCATGGAGACATAATCCACACGCTTCAGCACCAGGTTCTTCAACTCTATCCAGTGCTTGTGCAGTGCTTCGGCCTTGGAGTCCACATCGTAACGTTGCTGCGGACTAAGTGACTCCAGATGCTGTTTGATTGACTCCAGCAGCAAATTTATAAGTTCACCTTTGATCTGAAAAATAAAAACCAAAAAGGATTAGCAGGATTTTTCTTAGGTTAGTTTTGCCAGCTTACCTCCAAATCCTGCATGAGCTCATGATGCTGTAGTAGGAACTGCTTAGCCTGATGTATATTACGACCCATATTAGCAATCTGTTGCAGTTGAAGCTGGCCAGAGGCTCGCAGCCAGGCAAGCAGTTCATTGTGTTGTGAGAGAAATTCGGAGAGGGCACGCTGTACCCGTTCATGATCCTCGCTGCTGTGCGCACAGATACCCTCAACATATGCCTTGCGATTCTCGAGCTCATCCAACACACGCTTGATGCCCTGTGTTTCCGGCTGTGTGCGACCCACTTCATCTAATATACCATAGCCCAGACGCAGTGGTTCCTCTGTAAACGTGCGCACATCCCGCGAGACCTTGGCAAACATGGCATAGCTTTCCGGTGAATTGGGTGGCAACTTAACACTAGCCAGCTCCAGTTCCAGCTTTTCCAGCACGCTCAGAGTATGTTCTGCCTTGGCAAAGAAATCTCGTGACTGTTGCAGCCAATGCTCCCGCTGATCTACCAGATCCAGGTGCTCTGTACAACCACTCAGCACCGCATAGGCACGAGCACAATCCTCATCTCCAGCAAAGTGGCCTGATGCCTGAACTTTTTCTTTGGCACGCGTAATCTTTAGAGCACGATCTCGCAGCAGCAGCGCTTGTTGTTTCCACTCGCGGTACTTTACCAGGGATTGATTCGCAGAGTGTTCACATTCACCCAGACTATACATGGTGTTTAGTTCGTGCCTGGCCTGCTGCAATGCTGATTCCAGTTCGATGAGCTCACGTCCAAGTAATTTCAGAGCTAAACACTGTTCCAATTGAGATTTCCTTGACTGCCAGGCCAACTCCAGTGAGTTGCGACGATCATGCAACGCCTCCAGCCATTGTTGTACCTGATGCACTGCTCTCGTTGCATCGCGCTTAATGTGTTCCGGTCTCGTGTCCAGTGTCTCCAGTTTCTCAAGCTCCTGCAGCTGAGCCAGCAGCTCATTGCCATCTTTTAGAGCTGCCATCACACCCGTGAGCATGTCAATGCGCAACTGTTTGAATTTGTTTAGGAACTCTTGAACGCCAGCCACCTCGGTGGGCAACGCAGACTCACTGCAGGCCAACTCCAGCTGATCCATACGCCTGAAGCACTGCGTCATCTTGTCATGAAACTGTGTGCACAAGTGCAAAATGTGTTGGCGATCATGCAACAGATTTAATATATCCTGCCAAATGACATTTAGTGTGTCGGCCATGGCATTGACTAGCTCCGAACTGATCCGTTTGCTGGCCAGCAACTTGTCGGCCTTCTGTACAAACTCCTCCATCGGACCAGGCAGATTCTACAAAGCCAATGAAAGCAATAACTGACAGTGTTGTGACTGTTTAATGTTTAGTTTTGAACTTACCTGTAGATTGCGTAGTGTTTCATCGTGCTCTCTTTGCATATGCAGCGAATCATCCAAGTTGTCGCCAAGTGCTGTGATCTTTGGTTCCAACTCGACCACCTTAATATAGATCTTATCGGGACTCTGCAATGGATTTAAAATAGCAATTGTATACAAGGAAGCAAAGCAAACAAGAAGAGCGGTATGTATTGCTGAACGACTAACAAGATTTTAAGTTAAATAGCACATATTCTGGATATATCTGATATCTCTCTTGTAACCCTTGACTAAGCCCCTATAAATGTTTATGTTTTACATGTTTTAACAGTCACGTTCACGGCCTCTGCTATAGTTTGCATCAATGCTGCGTTCTCATTCATGAAACTAGTCGTTGACATCGCCTGAGCTATCCACGAAACCTGCTTAGACAAAGACGACGACAATGCTGCACAGCAGCTTCTAATTTTGGTAGTCGGCGAGTCATCGACAAGAACAACAACAACAAACAAGTAAGTAGAAGAACAACAGCTCCCAACTCTATTGGTGTGTGTGTGTGTGTATGTGTATGATTGCAATGAAGGTCAGCATTGACTTTATATGGTAATGGCATCCGTTAGTTTTTCCTGTTGGGATGCGCATGTGTGTTGATATGTATCGTATATATCGTATATGCTGGCAAGCACCAAGTCTCCTCTTTGTCTCCAAACTCCTGTTTACATATTTGGTTACAGTTATGCATGAGGTTTTAGTTTAAAACTTCTCAGCTGCTGATGCTGCCTGCCACAAACACTCTACAGAGTGAAAGCCACGTTGCAGCATCTGCCTCATGGAATGCTTAACGATAAAAAAAAACTAGCCACAAAAATGCGTGGGTGTTAAATACATACGTTTTGTTTGACAGTCACGAAAACGTTATAGGGTCATATCGTCGTCAGACTGTTTGTCTTTTAACCATTTTTGGGTTGGGAGCCACATCGTTTAGCTGCCCATTAAATTGAACTTTAATTTGTTTGCTGTGGGTCCACACAAACTAACAAACATATTGAAACGCTCAAAGCGGGGCACAGCTGCCGTGTTCCCATTGCATACGCTCTCAAGATCAAGCATCTAGCTAATGACGGTAATCAATCAATTACAATGAAAACTAATAACCGTGCTATTAGACTAAAATTACACCATTACCGCCCCAGGGGCATTTAACATCTACATCAACGTTCACATCAGAGCTTCAACTGGCCTGACGTGAGTTAGTTTTGAATATGCATAAATAAATGAGAGTATGTACAGTCATTATGTTGAATTTTCCCGACAAACAACTATCGATTAGTTATCGAAAATCATCCATATTTCGTAGTTGACAGTGTCAAACAGAAAGCAAGCCGAGCTGGAGCTTAACAAAACAACTTTTCCAAAATTAAATATATTAGAAACAGAAAACCAAATATCATGTCGAATTATGTGGCAAGAAAGGGGCCTTTGGTCGTCTCCGCACTGGGCAGATGGGCCTACAACATGTCCGGTTTCAATCAATACGGCTTGCACCGCGATGATTGTTTTCATGAAAACGAGGACGTAATTGAAGCAATTCGCCGTCTTCCACGTAAATTGTACGACGAGCGCAATTATCGCATTATGCGTGCCTTACACCTATCAATGACCAAGACGGTTTTGCCGAGGGAACAGTGGACAAAATACGAGGAGGATGTCAAGTACTTGGAACCCTACCTCAATGAGGTCATTAAAGAGCGCGAGGAGCGTGAGGAATGGAACAAAAATCATTAACCTATACTTCACAATATGTGTAAATGTTGCAAATAAACAAATGAGTCAATACAACTTAACGAAGTTTCACTGTAGTATATGCAAATTGTTTATTTTTCTCCATGTGGGTAATTTAACTTAATGTAACGGCTTCGTTACACCGAAAAACTATAAAATCACGTCACGAGTCGTCTTAACTGAAATTTGAACCATATATGGTATGACATCACTATAAATAGCCCGACCATAACTATATTCATTGTTTGTATGTATGTATGTGTGTATATTACATCTACAACATATTCATATTCAATGTGCAAACTCAATTCGCCATGCGCACTTGGAGGCACTGTGGGGCACTGCGAGGCGCCTCATTCAAATGTTTCGAATCATATTTCATAGTTGCCGCATGCAGCGAACCATTTAATTTGTGTGTGGTGTGTGTGTGTTTGTGCATTTAGGCCATTTATAAAGAGCTAAAATAAGTTGGACACCACTTCTGCCTTCACTTGTAATAAAGAGACGGAAGTCGTAGACGAACACGTCACTAGGATACTGTGATGATATAATACCAAAGAGCTCCCCCTCCCAACACCCGCCATAATTGTGCGAATCTTTATTTGTGTGTGTGTGTGTATATGTTGATCTATGTATTACGTCCAGTTCTGAGGCGCTTAGCCCAAACACGTTTTTGGCTTTTAAATTAATACTTTGTGTCAGCGGGCAGAACACGATTTCGATATAAAATTACCTTGACGGTTCTTATCGTTTGTATGAAATCATTGCGCGCTATTTTTTTTTTTTTCTTTTTTTTGTAGAGCGCTCTTTCATTACGTCCATACCGTACCGTATGCCCGGCGTTTAATAACGATGCTGTTTGATGATTTGATTGAGTATCTTACTCAATCTGAAACTGTGCACGAGCATTTCGAGCGTGGGCGTTGGCGAATTACTCGAAAACTTTGCGATTTTAACTGACAGCAATCAGCCAATTGGTAATTCTTTACACGCGACTGCGAAATTTAAGCGGGATGGATTTGCAATAAGAAGAAGAACATTGCTTGTCGTTCGTTTTGCAGCGTTGCCAGAATGTTTAAATAGCCTGCCTTTATACTTAATTCAATTAAATTAACTACAACACTTACTACAACTAATACTGTTAGCTATTCATCCATCAGTTAACTTATAAGAATGGCTACTTAAAAATACTGTCAGCTTACGCGTTTATAAAATGTCTATTATCCTGCGCAACTGATCGTGCATGGGACCCTTTATTGCTTAGACAGGGTAGAAAACTCCCGCGCTTTTCGCACAAATGCAGACGTGCAGTGTGCAGTGTGAAATTTATTTTTAACAAGTTGCAATTTAGTTTGTTTGACTATTCCCGCAATCTACAGGTATGTTCTCTGAATAGCAATTAAGTTAATCTATTAAAAAGATATAAATCAATCAGTGTCACCTTCGCCGCACACACCGCTAGTGTCAATATAACCCCAATAGCAGCCGCAGCGTGCCAATTGTTAGGCACATAAAAAAATAGTTTGGACAAATAGCCAAAAACTATAAAAACGACATTAGCATTAGTGTTTTGTGTGTGAATTGATACAGAGCACACAAAATTGACAGTTTGAGCAAATATACAATATGCAAATGTATTCTCATCGCATTGTTTTTGTTTCTTTGTGGTGTTGTTGTTGTTTTGTTAATGGTCTAACGCGCTGTGCGCTTCAGGCTATTGTAGCTTGCTTATTGGTTGAGTGACATAGGCTGACTGCTACATTCAATTGACGTAGAGCACTAAGCTGTCAGCTTGGCCGGTTCAACTTGACTTTATTTTATCATAATTGTTGTTGTTGTTGGTGTTTCGTTTTATTTCAATTTTTGCCTCTACAAATTTGCATTGCGCCAACTTTAATGTTCTCACACAAAGGTTAGCGCGCTTCGTTCGCGTGTGATGTCAGACTTTTGAGTTCTATAAATACACACAGAAAGTAAACAGAAAATATGTTCGTTCGATATTTCTCGCACTTTCCCAATTCCCAGGCAACCGAGTAACAAATTATGAGAGACGTAACAAGAGAGAGGGAGAGAAAGAGCAAACAATCGCGACGCAGCAATCGAATGCAATTTAAATTTCAATTTAATTCGCAGCCAAGCGAAAGATAATTTCTATAATTGTTTGTACAAATTGCTAACCACGACTCCAACCGGAGCCCGGCATGAAGCCAAAAAGCCGCAGTTGCCACAGAGGCAGCAGCAGCATCAGCAGTTGCAGCAGCAGCAGCAGCCACAGTCGACTTTCATTGAGCGTTTATCGGTAAAATATCAGTTTTCATGTAAACATGCAATACATTTCGCATCTCCCAACAGCCATTCACGGTATACTTATACCGAGAAAAACGTGGACGGTAATTACAGCAGCTGCTTGGCTGGATTCTCTGCTGCTCCTTTAGCTCTGATAACTGATGGCCAACAGTTTTGAGACTCGTCTCCAAAACACATTCCCGTCTCTATTGCCGCCTGCTCCTGCCTGCCTTTCGATTATCAATCAGTGCGTGCCAAAACTGTTTTGTCAGTTTGCGCTAAGTAGGAGCTGCATTAACTCTCTTCAACCGATAGACACACAAAATGCAAAGCTGCCAACCAGCCAAGCAGCCAAACAGACCGGCTTCGTTTGCCAACTTGGCAGTGTCTTCCAACTTCCAACTACCAACTTTGCCTGCGTTCGTCCGCGCATAGAATACATTATACATTTTCTATCATCCTGCTAGTTTCTTGTTGCTTTGAAAGCGTTTTGGACATGTTGACAACGTCCAGCGCCACCTCTTGGTGTGTTGTGTTGGTTAGTACAACGAGTTAGGGCTGCATAAGCAGTTTTATGGTAATTCGACACGTTCAGTGAAGCACATAAAACATTCTCAAACAATTACAATTCTCCTTTGGTTCTCTAGTGACGCGAAAGTTGTGATTCAGATTAAAGTAACTAATGGAGCAAAAGTTATAAAAATCGCAGAACAGTGAAGAAAACTTCAATGAAGCAATCACAAAAACTAAATCATTTTCTTATTAAGATCATAAAAAATCTGGTTTCATTCATGTTTCTAAATATTTTCAACAATTGCGCTGCAATAAAGTTTACCAATTTATTGAGACATCAAATTTTTACGCATATTTGAGATTTTTACGACCAATGTTAGCTAGTTAAACGGCAAATCACATTCGCAAAGATCACTGTGCCATAAATCACAGTGACAACAAGACCTCGACTGTGATTTTTAAAGCCATCCCTCGCAAAACCAATGTCGGACGTGGTCGCAAAGTGCGAGAGAGGAATGTCTAGCTTTTCATGCGTAAATTTATGTGCCTGCCAAGCATCGTAAACATTTCTCTAACTTGGCACATGCACACACATACAAACACACACAATCACACATACACATACATATACGGCTTTCTTTCTTGCAGCTTGAAAATGCAGCTTTTGCGCAGCTGCAGCCGTTGCACCCACGCCAAAGGGGCCCCAAAGCGTTGTCATATAACTTATGCTCACTGAGAGAAAACTCAGATCTATGTATGTGTGTGCGAGTGCGAGTATGTGTGTGTGTGTTTGTGCAATTTATGAGTGAAAAGCAGTGAATTGTACAAATGAAAATGCCATAAATTCAATTAGTAATGCCTCCCAACCCTCCCCCCTTTCTCAGTTCGATTGCAAATCAGAGCGAATCAACAAGAGAAAAAAGATATTACTTCAGTTAAAGCAGGTCGCCTTTGCGCACCAATTCGCGCCATTCTCTTCTTTATCATCATCATCATCTGGTCTTAAACCAATGCTAATGCCAAATTAAATTCGCGCATTAGTTCCAATTATGATGGTGCAACTCCAGTGGGTGGCGTCCGCTACTGCCTGCCACACGCTACACACACACAGCGGAATCATTTATTTAGACGGACAAAATAAATAATATGTTCATCTTACGTGGGGGCCTTTGAAGTTTTCTTTGGTCTGTTTGGTTTTCAATGTTGTTTTTTTGTTCGCTTTTAATTGCCTTGCCGTTAAATTTGTTTGCCTGAGCCTAAGACTGACCAAACTGACTGAACAAAAAGCATACAAGATTGAAGGAATTTTTGACTTAAAAGCAAACAAAATTAGGGCCACAACTAAACAAGAAACGAAACGAGAAAACGACATAAAAAGTAGAAAACTGTATCAATGTTTTCATATGGTAACAATTTAGCAACAACAAACATTGGATTGAAAGCCATTGAGATTGATGCCCAAGAGTTGTTGCCCAAGAGTTACATGTGTCGGGTAAATGGATTTTATTGGCCCAGAAAGCGGGCCAAGAAGATGGGAAGATACTGACTGAAGGGAACACATAAAATGTAAATCATGCCAATGAGTAACGAGTTCGGATGTAAAAAAGATTTCTAAATTGTTTCAGTGTTGGGAAATGTGTTAACAAACTCGAGTAGAGGCAAGATAATAGTTTTGAATTGATTTTAAAAACTTTTTCTCAAACTAAAAAACTTATGTCGAGCAGAGTTTAATGTTTGGAAAAGTCTCAACTTATTTACATATTTACAAGTGCGCAATTTTGTTATTGTTGCTTTAATCTGTTAACACAGAAGCTTTTCACAGACTATCCATAACTTTCAATGTGCTTCCGCTTTGTACATTCCTCACCCATCCATCCACCCACCACCCACCGGTGAACTCAACAACATAACAATCCCGCTCTCTTTAGCATAACAATAACAAAAGACGAAACTGAGCTCATCGACGAAATGTGAAACATGCCACGCCTTTTGTTCTGCTGTGTGGCATATACTTTAAGTATTTATATTGTATCTCCACATCTGTTTGCTTATTTTTCTACATTCATGTATGTTTTTTCTTTACTTTGTTTCAGCTTATTTGCTCCCCGCCTCCTCCTACGCTAATTTGTTTACGTCGAAAAAATGCTATCGTGTTTATTTTCAACACTTTTTTTTCGACACAAAGAGAGCTTTAACAGGTAAGTCTCTTCTACAAATCAATTAAACTGTGTTGCTGTGTACAAAAATTCTATTTTTTTTTTTGTATACGGATTGTTTTCATTTTGTAGAAAAATGTTCAAATATATGCAAAGTATTTGCCAAAAAAAGAGGCAATAGGAAACGTGTTGAAAAGCGCTTTAACGAAAATGCTTTCAACTGACTCATTCAAATTTGTTTTTTCTCTCGGTGTATAGAAAGAATCGTAAAATAGAGAATGTGCAAATCAAATCAAATGCTAAACACATGGAGTGTTATTCAGTTCACTTTTGAGACCATTCAAAATGTTGTTGGCACAACACAAAAAAGTGGCACAAAGAGCCCCAAAAAATTTGTTCAATGAGCGGGTTGAATGAAACAAGCGTAAAGAAGGCAACGCCAACAAAAAAAAAAACAAACTTTAACTTCGTCCATTATAATTATTAAATTTTGTTGTTTGGGGCATATAGATACTTGTAGCGCTTCTATATTTTCTCAATCTCAAATTCAGGCCACAGATTTTGTGAAAAAAAAGTTTCTCGATTGATTTTGTATTGGTTCTAACCGCAGTATTTTGTTATTTTTTTCTTGGTATATTTATTGTGTGGCAGGTAGCAGCTGCGCCTAATTGACAAAAACAAAAAGAAACCTACAAAAAAGTATCTTGCAGATACATTTCTTTTGTCACGTTAGAACGCGCATGTTCGCTCTGCTGATGTCAGACAACCTTGAACCTTTTTTATTCTTCGTTGTTTTAGTTTAAAAAAAAATGTATATATTTATTCCACACACACACACACATGTGTGTACTTTATGTATGGATACATTTATAACAGCTATCAACAACTTTTGCTTTCGTTGTGGTGCGCTCAAATGTGCTAATTGCCACGGAAATCATATTAAAGCCGGTTTGAAAATAAACCAACCAACCAGTTTTTTATTTTCGGGGTATTAGTTCGAAAAAACATAAACATAACTCAAATATTTGACTCCTCTTGTTGTTGTTTGTGTGCGATTTGTTTTTGTTAAGTTCTTCTCTAAACACAACAAAACAAAAAGAGAGCAAAACGGTTAAAGCCCGCTTGAATGTTAAATCTGAAAAGTACTTTCATTTGATTTTACAACAACAACAAACTGTAAATGCTAAAACCGCAGCTTAGTTGAGAACTATAATTTTGTGGTGAGTAATTTTGAAAGTTTCTAAAGCATGTAATTAGATTAGCTTACACCCTAAAATCCATTAATTATGAGTAATAAAAAGAGTAAACAGACAAATAGAAATATTTTCGAGCTATTGAGATATATAATCTTGATCCCTTGAGTTGTTATAGACAAGTCCAACTAAAGACGAACTAGAGATTTGGGATTTGGAACCATAACTTCTTCTAAGCCTTTGCCAGAAAAAGTTTGTTTAATAACTTTTCCCGTAGTCCGATATACACATGTTATCGATAACAATAAAATGTTAAATTTAGATAACGTGTATATTGTCCTTGAAACTGCAGACAAAGTAATGAAAATTTGTGAAATTCTTATTGAAATTGGTTTAGAAACAACCGGAGATATGCATGATTTATGTTTTATAAGGCCTTGGGCGCAGGGTATCTCCTAGTCGAGCTTTTGTTACTAAAATTTTTGTTTATTTTGTTAATGGTTTTTTGCTATTTGTACTGTAAACGGTTATCGTGTAGTTAAACGATTAAAAAGTGATTTGAAAGCTGATCAATTATTGTTTTGAATATTTTTGTGTTCAGTCATGAGGATTAGAGTTTTAAGCTTTATACATTGTTTTCAAAATTGTTAGAAACTGATGGAAAACAACTTAACTTCAAAGAGAAAAAACTAAAATTGACTCTAAAGAAGCTTAATATAAATGTTTTAGTTAAGCTCTTCTTTTTACAACGATAAATCTCTCTCTCTCTCTCTCTTTCTCTCTTTCTTATTCTCTCACTTTATTTTTCCTTTGTCTCAGGACTTTATTTTGCCATAAAATTGTTAACCTTTTGACTTAACGGCAAAATAAGAATGCGGCTGCATAAATTGCAAAGCATATTCTTACTCTTGCTCTAGCATAGCTTCACTTTTATCTATTGGTATCTGTAACTACTATGTCCATGTAGCAACAGTTACAAAACACAAAACGACAACAAAGACGACGACGACGGCGATGAGGAGAAAAGCAACAACTCACTTGCAATAGTGCTATCACCAGCTGTATGGGTCCACAGCGGACGACAACGGTGCCAATGGTTGTGGCACGCAGGGAGGTGCTGGTGGAGGTGTTCGTTGCCTGGCTTGGCGTTGGCGATGATGATGACATTGTTGCTGAATAATTGAAGGCGTCTAGCTGGGATTGTGACTGCGAATGCGACTGTGACTGGAACTGAGATTGTTGCTGTTGTAGTTGTTGTTGTTGTTGCTGGGAGTGATGTGGCAGCAGCGGTTGTTGGCGATTCGAGGAGCTGGCCGAGTACAGGGAAGACATCGATGAGTCTAACGCTTGGCGACGTTCCATGTTGTTGTTGTTGTTGTTGATGTTGCGGCTCAAGTGTGTTGTGTGTTGAGTGTTGTTGTCGGCTTTTGGCGGCTTCGTGTAGTTTTGTATGTTTTTTTGCGTGGGCGTTTTGTTGTTTTTTTTTTCTTTTAGTTGCTTTTTGTTTTAATCTTTCCCGTTTACTTTTTCTTCGTTGAGCGCGCGCTTCTTTCGTTTAGTTGTTGTTGTTGTTATTATAGTGTTTGTTGTGCATTTTGTTGTTGTTGCTGTGTGTGTTTGTTTTTGGGCTTTCTGAAGGAGAGCTCTATCGAAAAGAAAATAATATTTTTTTATGCTTAAGTTATTTATTGTATTGTATTGTTTGTTTGTTATGTTTTTGGCTTTTAGCTGAGTTTTTCGTTTTGTTCGTTTTTTTCCGGATTTTTCGCATTAGTTTTTCCCTCGAGTTTTTTTTTCGTTTCGTCGCGAACGCTATCAACGCTGGCGATCGTCTGAATCCAAACACATTCGAATACGTATAGAAAACGCTCAGAGCAAGCGAGCGATCAACAAGAAGAAGAAGGAGAAGAAGAAGGTGGGAACTATGGCAAATAGATCGACTATGACTTCATGCCTCTGCCCAGCCAGCCAGCCACTGTGTTTATTATTGTGTCTATACATACATATACACACACATACATACATATAATCTATATACACCTATACTAATGTATATTTTTCGCATTTGCTTCTTCGTCTTTGTTGCCGATTGATGCGTGCGTCGAGATCTTTGCGGATGACAATGCTCAATTTGCGCTATTTTTGAAATGCGAAAAGAAAACGAAACAAAAAAAAAAATAGCTAAAAACTAAACGCGTATTGAATAATGCGATGCGCTCTTGTTTGAATAGCCCACATTTTGTGGCAGGATGTGCGTCAGTCTAATCACTCGTGTTGCATCAATGCAAAGCAACACAAAAAGATTATTTTTCTATACCATGTGCCAATTGTTGCAAATTGTGTTTTAAACATTTTTTTTTTCTCTCTTCTGTCTATGCTCAATCAATTGCAACTGTGTTATGGCAGATTTTTCATTTATTTTTGAAATATTACGCATACGCAATGTATGTATATGTATGTAGTTCATGTGCGCCCGGCTGTGGCATTAGGTAATTGGTAGTTTCGTTTTGGGCTTTTTTTTTTATTTTAATAGCCAAAACATTTTGTGTATATGTAATGTAAAATGATTTTAATTGTACTTCTCTTGCTTGGGCCCGTGTCTAAAAATAAACAAGCACTATAAAATTTGTACAAAGTACCAGACACAGTACATACAGATGTATGTACATGTGTGTGTGTGCCTGGAAACGGGGCGTGGCTGATAATATTTGGCTGCCTAACTGACTGACTGTGAATATTTCTTTGCCAGCATCACCCAGGCAATTGTCAATTTGAACTGAAAGCCTGCAAAACAAATATGATATTTTTGCTTAGCAATTCGCTTTCCTCTGCTGTCATTGTCAACAATAACAAAATTAGAACACAATTTGTGCCTCAGTATTATAATAGATATGCGAATGTTTTTTTTTTTTCGTTTTATTATTTATAATTTATGTTGCATTCAATGTCATTAGTTGGTAATTTATAGTTGGCCCAAAAACAGAGCACATTTTTATTTACATTTATTCAAAATCAAATTTATTCGCACTTTCGAAAAAACTAGCAAAAAACCGAACGAATCGTAGCCCAACAAATTCGGTAAGAAACGCGCGCGCCGCCGCGTGCCCAGAAAATATACAGAAGACAACCGAACGACGCAAACTTCGAACAAGACTGAGCAGCCAAATGAGCAATTCAACCCGATGAAGCAAGGCAGCTGACCAACCTAACCGATCGCTTGGCCCGCTTAACAGACTGAGAGAGAGAGAGCGACAAGGCAAAACTTAACCGTTTCGCTCAGCTTTTGTTTGTGATATTTTAACGCTCTTGGCGCTCACTAAGCTCAGTTTTGTGCAATGAAAAAGCCGGCTGAGCGCTGCTTATAGATTGTGTGTTGAAGAGAGAGATGGCGAGAGAGAGCGAGTGTGAGAGGGGCGTTGGGAGACATAAATAAACAAGTGCTCTTGGCATTCGTTGCGTCGTTAATTCATGATTTCAATTTTTAATGCCCTGCAACAACAACAACAACAACTGCAACAGCAACATCAACGGCAACATTGTTCTCAAGTATAGCTTGTGTACTTTAATAACAGACAAAAAGTAAAAGAGAGAGAGAAAAGTGAAGAGGCAGCAACAACAACAACAACAACCTGACTGCATCTCGTGTGTCTTAATAGAATGCAACAGGCGGCCGCCCGCATTCAGTAAAACCCTCCTCAATTCAATCTTCCCTCACCCCTCCCCTACTTTTCGCTACTTGAGCGTCCGAAATGCGTGTGGCAGGCAATGCTCGAGTGCCTGACCAAATGACTTTGTGTTATAGTGGCAGATATAGAGAGAGATGGGTGGGGGGTAGTGTTTCGTGTTCGTGCCGTTGCTTCCAATCAACTGTTTTGCTGTTGTTATTATTTTCGCCAACCTATCAACAACGACCGACCAAAGAAAAATGTATTGAATTATATATTTACAGCAACGTCACGAGAAGAAGCTGCAACAAATGCAGCTGCCGGCAATTTGATTTTGATTATGGCGCTTAAGAAGGAGACAGAGACAGAGAAAGGGAGAGAGAGAAAGTGTTGTGTACAGCTTACAAGAATTTTCATCTAAATACACACACATACTTACACACATTGCCCTTCTCATGCATATTTGATATTTAACGCGATTTTATTGAGATTAATGAGATATTTGAGTGTTGTGTTTGAGTGTTTGTGTGTGTCTAACAGCCCTTTTTGTGACCGAATCACATAACACATAATTGAAATCACTTAAAAAGCGCTTGTTAACATGTCAAGGAACAGCCAAAAGACCTAAAATGTTTTTAATTAATCTGTTTGCGGGTCAAATTTATACATACGTTACGCACATAGGGGTTAATGTTTGTCTTTTACAGGCGCAGCCTAAAATTAGGCAACACTTTTTTGTACATACAATTTGTTACTCATTGAAATGTAAATATAAATGCATTAATTTATTCAAATATTAAATAATCAAATGTTCATTTTTGTTTCATCTAAAAAAATATAAATTATTTAATTAATATTATTTTATAAAATCATAAATAATTTAAAAGCTATTTGGGAATTCTCTAATTGTTGCAAGCAAAAAAACAAACTAATTTAATAATTTAAATAAATATATATATATGTATATAACTAAAACATGCACGGCTTAAAAAGAAAAAAACCTAAAACAAGAACATGTTTAGCTCATTCGGCTAAAATAGCTAAGATAGAGAAACGAAATGAAACTTAAAAACAAAAAAGAAAAATAATTAGCATGAAAATCAAAATAAATTGCCAGGCAAATTTTCAATTTTTTTTTTTTGGCAAGCAAAAACGGTTAACAACAACAAGAATATAAACAAAAACAAAGGCAATAGCAAAATAGCAAATGGCGCATCTTAATTAGCTCTAATTTCGTTGGGAAGGGGGACAATAGCGGCGGGGGGAAAAAGTCATTTCTCAAAGAAATCCCTTGATCGTTTGTTTCGTTATATTCTCATAGTATTTACTGCGACGCCAAGAAGCCGGCATCGTCGTTGACGTCGTCTGCTCAGCATTATTGTTGTTATTGTTAGAAGAAGCAGCAGCAGTTGCAACACAGCCGGGCAAACTCACCTCCGGCGTATGGGCGGTTGAGGCGCCGGGCATAAACTCAGTACTGATGCCAATGGCATCCAAGCCATAGGCCTCCAATTCACTGTCCGATTCGATGGGCTGAGCCAGAAGCAGATGATGATGTTGTTGTTCCTCTGGAGTGGGGGTTACACTTTGACTATGCAACTCGGCCACGCCCACTACACTGTCTTGATCATCATTGTCATGAGCCGGAAGGGGCCGTTGCTGTTGGGATGATGCTGCTGCTGCCGCTGCGGAGAAGTAACTCAGCTCGGAGCTGTCAAAGGACATGTTGACAGGGGATTGACAGGGCAGCTCGGGTATTTCAAAGTTGCTCAACGTTGAGTCGTCTGCCTCGTCAAAGGAGTTCTTGGCGGAACCAATGTAGGAGCTGGTGCGACCCGAAGCCGTTTGAAACGATGACGAATGGGAATTGGGCGTAAAATTGCCTTCCGATGCCGTTGCAAAGGATTCATCTTCCGTGGAGCGCGAATGCCAGTCCTGCGTGTGTAAAATGAAACCGGGAATGAAGAAGGAGGAAAACTTCAAAGGAAAAACAAGATTGCGACTTACCTCACTTCCGGCAGCCTGAATACTGCCCAGCTTCTTGTGCGCCTGGACATTGGACAGATCTAGCTCGGCGCTGCTGTTGCTACAGTCTCGTATTACCGCATCCAGGGATTCAGCTACTTCGGCAATAGCGCTAAGCTTGTGGGAAATGGCAGCACAGGCCAACTCATTGTTGCCCGTTGGAGTCACAGTTGTTGTACTCGAAGTGGATTCGTTGTTGGTGGATTCACTGTGCTGGGGACTTGGACTGGTGTCCAGAGGCAGCTCATCATCTGGCACAATGCTGTAATCACATGGAAATATATTTGGGTTATTGTCCGCCGTTGAATCCTGCGAGGCGGTGCGTGAGTGCAAGGATGTATCAATCTCCTCAGCATCATCTGTGTAATCACTTTGTGGGTAGGTTTCGCTATCGTTGCGTATAAGTGCCTTAATCTTGGCCAAACTATGTTGGCCAGGTTGCTCCTGTTGGTTATCCTGTTCAATGTCGGACTCTTCCTCTATCAAGGGATCCTCTATTATAATATCTCTTTCTATTGAGGCTTTGGCTATTTTAGTTTTAACACTTGAAGTGCTTGTCGTTTCATCATCATCGTCGTCGTCATCATTTTCATCCTGTTCACTACTCAAATCGGGTATATTACTGCTGTGATTTAGTTCATCTAGCAACTGGCTTAGTTCTTGGGTGGATGCACTCAATGTCTCCTCATGTCCATTGGTTAGATCTTCCTCTTCACTGGCTAAGGGAGCTTGATGGTTGTTGTTAGTCTGTTCTTCTACTGCTGGAGGTGCTTCGTCTACAACAATGATGGGCAATTCTTCGGTTTGAGCTTTGCCAAACAAATTACGAAATCTGGCAAACATATTTTATTCGGGATACTCTTCACGTTTTTTGGCGCCACTTAATACTAAGCAGTTTGACGCAATCGCTAAACACGCGTTTGGCTCCGAGCCAGTTAACAAAACAACAATTACGACAATTAATTACTTAATTATGCAGTGTAAGCCACAGACACTTCTATTATTAAACACACAACCACACAATGTAAACGGAAAGTTCCACTTTGACCCACTTGTTAGCAGACGTTTTTTCTATCTATACTTATCCAGTGGGGTTAGATTTACATATAGCAACGATCTCTATATATATTATAAATACTTTGGATTGCCGGCTGTTTCGTTTAGTTGACAACTTGACAAGTTGACTTCTCGCTATGCGAGCGATATATATATATATTTCCCGAGACCACGACGACCACGCTGGATCACGCACCGAAATAGACTGTTCTTCTGCCCCCTAACAAAAAAATATTATTTCACTTTTTGGCTGAGTGTTTCGGTTAGCTGTCATTTGTTTAAGTTTTTGTCAGCTTTTATTTTAAGGCTTTTATTTTGTTAAAAAAAAACGTATTCATCCACCATTTGAGTGAGATTTTCGTTTGTATTTTGAGTGATTTTCGCTCAATTCGAATGGGAGAAGTACTAAACGAATGTTCCTCAACAAGTTTTCCGTATATCACTTTAGCAATGACAATTAAGAAATGATAAATTTTTCTTAGATTTCAGCTGTTGTCCATTTCTTTCCTCAATCGGTTACTCATCCTTTCTTATCTCCTCACAGAAAGGTTTTTCCTAAATCGGTTACTCATCCTTTCTCATCTCTCAGCACTCAAAGGGTGTTTCCTTATCGGTTACTCATTTTTTTTCATCTACTCGCACTCACACTGCCGCCTCTGGAACTAAAATAAGATATCTTTCTCACTCACCTTTTGCCCGTTAAAGCATCCAAGATGAAGGGTTCCTTTAATCGCTTCTTGAGCAGTCTGCCCAGTCGCACCATGCGACCCACCTCGACCAGTAGCTGTTCCCTAGCCAATAGATGGCGCTGCAGTCGTGCACCCAATCCACCAGCTGGTGATAGTTCGGGAGAGGCTTCGGCATCACTGCTGATGCCACTGCTGCTGCGATTGTGTTGTTGGCGCTGCTCCTGCAATTGGCTAGCCAGTTCATGGGTGAGCAGGGGTCGAAGGTCACGCAGTTGCCTGTAATAGGCCTCGACGCTGCGATGAAAGACAGCAGAGACACGCAATCGGGTCATCTGCTCCTGGGCAATGGATTGCAAGCTGTGCCAGGTGCGTTGCAGTTGCAGCTGAAATTGTTCCGGCTCCGACTGTTCCAGCTTGCAGCAGAGTCTCAAAGTTTGCGAGGCTTCCAGCAGCTGACAGCCATAGTTGAAGATGCTCTAAACAAACGATGAAGAAGAAGAAGAGGAGAGAGTGAGTGAGTTCCCCCAAAAACTGGCTGGCCCGAAAACAAAAATGTAGATCTCTCTCTCTCTCTCTCTCTGTCGGTAGTAATTTCTCTCTTTTTGTGAAAAACTCACCCGTCCGGTTTCCTCGAACCCCTGCAACTCGTCCTTCTGTAGTTGTATCTCGTGTATGTTGCAGCCAACATGGGAGTGACAGCGCAACAACACCGCATACAGCTCGTTCAGCCATTGGAGAGCACAGCGCACCTCCCGCTCGTACCCATGAATGTGGGTCACCTGCTCCAAGGTGAGCCGCTGCAATGCTAAACGTTCTCCACACCACTGCCGGCGCTCGCGGCTCCCATCGATCTGTCGTCGCAGCTGGGCAATGTCGTTGCTATAGTCCAGCTGGAGGTCACGGCCCAATGCATCTTTCACCGGCATGGCCAACATGTCGCTCAGCTTTTCGCCCTCGCGCACAAGTTCGCGTTCGATGTTGCCTGTGAACAAGGTTTTTTTGTTGTTTTAGTGGTTGCAACTGAATGGTTGTAACGTGAAGGAGTGGTAGGGTTTGTGTACGAAATAAGCATGGGAAAGAATCAATGAAACGCTAGTGAATTTCTAATATCTAATATTCAATTTAAGAGTTTTGATAAAGTTCTCAAAACTATCATACTCTACAACAATCTTAACGAGCTATCGAAATATTCCAATGAAGAACGTTATCTAAATAGGTCAAGCGATTGTTATGCATATATGCATGTATGTAGATGTTTAGAAACCCATATCAAATTGTGTCAAACCTTGTAACTGTGATTGGACCAAGCAGTTTGTGTGTATAGAGAATGTTGTAAAACGTGCTACAGCTGCAATTTGGCAACCACCTCAACTCTAGTGTTTCACGACTATGTAAAATTTATGTGCTTAGCTTGTCAGTTTTGGATTTTAAAACAAACCATTAAACGACTACTTTCACTTACAAAACATGTGTAAACATGAAATTGTTATGATCAAGCATAAAACTAAACACAAACACCCAATGACCCAATTGGTCATCCATCCACTCACCCAAAAGTTGTTGACTTGTCTTTAGCTGCATTAGCATATTATCGGCCTGTTGGGCATCCAATTCGCTGGCCACTGCATCGGCTGCCTGGTTGGCAATCACCAATTGCTCATCAAACTGTTCCAACAGACGATGAAATCTCAGCGCCGTCATCAAAACCTTTCGCCTCCGTTCCAAACGCACCGCAAAGGAGCGACACACAAACTGCATAAAGTCGCGTTGTGAGAGCAGATCCTGGCACATGGCTTTCGTTCGCTCCTTGGCAAACTGTTCGATCTTGTAGAGCAACTCCGCATAGCAACCATAAGTGTCACGACATTCCAGCTCCAGCTGATCGTGTGCCGCACGCAATGTTTCCGATGCCCTCACATCGCTGCCAACGCTACGCTGGCGACTGAGCAGCTGTTCGGCCTGGTTGAGAATCCAGTTGGTGACAAAGGTCACGCCCTCGGCTAGGGTGGAGAGCTCGCGTGCCTCACGCAGTGAACGCAACAACTCCAGCCAAGCGGTGCGTATCGCTGTCTGCTTCTTTTCGATCTCATTCAGACGCAACTCGATGCGGGCACGCTCACAGCCTAGATCTGGTGGCAACAACGGTTTAACCGGGCAAAGGGCTGACGTTGTTGTTGCTGTATTTGCTGTTGAAGTTGAGCTAGCAACAGGTGTGGCATGTGGCGCTGTCTGCGTCTCGTAGACCTCGTTGAAGCGCGCCAAGATCGTATTACCTGAAAGAGAAATGAGGAAAAGAAAATAAAAGAAGGGTTAAGTTTCAATGAAAATCTCTTCATTATGCTCAAACCATTTTCTATTTGACTTTATGCCTTATGTAAAAAAAAGTGAAAATCTATGCCAGTTTCGTTGCGCATCACTAACAAAAAATAAATAAAAAAATACCATCACAATAAAAAAATGTTGGCTAAGTGAAGGGTCACGATGCAAATAGAGTCACCCACACGCGCCACTGGCAACCAACCAACAACAACAACTACAAAAACAACTAACAACATGAGCTTCATGTTGATTGTTTGCGGTTTTTGTGGTATTCTTCATTTTGATGAGCACACTTAAAAGCCGCTCACACACAGCACTACAAAACTGTAAAATCTGACAGTGCTTTAGGGTTTAGGGTTAGGTTTAGGTGTGAAAAAAATCTTTAGGAAAATCTATATACAAAATTATTTATTTATGTTAATTATTTTTGGGATTTTTTTCGTTAGCCAGATTTTCAAATGTGCGTGTAAAATGTATTTAAAATATGTGACCTTAGTTTGTGAGAAAAGGAATGGTTTGGAAAACAATGGTATCACATTTAAAGCAATTTATCTAGATCTTTTGAATATTTACATGCATTTTAAGAGACTTTCAAAATATTAATCACTCTGTATTTTAATACCCTTAACTCATGAAATCGGTAAAATAGGGTATAATAATATATGCTAGAAACAACAGATTTTCGATTTGAGTTCTCCTACTCCCTAGGCAGTACAAGCTTGTATCACATTTTCGATATCTTTTCCAGCTTACGATATACTCATGTAATCAATAACAATAAGAACTTGATTTTTTAAATTTTAAAAATGGAGATTGAAAACATTGATAAAATAATTAAAATCTTTAAAATTTCATTATAATCAGTTGAGATACACCAAAGATATTAAAGATTGATTAAGTCATAGATTGGTAAAGGAATGCAAGTATGACCGTATATGTAAAGTTAAGGTTTAAGGGTATCTTCTAGTCGACACATTCAAGAACAACAAGAAACAATTTCAATGTTATACAGTGTATTTAAACAACAACAAAAAAAAGTCAACCCACAACGCAAAAAACAAGTTTGCCAAACATTTTCATTTCTAATTGAAACACGCACACGATTCATTATTATTGTTGCTGTCATGTTGTTGTTGTTGTTGTGGATTGTCACATTTAGCTGTCTGCCAGACTCGTTTCGATTGTTGTCGTTGGCGTTGGTGGCGGCGGTGAAGGGCAAGAAAATATGTAAATTGTTTTGCTCGCGATATAGAAAGACTAAGGCAACGAACTTGCCGCAAAGATTACAGCTTACCCATTTCGATGGCTGCCTCAATGCTGCGCTGCACATGTGTATGCAACTGAGCGCTCTTCTTGAGCTCAACATCCGCTTCCGTTGGACGCAGCGCTTTGTGCCCGCTGAGCAATAACAGCAGCTGTTCCATGCAGCTTAAAGTTAAGGCATGCGTTCGACTGAATTCATCAATGGACTATGGAATAGTAAGGGTATCAATAAGTTGTTATGATTCAGTTGCCATTGTAACTGGCTTACCTTGCGCTGCTGCAGCCACAAATCATAATTGAATTGCAGTGTGCCGCCCAGCTCCTCGGGCAGATTGTGTGGCTCGATGAACTTTGTTAGCCGCTCCTTGGATAGAACCAGAGGCTATGGAGCAAGCAGCAAGAAGTTGTTGTTATTGTTGTTGTTGTTAACTCCCGCTTCATTAGCTTGCACTTAAGTTTGTTCTTACCTCGCCTTTGATTTGTGACTTGGCGCACGGCTCTACGTGCTTCTCCCAGAAACCCTCTGCCCTGACTAGATACACATCGACACTGATGTCGCCACCAAATTGTGCATAGATTTGTCGCACGTGCTGCCTCGATATACGCAAACTGCTCTCCTGGGCGTTGACAATGACACTTACACCATTCTGCAATATGGCAGCGCTGAGAGAGAAATAAAACCAGTTATTAGGCAGACTATTTAGATTGATTGGTTAGTTAAAGGTAGTTGAATGCCTTTAACATGTTTGGCTATTAATTATGTTGTCTTTTGTTTGATTTTGCTTAAAAGACTTGTGATCTAACTATCCATAACCATAAACCCCAAACAGCTTGTGGCAATCTTTTACTTTAAGCTTAAAGTTTAGATACAAAGTGATCTATGACAATTCTTTAGCGGCTCGTCTTTTAACATGTATCTCCGAAATTTGTTCACAAAAGCTTAAGAAGTTTATAAAATTTTATGTATTTGCATATCACAAAGCTAGATATTTCCGTACGGCCTACACCGACTTGAGCTATGCCTAATGAAAAGACTCCAATAAAAAAAAAAGGTCTAAATCATCTGCGGGTTATTTGCATATTTAGTGTATGCTAATTAGTTAGATTACTTAGCGGTCTGTTTCTAACTTAAAGTCAACTTGTTTCCCATCTTCTTCTGCCTGCTTCTTTCGTGAAACTCACCTGAGCGAACGCTTGAGATAGTCGAGTGTCAGTTGGAGGCAGCGACGATTCCACAATTGTTGATCATTGAATGCATTCACAATAAATATGATTCGCTTGTCCCGATCATAGCCGCCGGATAGATAAGCGCTGCGCATCTGCAGCGCATTTAAGACGTCCTCTTCCATCGGTTAAGTTAAGAACGTAAAGAACTCAGCTTTGAGGGCTTTAAACTTTTGTGAGCGTCATTTCTATTAAAGGGCCGCCAAACAGAAAAAAACAACAAAAGCTGACAAGTTAAAAAAAAGTGTAAAAAACAAAAAAGAAAAGCCACATGTGCATATATGACTATTTGTTTTTCATTGGTTGCGGCCTTTTGTTGCTGTTTTTCTATGTTTTTGAAAATTAATACCGAGTCACAGTTAGTGTTAGTTGTTGTTTTGTTGCAACAAATGTTGTTGCTGCCGCTGCTGCTGCTGCATTGGAAATGCCTTGGCGGGAACACGTTTGACAAGTCACACAAACTGAAGACCGTTGACTAAAGACTGAAGACTGGAACTACTCTACACACACACACACACACTAACACACACATGGTTTTCACTATGTTTTTTTTCATGTTAGTTTAAGAGTTTTAGGCTGATGCTGCTGCCGCTGTTGACTGGCTGCAAGTCTTTGTAGCCTGTTGGCTGTTTTGTTGTTGTTTGTTTGTTTGTTGTTGTTGTTGGTGTTACTAATGGAAAATACCAATTTTGCGCATAGTTAGCTTATATACCCTGCAGTCTTTTTTCCAATGACCATAAAAGGGGTTAAGAAAAGAGAGACAGTTGTTCAAATATGTGTAACAAAACAGAAGTGGAAATAACTGAAGATAATTGGTAGAGAGATAGCTTAAATTGTTTCTATATATAAGATATATACTGATATACGAAGAAGGTACATCAGAAGAACTCTTTCTATCATTATCCCAAAATGCAAAAATATTATTCATTTATGGGTTTAACGATTTTCTTGGTTTCTATCTATGGGAAATTATTTGTTTTAGTTATCAAATATATTCATATATGTTGTATCTTGTTTTTTATATATAGGGTATCTTTTGCTCCAGCTATTCCATTTCAAATTTACACATATGCTTATTTAGTGAAGTTTTTTGTTTTTTTTTGTTAAATTACTTGACACAAATTGAAGTCAACGGGGAGGCCGCTAAACTTTTTCTATGCCAGGCCAAACAGCAGCTGCAACATTGGCTTAATTTGTTGCTTACTGCTCACACTGACTGATAAGAGGCGTGGCAGCAGCACTTACACACACTCACTTACACACACACGCGCACACACTTCCCATGTTGGCATATCTTTCACTTGTGGAGAGCGGAATCCTGTTTTTTGTAAGTTTACAGGCCCGTTGTTGTTGTTGTGTATGGTGTATGGTGTTTTCTATCTTACAGTTATGCGTAAAGTGAGTCTAAAACTTGCTCCGTTTTATGGCCAAGAATTTTCAATGTAGTTGCCGCGACCAATTTGCACCACTTGGCAACCTGTTGCCTGCTTGCCTGCCTGCTTGATCGCTGCTCGCTGCTCGCCTGCCTGGCTGGCTGGCTGGTTGGATGGCTGTATGGCTGGCTGCTCGGCCGTAATAATAATTGTCAAGAGTTTTTGAGTGCTGAGCATAGCGGTTATGGTCGACTGCCTCTTCCGCATTGAATTACAATTAATGGCAACAACAAAATTGCAGCCAACAACAACAATTACAACTACAACATTAACAACAACAACAAGAAGTTCGACATTAACTTCCAAACGGCAGCAACATGAATTTCAAGTTTCAAATGTCAGATTGAAAATTGAATAATTCGCATTGGCAAAATCGAAAGAAACTAGCAACGCGGCATAAATTCCATACAAAATCAGACAGCGAGGTGGAAAGAGCTTAAGAGGGCGGAAAGGGAGATGGAGAGAGGGGAAGCTTAAACCGCTGCGGGGTATTAAATGCCCCGCTTTTGTTTGGGCACACCTTTTATGGGGAGTTTTAGGCCTTGCGGCACATTAAAAATGCTACTAAAATAGACAAAAAAAGCCAAAAACAAACAAAACTCAAACAACAACCGTTTTGTGGCGTTTTTGTTTTAATTTTTGGTTAACTTTCTTAAGAAATGTTCTTTCTGCGACGGTTGCTGTGGCATACGTTTTATGAGTTCGACGATAAGAGATCTATGCGGGCCAAGCGAAAAATGAGCGACGTCTCTTTTCGGAGGGGCTGTTAAATTAATTGAAAAGTTCAACTGGCAGCAGATTCTGTAACAACAGCAACAACAGCAACAACAACAGCAACAAAATCCATTAGCATTTTGACCAAAAGAAAAAAAGTGTTTTAACAGCTGACAAATGTTTCTTTTTCTTTTAACGGTCTTCTTGACTTCATCACAATTTGTTTGTAATTAATTGTTTTTTGGAACTTTTTGATGCAGCATTTAAATTGTAATTTGACATTAAAATTGCGTTAAACTTCTTCTCTCATTGACTTTCAGAAAGTTGCACTTGTTGGTTAACCGTTACCCGTATTCCAAGCATCCGTTGACGATCGTTTCAACGTTCGTTTGCGAACAGTTCGCGCGCTCAACTGAAGTTCGTTTCGGGTATTTTGTGCTTGACGCTTGCGCTGCTTACTTTACAACCCGGTTTGAGTTGTGAGTTGTAAGTTGTATAGTGTTCGATCGCCTGCGTTGCGTGTCAGCTGTTTTTCTTCAAGTTGCATATCAATTGGTTGTTGATGTTGTTTTTGTTGACTGGCTGATTACTTGCACGTTTTGCCCTTTTTGGTTTTTTGTTGTATGCATTGCACATATAAAACCTGTTCACATGTGAGTTAAAGTTGTGGTTTCTTTTCCGTCTGCTAAATTAAAACAAAACATGCGTTTTGTCTGGCTTTAGTTCATATCAAAGTGTATGTGCTTGCTCTTTTGATCCCTTAAGTGGTAGGTACATCAGCTAATTGAATTAAAATGTTAATGGTATATTGAGAAAACGTTTGTAACAACTCAGTAATGATAGCTTTCTGAGTGTGTCAACATTTTGCCTTTGTAAACGTTTTTTTCTAAAACTAACTCTACCGAAAAGATAATTTTCCAACACATTCGTCTTAAGGGCATTCAGTAGTCGTTAACACCTTGTTTATCAATAACTTCACGTTGCTGTTTTATTCATGGGATTGGAATCGTGGGAACTTTTAATTGTGTGTGTGCGTATGGGATTCCAGGAATTTCGATACTTATTTCTTATTTCTGTTTGGCCGTCTCTCTATAAAGCACTTGTAATGCAAAAGGATATTAAGTATGCTCGAACAGTGTAAATATCAAAGGGAAGTGAGAACCAGCTTTAGATTCCTCTCTGGGGACCCTCCTCCACCCGTGCACAAATGGGGCGCTTGAGGGATTTTAAGCCCCTGCTGCTGGGCCTTGTGACCCTTATAAACATGTCAATCACAAGTAAATTGTTGCCAACTTAATGGCCAGCTGGAGTGTGGCGCGAAATGTGATGTGGGGCGATGGGGGAGGGGAAAGAGAAATGCAAATGGCTGCTGTGTCAGCAGCAAAAGGACGAATCATGACACAGACTAAGCCTATTGCTGCTGCTCGTAACGAGTTGTCCGCTGCTTAGCAACAATTTATTGGCAATTTTTTTGCCCCCATAATAGGCGCGTAGTTTTCCAAGGCTGACGAGATGAGTGTTAAAGCGCGTGATACTGTAAATGGGCACGTAGCTGATAAAGGGCATTGAGGGATCTCTCTCTCTCTCTCTGTGTGTGTGAGTCTGTAGATTGTAGCTTTGGCTGCACTCGTCGCTCGATTGCAGTGCCAGAAACAGCTCCGAGCCGAAATGAACCGACCCAAACTAGACCAGGGCCATAAAAGCTGACCGCAAAATGGCGTCGAAAGCACTTCCGGCCAAGTTAAAAACACAAAAAAAACCCTCACACACTCTTTCTCTGTCTCTCTCTGCCTACGTGAAATGTTTTTTGGCTTGTTTCCCTTTTTAATAACAGACGCTTTACACAGCTGAATACAGAAAGCGCTACTTGTACACACACTCTGCCTCCCTTTAGTCCCTCGGCATGCGTTAGCGGCTATTAGAAAATTGAGAAAATTGCGCGCACGTTTCAACGTCAACGTCAACAGCGACGTAGACGTCGAGAGCGGCGGCAGCGGATTGCATGCGCTTTGGCAATTGAGTGCATTTTCAGATTTATTGCAGCGTCGAGCTTGGCACATCCAGAATTTTAAACAGTTTTTGCCTTTAGTTTTAGTTTATTAAGCGTGCGCCAGCTAAAAGTGATGTTCTCAACGTGTGATGCCCCCAAACATGCATAATTCATTTGGCTTAAGAGTTTTTTAATTTCAGCAAAAACCTTCATCTTAAAAACCTTGCTGTTTTGCTTTTAACTTAATTTAAATTTGTCATTTTGGCTAAAAATTTGCCATATTATTGAACATTCGCTTGAAATTCGTTAGCTCTCATTAGGCGCTTAGCCAATTGTGCCATTTTGTTTGCTAAACTTAATTTTGAGCCCCCATGCACATATGTGGGCGTGCCCAGAGAAATGCCGGGCGAATGCGAATTTGAGATGAGAATGTTTTGTGCCATAAAAGCTATCAAGTTTGGTTGGTTGGCTTGAGCCTTAATTTAAAAATCCAGGCATATGCCATACCTGGAGTTTATGGCTTCATAGCTTTTAGAACGAACACACGAGGACTTCCTGCGGCGTTGTGGCATCTCTGGTTACACACACACACACAGAGAAAGACTGCCACGTGTGTGTGTGCGGGTGTGTCTGAGTTTGGCAGTAGCTAAATTGCAAAATCGATAGTGCTTAAATGTGGTTGTTGTTGTTTAATCAACGTTGGCAAATATGCTAGAAATTTGACTGTGGCGCTAATTGATTGAATTTTCCTTGCAATTACGGAAGCACTGAAAAAGCGAGCAAAAGACAAACTTTAAAGCATAAATATTAATATGTAAATATACATACATATAAATACATACATACGTATGGCAAAGCAATCAAAATGTATGACAAGAAAATTATGCGACGACAAAGTAAATACACATTCAAATTCAACAATTGTGGCAGCTCCCACACGCACCCACACACACACACACACGTTTGTAGAAGCAGATGTGGCAAGGAAGGCAATAATTAATCCACTGCCTGACTGTTTGATACCCTGCAGCATTATAACATTACTTAATGTTTCAAATTTCCTGCCTAAGAGCATTAATTTTGTCATGGGAACACCCAGTACATAATTTAGCATGATGAGTATTGAAAACAGCGGGAAACTGCTTAAATTACATAAAGTATACGCGCCATGGTTGTTTCCGTTTGGTTACTAGGCCACGCCCACGAAAGTAGGCAATGAAAATTTTTGCTACTGCTGCTGCCAGAAATTAATTTTTGCTGGCGCCGCCCAAAAGTAGGCAATGCCTTTGTTGTCACGCCAACAATACTTGTAAAATGATTTTCCAAAATGCTGTTCAGCCAACAATTGATTACATTTCGCGTTATTTAAGTGCCTCTCCTTGCTACACACTCATAAGAATGTATGTATGCGAGAGTGTGCTTGTATAAGTGTTTGTGGTTAATTGTTCAATAGCTTCTTGTTCCACCCAAACCCCCCCGCCCCCTGACAATTTGATATTTCATTTCTTGAGGCTTAAGTTATAAGCTGGCTTACCAAACCCAGTCACTAGAGGATGTATTCAATGCCTTGACTCTTGCTCAACTTCGAGGCAAGTCAAAGTGAAAGCCTTGGCATAATACGTGTATGAGTTAATTGTTCGAAAGCGCTCAAGTGTGTTAAGCACAATCAAAACAGGCAAAGTCAACATGCAAAGTGATACAATATTGAAAGTGAAGTTTATCTTTTTTTAAACACTTTTGATTGTCTTTTTGATTAATTTTCCATTCTGTTTGCCCAACTAACAGCAACATGCGTATTATTCTTACTTTTCACAGTTGTCAATTCAGCTTTACCCCAGTGTCCTATTACAGCTTATTGCGTTGTTTCCGTTGGGCCCGTATGGGCTGCTGTATAGTCCGGGTCTCACCTGCGGGCGGTCGATGGCGTTTCAAAAAGGGCACTATGTGTTGGGCGCATCCTTGGGGATTGATTAGGTGCACATGATGGGTTCCGGTCACAACGTGGTATTCAAAGTAGGGATTTTGGTTTTCCAAAATGGAGATAACCTCGTCAGACTTTGCATCAATGTAGTTGGATTCGGAGCCTTTAATGACGAGGTAGGGAACAGCCTTAATTTGACGTGCCATTTCTGCTGCCTTAGCGGGACTCATGGGGAAACGAGTACAAAATTTAATGCGACCATCTTTGTTGAAGTAAAACTTGCTCGGATATAATTCGGACTTGGCCACACTACGTTGCAACAAATGTTGGGCAAACTCGGGTGGCACTGAACTGTTGCTACCCTTACTCAATACAAGACGCAACTGTTCGTCCGTGTAGGTAGGTTTCTCATTCTCGAAGGTCCCCATAGCACGTGCCTCCTCTATCAGATGTTTTTCCATATAGTACGCCATAAGCGATATATTCTCCTTTAAGTCCAGTTGCGGCATGACAACGTCGAATGAGATAACCATGTCCACCAAATGCGGTGCAAGCGAAGTGTAAATGAAGCTAAGGTTGCCGCCCAGTGAGTGACCCATCAAGGAGACCTTGGGCCAATTGTATTCTTTCATTACCCTGGCAATGACAAGGATCCAATCATCGGCGCTGTAATGCATGCCAGCTGGCAAACGATCGGAGCAGCCATGTCCAGACAGATCGATGCAGAGCACACCCAAATAGTCGGGCAGATATGGTATCAAGGTGTCAAAGGTTCCCAAATTATCCATCCAGCCATGGAGAGCAAGAATGGGACGTTCCGATCGATTGCCGTACCAGCGTCCAGCAATTTGACCCCAGGGAACCCAAATGCGAACATCATCATACTGTCAAAGTGAACACTTCTTAAGCTTTTACCTTAAGCTGTATTTTATATTTACTTACATCGCTTAATGACAAAGTGCCCATAATGACTTTTTGACTTTTTCAACTTTTTAGTATAAATTTGCCACAGCGTTTTGTATTATCTATTCAATTGGCTTCCGTCTTTTAGCTTCAAGTGTTGGCAATTGACTGATTAACAAGTTGTGTTCCATATCCATTGTAGGGTTTTGTATTTGCAATTGGTAAATGCAAATTTGAATATTTGGATCGTCCGGAAATTGATTTAATTGAAAGCTCTCAAGCTTTTATTCTAATCGCAATTAAAACGCTTATCACAAAGAAAACGTGCATTGATATCAGTTTAATTTTCAGTTTGATTTTAAATAGTTTACTGACCTGCCCTCATGGAAAAATCAATACTATCTTAACTTCTATGGCTTTAGAAATTTTAACACGTATTCCTTCTCAATAAACACGGTAGGTGGAAGTAAATGGAAGCCATCGTCACATTTTGTTTGAATTTTTCGCTCTAAACTCGAGAAAACCCTATATAGGAATCCTCGTTTAGGACACGTCCTTCAGGATCTTGCCATTACAGCATCGCGAACTGAGCTATCGCTTGATTTAATTTTAAATCTTTATTAATTGCTTATGTTTGTAAAAACAGTTTAAAAATGATCAAATTCGTCTTTTTTATACAAAACAATTTATCAAATGTGATTGTCATACAGGTATGTACATGATACTGAGCGGATTTATTCCCAAATTCACTTTACAATTTACTAAGGCGCTTAAGGTTTCTAACGAAGAAACCTTCTTGAATCTTTCTTTGCTCTCTGCTGCTTAGTTTCTGCTCCTCGCCAGCTAACGACCAGCTGCCCACAGGGGACGGTCGATGGCGTCTTAGAAAGGGTACTACATACTGAGCGACCACCTTGGGATCAATAAGATGCACATGATGAGCGCCCGGCACTTCGTGGTATTCAAAGTGTGGATTTTGTTTTCTCAAAATGGAGATAGCCTCTTTAGCCTTGGGAGTAATGTAACGGGAATCGGATCCCTTGATAATGAGGTATGGTTTCTGCTTGATGCGACGCGCAAATTCAGTAGCAAGACCTTCAGTCACCGGAAGAACAAATTGGTACTTGATGCGACCATCCCTAGAAAAGTAGAATTTTTCCGGATAGAGCTGCGACTTGGCCACGCTACGATAGAGCAAGTGCTGGGCAAACTCTGGCGGCACAGAGTTGTTGGTGGCCTTGCTCATGACTTTGCGCAGCTCACCAAGCGTATATGAGGGTGGCTCATGCATTAAGGGCTGTGTAAGGCGCTCATCATCTACCAGTCGCTTATCCGTAATGTAACCCACATAGTCCAAGCCAACAGGGCTCTCCAACGGTGGAAAAAGAATGTCTAATGAAATGACCATGTCAACAGTATGTGGTGCAAGTGATGTATGGAGAAAGCTCAAAACGCCGCCGAGCGAGTGACCCATCAATGAGACCTTTGTCCACTTGTACTCCTTCATTATTCTCGGTATTACGAATAAAAACTCTGCAGTACTATAGTTAATGCCTGGTGGCACTGGGGTGGAGCAGCCATGTCCAGGAAGATCGATACAGAGCACGCCAAGATAATCGGGTAGAAAGGGTATTAGTGTATCAAAAGTGCCCAGATTATCCAGCCAACCGTGTATGGCCAGAATTGGCCTCTCCGATCGATTGCCATACCATCGACCCGAAATATGACCCCATGGCACCTTGATGCGTACATCCTCATACTGTAAAACGAAACGAAAAACAGATTGCATGTTGAACAGTGTATAAACAAAGTAAACTTGACTGCAAGCAGACCGAAGCTTTCAATATTGCTTACTCACGTCGCTCAATGACAATGTTCCCATTTAGTCGCTCTCTGAACTTTGCACCGACGTTGAACGGTTGTCCGTCTGCTGAATTCTGAACTTCCAAAGGTTCTTCCTCTTAATCTTAATAATGATTATGTTATCGATTTATGATTAGCACTTAATTTTGTCTGTCAAATGCAATTTTTTCATTCAAATTTGTATTATCGAAAAGAATGAGCTATCCACCCGATTTGTGTCTTTCGGCTCAAACTGTTCGCCGGCAACTGAAATAAAAACCAAACCACTTTTCGCTCTTTGTAAAAAGCTTTTAAGTAATTCTGAGTTGCGCTCTCTTCTTATACCTTGAAACATATGTTTTCGTTCTCGTTGACTTGTTGGCGAGCATACGTGTTGGGATCGTAAAAATTGTTTTGATTTGTGTGTTTACTTTTTGAAAAGCTTTAATACGTAAATTATGTTTCTATTGCTTCTTTTATACCAACCACATGACATCTGTACTAGAAAACAATTGACTGGCTAACAAGTTGTGATCTATATCCATTGTAGGTTTTTGTATTTGTAAAATATTTATCATTTGCAAATTTGAATGTTTGGATCGTCCGGAAATTGATTTGATTGAAAAACTCTCAAGCTTTTATTCTAATCGCAATAAAAACGCTTATCACAAAAAGAACGCATTGATATGAGTTTCATTTTCAGTTTGGTTTTATAAAGTTTACTGACCTGCCCTCATAAAAATATTAATACTATCTTTACTTTATGGCAAATTTTTGTTATGCTTAGAACTTTTAACACATATTCCTTCTCGATAATCACGGTAGGTAATCGACGGTGTTTTACAACTGAAGTGCACATTTCGCTTAGATTTTTCGCTCTTAGCTCGAGAAAACCCCATAGGAATCCTTGCACATCCTCCGGAAACTTGTCATTACAGCATCGCGAACTGAGCTTGCTTTAAACCCTAATCCATATTAAATGCTTTTTAGCTTTGTATTTAAAAACAGTTTAATAATGATAAAATTCGTCTTTCTTTACACAAAACAATTTATCAGATCGGATGATCATTCTGGTATGCACATTCACTTTACAATTTACTATGGTGCTTAAGGAAACCTTTTTGAATCTGTCTTTGCTCTCTGCTGCTAAGTTTCATCTCCTCGCCAGCTATCGACCTGCTGCCCACAGGGGACGGTCGGTGGCGTCTTAGAAAGGGTACTACATACTGAGCGACCACCTTGGGATCAATAAGATGCACATGATGAGCGCCCGGCACTTCGTAGTATTCAAAGTGTGGATTTTGTTTTCTCAAAATGGAGATAGCCTCTTTAGCCTTGGGAGTAATGTAAGGGGAATCGGATCCCTTGATAATGAGGTATGGTTTCTGCTTGATGCGACGCGCAAATTCAACAGAAAGGCCTTCAGTTGCCGACATAATAAGGTAGTTCTTGATGCGACTATCCCTAGAAAAGTAGAATTTTTCCGGATAGAGCTGCGACTTGGCCACGCTACGATAGAGCAAGTGCTGGGCAAACTCTGGCGGCACAGAGTTGTTGGTGGTCTTGCTCATGACTTTGCGCAGCTCACCAAGCGTATATGAGGGTGGCTCATTCATTAAAGGTCGTGCAAGGCGCTCATCATCTACCAGTCGCTTTTCCGTAATGTAAGCCAAATAGTCCAAGCGACGAGGGCTTTCCAGCGGTGGCAAAAGAATGTCCAATGAGATGACCATGTCAACAGTGTGTGATGCAAGTGATGTATGCAGAAAGCTCAAGACTCCGCCGAGCGAGTGACCCATCAATGAGACCTTTGTCCACTTGTACTCCTTCATTATTCTCGGTATTACGAATAAAAACTCTGCAGTACTATAGTTAATGCCAGGTGGCACTGGGGAGGAGCAGCCATGTCCAGGTAGATCGATACAGAGCACCCCAAGATAATCGGGCAGCAGGGGTATCAGTGTGTCAAAAGTGCCCAGATTATCCATCCAACCGTGTATGGCCAAAATTGGCCTCTCCGATCGATTGCCATACCATCGACCCGAAATATAACCCCATGGCACCTTGATGCGTACATCCTCATACTGCCAAACGAAACGAAAAACAAATTGCATGTTGAACAGTGTATAAACAAAGTAAACTTGACTGCAAGCAGACCGAAGCTATAAATTTTTTATTACTCACGTCACTCAATGACAAAGTTCCCATTTAGTTGAACGGTTTTCCGTCTGCTGAATTCTGAACTTCCAAATGTTCTTCCTCTTAGTCTTATCAAATGAAAATTTTCCATTCAAATTTGAACTATCTAAAAAAAACGAGCTATCCGCCCGATTTGTGTCTTTCGGCTCAAACTGTTCGCCGGCAACTAAATTAAAAAGCAGAAAAACTACTTTTCGCCCTTTGGTAAAATTTATTTACATTGTAAATGAAATACATTGTAAGAAGCTTTTTTAATATGCACTTTGGGAAAAGCTTAACAATGTAACAGTGCAATCAGCTTATTGCTATAACATTCTTATCAAAGTAATTAGTTTCGGATTTTCGGACACTAACCTATTATAATTTGAACAAACATTTCGAAAAGACATATTAACAAATCAGACACAATAAGCTATTTAATTTTCTGAACCACGAATTTTCTGTTTTCTGGTAAGCTTTCGACTTTACAACGTACAACACAGTTGTTAGTTATTATGTAGCTTTTCAAAGTTTACTAGCACTGAGTCGACCCGGATCCTCCCACCTTGACGCTGGTCGATGTTTATTTATAAATGGTACAATCCAAGCAGCCAGCTGTTCGGGATCGCTTATTAAGACATGATGTGCGCCCTGCGCCAAATGATATTCAAAATTTTGATTTTGTTTGCGTAAGATTTCCAGAGCTGGTATAAATCCCTCATTGATATGGTTCGATTCATTTGCCTTGATAACCAGATAGGGAACATTGCGTATGCGATGATTTACCTCCCACACAAGGGGCACGCCTATTGGAAAGAGTGAGTAGTGTGCAAGACGCGTATCCCGAGATATGTAGAACTTATCGGCTTGATCGGGCGATGGCCTTACGGAACGCTGCAGAAGAGGCTGAGCATGTTCACTGCTAATCGTTGGAGCTGGTCCCCAGCGTGCACCCTTCAACTGTTCCTCTGTGTACAGTTTGGGTGCTTGCGTTGGTGGTTTCAACATGCACTCCACACTGTTGGCCATGTACTTGAGGTAGTAATCGCTGGTCTTAAAGGGTATGGTTAGCAGATCAATGGCAATCAGCATATCTACATGATCATTATGGCCAAAGAACGAGGCATAGATATTGCAGGCTATAGCGCCGAATGAGTGACCCATCAGTGATACCTTGGGCCACTTGAAATGCTGCACCACACGTCGAATCATGCTCGTCCATTCAATGACCGAGTACTGCATACCAGCCGGATACGGTGAGGAGCGTCCATGTCCAGACAGGTCAATGCATAGCACACCCAGGTGCGGGGGCATCAGTGGTATTAGACGTGCAAAACTGCCCATATTGTCCATCCAGCCATGAATGGCGAGCAGCGGTCGCACCTGGCGATTACCGTACCACCGGCAGGCAATGCTACCCCATGGCACTCCGATGTCAAAGTCAATAAACTGGCAAGAGGTTTTGGGAATGCGACTGCGATTAGCACGTGACTTTCGAATCGAATTTTCCACTTCACTTACCTCATTGCTCCTACTGTCCAGCATTGTGGTCGCCATTTCCTTCTTTATACTGCACTGCCCTTCTTGGCACTACTTTGCTCTGTTCCGTTGTTTTCTGTTCAGTTTGGCTGTTTCACAGCAACTGAACGGCACGTATTTGTCTGCGTATTCAACCCATCTACTTTTGGGAATGTTTGGCTGTGAGTGTGTGTGTGTATCCTATGTGTGTTCCTTCCTATGAACAACCAACTTTACAACGGGACCTATTAGTGATGCGCTTTAACTTGTGACAGTTTGCCAAAAGAGTTGTTCAACCTGTGCTTAAATATGTTATTGAAGACTTAAGAATTATTTTATATTATTCTTATGATGTTTTTTCCGTTTTATTAGCTATCAATTATTGAATCATTATAATATGTGCCAAAGGATATTAAAAAATTTAAAAATCTTTCAATTTGTTTTGACAATGAGATTATGAACAAAGGTTCCCTTATCAAATTGTTCTCTGTTCTTCTTTGTAGTTGCAATTGAGCAATACGGAGATAGCAAGGGCTTACCATACGCTCAAAGCGAAAGACAAAGACGGCATCAACAAATTGCTTGCATTCACAGTTATTTTTTCAAACGTTCGCTCATTCTCCAACCTTCGCTGTACAATTTGTTGTTGAGGCAACCGCCGTCAATGTAATTTGTTTTTGGAATTTCTTCAAGTTGGCACTTGTAAATGTGACTTTGTTTGTTACTAAGCCGATTAAAATTGCTGCTTTTGAATGTATTTTTGTATATCTTTATTAGTGTTTGTGTTTGCTCTGTTATAAATTCACTTTGGTGTGCTCTGATCTAAATTATGTTGAACACACAAATATGTTGAAAGTGCTATTTTGACACCTTCCTCTTCGTGTCGAGCAAAGCCGCAAGGAGAATGATAAAGGTGTGGGCGGAACAAAGAGAGAGGCGTGAGCGAAACTACCGTTTTAAATTCAACTAGTTGGAGTTAAATCTTGACACGCCTGCAAGTCGGAATGCATTGTGCAAATTTCCTGTACAGTGTGCTGGCATGATTTATATTTAATTTGGATTCGAGTAATTTATCATGTCTGCTGTGATCTCCGCTCAACTACAACTGCCAACTGCCGGCAACTCCTCCACCCAATTAAATACACTTACCCCACTTCTGTCTGCAGTTGGTCCCTGAGGCAAAGTGTGTTGAGGCAGCGTTGTCGTTGTGGAAATGCTATGCAAATTGTCTTGGGCCCAAAGTGAAAGTGCCATTTCCCAGCCCAACTACCCCCGTTTAGTACATACATTTATTTATATGTATTATATTGTATGCTTATGCGACTTGGCCTTGAATCCATAATTTGCCTGTCAACAGCAGCATTTACCCAAAAAATTTTGGTGAGCACATAATTGAGTTCAAGCATTTGGAAGCCAATTATGATTTTCCATTATTTATTTTTACTTTTTTCATTTTTTGTCGCCAATGGGGGGTATTTTTCTGGTCGTCCTTTTTTCTTTGTGTTTCCTTCTGCACATCTCAATCAGCCTGGCTGCCGTTCCTTTAATTGCTTCTGCCACTTAACATATGCAAATTAATTCTCTCCTTTACTTTTTGCTGTCGCTTTGTTGTTGCCGCTTTGTGTTTTCGTTCTTTATATTGTGTTGTTCATTTCATTATGGAGCGTGTCCTAGTTGGGGCATGTGGTTAACACTTATTGTCCCCTGTGTATGTGTGTGTCCTGTCATACATGATAAATAAATATGATAGAACATTCATTCGATGGAATCAACAATGGGTCAAAAAAGGGTTAGCTTAGGTCTTTTTTCTAGTTGAACCACATTCATGAAGTTTATTTTTCATTTTGCTACAACGCTAGATAATCAATACTCGATGGGTATCTATATACCTCTCCACTCCACTCCACTCCATTTCACAGCCAGCTTAAATCTTGCTCATGGTATGACGCTTTCAACCTGTCTGCCTAAGTATGTGTACAATCAGTAGCAAAAGGCTGAGCCGAGATCAGCTCGTGGTATATATTTCAACAAAAGGCAACACCGGAAGTCACCCCGCTGCTGCTGCTGCTGCTGATACGCACAATGAAGAACAGCAAAAAGAGCAACAAACAACAACAAAAATATGAGTTTTCGGGCAAACTTTTTGCCGTGCTTATGCTATTATACTTTATGTGTTTTTTTCGTTGCCTTTTCCCTGCAACGTATATATTCCGGCTCTTGCGTGTGTTCATTTTTTTGTGGGGTTTAAAAGCAACAATAGAGTCCGGACGGACTCACGACCTGAGCCCAAAAGAAATTGCATTAAGAAATCATTTGGCAAAATGTGTGCAGCACGTTAGAGTTTTACGGGAATTTTTCCTCTGCTTTTTGTTTCACTTTTTTACTTAGGTTTGTTGGGGTTTGGCTGCAAACGTTTTAATCTAATTTTAATGAATTATTTTCCACACGAAAATTATTTAAGCTAAAAAGTTACGTTTTGTGGTGGCGTTTTATGGTTAGCCATTTCTTTTACTGATGCATACTTTTTACCCCGTGTGTATGGGTGTGTGGTTGCAATTGTATTGGTCATACAATTATACACAAGCCAAGCAAAATTTACATTTTTGGCTGCATTCCTAATTTGCATGCGCACAAAAACCGCAATTCGGACAAGCAAACACAGCTTTTAATGCCCTAAAAGTACTAAGTAAATAGGGTATATTAAGCTGGTAAAACAGAAAATTTACATAAACTCCATGCAGGGCATGTTCTGTTTCAAATGAATTATGAAATTTTATTTTTAGCTCTTTGCTGTGCTCATTCGTAATTTTCCCTCCATCTTTTACACAGATATTATGCATTATGTTTGACTGACAGTTCTCAATGGCAATTTAATGATAATTACCTTCAATCAATTAAACAACAGGTATGTTACAAATGAAACACAAATCAATCTCTTTCTCGCACATTCCTTGTGTTCTCATCCATTGTATTGGCTTGCCAGCTAATGAGATCAACATTGTTGCGCACAAAAGTATGCAATATGTTTCGGGTACGAAATGAAGTCCGCCATAATTTAAATGCTGCCGCACAAAAGTGTGCAATGCTTTCATTCAATATTCATTTTTAATGTTCTCGCGCAAAAGTATGCAATGGGTTTTGCGCCACTCGTCAGCGAAAGTATGTATATACTAAATATAAGCAGCCGCTTTGTATAATCTTAATGCCACGCGCCACATTTTGTCGGTCGTATAAGGAAATCCCAAATGCCAATAAATTAATTATCCGCAATATTTATGATTCGACTCGATCTGAGCTATTTTCTGTTGGCTCTGTTTCTATTTAGCTGTTGGGTTTTTTTTTGCGATGGACTTCGTTTGCTTTTGTTTATTGTTGTGCTTTATTTTAGTTGTGCCTCGCTGCTTGCTGTCCGCTAGTTAATAATTAATGTGACTAATTTATGCATTGTCATTGGGCGTACATATATTTTAGCATTTGTCAAGCATAAATCTATTTACAACGCGCCCAAAACTTTGGGATTTCATAATTCAAATGGTTCGATTTATGTGCTACGAAGATTGTAGCGCTTTGTGCTCTATGTACAAACATATTCAAGCTTTGCTATCTGTGTGCTTGCGTGTGTGTGTGTCTGTGTGTGTTGTTGGCCACTTGAGCCGCATGCCAATCGTAATTTATGAGTAACCACAAAAACGCACTCCAACTAGAGCTCGAGCTTGTTGCCTTTACGGGTATGTTAGTGTGTGTGAGTCTAATGCAAAGACAATTGCACCGAATCGCAAAATGCCACTGACTCTCTCTCTCTCTCTCGAGTTTGGGAACTATACTATTTCACAGTGTTGCCGGTGTTTGGTGCTCGATGTTGGTATGTACGTGTGTATCTTAGTCTGGTCATAAATTTGAGTTTTTGGTTAACTCTTCTTGTTGTTCTTTTTCATGTTGTTGTGATGCATCTAACGACAACTACAGTACTAAGTCCCTAGTTGTTGTTTTTGCCACTTTTTGTCCATAATTTCCACAGAGAGTACACAAACTGTTAAAGTCCAGTAAGTGTGGGTAAGTGTGTATGGGGAGAAATTTATTCCAACAACATCTATAAACGATTGCCAGCATTCGCTTTTTTTTAAAGGTAGCTTAAATATGCATTGCTCTTGTGCTCGGGGCTTGTCCCCGAAAGCAATTGGATGGATCCTTTTGTAATTGGAAATTGTAGTTAAAAAGTTTGTAATTCAAAGTTTATTTTTTGGAATTCACTCGAAGGCAAGTTGAACCAACAGTTTTACGATTTCAACACTCGGTCTTTCTATCTCTCTCTCTTTGTGTGTGTGTGTGTGTGTGTGTGTTTTGATTGTGTTGTCTGCTGGAACTTTTGGCATTTTGGCCTGTAATTGAACTCTCAATTGTCGCAATAGTTCAACGGGGTCAGTAAATAAAATCTGCAATTAAAATTGTGACCAAAAACTTGTGAATCTGCACAAATCACATTAATTTATGCATGAGAACCAATAAAACTCAAAACTTCTTGACAAGTTAGCTGGGTTTGATGTGGTCTGCAAACAGCACAACCACAATTAATTATCACAGGACAAAGTTCTTAAAATTCATTATTAATGCATTGCAATCAAAACAAAACAAAAGTCAAATATTGCTGCAGGTTTTTTAATTAAAAACAAATGCATAAATAATATGCGAATGCGAATCTACTGAAATTTGCATGAAAACCAATTAAACTTATTTATCTAACCAATCCAAAATAAATCATACGCACTGTTGTCTCCAAACTTGCAACAGAGAAGTGTAGAAAGAGAAAGGGAAGAGAAGAGAAAAAATGTGGAGTTAAGAGCAAACTAAAAGGGCAATCAAGATAAATATCTGAGCTGCCAGACAGCTTGACATGTGCACATTAGTTGCTCATCCAGATAAGCTTTTGTAGTTTGGGCTCAGTTTATTCAAACCCAGTAGCAGAGGCAGAAGCAGCAGAAGGAGCAACAGGAGCAGCAAGGGATGCCGTATTTTGGGATAACGGAAGCCAAGCGAAATTTTGATTGCCATTTGCTGGGATTTGTGTTGCCGTTGAGGGGGTAGGGCAGGGGGGCCCAAGTAACCAAAAAGCCGCATGAACGTGCCACACACAAATACAAATACATATAAATGTTTAAAAGAAAAACCTAAAGTAAAAGTTGGCAACGCGGCACGTACACTGTGCCTAAAAAGGCAATATTCTTACACACCAACCACCCTCCACTCTCCCCCACTTCCCTGTTTGTTTGTCATTTAGATTTGCATCTTTCGTTTTCTGTTTATTTGCACTTGTGCATTCTGCATTTATTTCACTTTTTGGCTGCCTTTTTCTCGTTTTCGGTGCTCGTTGCTCGTTTACTTGTTTGCCAATGGCGAATGGCGTGTAATTTGTTGCACCACGAACAACAACTGCAACAACAGTTGCAACAGCAACAACTTTTTGTGATATCAATGTAAATTTTAATTTGTTTGGCAAATATTTTATCCAACAGTTTGTGGCAGCAATTGAGCTGTGAAATTGCCAGAAGCAGCGACCAACCGAAAAAAAATGTGCAAGCAAAACAAAATGAATATATAAATAACTCTAAAACTACCGAATCCCACTTTAATTTAACTGTAAAACTATCAAGCAAATCGGCAATAACACTATATAACATGTGATTTAAAGTTTTCAATACTCCATTAAGCCGTGAAGGTAAATAAATTAAGGTAAACACGAAAGTAAGTCGAATGCATTTTGTGTTTTTAGATATAATTACTTTGCATGTGTGTGAGTAGAAAGTAGTTGACGATTGAATACCCTAACCAAACGTTGACTTATATGTTTAAGGCTACAGGGTATTAGCAAGTCAATACTTGTTCATTTCCTTAACCAACTTAGAGTAAGGATAAAATTGCCTGAACTAAAGTTTAGTTGAGGCAAAAGTTGTTTCACTTTTGATTGTCGGTTGATTTTCAGTGCAAAATATAAACTTCTCTATAACTTGATCAAAAACTAAGTGGCGAAGCATTTGCACGCATGCCAAAACACCAAGCATCAACCATCAACAGCCATCAGAGCTATCAGCAACAGCTTTCTCTGTCAGAGGCGGCTCTCACGCGTTTGTGTGAGTGTCCCGCTGCGCTTCGCTTCTTGCCTCTTTGAATACCCTTAACACATTAAATGTGTAAAAAAGTGTATAATGGGTTTGTGCAAAAGTATGTAATAGTCAGAAAGATCAGCATCAACAGTCGAGTCGATATGAATGAACGCTTTGATCTCAAGAACTATAAAAGCTAGAGACTCCAGATATAGGCTTCCCTATTCCCTAGCCAATACATGTTTGTTTCAAGTTATAGATAACTTTTCCGCTTTACGATAAACACGCGTAATCGATAACAATAAAATCTTGAATTTCGAGAATTGAAAAATAGTGACTGAAATTATCAACTTAACAAATATTACTAAATTGGTTAAAAAACACCGGAAATATAAAATCATCAAGCATTGAAATCATCAAATGCAGGTATGACCGTATGTGTAAGATCAAGGGTAAAGGGTATCTTCTCGTCGAGCTTTGTCTTCCTGTTTACTTGTTATACTTTGGCCGCTTTTGGTTTTTTTGCCTGGCTGTTCAAATTGTAATTTAGGCGTTGCGTCGTCACTTTTGAATTTCTTCAAGCGACAGTTTTAAAAGGAGACAGCGACTTGGCACCTTCTCCTTCTGACTGCTTCTGACTCCTTCAACATCCTGCCACATTTCCTTCCTGCCCTCTGACGTGCGTTGACAACAGTGAGGCAACCAGCCAATCTGAACGGTGTCTGGCGCTGTCAGACACGCATATGTCTGTGTTTGCATTTGTGTTTGTTGGATGCCCCTTGATTTTTAATTTCTTGTGTCTAGACATTGTCGCTGCATGGCTTCTTTCTGCCAAACACTCGAAATGATTTCCAAACACCCAAGAACTTAGTATTGAAATTGGCTTCGCGAGCAATTAAAAAATATTTATTTATGCATATCACTTTTATTTGCTTTCCTATTTGCAAAAACGAATAAAAGACATTGCCTATCACGATGAAATTTAAACTGCAGTTTGAAAAATTGCGGCGCCCGGCTGCAAAGCTGACAAAACTAAATGAGTTGCTGCTCGTATTCTGCTATCTCTCTCTATATATATTTTTTTCATGCTCGCTCTCTTTCTGTACGATAAAATAAATGAAATCGGCATTTTATGCAAATGCTGGTGAGGCGTCACATGCCTGCCCCAAAAAATTGTTGGCTGGGGCCAAATAAATATGCTCAAAATGAACAGACAGTTAATTTAAAAAAAACATGCAGAGAACAGCAGTGAAGTGAAGTACTTTAAAATGGAATTTGCACGGGTGACTACATCAATGAAAAACTGACAGCCTAAAAAAAATAAGGAAAAAGTTTTAAATTTAAAAATTCATCACGTAAAAGTTGAATGATAAACAAGACGAAAAGAAAAACTGTTTGAATAAAATCACTCTCTGCTTAATTTAAGATAAAAATCACAAACCATGATGTTTAACACAAAAAATAAAATATCTAGCTTTAAAGTTTATTCTAGGCAGATGATAATGTCCTTGTGTAACATTTACTTATTCATACTTTGGCTATTTCACTTTAAAATCTCATTAGTTGCGCACTTTCATCACAAGCTGCCACAGCAAAAGCAAACTCTCGAGAAGAACCAAGAAACATCTTATCTTCAATTACATGTGCAAATTGCTCTTAACTTGGCCAAGAACAACACTTCAAATGAAAGATATGGCAAATGCTCAGTCTTTTCTCTTTAGCTATTACATAATTAATAATTACAGACCAGAAAAATATATAACTTAAGAGTTTTTGCCATTGCAAAAAGTATTTTAATAACTTGGCTACTAGCAGCTCAAAGTTCTTAAGTTTCTGGCCATCAGCTTTGGGGCTTGTGTTTTTTTTTTTTGCTGCTCTTTTTGTTTGTGGTGGGGTCAAATCAATGTGCGAAACGTGCTAATTGCGGCCAGCTGTTCAAATGTGTGCGCCTTGCCCATTTGATAGTTGGCCATCATTTTGATGGCTTTCTGAATGTCAGTTGAAAGCCACAAGCTGCACACACACACAGACACACACACACACACACAGACACGCCCACACATTGGCATTGGGTTAGTTTTATGTGTGTGTTGTTGGCCATTGCCAAAAAACTAATTGCTAGAACATCACAGTTTGAGGTCAGACACCAAAACTTTTGCATAAATGCTGCCTCTTGGCAACTCAAAACACGAACACACACACACTGACACACACACAAACACGGACACACACATACACGCCTACACAATGATGTGGCATCTACATTTTGGGCGAAAACTACTCGAAAGTTTCTTGCAGCATGTTTGACTACTGCAAATGTCGCTGTATTAGATTCCAGTGAGGAAGGGAAAGGGCAAGGACATTGGCATGTTGGAGGGTTAGGGGTGGCGAAGTGGTATTGTGTGTTTTTGGTGTTATATGTCGTAAAAAATTGCCATACTCATAGCCGCCGTAACACATAATGAGATACTTCAAAATGATGTTATTGCTTTATTTATAGCTTCACATAAAAACGCTTTGACAAGGCGGCTCGAGGTTTATTCGGTTTAGCTTTGGTTTTCTTGCGTTTCGAATTTGGGTTTCGTATCACTTTTTTGTCAAGTGTATGTGCGTGTGTGTGTGTTTGGTATTCTCTTTTTACACTTGAGTGGCAGCGACATAACCTTTTTTATGTAGTTTTCTTTCGCACTTTTTACAGCCGTCCCATTTGTTTAACTTCATTTTTCTCGCACACAAACACACCTGAAGCACACACACACATAAAACTGCAACAACGGCGAGTCTCACTCGTATGTATATATTTTGTTTCTAAAAGACAATCAACATAAATTTGTAGTAATTGTTGTTGACATTGTTAAGCTAGGCAGAAAAACAATATTATTATGTTGTAGTAAAATATCTCTGCTGTAGTAAAATAGAAAATCATGCATCAAATGCGACATTGTGTAAACATTTTTTTGACGATGAGTCAATCAAAAGCACAAATTACATATTAATATGGCCACACTTGAAAAAAATAAACAATTTTCGTCACATGCAACTTCATTGAAACTATAAATTGTGTCGCTTGGGTTTTTTGCAGGGTTTCATAAAATATTTACAAGCGGATTCGCCGGATTCGGCTTTATATAAAATGCACTTTGACAAAGAGATACAAAAAATGAAATGGGAAACACATTTTTAGCGAGCTCTGACTTTAAAGTGCATCAATTTAATAATGCAAATGTGCAGCAAGTTGCATTAACTTTTGCCACACACACACACACACACACACTACACACGAGCAGGCAGGCGGGGCATTAAAATTTGCATAATTGCTGTGAATCAGGCAAGCGAGAGTGAGACAAAGAAACTTGCTGCCTGCCATAAAGGTTTTTGGTATGTAATTGTTATTGTTGTTGTTGTTGTTGCTGTTGCGTGTGCTGTGTGGCGCCACATGCGTGCAACGCAATGAGGTTTTTTCCCCTGTTGTTGTGTACTTTACGCTAATGAAAAGCGCGTCCAGCGCACCAGCAAACTCTCTTGGCACAATTAACGATTTTTCATGATTTTCCATGCAAGCCCATGCAAGTAATTTGCATAAATCAGTGCCAAAGTATCTGTGACAACGCAAAAGATGAACGGCAGCAAAGTTGTTGCTGCTGCTGCTGCTGCTGAATAATGTTTACACATTTGCAAATGTCTGAAGGTCAGGCAGGGTGGCAGGGTGGCAGGAGGGGGAGGGTTTTGTGGTAGCGACATGATTTAGGCGCCAGCACCCGCACTGAGTAATTGCGCGATGGGGCTTTAGGCCGTGGCCCTAGTGTGGCAGGTTTTCTTGGCCTGGTCACGACTGACTCTCTATGTGCGTGGCCCCGGTGCAGCATTAATTTAATTTATGCAACGCAACCAACAACAGCAACAACAACAACAATGGGGCAAGCCTCGTCAAGAGGCCACTAAGTGGCCGCTCACAGCAAAATTAAATGCACTCAACAATGTTGTTGTCGTTGTTGCTGTTGCAGGGCTGTGATGCAGGGCTGTTGCTGCTGCTGCTGTTGCTGTTGCATGGCTTTTAAATACAATTTATTGTTGTTATGGCAACACAATGTGTTTAGTTTTATGTTGCCCTTACAATTTATTCACTTGACTGCACATTTTCTTTCCACCCGCAACACAACACAACAAAAAAAGTTATTTTATGCGTAATTACAGCGCGCAAATCTGCTGAAGCCAAAGACAGTAAAGTCGAGTCGAGTTGGGCAAGTAGAAAGTGGCAAGTGTCATGAAAGTAGCTTAGTGTTTGCTTCATTGAATTCATAAGCCGTTTTCCTCTCTCTCTCTCTCTCTCTATCTCTCTTGCTGTCTCTTAAGTAGCAAAAGTCTGCAGTCAAAAGTAAATCTGTGCAACGAAAAAGGTCAAAAGCGAAAAGCGCTCAAGATTCCAAAATAAACATACAAAAAAAAATGAATGTAAGTGCAACATTGCAACATTAACTGCAGCAACAACCGCAACCGGGTCGTCAAAAGTCAATTAACTGGCAACAACTTCAACTAATTAGCCTCTGCTTTGCCCCAAGGGTTGTGGCCCCTTTTAACCCTGACGGGGCTGAGAGCTGCGTGCAAACAAAATAAAACGTTGCCTGCTTTTAGGCGCTGCTTAGAATAGAGCAAGTCATTGTATGTGAAAGGGGTGCATATGTGTGGCACTTTGTTGCACGTCGCTTTTAGTTGCAACAACAACAACATCATCATCAACCGTAATTAAACCATAAACTCACCTTTTAAGACTTACACAAATATTTATTACAATTCAATATTTAAATAGAAATTAGCCAATTTCATAGTTGCAAATATTTTCATTTATTTGATAAGTTTGCATATCTTGTTTGTAATCTATTATTTACGGAAAATTTATAACCATATTTTGTGCTAGACAAGCAAAATATTTGTCTTAAGCTTGTTTTTATTGAGAACTCAATGCAAATTGTATTTTTGATCGAAAATGATTTATTTTATTGCTTGCATTTTCAAACCTTTATGCCAGTGTTTCCCAAAGTGGGCGATAACGCCCCCTTGTGGGCGCTGCAGATTTCCAGGGGGGCGGTTAAGAGACCCAGAAAGAAAAGGGGGGCGTTTCGTAGAGACCTGGGGGCGATTTGTAATTTTATTTAGCTAGAAGGCCTCTTAGACAACGACTGCATAAGCTCTCGATTCTCAACAACAACTTGTGAAAAAAAGGGTATCAAAACACATTGAGCAGCGTGTGTGTTTCAGCAGAAATAACAATCAAGTGTTGTTGTTGCTATTATTTTTGAGCTTTGCATATTCCCGTTAGACCCTATTCGACTCAGGCCACATACAGCAGGCCAGCGGCAGAAGAATGCTCTAGTCGAGAAATCGCGACTAGACGATACCCTTAACCCTTTACTTCCTTCTGCCCGTTACATACTTTTGCACAGAACAAAACACCCTTTTTTCCTTTTTTAGTGGGTTCAGGGTATAACAAGCAATTTTTATTTTCATTTGTGGTTTCGCGCGCAATAGATAAGCACCAATTACACTACTCGCGAAGGTAAACGTATTTTTAAAAGCAAAACAATGTCAGAAGCTAAAAAGAAGAGACGCCAATACTTTGCGGAGTACATTAAATTCGGATTTATTGAAAATCCTACAAACGCATCGTCGCCTTTGTGTCTTTTATGTCAAAAAACATTTTCCAATGAACAAATGAAGCCTTCAAGACTTCAAGAACATTTAAATAAAATTCATCCGGATAAGAAAGACAAGAATGCGGCATATTTTCAAGACCTGAAGAAGAAGCATAATACTCAGCCAACAGTAGAAAAACTATTTAGTTGCTAGAAACTTAAGTGAAAAACTATTTCAATCACTGCAATATCTCATCAAAGCAGTCAACAAAAACCGCAACAGCTCTTTGAATGATAGATTATTTCATCAGCTTTGTGTTACTAATGACGAGGATTTCAACCGTTTGTTGTTTCATACTGAAGTTCGTTGGCTATCAAGAGGCAATTGTCTGACTCGATTTTACAACCTGTTTGAATCTGTTATAGATAAAGATAGAGAATTGCACGACAAGCTCATAACATCAAAGAATGAGATATAGCTTACATGACAGACCTGTATACATTGTTAAACGACATGAATCTCCAACTGCAAGGCGATAAACTAAATTTAATTAAAACAAAAAACGTCGTTGCTGCTTTCACAGCCAAACTGCTTCTACACAAAAAGAATCTTGGAAGACGTGAGTGTGGTAATTTTCCGAATTTATCAGTATCATGCAGTAACGACGAATTGTTTGCCTACTGCCAACATTTGGAAAACCTCCACATTGACTTCACCGAACGATACCAGGACATTTTGAACTTGGAAATACCAGACTGGGTGTTGGATCCGTTTTCAAATGTCAACAAAGAACTTATAGAATTGACAACAAACAATGAAATAAAAATCAAGTTCAAAAATGGTTACCAAGAATTTTAGCTACAAAAACCGATCCCGCAATTGTACCCTGGATTGTGGTCAATCGTTCAACGATTCTTGATAGCATTCCCATCGTCATATTTGTGTGAACGTGGATTATGTGCTGTGACAACACTGCTTACTAAAAAGAGAAATCATTTGCTTGTTACCGAACATGGCGACTTGCGACTGTTGTTGAGTAAATTGGAACCTGATATCAACAAACTTATTAAGCAGCATCACATTAGTTTTTATATAAGGATCGATTATTTTAGTTTTATTTTTAATAAAAGATACTCTGTTTTAATACTAATAAGTTGCTTTTCAATAATCATTGTTATTGGCAGGTGGAGCCCGTAAGAGTTAACTTGAGACCTAAGCGTCGTTGTATGTTATGCGCTCAGGTTTCAAGTTGCGGGTTATAGTAAAAGTTTCGTTTAGAATTCTCCGTTAATAAACATATATTGGTCACAATAATTAATTAATTTAATTTGAAGTTATAGTGGTTTTTAAATATGTGAAAAAATGGGGGGCGCTAAAAAAATATTTATTCTCAAAGTGGGCGGTAGATAAAATAAGTTTGGGAAACACTGCTTTATGCTGACAGTCTATTTTCTCAGCATAACGTATTTATGTATGAACTATACGTTTTAATATTTAAACCGAATAATTGCATTTTGTGTTGAGCTTTCATTTAGAATTGTTTATGTTGGATATTTGATAGGCTTGCAATAGAATATTGCGTAAGCACATTTGTTTTGGCTTGAATAGAAAACTTAGTTGTGTAAACTGTTTTGGTAAGAATAGTTTTTAATACTATATTCATGCATGAAATTTGTTAGAAAAAGAAAAATAACTTGTTTTGCTTCAAAACTATCCATAGCCAAAACTTTGTCAAACATGTTTGAACATTCATAAACTATTGATAGAAAATGTAAGAAGACTCGAACGAGTAAGCTCGATTAAAAGATATTCGTAACCCTTGACCTTACATATGCGGTCTTGCATGCACTACTGTACCCAATGCTTGATGATGCAACTTCATACTTTCATATCTGCGGTGTTTTTCAACAGATTTTAATATATTGTGTTCTCCCAAACTGCTTCTAAATTTCTAACCACAACTGTTGCTCTGTTTATGTAGCAATTCGATTCAAAACAAAAACATTTAGTATTCTACCTTGTTGGAAGACCTCTCGCAGCATTATTGAGCCGTGAGTCTACAGTTCAGTTTAATTATGGCGTCTCATGTTTGGCTACATTTTATCTTATCACCATGTTCGACAGAGTACAAGATTCGTTATCAATACAGCAGCCACCAAAGCGTTAGTTGCATTTGAATTGACACTCATTTTTATTCAAACTCTCAACTTGCACAGATGTCAACGGAAATCGGGAATGCAGCTACTCTCATTGCCTAATACCATTTGGCAGGCACTTCGCACCATGCTGCAACTGCCCGATGTGCTAGGTAACAAAATATTTACACTCGATTTGTATTTTGAACAGTTTTTGATTTTTTGTTTATAGTTTTCTGCTGCTTGTGGGGCAGTGGACTTTCGCTTGGCTACTATATAAAGTCAGCTTTTGTCTATGATAATCTCTGGCCACATTGGTATACCTTGATTGCCGGCCTTTTGGCTATAGTTCTTACCCTCGGCTGGACATTGCGTAAACATGGCAAACAACGTTATAGCTACGATCATTATTATGTCATCTTTTATGGTTTACTCTGTTCCCTACTTGGCAGCTGTTTCATGCTCAGCAATCAGTTGGGTAAGTTGAGAGTGTAAAACTTACTCGCAACTTAATCTTAATAATCCTTAATTTTCCAAGCAATTAGCTACTACTTCAGCTGCATTGGCTTGAGTGTGGTTTTTGTGGCCAGCTTTAGTTATGTGAGTCTGCGCAGCGATGCTTCTGGTTTGCGGCCAGCAAGGATTGCTTTGGCTAATGCCTCGCATGCTTGTGGACTGGCCAGTGGCTTTGTTATCTTCAATGAGTTTGAGCCACAGCGCTGTGGTCTCATTGAGTTGGGCGTCAGCCTGCTCCTGCTATTTCTCGTTTGCGTCAATGAGCTGCTGCAGCATTTGGGCATACACAACTATAAGGAATCGCGTGACCTCGTCTTCAATCTGCTCAACGAGGAACGTTTGGTATTTCTGAATCGTCAGGCCATTCTCGCACAATTTGTGGAACGCAAGGATTATCGGTTGCTGCCCAGTCGACAATGGCTGGTTCTCGTACTCGGTGGATTGGTGTTGATGCTGCAGCGTTGTTGCATGCTGCACTCTCCGGTTCACATGCAGTTGATGTGGAGCGCCACATCAGGCTTTGTGCAGCGCTCACAGCTTTTCACACCATTTGCTCTTTATGCTGGAGGATGTGCCATGAGCGCTTTGCTTCTGCTGCGCTATACACCCAAATTGGTGTATCTGCTGTTTGGCATTATTCAACTAACCCTGGTTGTGGCTCTGTTGTGTATCTATGATGAAAATCAGTCGGAACACTGTTTTCTCTTCCTATGCCTGATTTATGCCAGCGTTGGTGTACTCTCGAGTCAGGCACTGCACTGGCTCCTAGAATGTTCACCGTTTCTCTACACGGAGCTGGCCCTGGCCATTGGCTTTGCCCTGCAGCTGGTGATTCTGGAGGCGGGCAAATATGAGGTGGGCATCGATGATGTGCGAACAACTCTGCTGGCAAGCAGTCTAACATATCTACTCTTGACATTGGTGGCCATCATAATTGTACTCTGGTTGCAACCCCGGTCGGCCAGTTTAGTTGATGTGCGGAATCGCCTGTTGGGCATTCGACGCCTCAATTTACCCGCGGCCCAAACCCAATTCTGGCACACCAATCACTTTCTCGCCCACGACAAGCAGCCAAGTGAACTCCAGTCCGTTCAGGTGGATAAGACGCGAGTCTTTCAACAGTATCCCATTACAGTTACTGCTGGCAATGGCAAAACAGATAAGTTTTAAAGTAAAATTTTTAAATATTTTACATACTTAACTTTTAGATATTAGTCGAACAGTTGTGGGAAACAATTGTGCTTATCTTATCGATGATAAGAAAACGGAAAAAATTTCTTATTTCACATTTAACTTATAGCAGTTTATTTATACTTAACATCTCAAAAGAGTTTTCCATTTCTCTTAACTTTCATTAATAAAACAAATATTTAATTTATATTATCGGATCAAAGGAGTTTAAGTCTCTTGCCAGTTTTTAAAGTCGTTTGGGTTTTCGGTATAATCTACTGAAATGTTTTTCCCTTTATCTTATTTAATTGTTTTCTTGGTCAACTGTAAGAGACGACCGCAGTTTTGAGCTCTTGGCATAAATGATTTTTATTGATTTTTAACAAATTAAATTGTGCGTTAACCACAACTGAATTTATCATAACGATGGTTTATCAGTGCGTCCAGATGATACTGCTACACACGGCCTGACGACGGCCAAAGGATACAGTCCCACCTACTCCCCCACCCCTATCCACCCATAACCGACGTTTTTCAGTGGTTTGCCAGCCTTTTCGCCACAATTTTATTGCCAAAACATTAAACATTTATATCCGCTATCAATTTCGTAACGTCGGAAAAACGTAATCGCATTGCAGCTTGCCTCTCATCGATGTAGCTATCTCTCTCTCTCTCTCTTTCTCGTCGTTTTCCCCACTTCCGCTCGTCTCTGTGTTGGGAGAATTTTTCCGGCTTCAACCTAATTTAATTTACGTAGAAAAACCCGGGCCCGCAACGTGCTACGGCAATAAAACCGTTAAATTTGTTTATTTTTCCAAAAGATGCTCTTGTGCCTGCGTTGGGGGGAAAGGGAAAGGGTAGCTGGGAGTTGATTTAACCATTCAATGGTCCCGCTTCGATTTCGATATGCCGTTCTCGTTGCTATTGTTGTTGCTGTTTAGTGTAGCATACCTTCAGGCTCACATTGAAAATGCTCTCACATCAGCGCACACACTCAAAACCAATATACACACACAGTCCCACACACACATACACACACCCACACACGAACAGACTTTGGTTGCCTTTGGCTGCCTTTTGTTTTCTGCAACGCCATTGTTTTTAAGTGGGTGCCGCCATCCAAATCCTTTGCTCTGCTCCCTTATCACTAATGAAGTGGCCAATGAACTGCGACCCAAAGATTAAAGCGAAATTAAATGCCAGCCCAAAGTTGATTGATCGACAACAACAACACGCCAAAAAAAAGGTGTATGTTGTTATTTAGCTAAGCAAATTTATATATTCCGCATTAGTAGGGATTACCTCAAAAAAAAAACCCGTCTGAAAAAAGCTAATTAATGTTACAGGCAGCTGGTATTTAAGTATATGTTTTAATATGCATGAAATAAGGTTTGTTTCAAATGAATTTTTAAGCTAACTAATAATCTCGAATTATACATTTAACCGAGTTTGGCAAAACTTTTGAAAACCTCGACTTTTAAATAACGTTTTATCCTACTTTTGTAATAGCCTTTTAGTCTTCTTGTGATTGCTGGGCATTGTCCTTTTTTTCGCAACTCGCGCTGCTGTCCGCTCAGAGATGAGTGCAGCAGCTAGAGGTTACTTTTTCTCTTCCTTCGCTTGGCATTCTCGGCCTCATCCACAGCTAAGGAAAATTGCTTCATTGCCTCGGGTAACTCTTGCTCTGGCTCCACCGTCCAATTATCCAGATGAGGCGGTCTATGATGCATTATGAACGGATTGATAATCTCGGCCACACCCTGGGCATTGTTCAGATGTACATGATGTGTGCCCTGAATTTCGTGCAGCTCAAAGTGTGGATTATTGGAGCGCAATATGTCAATCACCTCCTGACTTTCGCCATCGATAAAGTTGGATTCGCTGCCCTTGATCACACAGTAGGGCACATTGCGTATGGTTCGCGCCAGTTCGGCAGCGAGGGGCGGACTTGTGTTAAACTCAAAGTAATACTTGCAGCGACCATCACGTGAGAAGTAATACTTGGCCGGATACTTGGTTGACTTGGCCACATTGCGTTCGAGTATGTGATGGGTATTCTCCATGGTCACAGACTTCTCCGAACCCTTGTGCAGCACAATCTCGAGCTCGTTCCACGTATACGCGGGCGGCTCCTCACGCTTCGCGTTGGCAAACCGCTCATCCTCGACCATATAGCGCTCAATGTTGGTGCGCAGGTAATCAATATATGAGGGTGGCTTACGGTAGCGTGTACGCACTATATCAATACTGATCAGCATGTCCAGGCGATTTGGGTAGAGCGAGGCGAAGATGAAGCACAACATGGCGCTCATTGAGTGTGCCATTAGCGACACCTTCTGCCAGCCGTACTCCTCCATGACGCGCAGTATTACGCACAGGTAGTCCACAAAATGATAGGCAATCCCCTCCGGCAGCTTGGATGAGAAACCGTGCCCAGGCAGATCAATGCAGAGGACACCCAGGTGTTTGGGCAACAACGGCAATAACTCATTCCATGTACCCATATTGTCCAGCCAGCCGTGTAGGGCCAATATGGGACGTACCTGACGGTTGCCATACCAACGACCTACCACATAGCCCCAGGGCATATTGATTCGCACATCCATTGACTGCAGAATAAAGAGGAAAAACAGTTGTTACTCAGAGTGAGAGTGAGAGTAAGAGAGAAAGGGTAGCAATGGGTTAGTTTGCCGTCACACAGCTAATTGACAGGCCAAACTTTGTGTGTTGTAAGGGAATAACCCGAAGGTGTTCAGGCAAACTAAAAGGGTTCGCACTCAGGCACCACACAAAAGGATGTCAGCCAGTTCGAGCGTGTTGAAATTACAATATAAATGTCTTTTGTCCCGTATAACTAGCTTAAAAATCGATACTAACTATTAACTGCCACACTTTAACAGTAAAATACAAAACAGATAAGAATATTACCTTATATACACTTTGAGACTATAAAAGATAAGAGAGTCTATTTATGATTTATTTACATTCAAGTTAATCGAAACACCTTTTATTATTATCATTGTTTAGTTATGGTGTCAGGGTATACTGGCTTCTGTATCTTGCAGCTCGTGTTGCACTTGATTTGATCAATCGTTTGGTTAACACGTGAAAAAGTTCAAAGAATTGACAACAGAACGGCGCAGGTATAGATTGATGGCCAGCTTTTGAAGTGACGTTAGCCAGTCAACAATTTATCATTTCGGGGATTTTTTTGCGTTAGTGCCAAGGACACAAAGCTGGCAATCGATGAAGTTGCCCAGTCTGCAATTGACTGTAGCACATGCAAACTTTAAATGTCGACAAATGGATTTTCGTAGTTTTTCGCCACACAAAACGAAAGTTTTCACGACACTTTTGCACTTGGCATTTTTGTTGCTTTTACTTTTACTGTTGTTGTTGCCATTATTGTTATAGTTGCTGTTGCTTTTGTCGAAGAGTTCGCTTGTTCAACATGAAAATTAGCGCAAAATGCTTTCAAGTGTGACGCAAAGTCTGAAAAGTTTTTTTTCCCGGAACCCGCACCCGCCCTCACCGCATCAACAACGTTTTGATGAACTTCTAATGAGCTTAATAACAGTTAGGCGTCCAAGTTTCAAGACTTCACTTATCTTACCCGCATTTGGATTAAATACTTAAGTATTTTTTTTCTTTTTATGGTAGCCGATGTATAATTTCGGTTTGACTTTGATTCGCATGCCATTCAATCTTATCAGGGATAGTAGTCATAACATATTTGCCAGCAGCGGCGATAAGATGCAAGGTTCAGTTGCAATTGAAACGGTTCAAAGGTAACTAATTCATAGTCTAGACCCTAGACACGCCAAGTGATTTGTATCTGAGCCGATAAGCACAACATACTATTCGGTTAGAGCAACATTTAATAAATGTTTATGAGCTTCAGCCGGGGCGTTTAATTACCTGTTCATGTTGATCCGTTTGTTCAATTTGTTTAGTTTCCGTTGACGTTTCTGTCATTTCTGTGTGCCACTCCGACGCCGTTTATTATGAAATAATCTAGACAGCAAATTGCATACATATATATTTGATATGTACGTATCAACAATTTATTTATTTTGCTGTTATTATAGCAAAAGTTGTCCCCGGCTTTGCTCGTTCCTTATGCAATATTTACTATGCTCGAGCAGTGGGAGTAACGAACACGAACAGCGCGGAAACTAAACTAAACAAAATATGTTTGGTTGCGCTGATTAAGTTCTCTGGAAATTAAAAGCTGTGAGCAAAGAGCGAAGAACGAATAACGAAGACTGACCTTTAATCAGACACATTAGCGGGGCTAATTAATAAACGTAGAAAAGCAAAATACCTGACAATGAGAATGAGAGAGAGACAAAGAGCGAGAGACGTGGCCATTTGATCTTGTACATGCATGTCGACTCAGCAATTTTTGCTTATCACACTAACAAAATCTAAACACAACTGAGAGAGGGAGAGCATAACTAAAGCAAACACAATGCTGTTTATCAACAAAACATTCTCTCAAAAGCTTTCAAGCAAAAGATCAAAAAGCTCAACATAGTAATTGAGAGCGATCCATTAAGTGAATAACTCAAAAGCTTCTTAAAAGCTCCAATTAGAAGAGTCAAACTTTTACTCAAGTTTATCGTTACTCGTTCACTTGTGAGCTAAAATAAATAAGCATTTAAGCACTCAACATTAGAGAAAGTTTAAAATCTTTTCGCTTTACAACTTTTATATGCAACAAAAAATGTTTAAACCTGCATGGCCATGCTTTGACTCTGTAAAATGAAGAGTTGAAAGGAAAATGCCTTCAATTTTATTTAATTTGTCTCTAGGAAAATCTATAAATTAAAAAATACATTAGTTGTATATTTACATAGTCAGATTTGTGTGCGCTAAAAATAATTCATATCCCAGATAATACCATTACAATGTCCATATTCAATTTCACGAAAAATTAATATTTTGTTTTCATTACTTCATACACATATTTTTAGAGTACCACACTGAGTGCCCAAAACGAAACGAAACGAAAAAAAACAGTTTTTATAGGTTATAAAATTTTATAGGATATTCGGAAAATGCTTTTTACATTTTTGCTCCCTCTATGCAATTGAACTTTTGTAGTTATAGTTTTTGTGGAATCATATACCAATGAAAATACCTATAAAACTAAAATAGTAAAATAACAATAAATATTTATTAAGCTCTTTAGGATCCGACCTCAATCGCGATATTTCGGCACTTGTATAAACATATTCAAAAATCCATTAGCAACCAATAGCAATGTCGAAAACAGTTTACACAATAAATTTGTTCGGTTAGTTGTCGGTCGGTCGGCCTGTCTAAATCCCCCAAAATGAACAGTTGAAAGGTAAGCGCCCGCGGTATAGACAAAAAAAAACAAAAATCTCCCAATAAATCTTCTTTTTGAAATTGCAAATTGTGTTTGGAGGGGTGGGCGATGTGTGATAAATAACAAATTGCAATCATAAATCTGATACGCAGAAATATGCAAAACGTTTTCATATCAATGCAATTAAAAAGCGCCGGCCACAGATTCACACAAGTGGAAAGGCTGGCAACAAGGATTCACATCGATGGCCGCCAAGGAGTGTTCGACCGACTGCAGCGGCAGCATTTAATCAAATGCAGCTGCACAAAAAGGAGATGAACGGCACATTCTCTGGAACGCCAATCCTGCAATTTGCGCGTCGTTCTCGAAATGAAATTACGAGCCAAGCGCCACATGCCGCATGCTATATGCATGCAGGATGCCCCACCTGCCTGCTGTGTGGCTTGACCCAAGCCTCACACTAATGACATTTGAATGACGTCGGCATGGAGTCGAGCAGGGCAAAAGCATTGAACCGGCAGGCAGTTGGTCAGTTGGTTGAGTCTCAGCCACAGCCACAGCAAAGTTGGCTAATGACCGTTTGGACGGTGGCTTCAATGCTGCGATGCTGTCATGAGCTTTCAGCTTCGATTCTGCGATAACAATTGCCTAGAGGCAGGTTGTTGTTCCTTTGGCTAACGTTTCGCTTAAGTTTCATATCGCCTACTGAAGTATATATATATAGTATAGTATATAAGTATTTCTGGATCTATGCCAAGTGCCACGACGTGCTCTGGTTAGCTGCTGAATGCCTTTGTTTGTGCCACAGACTCTCTTTACCACCTTGTTGTCAGGTGTAAAATGCAAAGTAATGGCTTTGAATATGTCCGTTAAGAGCTTGGCAGGCACAGCGCCAATGGCTGGCAACATTACCGAAGGAAGGGTGTGGTGGTGAGGGGAGGGAAGGGGAGGGGGTGGCCATTTAGCATAAGCATGCTTGACAGACAGCATGGTTGTAACCTAACTTTGCCATCAGACTGATAATGCTTCAAGGCAATGAAGTAGAAATGATACAAAAAGCAGGGTAAAAAACTTTTGAAAATATATAAACGATGCATTTTAAGGAGTTTGTGATGTGAAATCAAATAGGAAATGGTTAACTAGGTAATAGTTAATGGTAATTTAAAACAGTCGTGAAGGAATATTCATAGATAAAAATATTCATTCAAATTCAGTATATAATATTACCTTTAACTTTAAACAACTTGAAAGTAAATATTATCTGATATTATACGTCGAAGAACAATAAGTTGAACAGAAAAATGTTTCAAATCATGCCTTCTCTCAAGATTAAATAAAGTTCATATCATGTTCGGCTTCAACTTTTTCTGTTAACATTTCTCAACCAGCCTGCTTTGGCTGTCTGCCTGCTTTGGTTGGCTGCCTGTTAGCCATTTTACTGCTGTTGGCTTTTGTCTGGCACTCAAGTGAAAAGCTTTTGTCAGCGCATGGAAATTTGACGGAAATTGTTTGGTCTGATGATGGATGCAGCTGCTGTTGTTGTTGTTGTTGTGGTTGCTGTTGGTGTTGCTGCAAGGAGAATGCTGCCTACCCACAATGTGCTCCAGCTACCACCTATTGCCTAATGGTCTCGTCTAGCATCTATCGTCTAGCGTCTAGCGCAGTTGGCTAAGTAAACAGTACACAGTTTCGGCCATTATGCTTACACATGCGCCGGGTACAAACATACACACACTTGGCTAAAAATATGCTGGAATTGCATCTTCAGTATGGAGCTTAGGGCAAATTTGTTGGCTTGAAAGCGAAAAGGGCGCTAGGATTTTGCCAAGCGAAATAAATGCAAATCACATTAAAATAAATTTTATTTTCCTTTTGCTTTTGCTGTTGTTGGCGCTCGCTTCTCTTTTTTGCCGTCGCGTCTCGCAGGATAATGTCCTTAAAATAGCTGTTGTGACTGTGGGAAAAATCTAACTTTGGCGACAGGTAGCAACATTGAGTTCCGGCACACAATAAGATGTAAGGTAATGGGGGGATTTTGTTTGGGGGCAGATTTATTGCGGCGCGTGCTGCCGCCACAATTACTATGCTACTAGGAGACACAATCAAAATCAAGTTGAACGTTGAACTTTTTAATGCATAATTTATGGGTCTGAGTAGTAGTAGCTCCTAGCTTCTACCTCGCCTGGCATTGGCCTCAAAACCTAAAAAACCCCGGGGCCATGGGCGGGTTAAGGCGACGCACCTTTTTGCCTTTCAGTTGTTTGTTTTGCTCTCTGTCTCAGATACATTCATATACATACATATACATATATTATATATATGGGTTATAACAAGGGACATCTGTGGAATGGTTTAATGTGTGTTCCGCCGTTTCTGTTGCTGCTGTTTCTGTATCATAAATATTTATGAAAGCTGCCAAAAAGAAAAAAACGGTGCACGACGCGTCTTCGACTCGAGACTAAGAGACAGAGACCCACTTCAAGAGTTTACCGAGAACGTGCGCCGTGTGGCATGCCACGATTTATATGCCCACCATTCAAACCAATATATTTGCTTTCATCAAAAACTCATCTTAAATGCCAGCACATGCGGAACATAAATATGTGGGATCCATACACACAGACAGATATATATATGTATATCGATATATACTCCTTTCTACACGACATATACACATATATTCAATTGTGTCTGTTGGCTGTGGCATGCCACACAATGTAGACCCACCACATTTAAAACAGTTAAGCGAATAACAATACCAACAACAAAAATCGTAAAATCATAATAAAAGTGTGGATTGCTTGGTGAATTGTTAAAATTTTAAGATTATTATAAGTACTTGAAGCGCAGCCATAAAATCGGTAGTAAAAATTTCGAATATAGTGGTTTAACTGAAGTGGTTGCAAGTGAATAACGAAAGGAAGAAACTGAGACTTTTAAATAAATATAGAAATATAATATTTTTAAACTTTCTACTAACAAACTTCATAAAGTTGAAAGCAAACAGGTGGGAGGAAGCTATCTTTGGCATGCCACAAATTGTATATACTTGAAAGAAAGCCCTAATGTATTGTTTTCATAGCTATTTCTTGCATTTGTATGGTAGCTTTATAATATGCTTTTATCTCTATGATTTTGACAAGTGATCTAACTGCAACAAAAAGAACACCATGGCCAAAGTTTTAAATCAAAAGCTCAATAACTATGTTATGGACAGATGGGAACATGTCTATATCAACTTAGCTCTTTATGATGATCAAGAATATATATATACATTAAATACTCTCTCTCTTTCTATGCACATAAACACTTTATGGAAATATATATTTTTAATACACTTTTCAGGTTTTTAAAAATCTAAAATCACTTTAAAATTCCAATAGTCTTTCCAACTGGCCTTAAGCCACTTACAAATCCGAACTAACAACATACTCACACACGCGCACACACACCTCAGCCACCAACAACTAGCCACTCACCCACACACATCCTGATGGAAAACTTTCTCTTAATGTGATTTGTGTCTGAGCCAAAAAAGGAAATCGAAAAAAAAAGATGACCGAAAGACCCACATTGAGTAAAATAAATCTCGTAAGCCGGGCCAAAACTATCAATTAAACTAATTAGCTTGATTTCTCCCGGCTGAACACGAACTGGCGCAGAAATTCAATCAGTGCCATGCAGAAAAACGCAATCAAATAATTAAGTCAACAAATGAAGGCAAATTGTTTGGGCCAACTGCAACGCAATCGAACAAGTTGGCAAAAAACAAATATAAAAAAAAATATTGTAAAAAAATGTTTAAAAAAGTAATCACTGCAGCTAAAAAGAGATGGCAAGCAGATGCAACCAATGAGCCTGTCCAAACGGAGGACTTCCTTAAAGTTTGCTTCAACTATTTTGCCACAGACATTGCCCCAAAGCGAAAGGAAAGAAATGGGAACTCGACCACAAGGGAAAAGGCAGAATTTTTTGCCCAGACAGGTGCAATGTGGAATACAAACTTTTTGGCGCTCTAATGAGCGGTCGCGGCATTGATTAAGAACAAGAAGAATGCTTGCCCCAAACTGCAGCAGAGTGTATTTTTCATGTTGCCACATACCACACATAGACACACACACACAAACATATTTCTTTCCATTTTTTTATGGCAAGTCGTTTTTTGTGCGACTCAAATGCAAATTGAATTGACTGAAGATTTGGAGCCGGAGAGGGGCGTGGCACGTGCCATATGCACAGCATCTGAGTGCTTCTATATATCTAATATATATATTGATTTAGTCGTTTTTCTTCTTCTTCTTGTGCGCTTCTTATGCCTTCTTTTTTGGCTGCAGGAAATTTATTTATATTCAATTTGCGAATTTATGCAATTTTTTTATCGGCTACCAAGACGTAACGGGAAATTCACTTTTCCATCATATGTTGCATATATGTAAGAGAGTGTGCGAGTGTGTGTGTTTGCCGACTTTAGCTGAGAGACTTCGCTGGAAATGTTGTTGTTGTTTCTGTTTGCCTGTTAAAGTAATATTTGAGTTCATATTTTCCACAAACTCATAAAGACATCATCAGGCCATCCGTTAGCTGATTACCTAATCTGAAGGACTAAGACCTAGAGACTGTATAAGTACAGGCTGACCCTTGTACACAGACTGACCCTTAACTACCTAAGAGCCTAGGTAAGAAACCAGACCTATAAATACTCAAGCATCGACAGCATCCTTCACTCAGTCGTCGTTTGGTCCTCAAACAGTGACAAACAAGCAAATAAAGACAAATCCCGAACGGAAAAACCAAAAACTTTACACATTTCACTGTGATAGATCAGTGCCCAGTGTCCAGCTCCAGGATGTTATTTCTGGCGCCGCGCAAGCATCTATTTGCGAGCAATTTAATCATATTTCTTATGATTTATATTATGCGCAAGTGTCTGCAGTTGTTCTGCATCATCGAGAACAAGGCATGCTCGAAGCCCGACTGCAAATGTGAGCCGGGCAAAGTGGATGAGTGTCTAGACTCGCCTCTAGTGGAGCGTCGTGGCTTCAAGCTCATACCGGATGCTATGCGGAAGACCATGCACGGTTTTGGCTATGGCGAGGGCCACTATCAGATCTTCGTCGAGAAGAAGGAGCGCAATTTGCCAACCCATTCTCGCCTCAACGCGGCCAGCGCTGAACTTAAGCTGAATCCAAATTAGATGACAGCAACACTGCTTATCCCCAGCTTCCAAGCTGATGGGACTCTGCTGGCACTGCAGCCAGCTCAACAAATGTGCCACATAACAATAACAACAAATTATTCACAAATGTCTTCTGTTGCAATAATGTTGTTAATTAATTATCAGCATTGAGCAACAAATTTTTTCATATAAATGTTACGAAGCGCATTTTTGGCCATTAATAAAAATTATAAAAAAATATAAAATCTCTGCCCCAAGCATTTTTGATTGATGTGTCACTTATGTGGCATGTTCTCTTTCCTAGAAACTGATCCTGCAGTATTTATAGCCACACACACACACAACACAATTGTCACAAGTTGTGTTTTGCCGTCGGCGACGGCTGCTGTTTGTGAAAAATTATCTTCGCTTTGATTGCGACACACAATTGTAAGCTGATCGCATGGGAGTTTTGCTGCAATCATTAAATTGCCACAAATATATCACACACAGTTACAACAATGTTGTCGTCAGGCTTTTTGTAAGACTCTAGCTACACACTCGATTGAGCTTATTGATTATCTTAAAGTGTTTGTGAATGGCAGAAAATGGCAAACTTTAACTATTCATAGTAAATTGACTAAGTAACTTATCTATTGATTAGAATACAAAAGCATATTACACAAAATCATATTAAGCTTCATTGAAAAGCCGATTTTCAATCCTATTATACAGCAACTAAGTAGACTTTATTGAGCTTTACATATTCGACTTGCCTTTTGAAGAGTCCCTAATTAATTCCAACATAATTCGCATATTAAGAAGACACCTAATTAGAATTATTACAACATATTTGAATGTAGATATAGACACAAAAGTGATTGCTGCCCCATAAGCATCATCAATGTGTACGTTCGAATACGTACATATATGGAAACCTTTATCTGAAGAGCATCATCTTGTCATTACAAGTGCTTTTGCTATTTTCTCAGTACGCCATTGTTCCATGTGGCACAGATAAGGCGACGGCGACGACGACGACGACGACGAAAAGCACATGAAGCTGAATGCGCACAGCGATGAGCGTGGCAATTGTTAGCAAATCTATCATCATCATCTTCTTAAGCACGTGGCATGCGATTGTGTATATATATGTGTGTGTGTGTGGGTGTTGGGGTGTGTGTGGGTGTGCGTGAATGAAGCACTTGGAAGACATTGTGCAAATTTCTGCAGCAGCATTTTGCCTTGCATTATAAATGAACAGAAATTTTTAGTTATAAGCTGCAGCTATGCTTGAGCTGCATATAAATTATGCGCACACACGCACACACACTCATACACATAGACATTGAATATTTGTTTCCCTGTTGCAAGCTGTCATTATAATCATGATTATTATTGTTGTAATTCTAATTATGCATTGTTGTGTGAAGAGGCCATATTACACATACGCCATGTCTGACACGTTATGTGTGTGAGTGTGCGTGTGTACGTGCTTCATTTTTATGAGTGTATGTATGTGTATTTGTGCGTGTATTTGTGTGCTCATGTGTGTGAAATGAAAATGTCACTTGGATTAGCGACAGCAACGAACATCAACCTGGCAACAACAATACAATAGCTCTATAGATAGCTTTCTCTATATATGTATTTATGTGTGTGTGTGTATTGGAAATATATCAAGCATAACCTTAATCATAACTGGACTTAGTTCCACATGCAGCTCTCGTGGATCGTTGTGCATCAGCACAAAATGCTAAGCTCTAATGTAAATCATGTCGACTTTCGTTGAACTTAAGCAGGATTGTTTGTTGGACTCTTTCGTTCTCTGCTCTATGCTTGGACTCATTATAATTAACAATTTATAAAGCGTTAATACACACACACATACACGGACTGACTGCCACACACCCGCAACGGCAATTTGCCAAGGCAGCCAAAAGAGCATGCTCAGCATCACATCCGCACAAGCAAACAAACAAACAAAGGGCAGAGGGAAAGAGAGAAAGAGAGAAAGGGAGAAGAGATAATATGAGGGGCCGAGCGAAAGCATTCATTTTGCTTGTAAGCTGCCTTTTATTTTACCCCCCCTCCAATTTTGCCGGAACAAAAGAACGAGAAAAAAAAATACTCTCCGTCCATCCAGACATTTCGTTCCATTCACCCCGCTCCCTAAAATTTGCTGTACAGCACGTCGCGCGCATTAAGTAGATGAGCTGCATTTTTCATGCATGCGAAGTTGAGATTGCAGCTGCCGTACAGACCAACACCAACAGACACACACACACACAGACACACACCAATACATGAACATGAACACTAGCTAGCCATGGTTCCGTGTTCCCGTTTCCTTTAAGCTTTAGCTTGGCTTTCCGCTGGGCTGGCTGCCTTCATTTCTCTTTCCAGTTTGGCTTTCAGCTTTCAACTGGCACAAACTTTTAGCTTCATCTTGTTGTTGGCTCTGCGTTTACAGCTGCTCTTGCTGCTCTTACTGCTGCTGCTTCTTCTTCTTCTTGCTGCATTATCCTTCTCATCAGCATCATTTGTATTAATTGCCGAGTATTTTGCTGTGCAATGATACTGAAAATGAGCATTGTTTGTTGTTGTTTTTTTATTATTGTTTGTGCCACCACAGTTTTGTACGTAATTTTCATTTGTCGTTTCCCCAAACGCTCAAAAACCCCTTTTTTCAGATTATATTTAGTTTTAAAGTTAGCTATTTATTAGCTTGAGGGACAGCAAACCGGGCAAAACGATGTAAAGCTTACTAGGGAAAGGCTTGGAATACTCAATTCAATATATGAATGTGAGCTGAGACTTAAAATAAAGTTCGACTAAAGCTGAATAGTAAATCAAAAACTCATTTTGGCTACGAATAACAAAGTTCAGAGAACAATTTCCAATAATAATCACTATTTTTGCATAATGAACCTCTGGGAATGAGAATTTTGTTCATAATTTGCAGTTGATTTGACGACTTTCTGTTGATGTTTATTGCCATGACCACGAGAGCAAATAAGTTGCATGCAACATGCAGTTTGGCTTACATACCATTCCGTACCATTTCATACATACATACATACATACATACATACATATATATTGTGAAATGGCAATTTGGTAAATCTGTCCAACTCTGACAGTTTGATGGGTTGCCGGTTGCCGTTTGCCACAATGCTGCCTCGCCAAACAGCAGTTGCATTCAGTTTTATGGCCAGCTCAATTAGCCAATAGGTCGATTCCAATATGAAACAAGCAGAGCAGAGCAGAGCAGCAGAGCAGTGCGCGCAATCGTCGGGCGGGCGTTCAATTGAATTTTATTGAGTCTTTAATTGGCGCCATGCATGTGGCTTGCGGCTGTCAAAGACAGAGACAGATACAGAGAGGAAAGAGAGAGAAACTGGATGACAGCAAGGCACGTAGAAAGAAGCAAGGCAGCAGCAGCCGCCGCACCCGTAGCAAGAGACTGGCAAGGCAATCAGCATGCAAAAACGGTAAAATGGTTAAATCGTAACAATTGCAGTTCAAAATACTAGCAATAGCAATTCAACCATTTACCAGTCCGCTTGCGCAATGGGCATTGGGCATAATTAGCATTGGCAATTGGCATAAACAAAAACACAGCTCGAAGCGCTCAGCGCAGAACAACAAAGAATGCAAAATGAAAATGGCTTTAAAATTGAATAAACAGGAAGGTTTCAGTCGAGAATGATCGATTATGAGATACCCTTACCTTAACGCGTACGGTCATGACTATTAAATATAAAATTCCTATCTTGAGTATATTCCATATTTCAAAGATTATGATTTTAGCATTATCGATTACATATGTATATCGAAACGGGCAAAAACGATAAGTCTATCGATTACTTTAAGCAAAACTGGATCGGCCTATTATATATAAGAACTTGAAACGCAAAATCAGAAGCGCCTAGCATTCATCATCTCTTTCATGCCAATATTGACTCGGTCGTCGACACTGATAAAAAATCGATATACCTTATATATTCAAAGACGTTTGCTTCTGTCTGTTACATACATTCCCACAAAACCATTATACCCTTTTCTCAACCCATATTTCGCTGGTTCGGGGTTATATAAATATAATAGGAGAGAGAATGTTATGGGAAATGTGATAGCTATTAATGTCTACATTAACTCGAGGCGCTTTAAACAAGGTCAATTGTGGCTAACTGAACGAGGCAGTTAAACGGTTGAGAAAAAATAGGTTTTCAATACAAAAAAAACAACTTATTTTGCATAAAACACTAACCACAATTGCATTAAGCTCAATATGAAGGAGGATTGACAGATAATTACTTTATATGCGTTATAAATTTGCCATTCCGTTTAACTCTTCTTGACTTCTTGACAATAATTGAGTTGAGTACGCATTAAACTCATTCATTCATGCGATTGCACACTTTTGCCCGTTAATAATTATGAATTATATTACGCTATAATTGGTTGCACATCATGAATAATGACATTAAAAGTAATTTAAAATGATAGTGTATTAAGCTCTAGGAATGAAGCGTCTGGCATAATTACTTATAACAATAATAAGAAGAATAATAATAATAAATTGATATACCTCAATAAATATGAAATAAAATTAAAAGACAACACATAAAAATGATTTGTAATCGGATTTCCAAGTCGACACATGTGGCCACAAAACACACGCAGCGCAGCTGTCCACATTTTGTGGCAACACACACACACACATAATGCCCACTATTATATATATATATATAAATCTGTAAACATATACAATGGTATAAATGCCCAGGAGTCATATGTCAATAAAGCGACATCAAAATTGAACAAAATGTTCATTCATTGTTTATAGATTTCATTTCTGTTGTTCGTTCTGGCCGGATTCAATTCCATTTTCCAATCCATTTGTAATTAAAAATTAAAAACAATTAACTTAAAGTTTATTTTTTTTGGTCCAGTAAATTTGAAATTCCATTAAAATGAAATTGAGATTTCCGAACGTTCGCAGCTTAATCATAATTTCATCATTGATTTATGACAAATGCGAGTATTTTGCTAGCCAACTTGGCGCCCATTGCGTATGGCTGGCTATCAATAAACAAATTTATAGACAATGCGGCTCATGTGAGAAATGTTTATAAAGAGCTCTCAATAAACCTGCTGCAAGCTGCACAGGCATTTCTATGCTCTACATTCTTTGTTTGTGCAACGAACAAAAAAATAATACTAAAGACCAATAAGTAAAACTTCGATAAGTAAAACTTCAATGTACAGTGAGTTGCAAAAGTATGATGACAAATGTTAAAAAGCTGTTATTCATTTCACAATCTCACCTTCTCCGTCCGTTCAACACTTAATTCCACTCTTAAAAGCCATTTACACTTTTATCGTATATCAGAAGGAAATTTAAGATTTTCATCCAATTAAATATTTAAATGCGGTTGTAATGCATGCAGCTGGGTGTGTGTGTAAACTGCAACGAGTCACTGTATCAATATGCGGCAATGTTGTTTTTCGTTTTCCATTCTTATTATTTGCTCTTTCTCTCCCTCACTCCCTGCTTCTCTCTTGGCTAGAAGCGTGTTCAGCTTTTGGTGGCCAGAATGCAAATTCAAATGCTGTGTGTGAGTCGAATGCTCGTTGACTTGGTCGTTGCCAAATGGGTCAAAGTGGCAGTCAGCCAGGCGGGTCCAAAAAACGTTTGCCAAACCAATACACTCACACACACACACAAACACACACTCACGCACGCACACGTACACAGTCAGAAATAGAGAGACAGTGCATATGTAAGTTGAGCGCCGCAAAGTATGCAACAAAAAACGAAATTGTGCGCTAAATTTGAAATCAAACACAAAAAAAACGCCAGAAAACAGAAAAAACATTTGCCGTCAAATAAAGCAAATGCATATGTGTGTGTGTGTGTACTCCTATCGCCATGACTATGTGTGTTTGTGTGTGTGTGCGTGCGTGTTTCCGACTGCGTGGAGCCAAAGGCAAACAGAAAGATGCACGGGTCTGGGCACAAATGTTAACACAAAGCCACACAAACACATATACACTGAAGGCAACCACATGGACAAACATTAGTGCAAGCGTTCCGCACCGCACCCGCCTCTTACCTTTTTCTATTGCTGGTATTGCCTGGGACCAGGACCAGGACCAGGACCTGGTCACGTACAAATCCGATTTGCACAATTCAAATAACGTACATTTTGAGTAACGCATTGCACACAACTATTTGTTGAAATCACCAACACACACACACACACAAACAAACACATACACACCCTCGCACTCGCATATGTTAACATCGTTATATGCTATGTTTGACGGTCGATGAAGTTGGCGAAAAAAAAAATATTTACTGCTGCGAACTGTGAGTTTTCCGTCTGCATTCGGCCGTGAATTACGCGCCGTTGCCAGCAATCGCAAATAGCAAGAGAGAGCAAGCGAAACGCGTCTCGTTTTATGTAATTTTAATTAATTTTTTGCGGTCAGCTTAAGTCTCCCGAATGGTTTGCTCTCGCAGTCATCATCTGTCTCCTTCCGTTCACACCCTCTTTGCATTCGCTTTTGCCTCATGTCACGCTTTTAATGTTCATGCTTTCAACTTTGCTTTCGTTTTAATTAAAAATGCGTTTTAATGCGCTTTACCAAGGATCTGTCATCTTTTTTCCACACACAAACTTGTGCATTAACTGTTTTTTTAAAGGACTTGCCAAATAGTATTGGTGCGTGGCCTTGGACTGGCATTTCTGTCGGTAAGCGTTAACATTGACACCAACATGAACTACACTCACGCTCTCGCTCTCGCTCTCTCTTTCTTTCTCTTTCTTACTCTCTCTGTCTGTCTCTCGAATTCACATCCGGGTGACGCATCGCCTACAAATGGAATGCAATAAATTGGCAAAACAAACACAAAATATGCCAGCAATGGCATTAAATGTCAAATAAAAATGCAAAAACAACCGAAAAGAAAACAAAAACAAAACTCAAATCAAAACGGCAGATTGCATGCACCATATCTGTGAATGTTTCCAGAAGCGGTTGAATATCTCCCAAACACACACACACATCCATTTAGTTGAAAGCCTTTTCTGTCTTTCTACTCTTACCAGCTGACATATTTAAATAGCAGAGAAAGCAAACACAATAAGCAATTGGTAAGTTTAACGAATTTGTTTTGCACTAACAATTAAATCATATTTTCCACTTGCCAACAATTTGATTATGCTACTTGGAGAAATATTTTCTTTTAGCGTAAATAGAATATTTTCTCTGCCATCCGACAGCTCATGACACTCATGAAAATGCCACTTAAGCACAGCCAGACAAGCAACTCCATCTGCATTCCTTGTCTGTCAAGCTGCAAGACATTTTTATTATGCCCCACTCTCTCTCTGCCAGAGAGTATGTTTGTTTGTATATATATATATATGCATATAATAAAAATGTTGACAATTTGACTTAAAAGCAGTGCTATGTTGTTGGGGATAACAAAATGAGCAAAGAAAATTGCAGCGCCAGCAACACCCACTTTAGATTTATGGACAGATTTTTTACTCGACACACTGCTAGACTAAAAATTAAGTTGCACAAACACACACACACACACACACCCAGAGTGAGTTACACACCCTTAATAATGGGGTCAGTTTATGAGCTAAGCACAAAGCTGTTAGCTGTGTTTGGTGCATAAAGTGCTGCATTAGCTCTCGTTATTATCATACTAGTTTTATGCGGGACATGCCAAGCAGCACCTCTGGTCTTTTATTCACATATAAGCCTTCATAAAATGCGTATACGCCACCGTCGCACCATGTTTAGCAGTTGCCCAAAAAGAAGACAACAACACAACGAGAACAACAAAAGCACAATAGCAAAAGCACTGTGCATTTTTATGGCAATACTTTTAGTGCACTTGATGCACTTCTGATGCAGCATCATCACGAACTTAACACAGCTATAATAAAATTCGCAATATCAAATGGTTTCTGTACTCACGACGTATACGTGATATGATATAGTTTCAATTGGCCATAAACGAATATTTTATAAATTGCTCTTTTACCAAGCATTTAGTTATTGCCACTTTAAGCTCAAGCACATCTCCTTATTTGTTTCGGATTTAAAAATATCCGATTTTCATATACAAAATTTTGTGAAGACTATAAGCTGGATTCGAAAAATGAAGATTTTAGTTTTAATTGAAATGTTAACCTCGCTTCATTCACAGTCACAAAATAGTGTAACAAATCCCAGATGATTGTGTGCCATGTTTTGAAGAGTAACCAAATGAAGCAAGATTTTTTTGGCATATTAGCAATTGATGAGTACTTAGGAAAAAACAAAGTTCATGCAAATTGAAACTTTTCGAAAAAACTACCTTTGGCAAACAAAGTCAGGGCGAAACTTCCCAGAAACCAAATGCATAAAACTGCAAAAACGATAATTTGTCCGAGTTATTTATTGTTTTCATAATTTTTATCTCGTAACATAAATCAAATTTAATATTTTATTTATACAAGGACGAAACTTGGAGTTAAGTGCTAGCCACAGGAGTCTGTTGTCGGCACAATTCGCCCTGTAATTGCGTTTTTTGCCTTTTTTCTTGTTTTATTCGGCACCAAACTTTTTGCAGTCATTTTATTTGTTTCTGGGTGTTTTTTCCCGATGTGTTGTACTGTAACTCCAGGTGGTATTATCTGCAGCTCGTTAATTCCATCGCCAAGTCAATATAAAAAGTATGTTTGTGTGTGTGTGTGTTTGTGGCGGAAACAGTAGAACTTTTATTCGTGCTGAGTAAATTTTATGTTGCGTATAATTAGAGCAAGTTCTGCCCTGAAGATTATTTGGTGGGCGTAAACATTAACGTTTTGCTCTTTGCTTGAACATTTGTTAATTTCTTGCTATGTGTGTCTAGTGTGTGTGTGTGTGAGTGTTGCGTGCTGTTTATGAGTGGGCGTGGCACACACACTTTCCACTGGCCCAACTACACACTACACTGACCAACTAGTGGCAAGGAAGTAATTGAGATTGTAATCGTTACTTATGCTGCTGTATTGGCTTACAACCAAAGCCCAAAACCCCAAACCATGTCAGTATCTTTGCGTGTGTGTGTGTGAAACTTTTTCGGGCATTAAGTTATTAAGCTGTTTGCTGTTTCTCGCTCGCTTGTTCGTGTTCGTGTGGTTAACGCATATTGAAATATGCTGTAAGCAATTAATAACATGCCCCATGGCCAGGCCATTTTGTGGCTCATCAATGGCTGGATTTATATGCTATCGATAGCTTAATATATATGTATGTGTGTGTGTGTGTGTGTGTATTTGCTGTATGTAGGGGGGTTAGCAGATATTTTCAATGCCATGGCACGTAATAATGACAATGAATTGCACTTGAAATCCTGGCGGAGCGCAGGCAAGCAGCTTGTTTGCCTGAAAGTATGCAACGGCTGTGTGACATGGCTTAAGCCACACCCACCAATCCGCCAATCCACGCCCCCATCAGAGCAGCAAAACTGTACGTTTTTCAATATCAAACAAATAGACAACGAATTACATTGTAAGTAGCTCACGTGCTTTGGATTATGCGTGATATGCCTCGAAATTACTTCATTAGCAGCCACAAATGGCGACCTGCATGCTAAATACTAACGAGTACACACACACACTGACATCCATGAGGAGGACTGTCACATTTTATGCAAAACAGCTGCGAAAGCAACAACAGAGAAGAAAAACTACAACAAAGCACTTGTGTCTGTCGCGTGGGGAAGGCCGTGTCTAAAATGCGCTTAATAATCAATATTTTGAGGTGATAATTGTGTGCGTGCTTTTTCAGTTCAGTTCAAGTTTCACACTCTTGTTCAAAAAAAACAAATTTGATTTTATTTGCCTTTGGTATTTCCATTGTTGATTTCAATTTGATGGCAATCTTGTATTATTATTTTTGGCCATTGCCGAACATTGTTTGCAGCATAAAAATAGAAATATAAATACTTGTTTGTTATGTCAATAAATTGGCAAATGCCAAATAAATTGTGTAGTTAAGAAAAACACGTGTTCAAGCTTGTCAATGAACACGTACATGGTTGCTCTTTTGTGAATTTTATATTTTGTGCTGCAATTAGATAGAATAAGGCAAAAACACACACAGAGAAACCCATAAATTAGTTTATTGTACAATAAGAATTGACACTTAACGAGAAAATATATATGCGAAATTATTCTTGAATATTCTGACATTTACATTAAACACAATTCGCAGTTACTGTAGCAAAAATTGTGCACACTTCATGGCAATCACTGGAACAATATGTCGAATATTTGCATTAATTTTAAATTAATATTTCTTTTCGTTGTGCGTTTTTCCATATCGTTTGTCACACATCTCACGCCCGCTAGCCACAAAATTAAATCAAAAGGCAACATTGTGTTTTTTTTATATACTTTTCGTTATTTTTTTATTCCATATTTCCTGCTCAATTTGCACATGATAATGAAAAAATTGAGTTTATGTATGTGTGTGTGAAGACCACAGAAAATATTGATGATAATTTGCGGCATGGACTGAGTATTGGATTTGTAAAAATTAACTCAATTCAGCGATGCTCACAGGTTGATTTAATTAACCACCATCATTTTTTTTTAAAGCTTTATTACAACTATTTTTTTTTCTCTGATTTAACGTGTTTTTTGTTCGGTTGTAATTAAATTTTATGGCATAGGCATGAAAATCCTTTGGGGTATTAGTTGGATAGAAAAAACGGATTTGCTCGAAAAACTTTGTTTGCCCAACTTTGGCGTTTGGGGGCATGGCACAAGTCACGTGCTACACCCAAAGCAGAATTAATAAGCCAGCGGGGAGCGCATTGCATATACTATGTTTGTATGTATGTGTATGTGTTAACGTGGCGCATGTGGCACAGACATGGCACACCATGCGTATACGTAATGTCGCTAACATGCAGCGCAAACGGATCTGTGCGTTGGCATATATATATGTATATATAGAGAAAAGGGTCGCTGCTGCAGCAAGGACATTTGTGACATTGTGTTAATGCGGCTTATGTGACAAGTCAGTTAATTACTCGCACTGTTTTGTAAGCAACTCGTCAACTCGAAAAAAGAGGGAAAACTGCGTCAAACTGCGACGCCAAACAATGAGAAATCTTGTACACAAACCCCCCCGCAGCCATACAGCGGCGTCGCCTGCGCTGTGCTTGACTTGAAAATGCTTTTAAACGGCTGCCGCTTTAGTTGTTTACTTTGGCAAATGCTGCACACAACACAACACATTACACACATGTTGTTAGCTGTTGGTGTGCTTATGTCTGTGTATATAGAAGTCATTTTGTTTATTTGTTTGTCAAGATCTCTCCTTGGCATACGTATATATCTATATATAATGAAATATAACATTAGTTGAAGCACTTGAAGTATATTTGACAGCATTCCGACAAAAATAATCTAACAAAGCGGAAACTTCAGTTTCCTGACCTGTCAAATCTGTAATGTAAAAGAAAAATTCTTGAAATTCTTTCACTTTAACTCTGGTCCTCAGTTATGTGAGCCTCAATCAAAAGAGATTCTCGACAAGTTAAGGGATTTTCAGCCTGATGATAAAGTTAACAGAAGCCAGTAAGACTTTAAAGTCCGTCTCTATGCTCTTTTCCCACCAACAACAAGTGAAAATAATTTATCATATATTCAACTGCAGTGCCGCCAAATTCATGGGAATATTTCACAAAATGTCACAGGGCGCAACTTGTCAGTCTACCCTGAATAACGACAACAACAACAATAACAGCAAAACAACATTGGTAACAATGTAATTTGTATGGATGTTGGGCAGCGGGGCAAGCGTTGACCCACGTAATTTACAAGTCAGACAAACTGACAGCCACAACAACAATAATAATACAAAGTATGAGATAGGGGCGAAGTTTTGGCTTTAAATAAAAACCGTCAAAAGACCCTAAATCCAGCCGCCGGCCAGCCAAACGAAAATATCCGGAATAGGAACTGAAAATATGCGGAAAAAAAACTCCCTGCGCAGCTGGCGCTAAACTCAAGCATAATCACATAATAAACAAGCGCCAAAATGGAAAGAGCAAAAATAAAGGACACTCACACACATACACCGTACACAGACATAAGCATATCTCACATATTTCCGGTTGCTGTAGGCTTTTAATGGTACAGGAAACCAAAAACCAGCGCGATAATAAATATGAGTTAAAGTGTAAAAAAAGAAAGAAAAAGAGGAAAACGACAAGCAACCAGCATCAAGATAAACAACAATAAACTGAAAGGATATATGCATATAGTCTAATTTAAAGACACACTCACACACACACACACACACACAAACACACTCACATAACACACACATGCTTAGTGTTTGAAATTAAATGCGACCCCGTTGAGATATTTAGCAGTCGCAAACATTTTGTGGCTGCAGCATTTGAAAAGATTCACAAGTTCCGGACATGGTTTCAAGGCCGAAAGGACTGAAGATGGAACAAACAGATGGAAGCGAGTCAGTTAAGCACAAGCACAAGGCACAAAAATCTTTACTAGTATATATCTTGTTGTTGTGGTTCTTTTTTATTGCTGTTGTTCTTGGTGTTGTTGTTTTGGGTGTCTCTCACTTTTCAGTTTTGCTGTTTCCTGTTTTCCAGCCATTTGCACTGCTTTTTTGCGCTTAATTTCACTTGACTTTGTGTTTGGTGTTGTTGGCGGTTTCACTGTGTGTGTGTGTGGTTGTGCATGTGTATGTATGTGTGTGGGCTTAATATTAAATTTAATTTTTGTTCTTCAGTTTCATATTTATCGTTAAGCTTAGACAAATTTAATAGCTAAAGTTTTTGGCCTTTAGCTGATTGTTTTGGGCTTAAGAAAGGCAACTGAGCTGCTTTTATTCTTAGAAATGGGTGTATTTGTTTTATGCAAAACTATGTAACAGGCAGAAGGAAGCATCTCGGACATCGAAAAGTATATATTTTTTTGCTCAGCATCAAACGTCGAGTCGATCTCAGAAACTATACTCCATATTTCGGATAAGAACTCTTCTAATCCCTACGCAGTGCAAGCTTTTCCGGTTTACGATATATCAATATAATCGATTACAAAAATAATTGAGAAATACTACATATATGAAATGGAAGCTTAATCAGCATGCATTGGTACACTAGTGCAGTTATGAGATCAAGGCTCAAGGGTATCTCTAGTCTAGTAGCTAACTTGACTAGATTCTTGTAACTTGTTTTATTTTGATTTAATGCCCTTGCGTGTATTCCATGTGAATGAGCAGAATCCAAAGTATATTAATGTGGGAGTCAATAACTTTGATAACATAAATTTCCGTTGAAATTTAAAGGGCACCCTTAGGTATACGACGCCTAAGTTTTGAAGTAATGAATCTAAATTTCTTATGAACTTCCAAATGATTTGTTGGTCATTTGGTCTAATTAAATTTGTTGCTGTTTGTTTCCAAAAAGTTCTTCTTTATTTATTAAATCTCTCAAACTAATTTATATGTCTCGTTTTGAGTAATTGTACATGTTTACCTAGAAATATGTATTTAAGTGTGTCTTTAAGTGAATGAGCAGCTTTTTTTTTAAGTTTCTAAACTACTTTTTGACGCAAGCATCTGTTTTTGTTTCAAAAACTTTAATAGACAAAATATTCTTTTTCGTGTTATCGCGTCTTGTTCAAAGTCTCACATCAGAGTTTTGCTGCGCTTTTTATCTTCTTCTTCGGCTTCGGCTTCGCTCTCTTTATTCCCTTGCGACAAATCTCAAACTTATATGTACTGTATGTAGCATGTTATAACCGGACACAAACTTGGCTTCACCATTCTTGCTCGAAAATCTTTGTTTTGCGGCAAAAGGCAAGCTGCACATGATGTTCCTGTTGTTGTTGTTTGCTTTGTTCTTCTTATTTTTCAGTGTCAGCAGCAAAAAATCTTGAAATTCGTTTAGCGCGCTGCAAAAATTGCGCAAAATTGTTTTTCTGCCATGCTTATATATATATAATATGTATATACATATATGTTTGTATATTTAGTTGTTGCTGTTGTTGTTGTCGAAAACATTACAAACAAATTGAGTTTGGCTCGAATTATGCTTGGCCTTTTGGCATGGCTCAGACATGGGCAGCACACCACTGTGTGTTGATGCCACGCCCAAGCGCCCCTAAAGTGACTGCAGCAAAACTGTTTCACTTTTTGGACAAACACACACATACACACACACGAATACCGGCAAAAGTCATTTGAGCTGACTTTTTTTTCTAGCTCTCGCTTGTGTAATTTATGAGTTTGCGCCTCAAGTTGTGGGCCACATCGTCCATTTTTTTTCTACTTTTTTTTGTTGCGTCCTGTAGACTGCAGCGGCTTATCGCCATTGTCTCTGTGCTGTTGTAGTGGTTGTTGTTACTGCTGCTGCTGCTGCTGCTTCTGTTGGTGGTGTTGCCTGACAGTTTATGAAAACTGCAGTGGCAAATGTTTGGCTTTGGCTCCACTTACCGCTCTCTCATTCTCTCTGTCTCTCTCTCTCCCTCGCCTCGCTCTCCTCGGGCTGTAGCACCCAGGAGTGCAATGTCCTTGTTTATACGCTGACACTCATCGTTGCTGTTGTAGTTGTTGTTGCTGTGGTGCTTGATTGAATTGTGTCCTTGTCAGTGCATGTCCTGCAGCAGCCTGCGAACTGACGAGCTGACTGACTGACAGCACTCGGCTGTATGTATGTGTGTGTGTTTGTGTGCTGCAAGTTGTTTAACACGCACACACACCTAAAAGTTTAATTAACTTTTCAGCTCAATTTCTAAACACGCCTCGAGTTTCAGTTTCAACAGTTTTAACTGCTTTTTGTTGTTTTATTTTGCAGAATTATTATTATATTTGGTGCCACAAAAAGTTCAGCTCATATACAATTTGAAAATAAATTTGATTGCCTAAACGAGTTGAAAATTTGTAAGCGAAATTCCGAAATTCCAACTAAATCGCATGCTCTTAAATGCAAAAAGTGTATTTGCTATAATTATCTGTGTGTATATCTTATATGTGTTGTGTGTATGTGTGCTGTGTCTGTGTGTGTGGTTTGAATATTTGCCTTTTGGACTGTCAAGTGACTTAAAATGAAAGCAACGGCTTTTGACAGCTGCAAGCTAAAGGCATTTGAAGTGACAGCTGGCGTCTGTTGCGGTTTATGTTAAAATCCCAAACTTCCTATTTCTACTCCCCATCTAAACACACACGTAATATCTGTATTGGTATATGTGCGTGTGTGTGTGTGTCTGTTGTTAAGGATGTGCACAAATTTATGTTTATGTTAACAAAGTCGAGCCATTCAAGTGGCAAGCCAAAACACGTAAGCAGCAACATCAGGCAGGCAGCAGGCAGCCAGCAGCAAGCAGAATTGCCACAGCTGTAGTTGAACCACCTCACCCCCGCACCATTGCACCATCCTAACGAAATATCCACCCACGTTGCTTTTACATTGAATGCAGTCATGTGCACAAAAGCGAAAACATTGTAACCGAGCGCGAGTTTTGGCTAGATAATAGCGACATCAACATCGTGCTTGATAACATCCAATGGTGTTCTACACTTGGCGAAAAATAAAACAGAAAACGGTAAAGAGAAAACGAAAATGATTTAAATTTATAAGCGTAGAGTAACGTTATTCTTCGGCTTCCTCTTCTTGCTCGGCAGGTTTCGATTGTCGCTGTGGTGGCGCTGATGGTCCTGTGGTATTTGCATCTGCCGCTTCAGCTGCCTCCAACTCCTCCCTATTCTTCTCCTGCTCCTCCTCCTGGCGTCGCTTCATTTCTGCGGCATAATCCGCAAATGTCAGATTAATATCGTACGGTGTGCGCCTGAAGATGTTCGGTGGCACATAGTTGTTTTGTATGGGCCAGTATTGACCATCATCATCGGGTGAAAACGGCACCTTGCCATACAGATTATCGAACTCTTTAAGCGTGTAGTAGAAACGTGTTGCCGAAAGCACCAGTTCGATGCGTTGGATTTCCGGTATGAGTTTACGAAAAATTTCCGGTGGCAGGGTTTCCGAGACGATTGCATTCAAGCGCTGAATTTTGCTCTGAGAGCGCTGTAATCGTTGATCATCGTCCTCGTCTTCGTCATAATTTTCGCTTTCACCCTCGTCCAAATCGCCTATTTGTGCGTGACTACTTGACTCAAAACGTATTTCAGTGGTGCGCTTTGTCGGTTCCATACTCTCTTTAATTAGACGGCATATTGTAACCAACTTTTCTTTGATGGTCATATGCTGCTTGCCCATTAGATACTCATCTGACGGGGTTGAGGGTGGAAACTTTTCGTTGAGAAAGACAGCTGGATGGCGTCGGAACAACAGGTGCTTGGTATACAGCTAGAAGGAGAGAGAGGATTACCCGACAGTTGAATGAAGATACAAGATTTTTTACTTGCCTCTTTGATGTGATCTTCGATTAAAAAGACCCGATTATTTTCCCAGTATTCGTCGACAATTTGCAATAGCTCTTTGCAAAAGATGCCCATCATATCCTCACCGCTCTCCAGCATCATAATCGTATAGTCATTCATATAGATAACTATTCCACACATGGGATCTGGAGAATAGGATAAGGCTTGGCATTTTGTGTGCAACTCCTGCAACTTCTCGGTGAACTGTGTAAAGATGTCTTTTGGTGCTTCAGGCTGCTCTGATTCTGGTTCTTGCTTATCCAACTCGGGCTCCTCCGAACTACTCTGCTGGACCACGTCTTCGTTATTAAAGTGAAAGGTGCCGGTGACTTTTTCCTCGTCACCATCAATATTCAGTACTTTAATCTGAATTTCTGGCTCATCCAGTGATGACTGCTGGGAATAGTGCTCATCCGCTTCCTCTTCTATCGCCGTTGCCTCTCCTTCAACAGTTTCGACGACTGTAGCATTGCTGTCATGTTTTGACTTATCCCCTTCCTGGTTGAGGCTTTCTCGAACCGGTTCCGCGTTCTTGGCCAGTATGTAGATGCGCTGATAGAATACCGCTGTATCCATCTTTAAAAGCTCCTCATCCACATATTCCACCAGAGATTTGCGCACCTGAAACACCATTGGACGCTTCAGCGTGAAGAACGCTTGCTTGACAATTCGAGATTGTCGACCCTTTGCATGGATCATCGATGCGGCTCGACTTTGACGTCCCGACATCTTCAAGCAGCGTTTGATTTAGATATCTTCGGATTTTATGGTGAGTCAACTAAACTATTATTGTTTGGTAAAATGTTGTCTGGCAACAAAACATTTCAAATGGTTGCTAGGTTATTGAATCGATAACTGTTTCAATTTATTTTCACATAAAAACTTTTTGTTTGAACTAACAAAAGACTAAAGTTAATCTCTTAAGATTGCGGCTAAGCAAAGTTTAAACTGTTTCAAACCACAACCTTAAGCTGCCATTAAGCCTATTAAATAAACAAACTTATTGCAAGCTATAATTAGTTAAAATATAAAATGTAATCAAGCAAAGTTTCAATATTGAAAAGCAGCTTAAGAAACCACAAAGACTTTTAAATAAATTAAGATTTTGTTTACCTTGACTAAAGCCAATTCTTTCAGTGTACACTCTTATTATTTGACAATGTGTGTGTGTGTGTGTGTTTCAGCTGCTGCTGCTGCCTCAATTATTATTATCATTCGCATGAAAACCAAACGGCGTTGCTGCCTTTTGCTTTTCAGCGAGTTAATTTATTCATGGCGCATTTATGAGCAACTACAACAAGGCCAAAAACAGCAGAAGCAACAACAACAACAACAACAACAACAACAATCTGTTGGTAAACTTCTTCATCAGTGTTGTGCTAGTGTAATTTGCAACTGCTCTAATGTGCTTCCTCTCTAGTACTCCCTCCCTCTCCCTTTCGCGCCATATTTCCTTCTCGCTCTATGAAGCTTTTTGAACAATCTGAAACACTTGGGCATACAACATGTTGAAATGATAATGAGCGAAAATTGTTTTTTGACTCGCTCCCCAGGTGTTTTCTCTAAGTGTGTGTGTGTGCTGTTGCACAAAAGCCGAAAAACTTGCTTCAAAGCTTAGACTTTCTTTCCTTCCTGCCTGCTTGCTTGCCTGCCTGCCTGCCTACCAAACCTTTCCACCTAGTCTAACCACTTTCCGCCGTAGCCTTATCCATTTACCTCATTTGTGGGCTGAGTGGCCATTTACAGTTTAGTTTATTGGCTTGAAAGTTGCGTAGCAATTTGTGGCCATGTCTTGATACAGTGGCTGATTCTTAAATACTGCTTTAAAGCTTAAATCTGTCGCTTTTATTGCATTTGTCGCTTCAAGTTTCGCTTTCACTAGTCAAATATATACATTCAAATGCTGTCCTGCCTGCTTCGACTTCGACTTCCTGGCTGCAATTTTAACAACAAGCAAAGCCACACACATCGCCCCCCGCTCCTCACCGCCCAGCCCTCCTATTCCCATCGCACACACAGCGTTGTCAGCGTTGATTGCACACAAGTTCTTAGTCAATATTTGTCAATTTCAATGAAATGAGAATTTGACATGCAAGCAAGCAAGCAGACAAACACTGCGCTCCGAGGATTTCTCTCTCTTTCTCTCTCTTACTCTGTCTCTATCTCTGACTGCGATGACGTGTATTCAGTTGTTGTCACAGCAGCTGCACCTCAATATAGAAAAGAGAGAGAGAGAGGACGAGCGGCCTTGGCCAGCATATCCAAGCAAACACGTCCCTTCAGCCTCTGGGCATCTCACATACACACAGACAGTTAAGCTGACACACACACACACATGGAGATAACAACCGGTCAGACAGTTGGACAGAATATGACAAAACCAAAGGCATGCAGACAAACAACGAATAGGTAAATTAATAGCGATTTGTATGGCATATGGGGCTGCTTTTATTCGAGTGCTGCTTTGGTTTGCAAAAACCACAGATAATATAATTTAAACGATGTAAAATAAGTAGCTAACATGCGAGTAACGAGTACATTAGCAAATGATTGATGAGTCGCTGTAATCAGCGAGGAAATTAAAGTAACAAGTAGCGAGTAACGAGTAAATACCGATTGCTAAAACTTCATACTTAAAGTACCTTTTTATGTAGTACTTTAAAAATATAAATCTATCCATTTTGCACATTTCTCTTTCCAAACAAACTCAACGAATAAATGAAAGTAACGAGTAGCGAGTAAACATGTATACAGATAACTAATACTTCATACTTTTCTCAATAAAAATCTAAGCCCAAACCATTTTGCACATTTCTCATTCAATCATTTTCCAAACAAACTACCCCAACTAAAGCACATTATAACGAACTGCTAGCAATTAAAAGAACTGCAGCGCATAATTATGATATCATCACAATATAAATGCAATTAAAATTCAAAAGTCCCGTTGCTGCGCTCAACATATTTGCAACTTTATGAAATTTTCGTTACCTCTTCATATCACATTGCACAATTTTATAATATAATTTAATTAAATTATATAACGCATCCGAAGCAGCAGCAGCAACGGTAGCAACGGCAGCAAAAAAAGTTCCACTGGTAATTTGTTGCTTGTCACAAAGTTTTACCGATGCAATTAAATTGTTAAATGGGTAGAGAATGCATTCGGTAAAATGCCACAAAATACTTAATCAATTGTATGGCCCTATCTCAACGCCCATCAAAACCCACCCACCCACTCCTGAGTACAGGCCGTAAAAGTGGCAATGAAAATTGTCTGCACTGACCGATTGGGCAATTAATGGCAGCAGCTAATTTAGTTGCTCAACAGAGCAAAAGGCCTCTTGACCCAAAATCAATACAGATGACTCCACCCCACCACACCGCAGCCCACCCAACACTCTCAGATGCCTTGTTCTATCTCCTTTGCTGTTGGCCATGCGGCCTTGTGGCCATGTCAGCTATGTGGCAGGCAACTCAATTATATTTTTATTTATGCGGCAACATTCGCGCGCACTCAACAAATAACATTTTGGGGCTGCCATCCTTTATTACTAGACCCACATAGTCTTAGACAATGGAAAATTTATTGTTTAGTCAATCTAAGCAAATTTTTCGGGCCTAAAACTTTTCTTTATTTCTGTGTGTGTGTGTGTTTTGGGTGGACGAGCATTAATAAAGTTATGTATTTGATTATGAAATAGCCGAGCGGAACCGTTGCGAATGGATTCAATTGCTTGGCAATACTGAAAGGGATGCTGCGACATGATGGCCATGTACATGTAGAGAAATCATAAAAAAAGAAGTTGGCAATATGCGAGTTTTATGACGCAAACTTTGCTTTAAATGAAATTGCCCAGTGAAGCCTAAGAGCACGACGCTCTCAAAAACTGATAAAAATTAACAGCGAAATGTTTTTCTGCAATAGACGTTCCAAAGAACACATTCACCGAACACAAACTTAACTGCTGGCTAGCGTTCGGTCAAACATGACCCTTATTTTTCTGCCCTTTCTTTGGCCATTTTCCTGCGGCATTCCAAAATGGCACATCCGTTGCCTAAGTGTGTGTATGTGTGTGTGGTGTGCGGTGTGTGTGCGCGCACATTCCACAGATTCCATTTCTATGTGGGTTTGAATTTCACCCTTTTATGAGGTCATTTAAAGCTCTAAAAAGAAACTTGCTGCCCCACAAATATTTCTTTAAAATGAGGAAACAAAAAACTGTGAAGCATACATTTTGGCGTTAGCACATGATGATAGCAATTAGCATTCAGATAAACGCTTTGTTACGACCAACAAAACAAACATTTTACCGAACATTTTTATGCCATGAAATAGGTAATAAAGGGTATAATGGTTTTGTGCAAAAGTATGTAACAAGCAGAAGAAAGCTTCTCAAACCCTATAAAGTATATATACTCTTGATTAGCATCAACAGCCGAGTTGATATTGCTATGTCCGTCTGTCTGTAAGTACGAACGCGTCGATCTCAGTAACTACATTAGCTAGAGACTCCAGATATTGGATATGACCTCACCTACTCCCTAGGCATAGCAAGTTTGTTATGGATTTCAACTATTAACAAAATAATAAACTTCTGTGAAATAATCTTTTGAAGTAAATGTTTTTAGTCATATATTTGTAATCGGTTTCCATATCAACTAGTGCAGATATAATGATCACAGCAGGCTAGCTGTCAATGTCTAGCTTTTATAGTTATAAGTTATAAAATAACTTCATCTATCTATGCAGGAAATACTTTTAGACTGCATTCAAAAGCTGTCAAAAGCAAATCAAATGCACTTGCCAGAAAATCTCCAATCCCTAAAGAAATGGATGGGATAAACTTGAAACAGACTCAATTAATTGTGGCACGAATAAATTCGATGCCCAGTTACAGATTGATTTGCGTATTTTGCAAGTTTCTAGGTAAACTTTAAGGTAACCATCCCATGATAAATATAAATTGATTTAATAAAAATAAAAAAAAACATCTGTGAACGTGCAAAAGCGAGTGTAATTCAATACAAATAAAACGAAACAAAAAAGAAATAATATTTAATTTCTTTCATATATTTTTTTATTTATTTAAAATCTGTTGAGAAACACCGGAGATATGAAGTCGTTGGTACAATAGTGCAGATATGGACGTGTCTGACCGTCTGCATGGTCAAGGGTTAAGGGTATCTTCTAGTCGAGCTTACTCGATTAGAGCCTTCTTGCTTGTTATTTTCTATTTTTGGGTTTTTAGTTTTGTCCTCTTGTTGTGTTTTCTTTTGGGACTCTACAATTTAGATAGAATAAAAATGCACAAAAGCATGAAATTGCATGCTCTTTGACAGGAGCGAGTGAGAGAGGTAGCGAGAGACAGAAAGAGAGAGAGTGAGACAATTTGTGCAACAATAACAACAATGACAGGGCTTGATTAAAAATAAAACTGTCTCTATGCATTTTTATATCGCTCGGCACGCGTTTTGTGTGTGTCAAACAATTAAATAAAACGCCAGTTGAAATAAAACAAAATCCAAAAGTGAACTCAATTTGCTGGCATCTAAATCATTTTTAATTTGAGCAACAAAAACGAAAAATACAATACATATGCATACACATGTATATATATATATATGTTCGCATAACAATAACAAAATCGTCGCAAACAAATACACCAACACACACACACACACACCTAACAAGAAGCTGGCACACTGGAGAATAGTAATAGCAACAACAACACCAACAAGAACAACAACAGTAATGCAATATACTCAGCTGCATGTACCGTTACACGCTGCTGCACAATTATTCAAATCCACGAGCCATGACTGCCAACAGTAACTAGAGGAAGAGGGAGAGAAAGAGTTAGAGAAAGAGCAGCAAGAGGAAAGCGAAAGGATATTTTTTTTTTTTTAAAAAAGGCTTCACTCGTTGCCTTACTTTGTTGTTTTTTATTTTGCTTGTTTGTTTGTTTCTCTTTATTATTATTTTTTCTATGCTTTCAACAATTTGTCACAATAACAATGAATTTGTAAATTCTCTGAATAACTTTACAGGTTCTTTAGTTTAACTTAATTACTTCAGCAGCAGTGAAACATTTTAGAAATAGAACAACACAATTAGAAAATGTTTCAATATACCTTTTTTGTTTTAATAAAAGTTATTGAAACCTCTATTGTTGCCTTGCCTTAAAAGCTTAGCTTGAAATGTGTTTTATTTACATAACATTTGCATCAAAGAGAAATTTAAAGCCACATTTAAAATTCCTTTAATAATACGAAGCAGAAAATTCATACACAAACAAAAAAAAAATACTTGTAAATCCTATGTTATTTATGGCGTGCCCACGTGAGTTATATGCCTGCAAGCTGAGCCTTTTAAGCCCAAAATATAACAAACAAAAAACAAAACAAAATAAAAAAAAAACTATCAATTACGATGATCACATTGCTAACAAGCAGCTGCAACTGCCTCGTTCTGTCCAAGAGGCTAATAAATACGCCTAAGCACTGTCATTCCATACGAAATGACAACGCCAAGCAAATTACGTAAAATCAACGAGGGTGGCTACAAAAAAAAACCATAATATATAAAATAATATTTTTATGAATATAAGAATGTAAATTTTTACATTTTTGGCTTATTAAGAACACTTGTGGCGACCCACGCACATACAAAGACTTATTCAGCCTCTAGATACCATAAAGGAAGACCATAAACAGGGCTCCATGCTGCCACACCCGCCATATCTTATCTGATTGCCAGCTGCAACGTGGCGTATGAGCAACGCGCGGCTGCCACTTAGAAGTAATAACATGCCCGAGAGCGGCATAAAAATCTGCGACTGCCAGCGACTATGACAATGCGCGTATGTGAGGGGGCGGGGCGGTAAGAAGAGTGTATGTGTGTGTGTGTGGCCATAAAAAAGCTTTGGCCAAGCAGCAACAACAACAGCAACCAAAAAAAAAAAAGAAAGTCATTCTAAGATCTAACACAAATCCCGCAGGAAATTCGTCGCGACTTTGAGGTCGCATAAAAATCCACGACCTGCGGCGCATAATGCCAGTGATTGATTTACCTGTTACGAGTGTACTGAGTGGAGGAGTGTGTGTGTGTATGAGTGCGTGTGTGTGTGTATTCTTAAAATTGATGTGTCGCATTTTGGGCGTTGCTTAACCTGAACAGACAGACTGAAAGCAAAGTCCCCGTTATAATTTGCATTGTATTTCGTCTCTCTCTTTTCAGAAAATCTTAACCCTTATCCTTTGCCATCTTCTGGTATTGGCTACTATGCTTCTTGAGTGTCAAATGCCGTCAGAAGTTTTTTTCTTCAACATTTTTTTTAAACCCTCTATCGGTCTCACACAATCAAGCAACAAAACTTGGTTAGTTAAAAGTGTTTGTCATTGTTGACACCTTTCGTCTTGTCGGGCAACTTGAGACTGCGACAATGACAGCAAACAGTGCAAAAGGGCAAAGTTTCTTTTGCCTTTGCCTTTTTCTTTGCCCTCCCCTCCCCTCCCCACATACCCTGTATCCAACAACAACCAACAGCAACAACAGCAACAACAGCAGAAGCAAGTAAAAAAGATTGTTAACAAAAAGGGCAATACAAAAAAAAATGGAACACCACAATTTTCGTTCTTGTTAAGTCTCCAATTCCATTGTATTGCAATGCCTCTGCCATGTCTATACCCGAAAATCTTTAGTTATTTTAATGTGGAAATCACTATTTATGTGCCAGGTTGTGGTAAACATTGATAAGATTTAGAAATTTAAATATTAAAGCTACGCAAGTGAAAAAATGTTTATATTTTTATGCGATTCGCTTACCTTTTTACAGCGCATCACTTAGTCGATCATCAGTTGGAACTTGAAATAAGTTTCCTACTTTGTTTTTGTTGAGTTGTTAGCAAAACTGTGTTGTGTCGTTTGTAGACTTGGGGCTGAGTTTGTGGGTGGCACGTTGATTGCTGTTAAATATTTGGCGGCATCGCGCACAACTTTCGTAAATCTAATTTATTACTTCGGCCATAGCCGGTTTAAAGCCTAACTGCAAACGACACCAACAGCAACAGCAACAACTTCAAGCCGCAAACACAACAAGCAAATGTTGAGTGTGTGGAGTGTGTTTATATGAATGTGTGAGTGGCGCGTGTTGCTGGATTATTGGTGTCGGTGTTAAGATCTTGTGCATGCCACTGCCAGCTTTTGTTTGCTGTGCCACAGATTTTGCGAGTGGCGAGCTATGTGAGCTCATGTGACTTTTAGACATGCCGCCCACAGCGGCAAACCCCAATTTGCTGTTATGTCTTCATATCATTTGCTGTAAACCGAAACTCATTCTGGTTCTTGTTCTCGGCTTTTTGGTTTTGATGCCACTGCTCCTGCTGCTGTTGCTGTTGCTGCTGCTTCTTACAGCTGAGTACGCGCCATTTATCATTTGCTCGCAATTTGAACAGTTTCAAGTGGCCAAATTTGGATGGGACAGAGCAGCAGCGGCGGCAGACAGCCTTTTCCAGCTCAGCGCCATTTAAACTGCAGTTAAAGTGCAATTGAGTTTGGGATTTTCATTACGAGGAGCCCCATAAAAGAGAGACAAAACGACAAACAAGAAAAAAAGCGAAACGAAACGATATAACGAAACTTATCAACGTAAACAATTCAAGCACTTCAACTAGTTTCGCAGGCGTCTCGATAGTGCTCCAGATAGCAGTTACTCTATCTCAGTGGAGCGGAAGGGTGAAATCACAGTCGGGGAGGGGGCGGGGGGTCATTTTAAGGAGCTGCTTGCGGCTGCTTGAATTGCATAATGAAAAGTTGCAGACAGGCTGTCGAAATGGCAGAGCGACAAATTTTTATGAGCAAACTTTCAATTACCAAAGTTTGTTCTTGCTTGAATTACTTTTGAAATGCTTTCGAATCCAACACACACACTATCACATATGTGTGACTGTGTGTTTTGTGTGCGTTGTCTGCTCGGTGGGTGTGTGAATTCAATATGGATGCGTTACTTACCACCTGACCTTCAAGCCGTGGGTTGTTGGGGTTGGCCAACTGTTTATTACTTTGGCAATTTCATGTGCGAAATTTACGAGCTGCGTTTTCTTTTTTTTTTGGCAATTTTTCAACTTGTTACTTAGCGTCACTTTAACCATTTCTGGCGCAACATTTGCACATTGAAGTCACACACACTCCCAGTTTAACAGTAAAATATGATGTATTTTGAGCGTTTGCTAAGAGCTTCCAATCCAAGACAGAACAATGCATTCAACTCAACTCCACTCCATACTTCATAAGGGCTGCCCCGAGACACTGTTGGCATTTTAGCGCCAGCTGCTATACACATAAACATAAATCATAATCTGTTGGCACACAGTACATAAATTATTGACGCTAAAGAGTTCAAAATGTGCAAACAAAAGAAAACCCACACACACACACACACCTACAGTGATAATAGCTACTAAACACCTACTTACCGTTGCGAGCAGCAGTTATTAAAATGTAAGGCAAAGAAACACAGCAAGGAAAAACGCAGAAAGAGCAGCTGCAATGTGGTAAATAAATGGAAGATAGAGAGTAAGAAAGACAGAGAGTAAACCGTTATTCATTTTGGTAGTTACATTTGCAGCTAACTTGGCTTAAAATGCATTGTTATTTGTGGCTCATGGAGCGTATGAGTTATGTTATTTATTTATTCTTAATGCAGTTGCTTGCACAGCTAATAGCTTTAGATAAATTAAAAAACAAGTAAGTAAGCTTTAGTCAACTAAGCTCGACTATTAGATACTCTTAACCTTTTAAATACGTTCATACCTGCACAACTGTACCAATGTTTGTGTGATTCTCCGGTGTTTCTCAATGTTGATTATTCTTAAGAAAAGCATTGCCCAACTATTTTCACATGTTTCTATCTTCCTTTCTTAATAAACTGCTATTAAAATGTCTTTCTTATCAACCCAAAAATGTTAACAATTCAATTCGTTTGCTTATATTTATTATTTATATATTTGTGTTAACGGAAATTCTTTAAAATTGAAGACCTAACCGGCAATATCCATTTCGAAATTGACTCAACACCTTCAACACAACAATTTGAATCGTCTTCCTGGCGGGCTACCCAAATCTACAGCAATCATTTACCATTAATTCGCTATGTCAATCTAGCGTCGTTTCAAGCAATTGATTCGACACAATTTTGTGCAAAATTCTCCGAACAGACCGCATGTGAGCTGTGCAAACGCCACGAACATATACATAGATGAGAATGAAAAAAAAGAAGAAATCACAAAACTGGCATTTAAATTTCTATTGCCATTTGGCAGTTTGACAGCAGTAGCAGCAATACCAACAGCAGCAGCAGCAGCAGAACAAGGCGGCAAAATATACAACTCGATAAACTGGAGAATAAACAAACAAGCAAAACCAACGATATTTCGACAGTTGCAAATTCGTTGGTATTTCTGGTCTGCCTCTGCATTGATGAATGCTGATTTGGTGTGCGACCCCTCAAAGTAAACACAAACACTCACACTCACTCACACTCACACACACACATATTCACACACAATGCATACCCAGCAAAATGTTCCCAAATATGTGTTACGAAAAATGTTCAGCAAATGCTCTTAAAATTACAAACCAGTAGTTGAACAGAATTCCATCTCCATTCCTTTTTTTTTTTGCTATCTTTATTTTGTGTGTTCATCATGTCTATTTTGACCGGGTTTATTCAAGGACAGCGTTGGGCAAACAACTGTGCTGCAATTTGTGTGTTGTCATTCTCAAAAGCAAACTACATACATACATCTATCTATCTATATATATATATATGTCAATTTTGGTTGACATATAGACATAGGTAAAGCGGGGTATATAAGTTTCGTTAAGTGTTTGCATAGAACATCTGCTGATAGGGTATCATTTGGGCTTAAACATATTTAAGTTTTTCCCGGCCCCAAAAACATATCTCACTAGTGCATGCACTTGAGAGCTTGAAGTGTTAGCGGGTTTTGCTTTCTGTGTGCGACGATTGCAACGACATATACTTGAAGATAAATTGTTGGGTCAGGACAGCGGTCGGGTAGCTTGCCATGAATCAAACGGCTACCTTAGCTGAAGCATCGATTTAGCCAGGGGGTCAGCAATTAAAATCACATAATTCATGCACAACAAAAATCTACTCTACTCTACTACTACTGCTGCTGCTGCCCTAGTAATACTGTCACTCTACAATAGATGGCGCCTTAAAAAAAAAAAATTCTCCTGTGAATGGCTGTAGGCGCATAATTAAATTGTCTAACTAATTGGGACTGCGATGTTTCGTGATGATGGAACAGCCACAGCTGACGTCTCTTTAATTATCCGCAAAGCAACACGAAACGGCTGCAAAGGCAAAATGTGTGTGTGTGTATTTTAGAGGGAGAGGATGAGTTAGGGGTAGAAATCATTTTGACACGCGCTCCTTGTAATAGTAAAAACCAAAAGGAAAAAAATAATAAAAAGGGGAAAGAAAGGAGAGATGGCAACCATGTAGCGACAGCTGCGACAATGACACATGATTATCACAGGCAAAGCTTTTCTGTTTGTTATTGTACTAGTTTGCCTGACCTGACCTGGCCTGCATTGCCTTGGCCCAGGTCTGTCCACCCGTCCGTCCGTCCGTCCGTCGGTTCGTTCGGTCGTTCGTTCGTCCATCCAATGTTCAGACACGTTAGTAGCAGTTCTACCTGCTGCCAGTTTTACCAGCTTGCCATAGCAAAACATATTATAACATATAGCTCAGCATTAGGGCGAATTCGGGCTGATGGTTCTCCTGCTTCTGCTTGTTTTGCTTGTAGCCAATGGGCATGTTGGTTTGGTTCATTGTTGTTGTTGCTGTCGCTGGTACGACACGAGCCATTATGCATGCGTATGATTAATGAGATCATGTTTCAGTTGATGTGCTCAGCCAAACCCAAAAGCTTCAGTCGAAGCAGGTGTGTTAGTGTGTGTGTGTGTGTGTGTGGGTGGATGGATTGAAAAAGGTAAAGAAACAGGTTTTGTGTATAAGGCTAATAGCCTTTCATGCCACAAGCATACAAGCTGACTGACATTCACTTTGGCAGCAGATAAGGCACAGACAATATTGCTAACAGTCCTAATCAGTAATCAAATATTTCAATCAAGCCACTGTGAAGGGATTTGCTGCTGATAACTTTGTGGTAACTTTTGTTCCATATATAAAGTGTACATTTGGGCCACTTCTTGGTATTGCAAATCTCTTTTAGTTCCTTGCCGAGCTCTGTGTAATGGATGATTTCATTAGAAATCAGATGGGATTTGACAAATGTAAGTCGAAAATACATGCAAATACCAGTTGCTTTACCAGCCTTTACTCACTTGCTTAACATCAGATTACCATATCATTGAATATATATTTAAATTCTCTCAGCCCTTTTTGCATACATGAAACCACAGAACAATGCAGCACATTGGGCAGTGGTTTAATTTTCAATGCAACACAACAACTCTGCAACACTTCACAATTGTAAAATCTGTCGGCCATTGTCACTGGGTGGGGCCTACATACATATATGTGTACAATAACAATGTGTATAGGGCGCTGCATGTGGCATGTGATAGCGCATATTGGCCGCCAAATCCACTTTAGTTTTGGTTGGCTGGCCTTGCGTTGGTGCCGGCCGCATCACAAATTCATGACTCTATGCCCAAAAATGCAGCCGCCAGTCAAAAAAGATGAGTGCACTCACAAAAACACACGCACACACACACCCACACAGTCAAATTGGGGTTAGCCATCAATCAAAAGGGGGGGAACTGACAAAAATCGCTTGCGCAAAAATGTTGTTGCGCCCACAAAAATGTTTGTGTTGCCACATTGCGTATGCGTGATGTGTGCTTGGCATGTGGACATGAAGGACATGAAACGTTTATAATTATCCGCGTTACATTTTAATAATTTCAATTTATTTTTAATTAACTACAGCCCCGGCACGTTTCAACATTTCCAAAATTATTGACCGTGCTCCCAAATTGACGCTTTGAACTTTCACTCCAACGGATTTTCATATTTTATTGGCGACAATTGTTGTTATTATTGTTGTTGTAGTTGTCAGTTGACGCTTAACTGCACACACAATAGAATTTAATTTATTGCCGGTCCTGCCTGTGTTTTCGGGTTTGCGCTGACAAGCGATTTAGATTGATTGCCACGCTGAGCCACCAGAGAGATTAATTAATAAACAGCTCTGACGACAGCCGCCGACAAATAAATGCAAAAAACTAATTTATAATTGTTTTTATCCATGTTTCTACTGATGTTGATGCTGATGATGCTGCTGCTGCTGCTACTATTGGCTACTGCAAGCTGCAAATTGGCCATGGGCCACGCCCACAACGCCTCTTTGCCTTGTAATTTATATATTTTGTGCCTGGCCAGGCAACAACTTGTTTTGGCATTCATTAACTTGTCGCCAAGGTGTCTCGCTCTCGCTTTCGCTGTCTTCCCATGAATGTCAAACAATTCTCGAAATTAATTTCATTTCATTGCGCTTCTGCTACGCCATTTTTTGCTCCTTAGGGTGTGGGTGAGGGCATAACTTTTTGGCCTTGTTTGTTGTTTGTTCGCTTGTTGGGCTAAGCTAGCGCTTAAATTAAATACGAAATATTGCAAAATCGCGGAACAGAAAATTAATTAACATTTCTCTCCCACCCAACCGCCCACTGGGCGTCCCATCTCCCATCGCAACTGATGTTTTCTGCCAATCTACGGTGCGTATGATTAATAATTTCCAGGCAATAAGTGACCGGGTCGCACGTGTCTGGCATTTGATGGGGCCCCCAAAAACAATGCCAGTTTCTGTCTCTTTGGCAGTTTTAAATTCAACAAGGCCACGCCCCACAGGCCTACTACAGCACGCGATACACACTTCAGTGAAGTTACCAGCACCCCCACCCACCGCCCCCGCCCAGCACATAAATCTCTCAAGTGTCACATAAAATTTCCGCACATGTACGGAATCAAAATATAAAAAAAAAACCAGCAAACGGCAACAAAGAAATGTATCCAAAGACAGAAAATACTTCAAATACAATGACAATTTTGTACACTTTCCTTTGTAAAGGGTATTTGTTAGTTAATTATTTAATTAAAGTGTTTGTCACATTAATATTATGTTAAAATTTGTTAAGATATTATTTATTAAAAATTTACTTAAAGTTTAACATTTCATGTTTCATGCCTTAGTACAAGCTCCCTTTAGTTAGAGCATAATCAGTGAGTATAAGTAAACGAAATGGAAGTGTGGGGGGTAAGAGAATTGGTGGAATCGTGCAATGGGGTGAGGTACTCAGAGAGGCTGTAGTGCAATAAGTCAAGTTATCAAAGTTAATAATTCTTAATGTTAGTGCATAAATAAGACGAGGGCAATGAGAACTGACAGACAGTCACCAAAAGACAAAGACATAAACAGGAAGGCAGAGCGAAAGAGATAGAAAGAAAGTCGAAGGCAATGTCACATGCCCAGAAAAGTATGCTACATGGCAGTCAAAGCGAACAGAAAGAACTTCAAATAAATACAAAGATGGAATTTTAAATTTATGCAAAAAACAGATGAAAACGAACCGATGCCAAAACAGCAAAAAACACAACAAAAAAAAATCAAATAAAAACAAGAAAAATACTAAAGGCTAATTTGCATAAAGAAATCGGCAAGCGGCAAACGAGTTTGTGAGTGTGAGTGTGTGTGTGTGTGTGTGTGTGTGTGTGTGTGTGTGTGTGTGTGTGTGTGTGTGTGTGTGTGTGTGTGTGTGTGTGTGTCTTACTTATGTTCAGTGAGGCGGCAAATATGAAACTCGAAAGTGTTTATGCTGACATCGCGACATAAAAAGATATACAAATGTGTACAAATATTTCTTCAAATGTATTTTAACTCTATTTTGCACAAGCCCTTTGTTGGCTAAAAGCGCAAACAGTTTGCTTAAATCAGGAAAACATGTATGCCATAATAGCCCTAAGCAATAAAGCGCACACTGATCCATGCAACACGACAACACAACAACCAAAAACACGTATGAATGAGTGTACTTGTGTGTGTGTGTGGGTGTGTGAGTGTGTTCGTGTCACTGTGACCATTGCCATAGGTTTAGCTTTGTGGTCAAGTTAACTGTTATCGGCTTTTGGTTTAGTTTTATGGCTTGCAACACACATATTTATGCTTGTTGGCCATTTTGTTAAGCTGGCTTTTAGTGGCCAAGTATTTTTGGTAATTTGATTTAGTCAAATAACCATAATAATGTGTTGCTATTAATGCATTCAAAATGAACAAAACAATGTACTTGACTTTTTTTTTAACTTTTTCTGGTTTTTCAAGCACTGTCTTAACTGCTCTTCATTAAAGTACTCCCATTGCAATGGTTATTACCATAAATTGAAAAGCCTTAGTTTGTTTTTTCGCTTTGCCTCTCCACTCTTAAGCTGAACAGTCGAGATATGAAGCTTAAGTAGCCCCTGAAGCATTTAGATAATTAGCCCAGTTCGTGTCTAGCCCCAGCTACAATAATAACGATTTTTTCATCTCTTTTTTTATTTATTTTTTTAAAGAAGTTGCTTGGCATAATCTGGTTGCTTAGCAAGATATTTATGCATTTAAGCCAGAAGGCAACTAGTAGTATGGTGTATGCCCTCAAAAAGTTCATTGTGCCACATTTCATTTGGCTTTAAGTGTGCGCCTGTTAGCCATAAATGATGCCCTCGAGCCAAACAAAACGATTGCATCAGTTTCTACCCATCTAACACTGGACATGACTTGAACGGATGTTGCTGCTGCTTCTGCTGCTGTTGCTGTTGCAGTCAAGGATGTTGCTGCTGCAACGGTTAATGCTGTTAGTCAATTCAATGGGGAATCGAGATTGGGGAGCTATGCTGATCTCCATGGTGATTATGTAACATTTATTGTTGGCACAAAGGTAGGCCAGTCATATTTTGATTTGATTATTCAGAATTTTTCACAGTTGGCTGACGGAACCTCATTATAAAAAGTAAACCTATTTTTAGATGTTGCTTCTGCTGCTGCTGCTGCTGCTGGCAATCATTTTGATTGCTGCTATGCTGTCTGTCAGCCCGGTTACTTTTGGATCGTTTATTTTTAGCACATTGCTGGACTGTATTTATTTTTTTAACCCTTTTATGTGACTGCTTCTGCTCTCTTTTTTTCTGTTTGTTTGGTCTGTGTTGTAATTGTTTTGTTGTGCCATTTGCCGTTTGCATTGAATTGTTAAATTGTTATGGCTGCACTAACCGCACACCCCACCTTGCCCCGCCCCGACCCGCCTATCCCCTTTTTGAGGCATTACCCCTTGCGCTTGACAGGCCGCGTTAAAATCTCCGCTGACCGGAAACTAATTTGAAAATGTTATTCATTATGCATAGCACTCGCAATGGTTGTTATTTTTCGCGCACTTCCTGCCTCACTTTTTTTCGCAACAATTTTCTTGCTTCCCTTTTGTTTTTGTTGTTTTTCTTTCTGGTTTTTTTTTTTTTTTTGATATTATTAAAACAGTTTGTTGTTGCGCTTGCAGCAGCACGAGTGTGTGTGTGTGTGAGCGAGAGTAAAAGTTAAGGAGAAAGTTTCGCCTTGCAGTGTATAAGAGCCGTGAATAGCCAGATTTTAACTGTCGGCTTGTCGGTTGTGAGTTTTTACCCAGATTGTTGGTTGTTTAAATCTAAATTAACGAATAGCGGTCGCTATGAGCTTAAGTGGAAAATGGATAAAAATCCATTAGATGCGAAGTAGTTGCAAAAGTGTATGCATATCCGGTTAAATATTCAGTTGAAGTGCCGACTGCCACTTCTTTATTTTCTTCTTCATCTTGAACAGCTGAGTAAAGTACATAAATAATAAGTCGACAAATTAAGTTGACTGTTGCCGAAAGCAAAACAATACAGACAAAGTCATAGAACGCGTCCGCCTCAGGAAGTGGCACAATGCAATGCTGCAGGCAGAGGAAACCCGCAGAAACAATGACAGACAAAACGCGGACGCAAGTTTATTTTTTTTGTCCTTTAGAAAGACAAAAGTCTGGCAATGGTTTTAAGGTCTTAAGCTATACTAGATATATATACAGATAGATAAAAATGGCGTGCGTCGCATGGAACATGAACTAAAATGGCACCCAGAAGAGCTTCCGGCAGACGTCCGCTTTAACAACTCTGTTATCCACACACTCACACACAAATGGAGAGGGATACTGACAAGGAACACTTGGAGATACACACACACACAGACAACACATACATATACACACTTACGAAGCTGCTTGAAAATCAGCGACAATAAAGTGCGCCCAGCAGCACATTAGCAGCTGGGTCTGGGGCTTGTGGGCAACGTTTTTGTCATAAACCCATTAAAAGTCAAGGGCGAAATTCATGTTGCATGTTTACTCATGCACACTTACGCACACATTTACACACAAACACACACACACAAACAAATACCGAGGTAGACAGACAGAGAACTGTTATACTAAAAGCAGCAGCTGAAGCAACAAAATACATAAACAAAAACAACCGAAAGCAACCGCTGCTTACAAAGTAGCTTTAATTAATGAAACTCATTAAAGAAATGCCAGCACAGAGCACATAGAGCGAGCGCATAGCGGACAAAGCGCACAAGTTCTCTGCCCAGGATCAGGCCAAATGGCATGCGGCAGGCTGAGTAGCAGGCCTAGACAGAGACAGGCGCACACTTTGACCTGCCACAATGCATACTGCCATACATTAGCCTGGCCCTAGACCAGACCAGAGCAGACCGACTTTTGGCCAGCACGCCGGCTCGCACTCCATTACGAGTCGATAGTCCTTTTGGCCTATCTGCTGCCGACGTTCATCAACGAATCTTAAACGAGAGACCACTCAAAGACGAACAAAGAGAGAGTCGATGAGCCAAAAAAACAACACGAGAGCGTAACAATAGCTTTTACTGAGAGGCAGTCAGGGGTAACGTTTTTGGTAAAGTTTTAAAAGTCCGAAAATGGTTGCTTTGTATTAGGCGGGGATTGAAGTTGGCAAAGCAGTTTTAAACTGCTTGCGTAGTGCAAAGCAGTGCACTTCGTCTTATACGTTGTGCTTACTGTGGCTACAACAAGCAGTTGGTTTTAATAAATAATTTAAAAAAAAAACAAACATATAAAGCTGTGTATTTTGCTATTTTTTTTTACAGATTTTTTTTTTTTTATTGTTTTATTAAGTTTATATAAAACATGCTCATGCACAATTAAGTTTATTATACGATTTGTCAAGCATCAACTTATATACTTAACTTATACTCTTATACACCTTGCTTAGCAGAAACACAAACCATGCCAATTTTTGCCGTTAGAGCTGTTTTTATACCTATCTAATATCTTTTGTGCTCTCTTTTTTCGCACCCTCGCTCATTTAACTAACACACCTGTATGAATATGGCTGCTTAAATGCTCCCTGCTTTCCACTCTCTCTCTCTCTCTCATTCTCTCGCTCTTTCACACATGCGCCGTTGAGCTGCTATTGCCAGGACTAGGCCAACAGGCTGAGGCAATACCGACCTGCTGGCTGCAGAGCAAGCAACAGCTTTGTCTGCTGCTGCCGCTGCTGCCTCCACTTCTGCCAGCGTCAACGTTTGACATTATTATGTTCGATAACAAAAACATAGCGCCACCCCTTTAATCTCAGCACCATCTCAACCCTCTCCATAATTTTGCTAGGCATAGTCAAATCGCCAATCGACACTGCCACATCCTGTAGCATGCCCGGCACCTGCTGCGCTTCAAAACAAAAGCCATTTATTTAGAATGGCAGGCACAAAACGGAAACACCAAGAAAATAGACAACAATAGACAAGGGGAGAGGGCATTGTATAGCTACCATGACAACTGTTGGTCACAACAAAAGTTCAAGCTGAAAATTTTTGTAAAGTCGACTTTTCTAGCTCCATAATTTAAAGTTAATAATCTTTAAGAAATGCAATTAAAATATTTGAAAACGCTGCTGGAGGGACAGGTGAGATTATTGAACATTTTGCCATATAGTTTCCTAAGAATTCTTATGTTTTAAAGGAGCAAATTCAGCGCATTGCGGGACTCGCCTGGTCACCCAATCAGCAAAAATTGGCCATTGCCACCGCAGACCGTCATATTCTACTGTACGATGATGCAGGTGATCGAAGGGATAAGTTTAGTACGAAGCCAGCAAACGCTGCGAATGGTAAGAATTCCTATGTCATACGTGGGTTGGCCTTTAGTCCGGATTCAACCAAGCTAGCTGTGGGTCAAAGCGATTGTATTGTCTACGTTTACAAGTTGGGTGAGTCATGGAATGACAAGAAGGTTATTTGCAATAAGTTTCCGCAGGCAGGAGCTGTCACATCGCTCATTTGGTTGTCAACGGGTGCAATTATAGCAGGTAAGTTAGGATTTCTACTTATTGCCTCATAATGTAAACACTCCACCGGTTTTAGGACTCGAGGATGGCAAGGTGCGTGCTCTTCACTGCAAGAGCAACAAATCTCAGGGTCTTTATAGCGGCGACAGCATTTGCATCTCTTTGGCGCCCAATACTAAGGGTAGTGGTTTTCTTAGCGGCCATAATGATGGCACCATCATACGATATTATATGACGGAGGAAGCTACCGAACCGCTTGGTCGTGTGGTACAACATCCTGTGCCTCCATTTGCACTCGCCTGGCCACAAGGGGGATTCAGTGCCGCTGGCTGTGATCAGCGAATTGTGTTTTATGATAGTATGGTGAGTTGAAAAAATAATCTCACAGCTGCTTTGTGGTAAATCCTCTTTTTCCTAGGGTCGCCAACAGCGTTGCTTTGACTTCTCCCGCACCGAAGGTGAGCGGGAGTTCACTGTTGCTGCTTGCAGTCCGAATGGACAGGCTGTGGCTTTTGGGAGTTACGATCGCATAAGGATATTTGCCTGGAGTCCACGTCAGAGCGCCTGGAGCGAGAGTGCCAGCAAGGAGATCAGCTGTCTGTACACATTGAGCGCCCTGATCTGGAGGCGGGACGGTGCACGACTGGCCTTTGGTTCCGTTAGTGGCGCAGTGTTGCTGTACGAATCTGTGCTAAAGCGAACAATCTGGCAGGATAAGTTTGAGCTAATCTTTGTGGCGCCCAGTCAGTTGTTGGTGCGTTCACTGGCGGAACCCACTCAGCAGATGACCATTGAATCGCAGCTAGGCTTGGAAATTGATGATGTGCGTATTATGGGCAAGGATAACTTTCTGGTGGGTCGCACTGAGGAGTCTCTCATTTTATGCGATCTAACACGAAATCTGACAAGCGAAGTTCCCTGGACAGCGTCCGGACGCCACGAGCGCTTCTACTTTGAGAATCTGAATGTTTGTCTGGTCTTCAATGTGGGTGAACTCAGTCTCGTGGAATATGGTGATAATCGAATCTTAGGGTCTGTGCGCACCGAGTTCATCAATCCTCATGTCATCTCCGTGCGCCTCAACGAGCGTGGAAATGGCCGAGAGAACAAGAAGCTAGCCTTTCTCCTTGATGCCAAGACGATCTGTATAGTGGATCTGGTTAGTCAAGTGGTCAGCGGTCAAATCAATCACGAGACAAAGATCGATTGGCTGGAGCTAAGCGAGACGGCTCACAAACTCCTCTTCCGCGATAAAAAGCTGCGCCTTATTCTCGTCGACAACTATACCGGCAAGAAGCAAACGCTGCTCAGCAACATCTCATTTGTCCAATGGGTGCCACAGAGTGATGTTGTTGTGGCACAAAGCAACAGCAATCTGGCTATTTGGTACAACATTGATCTACCCGAGCATGTTACCATGCAGAGCATCCGTGGAGAGGTCATTGAGGTGTTGCGGGAAAATGTAATGACGATTTTATGCACTCGGAAGAAATTGTTTAACCTCTTCCGTTCTCTCTCATCTAGGGACGTACTGTGGTACGCACACAGGATGGGCCCAGCGAACACAGCTATCAGCTTGACGAGGGCCTGGTGGAGTTTGGCACAGCTGTCAATGATAATGACTTTGGACGCGCGGTGCACTTTTTAGAAACGCTTGGGGATAAGCCAGCTGCGAAGGCAATGTGGCACAATTTGGCCATAATATCGTTGGAGGAGGGCAATCTGCGAGTGGCACAACGTTGCTACGCTGCGCTAGGCAATGTATCCAAGGCTTTCTACCTAGCCGAGATGATCCAGGAAGGAGATGACTTTGAGCAGACGACCGGTAATCCAGGTATACTTTGTCCGCAGGTGCGTGCCAAGTTGGCATTACTCGGTTCCGATTTGCGAGCCGCGGAACGCATCTATTTGGAGCAGGGTGATATTGAGGCAGCCCTTGGGATGTATCAGCAATTGCGCATGTGGGATGAAGCTGTCGCTTTGGCGGAGAGACGTGGTTATGCTCGCTTGCCAGAGCTAAAACAGCAGCACATGGACTTTCTCCTGGAGACGGAACAGCAGGAAAAGGCAGGTCAGGTGCTAGAGGATGAGGGTGAACTGCAGCAGGCTATGGCACTGTTTCTTAAGGCCAACAAACCAGCTCGTGCTGCACGTCTTGCCCTTAAAACACCACATCTACTTCAGGATGAGCAGCTAATACTACAGGTCACTGAGGGATTAGTACAATCAGAACTTTACGAGCTAGCTGGTGATATAGCTCATCGGTTATCCCGACCCGAAGCGGCTTTGGCACTATATCGCAAGGGTGGCGCGTATGCGAGAGCCCTGGAACTAGCTCGCGTGGTAGCACCACAGGAGGTTACCGCACTAGAGGAGCAATGGGGTGATTGGCTAGTGGGTCGCAAGCAGCTAGATGCCTCCATCAATCACTATATCGAAGCGGGTGCCACACAGAAGGCTCTAGAAGCAGCTGTGGGTGCCAAGCAATGGCGCAAGGCCGTCCAGATTGCCAAGGTTCTGGACGAACCGGAGCTGATTCAACGGTATGCCTTAGATCTATCCAAGCATTTAGCTTTTGCTGGTGATTTGGATGGCGCTGAGGATCTTTTGGTGCGTGCTAATCTCTATAGAGATGCCATTGAGCTGCTTAACCGCCATGGCAAATGGGAGCGAGCCTATGTGCTTGGTGAAAAGTATCTGAAGACAGAACATCTACGTGAACTGTTCATCCAGCTGGCCAGCAGTCTGGAGGATCAGGCAAAGTACCGGGATGCAGAAAAGGTTTTGATTGCGGTCAATGAGCCCGATCTGGCTATAGCCATGTACAAGCGACGTGAGCTCTATGACTCGATGATACGCCTTGTGGAACGCTATCACAAGGATCTCTTAGATAGCACACATCTCCATCTCGCCCGCCAACTGGAGTCGCGTGGCAAGTTCAAGAATGCCGAAGTACACTTCATTGCTTCCGGCGACTGGAAGTCAGCGGTGCATATGTACTGCTCTTCGTCCCGTTGGGAGGATGGCTATCGGGTAGCCAAGCAGAAGGGCACAGAAGGAGCCAGCCAACAAGTGGCCTACATGTGGGCCAAATCCATGCCGCTGGAGAGTGCTGTAAGACTGCTGACTAAGCTCGGACTCCTGGACACCGCGGTTGGCTTTGCCTGTGACTCCGGGCAGTTTGAGTTCGCCATGGAGCTATGCCGCTTTGCGGGCAAGCCAATGGATGAGGTGCATCTAAAGATAGCCATGTCGCTGGAGGATGAGGGCAAGTTTGAGGAGGCCGAGGCAGAGTTCCTAAAGGCACATAAGCCCAAGGAGGCCATACTGATGTATCAGCATGCTGGGGATTGGACAGCAGCTCTGAATGTGGCCGAGCAGCATCTGCCGGATGCCGTAAATGAAGTGTTGATTGGACAGGCTTCGGCAGCACTGGAGACGCGCAACTATCAGGACTACGAAATGCTATTGTTGCGCGCCCAGCGACCCGATCTCATCATTGAGCATTACAAACAGGAATCGCTCTTTGATGATGCGCTACGTATAGCCGAGGAACATTATCCGGCAGGATTAAATGACCTGCGCCGGCTCCAGGCACAACAACAACGCGGCCAAATGCAGAGCGCGGATGCTGGTGGAGATTCTCGATCCTATCTCCAACGGGCTGCTGAATTTGCTAAGAAGGAACAGTTCCGCAAGGCGGCTGAGTGTCTAATGCAGATCGATTCCAACAATGCAGAGGATGCGGCAACTCTGGAACGTGCTCTGCTCCGTGCCGCCGAAATAGTTAATCAGTTTTTGGAGGGTAAGGATGCCCAGGATCTGGCCCAGGTGCTTGGACCACGGCTTTTAGCCATCAAGCAAATTGGACCTGCGGCTCAGCTTTATCTGGCTGCCGAAATGCCCAAGCAGGCGGTGGACGTCTTTATCCGTGCCGAGCAATGGTCCAAGGCCCGTCGTCTCGCCAAGGAGATCGATGCAGAGCTGCTAGCCTACGTGGAGCAGCAGCAGAAGTCACGACTGAAGAACGAAGGCAATGTGGAGCAGCTGGCAGATATTGACATTATGAGTGCCTTAGATATGCTGGCAGAGCAGGGCCAATGGCAACGTTGCTTGGAGAAGGCCAAGCAAGTAAATTCTTCTGTGCTGCAAAAATATGTGGCTGTCTATGCGGCTCAACTCATCCGGGAGGGTGATTGCACCAGTGCCTTGGGTCTCTATCTGAGCTATGGTGCACCACCCATCGAGGAGCACTTTAACATCTACACACGAATTGCCCAGGATTGCTTGTCGCTGCGCGAGGAGCAATCAGAAAGTGGGGTATTGTGGCAGCGACTACGTGACTTTCTCCATAGCCTCCTCCAAGGACTGCGCAGCTCGGCGCATGCTGAATCCAAGTTTAAGGGCGCGGCAGAACAGTATCTACTGATTGCACATTATTATGCAACGCGTTCCGCTTGCCGGCAGGTGCAATCTCTGCAACCAGTGGCTGTGCGCATATCCTTGGCCCTGCTGCGGCACACGGATGTACTGCCCGTGGACAAAGGTTTTTATGAGGCGGGCATAGAGTTGCGGCAGGCGGGACGTGAGGCCGAAGCCTTTGTCATGCTCAATCACTACTTAGATGTGTGTGAGGCCATTGAGGAGGGCTCCGGCAATCTGGTAGATCATTCCGATTTGGCTGCCACTGATTTTCCAAGCTCGGTGCCCCTGCCGGAGGAGATACACCTGAAGAACGAGCCCAACCTGCATGAGGAGGTGCGTGAATGGGTGCTCGCCATTAGCATGGATCAGCAGGTGGATCAATTGCTGCCGAACGATGATCGCGATCTCTACGAGTCTAGTCTAGGTCCAGAGGATATTGCTTGCCTGCTCAGTGGCTATCCAGTGCGTGGTCGCCAGCCGGTCACCTTTGAAGGCTCCAACAATCAAGTGAATCGCGATGTCTGGAGCAAGTTCGCAGTGGCTGTCAAAATGGCACCAAGCAGCGGTGTCACCGACATCATTGGCTTCGTGGAGAAGTGGCAGGGAGTCGCCAACTATGTCATGCACTAACCTACATACCCATCAAATCCTCTCATAATAATAATACAATTTCATAATTATATGCTCTATTCAACCGTCAATAAGTGTTTGTGTTTTAATTACAAATAATTACAATTCTTTTTGTTTTGTTGAAAGTGGCTTTAAAGTAATGCGACATAATCTACGTCCAATGACGTCATATTTATAATTATATATGTGAATATAATGTAGAAATCTATGTTTTGACTCGATGCGTAACCATTATCATCCTTATGCAGCGGCTTTTACAACTGGATGTTTGTATATAAATCGCGAAGAAAATCAATGTAATGTGTTAAAGAGATCACCAGCTGAGGGTAGAGGCGCCAAGCCACCAGTCACATCTGGCAACTGCGTTAGATCTGGTAGATTAGATAAATGATCGTGTATCTCTTTTTGCAGTCCCATCATCTTTGCCAGCTTCTTCTTGTGTTCCTGCAAATATACACAGAGCAAAGAAGAGCAGGAGATTAGGCACGACGAAGGAAAAACGAACAAACAGACATTGGCAAACGCAAATGGGTGGTTTGAGGGCACAAGCAATTTAAACATTTAATGCAAAGCAAAAGTAAATTTGAGTATATTAACAATTGCCACACAATAACACATACATCCAAGCGTTGCTCAGCCTGAGCAAGAAGTTCCTTCTGTTCCGCTTGAAAGTCTCGTAGCATGGCGGCCAACTTGGTGCGCTCCTCCATTTCAGCACATAGACGAGCATTGTAGTCATTCAGCAAATCCACCGCCTCGTTGACCTACAGAACAAAATGAATATGTATGTCATATTATATCGACTTTAAGATATCTGATTAAGACGCACCTGATTGGCCAGAACCTTCGCCTTGTCCTTATCCTCTAGTTTTGTAATGCAGCTTATTTCCGATATCTCTGGCGGTAACTTGGCGATTCTTTCGCGTACCAGGGCATCACTTGACGCCGAGTTCTCAATACTGGTCAACGCTTTGATCAACTCCTCGGGCTCAGGCGGTTCACCCAATGGCAAATAAGGCGGTGTGTGACCATTTTCTGTTTCAGCAGCTGGTGACTCAACTACGGTGACACTTTGATGATGTGAGGAAGCGCGTGGTCGCTTCGATTTTGATTGTCGCTCCTCATGCTTTCGCTTTTCGCGTTTTTCAGACTTTTCCACTTTGCTGCTACTGCTGCTGCTACTCTTGTGGGGCACAGCTGATTCACTGGCAGCTTTACTGCTACTACCATTTCCGTTGGCACCAACTGCACCATCTTTTGCCTCACGAATCATGCGTGAGCGATATTCGACAATGGTCTTTGGATCGTAGACGCCACGCTCCTGCCATATATTCAAAATACGCCCAAGACTGCCGAGCAGCTTTTCTGAACTGCACGTTTCGCCAATGTGAGCGAACACTTTGGGCAGCACATTGCTGAACTCCTTGCCATATTCGGGACCCTTCTTTTTGCTGTTCTGAATGACATCGTTGGCCAGGTACATGAAGGTTAACTTTTTGGGTTCTGGCACTGCAAAAAGATATATGACTGTATTTACTCCTTAATTCTGTTTACTGATTACGTACCATTTTGCAGTTCACGTTGCCAGGTCTGAACTATGACCGTGTGATGTTTGCGATGGTGGATGAGCCATAAGGATAATGTTTGAATGCTCTGCTGGCTGGGATTGAGTTCCGATAATTTTTTAAGTAGAGCAGTTTCCGTAAAGGCTGACATTGCAGCAACTCTGAAACTTGAGCAAGTTCTATTTATATGCCGTACTTTATTTTATAAGCAATACGAAAAAAAAGGGACAGAAAAAACACACGGGGCCGAAAAACAAAAATAATTAAGTCTTCTTCTTCTCATGCAGAGATAACAGCGGCAAATATGTTAACATTTTACGATGACTGTTAAGCAACATAAATATTATTACTCTATTACTGAATAAACATTATCTTATTTTATGGGCTGACTGACTTACAACATCAAAATATAAGAAACATAGTTATTAAAAATAGAAAATAGGTTTTTTAAATATAATCTTATATAAAATACAAATTGACAACTTAACAGCAGCAATAAATGTTAAGTAATCGATAAGTAACATTTCATGTCACCACTATTCTTATGGGCTGCTAACTTGCATGCGAGCTGCCAACTTAATATTGTTCGCAAAATAAAACCAGCGCGCGTAATTTCAAATTCAAATTAACAAAAAAATAAATCTGCAAAAATTGATGTACAAATATACGTAAAACAAATTAAGCAATAAAATGTACTTTTATTTCATCAATCACATGCTTAACATATGTAATCAATCAGCAGCAATAATAATGCGAGCAAGCGTCAAACGCTTCGCACCGATAAGCGAGCGTTCCCATCAAGAGACAGGTGTGATATCAATGCGTTGACACTCAGTTGGCTCAGTTGATCGCAGTTGTTCCAAGCGCGTTGGTCGAAAAGTTGCAGTCTGATATTAACGAAAGAGAAAACCGTAAAGCGTGTGCCGTAGCTCATCGCCGTAACCATCGTCGTTGTTGTTGCTGGCAATCGACGTCGCTTATCAGCTTTGCCAAAGAGTAATTTGTGATACCTGTCCATTTTGTATTGGCTTGTCGGAGCGCAGCGCGACGAGCTTAAGTGGTGTTAATTTTTTATTAATTATTATCGTGTTTATTGCCAACAACGAAAGTGAAGTGCGAATTACTTCAAGTGCTCAGCCATTAAACACCAAGCAACCAACCAACAATAAATTACAACAATCAAGAACAACAATACAGTTGCATTTCTTTTATTGTCCAGTTTGCAACTGAAGTAAGCAGATAATGGTTTAAAAAGAAATTTTCAATTGCTCTGTGCGTGTGTGTGCGTTTGTGTGTGTATTGATATAGGAGTGTGTGATTTACAAACCATTAGCGCTATCAACAACACATTAGACAAATTGCTAAATTAGCTGCCGCAATGCTCACAATTTGCGATATACTATTTTATTATTGTTTTTGTTTTTTTTTAAAGGTACATCGCTCGCATATCCCAAAAATTCACGCTCTTTACGCTCACCCCGCTCTTACTTACGCGCTCCCCGTGGCTCTGATAAGCCCTGATTTCCCCTGACTCAATGTTTTCAGTGAATTTGTGCTTGTGTTTGTGTAGTCTTCGTGTGACTTAGTGGTTTGAAAGGAGTTTGAGTCTGAGATTGTGGATAAAAATGTTGAGGATCGTGCAACGATAAAAACGAAAACGAAAGAAAACAACAATAAAATGAATTCTAAATATGATTCGGGCATGCAATACAATCGATCACATCCTTTTCGCTCCCATGTGGAGCACGTTCAAACATCGATCAATGAAAAGAACTGGGAATGGTCTTATCTAGTTGTAAGTTAAACTCAACCAACTATTGTACATGTTACTTAATCTTTCTCAACTGGCTAACAATTAGCGAAAATGTCGTAATCTGGAGCTAGAGGAATCATATGATTTTTATATGAGACGATTACGCATTGGATATCTATCGATTTTCATCTTTATTGAGCTCCTGGTGACCTTTACACATGCCCTGCTGCTGCTGACCTCATCAGACTTGACCTATGCTTACATAGATATGGGCGCCTATGTAGTCACCGGTATATCGATTTGGTTAATACTCTCGGTGAATTTTCGCAATGAGTTGATAAGCAAACATGGCTGGTTAGTCTATGCTTCCTCCTGGATGGCCGTTTCCATAATGGTTCTAATGGGTGCGCGACCCTTCACCTCTTGCTGAAGTATAGTCTAATCCATTTTATTGCTTTCTGTTACTTAGATATTGGTCTGAATATCTACCATGCCACTACCAACAATGATATACTTAATCCCATATACGATGCATATACATTATATGCCATCTATATGTTTATGCCCGTACCCTATGTGCTGCAGCCTTTTATCTTGGGCACTGCGGTAACCATCTGTTATATTATCAACTATAGCTTTGTGATCACTTCCAAGGCGGCATCTTCCGATGAGGAAAACCAAATGCATAGCATAGTCAAGTAAGAGAAAAAGAGAGTTAAACGCAAGTTAGAATATTTATGGAAGGCATTCCTGCAATTACAGTGAAGTCATCTATTTGAGCTCCGTCAATTGTTTGGGCATCTTTTTTCGTCTAATGCGAGATATTGCGCTGCGCACCACGTTTCTGGATCGGCGACAGTATGTGGAGGAGAACCTATTGTTACGCTATGCTCGAGATCAGGAGCGCAGTCTACTCCTCAGTATATTGCCTGCTCAGATTGCGGATCGGTTGCAGGAGGATGTCAAGAATCGCATTGAGCGCTCCAAACAACAGCATCAACAACGAACGGGTTTTGATCAGTGTATCAATAACAACAATCAGGCATTGAAGAGATGGCGTCAACCGGATCATGGGTTAGTCTCGAACCTTATTTAAAGATCTCAAACTTTAGATATCATCATAACATAGCACTCTCTTCATTGAGCCACACAAGGATGTCACTGTGCTCTATGCCGATGTGGTCAACTATACACATCTGACCACAACGCTGGATGTAAAGAAGCTAGTGGAGGCACTGCATGATCTCTTCGTGCGTTTCGACATTGCCAGCGAAGAATATAATGTGATGCGGATCAAGTTCTTGGGCGATTGTTACTATTGTGTTGCTGGGTTAGCCACGCCCAATGAGGATCATGCCAAGTGCTGTGTAGATTTGGGTCTACGAATGATCAAGGACATTCGTGATGTTAGGTGAGACAGCCAACAGCCTCAACACATTTTCCATAACTTATCTTCCGTATATCCCAGGGAAAAGCGACATCTGAATATTGACATGCGTATTGGCGTGCACTCCGGAGATGTACTCTCCGGCGTTATAGGTGCCGCCAAGTGGCAATTTGATATTTGGTCTAAGGATGTGGATATTGCTAATCGACTGGAGGCAACGGGTGCCACGGGCCGTGTCCATGTGAGTCAGCAAACGTTGCGTCTGTTGGATGGCGAGTATTTCTTTGAGGATGGCACAGAGAAGGCACGCGAGGATCCTGTGCTGCAGAAGCATGATATACGCACCTTCCTCATCAAGTCCTTGCGCGTGAGTACCATGACCCATTAAACCTAAATTGCGATATGCACAATTACACAGAGTCGAAAGTTATAGGCCCCCATGCATGATCCGAGACGTGTGCAACGCGAGAAGCAGGCCAAGAAGCTAAGTGAAGCCAGCAAATCCAATTTTATGTACAACTCCACACTGCAACAGTATAATCAGGTGCGCAATCAGGCCAAGTTTGAGATGTGCAGGGAGCTGGATAAAATGCCCATCGGTCGTATACAGTAATGAAGTTATAGATCATAATCAATACCAATATAAAATCATAGGTCTACTCTCCTATAGGATCACCAAGGTGTGTCGCCGCTCTACAAACCTGACACAGGATGAAATTGAGGAGGAAACCTTTCGACGCAATATAAGTTCGTGTTGTTTGCTCTTTCGCAATCGCAACTGGGAACTGCAGTATGTAAAGGAACCGGATGTAATGCTCAAGTATAGCATAGCCCTAGCCTGGTTTGTCTACATGTGCCTGCTGACCATCCAACTGCTAAGCAAGGAGTGAGTATAACAGTACTTTATCAGGATTTATATTTATATGTCTGATTTTTTTTGCAGTCCCAAATATCATTATTGGATCATTGATGGCATTACGATAACCATACTTACCACACTGCTTATTGTCTCCTGGTATAAAAAGTTGTGGATTATGTACTTTTCTGATGTGGAAAACTCGCTGCCTCAGTTCAAAATAGGTCGATTTTTCTTTAGGATCTCAGACTTCATGCAAAGAAATATTACAGTACGCCTTGTTGTATACTTTTTGGTTATTATATCCTATTGTATTGTGGCAGCAATGCAGGTGGTAAGTAAAATTGGAACAAAAATAATGGTTTTTTAATACTTAAACTTTAATTTCATCCCTTGCTTATACAGCTAGATTGCGGGAGCATTGACGATGATAATGACTTAACGACGTTTCTTAACTTTGAGGATCGTGTACAATGCTTTCATCCCTGGGTAAGCTCAAGCCATTAGATCGAATATTACTAATAACAAATTCTTTTTTCGAAGATCCTAACTAACTGCATGACCCTCGTTATTGGCACATCCTTTCTGTTTACACGCATACCCTTCATTGTGAAAACCACCGTGGCTGTTATTATCACTTTGATCTACGCTGTGCTTGTAGTCTTTGAATTTGACTACATTTATGCCACAAGTCCATCGACGAATGTTAACTTCAATGCCGAGTACTCGCATATATTGCTCATCTTCATCACATTGGGCATATTCCATTTGATGGAGCGTCAGACAGAGTTCATAGCCAAGGTAGATTACAAGTAAGTCGGGTATTTGTTGATTCCTGATTTGCCTGACTAATAACAACAGCATTTGGCAGCTGGAAGCGGCAACTGATGCAAAAACAGGATGATGCCTTGATCACCAATGATACGATTAAAGTGCTGCTGGTTAATATATTGCCTTCCCACGTGGGTAAGTTTTTGTTTTGCTTTGCAAGTCAAAATAATCTTTATCTTAATACATTTTTTTTAATACCTTAGCGGACTTTTACCTTTCGACGCAGCTGCAGAATGAACTATACTATGAAGAGTACGATAATGTTGCTGTCATGTTTGCTTCGATCAAAAACTTTGATACCGATAAAATAGGACTGCGGGTGCTTAATGAGATTATATGCGACTTCGATGATGTGGTGGGTTATATGAGTGAAGAGATTGCAGAGCATACTAATGGCTTCTACTACTTTTAAGCTTAACAAATATTCGACGAGCATGCGCGTGGAGAAGATCAAGGTGGCCAATTGGACGTATATGGCTGCCTGTGGTCTGGATGTCACCCGTTCGGAACAGGTTAATGCTCCGCAAGTGAAGTTCCGCAATGTGTCACTAATGCCGAATGGCCGGCGTAGTCAGTATCGTCCCGGCTCCGGTTCCGAGCAACTGCAGCGTGTACCCTACGGCAATGGCAGCACCATAGCTCTGGATCTAGAGCGTGGTCAGTATGAGGGCAATATAATTAGTAGCACACCACGTTTGAGCAACACGGAACCCAGCAATGACAAGAGCAACGATGAGGTGGTCAAGATAATGGCCAATTTCGCCTTGGATCTGATGCGTGTGATGCGACGTTTCAATGCGGAGAATATGCAATCGGATTATGAGGGAAGCACGGATTATGGCATGTTACGCATTGGCATTTCGCATGGAAGGGCTATGGCCGGTGTGGTGGGCATATCGAAGCCTCACTATGATATCTGGGGTAATCCGGTTAATATGGCTTCACGCATGGACTCAACAGGCATTCCTGGCAAAATCCAGGTGACTGAGAATACGGCAATAAAATTGCGCAAATTTAATATACAATGCAACTATCGTGGCAAAACCTTTGTCAAGGGGCGTGGCAATATACCCACCTATATACTGGGTACGGATGACGAATATGAAGGATTTTTACCCCATCAACCTGATGTATCATAAATAAGTTAATTAACAATATCCTAAACCATTTGTATGTTTATATCTTGTATATAGAAAACGAAAAAAAAAACACTTAAACATTGAGATGTCTTTTGGTTTAAATTGAAAAAAGTATTAAAGTGAAGATAAACTTCTAGTTAGCAGCGAAGAATGTGTTATATGTCAGCAGTGTAACCTTAGGATTCATTGTCAATAGTACATTGTATTACCATAGAAAGTAAAATGGAGAATGCGGAATCGAACGAAAGTAAAATGGTGGATGGAGAAACGAACTCAATTCATTCGCATTCGGGAACAACCAATAGGGAAACTTTCTCGGTTCCAATCGATACGAATCCTGAAGGTGGCTGGGAATTGACATATATACGGGTAAGTCTCTGAAGTCGTGTTCTAATCACATATAAGATCAACGGCTATTCGAACAGAAACAATGCATCGATTTGAAAATGGATCAATGCTATCATCTTTATATCGAACGTTTACTTATTACCAATCTGGCGATCTTCTTATTCATCATGGAGCTACTATTGGCCTTACATATGTTATTTTTTATCATACTTTACAATGTGAGCCAGGTGCTTAGGTCAGTTACGGAAACGAAATTCTTAGTCTATTGTTTTTCAGATATCGCCTTTCACAACTCTTCCATTTTTGACGCTGATGATTCTGTTGCCGCTTACACGATGGATTTGCTTCAAGAAGCATATAACAGATCAAGAATTTCGTTTGAGGATCATAATCGCTAGCTGTTTAGCAGCATTTAGTGTGACTTTGATTGGTATTTTTTACAAAATGTACATTTAATTTAATGTGATTTTCCCAACTTATTTTGTATTTTACTTTTAAGATGTGATCTTCATTGCAAGTGGTGGTCCTAAAGGGTTTTCTTATGATCATATAATTATTTTATCTGTGTACTTTCTACTGCCGATTGCATTCTATGGAAAACCATACGTGCTGGGCATCTTAGTATCCCTAATATTTTTTATTTACTTTTGTATTGATACTTTTGTTAATTCGGAGGAGTTTAAAGTACATGTACATGTAAGCTATGCTTTCTATCTGATGACTCTGAATGTGATTATGATGGGATTTCGCATTTGCATGGAATACAATCTGCGACATATAATATTAAATCGTCGCCAGCTAGTGCACCAGAGACTTGTGCTCAAGGTGGTGATAACAAAATTAATTATTAATGAAATTCAAGTTCTGATGGTTTGTTTTATGGCTTTTAGGCCACCTTGCAAAAGGAGAAGGACACCATTAATACTGTAATACCGAAAGATATTGCTCAAAGCCTGAAGCCTGATATACAACAACGTATTGAAGATCAAGTTCTTGGCAAACGTTATTTAAGCCCGGTGTTTGTATATGTAGTTTTGTTCAATGCCATTATACCATTTGTAGTCTCTTGCATATAGATTTGCATTCCGAAGTAACAATACTGATTGCTACTATGGTTAACTATGATAAACTTACCGCGCAACTGGAAGTTAAGGATCTCGTTGAGATACTACATGAGCTCTTTCTTTATTTCGAACTGACAGCACAAAAGAATAGAGTGTTACCAATTAAATTTCTTGGAGATGCCTTTAGCTGTGTTTCTGGTTTGCCGCATTACAAACCCAGGCATGCCATTTCCTGTATTAAGCTGGCGTCCGATATGATCCTTAAGACGAGGAGTTTTAATGATACACTCAAGCTGAATATCAATATGCGCATTGGTGTCCACTCCGGTGAAGTCTTTTCAGCCTTCGTTGGTCGTACCAAGTGGGAGTATGATATATGGTCGCTAGATGTAAATATTGCGCATCGTCTGGAATTTCTAGGAAAACCCGGACAAGTGCATGTATCGCAAGCAACACTCGGTTTTTTGAACGATGAATACTCTTTTGAGCCTGGCACTAAGCAGGCAAAATCGGACCACCAGTTGCAGAAGGCAGATATCACAACGTATTTAATAAGCCCAAAGCAAACAGATTTTAAAAACAGACACATTAAAAGCAAGTTAAGCCATGTGTCACGTGAACAAGAGTTGGAGTTTGATGTGGATGAGCAGAAAATATATCAAGACATGCACGAAATGGTCATACACATGCCCATTGGTGGAATACAGTAAGTGTTGATTCAATAACTTTAAGTCTCTTTGATCTACAATCAAATTAAATAGAATGGCAAAATTGTTTATGAACCCTGAGAAAGATGGCAATCAGGATCTCATATTTCAGTCGTATATCTCTACCTTCTTGAGGCTCTTTTGCCAAAAGGGATTGGAATGGAACTTTATAAATCAGCCGGATATTTTTGTGAAATATAGTTTGTTAATGATGGTTTTTGTCAGCACTGTGATCTTTATAGACAGCACACTGCCACCAACGTTAGTAGTACATTATTTATCACATAACAGTCTGAAATAAGTTATATTATGATATTATCCTTTTTAGATCGCCTCATGTGCTTACAATGTTTTTGATCACTATTTTTCTATCAATACTCTGTTTTTTGGGTTTCTATAAGAAAATTATGATATCATTGAAAAAGCAACCCACAAAAGATAAGCCCAAATTCTTTCTACACTGGTGGCTCTATAAACTATCTGAATTATACGAAACGAAATTTGCAATGCGTCTTACCATATATTTATTGAGCATCTTTCTTATTTATATAGAAGCGACTTTTAATAGGGTAGGTTCACTTTCTCCATAACTAGTTTATTATGGGTTAAATAGTAAAAAGAGTTAATTTATAGTTTGTATTCGTAACACTGAAAACCCATATAAGCCATGTTGCCCAGGACCTTAATCAGGTTTGGGTAAGTAATGCCAGATTAAATATATGTATTATCTCTTTTAATCGATTTCACACACAGGAATCGACCGATAATGTAATTTTGGTCTTTACAGTGATATTTTTAAGTAGTCTACCATTGATCTTTAAGGGCGGCCTGTTCATTCTCTTTGCCAGCTTTCACATTTTCACCGGGAATTCCTTGTATCACGGCTGGAAATTCGAGATCATTTGGTATTTATTATCCTTTTGCTTAATGCTTTTCATTAAGGGGCTCCACATTACCTATATCAAGAAAGTGGAATACTTGTAAGTTCTTAAAGATCTGTAAGCTTAAAATCTAATTAATTTAACTCAATCTCTACAGCTACAAATATCGAACATTGGAGACACAAAGCAAAATACAACATAGCGAAGACACCATGAGAATACTTATGAGCAACCTTTTGCCCAGCCATGTGGCAGCCATATTCTTGGACCCACTGCGCAGCGAGGAGCTCTTTCATGAGAGCTACAACAAAGTTGCTGTCATGTTTGCCGCCATCGTCAACTTTGAACGGGATAAAACGGGATTGCGTATATTAAATGAGTATATTTCTCTTTTTGATGATCTACTCTTAGACTATACGAAAGACTTAAAAGTGGAGAAGATTAAGGTTTGGGACTGGAAATATATGACTGCCTGTGGTCTTAAAGCCGATGATCAGCAGTCTTCAAATGATACGAGCCGATTGTCGGAACATGATTATAACTGTGTCCTAACTATGGTGAACTTCGCTGTTGACATGCTGCGCATCATCCAGAAGATTACATTGCGCAATCAGTATCTCCCATTTGGAGGATCAATGCGTGGTCAACTCAAGATTGGCATGTCGCAAGGACCCATTATTGCCGGCGTTTTGGGCTCGAATCGTCTGCATTATGACATCTGGGGTTCAACTGTGAATATGGCCTCACACTTGTGCTCAACAGGAGTTGCGGGTGCCATACAAGTGGATGATAAAACGGCCCACATTTTGCGTCACCTTAACATAGAGTGCCATTATCGGAGTGAAGAGGACATAATCTCTTATCTGGTGAACCTGGATCGGCAACTAAATTTGCAGCAAGTTACATCAGAAGTTTTTTACTTCAATCCAATCAATGAGTACGGAGATGAAAGTGAAAATGATCGACAAGATGATGAAAATGCATAAGCTGAATGTTATTTATATAGAGTTTTATTTAAGATATATATTACATATACATATATATTCGTATAATACAGAAGTTCTGGAGTCACATAAAATTTGAGCTTGTCACACATATAATACATAGAATAGGCTATAAATGTATATATGTATGCATGCATATAAATCATTTATGTATAATTATGTACTATTATATAATATAAACATGCATTTCAACTTTTAACATTTCGTAAATGGTTTTAAAGATAAACAGAGAACAAAAACATAAAGCACCATACGGTTATTTTGTTATACTCTTTGTTTTTGTGCACAGTTTTGAGCTTAAGTAATGATTGCAGCTTGTCTGGGGTACTTTATCGGCAATGTTTACTCATTGGTAGCACCAGAGAGCAGAGCTGTATCCTCGGGTATTGGCTTACGTTTATACGATGGCTCTGTGGCCAAATAAACAACGAGAGCACCAAACACCACATAGAGAACACCAATAATGTTGGTCAGCACAGCAGCAGCGGGCAATGTCGAATAGTTGGCACCCCTACAAATGAGAAAGTGTATTTAATAAAAGTTACAAACAAGTAAAGTTTAACATTGAACTCACAGTGAAAAGATGGCCTTTTCGGTTAGGCCCATAACGGCACTGGCAATGGCCAAAACAAAGCCAAAGAGTCCAAAGTACACATGCAACGGCATCATTGCAATCTTGTAATTCTCACGCATGCCCGGCACCAAAAAGGCCATGAATCCAGCCACATACTGCAGACAGAAGATGATAACGGCGGACAGGCCCAGCCACGAGTGCAGCGAGTACATATTGGGTATAGGTGGATCGGCCAGATTATGCGAATCAAAGACGGTCTTCAGGGCAATCACGGTTAGCACAAAGGCGGCCAGGTGTATGCCAGCGTGGGTGAGCTTCAGTGTCTTCTTGCGCGTGGTGCGAAAACCGCGATAAACCAGTATGGCTAAAATGCATGGTGTGGCATTAAGTTAGTTACACCTTTTCCGGCCAATCAACCAACTAAAAAAATACTTCTTCTACTTACAATTGCCATACAGATAAATGAAGCCAATGGTCATGCATAGTGGATGCCAGTTAAACTCCAGCTTGGGATTATCAGTGCCGCCCAAACCGCCATAATGCTGTCCAATCCAGGTGCCAACTAGCACAATCATTGTCAGACCGCATAGCTGCGTCAGCACATAGAGCACCTTAAAGTTGATTAGCGCCGGATCCATATTGGATTTGTCGTTGTTGCCTATGCGCCAAACAAAAAAAACATAAACAAATTAATAATGTGAACAATAAATAAACAATGTTGAATTAAGAATAGTTTTTTTTTTGAGGGGCGTAGATCTTTTAAAAATCTTTAAGCTTTTCAAATTAAAATAGTTTTATTCTAAAGATTTAATCACAATTTGCAATTAACGAGGCATTTCGCAGTTTAAAAGTGCATTCGATTTGACACAGTTACAGGGTTGAGGATGGGTTCGTAGTATTATAAACTTGATAATTAGCTTGAGCATTCCCATTTGCTATGCTTTACACGATTCATTAATTACAATCTTAATCATCAGTGCGTAGCAATTGACCCAATGTAGTGTATGCGCCATAGCTGACACATGATATCATAGCTCCCCATAGGCGCACAAACACAAGTTGCATAAAGATATGTATGTGTATGTATGTATGTAATTCCAACGATCTTACGATAAACATTTATAGCGACGCCGGCAAAATTGAGATATTTAAACAAAAAATAACACCCAGCACAATCTGATACGAACGTTTTGTTTGTATATATACAATTAAGTATATGTTCAATAATAAGATTCACGATTATTGGATTACAATTTATGTTTAAAGTTTCAGCATTGACGTAAAGTTTTTCTTGAGGTTTTGTTACGCCTTGTTTGACTAACATTATAAGATGAGAACTAAATAACTGGGACTGGAACCATGCACAGACCAGGCCCAAATTGCTAACTGCTTATCAGTAGTGCATGTAAACATTGTCTGGCAGCCACCATTCGACAATCTTCCGTAAAAATGATACCAAATCGCTTTAAATAGCATTGTTCATTTGTGTTTTTTGTATTTTTTGATGTTGGGTTGGTGCGGCACGAATCGGCAAAAAAACTAAATTGCAAATAAATTAAAAAACACACAAAAAATTTCAACGCTTCTCTGATAAATTGAAAGTGTTTTTTTTTAACATATGGAATGATAAGTGGAAGAGCCACATGAAAACTTTTGTGCTTAAAATAAGACAGTTTAAATTTTTGAAAGAAATTTAAATGATTTCCTATTACAGAATGTTAGACATAAGAATTGACCTTGGCTCGCACGAATAATGAAGTAGTTCAAGATAAAACAAAGTTTTTTTTTTCAGCATTTGCTTATCAATCGCTTGAATTGAAGTTATATGCAAATAGATGATTTTCACTTTGAACAAATGAAGTCATGATTAAAATGAAGATAAGTTAATTGAAATGTGGCACAGTTGTTATTGTTGTTGTTTTAGTTGTTGTTGCAAGCAAATGGGACGTGCCACAGTTATACAACAATCAAAAAACAATGAAATTCGTTTGGCGTCTTCTTAATTTTTCGGCCAGTGAAATTAATAGTCAAAATATATTAATGATGTATGAAGTGAACAATACAATTAATAGACTTTTAGTTTAGCAGGCGTATTGCAGTTTTGTTGTTTCTTCGTGCCCAGCAAACCGTTGCAACAGATCGTGCGCAAAATTTGAAGGTAATGGGCTAAAGAAGAGTAAAAATAACCAAAGAAAACAAACATAAATAATCAAACTACACATAAAAAGTAAAACTTTATTTTGTTGTTGTTGTTGCTGTTTTGAAGATGACTTTGGAAAAGCGTAAAAGCTAAAGTAAAATAAATAAAGCAGCGCACACAAACAACAACAATGAAAAAATATGCTGAAAAACTAAAGTGAAATTTCAACTTGGTGCGAATGCGCGACCATAATGAAGCTGATGACTGTGCAGACAGACAGCGTGCGAACGGGAGACATAGAGAGGGGAAGAAGTAAGTATGAGACGGCAAAAGGAGGCAGTGGCGGTGCAATAGGATGATGTGCAATAGTAATAGTGTCTGTCCGTCCCTCTCCCTCTCCCACTCCTCTTTCCTCTTTCACCTAAGTGTGTATGTGTTTGCGTTTGCGTTCGCATTCGCTTTGCCTTTCTTTCGGCCTTTCTACACACCTGTCCGTCCTGTTGAGTGCGTTTTGTTATTACTTTTACTAATGCGAAACTAAAACGGTAGACGGTTGATTTTTTTTTTGTTTACTTTGAGCTAGGCAAAGTTTAAAGCCAATGCCATATTTGTTGTTGGTGTTTGTTTTTGTAGTTGTACCTTTATTTGCGATCGTTTCGTTGGCGGCATTTGTTGTTGTCTGCACTTGTTCTGCAATTGTTGTTAATGTTGTTGCCCCTGCTTGCTGTTTTGGCTGCTCAGCCGCCTTGCCAATATTTTCGCCATTTGTTGTTGGCTCTACTGTAACTGTTGCTGCTGGTTTTACCTCAACAATAGCAATAGGCTCAGCTTTGACTTCAATTGTAGTCGTTGTCGTCATTGTGGCTGCCGCCTGTTCAATATCCATATCCTTAGACATTATATATACTTTTCGAATCAAAAATCAATACACGATTAACTGACTAATTGTCCAGTTTTGATTTGCATGCAATGGCAAATGGGTAATTAACACTTCAAGCATAGACACAACACAACACACAATCAACATACAACCGGGCACCTCAAAGTGCAATGCGCAACTGATTTTAAAGTTTGCCGCTTTGCTTCGGGCAGAGCAGCAGCAGCAGCAGCAATAGCAGCCGCAGCCACATCTACGTCGCAGCAGCGTTGACAGCGCAGAGCTTTGCCAACAACAAAAATCACTCGCATGCGATTAAGCTTTTAAATACTTTTTCGCATATGCGGTCACAAATTCTGTTAATTATTAGACTAATTGTTTAATTTTTTGTAATGTATGTACATATAAGAGCGGTTTTTGTTGGCTATTGGCTAATAGAATTTCGCATGCAATCGGCCAACACAGCCTTGTTGTTATGGTTGTTGTTGTTAGTATGCCAGACAGGGAAATTGCGCATTCCTTTCGCTGCTATTGATTGGGATTTTGTTCTGAGCTGCATTTTAATTGAGTCGTTGGCCTGCTGCTAAAAACATGTTCTATGCATAATAATTGCATGCAGCTGCTGGCAGCAAAAACACTCACACACCCCCGCCCACTAAGTTTTGCCTATGACTTACCCAGTGAGAAGAGCATGTCCTCTGTTTTTCTTGTTTTTGCTGCTGTTGAGGTTTGTTATGAATTTTAAGCGGTATTTAAAACTTTTATATAGCTAAGATATTGACTTGCAATGTATTTTATGTTATTTTTTCCAGCTACCTGGTCTTAACTTGTTGAGCAGATACCGTTCTTTGCAGGAATATGGCTGCTGTGCTTCGATATATCTATGCATCTAAGCTCGTCCATATGGAAGCAGCGAAAATATCTGCAAAGGCAGCGACGCCCCCGCAGTTTCCCCTTCAAAAGCTACACAGGCAATTCACAAAAGCTTTAGAGCGAAAGCTCGAAGTATCTATCAAAATGCGCTCATATATGTACACACATACATTACTAACCACTTGTTGGATATTATATTATTCACATTCGTTCTTTTGTTTATTTTGTGTTTTTAAAACGTGGCTGTAGCAAAAATCATACTTACGGTTTCTGAGTGCCAAGCAGTAGAGAATAGGACTGCGAACTAAATATTTTTTGGCATGCGATTGCCAAAAACACAAACACAAAGACGTCGCGAAATTTACCACAACTGAACCGATCAAGAGAACCAGAAAAATAGCGACAGCATCTCAACGTCTGTGCTGAAGTCGGCGTCAGAAGCGAAAGCCAGAAAACTTATCAAGATCAAACAAAGACGCAGTGGGAGTCAATGACCGGCTATCAATAGCTGCAATCATTACGAAAATAAAGCAAAAAAAACTGGCTCATTCAAGGTTGCACTTTCCCTTAAGCCGATTAGTAATCGATCCACCTGGCACTACATTTTCCCATTGATATTGTTGTTTACTCATTTGGAAAACGCGGTAGTATCATATATCAGCTGGTCGTAGCGATGAACGATACTTAAAATCAAGTGTATAAAACCATAAACATCGCTTTTTCAATTATCGATAACTGAATGTGTTGAAAGCTCTAGCATCACTGACAGCAAGCAACAATAAAGACTGCACTTTAATATTATTTTTAATTTGTTACAACTAAATGCAACATGCTTTCAAATCTGATTGTGACCAATCAAAAGGTCGTCCTTATAATTGGTAAGTCATCTAAAGCAAAACTTAAGTTAAGCAATTGGTAATTATGTTTTTCATAATTTGCAGATCAACTAAATCGCGAACGTATCGCGCTAAAGTTCATTGACAGCCTGCTACGCGAACAGGGTGAGGGCGCGGAGGTAAAGACATTGCCAATTGGCACGCAACTCAAGCACGTGGACTGCTTCGAAACACTTTTAAATGAGTGTATCAACAACAAAGGCACTACAGCAGAGCCAACCCCAAAGGTTGGCTATAACATCATACTGCCAACTCTGGCTGACATGCTGTGCTATCAGAGTCCTGCATACATCTTTGACTATCTCAATCGGCTGCGCCGCTGCGAGCATGTTCGACGCGTATTCTTGTGGGCCTCCCCAGAGCACTTGCAACATCCCGATGCTGACTACATTCTAGCCGGCTTTGAGTATCTAGCAGAGCTGGTGCTTCGTCTGGAAACAGACACAACGCTATCGCTGATAACGCGCAAAACGGGCGGGGGCGTTAGCAACAAACGCTACACGTGCCAAGTCACTAAGACTGAGTTCAAAGTGACTCCACTACCGGATGCTACTGATGCAAAGGCCTCGGCTGCTTTAAACGTACAAGGAACACAGGATGATGGTGTTCAAGCGGCTGATCCCGGTGGCACCTTTAAAATCGAACTGGAAGAGGATGAAGTAATAGCGCGCAATGCGCTCAAATTGCCATATGAACTGTGAGTTGAAGGAGCTACTTATTTGTCATTTCATTGAATTTTTTGATTTGCAGCACCGAAGAAGCTGCAGAAGGCAACATCATTTATACGCCCGATGCCGCTGATGATTTCGATGAAGAGGATCCGGATGAGGATCTGTTAATCTAGAAATGTGCTCGCACAGCAACTGGCAGTACAAATGGCCTTGGCTTTAAATATTTAAGTCTAACTAACACACTGAACTATAAAACAGAAAAGAATACCTGTATGGCGAGCTCAACCATTGAAATTCCGGCCAAAATGAAAACAATTAATGAATCTTTGTAGTTGTTGCATAGTTCAAAGTTTATAAACTACATACTATATATATAGAGAGAATTATGTCCAGTGTTACAATTGCAAATCGCATAGTTACTTAAACTTTAACAATCTGTTTGTAATACTCTATCATTCATCCCCACACGCATTCACACATACTGTGAACTGTTCCCAGTTTCATTCCCATTTTTACATACATACATGTTACATATATCACAACATTCTATAAGAAAAAACATTTAATGGCGTGTTAAATTTGTTGAAATTGATATCGGAGTTTGGTTTCAAAATACACAATGATTACAGAATACATTAATACAAAAAACACTTAAGATTAGTAATGTGGCAAAACCGAAGCTTAGATGCCCTTGCATAGCTCGTTTAGTAAGCTAATTTACTTTTGGACTAGATTGTTATATTTTTATAACAGAAATTTTGTTTATTTCCTATCTACTCGAAATGCTATTAGTTTATATACAATATCTGTTATGAAATCCAGTTTTCAACACTTTTGCTATTAGTTTACGGGTTTTTCTAATTCTCTAGATTGTAAATTAATCTCTGCACAAGTTATAATACTGAGAAAATAATTATTTATTGCAAGGACATCGAAAACTCCTAGTTACCCCTAGGTTTTGTGTGCATTGAGCATAATATTTTGCAGATATCGAAAGTTTAAAATTCTAACTCGAACTATCAGATAAAAGTTTTGATTTTTAAGATTATTACACAGATCGGTTTTAAAAGTTAAACACAGAGAGAGTGGAAAAGACATTCACAAACTATTTACACAACAAAACTAATAACATAAACTGATCAATGGTAGCGTTTACAAAAATGGCTATAACAACTTTCTAATGACTCGGTTCGCTCCTCGTTCTTTCTACTCAGCGCTTGAGTAGCGCATCCATATCGCTCTTGGGGTCCATGGCCAGTGAACTCCAGGCGGTGTCTCTACACAGTGGCAGATCCTGCAGTCTAGTGATGCCCTCGACAATGCACGTTTCCCGCAACTGAAAGAATTGGCCGACCAGTTGGTCGATGCGGCTATGCAATTGTTGGCCAACCAAATCTGCATGTGCCAATGCTTCTTGGCGCAGTGCAAAGACATCATCATCATTATGCAGATACTGTTGCCATTCCACAGGCATCTCAAAGTCATCGGGCAGGGAGAGACCCAACCCGCCATTTTGAGTGCGTGCAGCTGCCACAGTTTCTAGTGGCGCTCCATTGCCATAAGCCAGCGGAGCAATCAGGAACTTGAGCTGCGCATAGATTGAAGTGCGTCCAATAAGCTTGGCAGTCCAGATGCCCGGTGTAAGTGGTCGCTTGAGCAGGGTCTTGGAGTGATTAATAACATCAATTTGAGATTCCTCAACATGCAACTCATTAAAGTCCTGCAGTCGACCCAAAGGATCCAGCCAGAGTAGGGTCAAATTGTACGAATGCGAGACATCCTGCGAGGCAGCCACTCCTTGATATGTATAACTTAGCAACAGCTCACTTTGTGGTCCCAGCAGCTTGGCGAAATTGCGGGCCACCTGCTCCTTCTGGTCAAAATCAGTGGAGACTTCAAAGTTACGCAATCGCTTGCTAAAACGTGCATTTCTGGCCACCTTGCCGAGCTGCACTGGACGTACGCGCGTCTCCAGCTGCATCTCCTTGGAGTCATTACGGCGTAGCGCACTAAAGCGCAGGAGGAATCCTTTATATTGATCCCGATGCAGATAGTGTGTCAGTTCTAACAGCTGCAAAGGTTGCAACTTAAACTGTTGCGTCGCATGACGCATCAGACTGTCACCCACTGTCCGTGCCAGGTCATCACCTGTTCCGTGCTTGTCCTCGTGATGATACAGTGACTGCCAGTAACCATGCAGATTGGCATACTCGCTGGTATACGGCCCGTAGAGCCACTCCTCCAGCTGCAGCAGCACAGCCTGATTGATAATTGGTTCGAATTTGCGGGCAAAGTACAAAGATTTTTGTTCCGTTGCTTGCAGGCGTGCCCAATCGTCGGGCTTAAAGTCATTTGGGCTGCAGCCACACCAATCCACCACATGCTTGTACTGACACTTGCAGCCCTGCTTGCGCTTCCAGTTCGTCACGTGCAGATTGTTGTCCACATAGCTATGACAGTGCTCCGTATTCCTAAGCACCGTATGAAAGAACGACTCGGCTGGCAGCAGAGTGTGACGAAACAGTTGAAGTAGGGCCTGCAATAGTTTGTCTTCCTTCGCCGGATGCGTGACATAGCGCACAAATGGGCGGGATAATGCTATCCAATCGCTGCCACCATCCACCTGTATGCCGGCGGGCAGCTTACGATCTCCAATGCGCCACATGTGCGTGTCGCACTCGACGAATGTCTTATCCAATCCCTGCTTCTGTATAAAACGCTGCGTCTCTCTGCCGTGACCCTTAACAAAATTTCGACCACGATTCGCACTCATAAAGTCAACCAGTTTATCCAACGTCTTGACTGGGAAATCACTTTCACTCAGATTAATCACAAAATCCCATTGCCAATGGGATTTCAGTAAATCCTGCATACATTGCAGCAGCATGGTCAACAGCGAGGCTCCTCCCCATATTGTTGAGAAGCGTTTACGTGCCAGACGTATATTCGGGAATTTCGGTTCAAGCTCCAACAATTGACGATATAGATAATCCTGACGCTGTAAGATCGTAAGTGTTAATGAGAATTTGTTTAAAATCTATAAGCCTAAGATTATAGCCGGATAAAGCCCAGTCAAAGTGCAGTTAGTGATGATATATATTTCTTTATCTACTTTTAAACAATTCAATGTTGATTTTAAACTTTTCATTGTTATTCAGTCTTGAACCGAATTTGCTGCCACAGCAGCGAGACGCTAAATTCTGCTTAATTAGCACAAATTGTGAAGCTTGTCGCGCTCGCTTTAATTATGAAATCCGGCCGCATAGCCCACCCCTCACCACTTACTCACCGCATCCACGTGTATGTAGTAGACATGCTGAGGCGCATATAACGCGCGAAGCAGTCGATGAACTTGACGCAATGCACGTCCATTTAATGTCAGCAGAAATGCAATGCGAACACGTTGTTCCTCGCCCGGCGCTGGACTGCTAGCTGCCAGTTGAGCCGTAAACTCTGTAACAAATTGTATGTTAGATAATTAGGTCAATTAATGTTGAGGATGTATTTACTGGCAATGCCCGTTTCGTAGACATTCATGGAATAGAAACCGCCACAGATCTCCTTGCCATTGCCTATGCATTTCATGTTGCAGCTGGAGTCGGGTAATTTGGCGGAACTAGGCGGTGCATCAAAGCCACAGAAGCATTCGCGGGCATATTGTACGCCTGCATACGGATAGCCGGATTGCAGGCATAGCTCGACGCATCCGGCGGGTGAATTGGACGTTTTGAAACTAGTGGAGTAGCCGGCGAGGAGGCGAGAATCCTTCTCGTCGCGATAGCAACCCAGCGACACATTGGCCGTATGGTTGCCCGCTGGGCAGCTGCTATGCAGATGTGTGGCATAGAAGCGTCCAGCTTGAATTGCACAGGCAATCTGTGCGATATGTTGACGGCAGTCTTTCGTCTTGGCACGTTGCAGTGCCGATATTGCTTCCTTGGCATTAATATCACATTCGGGCTCGAAACCCAGTTCTTTCGCCGTGAGGCGAACATTCTTTCCGCTCTCTTGTACATTGGTAGTTGGTGGTGCCAGGGACACCGCTGGCGACGGTGCTGCCACCTCGTGCAGATCCCGTTGAGTGCGCAGGGCGCTCGCCAAATCAATGTCAACCGATTTGTAGGCTAGAAACAGCTGGATGGCAATGATGAATAATAGTATTATGAAGAATGCACGATAGCGACGCAACCAACGCACGGAGAGGGACGTCTGTTGATCCATGGCCAGCTGCTGAGATGCGCACGTTTCTTGTGGTTGTGGTTGACCCGTGCGCTTAATATGCTTGTGGCTCTTGTTGTTCTATGGATGCGATGCAGTGGCATGTCCAGCGTTTGTTTTATTGTTGTCGTAAGCCTTTAGCGTAAATGACATGTGCGCGAATTTATTTATTACTGTCTAAATTAACTGCTCTTGCTTAAAAGCACTCCCGCATTTTACTAGCAATACTGATATTGTATCCATATATCGATAATTGTAAACATTATCAGCGATATTCGTGTATCGCGTATATCAAGCAGTATGTGGTATTGCTGTGAGCTCTGATAATGCGAGGAAAACACCGACGTTTTTTGAAACAAAGTGTTGAATATTTATTCTATTATGTGTGTTAGTGTTAATAAATAAGAAGAAAGTACCATTTAACATACAAAAGAGTACACGGAATAAAAGTACCATTAATTGGTACATTTGTACCAATGAATCAGCTGCCACTCAACAGCTGGTAACCGTTTGCAGAGTGTGACCATTCACCGTAGTGTAAATATTTTTAGATGATGTATTTGTGGAACAAACACATCCTAAAAGAAAACAAGGGAAATTTATAACAAGTCAAAATATTTCATATACATGAATTCAGCCCTGCTGAAAGTTCATTCAACTATTCTACGTGATTTGTTTAGATTCAACAAAGTACTCAATTATATTCAGTCCGGTAATTAGCATACTAGCCATTGAAACAGTAATAATAACAAACGCGTACCAAAATGGTTGATCCAAACCGCAAAATCAACAGACTCTCTGACAAGGAGACCACATTTCTTGAAGAATGCGAATCGGAATTTGCATTTCGCTACACAACAGATGATGTCGAATTTATGGCACATTGTGCCAAGGCAAACCCAGAGCCGCCGCTAGTTGAAAACTGGACGGGTGGTGGCGGTGGAGGCGGAGATCGAGGAGGCGGTGGCGGATTCTCAGGACAATATAATAATAATCGCTATAATGGTGGGCAGCGACGAGGAGGTGGTGATCGTGGTTGGCAGAGACGCGGCGGCGGCTACAATCATCATCACAATGATCGGGGCTTTAGAGGTGATATATTATGAGATGACTGGAACACCGTTGATATGAACTCTATTTTTTTATTTTACAGATAATCGCCGTAATCGATATGAGCCTTATCAACGTAGAGATCGAGGAGGGGGTGGTGGTGGTGGTGGTGGTGGCGGCGGCGGCGGCGGCGGCGGAGGCGTTGTAGGAGATCGTCCCTATCCTGAGTACAGGAATCGCAATCGCAATGAGCCGCAACACGGCGGTTCGCCGATGAAAGTCAGGCGCGACTATGGCAACTTCGTGCCAGCGTCCAAAGATTAGCATTAAACTGGCAACTGTTTGATTTGGTTATCATTATAAACAAACACACAAAAAATACATATATTTAGGTGTATATTTCGATTTTAATGTTAAACGACAAAATGTTGACTGTTATCTTAATCTCAAACTGATGTGCTTTCCTTTCCGCCTTAGAGAGTGGATTCGGACAGATCCTTGGGCTTATCACCCTCTGCTGCGGGTGCTGCAGACATGCCCACGCCCATGGCGTTAAATAGATTGGAAACGGGTCCAGCACCGCCCATCTGTGACTTATAGCTGTCCATCATATTCCGCAGCGTGTTGACATTTATATTAATCGGCTCAAAGTCCTCAATATCATCGAAATCATCCTCGGCAGCATGTGGGGCAGAGGGGCTTTTGGTGCTTGCACCACCATTCCCTTGAAAGGACTTGCCAATAGTTGTCTGTGACAATTCACGATCCATTTGCTCCATGTATGTCTTGATATTACGATCCAAGCGATAGCTATCATTGCCACCGCTTGCACTAGCGCTAGACAACGCATCGAAATTTCTCTGGAGATCGTCCTCATCCGCATAGTCGCTCATATCGGAAGTAGAGTCCCAGTTATCCTCGGGTATCACAAAGTCCAAGAAGTTGCGCACATGTGTGCTATCTTGCTCATCCGACTGGATCAAGGAGTTGCGCTGGCACGCCTTTCTCATCGAAGCGCTCTTTTTGACCTTGGCTGCATAGCTGGGCTCGGCATTTTGCTGATTTGTTGATTTCGTTGGCCGCGGTGGCTCATCATCGTCCGAGTCCAGCTCGTCGTTAGCGCCATCGCCTGGTGCCTCAATACCCTCAAAGTTGGATTGTCTGTCCAAGAATTCTGATAGATGCTTGGTAAATTCTGCGGCATTCATATCGCCATTGGGATTGTAAAGCTTTTGAGGACCATAGCGCTGTTGCAACATGGCATCCAAATCCTCAGCACTGATGTTCAGCCAATCATCCGCGTCGCTAGGTAACAGATTGTTCTCCTCGTCGCGCAACTGCTCGGCCGCGCTGCTCTCGCCTGTGTGCAAAAGAAGATCTACAATTTCAGCACCCACCAATGGTGCTGTGCGAAAACGTTGTTGATTGCATTTAAAGTACTCATTGGCCGTATTTAGTAGACGCACATACTCGGCACTGCCCTCAATGTTATCCCGAAAGTATCCCTTGCCCTGCAGGCTTCGCAAATAGGCACGCCAGGCTGGAGAATTCTCGTCCTGTTGCGCGTTTGCACGCTTTGCCTGACTGGCTAATATCTCCAGGCCACTGGTCAACTTGACGCCCAACAGCTGTTCCTTATATGACTCTGGATTCGACACAGCATCTGTCAGTTGCCAGCCCAGTCGACGCTCCGGCGTATACTGACTGTGCATCACCATGGCATACAGACACCGTGTGAAGGCGACATTTGTGCGTTTGCGCGTCGACTCTGGCGGAAAGTAGCGCATGGTACGGAGAGCCTTGTTGTCCAACGTATCACGTTCGCAGAAAGCACGTACAGCTGAGGCTACAAGTCCGGGGCGTTGCTTCAGCAGCTGTGCCGCATTCTGTGGCAACTGGACGATTTGACGATGAATTGATACATGCCGCATTGCCGGTTGAAACTCCTGCAAACGAGAATCAATGCAGTTTTGTATGTCACGAGAGCAGCGATAGAGAGTGGGATTTAGACGGATACGTTGCACAGCGCTGGACATGGGCAGGCACTTGCTTTGAACGGTGTTCGTTGAGTTTTGGAGCAGCTGAAGTCCGCCATTGACTATATAAACGCGCTGTTCACAAGTATCGGGACTGGCCCAATCTGGCAGAGCATCAGCTGCTTCGATGAGCAAAAATTCGCCATCCGCATCACAGACACGAGCTATGCAATCTGTCCGTGAGCGTGTTAGTTCGCTTAAGAGATAAACAATGAACCACTCGTCGCCAATGTTGTCACCGTAGTGCGTCACACCATGCAAATGGGGCGGCAGAGCACCTGAAATGGGCCCAAAATTTGCTATAGCTAAATATAGTTTCATAAATATATGTATATAACACTTACCCTTCTCCTCTTCATCATCTTGTTCCTCTTGCTTATTGTCTTCTTCGTTTAGTAGACGTTCCTCTGCACTGCCTGTGCGTGCTTGCAGTTGAAACTCATCCTTGTGCCATATATAACAACGCTCGCTAATTTTCTTTTCCACAATGGAAAGACAATCAGCTCGCACTTGCTCCAGCTCCTGTCGTATGTGCCCCTCATCACCATCGGCTAGTTTTGGAAATATGTAATACTCGACAAAATCATCTTCGCGCACAAATTCCAAGTTGGCACCTGGCAACTTATTCATTGTTTGTTGTCTTTGTCTTCTTCCTTTGTTTTGTTTTGGCTCGACGTGACTCAGTCTTAGCTGCAGCAACGTGTGTATCCCTTGTGGATGCTATTTGTGACCACAGGTAGCGAAAACTTAAATTTCTTTTATTAGTATTTAATGAATGGCACTCTTGCTTATTTAAGCAATTGTTTTTAAACAAATTTTCATTTAATATTTGCAAAGTAAACGTTTTGCTGGAACGGGTAGCTGTTGCTATGGCTCCTTGCACTGTATTGCTATTATCGACCGATTGTCGATAACGATTTTTAGTACTTTTTAAAGAAAATGTATCAAATTTCAAAGTCTTCATAACGTTGCAGCGGATATTAAGAACTTGTTTTGTATATATTTTAAAAGATTGAGAGAGACCATTTTATTGGATTGAATGTTACAGCTGAGGCAGAGTTTTATATACTTAACTTAATCGAGATATATGTAGAATGTATGTATGTCTGTATGTATATAAATATTGCAACATAGCACTCTTGTGGGCTACTTTTTAAATGCTTCTTGAGCATATTATAAGTTTTACAGCTGTTGCTTATCAATAGAAGTAGTCATATTTCTGTGCATGTTGAAGCATCACCTCCATAGCTTTCTTACCCTGTAGCACACCATTGCGCTCCATGTAGTTCCAAATGGAAGCCATAAACACACAAAACAATATGACGCCAAACACAATGAACTTGAGCAACAAATAAATTGTCTTTAGTCCCACCGGAGCTGCAAACTCACATAGTAGCACAAGCAGAACCAGCAAAACAGCTGCAGCGCTGTAGTACAATAATCGATCTGTTTTTAGTTGCAACAGGGAAGCATCACACAGAGCTAGTGCCTCAGTCAGAGCTGCTGTTCGTTCAGCGGGCAAGGACTCTGCATTGGATGAACCGGAACAGCTGTTATTGTCTTCAATGGCAGACGAAGACGAAACGAGGTTACCATTGGCTTGATTATCATATCCGATCTTGCATTCCACTTGCTCCGTTTGTATACCATTCTCATTTTCTACTGGCAAACGAGTCAGATTTAATTTGGCCAAAACAGCTTCATGATCGGAGTAGCTAAACTTCTGTCCAGGCACGCGTTCCGGAAAGGGTAGCGTATATTCTGTAATTTCCGCATTAATATGATCGGCACTCCTTACAAAAATATGGTCAATCCTTATGCCGAGAGGATTCTTTTCCAACAACCGTTTCGATGTGTATGAGTTCCGGCCACACTCATTAGTCCTAAATGAGTCCGATGCACAGCTGTCTCTCATCTTTGAGGTATAGAGAAGCACCTTATACGAAATGTCTTGTGGTTGCGTATTGAGATCACCAGCCAATATCTGGAGCACCGAGTTGCCACGCGTCGCCTCTATAAACTGAGCCGTGTCGAAAGCCTGGATGACCCGATGCGTCTTATACTCATCATTGTCATTATCGTATTCGGCGTGTAGATGAGCGTTGTAGAGGTGAATTATTTGATCACCAACTAGAATACGTGATAGACCCACTCCTTTTCCTCCAAACCAGTCTGCGTGTTGGATGCGATGGAAGTAGCCGTTAACGGACCAGGCGTGGAACAGTGTACCCAATATTGGATATTTAGACAGCACTAGCAGGCCGGCGCCCATGACGCCGCTGAAAAAGTAATGGGAATAGGGCAGCACACTGGAAGTGCCCTCCTGCAGTTGCTCGCTGTCATGTTGAGACCAGACTTCCTGCAAAGATACAATATCATACTGACCACTGCAAAGTTCTTTACAAATAGCCTCGATACGTGGCGCACGGTCACTAGATACAAATGGAATACCCCTGAAATTATAATTGGATTTTGGCGTTATACAAATCAAAATATACAAGGCAAATTAGTTTCAGGCGCGTGACCAAATGTGGTAAAATGAACACTCACCAAATGTTTAGCGTTAATATTTTCAGCTCCAGCAGCAGCATTGTGATATGTAATGTTGTTGCAGTTTTTCTGGCTCCCACATTAGCTATTGCTGGCGTACAATGTACGCTCTTAGAAGCGATAAGATTAAATTTTGTTCCCAAACAATCAAGCTAGCATTTATGGTCTGAGTAGTATTGCGTTTACTTGAAGTTGGCTGCACGCAAATTTGAGATAATTGCAGAGCAACGTGAAGTTGGCTGCAAGCAATTTTGTATTCTATAAACAACAGAAAGCACATGAACTGAGGGAGTCAATTCAAATTGTAATTGAAATCAAAGTAAGATTAAAATCAATATGGCACGAACAGAGGTTGATACAAAAAAGCAAAAGCGTAAGGCTAAAAAACGCAAACACGAAACGCCACCAGCGGGCAGCGATGACGAAGTGGCCGACAAAAGTGTGATTGTGGATGAGCAGCAAGTGGAAAAAGAAACGCACATGGAGGAAGAAACACCCGTGAAGGGTAAACATAAAATTTTCAAGACTAAAATAAGTAACTCAATAACTTTTCGATTGTAGTTAAGGCTAACAAGCGAAAGCAGAAGGCGGAGCACACTGTCATCAAGGAGAAACGGAGCAAACCAACAAATGACAGCAAAGAGGAAGCGGCAGCTGAAGATGTGGAAGACATGCCCACAACAGAGCAACTGACTGAGGCAGCCAAGCCTGAGAATTCGAATGCAGTTGTTACAGTGCGCCAAAAGAAAAAACAAAAACATTTGCAAAGAATGGAGGAGAAAAAATTTCACAGCTCAGACAAAGAAGCCAAACGAAATGAAGAATATTTGCTCAAATGGCGGGATAGCCGGCTGGATTGGAAGTTTGTGAAATTACGCCAAATATCCATACAACAGACTATCTTTGATGAGCAAAAACTGAACTCAGATGTTTGGCCGATTGCCTTGGAATACCTTGCAGCATCAAAGGGAGCCTCAAAAACAACCATCTGTAAACTAGCACAGGATGTCATAGAAGAGTTGGATAAAAAGTGTGAGGAGTCTACAGAGGATGAGGAGATTAAGGATATTGTAGAGTCGGCGCGATATCAGCGGGCACGTGACTTGTTGCAAAGCTTCGATTAAGTTACTAGATTAAAATAACAAAACTGTTCTTGTTAATGTTTAGAGTTTAATCAACAATTTAAAAAAGTATATATAAAAAAGAATTATTTACAAATCTACATAAGCCAATAGCTTGTCTAGATATTCAATGCGTTGCTTCAGCAACTGTTGATCCTCCTCCTTGTGCTCCTCTATTTTGGCCAGCATAAAATGCTGCATAAACAAACGGATACTCTGCTTAAACTGCTGCAGCTTAGTGTTCTTGGCAATGCGTTCAAATGCCGAATAGATTTGAGTCTCCTCGCTAGACAGCAGTAGTCGTTGCATAATCTCACGCATAAAGTAGAAACTCAGCTTGTGCAATTGCATAAAGTCCACAACCTTTAGAACAGATAACTGCAGACCGGCGGACAGGATGAGCTGTTGCAAAAAACTAGCCAGGTTGCGTATTTGTGGTTTGGAAAGTGATTCAATGTCATTGATACGATCCCAGCTGGCGAATTGAAAGGCCAACTGAAATTTGCGATTGTACTGACAGAACTTCAACGCCAGATGAGCATAGTAAGGATTGGCACGGCTCTCGCTGAGTGCACAGTGAATGATTACGTAGGCAACCGTACGTTGATCTTTGAGCGACAGATGCAGAATCTTTTCGAATGCGTCTACATAATCGGCGGCGCTCATAATGATGCAAAAGATACTGCGTCTCTCGGCGGTGTTCATATGTTGTTTCTTGGCCAGCTCCATCAGTTTCTCTGAGTAGCGTTCGCCACCTGACTGTAGGCGTTGCTTTTCTTGCTCCACCTGCGCTGTGCCCATCTCCGCCAAATTGCCTGCCCATGCTGAGCCTACGATCCACCATTTGCCCAGCTTATCTGCACGCAACAGATCTTCCAGAGTTATGTTTAGGGTGACAACATACCGTTCATTTCTTAGCATTCCCTTTAGTCTTTTGCGCAGCGTTTCCGCCAGCTCAGGATCATATTGCGGCAACTTGCTCATGTTATTGTTTTTCACAGCATTTAGAATGTCGACCATAAATCGCAATCTGGGATTCTCCTTTAGTTCCAGCGAAGATACAGCAATTTGTGATTGCACATTCTGCATCATGCTTTTAAAAGCCAATGGATCATCTTTGCGGAGACGAAAGCCAACGGTTTGGAAGATCAGCAGCAGACATTCTACAGATTTCTCACACAGACTGCCACTTAGTCGAGCAATTAGTTCCAATAGCAAACGCTGCTCGTAGATCTTAAATATGTACATGTAGCACAAAATTAGCATAAGATTATTCAGTCGTTTGTCTTCCACGTCCAGTGAGTCAATGTCCTTAACGTAGCCATCGAATTGCTCAACAAATGTTTGCAGAAAATGGGCACCGATTTCGCTACCAATGTTCGCATGCAAATATGAGAGTAGCACCATGTGCTCCTGGACCATGCGCTCGTTGGCGCGTGCCCGACCCAGCAGCGCCTCCTGCAACAGTTTCGTCAGTGTTTCGTTCATATTGTAACGGGAGTTCTTCATGTAAAGCCCCTCAATGCCACTGGAAATCTTGTGCAGATTGGCCTCGGACAGACGATTGAGCAGGCCTTTGCATTGTTTTTGCAAGCGAGCCAGTTGCTCCGTCTGCTGTGTACTGGAACCCGCGCTGGCGACTAAAAGAGCACGCTGGTGTGGTGGTATGTATTTTTGGCCGGTTCCTTTAGACTCCATCTCAGCATCTTCCTTCACAATGTTGCCATCGGCATCGCGTCGTCGTCCATAAATGTCCTCTTTGACTGTTAAAATATATAAGATTAGATTAATTATCCTAGAATTAACATCATTATACATACACTTTGTGTGTTTTGTGTCCTCTTCATTTTCACTTTCGGATCCGGTATCAACCGCTTCATCTTCCATGCCACTTTGATCCGTCTTCTCTTCATCTTCACCTTCCTCCATTTCGCTGTCTGCTTCTGGTGTGTCCATTGGCTCATCTTCATCTTCGCTCCACATGCCCGCATCTTCCTTTTCCTGCCGCTCTTTAAGTTCTTTCTTCCGCTGCTGCTTTTCCTCCCACTTTTGTTTTTCCTCATCGTCGTCCAAAACGAAATCGAGAAGATAATCCAGACCGTCGTTGAACATTTTACGCACCAATCGATTCTTGTCCTTGCTCTTGTTTAGCTTCAGCTTCTTTTCGAGCTTGGCAATCTCTCTATCTTCTTCTATGTTTTCCAGCTTCATTTGTTTTATTCGCTGCTTGCGCGATTTGTTCAGCAACTCTTTATGCTGGCGTAACTCCTTGCTGCGCGCTGCCATCTCGTCCACCCGCTGGATGCCAGCATGTTTTTTGGGTGGCTTCTGGCCAAGCGGCTCAAATTTTTGCACTTTGTGTCCTGGAGGCAAGCGTGCATCCACCTCCGCATCACTAAAATTGGAGGCTATTGACTCATCGTCGTCTTCATCCACATTGCCTGCTAACAACTCCTCAAGAGGTATATCCTCTGGGTTCACTTGCAGCTTTTTTGCCTTCTTCTTCTTTTTGGTTTTGCTGGTTACTTTAATAGCTGCAGCAGCCGCTGCCTCAGCTACGCGCTGCGCTCCGTTTGTTTTAGAGGCATGAAAGATCCTGTTATTGTTTTTCTTCGTCTCATGTTTTAGTTTACGCTGTTCCTTGCGGCTAAGCGGCTTCTGCTTCGGTTCTTTTTTTTTCAACTTTACCATGTCAACAAATTGAAACACCAATCAAATACAAGTGTTGCCCTATCAGCTGTGAACAGCACGTGTGTGGGATATTTTGGTGCTTTTCTGTTAGTGAAGTTGCATACACTTTCAAGCCAAACAGCTGAGACGCTTGTTTCGTTAGTCAATTGTAGTTTTTATTTGATACTTTGTATAATAATTAAAGTTTTGTGTCATGTCAACACGCTGGTATCCCATTTATCAACGAGGCAATCCTCAACTGCGTGTCTTTTTGCCGAACTTTTGGATGAAACTGGTGCGACCCACAGAGGAACAGCCGGCAAATGTTGTCACCTTTGCAGTGTCCACAGAAATGACCAAACATGATGTGAAAAACTACTTGGAAAAGATCTACAAAGTTCCCGTGGTTGAAGTACGTACGCGAATTGCTCTAGGCGAGACAAAACGCGATCTTCAATACGGCTATGTGACTAAAAAAGATGATGTCAAATTGGCTTATGTAACCATGGTGAGTAAAGGCGGAATAGAAATATATTTCTGCAATTTGGGTAATATGTTCAACTTCTTGCAGCCGAAATCGGAAACATTCACATTTCCTGATCTCTTTGCCGATAAGGGGGAGAAACAGGAGAAAGATGAAAAGTCAATGGATGAGTCCAAAGAGGGATTTCGAAGATTTTTGGATCGCAATAAGAAGAGACCTGGAACGCCGGGCTGGTACTCCATTTAGATATTTATGTAACGAATATGTAGTTTAAGTTGTTTTTGCAACGTGTAATAACATTTATTTTCAAAAAATAACCCACATTTTATAAGAAAAACGAGTATAAAGCTTTGCTACATTTCGGATTGCCTGCGGCTAGATTTAGTCATCTTACTTCTTTGCATTTTTAACTGCGTTGGCTACCCAGGCGCGAATCTTGTCCTCATCTTGCAGTCCAACCATGCGCTGCACCTCCTTGCCATTCTGCATCACCATCAATACGGGAACTGCTGCCACATCATAGTCAAGCGCCAGTTCACTGTGCTCATCAATATCAACTTTTGCCAGTTTAATTAAGCCCGCTTGCTCGCCAACAATTCCTTCAATACGCGGTGTCAATAGCTTACAGGGATTGCACCAACTAATAGAGGAATTAGATTAGAACAGGATATTTGCAGAATTACTTCACTTACGTTGCAAAAAAGTCTACAATGACTGGCTCTTGGCTGTTCTTTACCTTCTTGTCAAAATCCTCAGGACTTTGCACTTTGAAGATTTCCCACTTGTTTTGCGTCACGGAGAATGCACGCTGACTGCCGCGCATCTGTCGCGTCACATTTCCAAACAAATTTATCACTTGTCTTTGCATTTCGCAGTTTGTTATGAGAAAAAAGTTACGAACAATATATGCTTCAGCTGACGGCGCTACTTAAAGTGTCGGCGTTACCAACACTTACGAAACAGCTGTTGTTTTTTTTTGACCAGTGTGACCAAAAGAAGCCCTTGCAAACATACTGAAGATACAATATACCAAGGTTGTATATATAAATGACGATTCGGAATATTGAATACTCTTGCATAATTATTTGAATTATTTGGCAACTCGCCAGTTTCCTTTACCGCATATATCCCATATTTTAAGAAATAAAACTTTCCAAATGCTTATAAAGCAAACATTGAAAATAAAAATATAGGTAAAAAAATTGTCAGAGATGTCATCTTGAATGTGTTACACATTGCATACCAAAGTGTGATCATCCTAGAAGAGTATAAAAATACTAAAAGTAAAAGTTTAACTTAATAAGAATACCTTAAAGGTGCAAACTTTAAAAATACCAAACTCAACACACATGCGCGCACACACACACACTCACACATACTGTAACACGTACTCGCGTCAAGCATAAAAATTATCATATATCAAAAGTTCAATTGATTTGATTGCACATTAAAATCAAATTTAAAGTGTTTGTTCCGCAACAACGGTATTCGCAACGCATTTTCCAAAGCCTGCAAGATCGAATTGAAAGTTGCAAAGTTACCAGGCGCATATAACTGAGCGCCTCTAGAACTGCGCAAATGGCAGTGAAACACTAGAGAAGATAGAGACATAAGAGACAGACGAAAGTATCATTATGGATGATCTGTCGCAGGGCGACATTTGTCGCGTGTGTCGGTGCGAGGCATTACCAGATCGACCACTCTTCTATCCCTGCATTTGCACGGGCAGCATCAAGTACATCCATCAGGAGTGCCTAATGCAATGGATGCGTTACTCGCACAAGGAATACTGTGAGCTGTGCGGCCATCGGTTCAGCTTTCAGCCAATCTATGCACCCGATATGCCGCGCGTCTTGCCGTTGCGAGACGTGCTTATGGGACTCATGTCTGCCATATTTGCGGGTGCCCGGTGCTGGCTGCACTACTCATTGGTAGGCTTGGCATGGTTTGGAGTTGTGCCTTTGTCGGCATATCGCACCTATCGATATCTGTTTCGGGCCAGTTCCTTCGATATGATTCTATCGCTGCCCTTCGACATCTTCTCAATGGAAAATCTGGAAGTGGATGCGTTTCGTGGTTGTTTTGTTGTCACCTGCACGCTATTGTCGTTCATTGGCCTGGTATGGTTGCGAGAGCAAATTTTACATGGTGGCGGACCAGATTGGCTAGAGCGCGATGAGGCACCAGCAGCAGCAGCTCCTGTTCCGGCACCTGCCCCTGCACCTGCCCCTGCACCAGCTCCCGTTGTAGTCGATGCCGCGCAGGATGACAACAACAATGGCGATGCACCGCAGGATGTGCCCATGGATAATGCAGCACCCGCAGTGGCTAACCCGGCGGATAACGAAGGTGATGGTGTGCAGGCGGTAGCTGCGCCCGCTGCGGCCCCAGGTGGTGGAAACGCTCCTGGTGGTGGGGCTGCTGCTGATGTGGATAACGATGAACAGAACTGGAATCCCATGGAATGGGATCGTGCCGCCGAAGAACTAACCTGGGAGCGTTTACTTGGCCTAGATGGGTCATTGGTCTTCTTGGAGCACGTCTTCTGGATCATCTCCCTAAACACCATGTTCATTTTTACATTCGCCTTCTGTCCGTATTGCGCGGGAAACTTCATATTAAGCTCCATGGATCTGTTGCAGCCGGAAAAACCATTGCTACATTTCCATGGTATGATAACGACTCTATTTGGCTACTGTTGCATTGGACTGACACTTGTGGTGCTGCACTTCTTTGCCCGAGTCTTTCGCATGCGTCGCATCTGTTGGTTCATTGGCCTCTGTTACATTGTTGTGAAGGTATCGCTGCTGTCCGTGGTGGAGATTGGTGTACTGCCGCTCATTTGCGGCTGGTGGCTGGACATCTGTTCGCTGCCATTGCTCGATGCCAGTCTTAAGGATCGCAAGGCAAGCTTTAAAGCAGCTCCTGGCACTTCAATCTTTGTCCACTGGATGTTTGGCATGGTTTATGTTTATTATTTTGCTGCCTTTATATCACTGCTGCGCGAAGTGTTGCGTCCTGGTGTCCTTTGGATCTTTCGCAATGTCAACGATCCCGACTTCAGTCCGATACAGGAAATGATTCATGTGCCCATTGTGCGTCATATTCGTCGTTTGGTTGCATCCGCTATGATCTTTGGCTTTGCAGTGCTACTTATGCTCTGGCTACCCATACGCATACTTCAAGTGGTCTGGCCAAATTTCTTGCCCTATGCTCTAAGTGGTGACTCCGAGGTGAATGATCTAAGTCTGCAGCTTCTTTTACTACAGGTAAGCATTAAATAATGCCTTGGTAATGTGATGGTGCTAAAAATTATTCTTGCAGATTGTGCTGCCAGGATTTTTCGAGCAAACCCAAACTAGAGCTTGGCTTAAGGGGTTGCTTCGTATCTGGTGCATGGGTGTCGCCTGGCTACTTGGCATACGCAGCTATTTGCTGCCAGCACCAGAACCAGAGCCAGAAGCTCCTGCCGATGCTGTTCCAGCCGCTGATGGTGCAGCCGCCCAGCCCAATGGAGAGGCTGGAAATGCCGCTGTTGCTGTTGCTGCTGCACCGCCAGCACCACCACCCATTGCACCGGAGCTTGCCCAACCGCGTAACTTGGCTGCCGCTCATCAAGCGATTATGCAACGTGATGTGCCTGTTGGCTTTCAGCCATATGAACGTCCAACGTTCTTTTTGTTGCGCCTTAGTGCGTTGCTCGCCATGATGTGTTTCTCCATTGTATGTGCCGCTATGGTGATGCTTACTGTGCCCGTCTACATCGGACGCCGTCTGATGATGCTGTGGACTGGACAGCCAGGTGATAAGGCAGCACCCCTTGTACCGGGAGACGTACCTCTTGCCGATTCAGAGGCAGCACGTAAAAACGAACGTCTGTTGCGTCCCCATGAGCTCTACACGGCCGAGATTGGTGGCTATCTGTGCTGGATTGTGTCGCGTGGCATTGCTGTGGTGGTAACACTGCTGCCCCAGGGACGGACCGCCATTGTCAACAAGATGAAGCATTGGGCACAGGTCGCTCTCCGCTATGCGCTGCCTGTAATGACGCTGCTGGGAATCTTTGTGCTGGTGCCGTTGCTGTTTGGATTGCTATTAGAGTTGGTCGTGGTTATACCGGTGCGTGTGCAACTGCACCAGACGCCCATTCACTTTTTGTGGCAAGATTGGGCACTTGGTGTGTTGTATACCAAGATTGCCATAGCCGTCACTTTAATGGGACCGGATTGGCAATTGAAGCGTGCTCTGGAACGCGCCTATACGGATGGACTGAGAGATTTCGATTTGAAATTTGTGATGAATGATCTGGCGGTGCCGGTGGTGACCACATTTGGCCTAACCTTGGCAATACCCTATGTACTTTCCCAATCAATATTCCCGATATTTGTGTCCGATCCGACAATGCTTTTATTACTCTATCGAGCAGTTTACCCATTCAGCTTCATTGTTGTGGGCAGCGTATGCTTTGTACTCTTCCAGATCAAGCAATTGAAGAAGCTGTATTTATCGATTAAGGTGGACAAGTATCTGGTGGGACAGCGTCTGGTTAACTATGAGCATCGAAAGAAGCAACAGGCAGCTCAAGAGTTAAAGGCCCGCCTGGAGGCAGAGGAGGCGCGACTGGCCCAGGCACAGGGAGACGAAGTCGATAATCCACCATTGGATCTGGCCGAGCAGGAGGCGTTGCATGCCCGACGGCGTCGCCAACAATTGCCACGCCCCCTGCTTGTGGATGCCAACGAGGAGCTACTCTAGGGATACGTTTACTTTATGTGCATGTTGCTAATGGAGTCTCTGCTGATATACCTACTTTTTAAAAATATGCTCCAACCGGAACGGATCATGTAGGCTCATCTAGGTGCCATACCCAGCTTAACAACAGCATCCAACAGCCGGACGAAGTACCAGTTGCAGAGTTTACTTCTTATTTCAAGTTCAATTAAACTTTTTTTATACGTTAGCCAAAATTGTTTGTTATATTGATTCGCTTATAAGTCCCTTAACTGTACGATATTTTTTAAGCCAGCCAGATATATAAATAGGCAATAATCACCATTTGATTGCAACTCTTTACTGGTTTACTATATACAACATATAAATTACGATAAATGCACGTGCAACTTTTCAGTTGCTTTGTAAAAAGTTTTAAAACGATTAGTGGAATAAAAAAAAGGAAAAAAGGCACGAAATACAATTGGAAATATGGTTTAAAAACCAACTACATAAAAATATTTATAAAAAAAAAACAATTAATAAAACTATATATGTAGAGATTTACCTTGTATTAGAATCTGATACGCGATATATATATGTATGTATTAATATTTCCAAAAAAAAAAAACAAAAAAAAATTTAAAATAAAATTACAAGAATATATTTCAAATAAACTTGGTAAATGTGGTGAAACCTTTCGAGTAGATTTACGAACTTGTAAAAATTATATGTGTATGTTTACATTTAATATTAAATCAAATAAACTAAACACTAAATAAATTTAACTTTAACATTCAATGAAAAAAAGAAACATGTTTTACTGTAAACAGACAATAGATAAAAGGATTTGTGTTTATTTTTGTTAAGCTCTCTCCTTGGGACTGGTTTTAATTCCATGAAATTTGATTATTAAAACGAAATGAAATTCAAACCAAAGTTGATGTTGATTTTACGTTGAAATAACTGAAAATCTAACAACGAATTTCATTGTATTTTATGAAATGTTACGATGTTACGAGTATACCCTATAAAACAAGCTTGTGATGTTCTTGTCAAGGCATTTGAATAGGAGGCATTTAAATGAAAACTCAGCTGGACATTCAAAGACTTGTATAAGTACATAGCATTGGACACATAATGCTGGTACACTTAATTGAATGTTCATTACGCTGGCCGTTTCCTTGACATCCCTTTGTCCGCTTGATGGCCACTTGATTATCTGCATTTCTGAACCAGAACATCGGCTGCCTTTTGCATATACCGAAAGCATCCAGCTGTGCTCGCTCGTACCACTGACAATTGCAATTACGCTTGGAACAACATCGATGGAGTGCTTTTTCGAGGAACTGCCAGTGCGCCCCAGGAGCAGGCAACTGATAGCTGAAGAGATGCACTGCGATTTACGTTATGATTCTCTTGTTACATTTGCCAAGCGAAGCGTTTAAGTTCTTTGCTTTATTATTATTATTATTATCGTTATGGCAAGGTAAAGTTAAGGAGTAAGAAATATTGTGGTTCTTTTGAACTTTAAGGCGTGAAATCCAAAAACTTAATTTTATGAAATGCTTTAGCTTATTTTATCTGTGTACAGAAAGAAACCATTGCTTTAATATCAACCAATTTATTTATGGCTAATTGCTAGCAGCAGTTATTACTTGCCAAGCGGATAGCTTACAGTAATCTCTCCACTGTCAGGTTCAGCTTAAACGCCCCATAGCACTCATAAATAACACCCAACTCCAACTGGCACAAAGGACCACGCAAATACCATCTTTATTCACCCACTTATGGCCAGCCCCATTTAACCCATTTACCTTCATGTGCCATATTTTTAAGCTGACCATTGCCCATGTTGGGCTTATTTAATTTTTTAGCTTTTGTTTTTCTTTCCAGACCGGATCCGCCATCCAGGCAACCCAGTCAACATGCGTGTTTTATTGGCCATAATCGGACTCGCTAGCTGGCTGGCTGTTTGCCTGACTGGATGGCTGACTGGATGGCTGACTGGATGGCTTGCAGGCACTTAGCACTCCTTAAGTTTTACAACTTCACGCTCAATCAGCGACAACAGCGACGGGCTATAAAAACCGTAACAGCTCGAACTTCAAACTTTAACCCAAGACAAGCCATTAAATATAGCTTTGAACCCGTACAGGAATGTGGCCATGGCAACAAAATGAGAAGAAATTAAGAACAAAGCAAAACAAGGTGTGGACTGGAAAATACGGATAAGCAAGTAACAAAGCAAAACATAATAAAAATTGAGTGAATGCGACAACTAGTTATTGTGTGTGTGTTGTTTGTTGTTGACATAGAATACCAAAAGTCAGCAAAGGGCCCAAACCGCAACGGTGCCAACCTTAAACCTTTGCGAAATAAATACGTTTGTGGCCTAAACATCGGTCGGGTTGAGCTTTGTTAGACATATTTTTGTTTGGGTCATAGAAGAAAATAAAAGAGTATAGACTAGAATTACATACACATTGAGTGACAGTTCAAAGGAAAAAAATTTATGATAAATTATTGTAAATATAGGAAAGCCAAACAAATTTCCTATACAAATTTGATTAATGAAATATTTGAATTTGATTTCAAAGAGCATTTGACAGTCGACTACTTAACACTTGTTGTCCTTTTTTATTTGGTTCATATTGTTATTCTGTTGTTTTGTGTTCGTTGGGGTTAACTATTTGGGAATCTCCAACAAACCCAACAATAAAGCTCTTAAACAAATTATTTTATTTTACGTCTAGGAAATAATAAAATATGGCAAACACAAATCAAAGCCCACTTCAATGAGCACAACAACAACACCAACAACAACATGAAAAAATCAGACAAATTGAAAACCAAAAACAAAAGCTGCTGCAAAAAAGATTAAACCAAATATTTTTTGTCATGGAAACGCGCATTTTTTGGTTTAAGTTGGCCAACAGCTAAATAATAACGGATGCAGGAGCTGCCATAGACGCTGGTGCTACGTGAAAATATGTTTGCTATGTGCGCCTGCTTGGTTGGAAGCTGTATTTTGCTTACTTTATGGCTAATTTTAGACAATTAATGAAGTGTTGGGTACGCTTGATAAGAACTCCAAGAGCGCCAGCATCAACCTTAACAACAGCAGCAACAACAAAAACAACAACAGATAATAATAATAATAATAGCAACAACAACAACAACAACAATGTGCAAATAAGTCATGCAAATGAGCGACAGTTAAGGCTGCTGACGCCGAAAGCATTGTCACCATATCACACATACGCCGCATCGTCTGTCGTTGGTGATGTGTGGCAAATGATAAGAGCAAAAAATTCAACAGCACACGCTGGATATAGCAAGGAAGTTATCACCACTGACATATGAACTTGTTAATTTTAAACAGGAAACCCAGCAAAGAAAAAATATATAAAATAGGGAGTCTCCTGGCAGAGCTGGCCACATGCGTTGGTGGTATGGAGCTTGAAAGCTTGCGTGTTGTTGACTTTGCTTCTTTTTTTTTTTGTTTTTTTTTTTATATATTTTTTTTGGTGATGTGAGAATCTAAAAGTTGAAAAACTTCTGCCTTTGCTTTAAACATGAACTGGTAAAGTTAGTTTTTGCTTTGTACATATTAAAATTGGGTAAATGGGATGAATTTCGAGGTTGTGAGAAACTATGTAAGCAATAGAAACTGATAGCATAGCATAAAGTATGTTCCTAGAACTTAAAGAGAATTCGAACTTAAAGCGATAGAATATAGTTGCTGATTGTTAAATTGACAAACATTTAACATGATAGTGAAATTGACAAACATTTCATTAGGCCGCAAACACAATGATCAAATTGAGTGTTTGTCTGAGTTTGAATATTTTCACTTGAGTTATTTAAATGTATTTTTGGTTTCAATTCCCAACAAATGTTTGCAACAACAATACAATGCCAAACAGTCTAGCGACAGAGAGAGAAAGAGAAATAGGGAATTGATTGAATTTTATTTGCGTAGCTATTGAAAACATGTGGTGCTGCTTTACAGCTCGTATGACCTCTCTGGCAAGCCATACTTAATCTTTAGTTATGTGGCTTTTGTGGCATTTTTCGTTTGAATGCAAATACAACGACAATTATTCCGCCTGGCTAACTTTTTGGCTGTGGTCTGCACAAACCAAAGCTCTAAAACTTAATAAAAAAACCCTCAAAATCCCTATTTCTGCAAGCAAGATATAAATCTTATACAAAATACTATACATATACATTTATATCGACTGCTGCTGTGTCACGCAGCGTATGCGTAATTAAATGGCATTGTGCATGCATTGAGCTGGGTCGCCTGCATATTTCAACACTATGACACACATTTGTGAATTATGTGACGACGGCGGGATAAATCTCTTAATTTATGATGCATTCAGTTGGCAAGAGTTCAAGGCGCAGCTTTTACTTTACATTTCTGCTACTGAATAAGATAAGTAATTATATTTATGGTAAGAAAAGAGCAATCAACAATATTTCAGCTTAACTGATTAAGTTGTTTGTTGTGTAGCCTGTTAGGAATCTTTAAGTATTTGATTTATGCTGTTTCAAAGTTCTTATTCGCAATGGTTCCAGTCCTTATTTATTTCACTCATAAGACTTATTGCTTTAAGAGCTTTTCGTAGTTACATCCGTTTCCATATAACAGAACAACTGACAATATGGTTAGGCTAATGGAGCTATTACGTTAAGGGCTCATCAAAGAAAACTAAAGGTAAGTTCAGGTTGGGTAACATAAATAGCTTTAATCACAAATGTCACAAATGTTTTATTTGATTGTCTAATCAATTAGCCATAAAAATGTAAACAACTCCATCTGATCATTAATCAATGTCTAGGCACATTAAATGCACAATTCCTCTCACACACACACATACACTAATGACACACGAACGTCTTGTGATTATGTCAATAATACGCACTGTGTGACAGCAAAAGCAATTGAAGCACACGCACAGCAATGCAATGTGGCATATGCGCAATGTCCATCCATGCGTAGGAGTTGCTTTTGTAAGAGTATCTACTATCTCGACGATGACAGCACGGAGTAAGCGGCAACAGGAAGGGGCAAGGAGCAGCCGAAAGAAGATAAAGATGCAGTGGGCGTTGCCCAGACAACGAAAGAAACTACTTTATGCCCAGCTCCCCGCCCCCCACTTGAATGGCGAGTGGGAAGCCCAAAACGAAAATTGCTCGTAGATTGTTTTTAGGACTTGCTTTTTGTTTTCGAGAGTATTTGTTTAGCCTGCGGCTTGTAGCACAAAATCCCGACTTTTTTTGTGGTTGTTGTTGTGCTATACTCTAACTTAAGGTATTATGTATATGTTTGGCTCAGTTTGAGTAAGTATAGAAATTATTGTCCCTGGAAAAAGTTTTCTTTTTTTACTTCCGGTATGAATTGATTTCTTTCCGTTCAGTCTTCAGTTGTTATGAAGTTCGCATAACTATATCGAACCGAGAGTACTTTATCTTCGTCTTGGTTTTTTCATTAGCTTACTTATGCTTTACTTTTTTTTGTTGTCAACTTTTGGCAGTCAGATGTTGTCACTTTTGTTGTTGCTTAGCGCTCATGACAAATAGAAAAGTTTTCAATGTTTCCAACTTAAATTGTTTTGTGGTTTAACATGACGTTCCGAACGAGGGGAAAGAGTGCGTGGGGCTCCCAGCGGAACTGCTGCTGTATATTCCGGCCAATCTAAAGTGGTTTATGTGCCAGCGACTATTAAAATGTGTGGCAACTCAATGCCGAACTTATGGCTTACTGACGCACCGAAGCATGCAGAAAAGGCCGAGCTGACAAAGAAGGCGAAGAAGTTGGCTTGGAATACGACTGCGAAATTTCCTGTTCTTTATGTATATTGAACTTGAAGTTTTGCGAGTTTTTGAGTATGAATCCTCCAAATGTTTTTGTGTACAGCAAACAACAAGCAAATAATGAAATAAGTCAAATCACATAATTTGTATTAGTCAAAAGTTGAGAGTTGACGCATTTTGAGCGCGCGTGCCCAAGTAGGTGGGGTGGTAAGGGCAACAAGAATTCTTTGGCCAGTTTGGTTGAACAAACTTTGAGCAGGCTGTGGTGGAACTTTGTCGTCGTTGTTGTTGTTGTTAATATTAAATGCCCTGAAAGAGTAGGTAACACATTTTGAAATGAAAATCTAAAGGGAACATGAGACGAGGCGTATGTATCTAAATGACACTCTTGCTATAGTTTATCAACCACAATTAGTTAACATAATTTCACACACACAAACAAACAAACACACACACTTAAGCCATATGCTGTGGAGAAGTTTTGCGGCTCATTTTTCGCTGACAATCAGGACATGACGAAGCTGCGCCATTGCATGTAGATGTAGATTGTGGACAAACTTTTCGCTCTTTGCGTTGCAAATGACATTTAACAAATTGACACGCAACATATTAAGTTAAGAACTTTATGAACAACAACAACAACAACGATAGTGAAACATTTCCCACTGATGTTAAACGCAGCGCAAAAGTTTTCCTCTACGATTTTGATGAACTGCCAGCAAGTAAGTTTATAAGCATCCTTAAGCCCTCAAATCTATATACATATATACAATGTATATATATACTAGGGAAATCCACTGAGCCATATAATTAAAATTAAACTAATTAACAGCGTCGCACAGTTAGCTGCGTAATTTGCGCATAATTAAATATATTAAATACACACTGCGTTGGGTCGCTCTATTACTGGGTTAGACTCGTGGGTCGAGGAGGGGTGTTACTGATTACTGTGCACACACCAACACCAACACCCACAGCCACTCATATTGTGGCCAAACCCCCCGCAAAGTTGGACAGCTGAAATTGCCATTTAGCGGCCATATGATATGTGTGCACTTAATGCTAAAAATTGTTAGCTTTTTAACAATGCTCTGAGTGGCATTGTGTTTGGCAAGAACGGAACAGACAGACAGACAGTCAGACTGGAAAAAAAAACGCAAAAACAAAACAAAAATAGACAGTGGAAGAAAAAAAAATAAAAAGAAAACAACTTATGCTTAGCACATGCTAAGTAGGCCAACATGGCGTATGAGTTATGCACTTGAAGCATTCCCAACTGGCCATCATATATGATATGATATATGCCAGTGTGTACTTAGCCGCGTATGGGCTTGTTGGTTGCCAGGTTTTTTTCCATCTATTTCTTTGCGTTTGTTTGTTGTTTTTTTTTTGTTTTTTTTTTTGTTTATGCTGTCCAACAAAATTTGTTCCGCCAGCGCATTGTAAACTTTTTAATAAAGCCACAGGGACAGTATAATGGGAAAAGAACTTTATATGCACATTGTTAGACTTTGAGAGAGAGAAAAAGAAAGAGAGAGATAGACATCTATCTATCTAGCCAGAGGGGGGAACGTAAGCAAAACCAAAATGACATACAATACACACAAACACACACATACACACACGCGTCATCTATGCAAAGTAATATGGAAATACAAATATAAATATTGGTATGAATATGGGGTAGAAAATGGCGTACAAATATATACGTACATACATACATATATATGTATTGTTGATGCATGACGAATTTGCGAATGTTTTCGGGAGTAGCACAAAGTGAATAATAAATATGCTTATTATTTTTATTTTTGCATGATTGTTGGACTGAGATATTTTTCAATTGGATAGAAACGGCTGCCATGGTGACTCCAATGTGTATTTTATAAATATAAATATGTATGTATGTATGGGGGTATGTATATAGATATTGTTGATAAGGGTTTGGAAATTTGATAATATGATATTATCAGAGCTGATATTATTATGTATATTCCAGCAGCATTTTAATAAGCTGGTAACAGACCTCGTAGATCCCTTGATACTCTTTAACCTCTGGCCAAAATTTTGCACTCAGATTTCATGCGGTATTGTTAGCAATTTGCCAAAATGTCCTGACGCCAATAACCGCAATGGTGACCGCAAAGGCAATTCATTCCAAATTGTGCTTAACTGGAAGTTGAGTTAACTTAAGTGCGGCCAAATGCCGTCTAAGTAATATATGTGAATGTGTGTGCATATTTCAAAGCCAGCAGTTTATCTGCTTTTTTAATGGGACATTTTCATGACATGAAAGTTTGACAAGCAAAAAGTTGAATGCAAAACTTTCTGCCATTTTTTTTGGTATGTAATAAAAAACAGATTAAACATTGCAAATTAAACAAAAGAGAAACTTTGGTTTAGCATTTAGTTTTAGTTTTCTGGGTTGAGTTTTCATTAAGGGTTCCATTTTTTTTCCGGTTCACGACAAACTCTTTAACTCAATTTGTGGTCAATTTGAGTTTGGAAATGTTTATTTATGTTTTTTTTTGTGGGTTTCGCCATGCAACATTCTCTGGATTCTGAGACCATTTTGGTTTTGCGTATGGCATAGTTTAGGCGCTACTGCTGCTGCTGTTGTTGTCTAATTAGCAATATAGAAACGGCCAAGCAACATTCTGTGTTCTGTGTTCTTGTTGTTGTTGTTGTTGTTGACCCAAACCGAGCCATGTAGTTGTTGCCAATGTCGTCGGTTGGGTCGCAGTCAAATGTCAACAGCTGCCCGCAAACAAGAGGACAACGACAACACTTCGACATTTGCGCTGTAGATGTGCTCTTTGGCAAGGGTCACGCCTACAAATAGCCCTTTTGTGTATTTGTACATACTATAGATAAATATACATATATATATGTGTGTGTGTGTGGCTTGTTGTTGTGTGTATGTGTGTGTGCGCTTCACTTGAGACTTGTATTTATTTCAAAGGCCATAATTAAATGCGAAGGCACAGCTGCTGCCGCAGGCCTTTGAAGTCCTCGAGAGATTTGTGTGGCAGAAATTTTCAACGGCAACGTCAGCTGCAAACGTTTGGCTTATTTAAATTTATTGTTAACGCTGCCACGCACAGAAGGCATTCACATGAGCCAATTGGCTCATTAAACCAATCAGAAACAATAATTTACGCGCCTCCATGCTTCGTGCTCACAAAGTTATCAAAGCGAAAGTTAGCTTACAAATATATATATACTTATTTACTTACTGATATACCTTTCGCGGCTTAATGTTATCTAGAACAGAGTGTGGGAAGTACGAGAAGAGCAGGGGGCGTGGGCTAGCAAAGGGCGTCATGTGGGCGTGTTTAATCATTTGAAAGTGCTTAGCAACGGTAACTTTAGCGCCCTGTAGTCATGGGGCGTGGCACGTGGCAAAGCTTAGGGGCAATACGAGCTAGACAAAAAGGTTAAAGCAAAAGCCCAACAATCTCACTGAACCTCCCAATCCCCCATGAAAAAAAGGCGTGGATGGCAGGCAATTTAGCTGTGTATGTATGTATGTATGTATGGTAAGGCAGTGGCTTAAAATGCCAAAGTTTGCATTTCGTTAATTAAAAACTTCTTTAATCGCATCGGAATTCCCATCTAATAACTCTATAAAGCGACGACAACAGAAGCCAAATTCAATTGAAAAATAACAACAAGAAAAAACAAGCTAGCAAACCGAATATTATATACACTTAAAGTAAGCTTTCTTCTATTTGTTTTCATAGTAAAATCTTGTAAAGGATTTATGATAAGACAAAAGGTTCGACTTAGATCGCGATGCTGATTAAAAACATATATACATATATATACTTCATAGAATCGGTTATACAATACACGTTTCATCACAAAATGTATAAGAAACTTTTCAAGTGTATAAAAACAAATAAATAATCATATAAAAATCAATGCAACTCGGGTAAACTTTTTGTTTGCTATTCATTGTGAATAAAACACAAAAATATTTCAGCTATGCTAACAAAAGAGAATATAATAATGTATCAGTCGGCATACATATATTTAATTTGATTTGATAAAAAACTCTACAACAAAAGCAAATTTAAGGTATTGTTTACCAAGTTCTTTGAATTTTTTTGTGTTCTTCTATTTTGTGTCTGAAAAGCTTGAACAGATTTATGATAAAAAGTGAAAAGTCAATAATGAAACTGAATATCATGTTTAATTAAAAGTTGAACTGAGTAGAAATATAATAATAATAGATACATATGTATATAAATTTGAGTGTGTTCCAAGTTTGTTGCATGATTTATGTTCAAAGGGGATACGATAAAAAGTTAAACTTAATATTAAACTTTTGCCAAAAACTTTAATGTGCTCAATGAGTGGAAGCAGTGATTTGAAGCTGGTTAAAAATAACATATTATGGCCTTGACTATCAGATGTAGCCTTTTTCCTTGTGACTGAAGACCTGTCATTACCATAAAACGATAAGCACAAAATGACTATAAATGTAAATGAACTGATATGCATTCACTTAAAAGTTATTACTTTTTGTGCAGCCCGCTTGCACTGCGGATTATGAGGACTAAAGTAGTTTTTTCCTTGTGATTTGCATAATTGATATTTAAAATATATAAGTTAAAAATGATGGAAGAGCTAAATGCACACGACATAAGGGCAAGGATAAAAGCCAACCACAGGAACTTCTGTATAACAACGAAGCACAGACATCATTAATTGAAAAATAATACTTTATGGAGCAGTCAGATGGAGTGTCGTTGACAGTTTACTGTTGTTGCTTAAGGAGCGTTACGCTCTGGCGCTCTCCCTCTCTTTCGCTCCCTCTCTGTCTCTTTCGTGCGTTTGTAAAGTGCTTAAGTGCATGAAATGTTTGCCAGCATTAAAATTATTCAACGTGTATGAAAGTTTGAGCAAGCTTTTGTGTGGACAAGCAAAATTAACGCCTTGCCACAATGCCACAGTGCCACAAGGGATAGGTACGCACAGAGATACACACATACATACATACATACATACATACTTATGTGTTTACATAGAATGGCTGCTTGAAGCAATAAGCAAAGATAGAAATGTGTGTGCCTGGTGAAAACTTAATTATGCTGAAGAGTGCACATTATAACATTTACTTTTTTAATTAAACTTTTAATGCCTGCAACTGCAAGGCACGTACAAGTAATTACTCACACACACACACACAGACACATTGATAGCCACACACGCAAACACATAAATGGTTAATATGCAATTAAACGTTTAACATACGCCCCTAGGAATATTTCACGCTTACAGATAGAGATGAGCTTAACGCATTTTGCATATATGTATAAGCCGAAAGTATATTCAATTTTCGTTATTTGCTTTTAGCCAATATTAACAGTTTAATGAAGCTCATTTCAATTGAACCTTTTATGATTTATTTTAATTTTTTATTGTTTTTTTTTTGGATGCAAGAATAATGAATAAGAAATGAAAGAAAAGTGTAGCCGTTGATCGGCGCCTCTTTAATATTGATTATTTTTCGCACACGAAATATGCATACTAATTAACATTCATTATTGGGGAACACGCAATACTATAAGCTGACAAACAAGCAAGCGGATTGTTCAATTCCCATTGCATAACAAACATTTTCAGTGTTTGCTAACTAATTAAAAGATATTATTGTGCAAATTGGTTAAAATAATAATAATAATAATAATAAGAATACAATACAGAGTATTACTTCAACATTATTAGTATTTATTTTGTCTTTCCCAAACAATTTGTTTTTATGTTGAAATTTTTTCAAAGTAAATTACTTTAAATGGTTGCCCTTTTTTTGCTGCTGGTTAACTAAAAATAATCGTTAAAAATATACTGCGTAAATTTCTAAGCCACTTGATGCCTGCCTTCGGCTCCAGGGTCTGTACATTTTTGTCTTTGTGTTTGCTTTTGTGCCTCCGCTTTTTTTTTTTGGTTGTGTTCCTTGGGCCAAATAAATATTGGACGACAGTTTTTTATTTGTGACCATTCTTATGCCCTAAAAGGCCATCATTAAAGACGGCCACGTCTCTAGTCTAGTCGCCACTTGTTTTTTTTTATGATGTTTTTTATTTTTCTGATAAAATTGCTGGCGCTAATTAATTGCAAATTTCCCATTCTTTAGTTAGTTACAATTTGATCGATGGCGAAATAAATTTGTTTGCATGTCAATGATGCCCAAAAATATATACAACTTATGGGTTGACAGAGTGCGAAGCTCAATTAAAATATACGTCGAATTGAAAGGCTTAATTCCATTATTTAATTGAAAATATTTTATGACTGTTTTTTTTTTTATATTGGTGAGCTCAATAAAAACACAATAAATGTTTTACTTTTTTTCTGGTGCAGCTTTAATCTGGTAAATAAAAAAGAATTTATAAAAAAAATGGGACACTCAAAGAAAATTTTAGTATAAACAATTTGATGGTTAATGGAATGATTTAGCATCAAATATGAATATGAAATATATGAAAATAAAAATTATTATGAAGTCAAAAAATTATAATTTCAAATAGATTCAAATACAATTTATCGTGATTTTTTATTGTCATAAATATTTATAATTATTTTGTATTAATTTTTATTTGATATTTGATTTTCTTGCACTATTTTGATGAACCATAAAAATATTCCTTATGAATATATGTAAACAAAACAAATTAAGCAATATTTAAGTAGTTATGCCAATCATTATATTAGTTTTTCCACTCGTTAACATAATCTTTATATCATCTTTGTTTGGCTATTATTGAGGAGGGCCACTTTGCACCAACTCAAAAACTGTTGCTCAATCGTTTTAATTGATTCAGAATTCAGCTTTGTCCGTATAATCCGTCAATCGGGAGATTTACGTTTCCACTAAAGTGACATTGGCATTGATTTGTCATTTGACTAGTTTGTGGTCCGGCTGAGTATGTGTTGGTATCTATTCTGTTCTGGGTTCTACTTATGGTTTTGGTTTTGGTTCTTTGAGCCCATTAAATTTAATGCTTTGGCCCGGGCCGGGTATGAGCATCAATCTAATGGAAATGTTGCGTAGCATAATCTAATTAAAAGGGGAAGTATCATCGTGACGTGGCCTGCAATAAATTACGCAATCTCAGCCAAAAGGCAAGTCATTAAATTTATGGCTACTGACCATAACACACCAAGCCCCACAACGGACCAAAGAGACCAAAAAGATAGAGAGATGGAGTGAGAGACCGCCACCAAGCCAATGGCAAATAAAAGGTTTTTATTTATACATTTTAATAGGTTTCCACTGGTTTCATTTCGATTGTTTTGCTGTGCAAATAATGATAAGCCGTTTGGGTTCTTCATTTCAACAGCAAAACAGAACGGAACAGAACAGAACAGAAAAAAGAACATCATAGAAAAGAGCAGGAACAAAAACAGAGTTAAAATCGTTTCTCTTCGTTTCATTGTCAATTAGCATATTTTCAAAATTAATTGACGCTCGGGAACCATTATTATTTTTATACAATTTTTAAATGGACCCCAGAGGGGCCTGATTGAAGGCGTGGCATTTAACAGTTTCAGCGCTTAAGCGCGGATTTACAAGATTAACTATCAGCTTAAACACGCTTACGATTTATTATGACTGAATTAAGCCCTCGATGTTGACCAGAAGCCCAGATATGCTTGTTCAGCGTTCACTTACTTAAAGGCCTTAAAGTAATAAAATGAAGTTTTATCAGTTGAATTTATAAACAACAATTTACCGTAAGTGTACACAAATTGAGTGCCATTTGCTGTTAAGTGCCATAAATCAAAGACTTTTCATTTTTTTTTAAGATTTCCCAACTTGCTTTCGTTTACGGCTGTTGCCTTTTCATTTTAATTGCAATTTATTATCAATTTTAGTTGTAAGTACTCGAACGGTATTTCTTTACTGCATTCAAGTGCTTGACTAAACTATTTCGAGTTACTGTTCGAATAAAATGATTTGCATAGTTTAGACGCTGCTTAAATGGAAATTTGGCTAAGCTCTAAGTATCGAAGACATTGAATGTGTAATGATTATATCATTGCCATAACATAGTTAAGCTGTAATCCTCAGTCTGGCTGCTTTTTATTATGAGATTTTGATGTAAATTTGGGGATTTACTTTATGTGTCGCCAAAGTTTATGATGCAGACAAAGGGTTATAGTGAAATTAAAATAGCTAAGAGCTTTGCATTAATTTTTTAAAGTTGTTTTTACTTAAAGTTTACACATCATTTTTATTTTAATATCAATTTTTGTGAGAGGGCATTAAAAGCTTGCATAATTTACAGAAAGTGTTGCAAGTTGAAAAGTTTGACCAGCTGTTTGATTAAATTTTCAAATTGATTTTTAACACAACAACACACAAGTGAAGTGAGCCAGGCATTTAACAGCTTTTTTGGTTGCCAAACACAGCGCTGCAGGCGCATTGGCATTGCATGTTTGCAAAGTTTGACTGCAAGTTTGGGTAATTGGCAATTACATTGAGCTTGCACAAAATTTCCGTTGCAGTTCATTAAGAGAACATGTTATTAACTAAAATTACAGAAACACATTGTGTTTTGTAACGTTTTAATGGTTTTGTCAACTGTTGTTAGGGTCAAACTGGCAATTTCAAATTCATAATGCTCAAGGCATGACATAATAAAAGCTGTCTCAGGTGCTGAGTGCTATTGCCTTTAATTACTCCTCGAGCCATTCTGACGACTTTCTGAAAAGTGAATTGAAGGACTCGCTCGCTCGCGCTGTCATGGCAAAGAATTTTAATTTCATTTCCTTTTTGCTCTATCCCTTATCTCAGCTTTCAATCACGTTTCGCATAGTTCTTGGCTAGTTACGGCTGGCCGGCCAATGCTTTCATTTCTTACGGTTCGCCCGGTTTCCAATCGTGTCAAAAGCTAAGCAAAAGAAAGAAAATCCGGTAACACCTGACAACCAAACCAAACAAAAACAAAAAAAGAACAAGCTTTCACTATGAATAGATGTCTAAATGGAGTTGCCAAGCTGCTGTCTGTGAAGTTGTATAGAAAATCTTAAATTTTTAAAGCTTCGTCCGTTGATTGCCTGATTCAACAGAATCACACTAGTGGTATGTAGTATTTTATGGCATTTTGCAGAATTTTATTGTTTTTTTTTTGCGCGTGAACGCAAATAAAGTGAAATTGATAATTTATGCAGACTTTGCAAAATATATGACCGTATAAAGCTGGTTTAGCATTTTGGCGTCAATAAATCGGCTAAGTAGATAAATTTGCTATAAATACATGGTTTTATCCCCAGTTTGATTGAAATTGTGTAGAAAAATACAGATAAACTGATAGAGAAAGAGCTTAATATCAACTAGTTTAAGAGAGAAATAAATCTGTGACTTAATTTAAACAACAATTAAGCTAGCTTAAATGGCCTAAAGTTTTGCTTCAATAAAATCTCACACCAAAAGTAAATCTCCCCAGGTTATATACACACATATATATTAATGTCTTACACAAGTACAACAATGAGCAGCTGTCATTACATACACCTCGTAAAAACACATCAGCCCCAAATGCATCAATCATATCCTCAATCACATTTCTGACAGCTGAACACAGCAATGAGCATTGAAATACACTCAAGGTCAGGTTAAACTTTGAACTTTGCAGCAGCAGCAACGGCAGCAGCACCGGCAGCAGCACCGGCAGCAGCTGTTGCAAGGATTCAAATGTGGCTTACGTTCTTGCGTAGACTTAATGGAGCGTTAAGCCAAAAGCCGCGTGCAACGTACAAATAAATTTATCGGTTTAGCAATAAAGCTAACAAATTAACTGAGTTGGGTGTTTTTGGGGGGGAAGGTAACACTGTATGTGTATGTGTGTGTTTTTTTGTGGGTATTGTGGTTTAATTTAAAAAAAAAATGTTAAACGACACGTTGTTGGCAGTTCAAGCGCAAATTACATTTTCCACACCCACACACACACACACATGCACACATAGACAATCATGGGATTTAACTGGAACTGGAACAACAGTGACACAAGCGATAGCAACAACAACAAATAAGCGTGGACCCAAAATGCCGGAAGTTGTTATGCAAATTCTCTATCAAAATTTTGTCTCGTGCTGCTCAACGTATTTTCATTATTATCACAGTTGTTGTCGCTGGATGTTGGTTGTTGCGGCTGGTTACTGTTGTTATTGTTATTGTACGATTAATGCCATGTGCGCAGCAGTTATATATGCATAGGTATACACTGTTAAGCCTTAAAGTCTGACAATATCATTGGATCACACACATCGGGGCAGCATCAACATCAGCAGCTTATAGCACAAAAAACGACACACGTAAAGTTTCAGATTTAAATCCGCTGTGGTTGATTTTGCTGCTGTTGCTGTTGGCTGCAGCTTTTGAATAGGGTCAAAAGGTAAATTCTATCACATGTTCAAATTCTCACATCTGCCACTACCCCTTTTTGTTTACTATAAGTTTTAATACTCAATTTTTTATATTTACGACAAGGCATAATCCTAAGTCTACCGCAATTCCTGGTAAAACACAAAAAAGTGCAACAGTATGGAAGAGTAAAAAGATTTTTATATACTTAAAAATACACCCTGATAATTTCATCTTTGATACAGGTCTTTAATGCCAAAAACATCGTATACAATTTTTCACACTCCTAATGAATTCAAAGTTAATTAATTCTGATTTTGTTTCTTCTGTTTTTTTTTTAATTTGTTTTCGTCGCAGCTGCACTTGTACGTATCATCAATTTTGCGGCTGCCTCGTATGTGGCAAAATGGTCTTTAAGTCTATGAAGGAAGTCTTGAAGGGATCCTCAATGTCAATATTACCATTGCTGCTATGGCAGGAACATTTTTGTGGCCTTAATTAAGCGATGTTGTTGTTACACATACGCACCGTTGCACTCAGCACAATTAACTTAAAAATTTGCTACCCTTCCTGGGTATTTTTTTTTGGTTTTATTTGGTACTGCTGGGCAAAAAACTTTTTGCCAGCTTGTCAATAACACGGCTTAACTGGCAAGAAATTGCTGAAGCTGTTTTTTTTCCATTAACTTTGTTTGTTCTGTTTTCTTTTTCAGTGACTGAAGTAGATTAATTAACTGATTTTTCGCTTGCTCTCGACTAAAAAGTTTTCAATGGTGGCTCAAAAATGTATCAAAAACCGACTAACTCGAGCATCGCTTTCTTTTAAGCCATCAACTATATCGGTGTGTGTGTGTGGGTGTTTGTTTTTCAATTTGCTGCCACCCACAAAATGTGCAACAAAATGGAAAACAATGAGAATGGCCAAACAACGAAAGCAGCAATTTAAAGCACATCCTATCTTGCTCACATATATGTATTATATATATACATATATTTATGTGAGTGTGTTTGTTTGTGTTGCACAGAGAAGTTGTGTTAGCTTCTTGACAGGTGTTGAAAATGGCGCCAACTTGTTTGGCATTATTTCTTCAGTGTTGTTGAAGAGTTTACTATTCGCACATTATGCAAATTGTGCTGGCAACAAAAACAACCAAAACCAAGTCTGCAAACTAGCAAGTTCGTTGATTATTTGTGCCATGATTATCTTGATTATTCCATCAAAATTTGTTTTCCACTTAATTCGAATGCGGAATTTACCATATATTTTTCATGGGTTTAAAGATTTAAGTAATGAAAACGATTTACTTTGATTTTTATTTTATTGACTGGATGAAAATCGTACTGTGCATTAAATATTAGACAAATTTGCAGGTAATAAAGTACATATGTAAGTTTTTGGTAACATAAGCAGCTTATGTTTGCACATGAACATTACATACTTACCCTACTTACGACCTCTTTGCCTTTGCTTTGATGCTGTACTGTGTCAAAGATCAAAGAATTTTTTACCAATATTTTCATACACACTATTAGTTTCACCTTTTAAGCCTGCCAAAAAACGATGCTAAAAAACAAATTTAACCACAAACAAATTACGAGCATCGTATGTATATTTAGTGTGGTTTTATTTTCCCAAGCAAATATAAACGAGACATTTAATAGCCACAAGAACTGAAAAGAATATCAAAAGGAGTAAATGGCTTGAGTTGAAATGACGTCGGGCACGTTCTGTATCCAATTTCAAATGTAATATGTTCATTCAATACAAAACAACAAAAACAAATGCAAAAGGCTGGGTTGCATTTTGTGTGTGGCCATATCAGTTGTAGTTGATCTAATTTGTTATTGCCACGTTAGCCAAGCACAAAAGAAACAAGAAATACAAAATTTCAATGCCGTTCATGGGATTTCATTAATTTCCTGTTTGTGCAATTACCTCGTTTTTGTTTTTTGTTTTTTTGCACACAATACATACAATATTCGTAAGCCTGTTAACTGTTTCTCTGATTGTTTTGTTTGCCAAGTTGCATTTGTTTGGCTTTTCGACCAGTTTTGCCCAAGGACAAAAACTTATGCTGCCAAATAAATTGACTTTTGTGGTCAACTTGCATATCATATAGTAATCTTTTTGTTAGGAAATTAACTCGAACAACTTTTCAATTTTGTATTATTTTATTATTTGTTTTGTTTCAATTCGTATTTTCTAATTTATTTACTTACACAAAACAATTTAAGTTAAAATTCTCTTTAAATTTTATCTGAAATTTGAACTAACAAATGTGTTTGTCAGATTTAATTACAGTTGATAAGTGCTTGGGTTTTGACTTAGACTTATTTAATGTGGTACATTCCGGCTAAGTGGCTAAATCAACTATAATGCATTAGTTCCGCCTGTGAAGATTACATTCAATTAACATGTTTAATGCCATTTTTTGCCGGCAGCCGTTAATAGAGTGGGTCATAAGGCAGGCAATTGCCATGCCTCTTTCGTCTGGGGCTTCCTAATTATTAACATCAAACAAAGTTTGTTGCTGCCAGGTTTCAATAAATTTCGACAAATTTTTTCGTTTTTTTTTTTGTTGCTGTGGCTTTTACAGGTAATAGAATCCAGTTTAGTTAAACCAAGCGTTGAGACCTAAGCCACGGGACCGTGTATTAAGGAAAATTGAGCTAAAGCATGAACAGATGTTGCAAATTTCAAAGTGTATCGTACCATGAATGCTCTACATGGAACTCGGTTTGAGTGTGAAGTCAATATTAAATGTCTTATTCGTTGTTGCAACTTTTTATCAGAAATATTATGTACACCTGAATTAAGACTTATTGTTTTCTTTTCATAGTAAAATCGTGCTAAAGATATTGTATTTTTATGGTTTCTATTAGACATAGTGGTCCGAACTGACAAATGACAAGTTTCGTCAAAGCCTTGATTGCCCTTAAGGTAAGGAATTAGCATAGAAACAGACAAACAGGTTGAGATGGCTTTATGTACGAGGCTCACGATGCTAATCACGAAAATATATACTTTATAAGATTGAATGGGCATCGTTCAATGCTTAACACTCCTTACAAAATAACTACAATTTTTAAAATCTTAAAGATCTTGGACAAATTTAATAAATATATGATGAGGCTCACTCAAGAACACTTACTTTCAGCTTAAAGACTTCATAATTGAAGTGCAAAAAAAATAAAAAAAAAAGTATATATATTTCTCAGAGTGGTTTTCAAGATAGAAATTAATACGCTGGGCTTAAGGCACGTGCGGCGACACATTTGAAACAGAGCGATTCTGAAAGCCGCAAACAAACAGATGTACGGACAATTGACAGTTACATGGAAAAGCGGCTAACAAGGCGTCTCAAATGAAATGTGTGTTCTGGTCAAGAAAGCAATTATATATATATATATATAAAGACATGTCCTCCATAAGCTTTTGGTTTCACTTAAGCCGACTGCATTTGATACATTGTGTATTAAACACAAACATATACGTACATATATGTATTTATAATTTATAGGCGATGGCAAAAGCAGCAACAGCAACTTATAATTTAGTCTAATTAAACTTTAATCTGGCCATTATACTAATTAGTTTGTATTTGTTATAGCTGTACTTTCAACTGCAGTTTCACTTAAATTCACTCAATTGGATTTAATTCGCAATAACAGCTAACAAATTGCATATGGGAATTCAAATTAATTCCATTCCAGATTTCAGCTTATGGGAGCTGAGGTGGAAAGTGATTTGAGTTGGTGTTCAATGGTTTTCAATAAACAACTCTAATGTACATGGGTGACTCTAGCGATGACTGCCATAAGTTGCAAGTTGCACAAGTCACACGTGTGACATATGCATTAGCTGCAAATTGGCTTGCAAACAGTTGTAGCATCTGAAAAGCTTAACAGAATAACATAGAAGCTGTGTTTGCCAAGAGTAGACCATTATCAGATAAGCATATATCATGCAAAACTTAAGTCATAGAAGCCAGTTTAATGTTTTCATCATACTTATTAAATAACAAATATATGTTTAAGCTAAAACTATTTTGCATTTCACACTTATTTAATTGTAAATACCAAATGTGAGAAGATTCTCATTCTAAAGCATAATTAATTACCATAATGATTAAATATAACATCCAGTAAGTTTCCTATTTATTTTCAACACAATTTGTAGCATTTTGTAGTTGTTATCTGAGATTGTGCAAACCCACAGATTCATTTAATCGCACACACTAGCACATGCATTATATAATCAAATGGTGATGTTTTTACCAGTTATTATAGACATCACGTAATTACGGTAATGAGGCTCATTAGATGCGGCAACGGTAGCCAGGCAGGCAGGCAGGACAGCACCGGAAGCACCCGACCAAAAGCGCAATGGCAAACGAGCTAAGGCCAAACACGAAAAAAGAGAGGATGCAACAGAGTTGACTTTGTGAATGCGAACGTGTTACTTACTCGCCAGCTCGCCCAACAATTAGGCAAATGACGTTGCAGTATTAATGTCAGTGTAAAGTGATGCCAAGCAAAGCCAGCCAAGTTGTCGTTCATGATGATGATGATGGGTACAGGACCCCAAAAAGGGAGCCATGAGCCGTGTCAGCGCAGTAACAGCCGCTTTAAACGTACTCCAGCTGCAGTTTCCTGCTAATTGCTGCTAAATCTAATATGCAAAGGCTACAGATGCCAGCAAGCTGGCATCAAGCACCGACATTTAGGCTTTTGCCGCACGTACAACACTTGAAATGCACTTGTGTTGCTCGGCGGATGTGTGTTGTGGCTGTTTGTGGGGTTGGCACGGATGAGACACACCTACTGTTAATGCTCTTTTGGTGTGTGGTAAGCTAAAGCTTTAATACTGTTGGTTGGTTGGCAAGGTAGCTGCACTTAGCGATGCATGAGTTAGTCTCAGCCCTTTGGTGTAATTTGCTTGGCTGACAGCATGGCAAAAAGTTTTTCAATCAATCTTATATGAAAAAGTTTGCGCTCCCTTTTTTCAACAAAGGCAAAGACAGTGCGTATACGTAATAAAATGATAAGCGAGCATAAGAAGCAGCGGAATATGAACTGTAAAACCAAACGGCTTTAAGTTCAGCAGTTGCAATAAATATTAGCGTTATGGCCAACTTAATTAGAGTTGGCCGCTATGCTTCATTGCACTTTATTACCTGAAGCATCGATTTTATGTTCCAACAACTCTGTGACTTATGTTCGTCCAATAGCATTATTAATTGAGATTGGAAAATTAACGGCTATGGCAAATGGTCGTAACAATTCCAACTGTCAAAACAATGTCATTTATAACACAATTGCAAAATAATTGTGTTGAAATTGTTTGTGGGGGGGAGAGTTGAAAGAGTTTTGGAGAGGAAGGTTAAGAGAAAGTTTTGCCCCAAGTAGATTAGCTGAAATTAGAAAGTGAGCAACATTAAATTGCATTAATTAATGAGCAGGCTAAAGGCGCTTTTAAGGTTGTTAAGAAATAAATAACTCAAAGCCATAAGCTACTTGTACCATTAAGGTTTCACTGAATAATACTCTACCCTTCCCCAAAACAATACTTGATATTTCTTGTCATTTAAGGTATGCCTTTAAGGTAAAAGTTTTTTATTGTTTTTTGTAATTTAACTTTATTAACATATCGTGTGTTTTCAAGTTGGTTCAGTCTGAATAATTTTGCTGTAAGACTATCCCGCTGAGACCTGGCCTTCTCTTCGTTGTTGACTTTGGTTACCTCGTATTCGCACTAAATTCAAAATGATTGAAAAACTTGTTAAATTGTTGGTAAATTATGTATGAGAAGTGCTTAGAAAACACTAAGTTTCGCCGTAAATAAAATACTTACGCATATTTAAGCCATTTCGAAGTCAAATTAACTTTTATATTAGTTCATTTTTATTTATTACATAATAATAATAATAATAATATTTTTAAGCCTTACACAAAACCAAATTTTACAGTACTTACATATATAATATTTATACAACTAAATTCATTCGAATATTGTAATTTAAACGAATTAAAGCTAGAACTATAACAAGCAACCATTTTCTTGGTATTTTTTGTATATCAAGCTAAATGACAACATTTCAATTAAATCTCATTTAGTTTAAATTTTAATGTTCGTGTCGTGTCTACATTTTTGTTTTGTTTACTTTTAGAGAGTGTAACTAATTAAAAATCTAATTATGAAACATTCAAAATGAGCTGCATTTAGTGTCAAATGCTCGAAATTCATTTCGTTTTGCAATTAAACTTTACGCTTAATTATTTGGTGTATTATAATCGATTGAAAATATTTGCTGGGGCTCGATTGCAAACACTTTCATCATTATAGTTTTTAATCCATATACAACACACTTTCGCTTATCAACTAGGCTTTATAATTATTCTTTTAATAAATGAACAGTCGATGCTTTCACATAAAATCGGCCGATTTCAATAAATGAAATGCAGTGATTTTTCTTTAAATTTTAATCAATGGCATTAGCTTAGTTCTTAAGTACAAAAAGCTGTACTAAGTGCATTTTACTTATGTTAATTTAAGTGCAAAATTAGATATCAACCAATTTATTCACAGTCACTGCAATTTGGAACCAACATAAACAAAACCTTGTTACTATACCATACGATTTATCATTAACTGTACATGATTATATATTGAATAACCGTTAATTTATGTACACAATGCAAACATTAAATCACCAAATTCGACGTCGTTTAAATTTTTTTTTTGTGTTTCTGCTTTTATTTTATTTTTGTTTTGTGGGGTGCACAATACCAAATCCGATTCGAACGCATATTAAATAGTACACATGCTTAGTCATTCTTGATTTGCATCTGACAGCAGCGTAGTGGGAGATGGTAAGGTGAAGAGCGGGGGTGGGGCATGCCACGCGTGTCCTTGCATGTGTGCACTAAATATTTCGTCGATTCTCGTCAATGAGCTGTGAAGCGTTTGTTTTCTATTTTTTTTTTTACATATATTGCACTGCACGAAAACCAATGGTGCGTATGACTGATGCGCATTATTCTAATATTTTTTGTCGATGATTTATTTATTTATTTTTTCTGTTTTCCGTTATGTAAAACAAACAAATTTATGCAATAGTTTATTGTGCGCACCACAAACAAAAAAAATAATGGCATATCAACCGTAAACTGTAGTTTTGATCCACAAAACATATAAATGAACATTTTAGATTTAACTTACATAAGCTGGCTCTATCCAAAATCACGGGCTCAACACTATGTCACAGTTGAACTGGAACCATTGCCAAAGGGCACCGAATCAACCACACAAAGGTGATGATCCACAGCACCGCTCGCCTCATCCAAAACAGCGACAATCGCGCTACGCTTCTGGCTAGCACCCAACTGGCTTCCCGCCTGACTGGGACTGTGCTCTATTGGCGGTTTCGGATAGCAACGCTTCTGCTGCTGCTACAGATTCGTCACTTGTGTGGTTGTGCTATTTGCAGCGAGCGTTATCACTTGCGGCTGCTTGTGGGTTGACGTTGGGTGGCACTTGTCTGGTGCTGCTGCTACCACAGAACGCTGAAGCCCGTCGACACGTGTGGCAGTCAGTTCATCCTGTGCCACCGGCATCCACTTGTCTAGAAACTTGGGTCGAAACAGCAAAGTAAAAGTAGTGCGAAACTGTTTGCTCATTGAACAGTAAAGTATAAAGTTGATGCTCGAATTGATTAGAGCCAGTACGTCCATAAGGTCACCTAAGGGATTCAAATGTAAACAAACCGATAAAGAAGCTACATTCGGGAAATACTTACTCAGTTTGAAATAGCATTGCATGAGGAATGCATTGCCCAGCACAGTGTTTAACAGTCCCATAATGCCCTGCGGAAACTCTGTGATGAGAAAGAGCAACAGCACCGCCAACAGCATTCGAGTGGTGCGATCCGTTTGCTTCTCCTTCTCCAACGTCTTACTATTCTTGCGTTGACGCTCCGCGGGCTTGCCATTAACAACAGATTTGGTGCCATTACTCGCTGCCGGTTTGTTTGTGAGTTTCTTTCTTCTCCGTTTTGCTTCCAACAAAGCCAAGATGAGCCGCACCGAGAGTATGGTCAGGGCAATGCAGGGTATCAATTTGATGACCACACTGTATATCAGAAATGTGGCATTCAACAGCGATGTGTTATGCAATGCCAGATCGCTGTGATACAGTCGATAGACGGTCACATTGCGTGCCACAAGAGGCACGGGCACAGAACTAGGACTAGGGCTTGGACTAGGACTAGAACTTGGAAAGGGACTAGGACTAGGACTTGGACTGGGACTGGGACTCGGTGTTGTCATATTTATCCATTGCGTATCATTGGCTATGGGGCTAGTGGGCGTGGCATTTAAAGCAGCCACCATCACAGTTTGCATTTCATTTTGATAGTCAATAACATATTGACTCATCGGTATGCTATTTATCACCTTGCCCTGGGCATCCAATTGATCCGTCCACTCCGCAATCGCTGAGATCAGATACAGCGATGGTGACACCACGAGCACACAAACCACATATGCTGTCGTTATGGTGATTATAGTGGTGCGCATGCCGCACCACAATCGATTCTTTTGTGGATACCCCACTGCTATATACCGCCAAACCGCCAATGTAATTGTCAGCCAAATGGAGATTGTGTGCAGCACTTGGGCAAAGATCGAGTGAAACTTGATGAAGCACGCCCAACTGTAGCTCAACTTCTGCTCCCTGGGCAGACTATCCTTGAGTATATAATCATGCACCGTATACGGTATATATTCCAGCATCACGGCCAGATCAGCCACTGCCAGTCCCGTGAGTATCGCATTGGTGGGTGAACGCATCTCGCGCCGCGTCAAGACTATAATATTCAGTGTGTTCGCTATGGTGCCTAGTATGCAAACCACCAACGAGACATAGCCATGCATATTTTTGTAGCTGAAATGAGAGGAGGAAGCATATAAAATTTTATTTGAATATATTCTTATTCTCTCACTGACAGGCTTAAGTTCAATGTACGTTATTTATTTATCAATAAGCTACCAGCAACGAGGTACTTACTAATCTAATGACTAATTCAAAAGACTTCCTTTTCTATTATCAACAAATACGTCTATTGCCTACAGTGTCAGTCGTTTGAAGCTTAAGCACGTTGAGAACGTTGATATTATGCATTGATAAATAATTAATTTATATATATAATTCCATCCTTATACCCTGTCTGTCTAAGAGATAACTTAAAGTAAGTTAAGCAAACGTGTGTGCTAAAGTTTAATTAGCTGAGGCTTCGTGCTGTTAACGATAAAGGTGGGATGTCAAGATTCTGTTGTGGTTTTGCCATTCGAATGTGTATCTGTATCTGTATGTATGTATGGGAATGTATGTATGTGTGTGGTTAAATTAAGGACTGTCTGTCTGTCTGCATCAACAATTAGATGTGTATCTAACACTTGGCCATTTACTTTGTATGTCAAAGAAGTGCTACGTGCTAAATTGCTAGAGACTGGCACCAAAAAGCGAAACTTGACGCTGTCACGCCCCAGCCAGACGGCCTTCAAACTCACAGTAAGTCACTCTCAAAGCGTACACCACTCAAGTGGGACAAAACACAAGAGAAAAAAAATACGAAACAAAATTGTAACGCCAATGTGTCAACAGTCATACGAAAAGCACAAGCAAGCAAACAGGCAGACAGATAAAAATACAGACAGACAGACAGACCGATAGGCAGACGAATACAGAATAATAGACTTAGAATCAAGTGCAACCCTTTTTTTATATTTTTTTTGGAGAGTCAGCATCTAAATTGGCGTCAAGTGTCATGACAACGCGACGTATGCGTAATATTTAGCAGTCAGGTTGACAGGCAAAACTTTGGCACACCCGCACAAAACAAGCAATTAACATGAATAATAATCATGTTCATTTGGTAGCACACATTTTTCCAAGCTGACAAAAAGAAAAACGTTTCATTTTCCAAATGTGTCGCGACGTTTTGCACACATAAACACGCACATACGCACACACGCACACATGAAAAAAGAACGCTAAAGAAATTGACAAAAAGAAAAAAATGGCAAGAAATAATAAATTATATGTTACATGAGTAGCAACACAATCAACAACAACACCAACAACAAACACAATAAGAAAAACGGTCTCAATTTTGATAGACAGCTTGACGCAGTGGCACTTTTTATAATGGGTTTTAACTAGTTTTTGGCCCCGACATAGCAACCCGAAAAATTGAGTGCGATATTGAAGCGGTTCTTGTTTGCTATTGTGTTACAGTGCGCTTGTCATTGAAAACGGTGGACGAACGAACGGACGGACAGACGGACAACAACAACAACAATAGAGAACCGCACACCATTGTGTCTGTAAAAGTTAAACAACCTTTTTTGGCTCTCTAAATTTTACATCCAAACCATTCATCAAACTCATTTTTGGGGCGTTTGGCCCACGCAAAATATTTAAAGGCATTGCATTCCCGACGCGTTTTCATCTCAGCCGAGGCAGCTGCCTCGCCAGAATACAAAAATCGTAGATTCTAGAGGTGCTTGCCTAATGAAAATACCTTGCTTAGTTTAATTTATTGCTCTTGCTAATCCATGTTGATGAATGGTAACATAGACTTATACACTTTGAACTGTTTTTCACATCAACCTTGGTGGCAGCCACCACCCCCCAAGTGTCGGGAATGAGCCACCTATGCATATATACATATATACCTGGAGAGCTTTTGAAAGTAAATTTCAGTCACTAGCCACATGGGCATTGTTCTAACTTGTAATTGCTGGCCAAGCAATTTGCCTTTGCATAAATGAAAATTTGTGTATCTGTGTGTGTGGGTGTGGGTGTTTCTGCTAAAACAAATCTAAACTTTTTGTTAGAGAGGGTCCCACGCAGCACATTTGTGAATATTTTTCAGTTATTGCCACGCTTATACAGCTGAAACAGCAAAAAAAACCAAATACCTGCTCAACTGGGGAGTAGTTTTTTGCTAGCTAAACAACAACCAAACAAAAAAAAAACGGAATTGAATTTAAGCTTAAAGTTTTAAAAATGCTTGCATGTGGGGATGCATATGTATATGTTTAACTTATGAAACTTGTGTTAGCTTTTCCCTATCTCTATGTCTTCTTCCGTAGCTGAAAGCTAGATGCGAGAGCGATAAATGTTCTAGCTGAAACACAAACTCAAGCAGACACTTTTGTTTAATATCTATGTTTATGTTAGTATGCTAAAGCATCTAGTGTGCAACAACAGCACTGAAGTGGCAAGTTGGAAAACGTATGGATGGCTTTAAGGCCAGCCATTGGCTGAGATACACACACAACACACGCATACGCACACACTTGACTTGTGCTTGAGCGTCGTACGTTCTAATTTTGTTGAACAACGGCCAACAGCAAGACAAAGGCACACATACTTACACAAACACACACATACATACAGTAAGAGGGAAAAGGAAAAGCCCTTCTCATTCCACTTTCCCGACCACTCCATCTCCTGACTTTGAAAAACAAAGCCCGCTTGGGGGCCCAAGCCGAAATGAAAGCTGCCGTCGAAAGCTGCAGCTGCCTTAAAACAAACAAAAAAAAAGGAAGAAACACAAAGTTGGCCGTAAAAATGCGGGAATAATTCGGTTGTCTCGTTTCTGCTGAAAACTAAACAAAATGGCCATAAAACGTTTGTCTGCTGCCATACGTAGGCAAATGCTGCAGGCTTACAGTCTTTATTGGCATTGCAGGCAATTGTTGTGTTTGCTATGCACACACACACACACGCACCCACACACACACGGTTAGACAACGGTTACGTTTTCCTTTATTGCCTGCCGTCTACATATGGCAAGGCATTAGAAGTGGTTGTTAAGTCCAAAATGGTTATCCGATGTTGCAAAGATTTCAAAGCTAAATACACTTGTTATGTGCACTTTTATTATGGCTCTTAATTGGAATTATGTTCATATATTCGCCATTTTACGGTATATATTTTGAGCATGGCCATAAAGACGGATCGTTGCTACTGAAATTTTATTAAAGCACTTATCACATCATAAGTCTATGCATTAAATTCTCTCTAAAAAAGTTTTTTTTCGGACTTTCATTTCCTAAAATAAAATAAAAATGGCATTGCTTTTATTTCAATGTCAACGACAGCTTTAAAAATTTATTTTTTCTATATACATATATTTAATTCATCGTTTTACAAAATGTTGCCCTTTTATTTTGGTTACATAAAATTTTTGTGGATGCAGCAGCTGACATGTAAAATGTTCTAAACAACCAATTGTTCTCGACATGTACGCCCTAAAAATCAATTTAGTAGTTAAAACTGCGATTAATAGCATTTAAAGTGTCAAATAAAAAAACCGTATAAAAACAGATACGAAAAAACAAAACACTTTAATCGATTTTTGATGTCAGAAAAACAAAGAATGCAGAGATTTTGAGTCTTCGTTGTCTGTTGTTTGTCATCTGTCTGTTGTCTGTGCTCGTCCCTGTCTGTCCTTGGGGAAATGGTCATGGCATTGCCATTGCCATTGCCAACTTACCTTGTATGAAAATTATCCATGCCCGTGCCGCAATAGAGCGGCGTGGTATCATTGCTCGCCCCAGGCATTGTTTTTGTTGTTGTTTTTATTGTTGTCGCTGTTGATGATACTCAATTGTTGCTGCTGTTGTTATTGCTGCTGCTGGCAGTCGTCAGTCAATGCAGCCGCGACTGTCAAGGACAGCAGCGGCGGTGGCATATGCATAGAATTCGCTGTCCGCCAACGCATTAATCATTCAGTGTTGGGAAAAAATATATATTATGAGAGCTGCAAATAGAATAAACGAATTGAGTTTGAGAAAAAAGTGAATAGCCAAACTAGCGATACAAAGAGATAACGTTAAACATGGCGTATAATTAATTAGAATTGTAAATTGTTACGCATACGCCGCCGCCCAGCTAGCCATTTAACTACTTTAGTTAGCCTTCTGCCCAGATCTAAGCTGATTAGTAAATTGCCTTAGTCCACGCTTTGTTGCAACCTAATTGGCGCTGTGGCGTAACTGAATTATGGTCGAGCAACTCGTCATAAAGAAGAAACAGCATCAGCTGAGCCAGAGATAGAGAGAGACAAAGAAAGATAGGGATATAGAGCGAGATATCCTGTACTAAATTAGATTTGTTCATGCTGCACACGCAGATAAATGTATTGCTTTGCAAATATTATCTATCTTTCTTTCCTCTATCCCGTACACTGAACAATTTGTTATCTGTCATGTGCTTTGGCTAGAACTCGTTGCGGTTGCAACACTCTCGGCACCCACAGATTTTAATTGCATTTGCGGAACAGAGCGGAACAGCACTGCCTGTTTGGGCGTTTGGGCCATCGCAAAAAGCGAGAGGCTAAGGCAACTGCAATTAACACGTACTCTGGTATGTAAAAAAACCGCAGCTGCAACTGGAATCTGCAACATACGCGTCAAATATGCAATGAAAGCAATATTCTGGCCAGCAAGCACTTTTCACATACTATTTGATTTGTTTTAATATGTAAATTTTTGTTGCATGGCAAAATATATGCACGTACATTTAATATGTATGCAAAGTATTCAAAAACAATTTTTTATTACTGTTTATGAAACAATTTATTTTGCGTGTTTTCCAGTTAATTAAATTTTGATTACATTAGCATTAACAATGATCTTATAAATATGTTTTTGTTTTTTTTTTTAAACCAATTGTTTTAATTAACTGTTGAGCTTTAAATAAAAGTGTGAATGTGAGCAAACTTTTGCATGTATTAATTATGCCACTTAATATTATTAAATAAGTGCCGCCAACAGGCAAACGAACTCGTTAAGGTCTGGCCAAAAACCCTGGCTATATTGGTTGAAACCTAAACTTAAACTAAATTGCCTTGCTACATATACCCATATATAATGTGCTTTAACACAAATTAATTAACTTGCCTAATATGGCAAATGTGCACATACACCGTATCGCCCGTAAACACAAAAGCACACGTGTATTTATGAGCGCATATTAATTATATATATGTATATGTGTATACAAAAAGTTATTGTGCATTTGTATGGGCGTAATTGGATGACAAACGAAAAGATTAATGAAAGACGGGCAGCAGCACAAATGTTTGGCTGATGGCGCACAAATGTATGCTATGATTTGTTCTGGCAACAATGAAAATCATCAAATGAAAGCTGCTGATTTTATTTAATGGCCATATTGGCTATCATCAATCGGTGGATTAAGTATGAGTTCACTCTCAGCAAACAAAAGGCTGTGGCACATTTTCATACGCATACAGTTCAATGCACACAAGCTACAACAACAACAACACGCCAACTGATTACGGAATGTGAAGAGGCTACTCAGGCAGCTGTACTTGGATGAATGCCAATGCCAGATCTGTTGGCCCAGAGTCAAGCGTGCAACTCAATATGGCTCATGTATGCCTGTGTGTATGCTTGTGTCCAGCTTGTCCTTGTGCATGGCAGCCACAAATCTCAGCGATTTCATTTACGCGTATGCTTTCCAGGGAAAGTCAGCAGCAGCATCAGCATAACGGCATATACCGAACAAGACTGAAAGCAATCCACATTGTCTTTTGTGTCAATGGCAAACAATGAAAAATGGTGAGCAACTAGTCAAACTGACGAATCGTCAAACCCCTATGTCAAACATAATCAAGCCTGCCTTTGTCTCTGTCTATCTCTTGTTTTTGCTGAACGAAAATTCACCTGATTTATCCATTGACGCACGCATCGCTTGCCTAAGACTTAAAGCCCGAGGCGCCAGCACCACTCGAGACACTTAAATTAATATGCATTTTGTGATATTGATTACAATTATTGATTTGTTTTCTTTTATAACAGTATCCATGCCCTATGCCCCATGCCTCATGCCATCCAACGCTATTTGCATTTTATTTATATTTGTGTAAACAAAAAGTTGAATTTGCTTTGGCACTTTTGTTTACCGAAGCGATGCCATTGGCATTATTTTAAATTGTTTTTTAAATGGCCAACAAACAAGAAATGTAAGTGAACTGTGAATGGCGAATGGCGAACAGAACTGTGCAAGCCAACAACAACTGTGAATGGATATTGTGAATGAGCGCAAATGTGCGCGTGAAGTGGCAACACCAACAACAACAACTGGAACAACAAGAATAACAAGAGTTTCTCTCCTCAAATAACAGCTGGAAGTTTGCGGAAATGTGTTCGATTGAGTAGATGATTGGCTGCTTGCAAGAATGAAGGGATGATAAGAAGCCAAATGCGGCGAGAGTATAAGTTTGTTAAAAGATTGCCAGCTATATGACGAAGAGCATGATGGAGGGGGAGCAAAGCATTAAAAATTGAATATTTCTTTTTGAAAAAGGTTAAAAAAAGGTATGCATATTTAAACCGAATGCTAAAGGCAGACAGACAGCCCATCAGGCATAGATTGATAGAAAAGATTGCTGAATGTGATGTTGATTTAAGCAACAGATTTAACGTTGATTAGTTTGCATTATATTCTTGTCGGCAGCAAATATCAAATATTGAGGATTTTCCAGCTATTACCATAAAATTGTACTTTTAATCGAATGGAAGTCTAGTAAATGGATAAAATGATTATTTTTGAACTTTTCTTATTTGCCTGAAGCCCGCTCTTGCTTTAATTCAAGTATCTCGCAATATTAACAAGTTTTTGCAACCGACACAAACACTTTCCTCTTAAGATGTCTTAACCATTTAAATATCTTGCAATTAACTTAAACTAGTCTAATGCGACCCAACGCTGCATGCTGTATTTTTCTCATTAGTTATGCGACTTGCCAGCATCAAACAGCAACAGTCGCTTTCGCAGCAGCAAAGATAGTTGCCGCCCGCGCGTTAATAGCAACAGCAACAACAACAAAAACTATAATAAAAGCTGGGCCTGCCGCAAAGTGATGGGTGCAACCAGCGGCAGCAGCAGCAGCAGCAAACCCATTAGAGATGCGTTCAACACTTAAACTTGCATATATTATACAATGCCATAATCTAACCGCTTCCAGATCCATAAAGCGACTATAATTGCTTGAATCTGCTGTTTTGGCTTAAACACAGCTGTTTGTCGCTTAACGTGTTTATGTTATGCTATGGCATGTTGTATGTATGTGAATACATATTTGTCATGTTGTTGGCTTTTACAAAAATAGCATAGTCATGGCCGTCGTAGCGCACAGCACAAATTGAGTTGGTGTGGCAGTGTGGGTAAGTGGTAAATGTTGATGGCACTTGCAGCACGTTTGTTGGCCCTTGGCCATGACTCTACATACATCTACAACAAAAATACACACATACATACATAAATATACACAATGTACACAAACAGCGACAAACAAATATAAATGCAAACACAAATACAAATACAGTTACAGTGTTGTAAATATTTTGCCAGACTTGTGCCATTCTGTCAGCTAATATCCTAACAAATTTCCGCTGGCTGTACCAAGCACAATCATAATGACAGTTGACTCAACACACTCCGCCCACCGCACTCAAATCTTCTCATCCCTTCGTCTCTCTCATCTCTGAACAACGCCTACTCTCGCTATTCACTAGTCCTTTGTGTGTGTGGCTTTCCTTGCCTGGATGAGCAAAAACAAAATTATAACAATCTCAGTTGGCAATTTTCGAAAATGCAACATAAAAACAGCAAATTTAGATAGAATCAGTGTGTGTCGAATATTAAATACTCTTTCTTTCTTTCTTTACGATAATAGTAAGTGCTTTTCTTGTGTTTAGAAAACACGTCAAACTGCTTATACTTTTTGAGTATACTCTCGGTTAGGGTGTTGATCAGCAATTTGTTGGCTTAATTATTAGACTGCCGGCAAGCCTGCTTAATTTGCCGTCATTTTTTATTTGTCAGTCATGCTGGGTGGCATTTGTCAAATTAGTGAAAGGTATTCATTTGGTTTATGGTAATAAATTGCTCATACGCACAGGTGTCCCGTTGTGATTTTTACATGCACAACCTTGTAATTTGTCGCTACAAATAATTCAAATGTCAGTCATTAGTTGTTTTTGCTGTTTTTCTTGCTTGTCTTGCTGCTTGCTTTTGCTATTGCGAATGAGTCTTATTTGACACATACTTTTTATGGTAAAATACTACTCAATTTCTTGTGGAAAATGCAGCTGAAATATGTTAAAAGGAATTTTTTAGCAGTGTAAGTCGCCATCACTCTTCCATGCTCTCTTTTCATCTCACATGCTCTTTGTTTGTTTTTTTGTTCATGTTTTCTGCTCTGTTGTGTGTATTTGCTTTCAGTGTTTTTTTTGCGCTTGTCACGCATACGTCATGTTGTCTGCGCGAATGCGGGCGAACAAAAACGAGCTTATTTGACATTTGCATATCGTATATAGAAAAATGCTTAAGGAAGCACAAGCAGACAACTTGCAGTCGACGCTGAGGCAAAAAGTTAGCCGTCCTGTGTGTGTTTTGTTTTTTTCTTTTTCTTTTTCCTTTCTTTTTATCCCATTACTAAGAAAATGATTTAATGTTTTCACATGTCTTTGCAATCATGATGCTCTGTCGACAGCAGCAAAAATTTGACATTGATAAGACTCGAAATTGATATTGCTGGAGGAGTCTTGAATATAACAGAAATTAGAGCTTAAATCTTAAGCAACAGCACGTCCACACGTAGATATTGTAATCGGATTAAGACAAAATCCCACAAGAGTTTGTTTAAGCCAGTTATCTGAGGCAGACTTGACTGGCCATAATAGGTAATCAAGGTAATGTGTGAGAAAGTTTGCTAGCAAAATGCAATAGGAGCCGCAATAGCAAACAAAAACAAAGTGCAACTGAAGCTATCAATGCAATTACTATTTGTTGGTCTTTTCAATCGCAGTGTGTGGATTTTTCCAACCGCACTAAATTCGGGAAACACAAAACAAGCTAAATGCTTTTAGAGCACATATATAGTTTGGGTCTAAATAGATACGTGTGGCACAAAAACCAGCTAACTATTTTCCAGTTGCAACAGCATGAGTAACTTTCACATGTGTGTGTGTGTGTGTGTGTGTTTGCAGCGTGTAAATGGTACCGAAAAGTGAAAGGAGCACGTACTTAAGTTCGACACTGGGACAAAACAATGCTACTCTTAATTTGGCTTAACGAACTGAGCTGAGTTAAGGCTACAAAACTTTGTTGCCAAAAATTAAAGACAGACTTTAAAGCTGTAACAAGTTTAGATAAGTAAGATAAGTAAAAAAATTCTAACTTTTAAGCTAACTTTAAAATTAGCTTAGGTTCGCATTTCAATTTAAACAAACTCATAATACTCCCCATGTTGATACTGCTGTTTCATTTGATTTTTATCACGTATACGACGAGTGGGCGAGTCAAATCAATTTGTTTACCTGACATTGCACCTGAACTTGATTCGTACGTCGACACCCTAACATAACAAGCAGTTGCCAGCTGATGCCATTGAATAGTTGACTGCTTACAACAATTGGCTGCATGTCAAGTAGTTGGCCAGTTTGCCATTTCACCTACTTTTTTCCTTATTGCAATAAAGCTCCAATTCTTACAATTTTTATACTAAGCATCTTTCAAAGGTCTCAACAAAAGGCGTGGCTTCAGTCAAGCGAGCAAGTAGTCCATCATTAAGTACAAGAACTGGGGCGCGTTTCGTGACCGAGCCATTGAAAACCAAAGGCAAGGTCAAACGTTTTGGTTAGACGCAACCGACTGCTGAATACTCTGATTTCAATATAGAATATAGTAGTTTTTAAGAGTCTGCTTGCAAAGGAAGTGTATGGATTATTGATTCGGATTTTAAGATATCATATTACCTAATTTAGTGAAAGGGCTTGGCTTTCACAAGATCTATAAGAAATGTTCCCAGCTATATTCTCACCAAATTTAGCGGGCAATAAGTGGGAATTATGTGGACCTCATCTTCTTGCTTATCGAGGTGTATCGAATTTGTTATCGATTTCCCAGCTCCACAATGACCATAGCGTTACGTTTTTCACACTTTCTCTGGAGAATACATGAAGTAAGATATTTGCAAGAGTTCAGGTCTCTAGCTGTAAGGTTGAGGGGACTCACCCAATATACTCTTTATTCTCGAAATCAGAGTATAATAAGAATAACAACAATAAGAATAAACTGCACGTAAATGGCCACTGAGCAGAAACTTAAAGACTCGCAATGGTAAATAACATTCTCGCTGGCTAAAAAACAAAATTGTCGACGTAGAAATTTAAGTACATAAGTAGTGTGCACAAAATGGTTCGTCCGTCTGGCAAACTGAGAGTCAATAAACAGCAGTAAATGTTTAATCAATTGGAAATGGAAAGAACATAAAACTGTAGCTGTTGTCAACGTTCAGCAAAACATGCGATTTAAATTAAAGAAGCTTAAGAAATTTGTGTTTAAATTCTTGTGAATTATCCCAGCTTAAACTTAACTTTGAATGTCTTCAAGCGAAGCTTTGTTATTTATAAATTACTTAAAAAATATTCTGACAAAATGCAATTAAAATAAAATTAATTTTTAAATTATATACCTAATACCAAAAAGATTCCGGGTATCCGGCTTGAACTTAGACAAAGCTGTGCATTTTGTGCACCTTCATCTTTATATTTCTGGTATTTGCGTAGAAAATGCGATTTTGGACGGGTAAGCAATGGGGAAATAGTTAAATGAAACTCTTCCCGGTGCGCAAAAGAGCAAATATTGGTTAAAGGAAGTGTCATAACTTCAATACGGAAATGACACCTTTACACAGCGCAAGTATTTGTATAAGTACAAAAAATTACGAAAAGAATGCCGAATAGAAAATATTCTATCTTTTTTAGAGACTTTAAGTAAAATCGAGTATTATTTTAACATACTTGGATATAATGCGAGTAGCTAGTAAGTAAGCGAATAAATGCTTTTTATTATACCCATTTTCAATGTGCTAAAAAGTGATTGAAATTATAATAATACCCTTGGCGATGGAGGGTATGAAAATTCGAAAGCGTAACATGGAAAATGCAATTGAAATCTAAATGGAAATTTGCGTGCAGCTTTTGCGGGATATTAAGAACGAAAATCTGCTAAGCTTAGCAAGGACAAGGGGCGACTAGAGCAAACGAGCACAAATGGGCAATGGGCAATGGGCGTTGGGACGTTGGTTGATGGGCGTGTCTGCATTTCGTTGTCGCTGAGCTCTACAATTCAATGGATAATAATTCAAATGAATTACTTGGCGAGCGCCTTGGGGCTGTATTTTGTATATGTATCTATATAAATAAGGTTTTGCATTCCTTGATTCCATGGAGACGCCAAGTCGCCAGTCCAATAAAAATGCCTCGCAGGACATAGTGTTTCAGTGATTTTCAGTTTCGCAAGGACTAGGCACACACAAACCCACACAAACACGCACAATCAGTGAGAAAGCCGACAAAACGAAATGAGGCAAAGGCGTTGTGAAGGCTCTGGTAATAGGCAGCTAGAAACATCTCGTTATCATAATCAGCAGCTACCGCTTACAATTGTTGTTTTTCCTGTTGTTGTTGTTATTGTTGCTGGTGTTGCTGGTGTTTCTGTTGTTGTTGTGTGTCGCTCTCAACGTTAAAGTAAACGACATTAATGGAAACATCAAAGTAATTTGATTGCATTTTGCCACAATGGATATGAATGAGCCCAGCAACAACTGGCGTTGCCCACCATCCGCCCACCTCTCAAAAGAAGAAAGGCATAAGTAAATGCAAAAAATACATATACACACATATATAATATATATATATATGAACAAATGTTTGCGTGTCTGTGTGAAAGTAGCAGTCGACTCTGGCTTGCTAACAGTCACACCCTGCTGCCTGCCATTGATATCCTTCGTCGGCATCCTGCGGTGACTGCTGCTCCTTACTCATTTGCTCCTCTTGCTCTCTCTCTGTCTTTCTCTCTGTGTGGTAAATACACAACGTATTGTAGATGTTGTTGCTGTTGCTCTCGTTCAGCCTGGGCTCAATGTCGTGTTAATTTCATTTGCGTACAAAAATAGACGCACAAGCCGCATGGAATGGAATGGAACCAGCTTTGTGCGTTCTGCAGTGCCAGCTAACAAAATTATGTAGTTATAACCAAGACCAGAAGGCATAAGATTAGAGCTGGACACAAGTAACAATGTTCGAATTAAAGAGTGTTTTTCTCTTTTATATCGCTCATAAATCACAATGGCAGAGCTTAGTCGAATGTGTTTTCCATTTCAATTTGCCGGTCACAAGAAAATCATTCTGTGATAATTTGACTTTATCCCTAGATTTGCATAATCATTTATGAATGGAAAGGGTTCAGACACAAGTTGTCAGCAGGGAAATATGATTTATATTGTAAATCCATTTCGGTTTTTGTGTAAAATTTGAAGCTTACTTCTTATGCTTGTCTACATTTCACCCGATTTTTTTGTCGTTCTCTTTGCTTTCGTGCGACTAGAAAATTTTAAAATAAATTATTCAACATTAACCTTTAAGTGGCTGATATAAATTTTAAATTACATGCAATAGAAAAACATCAACAACAACCGCTGCAAAAAGAGAAACAAAATAACAACGGAACACCTGAGGCAGACATTTACCTTAACACAACAACACCCGTTTCTTTACCTTTGTTTAAAATATTTAATATTTTTCAGCAACTATTTGATATACTGAAAAGGCGTTGCATAAATCATAAACAGCTTTGTTGCATGACACAGACACACCCACACACACCCTTTAAATTATGCGCCACGCAAAAATGATAAAAGGAATGTTCGCAAAAGAAGTTTCTTTATATGTTTAAATGTTTTGCATATCTGTTCAATGGATCCGGATGATTTGCGGGAACACATGTCTACCATTTGCCGTTTGCGCCGCCGTTTGACTTGCCCTTATGCCAATTTATGTAAATTTTTTTTTGTTTGGCATCACGAAATTGTTTTAGGCCGCCGCGCTTCGTGTCTAAACACAAATGTTTAGTCCCAACATTTGCCTTCTTTGCGAAAGGGTCGAGGGTGTTTTGTTTTGTTTGGTTTGGTTTTGTTAGGTTTGCTGGTTGACGTTTGGTATGTTTGGTATTTGCTGTAAAATGCCCGCAAATTGAGTTGCAGCCAGTTGAACCCTTCGGGTCAGCCCTGATTGATTGTGCAATTGAAAGTGTGAGAGCGCGAGCGAGAGTTCATTTCGCTGTTCAAGGTTTTCCAATCAATTGGAAAATCACTTAGCGAGCACTTGAGAAATTACAGCAATGATTAAAGCAAATAAGTACGTATTCAGCAAAAACAAACAAAACAGAAAATAAAAGGAAAGAAAGTAATTATCTGGATTTCACTTAAGTGTTTTAATTTATGCCCACGCTGATGAACTTGTGTCTTGTAACGTAATGGAATATAAACAAAAATGAATAAAATTAGCTGGAAATTGGCCATACCATCCTTTATGTGGATATACGTTCACCTTGGGGCGATGAATCTGCATTTTGATCTCTTCTCTTTTCTTGGTACAGCAGTTCGCTGCTGGTTGACGAAATGTTTGAGAAAACTTGTGCTACGCAAAATATGCACAGAATTCGGCATGAAAGCAAATAAAACGCATACGCCGTGTGGGCCTATAGGCTGTCAAATATGAGTAATGGCAGTACCAAAAAGACTTCCCAACCTTTTTACTACTTTCTTTTTTTATTCGACTTTGGGGTAAATTTTAAAGGCAGCTGTAAAAAAATTAAAATGCCGCTCAACTGCCTGTGGCAAAAGTTGCCAACTTAGCTAAAAAAAAAAATAAATAAAAAGATAAAGAGAAAAGCTGAGCAGCCTACACAACCCGCCTTGAAGTGTGGGGATTTATCTGTGCGACACTGTGTGTAATTGTGCGAGTTTGTGTGTGTTGGTGTGTGTGTGTGTGTGACGCTTTTGTATCTCTGTATAGTTGCGTGGGATGTTAATTTGGTATGCTCCCCTTCTGTTGACCACTTGACAGTATTTGGTATTCGAGTGTACGAAACAGAAACGAAGTGAAACAGTCGATGGGGGAAATAACAAATATTTTATGCGCCTACGTGTTGGCCATAGCTAATTTATTATACATCCCATGGACGGACGGACATGTCCTGTCAGTCCCAGCGCACACTTCCATTTATATTTACCAATGCTTTAAAATGTAGCTGACAACTTTTGTAGTTTGTTGATCTTTTATCGTCTGCTTGACGATGGCGTTTTTTTGCTGTCGGATTGCCGTTTCGTCGTTCTTTTTGTGGCGCCTCCACCTCAATCAATTGTTAGCTTTTTATCGGTGGCGCTGTCAGGCAGCAGGAAACTCTGACAAAATGGCAAAAATAGAGTGTCTTATTATGACAAAATGCTGAGCTCATCAGCTACGAAACACCTCAACCCAAGGCTTACCGCCCCGACCTCATTGTCACAGCTACTTTGCCTCTGATTGATGTGTCTTATTTACTTTGTTGCTGTTTTATTCTCACGCATAAATCACTGGACTGAACTGTAAGGCCTTCGTGCGTACGATTTGCATTTCAATTTTAATTCAAATCCCAACAAACAAATATTTATAAATATATATACAAAAACATACATTGACGCCTCCACAGATTTGTTAAAATTATTTTGAACAATTGCTAAGGTTTATTGTTGTTTGCTTTGACAAATTGCAAAATATGTCTTTGCATTACCCAAACTCTACGTGTTTAATGCGATTATTTTCCGGAAATGGCGCCTAGTTCACGACCAAGATTTAATTAAGTTGGCCAGCAGCCAGACAGACGACACATTAGCACTTCACATATCATATCATATCATAACATATCAACATTTCGTGTTGTTCGTAGTCAGCTCTCGACCTATGCCAAATGTCATCAGCACTAATGGAATAATTTGAAATCTACTTAGCCTTGTTGGCTTGCAGCGCAAGGACACTTAAACGAGCACTGCTTGCGCCAAAGATCTGTTCTTCGCTGTTTCTTTTAATTATTTTACGCATTTTACCACAGAAAGTCGCATACAGCACAAATTACAACCAGCTGACACCCTATTGGGCGTGTCCTAAGACCCAAATACATGCGGCTTCTATTGTTACTGCTGCTGCTGCGGCTGCTGGTGCTGCTGCTGCTGCTGCTGGGCAGCTCGTTTGCTTTAATTAACAATGAAGTTGACTAATTGAATTATGTGAGAGCTGACAAGGTTGTGAATTTGTTGCCTCCTCTTTTTTTTTTGCTCAGTTGCTATTAAAAGCATTAACTAATAAAAAATTAAACACGTGCTCACCTCTAATGTAACCAGCTTTGGGGCAAGTTTCATTCGCTTTAATTGATAAACGTGACAAACTTTCATAATTGTGGCAGAGAATAATAATAGCAAAGGCAAACAGTGAAATTTTATGATAAGTTCTTGGTCATATTACATATTGTTGCCTTTAATTATGCGATCCACAAAGCCAGTAGTATAATTACTTAAGAGAACTGGTAGCAAACAGTGTGGGAGAGAATATATGTATATTGAACGAGCGAGCAATAAAAGCGAGTTTGGTAAACAATCCTACTGATTAGTAAAACGCTTTCATAGTTCACGGCTCAATCAATCATGTAAATCAATTATTTAATTGGAACTCGTATCAGGAACATGATACAAATCACTGACCACCTTTTTTGTGGCATACAAATACAAAACGATACCGTATCGATATCGATGACCTCATAAATATGCCTGACCGGCTCATAAAAGTAAACCAAACTATTTTGCACACACACACACACGCACACAAATATAGAGAAAGACAGACAAGTAGGCAATCACCAATCAAAAAGGTTATCAAGCATATTTAGCTCAAATTATACAAAACTTGACTGCGGTGTAAGATCCTTGGACTAGTTTATGACCCAATTCTGCCAAAGCGTCTGACAATTGGCGATGCGTTTCGCGTCACCCAAAGTAAAGTTATGAACATCGCCACCCTCCACCACCTTCGTAATAATTCCCACGCCAACTTGTAAATGCTTACCCCATCCATGTTGCTCGTTTACTTGACTGCGCTTGACACGCAGCAAGTGGCACACGCACATGTTGCAGTTGCAGTCAATCTTGCCTAGCATTTCAGCTATGCACTATTTTATATTCAATATATATTACACATGCAAAAAAAAAAACAACAAAAAAAAAACAGAAAAGAAAAGAAACGAGAGCATATTTCATTTACAGAATGTTAACAACTACGTGCCCGAGTGCTGTTCACTTGGTCTGTCCTCTTGCCATTTGCCCCTTTTTTGCCGTTTAAAATAAAATTTGCCTTGCATGCACTGTGCGTGTGTGTGTCCGAAAGGTTTGTTGAGTTCGTGACCCCTCCACCCAGCCTTCAATGATTGAAGTACGTGTTTGTCATGCTTTGGGTCAGTTACGTCTACAGCTTGCAGCGAGCTCGTTATCTAAATGCCGTTAGCCATAGGTCGGGCCCATGCCTAAGTGTACATTCATAGCGATAGTTTTTTTTTTGTGCTTTTCAGCTACGTCTCATTTCATTACCGCATTACGGCCGTTTCATTGCAATGTCTTGCGACAGCGCCACCTGTCACAAAGTCGTTAACGGGCCCAACTCGTTGTGTTGGTCATCAAAAACGATGAGACGTGATATTGGGCATATGAGGGCCAAATATGATCGAATCCGATATACCCAATAGAGTAGGAAGAGTAGCTCTTACTTAGGGTACAGATTAAACGACAAACATCCTTACTTTAGTGGCTTAACTGGCTGCCGAAAGTATTTTCCATCCTTTCCTAACAGCGTCCTCTTGACAGTTAACTCGTCTTTAGGCAACCTTAATACCCAATTATTTTTATAACTCTTTGGAATTTGTTCATTTTGTTACGCGGCCATAAATTATATCCAAGAAATAATGCCACCTAGCACACTTTTTTACTTAAAAAGTTTAACTCAAATTAAATATACCCGAATGAAACTCATTTTCGCGAAAACTCTCTTGAGAGTTACTTTTTTAATTGCAGTTTGCAAAGTTCAATTATTTGCTCACTTTTGCCCTTAGTCACGAAAGTTCAACTCAATTTGAATATACCCTTATTTTGTTTTTTTTTTTTGGTATTGCGGTTGTTGTTGGTAACCCTTTGATACATTTTACTATGTGTACCCTTACAATTACTTGGAGTCTGCATCCGAAAACAATTTGCCCCGTAATGCTGTCGCGCTCGCTCGTTTTCCATTTCCATTTCTTTTTCATGTGCTTCCCTAAAATGCCGCAGCTGGTTGTTAAATTCATTCAACACATGGCTCGCTCTCCGCACAGTAATAGTCATTTTGCCTTTCGTCTCACGTTGTGCAGCTCAAAATGAAATAAAGATACAGACAGTGTTAGAGTGGGACTGACGCTGTGCTGCTGAGATGACAACAACATTCCTTTTTGACAGCATATAACAATTAGTGACAGCACAACCCGCAAAACGTAGAACTTGTTGTGTGTTGAGAAAAAACCTTCAACTGCAGCAAGCTGTTAAATAATAATTTTTATTACTGTCGCAAACAGTTGACTCTTTTTTTTCTGTTGCAACTCGAATTTAAGGCTGACTTTTGCCATTTTTCGCTAGTGCCCCGAGTGTTTATGAATTATGCTCTGCTTTTCATTATGACAACTGTAACTTGCAGCTGCTTTATTTTTGTGCATACCCTGTAAATGCGAGGAAAGCCTTTACAAGTGGCATAATAATGAAAAACACCAGCTTTGCTTGAGATTTCATCTTGTATTCGTGCAGAGAGTATATCTTAGCCTGCATTAATGTGTGGTTTTGTGGGGGCACATCCAGCTTGTTTATTTTGTTATTGTTGTTAACACTGTTGTGTAGAATGCCACAAAAATCTTCTGTGGCAATTTTTGTAACTTTATTTATACTATATATGTATATGGTTGGCATTCAAAAGTCTTCTAGAAGAGGATGTAACTTTTTTCATAGCTTAGTTTCACATTTTTATTATTTTCATTTTGTGTCTAGCCAAATGCCTGAGGCATTATTCCCAAGTGTTGTAAAACTGTGGCACAGTTGGGGAAAAAGTGTCGGCTGCAGCGCAAGTTTTTGGCATTGTTTGTCGTTTGACTTGACGCTGCATATTTTATTGCGACAGTCATTTTTCTCTACTTTTTTTTCGGTGTTTGGAGAGCTCTTATCAGAAATTAAAAACTTGGACGTGATTTTTTTTCTGTATTCGGGCAACTTGTTTCCCATTGTTCTTCTTATGATTTGTTGTGTTTCTTAATGTATTTATAAATGGACTTAGATATGCACAAAAATTTATTCTATTTGTTTTGTGTGTCACATAAAGCAGATACTAAGTAAAAAAATATTCCTGGGCAGCTATGAAATTACGATGGGCATTAAGATAGAAAGCATATCTTAATAGCTTAAAAGTGCTTATTATTATCACAGTCCGTCTCGATATTTTTGATTTATTTATTTCTTTTTATGGGTTTTTTCTGTGGTAACTAACCCCTGCCCCGGCCACGGGCAGCCATGGATAAACCCAAGACTTAGCTAAGTAAGCAGCGTTAGCCAATTCATAAATAAATCGGTGCACTGCCAAAATGTAATTTCGTTATAATTGGCATTACGTGCTGGCTGCTTGACGTATCATTTGCACACAAATCTGCGTCTAAGTGCGCCATAAAAAATGGCATTGCCAAAGAACTGGGCTCGCGGCAAATCGTTGTGGCAACAGGGCCAAGGCTGCCAGGTCAACGCCACAAATAAAATATGAAACAATCAGAAACCAACATGATAGGTTTTGCTGACGCCCGCGTCCCGCCACACAGCCCCCCTCCCACACAACACCCCATATCTTGCCTTTGCCATTTTTTTTTCTATATCAGCTCAAATTACGCGTGCACACAATCAAAATACAAAACAACAACAAAAGAAAAGTTACGAAATTTGGAAGTCGGGGAAGGAAGGAGGTGGTAAAACAAAAAAAAAAACAAGAAACATAAGAATAACGCAGAAATTTTGTGTGCGTGCAGAAAAAACAAAAACGAACAAACGGAAAATATTACAAACAACAAATGTGAAATAGCAAAACAAAGCCCACCTAAAGAGAAACAGAGGCCCACGAGCGAAATTCAATAAGCAGGAAACAAGAAGCGGCATAAATATATAGCCCTACAATCTTAATATGGCAGCTTACTGAGTCTTGATTTTTTATTTCGATATTTATTACGCATACGCCGCGTTATGCAAATTGCTTGTTTACTTAATTCTCAAAATACAGTCAAAACGATGATGAGAAACAAAATTCACAAAAGCCTTCACCATTCAGCGCTCTTTTCGCTGAACCGCACAGATAATTTTTAATTTATGATTGAAATTAGTTTCGCCAGTTAAAAAAAATCAAAAAGGAAATTACTTTTCATCGGCTGCTTGGCTTCGTAAGTTTGGCAAGGAGGTTTGGGTCAAAAGTTTCGGCAGTGGCTTTTCAAAATGCTGTTTACCAAAAAAGTTAAAACTTTCAACTGATTTTTGATTAAAACTTGATGCCGCTCTTATGCAGCAAACAAGTGTTGTTAAACAAACTCAGGTTTGGGCGTCTATAAAGAGAGAGAACAGGAGAGATAAAATTTTATATAGCATGACCGAGCATTAAAGTTGCAGCTGTGCTAAAGTTTCATGGCCCAAAAACTAAGTGAGAAATAATGACATACAGACTAAAATACATTTATATATAAAACGCACCCACACGCATATAAAGTTGATTGTCATTAAAACAGCTGCCGCATTCGGGCTACCGGGCATAGATTTTAATTAAGTTCCTTGATGACTATAGGCGTGGAAAGCAATTGATTGATGGCGCCCAGCATGGTGCCCGGCAACAATAAGGGACGGCCAACTACCGTTTCTACTTGAGTTCCTCCCCAACAAAAAAAAAAACTATAACATCAACACGAATTTTAATTATCACAGCAGCATTAAACACGACATAAACAAACACAGACAGACACCCACATGTGTGTGTGTGTGTGTGTGTGGGAACAAAATGAGCAACTCAATGGCTGTCAAATGCGGTGCGGTTGCTTGCCTGTCATTTATGTGGGACAAATCACTCAAAATACTTTTATAGCATGCACCATCCATCACAACAATTGTATGTGTGTGTGCGCCACACTTTAGCAAACAATGCCATATTTTCCACCTGTTTTCAGTTTGTATTTCTTTTTTCTGCCCAAAACCCCCCACGGCGAAGCCAATCCCTCTGCATTTCTGTTCACACACAAACACAAACACACACGCACACATTCATAAGTGCACCGTCGATGCCACACACTTATCTTTTCAATTCAGTTTCTTTTTCGTTTCTTTTCCTCGAATAGCGTTTTCTTTTCCTATTTTGTATCGTCACGTGCCAAGCAAAATGTTCTCTTTTATTTGCCATGTGCCATTTTGAGAGTATTTTGTATTGTTTTTTCGTTTTTTTGTCCCGCTTATGCCTGTGCGGATTTTCCTATTTTTATTTTAACATCTTCCCTAATGCCAGTCACTTTGGCTTTTGGCTAAAGAAAAAGGATTGTGCGGGAGTTGCTGTCAAATTGCTTGAGCTGCGATTTTATCTCAAAATAGCATTAAGCCAAATAATTGGACCAGTTTTTAGTGCCTCTCAGCTTAGAGAACAAAAACGGCAACAACAACAAAACAACATCGATGAATTTGAAATGGCAGCCTAAGTGCGAACAATTGTATATAAAATGTGTTGTCATTTGTTACACTTCATTACTCTTTATAGAGAATTGTGAAAACTAATGAACCGTATTTTTCAATTGAACACAATTGAAATGTTTACAATGTTGATTAAGAATTGACAATTAAGCAAGGCCAAAATGATGATTATAAAAAACCCTTGTGAACACAATTGAAGTAAAGCAGCTTATTTTTGTCCCTTTTGCCAACTAATGGCCCAATGAAAAATGATTTAAAAATCATTAAAGAAAATTGGCCAGCATTTAAATAATTTATTTGTAAATAAAAATATAATGTCTGCAAAACTTACGAAAAAATAAGTCTGCTCATGAATAACGAAACGAGCGAAAATCTCAACGATTACTTATGTATGAATTTTTATTACACTTTTATGTTTGAGTTTTGCTTTCCTTAAGCGTCGGCCCCCAACTCAAAACAGCCACAAATAAATGACCATAATAACTCAACAGTCACACTTACAGCAATCAGGGATTGGTACGCTAAGACGCCAGCTTCAGAAAGGATATAGTTTTTATTTATTGCTTGTATTTAAATGTTGATCCTTAAAACATGTTTAATCTTTTGTCACTAAACATTAAAAACACAAGTTTTTTATTTTTCTGATTTTCATTCAACAGTTTTGATTTTTAAAATAATTTTCGAAATACATTTCACAAATTAACTTGCCGTAACAAACGATTTTTTATAGATTGGGACCGATCAAGAGCCGAATCGTTGCGCACGAAATACCAAATACAACTGACACAACAATGCCAAATTATTCGCATGATATAATTCGCAACGGATTCCAGAACCGGACTCCGGACGACCAACGACGACAGCGACGACGACGTAAACGACTACGTCGCGACGGTTAAACGACGACGAGAATGCGCGATTGCTGCCTAAACGTTCCGAATGCGAATGAAACTGCTGCGCGATTCGCAGCAGCATTTAGCGGCAACTGCTGCTGCTGCTACTGCTGCTGCTGCTATCATTGCCACAACAACGTTGTTAACTTCCACAATCTCTTAGCATCCAAAACAAACACAAAAACAAAGACAGTAAAGTCAATCAGGGTCTGCAAAGGTTTGCTCTTAACATGACATAGGTTCTCTTAATTGCGAAGTTTCCGGCGCAGGCGCTGCTTGGGAACAGCTGATAGGAAAAAACAGCTGTTAGCTGTTGCTCTTTTGCAGCGCTTCCAATCGCAATGTTTATGTTTTTGACTTACTTTCGCTTTATGCTTAGCACAATTCTGTTACTGTTTTGTGCTTTGCGCTTTGTTCTTTGCTTCTGTTTTCCGCTTTGGATTAGGGGTGTGGGGGGTACGAGGTTAAGGTCAGTGCAAAGGCGACAACAGATGGCGCTTTAGGCGCACGGAACCTACTGACAGCTGCCACAACTGTTAGTTGTTAGTTGTTGTTATTGTTGCTGTTGCTTTTGCTGTTATGATGAATGAATGCTATTGTGGTTATGGTAATGACCTAAGCTAATTTATGCAGCAAACATGTCGTAGTCATAGTATGTGTAATGTGGTTAAAGCCGTGTCGAATACAACTGCCAGAAATGTCGCCAGACGGCAAATAAATATTGCCAGCAGACATAATATTTATGGAATGAAACACACTATGAAAACATTTAATCTACTCAGAGTCATGAATTCTATATGATTTATATAATTGCTTCTTAGCTTAGGCTTAAAACTGTTATATCGGATTAAACTGGTGAAAATTGCCATAACTTTGTTAAAAGTTTTTTTGGGATTTTCAATAACCAGTTCATTTTGGGCCGTGACCTCTAGGCGAAGGCTGACTGGATGATTTAGAGTTAATAACACAATTTCGGTCTACAAACTTAGCTCCTTTGCGCCAGTAATTTGAAGCCCTAATTGTTGGTTAAGCCCAACTAGCAAATGGAATTGCTGTCTGTCTGGTCATTACTAACACATCATTGACCCAAAGAACAAAAATTGTCCTTACCACACTATACAAATCACCCAACATTTTTCAGTAACGGGACTGCCAGTGCTGCCATTGTCACTGTTCTCCTTGTTGTCCTTTCCAGTAGCATCAGCGGCGTCTGAATGCAAAATTTATAGCGTATCTTTATGTAAATTAAGCGTAAAACTGTCACTGGGAGACAGAAGGGAGAGACAGCGAGTAAAAAAACTGCCACTGCTGCTCCTTCTGATACTGGGGCTTGTGTTGATTCTGGTCATGATTCTGGTTCTGGTTCTGGTTCTGGTTTTGGTTTTGGTACTGGTACTGGTGCGACGTCTGGCTGCCATGTTGGCCAACAGACGCGTCTATCAAGTAACAAAGAACTTGTGCTCTTGCCTGTTAATCGCATAATCCTTTAAGACAACGCCATGTCTGTGCCAGTTCAAGCCGTTATTATTCAGCTTAAAGACGTTGAAATTGAATTAAATTCCACTAGCTTAAAGAGCAATTATGCCAGCAAGAAAAACGAAATGTGACATGAATGTTTTTGGTTTCTTATTCCATATTCCCAAATAGAGAAATAATTACCCTTAATGATGACAGTAATTTGAATCGGCAGCAAATGAGCACAAACGAAAACCAGAAACGTAACGTACCAAAAAAAAAAAACGGTGACTGTGGCCATAAAATGCTATTAAAATGCAGTCTCTTTGCCAAATGTAACTAAAAATGCGCCTGTGGCGAAAACGTTGCCAAAAAATATATAGCCACCAAAATGTTGCAGACCTTTCTCGTTAGTGTTTCCGGCTCAGTGGCAACAGTCAGTCCCTTGCACCATTTTTATAATTTTGTGCCCTCATTAAACAGTTTCTCACTTTGCTGCATTTATAAAAGGGGCTGCTGCAAATATGTAGATACAGAGGTTGTTGACGTTCAAACCAGAAAGGCGAAAAGCCAGTTGTTAAAGTTTTTTCTGTTTTTTTCCCCTCAGGCTTGCAATGAAACGATGATGATGCTGTTTGATGATGATGATAGTTTCTGGTTGCAGTGGCATGTTGCATAATTAGCGCAATTTTAGTTTTTGGTGTGCCAAAATGCAAATGAATTTAGTTCTAATAAATATGCATGTGTGGCAGCTGGAAAAACTGTGTCAACGATGATAGAGGAAGCAATTAATAAAATAATAAATAATGCAGTTAAAAATAATAAAATTACATTTTGTTTGCATTAATTATGTTTTGTTAAAAGTTCTGGTTTGAATTAATGTTTAAATATACACGCCATAAAATTATTTTTAAACTTTCTGCTAAAAGCAAACATAATTCATAATTTATATATTATTAGAGCATTTCGGGCAATAATTCACCATAGAAGTAGAGTTGAATGAAAGTATAACAAACAGTTCTCATAAATGGAAACAAAACATGCTGCTTGGCGTTTTCCAATTAAAATCTAACAAATTTCATTTCTTGTTTTTACGAAATTCATTTAAAAAAGTATATTTGAAAAGCGGAATGCAACAAAATGAAATGAAAACAGAGAGAGAGAAAAACGAAATACGCTGAATTGGCATGCAACAATCTAATCACTATGCGGCTTGTTAAAGTTGTTTGTAAATAAAAACCAAAAAAAATATTATCCATGCTATTTTACACTGACAGCCCCCCAAACAATTCGTATTTATTGAGCTGCCTTGCGTTTCTGCACTTTGTTTAATGTTCATATATGCATGTGTGTGTGTGTGTGTTTGTTGCACATGTGGGCGATAACCAATTGGATGCGGATGTGTATGCGGACATTTGTTGGCGCTGACAGCCGGGAATATTGCATGCTTTACATGCATGACAAGTCAGCAGCAGCTGGTCGTTGACGCTGTGACACCCAATACAAGCTCTAAAACTTTACTTCTCTGTATTTACATTTAAATAAATGGTAATTCTTTATTTCATGAAACAAACACAAAATACAAAACACAAAAATATGTTATCGATTTTGTTTAACCACTGTAAAGCATTTATCTAATGTCATTTACAGTAGCGCTGTCATTAGCCTTAGCAGAACCGCAGTGTGGATGGGTTGGGGAGGTGGGCATGTCAGGGGGGTATTATGATTGTAAACAAACAGACCGTCAGTTGAATGTTAAACAATTCGTTGGCGTTTTTTCGTTTTTTTTTCGCCCCTCCTCGATTGCGGCTGAAATTTTCAAATGCCAAAAAGCATAAAGCGGACAAATGCGAAGGCAAAAAGGAAAAACTGTGTCAGCGAAATTGTTCAATATTTCTTTTGCGTGGGCAGCGACAGTTTTCTAAAGGAAGCGCCAGAGGCACCAAAGTCAACGACGCTAAAATGTGTTTATTTAAAATAGGCAGCAACCAGGAGCGGACTACTGGCGGGGCCCAATACAATACAGCAATAGGGCGATGAACAATAAATTAAACATTTTATTGCCCCTAACGAGAAATTTTTATTTATTCGTGCTTTTCAGCTCTAGCGCCCTTGTGCTGTCTGCGGAACTTCCCAAATTGTACTGTAAACAAAAGTACGAAACAAAAAATTTATAATTTAGTTTTTCCATCTTGCTTTGCATATGCTTAAATCAAACAACTAAAAATGGTTTCCATATGCTAAAAACTATGAAATACTTGAACCTACTTAAAATTTGTTCGGTCTTGTGGAAGGCAATTAGGATTTAAATGGGACTATTTTGAAGGAAGCTTCAACTTGAATATAAATGACTCTAAGAACGAACGAATATACCCTTGGTGCGGCGGTATAGCTGGCGGGTGCGAGTATAATAATTCGTTGCGATTTCAATTTGCATTTTATTAGAACGCCTCTGACAATTGGGGACATTTATTCGTGGCCTTGTACATTAATCAAACAAACAGCAGAAATTGCGACGCATTAAGCGTAAAATATATATGTATATATATATAACAAAAATAATATAAACTCCCGTCCAAGAAATCCTCGACATAAACCAGAGTCCAAGTCAAAGCTCAGTCATAAACACCCAAAAGTTATTCAGCTGTAGTTGAGCCAAAACATTATTTGCCTCTCTGTGTCAGAAATAACATAAAGAAAACTTTGTCCCATCACCTGACCATTGACGCATACTGATAGTAGCAGTAGCAGTAGTATGCCTGAGGTAGACCAACTTACCAATTACCAAAAATGTATGGGTAAGGTCATCTCACCTAGTCAGCAATTCTATTGTTTTACGTGTCGATGACTCGGCTCTCTCTACCACTCTATTCCGAAAGACGGTGAGAAAGAGAGAGGGAGAGAGAGGGAGAAAGAGAAGCTGACGAAATCAATCTCAATATTAAATTTGATTGCACGTGTGCAGTTGTCGTTGTATACGTGACGCACTTTGTGTGTGAAAAACAACAACAGGACGAAAATTGATCAATATTTGAATTGCTCTGAATGTGCCCTGACCAATCTCAATCTCAAATGGTATTGTATGCCGTAATTTAAATTGTCAACAAAAATAAACAAATTGAACAAAAATAGAATTTATAGCTTGGGAATTGTTTTCCTCAACTTCTGTTGTTCTTCTAATGATGCTTGACAGTTTAATTTTAGTTTTTTATTTAACAAAGTTTGTTTCAAATTCTTCATTTTTTTTTTTTTTGTTAAATAGCAAGTTTAAGCTTAACCAATGCCAAAATTGCTGTGAAAAGAGCACCTTTCACATGAAGTACGGGCAAACTAATATAAAAACCTTTCTCACCACTTAACGTACAGGAAATGCAGCTCCGCACACCACTGCCAACTGCGTACTAACTGCTCACCCACATTTGCGTCTCGTTTCCGGCCACGTCCACAGCAATTTGGTTGTTTGTGTGAGTGGTTTATTTTTATTTTTTTTTGTCGTTTCTCTTGTTTTTTGTCCTTTTTTTGACAGGTGCCTTGGAGAAATCTGCGTAATGACGGCGCCGGCAAACGACTGCCCACAAACGGTGTACATTTTTCACGTGGCCGCCTGGCTTGGCAAAAAAAAAAACAGCATTTTGCTACACTTATACTATGTACTATTTTTTCCTTTACTGGCGAGCTTCCTGTCTGGGCTGAGCTGGCTGGCTGACTGGTTGGATGGTTGGTAATTTTTCTTGGCAACGTCGACGTCTAAGCGCAAATTAATTAAAAACAACATCGGTGATGGGGACGGCATCAAGGGGGCGTTTAAAAGGACGCCCCAGCAGATTTATAATTTAATAACGTTACACTTGTAAGTACAGAGCTGCCAGCGCGTTCGCATTTACAGTTTAAGGGGGGCACATCAAGCCGTTGCACAAAGCGGCATATGAGTTATTCATCTGCAACAACATCAAATGTTAAAGGCCGAGCACGATGCGGAACACACCGTTGCTATATGCAAAATTAATTAGAGTACAACAGTACCAACTTTGATTGGCAAAGTTATGGAAAGTTGTGCCTGAAATTGAGTGTTAATTTGAATAAAACATCGGCAACATAATATTTGAAAATAAAGTTTGTGAGCTTAAAGTTAGGATAATGAGTTTGAATACGGAAACCTATGGGATTTGATGAGAAACACACAAAGCTGTGTTGCAACTGTTTATCCCAGCTACATACGCCATTTAATATTCATAACCATATACTCCACTTAATGTTTTTTCATTTGTGTTTTCAAAATAGTTAAGTTTGCTCTGTTTGCTGTCTTTTATTTGGTAATTTATAAGCTGTCTGATACTAAGACAATAAGGCAAATTCCATAGAACATGTAATTTCAAGTGTTCCTGGAACTTTTCACTTGCTTTTCAACCTTTGCCATCTGTGTGCCAGAGTACATAACGTATACGCATCGTAGAGCAAAGACCAACAAAACATAAGTATAATTTATGTTGTGCACTGAATTATAAATAAAAAAGTAATAAGCTTGGAAAACACAACACACACACCGAATACACACAAGCACATACACATATTTTAAATGTAATTTGAAAACGTCAGACATTCATTTCAATTTTTTGAATTTGAGTAGCAGTCATAGCACACAATTGCAAGCACATAAATCAAATTAGGCACTCAAATTGATAAAGAGCATTTTTGTTTACTTATAAGATCTGTGGCTTAAACGAAACCAAACAGCAAACAAGCAAACGAACTGATTAAGGCAGCCAACTTTAAGCCGCGCTACCCGGGACACTAATTTGAAGTGGCTCAGAGGCAAAGTCTAATATGTCGACTAGTTGGCAGTTGAGCAGGGTTGTTGCTAGCTTGAACCACAAAACTTGTACAGTTCTTTGCTCTCGAGCTTAGCAACTGATGCCTGTGGCGCATTTTCTGCATAATTGGTCTGTCTGTGTGTATGTGTGTGTGCGTGTGTGTGTGAGTTTGTGTTTAGCCCCAAAGCTAATGGCCAAGACAGGCAGTGAGCTGTTTCAACACACTTCCCGTTTTGGTTGCCCCAAAACACACACACACAAACAAACATACTTACTAATTCACTGTGGCAACACAATGGGGCACAAGCGCTGTGTGTGTTTTGTGGGCGGGGCAGCAGCCCCAAAAGTTTACAGTTTGTGTTAGTTGAATTATGGCCAACATTTTGGCCGCTTACCTCACCACACTTTTCCCCCGTCCCCCTCGGGTTACATAAGGCACGTGCATGCCCAGTTTTTTAAATTACGTCTGCCAGTTGATTTGCTGTTACCCTTTAAAAAGTAATGGATGTCTTAAAGCAGTGTACAGAATACAGATGGAATTATTTGCAATCGCATTAAGAGTCTTTATTAAATGTCTATTCTTCTTAGAGATATATGTAGCAATGTACTGATGAAGTTATAGGGTATATTCCCTAGTCGTTGCTTTTTACTATGCTAGTGAGCAACTAACTTAATATGTTTGTTAAAATTGATTAAAGTCTCTTGCTGCAAAGTGGAAAATTGGTAAACAAAACGAAATTAAATTAGCCCACACTCCAAGCGTAAACAATAAACAAAAGTGCAGTAATGAAAGTCTTTTTCCACAAGAAGGAATTTTTATTGTGCATGTGCACCGTGTGTGTGTTTTTGTGTTTGTGTGGGTGTGTGTGGGTGTGTGTGTGCATTTCTCATAGATAATAAAGTTGACTTATAATTAAAAGTGCATAGCTTGAGATAAATAACTTGCACATGACTGCGCTTCCATTGTTTTATGCTGTTATGGCTTGATTTATTAAAACGAAATGTCTTTTGTGTTTTTGTTTTTATCAAGCTTTTCATGTCCTTTGTGCCATTATTCCTGTCGACTGTCGACTGCCGTCTGTCTTTTGTCGACTGTCGCCTGTTGTTGATTTCCGCTGATTCGTCACCTGCTGTGATTGTGAAAACCTGACAGGAAACCTGAGTTGTTGGCGGAGCGGTGTGGTCTCCGCCTTACCCAGAAAGATAATTAAAATTTGTAATGCTTTGGAGAATACAACACACAAGAGAGAACAGGTACTGGAATCCATCTGGTCTGGCACTGTCTCGCACATTGCTTTTGTAGTACATCTTTCAAATAATTAATTAAACAACACGTGTGAATTGGCCTTTGTTATTTTGACATCCATTGCTCATACACAATGGTGCGCAATTCATGCGAACAAATTCTTAAAATATCTTTCTTCTTTGTATGGTTGTGAGAGATAGTAAAATATTTGCTTTTGCATGCAATAAACATTACTTCTATGGAAATTGAAATGGACAAATCAAAAGACAAAAAGGAAAAATGCCAAAAACCACATTTGTTTGCAAATATATTTTATAATTCAAAAAAGGATAAGGGAAACCATAATTTAAAGAAACACGTAAGTGCAAATATAAATTATTAAACTCTTACCCACAAGCTGTCAACTTAACATATTCCACCCCTCGAGTTGACAGCAAACAAAAGGCTAAAACGTATTTTTTGTTTTTTGTTTTGGCTATAAAGTCCACCAGGGACAACAACAGGGGCAGGACCAGGGCCAATGTCAAGTCAAAAGTGTGAAGACCACTACCAACCAACCAATGAGCCGCACTTTACTAATGGTAATATAAATCATAAGCCTATTGACTTCCCTGACAGCCTACGGGGCTGCGAATGACTTCATTCTGATCCCTTTTTATGGGCTGCGCAACATTTGAACATCATTTCTTTTTATTTTGGGTTGGGGCAGTCCGCTTTTCGTTTTCGTTTCCTTCTGGGCCTATTTTAAATTCTGTATACACACTTTAATGCATAAGCGAAGCACGTCGTCGCGTTATAAAGCATTAATGTGCGTGTTTGGTCAAAAAGGCGTCAAACCGAAAAGCGAAAAGCGCAAAGAATAAAATGATGGCCCCGAAATTTCCCCCTCCTGCAAAGACAAGACTTATGGCTTTTAACAAATGAATGGATTCTTTTGCCTTTTAATGTTTATTAACGTCGTGCATTCCTTGTGCTGATTTTCAACCAAGCAAATAAATGCCATAACAGAATGCCGACGCACGGCACCAAATTACTAGAATTTTATGGCACAGTAAAGAGAGACTTGACTTCAAAGTGAAGCATTTCATAGGTCCACAGTGTGTTGCATGCAAATAAATTTTGAATGTCATATAAATTTTCAAGAACCTCAACAGAATTTGAAATGCTTTGTCGCATCAAGCGCTCCGTCCGACAAACATTTCCTTTTTACAACGCTCACAAAAGTAAGACGACAAGCAATTTCGTCAACTCCTCTGAAACAACTTTGCTTACTCGGCGTTCATTTTTATTGCATTGCCTAATCGATATTAAGAATGTTATTTGTTTATCCTAAATATGCATAAATTAATTATCAATTAACTTTTGTTGCTAATCAATTTGATGTGAAACCATAACTAATACGATGATGCTATAGCTTATAATAGATTTCGATAGAATATGAAATGGAATATTCATATTGTGGCCACAAACTTGACTGTGGAAATTGCTGTGGCAACTGTACTCAATAGTTTAAATCATATTAAGGTTTCTGAGAAGCTCGGTTAATGCTCCCTGACTGAGTTATTTTTGTATAAACTGAGCAAAATGTTTTTAACCGTTTACTTAGTCTACTTGAGTATTTAATTATAATTAAGCTGCAGAAAAGTTACAACTCTTAAGTACTACTTAGGCACTCGGCAACAAATCGGCTAAAACAAATAAAAGTATAAATACTGTTGCAGAGTTGGGCTGATTTGGTCGAAAGGGCAACAAAGATGTGTTCCCTACAGTCACGTAAACATTTTAATTTGGTATTAGGGTACATATCTTTGGCCTGCAGGATGGCATTACATAATAAGCATAATTTTGCCGGGATAGTAACAACATTGAAGGGAAAAATGTATTAATTTCGTCGTGTCGTTAACTTATTAATGTCTTTGTTATGTGAGTGTGTGGGTGTGGGTGTGTGTGTGTGTGTGTGTGTGCGTGTGTATGTGCCTTTTGTTGGTGTAATTGAGCGCTCACGATGCTGCCAACTGCTAACTGGGCGTATGCGTGATATTAAAGTATACGTGAATGTGGCCTATTCTGTGTGTGTGTGCGTATTTGTGTGTGTGATCTGTGCTCAGTAACGATGTTGATTTGATTAGGCCATATGCCTGCTAATGACAACTTGCCTGACACTGAACCAAGAAAGGCTCAGTTTTCTATAGTATATTGGCAGAAGCATAGAGGGCAAAATGTGTTGTTAGCTTCTTTTGTTGTTGTGCTAAGTGCTGGCCAAGTTGTTGCCGGTCTTGCTGTTTTTATATACATAAAGCAGTCAAATACAGCCATACTGTTATTGACTTTTCAATGGCAAGCCAACTCAGCACTGACATCCGGCATAGATAATAAAATCAATCTCTTCATGGTCGAGTGCATTAAAACACAGCAGAGAAAGCTAACAAAACTGTCGAAGAATACTTTTGATTACTTTGCAATTTTCATGATTATTAACCATAACTCTATCTGACAGTTTGATCAAAACTTTCAACTTTGCAGTTCTTGCTCAATTTTAAGTTATTTTTATCCGCTTACCCTTAAACTGTAAACAGAAAAATGTATTCTTAGTTTTCCCTTTATTTCTCGGCATTTTTCTTGTAAAATTTAAGCCAAATATTTGTTTGTCCTTTACTAAGCCGAACAATATTTCAGCAACATATTTCAGGCATTTTTTAAATATTTGTTTTGCCCTTTTTTAACGCACGTGTAGCTTTTGATCCCTGCTTATTTTCATACCGATATAAAAAACGAACATTTTTTTCTAATTACAAATATTCATACGCGTTCATTGGGTAGAGAGTTAACAAAAGAATTTGTTCATGTAAATCACGCGAAGGTTTGCTTGGTTTTTTTTTATTTTTTTTGTTGTATATTTTCGTATATTTGTATTTATTGTGTATTCAGGTCGAATTGGTTTTGACAAATGCGCTGTCGTGTCATGTTTTGTATACATATTTTTAAGGGGCGGCATTGTCAGCTTAACAGTTGTTAGTCAGTCAGCCATTCGGTCTGTTTGTCGACACGTGCATGTCACACATCAACATTAATTTATGCGTTGTCATGCCAACGGCGGGCACAAAAAATCGAAATGATGCCACAGGTTTCTGAAGATGGTCATTCGATGCTTTAATGCAGATTCCAATGGACTATCAAAAATTCAAAGCTCATAAAGCTTGCAACTAATTAAAGCCGCAGTAAAGCAAGGCAAACAAAGGCACTGCATAAAATGGCGGCGTTAAGCGTAAAGTTTGCCAAAGAAAAACCGCAATAAAAGCGAAAGTTAAAAAGCCGCAGCGACAGTGGCGGTAGCAGCTGGAAGGTATTGTTAAACAGATAAGCTGGAAACTTTTCGAACCATTAAGTGATTTGAAAGTTGGGGCATGAAACAAGCAGATACCGGCTGAGGCCATATCTAAATTCGATCATTGTTAATTAAATGTGCAATTAAGTTTTATTTGCGGCCGACTTATCTAACATCTTAATGGGCTATTTAATGGAGTTTTATGAACACAAATGGGCGTTTTTGCAATCCTTTCTCAAACGATTGCCAAACTTTTGGGGTTGAACATCATTAAATTGTACAAATTTTCTTTTCCGCACATGGGACATTTTCATTATGACAAATCAAAGTGTCGAGAAATCAAGTGCTAAAAAGTGTCAAGCCTTGAAAGTTATTCAACGACTATCATCCAGAAGACATCATACCATCAACTCTGTCACATACACGTCCTACACACACAAAACACACAAATACACGCAAACATACACGCACGTAGAGAATGTCACGGCCGCGTGAGCGAAAATGCCTTGCGGGAGAACATACATATTTCGCGCTGAATTTTTCCACGCACAAGCGAAGCGAAAGCCAACAGCCTGTGTTGGTTAACAGCATATTGATTGAGGCGAAGCCAAGGTAAAAACATGCTTCATCCGCTCTTTAAACAGCATTCGTTTTGCATACATTACGCATACGAACTTTAAGTAATGGAAAAAACTAAATCCTCAATAGCTTGGATTCAAATAAGTTTAACAAACTGTGCTGCAGTTCAAGGACCCGCTCACTTTCTGTGAAAATCCTCTATTAAATATGCTAATGTGCTGGTATACAAAGCAAAGCGCATGTTATCCAGCTAGTCAGAACGAATCCAACTGTGCAAAGGATATTCATATGCAACATTGAGCATTTGGCAAAAATGTCAACTTAAGCTGGCCATTCATCCATTTTTCCCTTTTAGTCGCTCGGCTCATTAAAGCTGGCCAAAGAATTTTTAAATTTGCATTTAAACTACATTTGGGCCACATAGGATTACTTTTGGCTAATGCTTGCTGCTGGTAGCTGATATGTGACTTTTAGACAGTTTAGACAGCTCGTTAAAAACAAAAGCTCGGTTGTGGTTTAGGCCCATCAGAAATTTGGTCAATTGTCAACTTGCGGTGTGAACAAGAAGGAACTTTTAGCACGATGCTGTGTTTACGGCTTAATAGACAAATAGTTGAATAAAAATTAAGTAAAACAAATCTGATACCCACAGTTTTCCTATGAGAACAGTATATAAAGAAAGGGTTCTCTTTTTGACAAACCTAATAAAATAAGCTACTAAGCCGCATTTATACTTTTGGGGTTTTGTTAGATCAACAAATTTGCCAAAATAAAAAAGTTAAAAAACCCAAACAAAAAAAAAACCATTAAAGGATAAAAACGAGTATTTAGTCAGCTCTAAAGGTAAAGTGCCTCAAACTCCATGCGAAAAGATTCCTGTAAATTGACATATGAATAATATACAGGATTTCAACAGCAAAGTTGAAGCCTATGGCAACGCAAGCAACTTATAACATATCTCATTTTACATATTGTAGCAAATTGTATAACTTTTGCTTGTTTTGTTCTAATTCTTAAGGAGAAAATTTACCTAATTACTTTGAAGAAAACAGACAAACAGAGTGGCATTCAAATTAAAATAAACCCTAACGTTGTTATTAACTATGCTAATTATGCAAATTAGCGAGTGAATAGTATGAACTACACTTAAATGTAAATGGCTTATATTAAAACTGTAATTTGGTTGAGATCGTTTGTTTGTTTGTTTTGACATGAAACAAAGTTGAAAAGGCATAAAAGCAACCTCAACCACAACCACAAACAAAGAAACAACTGAAGCGACGACGCAATTAAAAATGAATCAATGCATCTTTGAAACATATTCATTTTAAACACAAACACACATTTTCACTCATTTCGCTTATTTGTTTAATGCGCAATTTATTCTTGCTAATTTGAAGACTGCAATGAAAAACTCATTAGCAGGCGGCGGTTTATACTGTTGAGTGTTCTTTGCCAGTGTGCCCATCTGCCAGCTCGTTTGACTAATTAGTGTATTTGAATTTTTGTTGTGTAAAATGCTTTTGTTACGTTTTACGTCATGCGTTGCGTTGCGTATACGTAATATCCTGTAGCTTAACTGACCCGTCACTGAAATATGACTCTGCCAAAGAAAACAAAAGCCATTCATTATTGTTTTTCGGCTTGACTAATTAATGCCTGACAGCCAAACAATTTCTTGCAATCTAATCTACTGAAATTCAAAACTCAACAAGAAGCGCGCAAATGTTGTAAATTTGCCTTAAATTGTTTCCCCTTTCGAATAAGCCTGGCAAAGTTTCGAGGAAATCTGCTCAGCTTGAAGCTACTTACATTTTCCATTGAAGAAAAAATCCAACAACAACAATTGTCATATGAGATCCAAGACATATTTGAACGCCACGATTTAAGTAAGTAGCAGAAACAAAAACATTTCAAGCGTCTTATAAATAAATTTCTAGCTCATAAATTCCAACCGCACAAAACTAAGTAGCTGAGTATTATGATTAATAAAGTGCAGAAGCAAACCAACATAAAGAGCAGACAAACAATAGAAAAAGCACAATAATAGCACTCTTTTCAGCTTGACTTTGCTTTTGTAGCGTGGGGTGGGTAAAAAGTTTTTGTCTCGATACTATTTTGTTTTTCTTGTATGTTTCCCCACTTCAATTAATGTTGTGAACTTTATTTGGTTGGAAAGTCGTATGAATAAATGCCACAAAAACCATTTCAAGGACAACAGGAAATCAATTAAAATGAAAGTTTTGCCTTATATACGTATACGTATACTTAACTGAGGAACTTTCAGACAAATAAAATAACTTTTGTTTTAGCTTTAGATTTAATATGAGTTTGTGTACCCATCTCATACCTCACATTTAGTGCAATTCCAAACTGTAACTGCCTCATCAAAATTTCATTTGCTGGCTGCCGTCGCTCTGGCAAAAGGACAAGGTACAAAACACAAACAATGTTCAACATATTCTTTGTTACAAAATTGAGTCTTAGGTTTTTTTTTTGTTTTTGTTTTTTGCTTAAGCCATCACTGAGTAAACGTTTTGTTTACCCATAACTGTTGCATACTTTATGGCAATGAGGCCGTTTAATGGCCCGTTGGGGTCGCTGAAACGCACTTGGGTCCCCGTGCTTGTTAACAAGCGCATTAAAGATGAAATTGCGGCGTATGCAAATTGTGCTGCATACTCGAGGGCGTCCTTAAAATAATCGCAAACCGTATACACACACACGTGTATGGGAAATCTGTGCTACTGCCTCTGCCTGCCTACCCGCCTGGCCGCCTTTCCGCCTGCCTGACAACCATATTCATAACCAACTGAACATATGTATCTGGCAACTTTCCACATGATTTGATTTGTATTACTATCCTTACAATCAATACCGCTGTCATAACAGCAATAACCTTGAAATACTTTTAACACACGCACACACAAATCCGATTCATTTATCCAGATATGTTGCAAAAATTGTTAGCGAATGTGTCGATTTTGTGTGGTCAAACTTCATCTATCTCTGGCGCATTCCATGCAACTTTTTCTGTAGCATGAGCAAAAACTTTTATTTCAACATTTCCCACTCTTTATCCTTCAATACAAAAGTGAATGCCCTTCCGGTAATAGTATCTATGACCTGCCAGCGTTCATGTGCAACAATTTCGTAACTATTTTCTCTCTCTCGTTCTGTCTGTGCATTGCGTGTGTTATTATGGTTTCTGGCCAAAATTCATTTCGGAGTAGCGATGCTGTAAAATTGAACACCGTGGGGCTTTTCAAACTATCTACACTACATTTTGGTTAGTAATTGCACGCAAAATTCCCAACCACTACCGCCCGTATTTGGACAAGATTAAAATCCAAAAATCATTCGTGAAACTCATGGATTTTTAAGGGATTGGGCTTGTTTGAATTGTTTTTTCAGGCAAAATGTAATCCCACCTGCATTTCAATGGGTTTTCCGCTGTAATTTTTTTTTACCCATGTAGGTTTAACTGCAGCTTAAGGGTATGGTAATGCCCATTGTACAAATTAGATCCTATCTTTTGCAGTTGTTTGGATTGTGGTGAAAACGAACGCATTTCTGCATTTATTGACCAATAACCACACAAAGCAATTTAGATCCATTCTCTTCCTATGCAGATTTTAAATTTCAAATGTACATTGGGTTAAATCGCTAAAATGTTGTGCAAGCGATTCAAAAAGGGTTCAAGGAAGAAAACATTTCTTAAACTTACGGCTTTAAAACTAAAACTCTGTTTAAATAGTTTGAGGTTTTGCCTAATTGATTGCCATATTTGCATATGCGGTATGAATAAATTAATTGAATTTCATTATTCAGAATGTTGCATTCGAACAAACCGCCAAAAACACATAACGCTTAAGATTAAAGTGTGGTTTTGGAAATGGTTTAAATCAAGTTTGTTATTGCCATAATATAATTTGAAAAACTGCAATTAAATGTTTGACCATTAAGAAAAAGCTATAAAAAACAATCGAATCTCAAATGCAATTCAAAGTCTCATATAAAAAGTATACGATGCCAACTATTCAATTGCTTTATTTGTCTTACACTACTGACCATTTTTATGCGGTAGTACCAATGAATTTTTACGCTTTTATTTGTTCGGTGACCTTGAATAGGAAACAAACCCAACACAACACAAATAATAAACAACAGTTCCTGGGGGGATGGCGTCAGCGGCGATGCCTGCCATCAGATATGAAAATTGTAATTTTCCGAGCCAATGCGATGAGTACTTGGAAATATTTATATGTATAATAAACATGCCTGTGTTTGAAGGTGTGTGTGTGTGTGTGTGAATGTTACGCATAAATGTTAATACCCACGCACGCGTATGTGAATACACCCAACCACACACTCACACACATATGCGAATTGTGTATGAATAAAAGTTGCCTTTTGTTGCGGCTAAATAGAATTTTGGTTCCTGTTCTTGGAATGCCCACCAATATTTGCAATTAGTATGAGCTAGTAGTCGACGTTGTGTGCGTGTGTGTTGTGTGTGTGCTTGGTTGAGTGTAAAAGGTATTTGTATATGTGCATGTATGCATGTGTTGCGGTATGTGCCATTAACTTTGATTAATCCTCCATTAGGCAGTCGCTACAGGCTACAGTCGTGTCTGGAATATAGGACATACCATCCATCAAGCAAGTCATATACGCCTACATACATATGCAGCTGTGTCCAATGATTTTGCTATTTACTGGTTGTTTATTTACGAGAAGACAAACAAGTTGCTAACATTTAAACAAGATGCTTGACTATGAGATACCCTTTAGACACAAAGTTAACACTATATATGTATCACATCATAAAAAGAGATAAAAACGTTATAACTTTAGGCAGCCAAAAATTCCCCCCTCAAGTGTTGTTCTAGGATATTTTTCTTACAAGACGACAAATCTCTAAGCAGTTCAATTTGTCAAACACAAGACGCCTAGCTTGATAAGCACTTATAATGCACATGATTACGCACAAACTTGATGTATGGCCAAGTGTGGATGCTATTACGGTGTTAATTGTGCAATTAATTTAAAAAACAATGAGCGAGTAAAGTGTTGCGCCATGTTGTGTTGTGTTGGGTTGGGTTGGGGTAACAACAGCAGCTGCGACGACGCTGCAAATGCGGTAAACAGTGATTATTGTTTGCTGTTATTCACAGTATGTAATAATCATCTTTATATATGTGCGCATATATAGTATACTTTTAGGAGAGAATGGGAGAGTGGGCTATTCGGAATGTTTGGGGGCCGGTCTGATTACGAAAATTAGTGTTGCGCACGCTCTAAACGATGTTTACTAATTAAAGTAGCAAAGTATAAGATATTCGGGTCTGGTTTTGGGCTAGCCCTTTGACCGCTTGAGCATTAAAACAAATGGCCTGACAACCGGGCGGCTCCGGCATCGACTTGGTTTGTTTCTTCTCTCCTTTTCCTGTATTTTTTAATTTAATTAAATTGCAAGTGCTCGCAAGTTGTTGCCGAATGGGGCAAAAGCCTGTGCTACTACTAGTCAAACAGTCGGGCACAAGTTTGCGACAAAAGCAAACGGAGCATTAAAAATGTCAAGAAGAGACACACACACACACACACACATTCACACACACAAAAGATGTTTAGCGTCTGCGCAAATCATTGCCATCAATTTCAGACCAATCAAGTACGCGATTGTCCAAAAAGGGAAATATCTACAAAGCAAGAGTTCTCCAGAAAACTCATTTCAAAGGGACTCAACTTCTTGCTAAATACTGCTACGACCTTCGATTGTGTGTGTGTGTTTGTGTGTGTGTGTTGTTTTGCACCAAACTTGTTTAAAGTGTCAAAGTGTTTTTTTTTTTCGATTTCCTGCTTGAAAAACTTGTACATTTTCACTTAGCCACTCCTTCTCCCACTCCCGTTAATGACCTGTCATGATGAATGATGCTCGACGTTTGCCTGTCAATATCGGAACGTCTCTTAAGCTGTTGTCTAATTATTTCTTTTCCTGTTTTTGTTGTACAGTATTTCTTGAGTGACTTCTTCGCCAAAATAATGCCAAACGTTAGAACTTGAGCCAAGCATTTAGGTATTAAATCGCTTTATCAATCTCGTATCAAATGTTTTCTACGTGCTATTTTTTCTATCAGTGTGTTTCTCACCATTGATCCCCTATTACGTTATTGTTCATTCAATTGCTGTCAATTTAAAAATAATATTTACACACAATTTCACAACATCTTTCAGGTTTTAAGCGACTTACACACAAACCCACACGCACATACACATAAGCCCACACACACTCTTATGCTTTTGAAAAAATAAACCAACAGCAAATAAAAAAAAAAAACAAAAAAATGCATGAGCCGCATATAAAACACTCGGTTTTTGTATCTATGCTTCTTGTCTTTTGATGGAACTGGATAAGGTGTGGAAAGGAGAGTGGCAGCTGCTTACGACATGAGCTCATGTTGTGTATTTCCCAAGTGAAATTGTTTTTGTTGATGTTGTTGCCACTGCGGTTATAAATGTTTGTTTGCGCTATTGATGCATAATCACTTGCGGCTTATACCCTATCGAATAAAATAACTTAATAAGTATGATATCAAATTTAAACAAGTTTGAAACTTATACACTTAAAGCAAAGCAAAGAATGCTCTTGCATTTGTATTGTAGCTAGTCACATGATATTTGGATTCAATCTCACTGAATTTAACAAAAAGATTATCTCTAGCTTTAGTATCCAAGCCATCGTGCTGGCTCTAAAACTTAGGTATTAGTTTGCATAGAAACGGACGGACATAGAAATATTGACTCAGCCTGCGTTGTTGAACAAGAATATGTATAATTTATAGGGTCGGAAGTGCTTCCTTCTATGCTTTACGCATGTGAAGTTTTAAACTTTATAAATATATTACTCAACCACAAAACTTTTACTAACAAAAAGAAAGTTGTTAAAAATCTTAAATTTTCATAAGTCATAATTATTATTCAAACATTCTTCAGCTTTTTATTGGTTTTTTATGCAAGCTTATTTCTTTTATTATAAATAAATACAGGGTATTTTAGCTATTTATATTTTTGCCTTCGTTCTTCTCTTCTTAATAACTAATTCGCACATTTCGATCGATTTGGCAAAGCTGCTGGAATCGTTTTGGCAACATTTCTTTATAATTTATGTGCCGCAGTAAGAAATTATTAAAATATGATGCTCAATGAATTACATTTTTATTATGCATGCCAAGGTATTCTGAATATTATCTGGAATGCAGAGCAAGTTCTGCATACTACTGCTGTTTGACAAATTCCCACGGCAAAGTTGACAGAGCCTGACTTACTGACAAGCCTATTACAGTTAGTGGTAAAAGTTATGCCACACACACACACACACAAACACAAGCACACACACTGTAATGTGACGCTGTCATCATCAGGTTTACAGGCGTCACCATAAATAACTCTTTGCCCAACTTTCTCCCGTCTTGCACTCGGCACTACGCTGCTAACCGCCAGTCAGCATAGCTGTCAGCTGCAGAAATTCCATTGCACTACAGTTCCTGAACTCACCTGCACAGATACCATTTTCACGCCACCCTCTTACCCCACCCCAACACCGCACATTAGACTGTTGCAGCTGCAGCTGTCGACACAGAAATAAAATTAAGCGTCTGGCATAAAAATGATATACCAGCAGTCCGTGCCTCAAGCATGCAATATAAAAACTGACCAACCTCAAATCGTGGGAACATTCGTAGTACAATAGTACGATTTTATCGGACACATTTCAGTTTAAATGCTTTAAGCTGTTGTAGCACTAAAGTCGATTTGCATATTGAAAATACAGTGTGTAAAACAAAATGACAGGCATCTAAAATAATACAGGAATTGTTAGTATGCCCTGTGAGTTTCAGAATTGTCTTAAAGGGTATGCAGACCACACTTTTATTAAATTTATTACACTTACTATATTTCTGTGGGTACCTGTGGTATATAGGTAATACCTTATACATTATTTTGGTGTTGTAACTTTTATTAGTTCCACAGGGTATCGCATTAACAATTACTTTTTAACCGCAACATTCGATTATCTTTGTTTGTGTGCTGTCATTTTGTTGCCTGTAAACTGTAGCTATTAAAACGTCAGCTGACAATGGCAACAGATGCTTTCTCCTTTTGGGCTCTGTTTGTTAGGGCTTTTGACTAAAAGCAGATGTCTGCCAGCTTCATTTACATGTAAATGCGGGTTAGAAACTGCTACCGATGTGTATATATATATGTATATATATATATATTGTTTTGCTGTTGATCTGACAGGCACCGTCGGGCAAGAAACAGCTAAAATGTTAGAATTTAAAATGAGAATTCTCTTACAAGACACGGTTTAAAGATGCAAATTTTATTTTATTTTTTTATAAAGTGTCAGCCATTTGCTGTTAATGTATTTATTTGGCCTTGCAACAAACCAGCAAAATTTTGTACATTCCACGTGGGAATGCTCCACGAAAAGCCGGCACGTGTACACCCAGAGAAAAGCCTGGTATGAATAATGTGAATTCATGGTTAATTAAACCATTTTGCTAAACTTGAAATGTTTTCTTATTCAATTAAGAATCTTTAGAAATAGTAAAATGAACAGTTTTTATATTTGACTTCAAGAGTCAACGTATAAATAATCATACACAAAAATATAAGTGTCAATTTAAATTTAATTTTATGTTTGTATTATAAACCTTAGAAATTAAATAGAATAAAAGTTAATTGGGTCAAACTTACCGAAAAGGAAATATGACGGCATTTAAACTTGTGAAAATTCATTTTACTGTTCAACTATGTGGTTTTTTCTCTAAGTGTTCGAACTCACCATAACATATAGGCAGGTAGTATATGTAAAGGCTGTAAGATTAGCCAAACTAAATACAGCTGTGTGCTGTCTCAATGGATTTTACTAGTAACTTTTGATTGTTGCTTTTGTGATGAAGCCGCAACGCATGTCCATCAGCTGTTACCTGATACTATGCACGTGTATAAGTATATGTGTGTGTGCGTTTGTGTGTGTGTGTATGTGCTTTAGTGGAGCAGCAGCAAGTGCTTGACACAACTGGGTCGTAAGTTTGACTTGACTCGACTTGTTTACCAAACTGGTTCAAGGAGACAAACAACTGCAGCACAAAAATGTCGTACTGAAAAATTTGTAGCACACAAACGTTCATACATGAACACACACACACACACTAGCACCCACAACGCTTGCTAGACAAGCCCTTAAGTATTATATTTACACACACACACACACATGACTTGTTGGAGTGACAGCGTTCAGCGTGAAACGATTTTTTAATGAAAGAGGAAAAATTTCAACAAAAAAAATGAAAACCATAAAATAACGAAAACAACATCAATCTACAAACTATCTGCAGTTCATTTACAGCTGATTTCCCTTCTTTTGTTTTGTTTTGATTTTGTTGTTTTTTGTGGTTTCCTTTTGTACCTGGTGAATGGACACCGTGGGCGTATTGGTAAAAGTGGGCGTTACCAATTCAACAACTTTTTCTGTGGCATTCTTTTTGTTTTTAGGTTTTTTTTTGTGTGTTTTGCACAATTGTTGGAGGCAGGCATCTAGCCCAGCGTAAAAACAAAAACGAAACAAGAAGGAAACTGGGCCAGCTCATCACAAATGGCTAAAAGCACGCAACACTCATCGCGATGTTCTTGTTGTTGTTGCTCTTATTGCCATTGTACCTGCTTTTTGTGTTTAATGAACCTGTACAAAGTTGTTTACATTTTTTATGACGTTTCGTGCCCCTATAAGTTGTTGTTGTTGTGGGTGTTATTGTGCAGTGTGCTTTAAGGGCTTTAAAGTTTTGTGCCTACAAATTGTGGGCCAACTTGAAGCATTTTGAGCTTTGTGTATGTTGCAAGTCATGACGTCAAGCCCAGCAGCAAGAACAAAGTGGTTGGTGCAACGTAATTTAGCTCCTTCTGTTTGAAGAATCCAGCACCATTTTTCTGAGAAATTGGATCTGTTGTGCTGACAAACTATTGGCTGAGCTTTCAGTCTGGCTTTGCGCCTGAGGGAAACTTTGTTGATTTCTTCGACGACGTCAAGCGGAAGTGTGGAAGAGCAAGTCTTAACTGTTAAAAGCAACATCCACTTTATCGCCCAAACACCAGCCAGAATCACGTCTGAGAAATTAGTTTCAAGAATATTCACACTCCCTTTTTCGCCCTACCACAACATCAAATTTAATCTCATAGTGCACAATTATACCATATAACTTTATTGATTTAAGCCCAATTTTATGATACTTACCACACACATGCTTATGAATATTTGATGCAAGGTTGCCGGGCTTAACTAACTTAAATATTATGATCTCTTTGCTGTTATTTTGTTTGTGCCTTCAATCAATCAAGCTAGTAGACACGTGCGTTTTACACTATCTCAGCCGTTTTCTGCCCCAGATTCGATTTAACGAATAAATATTTCATTTTACCTGAGGCCCAAAGCACCACAAAAATGCCTTCACATAACTTTACAAGTGAATACAACCTTGTGTGCTGTTTAACATCCAACACTGTTTGAATAATTTAAGCACGAAACGAGCCTCCCCCGAAAATGCTAAAGATTTCAAGGTTATATTCTGACTGTTTACTTGCCCCAAAGTGCTTGGCAATTATTTATGATGAAGTTGGCTGTATACTAAGCGGATGCACTGGGTTGACAAAACCAAACGTTGTTTAATTTAACTAATGAATTTTGCTTGTACATCACTTCAAAAGGAAATCGTTTTAATCATTTTACACCTACCATTTAACTGCAGACTCAACACCATTATCATATAAATGTCAACATTTTCAATTACTTAAACACTCCACCACCAGTTCAATGGCAGACGAATTCGTTTAATCACCTGCCACACCACACAGAGAGAGAGATACAATTCGTCTTTAATGTCATCCATAACCTAATACTCGACATATTCGATAGAATTTACCGCATTATCAAAAGTTTTGCTAGTTCACAAAAGAAAAAAACCAATTTAAAGTTATTTGTGTCCTAGAAAGCTCATATATCAATGGCGTCAATATATTCGCCCACATATTCCAAGGCAGCCAGGTTCCGTTACTCTTTTTTCCATCCATATTCAATCAATTGTAATATAACGACACCTTGAAGACTGTGTTGTGTGTAGCAAACCGAATCGACTCAGATTGAAATGCATGCCACACAGTCTGTTGCACAAGGACGATTCTCCAGGAACGGAGCTGTCAATATGCAATACCATAAATAGCTTCAAATACATTTTTCTTGAAATGTCAGTGTCATATATATTTGTGTTGGAAAACTTACATTGAACACACGATACCATACATTACGACTCGTTTATGTTAAATTTTGTCAAAAATGCATAAAACTCACAAATATTCATTTTTTAATGTTAGTCAATGATCTGTAAGTAATAGACTTATTAAGCAACTTTTCGTCTGGCCTTAATTTTTAAACAGAATACATTAAATTGTGTTACACGTGTCACTTTTTATTTACTGATAGGCAGCTGTTGCCAGCTGCTGCTTCTAACGAAACTTAAATAATCTAGATAGGCTTTGTAATACAACTTTTAATGACCACGTGGCAGTTAGTCCCAGTTGGTGACTGGTAAATTCAAAGTTATCTAAAGACAAAACTGATGAATCATTGATGAGTTGACTAAAAATATTTGCACTCTGCCAAGGATCAATCAGAACTTGACCCTGTAATTTCCACAGAGTCATTTTCCGACAAGAGAGTGAAGCGAGAATTTTGACTGCTAATTAGCTGTCTAATTTTTAATGTTAGTTGTAGTACTCGAAACCAAATTTGCTTCCACCAACGCATTTGCCGCCGGCCCCTCTGGGCAATTATGTTAATTCGCCTGGCCAGCTGGCGTACATTTTACGAATTACCAAATAGCCAGAAATTCAAAGCCACAGCTGAAGCCAAAGGACCCCAAAATAAGAGCTCTGGCATCGGGCAGAGCACATCGTGCGCTTAATTCAATGAAATTTGCTACAATTGCAGTTTAAGTTCCATGTTGAGTAGCTGTCTGTTTTGCCCATCATGAAATTAACACACGTTTCCAGCTCAGTTTCAACTCCCCATAGCGCAATTTCTAGCAAATTTTTCTGTCGATTATATGGATTTTGGGAGCTTGGCACAAAGCATCGAAATTCTACTGAAAGGTGCGCGTAATGAAAACAAATGAGTTCTGGGAAGGGTTGGATCAAGTTGATAAAATGACATGAATGTTTTCTCATAATGTAAATTGCTTAAATTTAAATAAACTATACACAGTTTGTAATAAACAACATGCATTGAAACGTTACTGGCAGGTGAGCGTAATGAAAGCAAATGAGTTCTGGGAAGGACTAGATAGTGTCAATTAAGTCACAGGGGGTTTTTCCTATAATGAAAATTGCTTAAATTTGAATAAACTATACACAGTTTGACATAAACAACATGCAGCAAAGAATTTTTGATCAACTTTCTTTACGGTTTCATATTTACTTTGAACTTGTTGACCATTTTTGAGCAATAACTGCATAAGAGCAAATATATGCATAGGAATATTTTGTGCAAGAATAAAAAATGGCTTGACATTCTATATGAACTTGCAGGAAGTGACCCAAATCCTTGAAAGTCCTTTGTACGTTATTACAAACGAAGCTATAAGCTACACAACAATAAAAAGTGAGCCCGAAAAAAAGTGTAAGCATGTTGGTTATGCATATATGCATATGTGTGTGTGTGCATGTCTCTTGTTGTGGTCCTTGACAACGCTGCAAGCATCCTCTTCTAAACGCTTTTGTTCTGTAGCGCGTTCTGTTATTTTTTTTCTCCTTTTTTTCCGCGATTGTTTATTGACACACTGTAAAACGTTTCAGAGTAGCTCCCTATGTAGAACAAAATATCCATTAAAAGAGCTGCAAATTGGGTTGGCTTCCTGCAATCATGAGCCATAAAAAACAACCCATGGCGTCAACTTGAAATATGAAAAAGCGCATATCATTCTGTCGTTCATGCATTTTTCAAATGCTTTTAAGACACATTTTTAGTTTAAGAGGTAATATATCAAAAATACATGTACGAAAACATTGAAGCTCATATGAATAAAGATGACAACAAAAAAAACTGATGTTTATGGTTTTAAATTGCTATTTTGTGCTGTAGTTCGAGAAGTATTTTCGCTTTTTTTAACTTAGTTTTGCGTTCTTAGTTGAAGACAAGATTAAATTTTTCCTCTCGGTGACAACATAAATAAATTGCTATGGAAATAATCTGTTCTTAGCTAATTAAAAGTATACATATTATATAAACATTAATCTCTTGCTATGTGCATAGGCGGGCCTTGCAAAACAAATTTCATCTATCAAATTTATATTTTACAGCTGCAAATTCACAAGTTGAGAAATGTGTGGCGGTTCTAAGCGGCTTGGCCTTTCGACCCAGCAATTTGTGGCAATTTATTTTGGCCATTTATTGGCTTTTCATACAATTTCATGGGGGTCAAAGTTGAGCTTCTAGTGCTGTAAGCAGCTGTGTGTGCATTGTGAAAGCCTTTTCAAATTGATTAAAAATTGCGTTCTAACAGCTTACAGTATAAAACTCATCCTCCATACATCATATCTAGTAGCAACAATCACGCACCAAAATGATGCCATTAGCAGTTACGAATTGGGTCATCAGTTGGTTGCTTTTTGTGGGATTTGTTTTTCTGTGGGCGTTTTGTTGTCGCTTTGCACGCAACTGAAAAATGGAAAGTCGCCCATTGATTGCAGCCACAATTAATCAACATTATTTGTTAGCTCTTTTTTGTCACTATCTCATTTTGCTTTTTAACATTTTAATGCAAATGCTGGAACCTTTTTTATTTGTGCCGTTTGCCTTTCGCTTTTCTGTGCGCTATTATTTGTCCATGGCCGGAAGTGCAGAACGGTCGGTCAATATAATAAAAACAAAAAGAGGGCAAAAAACAAATAGCGTGTAATTACAGGCATTGATTTTTTAGCGGTAGAATAAAAATGGCTATTGGCTATATACAATATTGTCAAACTGTTTGAACTTTTCAGCTTTTGGTCTTAATTAAAATTAAAGTTTATAGCTGAATATTTATGTGTTACATAAAATAATATTTTATTTTAATCATAAGTATCAGAATTCATTATAATATTAAAGATAGCATACAATGCTTACTTATAAAGTATAGCCAATATTCAAAGAAGGCATTACGATTGGCTTTAATCCTTTTAGCCACAATTCAATTTATTTGGTATTTCATACGCATTTGCACTTAGATCACTAGAAAAAACCTATGCCAAGTATCACTTAGAGAAACTTTTGCATCACCCACAAAATGAAATAGTTAGACACACTACACCATCAGACACCACAAGCTTTGGCGAAGCGGTGCACGCGCAGAAGGGCTCGTTCCGTGCATGCAACGCTGGCCAAAACTGCGTGTTCGAGAGAGTATTCAAAAAGTCTTACCCTTTAGTTACTACATTCGTACATAATATTAATAATAATAATAATTAAAATAGAGAGTGTTTAGCATTTTACTTAATCTTAAACTTATAGCCACAGCGCATCAATGGCTTCTTCCATTTCCTCCGTTGTGGAGCGACTAAGTCGCTTTGGTTGTGGCGTTGTCATAATCGACTGTTGCTCGTTGACGACCACCGCCTTGGCCTCCATCTCACTGCCGCTAAGTAGCACCATTAGCAAAACGCTGCTACGTCGCGTTCGTGACTGTTCGCGCTCCACTTCACGTTCCTGTTGCTCCTGCAGATCTGGTTGCTTGTTGCGTATTTTTCGCAGCCAGTCGCTGGTAGGCCAGATACATTTGCCACCCACACTGCAACGTCGTCGATTTGCATCTCGTCTTCTTTGTCTGTGGGCGGTGTTGTTTGTGCCGGCTGTGTCTTTTGGCTGCAGCATTTCAACCACACAAATGTCATTGATGGTGCCCAGTTCGCTGGCACATTCATCAACATCAGGCGATGTTTCAGTCATTGCCGCAGCCGTGGCAGCTGTTGTTGTTGTGGTTGCTGCCGTTGACACCGCACGGCTACACTCCTGCTACACATTCGTCACTTGCGTTGTGCCACCCAGCTCAATGGCCATGCTCTTGCTAACAGCATCCGTATGCACCAGTCGCTGTCTGCCATAGCCGTCAAGACCGCCGCCATTGCCATCTCTTGCATCGCCATCGTGCTGAGATAGCGGCAGCCATTTGTCGAACCAACGCGGCCGGAAGAGCAGCGTGAACGTGGTGCGAAACTGTCGACTCATCGAGCAGTACAGTATAAAATTGATGCTCGAATTAATTAGTGCCAATATGTCCATTAGGTCACCTACAAAGACAGAAATGTGCAATTGAAAATCAATGAGTGCAGTGATGTTGTTGTTGTTTCACTTGGCAAGGCACAAGTTCAAGGTTAAGAAAGTTAAGCGTTTGTCTTTAAATAATTCAGACAACATGGCTGATTAAGAAATAATTGCTTTGTTTATTTCTGTTTCACGGACAGTTGCGGGTTTAACAGTGCGTATGATTAATGCGCATTTGAAATTGAGTTGAGCAAGTGAGGGATAATCAACGATGTTTGTTTTACAAAGTGTAGTTGTGTTAATTAACATAAAAATAACAAGTTTTTACATTACATAGTTTTTCTTTTTGCTTGTATCGCATAATGAACTCAACTCTTTTATGTAATATTGTTTGCGGAGCGAAAAACAAATTAAATGCAAATTACAGTCTGGCTTTATACTCACTCAGCTTGAGGTAGCACTGCATAAGAAATGCGTCGCCGAGCAGCGCATTAAGCAGTCCCATTATACCCTGCGGAAACTCGGTGATGAGAAAGAGCAATAACACTGCCAGCAGCATGCGAGTGGTGCGATCTGTTTGCTTCTCCTTCTCCATCAGCTTGCAGCTCTTGGGTTGTGTTGGGGTAACCACTTTGCCATTGACAATCGGCTGCATATCGTTGGCCGCATGACAAGCGAGTATTTTGCGGCGCTTCTTTGCCTCCAGCAGGGCGCCAATCAAGCGTACCGATAGCACAGTTAGTGCAAAACAGGGTATTAATTTGATCAGCACACTGTAGATGAGAAATGTGGCATTGCGTAGAGGACGATCGTGAAGCGCCAGTTCACTGTGATATAATTTGAAAACCGTTACATTACGCTCTCCAGTTTCATTGAAAGCTTGTGCTGTTGTTGTTATAGTCGTTGTTGTTGTTACTGATGTGGATATTAATGGCACCACTGTGGTAAGGCTAAGCATGCTGATGATTGTGCTGTTATTGCCACCTGGACTGAGAGGCCACGCCATGTCTGGCGTGGTGCTCGACATCACTTGTAGCGTCACATGCTCCTCATTGTTGTAATCGATGATATATTGGCTTAGTGGCACCGAATTAATTGTCTTGCCGTTGGCATCCAGGGTCTCCATGTACTTGGCTATGGAGCTGACCAAATACAGCCATGGTGACACAACCAGAACACAAACCACATAAGCTGTCGCTATGGTTATCGTTGTAGTACGCATTCCGCACCAGATCCGATTACGTTGCGGATAACTGACGGCAATATAACGCCACACGGCCAACGTAACGGTCAGCCAAATGGAGATGGTGTGCAGCACCTGGGCAAAGATCGAATGAAACTTGATGAAGCAAGCCCAATTGTAGCTCAGTTGCTGCTCACGCGGCAAACGCGCACTGAGTATATAATCGTGCACCGTATACGGTATATACTCTAACATAACGGCCAGATCGGCTACGGCCAGGCCCGTGAGTATCGCATTCGTCGGCGAACGCATCTCCCGCCGGGTTAGCACAATTATGTTCAGTGTATTGGCCAGGGTGCCCAAAATGCAAACAATGAGCGAAAAATATCCATGGAAATATTTGTAGCTGAAAGGAAAATGTTACAAGATTAATTATTAAAAGAAAAATAAAACAAGATTAAACATTGATCACGTTTTTGGCTTGTCATCGTTTCCATTAGATTAGCCAATTCAGATAAGTAAATGCGTGTTATGGGGCGTATGCTTAATTATCGAATATGTACATACATATATAAATTAAGCATACGCAATGTATAATCAGCCGCACCACAAACATTCCATGGCAGTTACACAACTGATTTGATTATGTACACATCAGTTATCACGTAGGCAAGCAAATCATTATGTAAATTACATTAAAAAAATAAAAAGTAATTAATATGCTGACTCGGCAGACACCCCATCGAGCAGCCAATGAACTTAATGCTACCCATGCTACCCATGATGTCCAGCACACGCCCACTCAACTTACTTTGTGTGAAAATCGTCAACGCTGGCGCCGCAATAATGCGGCTGCGACATGTTCGTGACCATGTTGTCAATTTTGGTCGGATGGTCGGTTGAATAGTGGCTGCTTGCCTGATTGCGCCCGTGGTCTGATTGTTGTTGTTATTCCTTAACTACTCCTCCTCCTTCGACCTCTGTCCACTCCCCTTCACTGTGGCTTTTGTGGCACTGTTGGTGCTTCAGCTGTGCTCTGTCAACATGCCACAACAACCGAAACTCTGTATCTTCATTAAAATTTCGTGTTTTTCTTCTTGTGGGGTGGGGGCGACGGGAGTTTTATTCGTGTCACTTGCGATTTTCCAATATTTAAATTTCTTGGCCAGTCCTGTTGATGCTGTTGGCGTTGGCGTTGCTGTTGCTGAAATGAAATAAGTCAAATATTTGTTTAGCATTCGTGCCTTGCGTTTACCGGCAAATTATAGCCACTGTTGTTATCCGGCGTGTTAAAAGCTACCTGGCCTTTCGTGTGAAAAGGCCAAGTTATTACGTGTTGGCATTAATTCCGTTATTTACAGCACACACCATTTAAGCGCACATTTTCATGTAACATGCAAATGAAAAGTGAAATATAACGTGTCTTTATCTGAAACTGAAGTTCATGGTCTACAGTAGTAGTAATGTCAGGTGCAGAGGCCAAATGTAAATGGAAGACGTAACTGTCCACGAATATAATCATTAGTCCATAGAAAATATTACTATAAAATTCTTCAAAAATATGGTTTAGTGCTAGTTGCATGAAAAGCTGTTCCTTACAAAAAAAAAAACGTTTACATTTCTGAGTAAAAATGTTGTAACTAAAACTAAATTATGTACTTTTAATAATCGAACACTTAAATAGTTTCATTTTTAAGCTTACCAATTTTTAAAGTTTTCTTAACAAGCCAAACATTCTCAGGTTCAGCACAGTTTATGGTGAGTAATTGGCTACAAAAGAACACTTTTACCAATACCTGTACAAACTATTTTAGGCAAGCGAATACAAAATGAAAACAAACTCTACAAAGAACAATTTTCACTCAATATTACGCATACGCCCCCAGCACACAAACAGAGAGAGTTTAAAAGTTAGGTAGAAGAAAATTTTCGACTGTAACAAGTCAATTGTCTTCAAATTACAAAAGCTAGGCCAAATCTTGCAGTTTGCTTCAATCAAGGGGACAATTTTGTTATCCATTGTCGACTTTTGCATTGCTAGCTTGCTGCAGGCAAACCCAGGACACACGATGCGTATACGCAGTGTCAGAGTTAAGAATAAAACGAAAATGTCAGTGCAAGGCCACAGCAGCAATAACAGTTGGTAAATGGCCGTTGGCACTTGCATGGCCCACTTGGCCTTTGCGCTTTGTCAACCACATTTGGTTTGAAAACAGAACTTTGCCAGCTGCAGTTGCATTTTCAACTGGAACTGTAACTACCAAACGTGACCCCAAACATTTAATTAAAACTTCTGGTGACTGGCACTTTTTGGCCAGATAGATGACAAATTTCACACATTCGTTGTGTTTCCCTAATAGCTGAAATCAAGAAGCCATGGAAACACATGTAAGCCTGGTCAAAACCTGGTTTAATTGCAATTGCTGCTGCAATTGTTTCTTAATTTGGGCAATATCATGTGTGTGATGTCAAGTGTAAGCTTTTTGGGCATTAAATTGTGTGTTACACACACAGAAAGCTTAGCCCAGCATAGTTCAACCTAAATTGACACTCGTATGGACACGAATAATCGCCAACATTATTGCCACTGTTACTGGCTCATCTGGAACTAATGAGCAGAGGCCAAAGCCCTCTGTGTATCTGCCACTATTACATTATGCAACATTATTAAACAATAATAAACGTTCAACGCAAATGCAACTTAAGCCAATTGGAAAAAGCTGGCAGCTGGCAGCTAGCAGCTAGGAGCAGGCCAGTGTACATAATTAAAATAGGCCAGAACTTCTGGCTCAAGTCTGATTATTTGAGCACATTATTGGAGGACCGCATTAATAATGTTCGGACTGTGCTAATGGGCACGACGGCTTCATTAGATCATTTAAATTGCACGTTGGTTACGCATTAAATGCCAAGTGTTGTGTGCCATAAACTCGACTCTAGTCAGCATCAACAAGTTGTCTACGATGGGAAGAGCGGAGGGGGTGGCAGATGAAAAGAATAGTAGTGGAGTAGGACCTACCATTACGTGACTTGCCTCGATTTCAACAGTTTCCGGTCACTGCTGAAACTTGACAGCATTTCTGTCTCTCTCTCACTCACTCACACACACTCCCTCTCTTTATATATATTTCTCTTTGTTAAAGAATAAGATGCTAATGTACGCAGCTGCCAAGCACAAAAACTCTCAACTCCCAGACGTTAATGTGCAGCATACGGTGCGTATACACTTTTACTTGGCATCAGCAGACCATGGACTGTTCCTGCTCCTGCTCCTACTCTTACCACCGACTAAAATACTGACTGAATGTATGAGTGAATGACTGGTAGGATGTTGGTTGTTGGACGTTATTAGGCTCTGCCTCTTAGTCTTGGTGTGGTTGCCAAGTAATTTAAGCTATTTGTTTATTACTGCTTTCGCACAGTTCTAAGAAGCCCTACACAGAATTCAATTAAGTGTAGCCCAGTCCCATGCTGTGCTTTAAATTAGATGTATATTTAGGAGAAAGCTTTTTTATCTTGCCCCTCACGTTTTTATAGTGGCACCCTCGTGCCACAAGTAGCAAGGACTTGCTGTGCATTTAGATTAGCCATTTTCTTCGCCAAGTGCACAAGTTTTCCATAATAATTATGACTCAACGACTATTTGATTGTCGGGCTGTAAAATACGTTCTTCCCACTTGTGCTGCTGTAGATGGCAGTTTCTTTTACCCAATTCAAACTTCCTCAAGACGGTTGGCAATTACTTTTGGCTGCTGTCTATCAAAACACAAGTTAACTTATGCACCCGCAAAAAAGTTGAAAACCATCTCATAGAGTGTAACTGCTATTCATAACATGAAATGCCTTCAGGCAGTAGCTGAATGCAATCTTAAAGTGTTAGCAGTGTTTGGCTTTTGTTAACCAGCGAACACAATAAACCAATCACCAAAATGTACTCAAATACGAAATTCCAAGAAATAGCAAACAATACGATTGTTAGTTGAAACTTGTGGTGAAAACTTATATTAAAAGTGAAAGAAGAAGGGTTTTCGATTATAAAATGCCCTGCGATAGCAGAATGGGTTGAATTCTTAAAAGGTAAAGTTTTTTTTCAACCCACGTATACTAATGAAGATGAGAAGTTCTTTTTTTGTCCCAGAATACAACCCCAAAAATATCAAAACCTTTTTCAAACATTTCAAGTAGATAAAAAAAAAAGAAAACAACCGTTGCAAAATAACAGCAAATGCCAAAACAAACGTTAAGTGAAAATGTGGTTGAATGTGAATGTGGTTAGAAAAACAGAAAACGAAAAAAAATAAAAGCACAAACAACAAGGAAAATGGTAACAAAAACGAAAACCAAAGCGGCTACAAGGCAAAGCCATTAGGCAAAGTACGACAAGACTCAAAGCAAGTGCAGGGGTATTGTAAAATGTACAGAGAAAAAAAGCAAAACAAACAAAACTGTTGCTCCCAGTGACTGCAGTTGACGCAAGGAAACAAAACAAACAAAAAATTTGATGAAACATGTTATCAAATAGCAGTGTAAGCTGTTAAACGTACAAATTGACATTTGAGGCAAGCCACAATTTGAATATTTGATTGTTTTATAATGGCTGCATTTGACAGCAGACCACCGGCCGTTTCAATTCACATTTTCATTTCCATTTGCTTTAAGTGTGATGATTTTTGTTTGAATATTGCGAATACGCAGCGTGCGACCGGGCACCTGCTCAATTATTTACGATGATTTTCCTGTATGCCCCGTTGGCACACTTACTTCCGCTGTTTTGCTTTTGATTATTTCCTTGCGGCTACTTCAATGTCCTTCCGCTGCTGCTGCGGTCAATGATGGGACTTAGAAAACCCTAAAAGAACCCCGAATGCGTATATTTCCATTTATAGGTATTGTATGTTTTTTGTTAAGTCGGTCGCACACGTGTGCGTTTCGAACTGTAAAACCGGATTTCTTTCAATCTCAACGCACACACACAGATACACACACAGACACGCATATTCGGCATGTCAACTCTTAAAACATTAAGGGCAAATTGTACACGTGGCAGTTGTTAGTTTAGTATATATTCCAGAGATTACATTACTGGCCCACCGACCAACTTATGCTAGAATGGGCATTACTTACGTCTGCCTCAAATTCCACAAGGGCTTCACTTTCTATCTCGTCTTCGACTCTCTCTCTCTCTCGCCCACGCGATTTTTTCCTTTTAAAAAGGGCAAACTTTGCTTACGCTGTGGCAACTGCTCGTTAGACGCACTTCAACAGACGCTTAGAGTATATCTTCAAGATACAACAGAAAAAAAATATATATACTCAGAAAATCACAGTCAAAGAAATTCAATAAAAATAGCACAATGCGTATACTTGATTTTGCCCTTTGCACATTGCTTAAACGCCAGCAAATGCTGCGCTTTAATTCAAGCATTCAATCGAAAGGTAATTGCAGGGCATTATAAATATTTACCGCTCTTAATATGCACAGACTTACGTATATTTGTTATTGTAATGTATGTATACCACGTTTGTTAAGCCACTTAACTGATAAGCCACGGCTTGACACGAAGTACTGTCAGACAAATATTTGCTGAGGTGAATCGACGTGAATGCACACACACATACACGCACACACACATGACAACATTTTATAATTAAGCATTTCGAAAATGTGGGCAAAGACAACGTCAACAAACAAACAAACAGAGGAGACAAACGAAAGGACAAGGTGTAAGGGGCAAGGGGCAGGTGCCAAGGGAAATAAACAAACAGATAGACGGTGTGGGAGAGAGAGCCGTTGTCGGCTATTTGGGCATAAGCCGACCGCAACCACAAGGCAAACAACTGCACATTTCATAGCCAAACAAAAAAATACATTCCACTTGACAGAATGAGTGAGCTCAGTTGTTTTCCTGTTTGTTTTTTTTTTTTTTTGCATTCGCTTAGGTCAAGGTAATGGTAATAACTGTCGCCACTCGAGTTGCATTTTTAAGCAAATAGATTGCAAAAATGACAAACAGAACTTAATAAGCTTTTTGTTTTGTAAATGTGACCTTTTGTTGATTACACTTGCAGCTTAATTAAAACAAAACTGTTCTGCTGACTGTTTTGTGCAATTCATAAACAATGTCAGGGCAACCATTAGTGCAGCGTTTGTCAATGATTACATCAAAATAATTAAAAAAAAAACTTTTTTTAATGTGAAATTAATTTTGATGTTCGCAGAAGCCAACTTTTGTTTGTGTACAACAGAAACAAGCAGTGAGTGCAACGCGTGGCGCCACTTGCTTGCTTGCCACTTGCTCCGCAATTCAATTCAATTAAGACACACACACAAAATGATTTTGCCTCCCCACTCAATGTTTGTTTTTTAATTTGCGTTCTGTGTGGCCATAATAACAATTTGTATCTTATCTAGATTGGCGGCTGGTTTTTATTGTTTATGAGCTCGTTTATTATGTGTACTTATATTTACTTTATTATTTTGTTGGCCATTTGGCCAATTGACAGTTGATTAACTGCTTCCACTTTCTCCCTCTCTCTCTCTCTCTCTCTCTCTCTCTCTATCATTCTCTCTCTCTCTCTATCGGTATCTATCGGTCTCCATAAAATATCAATACAATTACTGTTTGGCAGCTGGGCGTCAAATAAATACATTTTTCGCACCTTGTTGTGATGAACTGGATAAATACACGCACAGTTTCCGTACTCGAACGATTTATGGCCCTATCTTTTCCTCAACGCATATTTAGGAAAAAATTAATCAACCTTTTTATTGAAAAAAACCAAGTATTTTAATATACTGCGGAAATGGCCAAATTGATGCAGTCATAATGTTTAATTAAAAATGCTATTATCCAATAACAACAACAAGCTTGTTAATTATGGCTATTATTTTGAATGCAATCATTACAAAGATGTAAACATAAGCATACATATTAGTTGGATTAATCAAGGGCAATCAACAGAAAACTTCACTCTTCAATAACATTGACTTAATCAATTTAAAAGTGGCTGCAAGTTATTGGCCAGACATGCAACACATGTTGCCACTAAGCAATAAACGTAAAAACCAACCAGACAAATCTCATTATTGCCCCGATATCACATATCAGCAAAAAAAAACTAATAATCGCAGCTGGTTCCGTGGCAAGAACGAACGCATAAGAAGTAATAAAGTTTTCTTCAGTTGAAAAACCCTAGAAATAAATAATTTGTTCGACTCGAGCTTTAAGAACGTGAAAAATACCGCAAGACACTTAAAAATAAAAATCAATATGCTGTGTTTCCCTCAGGATAAAAGTATAATAAACAGCACCAAAAAAAAGGAAATGAAAATGCTGTCAAAGACAGATCCACGTGCGCTTTCACGTGACTGCTTAGACTTAGCCCAAAGTTTACTCTCAAGGCATTATTTTTTAATTTATCATCAGTACCTGTTGGCGGTTCTTTTACCTTTGTGCCTTTGTGTGCCATTTTTCGCTGCGGTTTTTCATTTACCGCAATTTTTTTTCATCTTTTCGGTTCTTTCTTTCACTTTTTTCTATTAAAGCGACATCAATTTTGCAGCTTTCATTCATTGGCGCCCGGCCACAACGTGACCAACAACAACGTTTAGTTAGTTTTGTGGCCAAAAAGAGACGAAAAAATGGCGTTAACTCAATTTTCCAGACACCATTCAGCAAGATACGCCAAAAGAATAAAGTAAAATAAAGAAAAATGAAAAACAGCAGAGAAAACTTCTGTAGAAGAGCAAGTCAAGTAAGTGGGATCAATTTTTCATAGTCAAGCATATTTTTACTGCAATGTCATAATCAAATTAAATGAGTTTGCCAAATTATAAGACCAAGACCAGCTGCTCACCACTTGTATACTTTATCTAAATCTGTTAAGAGAAAGACCTTATATACATATATGTATATGCTGTCACATTATGAAATTAAATTATTTAAAATGATTGATCGATAAATAAGCACATAAATATATAATTTTTCTTATTTATTTTTGGGCTCACATTTTGGACTTTGAAAATGGGATTTTAAATTATGAAAATGGACCTTTTGCACATTGCAACTTGCCTTGGGGCAGCGAAAATAATCAAAAACTGCGTATTTAAATTTGTAACAAATTTTTGTTTGGCAAAACTTTGCACATTATGCATAATTTCCATTATATTTAAGAGGCAAATTGTGGGCCGCAATCATGATTTACATTTCCTAACCAAGCGCGTTAAGTTAGCCTTTTCTTATTTATTTCATACACACCCACACACAGGCACAGACACAAACACAAACACAAACACTAGCTCAAGCAATTCTTGATTCCTTTTTGTATGAAATTCATTTTGCAAACTTTTTCCTAGGAAATTTCAAACAGACTTACAAACAATTTCTTGGCATAAAATTTTCGTAATTAAAGAACCAACTCAACCGGTCCAAAATATTTTAAATTCATATGAGCAAAAAGTTTGAATGTGCTGCCAAGTGTGCCCATTCCCAGATTCCCAGAGGCAAGAGGCGAGAGCTGCCCCAGCTGCCACTCACACAAGTGTTGGCTTTCCATTTGGGTATTAACCATTGCGTCGCACCTTATCGATTCATTTCCTATGACACCAAAGCCAAAGCCAAAACCAAAAGAAATTTTCAGTCATAACATGCGCAATTAAACTTGAGTCGCTAGCGTGGTGTAAATACTAATATATATTATACACACGCTAATCCACGTGTGTTTGTGATAATGGTAATTTAATGCTGCCTACTTCAAGGCAGCTCCCAAAGCGCATTAACCTCTCACTCCACATGCAAGTGTGTATTCTGCTTGTGCGTGTGTATAAGTAATATTCATTATAAAATTAGAAAATGCTCGTTACAACATTTAAATTCGAGGCAACATACATAATATAATTTTTTCTCATTTTTTTCATGTCACTTTAAAAAATCTCGTGAAATATTCATATTTGGCACGCTGTCGTCGCTCGTCAAACAACATTTCCTTTTCACCCAGCTTACTTGAAATCTTTCGCATGTATAAAACATTTGATACGCTGAAGTCTGTTGACGCTTGGAGCCGAACGGCACTTGGGGCGCCACATAAATTTCATTTCGTTAGTTTCACTTGACTCCAATTTTGTTTTCTTTATTTTTATGCCGCAACGCATAAAATATGTGCGTGAGTAAAACTCTCGTGTCTTTTGGTTGTGGCCCAAAAGCTGGGTTTTGCCCAGCATTTCGTTTACTACAACTTGCTGAAATTTTATTACGCATACGCAACGTAATACCCTGCTGAAGTTTTTGCAATTAATTTTAGTGTCATTAAAGCGGCTTTGGTCTAACTTTCTTACGGCCGAAAGTATCTTATGACCTTAAAGCTAACCAGCTTTAAGCTAAAGCCATCTAGTAGCTAGCGTGACTTACTCATGGAGCCGCAACGCATCCAACACCTACCTGATTGATTCAGTTATAGGCAACAGCTTTGATGTATTACCCAACACTTTGGCTCAGGCCACAGTCAACCTTTTAAGTCAGCGCCCTCTTCCACAATAGTAGTAGCACTATGCAAATGTGAAGCAGTTGCTCAGCATCGAGCATCGAGCAGCGAGCATCGAGCATCGTGCTCAAAGCTAAATTGCATATTCATACGGCAAATTGACTACAAAAGCGATCCACGAAATTTTTTGCGCACTCGCACAGTTGTGTGGGTGAAGACCTCCAAATAACAAAGGCGGTGGCAAGTACAAAGCGTTCTTGTGGCTGCAGCGTTTACCTTGAGTTGAGTGGCTAACTGACTGAACAAGCCATCCGGCAATTTAAAAAAAAAGCACAGAACAAGAATGAAAATGAAAAACGCAGCTTTCAACGAATTCAGTAACTTGGCCAGCCCCACTCACTTGAAATATTTTTTTTTTATTTTTTTTTTGGGGTGTGGAAAGCACTGTATAACTTATCCGTACGCTTGTTTGAGTGGCAAGGATTCGTGTTTTTCTTTCTGATTTTTTTTCTGTATCTTGTTGAGCTGACTTTAAGCTGTGGGGTTAGGCCTGCTGCTGTTTTAATTAAATTAAGGTAACAAATGTGCTGTAGTCCTTGCTGTAAGGGGATACGGAAACTGCAAAAAGCAGGTCAACTAGTTGGCAGAGGGACTTAAGAAAATTGTAAAACTAAGTAGGTATGTTAAACACATAAAATAAAAATAAAGAAAAACAAGAAACCATAAGAACCTACAAAGAAAAAAAAACTTGCATAAATGCAGTAAGAACAAAAAGCAAACTAAGCAGTAGTAACTGCTTGTGTTTGTATTTCAGGTGTATGTTTGAGTATGTGTGTGTGTGTGTAGCTGCTGTTGTACAAGTAGCCAGAGGCACTTGAGTGCACTCGAGACATGCATAAAGAGAGAGTACAGCAATAGAAAAGAAACCAAAACTAACACCTAGACGGCCATAGTGAGAGAAGTGGAATGGAATGGACACGAAAGTCTTTTCAGACACTTGCTTGTAGCATTCTTTCAGACTGTGGTCGTCGTTGTCGCCCTTTATAATAGGAGCACCATTCACTTTAAACTAGTACAAAGCTACTTTTCGTAAGTCGATACTTAAATTACTCGCAAGCCTGCAATTTTAACTTTGTTAAGAGGTTTGAAGTCGAAGAAAATTGGTTGCCGCTTCGACTTAAGGTAAAAGTTTGTATAAATAGATTAATATGTTTACGTAGAATCTCTTGTCTTCTCTGTAGCTTGTGTTTAATTAGCTAAGGCAGAGTCCTGTGCATGACCTAGCTTTGGTGTCGTTTTCATATACCTATAATTAATTTCATGGCAATGCGGAATTTTGTTGCATGTGTTACTCGTATATCTTTGCCCCAAAGGCATCTCTACTATTTATAGCTATCCCCAAATAAAGTGTAACTTAAAACTTTAATATAATAATATCAACTTTGCCAAAAAAATATCAATAATCATCAACAGGTAAGTGGCAGTAGTTGAGAGCTCAATATAAAGTACTGTTGTTGACGGCATTGCAGCAGCGAACTATTCCTTTTGCTGCTCCATGTGCCACTTCAAGGATTTGGTCATTGACATATGGCTCGTGTTGCATGCAACCGTGTGGGCGGTATATATTTACTACTATGCGACCCAGAAAACACGCTGGCGCATTTTTCACATGCCAGCGACGAAAATTTCACTTGTTTAGCAGTGGGTGGCACATTTGGGGATTAAATATATTGTCGACAGGCAGCCAAGCAGTCAGGCAGCTGTTCCCAGTGCAATCAACGAACGCTGGCAAAAGATTTCCATAGCCACTTTGCCGTAATGCGTTTCATGTGTCCTAGATCATATACTATGGCAATGGCATTTGTGGCCCTTTTCGTTATATGTAATGCAATTTAAGCACCTCAACAGCTTAAATGACAAAGTTACCCTTGCTTGGATAGTTGCGGGCATGTGCTGAATAATTGAGTGGCTCCAATAAGCTGCTAATGATGATGATGATACATAGGACATGCGGGCTTGGCCAACCCAAGCCAATCGAACTTCAAACATAACAAAAGCAGACAAGCAGACTAGCAAGTATCAAGTAGCAAGTATCTAAAACAGCATAGAAGTGCGGGTTAAGCAAACAGTCTGTTTCTGTAAATCAAACAGTTCTCAATGCAATGTTTGCGCCCTGTTGAACAATGAGTCTGATTAAATTTACATATTTAAAATGCGCAGCTTGCGCTGCAGTGGCAGCTAAGTATTTCAATAAGCGAGCAGCTGTTTGAAACTCGCTGTGCAATGCCTGCCACAAGGAACATTTACAAGCCAAGACGTGACGTGTTACGTTCTCCGTTTGCTGACAGCTCTCTCTGTCTTACTGTTCCGTTGAGAAACGTCAACATCAGGTAATATGCATGCCCTTAGTGCTTCCTGTTTATGCCACAATATTCCCAACACTTGCATTTCAACAAGTCGAAATATGTATTTTCCAGCCCTGACTGCAACAGACACTCTTGGCAGTCAGCCAATATACTATGTAACTATAAGCACATACTCCTTCCTTTCTTCTGCCTTATTTCCCTGGGCGGCATAATATTTGTCTCTCTGTTTTATTTTATGCATGTGCACTTGATACTTGTCTCGCTGATAAAATGCAATTTTTATCTATTCCCAGGCAAATCTGATACGGACACAAAGGCATTGCAAAAGCGGCAAAGACATATCTTGGATATGTCATACTATACGGCACAACAGTACAACTGATTAGCATATGTAAATCAGACAGTAACCATTTGTCTTGATGCCCTGGAGTGTATACTAGTGCCATGGATTAAGTACGTGACAGTGGCACCTAGGCCAAAAAACTCATAACTCAACCATTTGCCTTGGCCAAGTGTCAATAGACGAGAAATGGACTTTTTTGTGTGCTGTTGCTTTGTTTATTTGTTTGTTCGCTCAAGCACAAAACATAACAATTCGCCAAGTTAGATTTCCCTTTACCATTTTTTCGCTACTTGACAACATAAAAAATGAATTAAGCTGAATGCACAGAAATCATAATGAAAGCAATACTTAAGTGAAATATGCCATCAAAAGAGTGTTCAATTTTTGGTATTATAACAAACAAAAGCATTGTGCACAATGGCTTTCCCCCTTTCCCATTTGAGTCCCAACCCACACAACACTCAACACTTTATTCTTTATAATCTTTTAAGGGCCGTCTGCCGCATCTTTTGTCTATTTGCTGTCGATTGTTGATATTGCCATTGGCTGTTGGCTTTGTTGTTGTTCCCATCCAGTGCAATGTCTTTTCAGTCTGTGTGTGTCTGCTGTTGTCGACTGTTCATCTTTACAACTTTACTACGCTACTGTGTCATGCTGGTCAAGTAAACAAAGCACTTGAGCTTAAAGACCCACGTACGCCCTTTTCCTACAATGCAATGGTTTATTGCACTTTGTTAAATGTTCCGTTCCTAAAGTGTTTTGGGTTGGCAAAGTGAATGGACCGCCTAATAGGGGCTTAGCACCAGCTGCTGCTCTAGCCGCCATATATCTTCTTAGATATTATCGTTTACGCAAGTGTTTTGCAACCCGGAACCTTAATTCCTAGTAACTGTAATTATTGCTGATTATTATAAAGAAAATTAAATTCCCATGAACGGAAACTTGGGCCCGACTAACGACTAAAAGTCATAATTGCAGCTTTGTATTAACTATCATATAATTGTACATGTAAATACTTAAGCTTCAAAGAGCACCGTGTATGTGAATATATAATTACACCTCGTACTTGAGCTGCTGGCAAAATTATCTTTGCCTGGCAGCAGTCATGCAATTTAACGCTCAACGCATTTGCCACTCCTTGCACAATTTATACTTTTTCCGCTAAATGCATCTTAAATATTATATGCACATATACTATACGTACGTAAAATAATCATCATTTATGTATTCATATTTTTTTGTACTGTACTGTTTCAGATTCTTTCCTGGCGCCACATTGCGTATGCGTAATATTCGCCGAGATTTATGCAATACTAACGATGCTGCTAAGTGAGAAGTACAGCAAGGCGAGATAGTGGGAGAGAGAAAGAGAGAGGGAGATAGCGAAAAGCAAACTGTGAATACTATTATAAAATGTTCTATAGATATGCCTCCATGCATCTCATTCTGGAGGAGGCTGCCGATGATGGAACGTGATGAGCAGATAGCTTGATGCTGCCTGTTTTTGACCTTGCATAAAATAAAATGCATACGTAAGAGATATTGTTTGTGCATATTGATGTTGTAGCGTACATGTATGTATGTATTATTAAGTTCCTTTGCATATGGAAGAGCAACTGATTTATTTCATGTGTTTTGCCCCAACGGAGCCTGGACGAGCACAACACAACACAAGCCTTGGCGAAATGAAATATTGATCCATTCAAGGGTTTCCAGCCGGCAATATGCAAAAGCTGGCTAACAACTTAGTTAGAGGCGTTATTGTGTCACGTGTACTACGTACATACATCCGATCTTATCAACCTTCGATTGTGGCACAATGTTGTTGTCAACCGCAAACCCATATAAATCTTAAGCTTAAGCATATTTGCATTGAAATCTTTTAGCTATGCTCATTGAAATATTGTTGGTAATTTAAAACCCGCCTAGACACACACTTTACGTGGCTCATTTGATAGTGTAGGAAAGGTCTCAATGCAGGCGAAGCCCATAAACATTTATTTTATGCATTACCCATTTGGATTATCATTTCGTGTGCACACTTGTCACTTGTCGTTGTCGTCAACAGCATGGCGTATACACAATTTTCTTGGCGCAAAACACAAAGTTTGCCTCAAGTTTTTCTTTGCAAGCTGTAAAATGTAACACTTTGGTAAATTTATGATATATTTACAAGAGTTAACAACAATAATGCCGCATATGTGGCATATGTGGAATTTTTTTTTGCCAACTTTTGTGTTAAGCCAAATTTGTAACCATATTTATAGCCATTATGTTCTCACAAATTTAAAGCTTACGATCCATTAAAGCACTTTGAATGAGTGCATCAATTAAATTTTCCCAAAAACCAAAAACCAAAAAGTCTACAGACCGAAAGGAAGAGCCACAATAATTTATGCAAGGCACACTTTAGGCATCCACTTGGCTTGCAAAGTGTGTTCAGCTGTTAAACGCCTCAAGCAATTCATTAAAATGATATCAAAAAAAAAAAGGGAATGGAAAACGTAGCAATTTGCTAGCGTTTGTCTTCTAACCAATAAAGCCGCAATGCGAAATTCCTCAGCCTTGACAACAAGACAGTGAAGCCATCTGAGCCGGCGACACTAAGACAAAGACTGTTTGTTATCCTTTGTCGGTTTTTTTGTTGCCGAGCTGAGCTTGGGATCAAACCACAATGGGCAATTACCGTCGCATGGGCAGTTGAACAAAAACTAATTAGCTCAACTTATGCGATAATTCTTCTGAACTTGACCATGTCCTGATGCGTTTCATTGAAGCCACTGCAAAAAACGGAAGTAGAGAGAGATAGAGAGAAAACAAGTCAATGTCAAAGCCAAAGCCACGAGTCGACGATTACATAGGCCAATGACATTTGACTTGCAGGCTGTGACTGTGACGAGTATGAATGACAAATAAGCGGACATTAAAGAACCTAAGTTTATGACCATAATCATTCTTGGCTGTAAAATACCCTATAAGTTAACACATTGTTCAAAAGGGCATACTAAAGATGTTCACACATTCATAAAATACTTTTATAGTCTGATAGCTTTAAGGGCAACAGTGTGAATGGTGATGTAAATCTGTGCTACTCGCACTGCAGGGTATTTTGAAGTCATTCACACTTGCCTGGAGCATTTTTAATGGCTGCATTTAATTATTGTCTTGCGTCGCAGCCACAGAACTTGTGCTGAAATAAATGTGTCAACAGTAAAAAAAAAAAAGTCAATTAAAACTAACGACCATGTTTTTCTCGACTTATACATATACCAAATATGCAAAGATTATATTTATGTATATGAAAATATGCCAAATATGCCAATTATTTCAATATATGACTATATATTCTGTTAGTCAGTACTTAAGTATTAGCAGCTGTTGCTTGTGCGGATGTTTTTGGCGCTAGCGCGTCGCACTTAAATTGAAATGTTTATTCGTTTGTTGTGGCGCTCTTATTGACAGAAATTCGGTTTGTTTGCATTAATATACAGAAAAAGCAGGAATCAGGGATAGCGGGGAGTGTAAAAAAGGAAAGGCTTGCACTAAGTTAAGTCAACTTACGAACAGCAATTTCCTTTGGGGAAATTAGAAAAGTTTGCGCTATCTCCGTGCCAACTGGTCGAATATTTGGCAAACAAACAAACCTTTTCGTGTATTGTGCCGCTTTCATTTGTTATCTGTTGGTTCTTGTAGTGCGGGCTTTTGTGATACAAATTTTCTCGGCTACACTCGACTTTTATTGTGTAGCCATAAAAAAGAGAAACAACTCACAGCAGACAGATGTATAGAAGCTAGAATATGCATAAAACTGTCAGGTTTATATGTAAAAGGGAGCACTGGTTTCTACTTTATGTTATGCTACCCTTAAACTTTATAAGTCACTCATTTTCTAGCTAATACTTGAGTTTTATGCGAACTTCTTTATTCTTTCGGCTGCATACAAAGTGAAAAATGATTTTTATGACATTTAAGCAGGCTTCACAATTGATCGGAGTCGCTTTTATTGTTTATTTGTAACACCAGCGACTGAGGACCATAAAAATATATCTTATGAGTGCACATAAATTTTATTTACACTTTCCTTGAGAAAAACTACACCCCAGTTGCTAGTTGTGCGCATTGGGTCGTTTATGGTACTTCGATTGCACTTTTGTGGCCACATCGATCATAAAGAAAAACCAAGAATATACTTGCGTGCCGGGCCCGACTATAATGGCCATGAGTGTAGCATGCTGCTGCCTGATAAGAATAGATAGGTAAAAGTTGAAGGGAAAAGGAAAAGTCTCAAAGGAATTTGACGTATTTAAAGATGGAGTATGGGGAAGCACATGTGACTGTAAAGTTTGGCAAAGCTAGGTACAGTCGGCACATAAATAAATAAACAAATTTCGGTAGCCTTAAAACTTTATGTTGAAACTGTTCTCGCATAGCTTTAATTTAACTTTTCACATTATAATTCCATTAAATCTTGTATCACACATAAACAATGACCTTTAAAAATCAATATTCTCAGCAAGATTTCAAAATAACAGTATATTTTTAAACTGGACGGAGCAATGACCAACAGCAGGACGTCCAACAATGGATATTGTGAGCCCTTAATCCCCGGGTAATCAGCTTAGTAAACTTTTCAAAAAGTTTCAGGATTCTGCTTAAACAATTAACTCACCTCACCAGAAACTGTTAAGAGCAGGGCTTCACTTGCAGCTGCGTGAAACGGCGTTTACTCAATTTCAATTAAAGTCAAGACGCGAATTGCATTTATCATTTTTTGTTTTTCTCCATTTATTTCGTAGGAAATCACTTGAATTTTATGTCAACTGCAGATGAGCTCACAACAACAACCACAACTTTTTCCAGAAATTACAATTTAATAAAATTTTTGATTGTTTTATTTCATATTTCATTTATATATTTTTTTGTACTTTTTTTGCCACACACAAAAGTCGCACCCAGCACAACAGCAAAGCGAGAACAGAATAAACGATATGAAAAACGAAACAGAGCTACTAATATCCAGACGCAGACCCGTGGCGTTTGCCGAGACACGTGCGTGCGGCGCCGCAATGGAAAACCAACTGACTGGCAGAACAAACTGGGACCAGCTGTTGGGCACACTGAAGGCAAGTTCCTGTGCGCCTGTCGAAAGTGTTGCCAGTTGCGGTGGCAGCGGTAGCGGCCGCGCCAAAACAGCTGTTTCTGGCAGTAAACAAGCCTTGACTTCCACTAGGCGCAACTGGTGTATCGAATTAGCATCCACTTGGCATCCACAACAACAGCTGTTAGACTTGTTGACGCTGCAAAGTGCTCTCTCGCTCTCTGCCCGTTGCTTTGCAGCCATTTTGTTTTTGCGTGTTGTTTGTTTTGCTTTGTGGATTGCTTTTGCCTGATGTTTTCATGAATGGAAAACCTCACACTTGTGTTTGTTGTCAACTCTTATTTATTTGCTGTGATTCTTCTGCCTTTTTTGTATGGCAAACAAACTTTTGTGCTACGCTCTATTTATGAGCAATGCAACAACTTTAACCAACTGTCAAACATGCCGAGCTCACTTGCCACCAAAAACAAACAAGATCCACATAAAGTAATAAATCATCAAATGGGATGATTTACACACAATTTTAACCGACAAAAGTAACAACGGCAACAGCAACAGCAACAGCAACAACAACAACACGAACAGGTTGTGAAAAAATATATATTTTGATAAACTTTTTATACACTTGAATATATGTTTAAACCCTTTTTTGAGTGGTCATAAACCGTTTGGTTATCTGCATGTTATTCAGTCTGTTCTTTTTTCATTCTCTTTTGCACATTTCTCTAACTGTTTCGCTGTTAGATTTATGTTTATTTACTCAGACACACACACACACTGAGAGACATGTGCTCGCTTTGGATTATATTATTTGTCATATTTGTGTCTGTGTGTGTGTGTGTGTGTGGGTGTTTGTGTTTCAATTTGCATTCTGTTGTGTTATTTTAGTTGTATGCCGGAGTTTTGTGTTTCTTTTCTCTCATGCACATATGTTGATTAGCTGAAGCGTTTGTTGATGTTTTTTTAAAGAGATTTATGACACTGTCCAAGTGATTTATGAATGCGTAAATTAGTCTGCCTAAAACAAAAATGATATAAAACATTTATGTATTTACTTTTTAGGGTGTCGAATCATTTTTTTTTGTAAACTAAACGACAATGGAATCTAAATAACGTTGGATAAGTGCCATGACAACTAAGCACTTATTCGCTATGTATATGTGCAATATTAAATTTTAAGCTATTAAGCATCATTCCAAAACCATAATAACATTCTTCATTTTTTTTGCTACCGGGGTTGCCTGATTGTAAGGGACAGAGAGATCTAAACTACACAAAAAAACCAGCAAAAAAAAATGGAGAAAAAAATGTCCAAGTGAATTGAAAGGATTATCTGCGTATGGAAGTCCCAAAATGGTTTCTGGTTTTTGCGGTTAGGCGAACGGTTACCATGGGTAGCATGCTGCTGCTGTTGCCGGCATTGTTTAGGACGGGAATTGGTAATGGGAATCGGTATGGGTATAAGCATGGGAATATGGCGCTGTCAAGTCAGCATTTCCTGCTTACTATGGTGGGCACTTTACACACGACACACACACCCATACAAGGCATATATGTATGTGGTAGTGTTACAGTTATGGTATTTGGTACGCTTTAATGCAAAGCAGCTGAATTGGTTTTGGGTATTGTTCGGCGCCCAAATGACTGAAACATTTAGCTGGCGGGACAACAAAATGGCTGTCAAATAACTTCCGGCTAGCATTCTACGGGGTCACGTGCAAAATTGAGGCACTGGATATCAACATTGTGTGTTGTCTTCTTCCCCTTGCGTACCCCGATGGGCCACACCGTTCCCGCTGTCACCGTACACATTATCGAATGTCTTGTTGTCATTTTGCGTCGCAGATTTGATTGTGTCCTGGAGCTGCTTAGGTGAAGGAACCCGCCAACTGCTCCACACAAATCGATGCAATTGAAAAATAATTGAACGTTTGAAATGTTTATTGAATGTCAGTTCCGTTGAGTTGAGTTGAGTTCAGTTGAGCCGTAATGTGTGAGCAACCATTGCCACCCCGGGTTTCCATTCTTTCGTTCGTTCTTTTCTTGTTTTCCTTGCCTGATTGCTGCCTTTTGCATAACTAATGGCTCTCTGCTTCAACATTGTGTCGTCGTGTCTGTGTGTTTATGGCTGTGGTATGCGTTTCCTCGCATTCCTCATGCCATGCACGTCTGTCTTGTGCGATAAAAAAACACACACGCCGACACATATACGAAAAGAAAAGATCGTTATTGATTGGATTCTTAGAAGTTGCTGCTTTAACGGCACTTAGGCTCATAATTATGGTCCTGATATGTGAACATGGAATGTCGCAGATGTGTCACTCCATAATGTGATGACATGCCCATACAAACTGTGTCGGTGGTAATGATTTTAAGCTAATTCCAAAACTGTTACGAATATTAAACATTTTCTTTATAAGCCTCCGCCATTCAACTCCCATTACTTTGACAAGCTTAAAATCGATTTATTGGCAAATTGGCTTTAAAGATATGAAGCCAAAGTGATTTGAATTTCTCTGAATGTTTGTCATAAGTTGACGGCTTATTATTCAAAATATTTTCATTCTGGCTTTTTCTTTTGTGCTCCACTTTAAATTTTTGAGCATGTCATTCTCGGGGGATAGTTGCCCCAATTTTCCAACAACAGCCCAAGTCAATCAGTTATCCGTTGTGCGGAAAATGAAAAATAAATACTAAAGGATTTGAATAGAGCAACTGTCGCGTATTAAATAGCAATTTCATGCGGTTTACTGACAGCTTTGATGTTCGATGATGCATTCCGAGCAACTTTGAAAGCAAGTTTGATTATGGCAGGATCCTTGACAAGTTGACACATCTGACAAAGCTCACAAATACCTAAAAAAAGAGGAACAAGCTTAAAATAGGACAGAAAATTCACACAATTTCCCAGCTGAAATGTGAACAACTGTGTCATTGCAGTTGGGGCTTAGCAATATTTATGTGAAATGACATAAACTAAAATGTTATTTGTTATTTTTGCTACCTTTTGCTACCTTGTTCATAATAAATTCTTGTGATAAATGGATTATTTATTTCTAATTTAGTTTTTTCCAAAGAAACACTTTAAAATTATTTAATATCTTTGTGCTTTGGTGCATAACAAAACAAACTAAAAACCACAATTGTTTTTGATTTAGTTGAATTTTACTTCATAAATATTGATTCAATCAATTCATCACTCTACTACTCTACTCTACTGTGTGTTTACTTGTATTTCATTATCAAAACAGTTATTCTTTTGCGAAAATTTGTACTCAGTTTGTTTTAGTTTGTGCTCTAAAAATATTTTTGTATCCGGTGTTGGTTGTGTTGGTACTGATTCATTTTTTTTCATTCTCTTTTTGTTTAGTTGCTTTGTGTTATTGTTTGAGTTGGCCAAAAAACAGTGCGCTTTGTAAATCAAGCGCAGAGAGACAAGTTTATCGCTGGATTTACCCCAACCGCTGGTATTGTCAGCTGTTCCGAGTCCCAAGCAGCAAACATTTTTCGGTTATTTCTTTTATTTTTTTATTATAACTTTTTTATGTTTTCGATTATTTTTGGTGTTTTCTTTGTTTTGCATGGAGGCAAAGGCTGGAAAGCAAAATTTATTATCGTTAATATTTGCGCTGCTGTCGCTGACACATTTATGGTACACATGTATAAGGTATCCGAACTGTTTTCATTGCATTTGACACGTTTTAGTTTTCTCGTTTCTTTGTTTTTTTTTTTGTTTTACTGTAGCCTATTTGGCGGCGCGAAGCCTTTGAGCTGATGAAATTTCAATTGTAATCAAACAAGCCACACATATCTATTAATAGGCATATGCAAATGGCAAGCGAGCCAGCAATTTGTTGAATGAGCTCATCAATTTTATTCATTTCATTGCGGCAGCCATAGTAGCGCCCCCACAATCATCACCAGACCGGATCAAAGGTCAAAAGGCAACTGCCAACTGGCGACTGGCAAAAATTCAACATTAAAAAGAAGCCAAACGTGCAGAAGTGCAGCTGAATAATTGATTTATTATAGAAATTTACGCAATGCCTGAGAATCGCCGGATAGGCAGGGACAAAATGATAGTAAAAGAGAGAAAGGGAGCGAGAGAGAGAGATGGCCATCATAAGGACGCAACAGTATCAGGCCAGAATATACACACTCAGCCGGGAAAACTGGCGCAACTGCAATTTATCACGAAATTCCCCAATTAGCACGAGTTAAAGTTCAACCGGGTACTCGCGATTCTCTGGCGCAAGTAACTCGTAGATTGCATGGGTAATGAGTGTGATGAAGGGTGGTGTCTGTTGTTGCTACACTTTTGCTGCTGGTGTTGCTGCTGTTGTTGAAATATGCTGTAATCAGGACAAGAAGTGTATGAAGAGCCTTGGCAATTTATTATCATTGCAACTGCCAGCGCATAATGTGGAGCGTTCAGTTATATTAATTAACTTGTTAAAGAAAGCCACTGAACTGAAAATGAATTGCAGTGAAGGAAAAACTGAATGTGAGACGTTCTTTAAGCTCGCCTGAGAATACAACACCGATACGAATTAATAGTATTTTTGTTAATTATGAAAAAACTGAGTTCACTCATTTGATTGATTTCTTGTCTTAAGAAAAAACTTTAAAAATAATCTATAATGAGAATACTGATTGCTCATCTTCTTTTCACACATATACATATATATGCAAGCATTTCACATTATGTTTATTTATTTCTTATTTGGCATAAAGTTAGTTGACCCCAAAATGAAATACCTCAATCAGCAAATGTAAGCGTTCTGCTGACTATCTGGTAAACACATGAAATAAGTTGAATGCACTCATTTTACCCCATTGGTTGTCAACCGAATTGAATACCAGTTGAATAAACTCAATTTTCTATGAGACCAACTAAACTAAAAATAGATAAAATGGCAATATAATATCCATTGCTGATTAGGACTTGAATGCAATTGCAAAGCGTTCTGAATGGACGAAAGTTGAAGATAATTTCAATTTCAAATCTACAGCTGAGAACTGTTTATTGCTTAACTTAGATAACAATAACAACAACAAATCGATAGTTTATGTACAATAAAAATGCATAAAAAGAAACTATTCCAAGTGTCAACGAATAATATTTTCGATGATAATTTTCCGGTTTGTGGAGCAACTGCAATTTTACAAGCTTTAATCGCAAAGCCAGCGCAGTTGCAACAACAACTAAGAGTGTATGCGTGTGTGTGTGTGTGTGTCTACTGGAATGCGTGTGTTAGTCTGTTGTGTGTGTGTGTTATTGTGTTATTGTGTCGTACTACCAACAGCCCTGCATATGGCTTAGCTGTTGAATGGCCCCGCATCCGATACGATTTTGCATATAATCCGGAAAATTGCTTTGCAGAACCCGCATCGTATTGCGTTTGTAATCAGGCACAGCATGGGTTACCAACTGGCACGTCTGGCTGCGATAGACCGGCTTAAAGTTAGCCTCCACAAATGTGGAGTTGGTGTCCCAGCGATAGACCTCAGCATCGCCCTCGTTACGGAAGAATATGGCCGAACCATTGTCGGTGCCAATGATGACCATGCGGCTAGGTTTCTTACCCAGATCTGTAACAAAACGCACAACACTCAATTAACAACTGACAAACAATCTCGAACATTGCCACAATAACTCACCTAAAATGCGTCCATCGGCAACACCGCTACGCAGATACTCGGATTTCAGGGAGAAAAGCTTGTTGGTGCTCAGATAGGTGAAGTAGAGTTCCGTGCTGCCACAATCGCGACGTATCAGTGCTATGTAGAGCACATCTCGAGAACGGCAGCCGGCGGTTACAGCCTTGGGCAGGACTACACGGAATCCACGATCCGCTTGCAGATTATAAACGATAATTGCACGATTAGCTGCATCGCTGACGTAGATGAAACAGCCACCGTCGGGTGCATAATCGACCACCAGATACTGGAGACGAGAGCTGCTGGAGGTGAGACCCTCCAGAGAGACAGTCTTGAGAACTTTGCCTGTCTTCACGGACATGGCAACCACTTTGGGTGGACACTTGCGCACAGGCGTCTCCAGGGTATTTACAATGCCCGTATCCAGCACCCAGAGAACCTCATTCTGATCCACAACCAAATCGACAACAGACTGCAATGCCTTGCAGTTGCCCTCCTCCTGCAGATCCCAGCATGGATAAGGCTTGAAAGTTGTCGAGCAAGTGCCACCCGGCTGCACACTAGTCTTCACCAGCGTGGCTGGCACACCTTTGCGATAACGGGGCAATGCCAAATAGATGGTATCTCCAATTAGCTGGGCACGAGTAGCAATCACGTTCTTGGCAATGTACTTGCCAGAGCTCTTGAACAGGGACTTGGTGCTGGCGCAGGGAAACTCAAACTGTCCACCCGTCCACTGGATGGGCTGTGCATCGGAGTGGGCCCGATCTGGTGTCCACAAGCCGTACTTGGTGCCCTGACCGTGAGCTAGTGGGGCAATGCAAATAGCCAGGAGCACACCCAGCCAATTGGCTAAATGGAAATGCATCTTTATGTGTGTGTTGTTTGTTTTTGGCTAACTTGGCGTTCTGATGAAATTTATATATTGACTGCACTCCAAGCTGGTGGAAGTGTCATGTCTTATATAAGCCATCGAAGTGGCCAGAAATCAAAGACGTGCTGCTAGCCAATTTCTCAGATTGCAAACAACATTTTGGTGGAAGAACCTTGAGCGTGCCAACAGAAAAACAAACTATTCAAGAAGCAACTTTGGTTGGGTTATGCGTGTGTCTTTGTGAGTATCTGTGTGTCTGTTTGTGTGTGAGTGTGTTTATGTGTGCGTCGCTCAGTTGGCAGCCAATTGCATTAAAAATAATTGAAATACTTCACGCGCAGAAGCCACAGCAATGCAGACAGAACTGGGCACAAGATGGTACACAGTTAGTTTATACACTGTAACAAAAAAAAACAAATGTTATTCATATTAAATTCCTTATGTCATTCAGAAATAGTTTTTAACACAAATCAAGTCAATACACGTTTTGTTGTTAGACTTTGCTTGCATTGAAAAGATTGATAGTTGAACTTACAGTTTCTTGCAGTACATCTTACATATATCTATATCTAAAGCTCGTGGTGAGTTGACTCTTACTGCAATTAGGAATACCCACACACATTCCCGCATACACAGCTGCTGGAAGCCAAGTGCGTTCTGATTGCAACCTACTCAAAAGGATATTTATAGCTAATTGCTTATATGGTATGCACCACAAATGGGTTGTTTCAGTTATTTTCCACAACAGAGCACTAATTAATTGGCAAATTACTTAGTCAAATTGTGCTTGAAATATGCACATGTAACAACATTCACAATACATGTATATGTATTTAAATGCCGTATTCATAACTCAATCATCAATGTTCAGTGAGCCCAGCTGCAATGTTATTAATAGAGTTAACTTATCATGTGATAGCTTTAACTACACTTAAACATTTCCCTCGAGCACAACAGCTGCTCCTTTTTCTTTGCAACAAAAAAATAAAAGAGCATAAAAGACAAGAAGGAGGAAATAAGAAATACTTGCAGCTTTCAAGAGAGACAACGCCCGAAGTGTTTTCAGCGACGCGACATGTTTGGCATGCCAAAATGTCAGGCAAAGCCCAGCATCTTCATGTGTATGTGTGTCTGTGTTGTGTGTGTGTGTTGGCCAACAAATCTCCTACCACCGACAACATACATATACTGGCGTGATTTATTTGCGCACTTTTCTACACCACATCGCATACACACATACACATTTCGCCCGTCCTAAGTCGGAGTTAGGGGAAAAAATATTGATGACAAGCACTTCCGGGTTGTTTTCCGCCTGTGCTTGCCTAACATAATTTATGCAAACATTAGCTTACAGCCCGCAGAGATAAAATACGACAACTGAGATGAAAACTGACCGACAGCGAGGAGCAGCCCCTAACAACAGCCCCCAACTACCCATTAGACACGGCAGCAATCCCTGCCTGGAGCTATTTACCCTCCGATTATCTGAACAGTTTTTATTGCCGGATTAACGAGGCGTATGCGTCATGTGCAGAAATGCCACTTGGCTAGAGGCAATTGACAACTGCCGACAATCAAAACTTGGCAATCTGGCCCAACAAATTTGTTTTTGTTTTTTTTTTGTACAACAAAATATACTTGTTTAAAATACTCGAAATATATGTAATAAACGTCCAATTGAATACGCAAATAGGCCAAAATGTAATTTGACTTTGGCCTAGTATTTTCCCCTCCACCCAAAAACACACAAATTGACTCCTGTTCCTTTTCGTGCTTTCTTTATTTGTTAAGCAAAAAAAATAGAAACAAAAAAAAACACATCAAATAAATATTGACTGTGGTCACGTTTGGCATCGTTCTCTGTTAAATGGGTCGTTAAACTTGCTGGACTCAGCAATTTTTGGTTTTTTTTTTTGTGCCGGCCAGTGGAAAAATTCACATAAATTATATTAATATTTCAACTTTTTGGTCACTGATATGCCGATTGCATGTTTTTTTTTCTCCCCCCTCTTCCTCTTTCTTTTCGTGTTCATCTAGGGTATTAAAGGCGACTCTGGGTCAGCGATTGACTGAATAATGTACAACGGAATGAAGAGGGTTGGCATTTGTGAAGCGCAAAAAATAAACAAATTAAATATTAAAGCTGTTTATTGAATAAATAATATGATCAAATTTGTATTTAAATAGTAAAAATGTTTTTTAAATTGTTAACGGTTAGATAAAATGTGTCTGAAATTCATTTTACAGGGTACTTTATTAGCAGAGCATTAAAGTAAGTGTTATGTTGAGCTGTTTCTTTGCTATTTAGTTTGCTACATAATTTATGTGTCATGCTTTTGTGTGCGTTGTTTTTGTTGTTGCTTCTTTCTTTGTATGCTTTCTCTTTTTTTTTGTTACATGCTAGCTTTATTTGGGCGAAAAGTTTTTTGTGTTGACGCCAGCTTAAAGTTTTGGGGTAGCAGCACAAACTCTAACTCAATTCATTGTTTTACATGATTTGGCTTTAAATTGAACAGCAATTTGTATTCGATTTGTTTTATTTAAATCCGGTCACAATTGAATTTGATTGTTGTGTGTGTGTGTGCGTGTGTGTGATTTCAATTTTCATTAGCGTTGTTGGCAAATTGCAACGCAGTTTACTGAATATATATTTGCCATTTGCAAGAAACAGATGATAATAATAATATACATATGCTTACTTCAACAATATTTATATGACTTGCATTTTACACCCGATTCACGTAGAGCAGAATTTTATATATGTAAATATAAATTTATTATTGCTTTTTATTTATGAAATCGCATAAATATTTATCTACGGCTCGTGCAGCACTCAAATGATGTCGGCACAGACGAAAAGAAAAAAAAAAAAAAAATTCGCCCACACACCCATCAACAACAACAACCGCTACAGATGCTGTGTATAGTATTATAAATTTCCGATAACCATCGGCAAAAATACAACAAACAAAAACCAAAATGAAAAGAAGAAAAAGCAAGTTATGACACTTTATTAAAATGAATTTCACACAAATTCAATCTGCATGTCATTTAACATTGTGCTCGAATGTTTGGAAGGGGCCAAAGACCGGAAGGGTCAGAAAATGTATATTGAACAGCCTTTAAATTTTCTTAAACGACTTTGATTGCGAGTAAATTTAAAAGGGCGTCGACTGTTGGCCATAATTCAATGCATGTGTTGGTCAAGCCCGGCAGGACCCAGCCTGCCTGCCCGCCCCAAACAAAGCCCTAGAGTCAGCCTTGACTCACTCAACTTCATTCAACCCCGTCAATATTTACTACCAACACATTATGTCCACACGCTGCTTTTTATTTGCTGTGCGACAAAAAGGAAAATCGAGATTGCGAAAAAGATGGAATGATAATCAGACAGCGATGCTTATGTTTGGTCACGCATTGTTTACGAGGTCAACGCCACATCTTAAACAACAACAAACAAGAAAAAAGAGAAAAAAGACAAAAAAGAGAAAATTAAATTTCCAGGGGGCACCCGGATTTGAACCGGGGACCTCTCGATCTGCAGTCGAATGCTCTACCCCTGAGCTATACCCCCAATTGATGGCAACTCCGTTACAACTGCCATTAAAATGAATATTTAAGATGCATTCAATGTTGAAATAGTTCCAACATAGAAGTTATCAAAGTCATCAAGTTGACAGAGTTATATCAGCATTGCTTTTAATTGAATGAAGTGACATTTGTTGTCATCATCAATTTGTAGCAAACTATCTTTTGAAATAGTTTGCCCAACAAGTCATGCTCTCTTACTGTTTCTGTCCTCCCACTCAGCCTCAGATATACGACAAGAGAACATATGTTTTTGTATCTAACCGAACTACAACAACAACTAAAACTTGGTCAATGAAACGAGATAGAAAACTTTTGTCTCTGTATATTGACAGCAGTTTTTTTTTTGGCAATAGTTTTCGACAAAGAGCAAAGAGTTCCAAAGAGCAACAAAGTTAAAGCTATTTCTTGTTATTAAAGATGCTCGGTGTTAAATTTCTTAAATTTGTTCCATCAAAGTGGTGGAAGCATCAATTAAAATTTGTTGGATTGTTTAAATTACGCACGCGCTGTAGCAAAAATGTTTCCGTTTTTTCTCGTTTGTTGCTTCCGCAAAGTGCAGCATGTGTGAAGTGGGCGAAGAGTGGGTGGTAAAGCGGGGTGGTAAGCATGCTTCTTCCGCTGGGGTCGCAAAAATGGCGTACATCAGACGTGCTGACTGACCCAGCCATCAATTGCAGTATGTGTACGTGTGTGTATTTGTGTGTTTAAGTTGGATGAGACACATGTTTCCTCATGTTTACGAGACAACCTTGCCCCATGACAGACGCGTTAAAAGAACACGCGCCAAATGTCACAAAATCAGACAATCGACTATAAATATAAATATGTGCCAAGCGCTGCAAACGCTTTAAATAATCAACAAGAAGCAGCTTAAGCAACAGCTTAAGATCCGCGCCACTTAAAGAGTTAACAATTATTTCAAAATGGCCAGTTGGTTGCCCTTGTTGCTGGTCATCTCGTTGATAGGTGTCAGTTGTGCCGCCTACAGCTCTTCGGGGGGTAGCGACTCCTCGGGCAGCTCCAACGCGATTGGCAGCACAAAATGTGATAAGAATCCGCTGACCGAGCTCACCTTTCAGCTGAGTGGCAGCAATCTACATTGGCCCTGCGAATCCACCAAGAACATCTATGTGCAATCGGGTCGTTATGTGCCCAGGAATGTGATTGTGACCCGTGCTCAACTGCAGCGAGATTCGGCATTTGTGGCGCTGCCACGTTACAAGCAGGGCGTACCCTTCACCCTGGGCAAAGTGAATCTGAAGAAGGGCGAATGCTTGGCCAAGATAGCGCCATATCCATGTTGGGCCATACAGGAGGAGGGCAACTGTCAGGCATTGCAATCAGTAGTCGATATTGCTGTGGACCAAAATGTGAGTACCGTTCCAATAGACAAGCCAATTTAGCGCAAAAAGCAATTTTCTTCTTTAAGCCGCAATTTTCAAATGTAGTTTTTGTTTTATTTTTCGCGCCCGCATTCAATGCGTGCATGCATATTCATTTATATATTTTATTTAAAATACTGGAGCGCCGCTACGAAATTGCTTTTTTAACACAAAAAAAAAGAGAACAGACTGATTGCAAACAACCGAAAAAAAAATATGCCATGTAAATGGAATATTATAAAAGATTGCATGAAATGCGCAATCCAAAAATCCCCTTTCAGTTCAAGGTAAACACGAACTTAATGAACCCACATCAAACATGATGATGAAAACACACACATACACAAATACACACACAGCTCACATTTCATTCAATGTACATTTTGTTGAAATTTAATTTCAAGTTTAACAAATAAATGTTGTAGTTTATTGGCTGATATTGGCTGTATTTGTAGTACCCAAAAAAAGATATTTAGATAATGAAATTTCAACTGCTTGCTTTCATGTGCATTTCCAATTAATTTCGCTGTCCTCCATATTGGATAAAACATTTTTTTATTTTCAATTTCTGTGTTGATTTTAATTGCATTTTAAGCAAGCCCAAAATCCATTTAAAAGCCATAAACCAAATGCGCTGCAATAAAACATTTTTACATATCATTTACAGAGCCACAACAAAACAGTTGTATTTACAGATAAAAATATCAACAATTGGCACGCGAATTTGTTTATTTATTTGCATTTTAGCAATTATACACAATTTACAAAAATTGTTTACTTGCTTTTTATTTGTTGTTGTTTATTTGACTGATGCGATTTAAACAGTTTTTTTAATTGATCCACCATTATTGTCTCATAAATATGTTCTAGCTATATCTTTATACAATATAATTTTTTACTTATACCATTTACAGGGTCTACTGTGGGCTCTGGATGTGGGCATTGTCAATACGCTGGAGCAACCAATTCGTCGCTGCAGTCCCAAAATTGTAGCCATTAACACGGCCAACAATAAGGTGGTCAAGAGCATTGATCTCAGCGATCTGGTGACATCTGAAAGTCGTTTGCAATTCATTGTCGTTGACTATTCCAAGGATAACAAACCTTTTGTGTAAGTTGGAAAGTTTTCACGACAATATTACTATTGTATACTCTTGCTCTCTGCAGTGTTATCTTATCAGAATGCACAGAATTCGGATTCACATGATAAGCGCAGCGACAGTTTTCAGTGACTCAATAATTGTTTTTAAATCGAATTGTAACCATTAATTGGGAATCTCTTTTGCTCTTTAACAGCTATGTGGCCGATGCTGGAGCGCGCAGTATACTTGTCTACGATATTACGGGTAATAAGTCGTATCGCATTGTTCTGCCACGAGCAACAGCACCGACCAATGATGTACTCTATGTGGCACTAACGGCCAAACCCGATGGCACCTCAACACTGTTCTTCAGTTATCTGAGCTCTCCACGCTTGTACTCGATTAAGGGCGAGTATTTGAGAGTGGGACAGGGTGCCGGCTCCATCATTGATGTGGGACCCAAGCCATTTGGCAAGCAAGCGGTGCTGCTTGGCGCCGATGGAGGCACCTCGCTATTCTTCCGCTACAAGGGCGAAAATGATATTTATTTGTGGGACTCGGAGACCTGCTTCAAGGCATCCAATTTGCAGGAGGTGCAACGTGGCGGCGATTGTCGTCTCTCCACCCAAGTGTTGCCGGGACATAAGCGTTTCATGTGGGCGCTGGAGAGCAATTTCCATGATTTCATTTCAGATCGCACTGGCTGCAATGGTGCTTCCATTGTTCTGCATCCCGTTGTGCGCGAATGCGACGATTAAGTAGAACAAGTCATTTGACGTTTTTTATTAGTTTTAAGTTTTGTTATTGTATAAATAAAGTTCGACAAAGTTTAACACGTGCCTGGAACGCAAGTTGTTTTGATGGCATCAAAGATTTGACCCTGTGGACAATCGCCTTGTTGCAAAGTTGATCCCTTATTGTCACAGTGATAGAAACGATTGCAGTTGGTTAAGTCTGCAGCCAAACCCCAGCGCTGACATACTCCAGATTGTACATTCCCGCCAGATCCCCCATCGTCGACAGTCGCTGGCGGTTGACCATAGCGGCACATTTGGAAGTTGATGTCAAAGTAAGTGCCAGCTGGACATTCGCTATATATCGGTGTCCCATTTCTGCAGTAATAATACGAATTCGGTGTATCTCCCGGATAAAGCATTCCATTTTGACAAGCATTTTCTGCGGCTGCAACTCCCCCGTCCTGGAGGACAGTTAGGGTACCAAGCAGCAGCAACACCAGCAACTTTAAACAGCTCATTCTCAACAATATTGCCAGTTGACTGCTTTGGGTAGTAGCTTAAAAACCATGAGATAAGCAACGAGAACGGAAATGTAAGGGCAACTAATTAAAAGAAATGTACTTAGCAGCGACATTAAGATAAGAATAATTCCTGAATCAGAGTCCAACTTTTCCATTTGCTTTTATACATTTATTGCAATTTCATAAGATAAATAATTTTTGAAATATTATTACATTTATTGTGGCTTACATACGGCAAGCTGTCCATCAAATATGGTACCCAGAGGACATAAATAGGAGGTCAGTTCCCCGTTGTGGCATAGTAGATATCCATACTCCGTTTCTGCTGGATAAAGCTGAAGTTCTTCGCACATCTCATCTTCCTTTGTGCATAAATTTCGGGTCGAATCAAAGTAAAAACCAACGGCACACTTCTGATAGATCTGTTTTCCATCAAGACAAAAGTAAAAACCATATTTGGTTTCAGCTGGATAGAACATGCCCTCCTGACAAATATCGTCCTCCTTTTTAAAGCACATTTGGAAATCTTCAGTATAGTAATAGCCGTCTGGACAATCTACATAAATCAGCTTATTATCTACGCAGACATAGAAACCATTTTTTGTTTCTGCTGGAAAGACCTCACCATCAAAGCATTGCAGCATCTGGGAAGCCGTATCGGCAAGCATAGTTTTGGTGTTTTGCACACAGCTGTGTCCATTGAATACGAAACCATTGTTGCAACTCATCATCAGTGGATAGAAGATATCCTGATCGCCTTGAGAATCCTTCTGGCAGACATAATAGTAACTGGTATTAGCGGCCCATGCACCCATCTGACCCACATAAGTACAATTGTATTGCTTCTCCGTGCACTGCTCAGTCTCTCGGGGCAAGCTGCAGCTGTGGGTGAGCAGCGAGTATGCGGCTCCATTGGTACATTGGTGAGGCGTATCGACATGCTGTTCACTGCATTCATGATAGCTGCGACAATCGTACGGATCCGGAAAGATGCCCGACGACTGGCAGTAGAACTTGCCGCGCACCGGCACTTGACACTTGGGCTGCCAGGTGCATCCAATGGTGTCCTCATCGCTGCAGAAGAAGCCACGATCCGACTGACACTGGGTCATCGACACCGTCTGCCACTGACCAGCCACATTCGAGCAGTAGCCTAGCGTGGAGCAATCCACACAGATGAATCCAGCATGGCGCAAATCCTGACAGGGGTTTGTCACCAATTCAGCAGAATCTATGCCTGTTAGCAACTCTGCCGAACTTATTCCCAAGCTACTATTGGTAACAATTTTATGGGCTTGAATAGGACCAACAAGGGAACCAAATATCACTAGTAACAACTTAATACAAAACATTTTAAAGACTGTTTGCTTAAATGGCCTGAGAGAGTTGCTTAAATAGCCAAAGATAAGCATTCAATCAAAATGTAAAACGCATAATTAAAAGATAAACGATTCGGTTCTGGTTAACTGTCTACACTTTATTGACAATTCACTTAACATACTATTTAGAAGGTGTTTAGCATGAGCCCAGAACGCAAGCGGATTGCTCCGGTCTGTAATGGGTACCGTCAGGACAATTCAGGTGACGCATATCACCGTTCACAGCGGAACAATAATAATACTTACGGCAATCATCCATATCGGCAATAAGACCCACATGCTCGCATCGTAGGGGCATCACGGAATACTCATTGTCATTGGGATCCACAACCTCCGAATCGGTTGGTGGCTGCACGGGTAAGTTGCCTCCGTTGCCTGGACGACAAACAAAATCCGCAAAGATTTCACCATCATTGCAGCGATGCAGTGAGGGATAAATGACGACGGTATCGTTTAGATTCTGATTAACCGTCGACTTGCACACATAGAAGATGTTCGGATTACTGGGCCAGGCACCCACATAGCCCACCCTGGGGCACTGATATTGCGGCTGGGTGCACACGCTACTCTGCAACGTCATCGAGCATTGACCTGTTCTAGCATCGAATGCCTTATCATTGCCACAATCAACGGCAGCTGCGACCAAAGTGGCGCCAACAAAATAGCACATGTGATATTTCTGACAATCATAGGGATCTGGGAAGATGCCCTGCGAGGTGCACTGGAAGTTGCCCACAATACCAAAGGGATGGCATGGCCCCGTTGCATTGGAGCAGGTGCCCAAACGTACATTGCAATAGTAACCATTGGCCACATCGCATGACTCGACGGGTATATTAACCCAGCCATTGGAATGCTGCACACAGGTAGCAAGCAGTTCGCAGGATTCACAAATGGGTCCAGGTGTCTGGCGGGCCTCACAATTGCTCGTCTCCCGCGGTTGTATAGTACGTGTGGTCACTATGGCAGCTGTCAGCAAGCCGATGACATTGAGTAGCAGCTACAAAAGTAAACTGGTTTGAACAGCTCTAAAACTAAGCATATTCTAAAAACTTACCAAGCTCGAATAAAACTTATGAATGGACATCTTGATCACAATAGTTTTAAAGCACGTCTATTTGCTGCGAAGTTCTTGAATTGTCTAAATTGATAGCGTGGCTGGAAATGAGAAGGCTGACTCACAACCCAAATATAGCAGTTAAAGATATCTTTTACTCTGGCAATTGATGGGTCTGGGACGCACTCTTTATATCAAATATGTTCGCTCTGACTGCGTTTGTGTGCTTGTGCGTGAATGTGCATGTGTGTGTGTAACATCTTGCGAAAGTACAAACGCTAAGCATTACAACGACCAGCTATTACAGCAACAATAACAATATAATGAAATGGTGCTTCGGTGAGCAAATGGGTTCATGTTTACACAGAAAAAACATTGTGGCAAAATTTTAGCTTGAAAGTGACTTTATATATTTAATGGTTTCTCTCAACAAACATTAGGCACTTAAGAATTGTGTGCGCTATTAGAAAAATCAAATATTTGCATAGTAATTTTTTAGTTTGAGTGAAATGATTTTTTTAAATAAAAAAATCGAGCGGGCAATATAGTCGATAAGTGTCTATTGTATCGGCATCGATTACAAAAACTAGTTCTCTTGGTATTTTGCTTATCAGAAATATAACTTGAATAAATTTGGTTTTTTTTTTTTGGTGCTGTACAAAGGCACACTGACACAGAACTCATATAAACTATTTTGATATCATAATTTAAGGATTTCTAATGGATTGCATACACGAATCTGTAGCGCTGGGCGTCGATTTACTCATTCTAGGGCTCTGTGTTCGCGAGTATGTCAGTTACAAAAGCACCGTCAAGTCTTTAAAGGTTAAATCACTTTCTAATGACATCGCATGCATAATCATAATGATAACAGCCCTTTGGTATTTGCAGGACGCTCCACAGTACAACATTGATGGTGAATTAAAGAACATTGTGTCACGACAACAGGATAAAAAGATACCATATGCTGTTATACGGGGCACTGTCACGCCCATTGGCGTGCCACTTCGTAGCTCGTTTGTGCCAAGCGTGAGTGGTGTTCTTCAAATTGTGAAGCTGCACGAGCATCGCGTGATGCGGGCCTTTGCAGGTTTCTGGGCAGAGCAGCGCAAGCTGCTGCACGAGAGCACCAACGAGATGCCCTTCGAGCTATGCAATCAGAAGCATGGTGTGGAGATTATAGATGCCATTAGTGCCGCTGTGCTGGATGTGGATGTTGTCTACGACAACTATGAACCCACATCGTTGTCGTTCTTCGATCACATGTTTGGATTCTTTACGGGTGTGCGTCAGAAAGGTTTGCAAACAACAGAGCAAGTGCTACGCGATGGCAGCTTCCTGACAGCTATTGGCGAACTAGAGATGGATGGACAAACGCTACGCATGCAACCCTCTAAACATGGACCACTCTTTCTGACCACTGCCACCAAATCAACGCTCATAAAGCGCTTTGAGGATGCCAAATCGTCCATGCTGTAAGCTTATAAAAGCCTTTTAAATTCGTTCTTAAAACACCATTCCTTTTTAGCTTCAAAATTGTATTGTGCGGCAGCGTATCCATCGTGCTGGTTGGCCTGATTGTACGCAAGGTATATCGTAAGAAGAAACAGGAACGTGAAGAGGCTAAAATTCGGTTGCGCCTGGAGTCGGAACGTCGGGAACGACGTGCACGCAACCGACCACACACTCTAAGCCAGGATCAGCTCTGTGTTGTGTGCTCCTCAAATCCCAAAGAGGTGAGCTGATCCAAGACATATAACAATTACCTAAAACTTTACATTTTTTTAGATAATTTTATTACCCTGCGGTCATGTGTGCCTATGCGAAGATTGCGCCCAAAAAATAGAAGTTACTTGCCCAGTTTGCCGCTCCAAAATTGACTCCAAGGCGGCCGCATTTATTGCCTAGTTGTGTTACCCAGTCCCATTAAGAATCAAATGTCTGTATCTGTTTTCAATAAGTGTTTGTTATCGAGCAAAGATTGTGTGCAGAGTTTTACATGTTGATAAAAATTCGTTTCAAGTGTTTTCCAAGCCAATCTATGCACTGTTTCCCTGCATAATGTCTCTATACTCTCTCTGATGCTCCAGTAGCTTCAGGAAGACCTTGTACTTTCGATTGTGCAGCTCCACAGTGTTTGGATTTGGCATCAGTAGCCGCCCAGTGCCGCCCATTGCCTTCGAGGCGCTCTATTAATACACAAAGTTTACGAATTACATATATACACATTCGCAATCCAAAGTTAGTTCTCGAGAACAAACCTCCAGGCTGTCGTAGTGGCCGGCGGCAGCAGCGCCCAAAGCGGCCGCACCCACCAGCACCATTTCCTGCTCATCCGGAATCAGAGCTGGCAGATTGCAAATATCCGCATGACATTGCACATACAATGGATTCTTAGCTAGACCGCCACAAAAGAGTAGCGTCTGAAAGGCGGCACGCTTGTGCTGATAAAGATTCTCAATTATGTGACGGGTGCCGTACTGAAAATAATCAAGTACATCAATAAAATAAATAAATACTGATTAAAAGCAATTCGCGTATAATTAAACTTACAGCTAAAGCCTGTACATAAGCCAAATACTTTATAGCCAAAGATTCCACACCGCGTGTCATATCCAGTCCAGTGATCTAATTTAAATACAAAAGTTATGAAAGATCTTTTATAAACTGCATCCATTACATACTATGCCACGCAGTGTTGGATCCGCAACAGGCGAACGGTTGCCATGTAAATCTGGCCAAACATGCACATCCTGAGTCAAGCAGCCAACTTCGCTTAATCTTTCCTCAGCTAGTTCACGTAGGAGCTTATTCAGATGTTGGTAAATATATCTAAAAATAATAATACAAAAAAAAAACCATTAATACTTTTACACGGGTTAAGGGCGACTTTTACTTACTTATCAGCGCCCAGTTTCTCATTGAGCTCGGAATAACTTTCGTGTGTCTTCAGCACATGGTCCAGAAGATGGCCGGCAATGGATTGACCGCCCTCATTCAAGTAATAGCCCGGTATAATGGCATCATGGTATGGACCCCATACGCCCTGGGCAAAGCAGGCATCACGCGTTATGCTCATGTGGCAGGTGGATGTGCCAGCTATTAAGGCCATTTTTCCCTGCACATCATCGTCTTTATCAGTATCAATGTTGGCACGACAACCAAACATGCCCAAGGCTCCGGCATGCGCATCTATCAAGGATGTGCTGACTACAGTACCCACAGCTAGACCTAGTTCGGCGGCTGCGCGTTCCGATAAGCCCTTGCCAACAGGTTTGCCTGGTGGCTGGACATCGCTGCCCAGAGCCGCAAACTTCTCCAGTGTCAACTCTTCAAGATCGGCACCGCGTAGAAAATCTGCATTCCAGCTGCTCGACGCTGCATCATAGTTCCATTTACACACCACGGAGCACAGGGAACGTGTATCCGCTCCGGTTGCACGCCACGTGAGATAGTCGGGAAGATCGAAGGCACGCCAAATGCTCTCATATGTCTTGGGTAGCTTACGCTTAAGCCATAGCAGCTTTGGTATCTCCATCTCCAGCGATACCTGTCCGCCCACGTATTTAAGTAGTGAATGCTTAGTAGCATTTATCTCGGACGTTTCCAGTTCAGCTCGATGATCCATCCATAAAATTATATTTTGTTCAGCGATGCCACTTTTGCTCACCGTCAGCGGTGCTCCATTGGAATCCAATATGACTAGAGAGCACGTCGCATCAAAGCCAATGCCCTTCACTTGCGTTTTATTGACACCGCTGATGACATCCTGCAATTATGTTAATCTAATCGTGAGAGGTTATCTGCATATGCCTCTCTCTCTCTTTCTCTCTCTCCCTTCATGTGTAATACAATATTACCTTAACAACTTTACAGATAGCACGCCAGATGTCTTCGCTCGATTGTTCGTAGTAATCCGGCTCTGGTGTCCATGTTTTGATTACCTCAACTGCCTGCTTCTCCACACGTCCCTTGGCGTCCACTAAGGCCGCTCTCGCACTGCCTGTGCCCACGTCCACGCCCACGAAATACGTTTGCTGCGACATATTGCCGGCTTCTCTTTCTACACCTTTTTTACAATTCTTTGCGGTCAAATAAATGTTAACCAAACGCGACGAGCTCATAACGTTGACTGATAAGAAAATTGAGCTGTTTGTGGATTTGTGGAACTTGAACCGGTTTTTGAATGATCTCTCGTAACCTGTGGTGAATAATCGGTCTTAAATACGGTTAGAGATCATTGCACTGGTGAAAATCTAATGTATGCAGACCCGTGTTTTTAAAATATATAGACAATTGCTGCAGCCATTTAATGAGTTTATTAAACTGCCAATCGTGCTTGGATTAAACATATTTATTTAACAATTATTCATATATATATATATATATATATATATATATTGTATATATATATAATATGTTAGCTTTAATGCGTGTGTTGTATTGTTTTGGATTTATTTTTTGTAATTTATGGCACAACTGCTCAGATGGCATTATGTTTACTTACTGATACCTCCAACGGTTACAGACGCTGCTTCCAGACTAAACCCCGGTTCTCAAGTGCGACTTTTATTATTCAAATTGTAAACAAGTCAAATTAACGCGCGCATTACGCTCTCTTGTTGCACTCTCACAGCGAGTGCAACAGTTGCTCTCGATAATCAAGGTCAATTATTTTTCACGATCAAGGCATCACAATTATAATCGCACATTTTGCAACTGTCTGGCAACTCTGTACCTCTGCATCTCATATCTACCAAAGTGTTTGTTTACAATGGTTCGCATCAAGAATCGGTAAGTTTATTAAATAAATTGATTAATTTGTGACACACAAATGATTTAATAGCCACCCACACTGTTTATCAGTTATATCGCCGTGCAAATTGTGCCATATGCACCAGTAAAAATATTGCGCCTCAACGACCACACGCTTACGAAGTGCTTGCTGCAAAATGTGGAGAAATATTACGGCGTGTACGGTTTGGGTGTGTTGGAGCATGGTTTCCGGGTGAAATACTGCAATGAGCGTACAAAAATTGCAATTATTCGCTGCCTGCATCGCGGACAACGATTCGTGTCAAGCATGCTGCCGCTGATAACATTGGTAATTAGAAATACGCTAACTGTTCGATTTGTGTATTAAAAACTACATTCTGTATCTTGATTTTAGATAGGTGATGTGCGTGCCAAGTTTCGAACTCTTTATACGGGTGCAACAATTATACAGTGTAATAAGTTTATCATCAAACATCAAAAACAGTTTCTCGATCGCATGATGGGACAAGTGGTATCGGCCAAGGAACGTCAAGATCTCTTAAAGAGCGTTATGGAGATTGACATGGACAGATAGAGGATAAATTTGTTTTTAAATCTGTATGATTTTTATATATACTTAGGCATAAAGTACACAGTTTTCTTATAGAATATATTTTTGTTCCAATTTGACTAAAAATTATGGTTAATATTTTTGGTACACTTAAACTTCGATAAGGAATTTGCGACTTGGTGAGCGTGAAAGTCTCACACTGATTTGTTTAAGTCTGTGCTGCAAATCCGTGAAAGTAAGCTTGTTCTTCTTGCTGTAGACATTTAGATAAATACCGAGTACAACTATCAATCCCGACCAGATATATCTGTTGAGAAAAAATAAAAGATTTGTTAGTAGGATAAGGGATTGAGCATGACATCTACTTACTGCACAGTGAATGGTTTGCTAAAGAGCAGGAATGAGAATGCAATGGTTACTGCTTTTCTTGCGGTGGTAACTGTGGCAGCCATTGGAGCACCACTGCTTCTGACCAGAGCCAGCACGAATTGTATGCCCAAGTAGCCAGAGAGACTGAACAGAAAGCCATAACCAAAAGTTTCCAGTGGATGGGCTAAGCAAAATGCGAATCCGCTAAAGAAATTGCCGGTGACCAGCATAATCACAAACAAATAGACAAAGCCCAGCCCATATGAATAGAAGACTACCTCGCTGCTTGGCGCCTTGTGCTCCCGCATTGCCTTCTCCTGCACATTGCCAATGGCTGCATCACACAACAGCGCTCCGGAGATCATCGCCACGCCCAAAGGATTAAAGTTTGGCGACATTTGCGAGTCGGCCAGCGTAAACCAGGCCAGACCTATGCACATTGATATCGCGGCGGCAAAGTCAAGTGGTCCGTAACGTTTCCCCTGTATAATGATGCTACCCACGAGTACTGGGATTAATTTGCAGCATTTGAAGATCACCTGGGTGGGATAGTTGAGATAGCCGAGACTGGAATTGGACAAACCCATTGTGCCAAGCGTTAGGGCAGCAAGCACAAAGTACGTACGTAGGGGAATGCAACGTGGCGCAGGTTCTATGTTCCACAGAGTGCCACCCATAATTCTGTAGGCCTCTAGTCGCCGCTCCACCAATCCAAAGCCAATGTAGTAGCCAAACTGGACGAGCGTAAGAAACCAGCCATAAGGCTTAAAGCCCTCCACTGTGAAGATGAGCTCCTGTAGATATCCATAGATAATATAGAGTATAAAGACGCCGGCACAGCTCAGCAGGAACTGCGTTGTTCGATTGTAATAGCTTAAATCAAAGCAGAGAATTCGCATTTCTTCCGGCGGTGGTTTTGAAGTACTTGACGGCTTACGCTGCGACGCAGGAAGTGGATGGGGGGAACCATTAGCCGTTGTTCCATTAGTGCTGCTGATAACGTTATGTCCGTCAATATCCACTTGACTATGGGCAGACATTGTGAGTGAGTTTGTGTGAGTATGTGCGCGTGTTTGTGTTTATCACAGTTTCGGTGTTTTAATCTTTTTTAATTATTGCCATGCAACGCTGTTACACGTATATGCTATGGTGCGTCGGATTGGTTATTCATTGCGGTTTAATACACCATGACCGTAGTTAATTTAATACTGACATTTTTAACGGTACTAGCCTCGCTTTTATTTATTTTAATGCTTATGGATATTAACTACTCGATCAATTTTATGTTCGATAATTATAGAGCAGTTATCTAAGTGCTGCCAGACAGTATAAATTTATTATCTTATAAGTTAAGGTCACTCTAAGTTTTTAAAGTGGCCAGTGTCAATGTTGCTTCTTCGGTCATTTTTTAAAATATCTGGCAGCACAGTATAGTCTTAAAAACATCGTTTCGTCATTTGGCTGCTCTCGTTTTGTGTTTCATTTTAAAAATGGCAGACGTAGAAAAGGAGCCCGAGAAGACCATTGCCGAGGATTTGGTTGTTACCAAATACAAATTGGCTGGCGAAATTGTAAATAGTAAGTAAATTTGTCAATGTAATTAAGAAATACGCTGAAAAGCGAAAGTGAAATCGGAATTTTTCTGCTTTTATTGTCGGCCAATACGTGTAGCCGACAACAATGGAGCTAGCGAAGACGTCGGCGTTGACGCTGACGTCGACGTTGCTTGCAAGTAGCCACGCGGCGGTGTACGCGGGATATGCCAAAACGTAGCGTGCATAACCTCAAACTTTTCAGGTGTTGAACTCTTTTGTTCAATGCCAAACAAAATTGTACTAAAGACTATTCAAATTAAGATATTAGACCGATCCAGCTTAAATAAAAAGAAAAGCTATGCTGGAAAAACCTACTTGCAATGCTAATGTAAGATATACAGTGCCACGCGAGACGGGCAGAAACTCGTTTCGCAAAGAAATAACATGACTATTTTTGTTTGAATGCGTTTAATTTTAGAAACACTAAAAACGGTTATTGGACTGTGTGTAGTGGACGCCTCTGTGAGGGAAATTTGCACCAAGGGCGACAATCTGCTTACAGAAGAAACCGGCAAAGTAAGTTTCAACTGGATATATATACCATTGAACATCGAACTTCATATAATAAACAAGTCCAATGATTAAAACTAACGCAATTGAGGGTCTTTGTGTGCGCCGTTGCGTTGCTGACTGGCAGCATGTGTGCCGTCAAAAGCAGCGTGCTTCCTGCGTGCGTTGTGTGTATTTTCAACCCACGTGCGTTTTGGCGCTGGTCGGTGACGTTTACGTGCGCGCGCTTCGAGGCCCAAAGATCAACAGATTATGAGATCTGAGGACACTTTGGCACACAGCCAATAGTCATTATGTGTGCTGTCAAATCAATTAACACTCTGCCTTTTGTCCATTCCTAGGTATACAAAAAGGAGAAGGAGCTGAAGAAGGGTATCGCATTTCCAACATGTCTGTCGGTTAACAATTGCGTCTGCCATTTCTCGCCAGCCAAGAACGATGCCGACTACACGCTTAAAGTGGGCGATGTAGTAAAAATGTAAGTGTCCAACGCATGTTTTCCACTTATCGTTCTTAACTTATTTTTTTTCTCTTCAGTGATCTGGGAGCTCACATTGATGGCTTTATTGCTGTGGCAGCACACACAATAGTCATTGGTGATGGCACGGATAAGAAGATAAGCGGACGCCAAGCTGATGTCATACTTGCTGCATACTGGGCCGTCCAGGCGGCGTTGCGTCTGCTCAAATCCGGCTCTAACGTAAGTGTTTGTGCCCATCTCACATGAACTGTACCTCTTGCTGCAAGAAACGGATTGTCTAGCGTCTTCAACACAACGCCAGCACATCTCAACACTTGCACACAGCACTGGTGACAATTGGCGATTGATGCATGGTCATCAAATCAATGGCTATGCTTCTAATAATTGCTTACATATCCTTTTTTATAAGTGTATCCATTTGTTGCAGTCAACGGATTGTCTGTAATCATTTCACTGCCACAGCACATCTCAACGTCTGCAAATATCAAATGCGGCAATTTCGTGAACTAAGCATGTTTATTTTCAGAAATGCTTGGTCTTTAAAAGTGCACACAGATATCCATTATAGGCATATATGTCTCTCGTATTATATACTATGTTGCAGTCAACGGATTGTCTGCTGCTTTAAACATATATGTATATGGCACAGCACAGCTCAACGTCTGCATAGAACAATTGTGACAATTTCGTGAACTGAACGAGTTTATTTTCAGAAATGTTTGGTCTTTACAATTGTACACAAATCTTATTATAGTCATATATAATGTTCGTTTTGCTTTTGAAACACATACTGAAATTGTTTTTTTGGCTTACAGAATTACTCAATCACCGATGCCGTACAACAAATCAGCGACTCGTACAAGTGCAAGCCCATTGAGGGTATGCTCAGTCACGAGCTGAAGCAATTCAAAATCGATGGCGAGAAAACAATCATACAGAACCCAAGCGAGGCGCAGCGCAAGGAGCACGAAAAGTGCACCTTCGAGACGCATGAGGTTTATGCCATCGATGTCATTGTCAGCAGCGGCGAAGGCGTGGTAAGCATTTAGTCCCCAAGTGATGTACAAAACATAAAAACAATTTGTTCAATGATTAAAAACAAGCGCATGAGGATCGGCGTTGCAACGCGATGTAGTTAAGCATGTAAGCGCCTTGTGTGCTTGGCAAGCTACTTTTATGAGATTGGCACATGTTAGCTTCAGAGCTGAGCTTTAGCTAATCCAAAGATAGCAAGATTATGAGATCTGAACACATTTGAAATCATTGAAATTTGTAGATTGGTTGGCCAGACATAATTACTAACATTTGGATTTATTGCAGGGACGCGAGAAGGATACAAAGGTTTCCATCTACAAGAAATCCGAGGAAAACTACATGCTTAAGCTGAAAGCATCAAGAGCTCTGCTCGCTGAAGTGAAAACCAAGTATGGCAACATGCCCTTCAATATCCGCAGCTTCGAAGAGGAGACCAAGGCGCGCATGGGAGTTGTTGAATGTGTGTCACACAAGATGATCGAACCCTTCCAAGTTCTCTACGAGAAGCCTTGTAAGTTGATACTGACAATATAATTTTATTTTTCTGCAAAACTTAATTCCGGATTTGGTATAACTCTTGAGCTGCCAACTATGGCCAGACATTTTGCTAGAGCAAAGCTCCAAAGGCTTTGGCGTCTTCAGCAGTTGCCTCTATCAATGGCCTCAGTCTGAACATGCCATTGCTACAAAATTATGTAAAACTAACCCAACGTATGATGGGATGCTTTAATATTTGTATTTTGTACTTGTAGCTGAAATTGTGGCACAATTCAAGCACACGGTATTGCTCATGCCTAACGGCGTCAACCTTGTAACCGGCATACCCTTCAATGCGGAAAGCTACGTCAGCGAACACAGCATTGCACAAGCTGAGCTCAAGGTAAATGTGTTATCCTTATAACGACAAGTGACATATAAACAATATGCTTTTTAATTGATTGTTATTCAGGAACTGGTTGCACAACCACTGGGACCCGTTAAGGGCAAAGGTAAAGGCAAGAAGGCGGCTGGCAACGCCGCAGCGGCGACAAAAGTTGAATCGGCGCCGGCCGTTGAAACCAAGGCATAGGAGTCCTCCGTACCATACACAACCACGCCTCCCCTTAAAGCAACAATAATGTGAACAATTGTGCTGCCTACTGCTGCCGCCACATCATTTTTTACTATAGAATTCGTTGAGTAGTAAACCGGAGAATCCATTTGACAACAACAGCAACTCGTTTTCGTTCCAAGAACTCTTTTCCATTCTAAAAGAACAAAAATTAAAAAAAAAGGATTTAATAAATACCACTTATAAGCCTTACAGTTATAAATCCATTAAGTGCAGCCAACTCTATAATTATTTCCCTCTTTTTTTAAAAGCTTACTGAATTTTTCATTTTAATTGAATTCAAAATCGGTGTGTTCGAAATCGCAACGAAATGATAAATCGCAAGAGATATGTAACATTTTTTACAATAAGAATGATCTTTAAAATACTTGTTATTCAAGATACAAAAACGTTAAAATTCGCATACAGTAGGTATTAAATAAAATTAACATTTTATAAAAAAGAAAACTGACTAATTGAAAAAGGAGTTTTTTTTTGTTCAACTTTAAAAGCATCAAAAACAGGACCGCAAAAATGCAATATTTGATTAAGCGTCCAATGGATTGCCAAAAAGAACATAACTACAAATATTATCTCCAATACAAATAATTTTTCTTTTATTTTTTTATGTTTTATGTAATTAAGTTATGTTCACAATTTATTTTTGTTTGTTTTTAAATTTCTTGCATGTAATTAAAATTGTACACAGTCTCATCTCTGAACTCTTTTGTATTACAAAAGTAGCAAGAATAATATTTGTTATCGTTACTGTTACTAGGACGCCCATCCCCTTCACTCTTTGCCCCATGTCCGCCCGCCCAGTCGCCAAACGAATAGTGCCAACAAAATTAAACAACAAAACAAATTACATATTAATGTGCTACGAACTGAACGTATGTAAATTATCAGAACGAGGAAACGCGCTCGCGGGATCTGCCAATAAAAAATTGTGCAAGCAAAACGGACTGTATGGCATCGTCATCGACATTATGGGACTGAATCATTTGCGTTGGTTAAGCTGACAATACATGTTGCATATGTATTTGTGAATCCGGTTATACAAGCATGCCTACAGTTGGCTAGGGAACGGGTCACAACGACAACGATGTTGATAGCCGCTTTAGGGCTTTAGTTATCAGCATGTGCGTCCATTGGCGCCGAGGCGGTCACATTGCTTGGCTTCTCCGGCGTGTCCAAATAGATTTTGAGCGCTCGTTCTCGACGCTGCGAGTAGCGTGTTGTGGAAACGCAACCCAATCTATCAAGTCGCGCCTTCTCCTTGTTGGTCAATGAGCGGCGATCATCTGTCGACAACTCTCGCACCGGTACGCTTTTATCTCTGCAAACACAAGCCACAAATTGTAATGCATTCATAAAAGCTTTATCCATTTCATCCCACTCACTTGTACAAATACATGTTCCCACATTGCGTTTTGTTCAACGGATACATGTCTAGCGTCGCCGGCACAGAGAACCAGCTTACGGCCTCATTTACGCTAACTGCCGATATGCTTGTGCAGGGAAAGTAGCTGTTGACCTATGCAATAAAAGAAACAAAATTTGTGAGCTATATTATTGTTCTAGGGTTGTGTCCATGATTGGTTCTTACCTTCATATAACTTAATCGGTCAACCGTGATATTGCATATTGTTGCTAAACAACGTCTGATTTCGCTGTCCTCTGCAAGAAAAAGGTATTACGATCTGCTTTTGAAATGATTTAATTATTTGTGTTACTTACTGTCCATTGTGATCTCCTGGAACTTGCCAAATTCCCATTTATCTGGACACCACCGGCGAACGAATATTGTTAACGAATCATCCTTTGGCTGTGGTTCCACGCCTTCCTCACACTCTTGCAAAATGAACTAGAAAAACCATGCATTTGATTTGGATAACTTATTAAATATAAATTCTAAAGTGCTCACTTCAGCGGAAATTGTGGAGCGCATGTCGCAGTAAAGTAACTCATCATTGGCGAGTATTTTGATGGGACAGCGACCGCCCTTCAGCCAAATGCGACTATTTTCGACGGTAAGGGACGTGTACTTGGGGTCGATACGATGTAGCTTTGCGACCAGATCTTGTTTGGCCTGTTCCACGGTAGTGGTGGCACTATACACCCACTCACAGACGCAGGGCAGCTTGGCAGTTTCATTGTCCAGATCCGCCAGACGCAAAAAGTATATTTTGGCCTTGTACTCATCCGGCAGCAGTGTCTTACCCAGCTCCACGGTCAACGTCTCACCCTCATTGAGAAAGACCAGCGAATTGGTCTGATTATTTGATATGGTGTTCTCATGCTTGCGCTGTAGTTTGAAGTAAGCAATGGGCACACGTATCAGCTGCTCAATATGCCGCTGAAAGGTGCCCATGCGCATATGTGTGCCAGCGAGCAATTTATAGGCGTGCGTGGGCTTGCGAAGTTGTGCCTCGTCGTCAGATTGATGTCCACTTGTGCTACTGGTAGTGGCCACGTCCACGCTGTCTATTTTGATGGCATGGAAAAAATGGCTTGAGCTGAGTGGCAGGAAGCTATTGTCGCCCGCTTCGCTATCGTAGCTGCCATTGCCGTGGCAGTAAGCATGAACGCGCATCATGGCGTCGTGCGAGGCAGCCTCATCCTCGGGACTGGACAGCTGTGGCGAGTGACTGGTAGAGCTGACTTGGCTGTCGCCGCCGCCGCGATGCTGCAGACTATTCTCAACCAGCGTTCGATCACCATCACTCAGGCTGCTGTCCTCCGAGTTGGATTCGTGGCCGGGCGTCGCAAGCGGCGCCAGAGAATCCGGCTGATCGCGCTTATAGCGACGCCAATCACAGTCATTATTGCCGGCTCCACCACCATCTGGCGTTGCCTTGCCGTTAGTGCCATTAACGCCGTTCATCATGGCTGCATCTACGCAATCAACACCGGCACTGCTATTGGCGGACTGCAAAGGGAAAAAGTGTTACTTGAACTATGAAAAACTGTTTCAATACTTGCATTTAACATTAAACTCTATTTTACATTTTTTGATCGGGGGATTGCTCTCGAACCTACCTCAATGGGAGCTGCAATGGTCTCAGTGCTGGGTACGCCCAGTTGCTCGAGACTGCTGGAGTCTGTGTTAGGCACGTTTAAGTAAAAGTATGTGATATATTTGAATTGTGAGTTGGCCAGCTGCTGTAGATGCTGTTGCGCCTCCGGTGTCGGTTGTGGATCGTATGCGACAAATGCTTTGCCCTGAACGGTCGCCAGCAGGAACTGTTGTTCGTTAATGTGCAGGCGTATTGCAATCGAGCGACGTAAAACGGCGTCTCGCGCTGCTGAGTAAACCAGGAAGGGACCGTCCATCGCCATGGTCGAGAGATCTACTTTAAACACATACCACGTTGTGCCATCACCGGCATAGTTCTCAAACTGCTGATCCTCCGCACGATACTCCAGCAAAAAGTCCAGATTGTAGTTGTGTGCGGTACGCAGTTCGGTCAGCGCCGGATCCGTGCAGTTCTCCAGCGACTGCAGAATTGCGTCCATGGATGAGTCATATGCAACCAGGCGGCAACGGGACAACGGCGCAAACTGATCAACATTGAGCATCTCGTGTGCGGACATTAACACCAGATTCACATCAAAACTCTGCGATACATATACACGTGTCATCTTTAGTTTCTTGAGCGAAGGATTATAGAAGTAGACGCGTGGCTTGTATAGATCCGGCAATGCCAGATCTGTTACTGTAATGTGCCTGCCCAGACGCGTCACGCGTGTCTCCTCCTCTGCGTGCAACTTGGGCAGCAGCGATTTGATGTGCTCCGGAAAATCAGCACACTTGGCCGCTGGCTCGTTACGCTTGGCGTCCACCTGACGATACATTAACATATAAGCGTTCGTGCTAGACGTATAGGCACTCGAATAGTAACTGCCATTGGGTCCACCAAAAGAACGCTGGATATCCTCTTGTGTGATCTGCAAGACAGTATGGTTAACTCTTAACTTTTGCTCAGACTGATAATCTCTGGCCACTTACCGAAGACACATTTTGATCGTTGAAACAGAACCAATCCTTGCTCTCAAAGTCCTTAATGTAAGCATAGTAATGACCGCCCGAAGCGCTGCCCGAGTGTATCATGATGGCAAACAGCTCGTAGTTATATGGACCCGTTAACGATTCCTGTTTCAGACGGGCCTCAGCGTTTGCGCTCTTGCCGGTGCTGCTACTCATATCTATGCCTTCGTCCTCATCGTTCATATCGTTCTCGTGCTGACTGGAGCTGGCCGTGGTCACCACACCACTGCTTAAGTTATCCTCCTCCATTGCCGAGCCACTGTCTGCGGTGCTACAATCATCTACATTGCTGTTACCATTCATCTGATACTGTTCGCCCTGTTCGCAGCGATTAACAAAGCTATTTAGGTTTAGCTTCTGCGGAAAGGTTACTCTATACAAGAAAAATAGAGAACATTAATAATGATTGTATATTAACTAATATGGATTGAAGACTCACCTGTCATTTAACTTGATACGATGCATGGTCTGATAGTCAAAGTCGAAACGCTTTAGATGCAATGTCAGTATATATGGGAAGGACTTGAAGTGAAGTCCCTTGTGGGCATCACACTTCTTTTTGCACTTTTCGCACAGATACTGATTGTTGCCATCGAGAGTTTCTGGTTGAACAAAGGCGCGCAATGCTTCCTCGATGCTGCCGTAGGCTGAATTGCTGCCAAATGGACGTACCGGTAATGGTATATCGAGAAAGGTATCCTCACGCGTCTTCTCCGTATTGCACTCCAAGCACTTGACATAATCGTTCATTTTGCCCTCGTACAGATTCGAAATAAGATTTGCCTGCTTGGTGTTCTTGAACTTGTGCTCCAGGGCATCGAACATGACGCGGCACAACTCCTGAATGTCGTGCTGCTGCCATGCTTCTGACGAATCCCAGCCAAAGCTGCGCGTCAAGTCTGTCGTCTCCACCGATGATTTGGGCGATGTCTGGAGATTAAGGAACAACTTTTGCAACTGGTAGGGTATGTTCTTGGCTTCGTTGTCATTGTCAAACTCCCAGCGATATAAAGCATTGCGAAACTCTGGCGTCATATAGAGTGCCTGCAGCAGACTGTTTAAATAGCAGGTCATTGCCTGATTGACCAAACCCACATATCCACGTGGTCCGCCGCCATTGCGAAGCGGCTCCGTTTCTGTGTTGGCCGAGGCGACAAAATCTGCGGCCGCGGTTTTGATCTGATAGGTTGGCGCCTCATAGTACTTGCGGTTAAAGAATTTCGAAAACTCCAGGTCCTTTCTGTTTTCATCTTCAGATTTATCGTTGCCTGCGCCCGTTGCTAGTGCATCAGTGCCAGCATCAGTCACAGGCAACAGTTCGCCCACAGCTGGGCCGGCGTTGATAAAATCATACTGAACAATTGGATCCATTATCGTTGGACTGGCCGAGGCGCCCAATGCTAAATCGTCATCCGACAATTGTTCAGCATCGGATACGGGACTTATGTTAAACAGTTCATGTGGCAACAATTGTTGCTGCAGCTGTTCTTTGATTTCAACTTTGGTTTGCTCATCCATGGGCACACCAATTGGTGAGTTTGCTAACTCCACGGCTTCATCCACCTGGTCTGTGTCGTCCGTCTGAACAATCGGTTCGTTGTTTACGCTGGGTTTGGTTTTTATTACTTTAGTGCTGGTCTTGGTGGGTGTTGTTTGTGTCGACACAGCACTTGTTGCAACTAGCTCAGCTGTTGTTGTACTTGTTATTGTTGCTGGCGTTGTTGTTGGTTCCGTTGTGGGACTGACACTTGTTTTGGTTTTGCTCGGTGACTTTTTCTTTTTCTCGCCTGTTGCCGTCGTTCGCTTCTTTTTCTCGCCAGTTTTGGTTGGCGTTGTTGTTGCTGATGTGGTTGTTGTCGTGCCGTCTGTGCTTTCCACCTGCTTGGTGGCCGTTGAGACTGACTTCTTCTTGATGAGCTCGTAGCGCTTAGCCACATTGCCATCCCAGGTTCCATCAGGCAACAGCACCATATTGTTTTTCAACTGGCGCTCAAACCCGGGCACATCGAACAGCAACTGTGCATCCAGCGCATTTAAATGAACCTAAGGCAAGTTTTGATAGTTGATTAGTAACTAGAGCAAAGAAGGCCATGACTTGTTTTTCTGTACTCACCAGATCCTTGTCACCATGCGGCTGCAACAACAATTCAAATTTTTCATAGGCAAACTGTGTGCCGATCAGCTTAATGACGTGCTTCACCGTAAAATGTGATCGCACAACCAGATTGATTTTCTTCTGTTGGGAGCCGGGCGTCTGATCAAAGACGGCGCACTGTGTGCTGAGCTCGCTGTCCTTGGTTTCCTGCTCAGTCATGTCCAGGCGTGTGTATATGTATGTGTGTGGTTAACCAAATTGTGTAAGGGCCTGAAAAACGGGTTAAAAATTAACAATTAGCTTAGGAATTTTGAGTGTTCGCAAAAGAAGTGCCTGAAAGTACTAACTAATTAAAATGTGAAACTACTGACATTTGATTGAGAAGTTGCCCAGTCATAAGTCCCACATCTGCTGAAGAAACTTGAACAAGGAAGACAAATTTCATACGAGCTGTTCATTGCTCCCAACTGTTCACCTACGCACGCACTCCTAGCCATACCGCAACACCCATCCACCCACCCACCGTCGTTCTCAATTCGGAAATAAACCAAAAAAAGTGTATTGCTGTTTCGTTGGTTTTCGCGCTTTTCGCGCCTTATTAGTATGCGGGGCCCGCGAAAAGAAAAAAAATCAACCTAACATGACTCAGACAGTACGGAATTTTATAAACAAATTTCGTCCGGAGGCTGCTTCTAGAAGATGATTCTGATTTCATTTTCATTTTTAGCTGCTCCTGTTGCGTCTGAATTTTCAGCACCAGCGTCATAAATGCCGCATAAATTGCTCCTACAAATGTCATTCTCCAAGTCAGATGGCTGTTGCTTTCTTTGTTGGGTTATTTGGGCAACGCTTGTATTTGGGCCGACATTGTAACGGAAATGGTACAACATATATAGTATAAATAATATGTCAATATGTATATTTGGCATTTGGCCGCAATGCGCAAAATGTACAAATCGGTCATCCGGTTTTTGGGGGGCGTGCACAGCTATATGTAAATAATGGCATATAAAATATTAGAAACTGTTTTTCATTTTCGAAAAACACTAATGCGTTCTGGCTCTTATGATTTGGACAGCGCATAAAGGAAGCTGTCAGCTGGAAAATCACGTTAACAAAATATGTATGTATAAAATTCACATCGTACCTATCAACTTTCTGTATAAACAACTTAATCGCCAGTCTGAACGAAACACAGCTGTTGCAATCAATCTATATCCATTTCCGATAACAATAACAAAGAAACACACTTGAGATTCTTAGTATACAATGAACTCTTATCATTTTATTAGCTTAATACTTTCTTTTTTTTTTTTGTGACAAAAATCTAAGAAACCTTTGTATGCTGTGAGCTGAGGACTTAAGGATTTGTACCGAAAAGTTTGCTAAAATTGTTTAAAAATGTTGGCGCAAATGCGTTCACGGTCTAATTAAATGTCCAAAGCAATTAGAAAAATGTGAAAATGCGCAATGTTTTTCCAACTTAAATATAACAAAAATAGACACAAACATTTGCAAACAAGACAAGCGGAAAGGCGTGGGGTGGGGGAACGACGAGAGATGAGATGTGTCTGTGGCAAGTGCCTTTTGGCCACAAGTTAAACGAAAATGAGCTGCAATTTCAAACACATGTTGGATGAACGCAACCATTTATAAGATATAAGTATTTATGTATATACACAAACATTAGCAAGATCGGAATCCAAAAATGCTAATACAGTACAGCCTCACGGAATACAACCTTCGACATATGCAATACCATGACAGAGGCAACATTTTTATTATTTACATTTCAGACTGATTTTTGTTCCTTTTTTTTTTTATTGGTTTTGGATTTTCACTTTCAAATCTTTCTAACGAAAAATTTTGTGATACCCTACATAACCGAGCAAGACATTTAAGCAATTTTATTGTGTATTGGCTTGTTTAAAAGGTTAAACTCAGTTTCCGTAACAAGTTCGACTTTCCCAAATTGCTCAATTTTTATTGGTTGCTTTTATAGAGTGAGTACTGTATACGACCAGCACAAATCAAAATAAAGACTGAAGAAAAACACAAAAATTGTGCGTCTAAAAATAAAAAATACGATGGCGACGAAAAAGCGCAGAAATTGAATAAAAAAAAACTCAAAGAAAAAAAAAAACAAAATATTCAAAGCAGGGAGAAAAAGTATCTGTCAGATACTATCTGGCTATTTTGTAAAATGCGAAGGTTTCCGTTACCGCAACGAACATACACACTCACACACACAAACAAAAACTGCACACGCCCAATTCCTATGTTCCTATGCCTAAAGATCGAAAATAAAAATAAAAAAAACATAACAAACTGAGACATATAGAATTCTCATCAATATTTACATTGATGCTGATCTACACAAAGCGTGACGGGGTCGAAATTTTACCAAAATCTAGAGAACACAAAAATGATTTTTATGTTTTCTGCCAGACTTGAGAGTGTGTCTGAGTGTATTAAAAATTTCGCATATAGTTTGGGCTATTTTTAAAACTATTTTGGTATATTTCAGTTTTCTTTTGAGGACAACACACATGCCAAATAGCTATAGTTCCGATTTCTTAGTTATATAGTACACACATCGATTGAATTTCGAGTTATGTTTGAGTTTTCTACACACACAAACACGTAAATTATGCAGTTTTCTCTACACTCTATCGTTTATTACGAAAGCATTCTATTTAAATGGATTTTATTTATAGATCGATTTGATGCGGGATTTGCACGTTAAACTAACTCCATTTGAAGCGAAACAAATGCGTACACATATTTAGGGATTATAAATATATACATGTGCATATGTATCAGCTACATATATATTTTTCTCTTTTTTTTGTATATTCATATATTCACACACAGACCGTCTGATTGCTGCCCGAGTTCTTAGCGCTGTGGAAAAAGAACCCGCCGTCAACGCAACGACATCGTTTCACGCGTATACGAGTACTGACCACTGCTACGGCGGCTATCGTACGAAGTGGCAAACGGGCAAACTGACGCCAAAAAAAGAGTGCACGATCGGCAACTGCGAATGAATAGCCGCCGGCTGAGTGCGCTACGATGCGATTGTTCATTGGATGCAGTTTTTCCGTGGGGGCGACTGATAACAATAGCAACAAATGCATGGCACAACTGTTGATAATAACAATGAATAATTTGTTTTAAAAGGTAAGTTCAGAGCTACATATGACGCAGTTGGGTAGCCCATTCAAAAGGTGTATAGTCCCTAACCTAGACAAGTTAGAACAACTATCTGGGGCACCCTGACGACTATATACACCTGTTCACATCAATTTCAGCTGAGAGATTACTTTGCTCAGAAACAGCTAGTAATGCGAATTTATCACGAATGTTCTCAAAGATTTCACACACTTGATTACAAAATTGTTATACTTTTTGTAAGGGTACAATAACTCAATGAATAACCAGACGAGTGTTTATTAGAATGCGGAGAGCAAGCAATGTTTGTTCAAATTTACACAGGCGAAAGTGCTAATAATGTTGTTTTTCATTTTCTTCTTTTGCTGTTATTGCAAGATGCTCTCTCGCCATTTGCCCGATGAATGACTATTTTTATGCGCTGTTTCGCGGTGTGCCCCGCCAGCGTCTCATCAGTGACTAAGTGTGTACCGGCATCGATACATGTATTACCGTAGCGCTCTCTCTCCGAACGGGGGCGAGCGGGTGAACGTTTCATGTTGGCGAATTTTCGTTTGCGCAACACTTAATAGTTGAAGGGGGCGCCGGGATTTGCACAAGCGAGAGGGGCCGGGCGGTCGATCGGTCAAGGTTTTGCTTTGGAACGTGACACATGTGACTGCTTGTTGTGCGAGAAAAAATAAACTAGTTCAAGCTGTGCGTCCTTCAGCGTCTTGGCCAAATGTCGGAAAACTTGCGGCTCCAAAATATGCTCACAGAAAACATACACATATGTATGTATGTATGTAGAGACGTGTGTATGTTGGCATACAGATACATACATATGCATATGTATGTATGATTTCACTCACCTAAACTGCGAAAATGTTGCAATATTGTGTGTGGGTCTAAAGCACTATCCGGCCCAACGTCTGGGCGTACACAGTGCTTTTAATTTAATGCTATATAAACTGGTTAAATGGAGGATGGTCGATGTTTGTACCGAGCAGCAACCATTTTTCTATATGAAACAAATGTTTTTTGTTGTTCGGCTGCGGTTTAGCTGCGGTCTTATCGATGATAATACAGATAGATTCCTCCTACTATCGCTGGTGTATCGATTGTTCAATGAGTACATTTATGAAAAGTATCGATGCCAGGGCAGCAATTCGATAGCTGTAACATTCAATTTTCGATTTATTAAAAGCACATAAAAATTAACATTTTTAATGCTTAATGAAGTTGAAAACTATTTATTAATAACCAAAAAAACAAAAATTGTGCAAGTGGTCGATTTTTAAGCAAAGTATTTACAACTTTGAACTTTGGCGCTACTCTTGGTTGAAACGCTTTATTCCGGATGCAACCCTAATTTGCGAGAAGCATCGAGAATTTTCGACAAGCAGACTGCTGCGAGTCTATAAAAAGGTGACGTACGCTATGATTTCGACTCATTTAGTAAAAATCAAGAGAAACGTTCAGTGAGTGTGCTCACAAACAAGAGACAAAAAAAAAAAAAACAACGAGATAATTGACAGAAAAAGAAACATAAATCTCAAAGTAATTTAATTCAATTGTGCGATTATATTTTGCATTTTATATAAATTCAAGTAACAACTACAATTTGGAAGTGCGTTCACCACAAGTGCAAGTGAACTAGAAATCAATTTCTGCTGCACAACTGCAAAACCATAAGGTAAGTGTGCAAAAAACAATAATTGATGCTTAAATTAGCGTGTTTTAGAGTAGTAACCCTCAAAAAAGAAAGAAAAAAGCATAAATACAGTAGAATGTGAAATTTTTAAAACCCAAATACGGATGCGACGACGTCATTCTTAAATGTGTATGTATAGAAAATGACAACACATCAGCACGAGCAGAAATTCGTTGTCGTTGCACAACTCGAAAGCTTCTAGTAAATTCCATTGAGCGACGCGCGTGAAGAAAAACAATCGACACATTTCTCTGAAACAGTTGTTGCTTTTGCTTAAGTCTATTATAGATTGTATATATTTATTTTTTGTGTGGATGTGTTTATCGGTATAATAATTGTGTGCTTTCTTTTGTTTATTTTGCAGTTCAGTTCGCGGCGCTCAAGCAAAGCAAAATGGGCAAAGACTTCTACAAAATTCTAGGCATTGACAAGAAGGCCACAGACGATGACATTAAGAAAGCGTATCGCAAGTTGGCACTCAAATACCATCCGGACAAGAACAAGAGTCCACAGGCTGAGGAACGCTTCAAGGAGATTGCCGAGGCGTATGAGGTGCTCTCCGATAAGAAGAAGCGCGACATATTCGATATGTATGGCGAGGATGGATTGAAGGGCGGACCACCCGGACCCGATGGCTGCGGACAGCCAGGCGCTTACTCCTATCAGTTCCATGGGGATCCGCGTGCAACATTCGCCCAGTTCTTTGGCTCACAGAATATCTTTGGAGCTGCAGATCCGTTTGGTGCCTTCTTTGGTGGTGGCGGCGGCAACGGTGATGGTACCGAACAAATTTTCATGAATATTGGCGGCGATGAAATGTTCCAAGGCGCTAGTTTTGGCGGCAATCCCATGGGTGCCTTCCGATCACAATCATTCAATGCACAGGCGCCGAGCCGCAAGCGTCAGCAACAGGATCCACCAATCGAACATGATTTGTATGTAACACTGGAGGAGGTCGACAGAGGCTGCACCAAGAAGATGAAAATCTCTCGCATGTCCATGACAACGGGGACAGCGCGCAAAGAGGAGAAGGTGCTCAGCATCACAGTTAAGCCCGGCTGGAAAGCTGGCACCAAGATCACATTCCCCAATGAAGGCGATCAGGCACCACAAAAGTTGCCCGCTGACATCATCTTTATAATACGCGATAAGCCGCACTCGCAGTTCAAGCGCGAGGGCAGCGACCTGCGCTACAATGCCCAAATTAGTCTCAAACAAGCTCTGCTGGGCACCTCAATAACAGTGCCAACGCTGCAAGGTGAACGCCTGCAGGTTACCACACAAGGCGAAGTCATCAAACCCACCACAGTGAAACGTTTTAGTGGGCGCGGACTGCCCTTCCCCAAGGAGCCGTCGCGACGTGGCGATCTGATTGTGGCATTCGATATCAGATTCCCGGATACGATTCCGGTTAGCTTAAGATCCACGTTAGCGGAATCGCTGCCAAACTAAAAGTTGATGGACGACGACATAGTTGTCGAGCTTTGTCCCACTCCATCAAATCTGTATAGTATGTTTTTCTAATATAAGTTTGATTTAAGCTTTACCATCCTAATATGTTTTGCCTAAGGTTAGGAAAGAATATAAATTATTTATATTTTCAATTAATGCAACCTAACGTGCGCGGATAGAAAAAATTGTGTACTATCTCTCTCGCCAACTAGTTCAATGTTAATGTTTATAAAAATACTACAAGCCCTTAGATTTGAATTCTTGCGATAAGATAGGGAAAAGAATATAACACAAAATACTGAACACTGAATACACTTATACACTTACATACCGCATTATGTATAAGATGATAGCTAAAAGTGTTTTGTGTGCTGGAGACTGATTGGTTATTATGAATTATGTATATTTTCAAATACCAAAAAATAAACTAAAATTTTAAAATATTGCAAATTTCTCTTGGAACTTTTGTTCCCAACTCGGCTCCGACAAGGCACTTGGCTTTCATACAAACTTGGCTAATATTCAAATGTATTATAAGACAGAGAACGCACGCAAAGGATATGTAACACGTGAAAGCAATATAATGTAGTACGTTTTAGTACCATAATACCATAATTTATATACAAAAATGAAGTATTTAATAAACTAATTTAAAACCAAAAAAATTGAAAGTCTTTACCTTTATTTTAAATGCTGCAGGTCCATAAAATAAACAAGTTTTTTTTTATAATTTCACATTTTATTTTTGTTCACTTCAAAAGGATTTTTGTAATTTATTCATTTTCACATATTTTTTGGTTTTTTTTTTCACTTTCCTTACTTTGAGTGTTAATTTGCTTTTGCAATTGTATAATAATGTTATGTTTTTTCTTCTTTTTTTCATTGTGTATTTTTTTCTTGATTTTCATCTTTTTCAAAAATTATTAACATCGATTGCATGTTTGTTTTGCAGCTGTTAATAATATTATCATAATAAAAATGGAATTCTTTAATGCTTGTTCATTTTGTTTCGTTATAACTAGAAGTGTTTCGGTTTAACTTGTCGTTTGTGTTTGTTTTTTTTTTTGTTTTTTGCTATTGTGTGTTCGTTTCATTTTCATTATTATTAATTATTATTTTAATTTCGTTTTCATAAATTCTGCTTGCGCTTGTGTTTTTTTTTTTTTTTTTGTTGTGTCTTATAACTGTAATACATTTGCCATTTGACTTTTTCTGTTTCGCTTTCCAAAAGCAAACAAAACACAAAAAACATGATACAAAACAAATAAAAAAGAGATACTAACAATTGTATAAACAAATCAAATACCCATTAACAATTTGTTAAACATGATACGCGCACCTTTTTTTCTCAGCCAGAGATAGAGAAGTGGCCTGAACTAAACTATTCAAAAATAAGTACATGTGTGTTTTTGTATTGTATTTATACATGGTTTTAATATAATTATACATATATTAATAGGTATTTATATATATATTTAAAATGCATTAAAAATAGTCAAATGTGTACAAAAAGTTCATACTATTTCGAATGATTCATACATATATACTTAACCATCTTTAAATGAGTTTCATAATTTAACTATTTCATTGACTGCGACTCTTCGATTTTCTTGGTTTGTTTGTTATTATATTGTTATTATTATTAATTCGTGTCAAACTTATACAAACAGTAAAAATGATTTTAAAATGTTGTGATTTGGTTTTTTTATTTTTAAGTTTTCTGTATTTGATTAACATTCATCCATTTATTTATCAATTGTTGTATATATAATTTTATTTATTTATTTTTTTTATTTTAGAATTTCTGTTGACTCGATTCTTATGTTTTGCTTGTTATTTTACTGTCTGTAGTTTTAATTAAAGTTTACATTGTATATTTTTTGTTTTGTTTTTGGTTTTGTTATTCAATTTGATTGGAAACCTAAAAATGTTTTGATTATGTTTCGATTTTTGCTACTTGTGTGTCTGTATGTTGTGTTCAATGAACTGAAAAATGAATCCATGAGACGAGAATGCATTGCAGTGTCTCGTTAAGTACACTGAACGAAATAAAACCCATTCACAATTGCCCGTACAGAGTGGTTCAGTATGGCTTGGTTCAATGAGCTGGTTCAATGCATTGATTAATTCATTCAGCATTTTGGGTGAGTTCTTTTTATTTTTCCTGATTCAAATAACTTCCAAGCTGCATTCACAACCAATATAATTATTACTTTTTTAATCTTCTGCTTGTAGAATTTTTATCTTGTTTCCACATACGAAAACCCATATTAAAAACAATAAAACATTACAAGAAAAACAAAACAAAAACTTTAAGAAAATTTGTGCTTAATATTTGGTTTCTTATATATTTTTCGTTTTCCCATTTTTGGTTTGTCATCTATGGAATTTACCTATGCATGTATTTATTTTTTACTTTTGGTTTTTGTTTGTTTGAGTGAAGATCTTAATTATTATTATATTATTGTAATTTAGCTAGAAGAGTGTATTTTTTTGTGTTTTTCTTGATGTAGTGTTTGTCACGCTTATATATATATATATATATTTATATATAGTTTAGTTTTGTTTGGTTTTTTAATGTTTGCTCGCGTTTAACATGTTTGGGTTTTTGCTGTATTTGGCGCTGAATTAACTGCATTTAACCGTTGTGTGTGTCTGTTTCTTGGATTTGTAATCCTCAACTCATTTAATAGTATATTTAATGTGTGTGTTTTGTTTGTTAAAGTGTATGGAATTCTCTTGTTGTTGTTGTTGTTGTTAGTTAGTATTACTTTTTTAGTTTACCATTTAACATTTTGACTAAATTTTTGCTATTTTTCTTATGGGTTTTGTTTTTAATGTGTGTCTTTATATGTATTTTATGTGTGTTATTTGTATGGTAATTTTTTTTAATTCGTATTTTTTTCAGTGTAATCCCTACAAACTAAACACTTTGCATTGCAGCTTTAAGTTAATTGGAGTGTGTTTTTGTGTGTGTTGATTTTACTGTTCGTGTTACTTAACTGTCTAAAGATTTTTTAATTTTTTTTTTTGGTTTTTTGTTAGAACATTTGTTTGAAGTTGCATTTTGTGTTTGGTTTTCATTTGCGATTTTGTGTGTGTGTTTTTTTTTTTTATTTTAAATTCACTAATCCTAAATACAATCAATGTTTCAATTTGTTCACGTTTTTTTTTCTCCTCAATAAATGTATTTAAATCGAAATTTGTTTTCAAGTCTTTTTCAGCGACAAATGCATTTGAATTTGTTCACATACATATATATTCTTTGTTTTGTTTTTGTTTTTGTTTAATTCTTATTAAATTTGTTCAAAATCCTTTGCTTTAATTATATGTTTATTATATGTTTTGCACATTAAATACAATCGATAATATAAATCAAAGTCTTGTTTTTTTTCATCTAAAAAAAGTGGTGCATTTTACCAGCTTTTTTATTAATGTGTTTTCTTTTTGGTTTGCTCTCATTAAAAACGTAAACAAAAAACAACAAACGTTTTGTTTTCTTCCTCTTCATTCGATGTTTTCTATTTTTTATTTTTATTTTTTTTTTTTTGCATTTACTTTCTTATTTTTTTGGTTTATGCTTAAAAAACAATTCGAAACTATTCACTTTTTCGAAAGCAACTTTAACATTTCTGGTTTTGACACACTTGTTTCAGTATTAATCAATAAATATTTTTATTTAATACCTTTCTTTCTTTTGTTGCATGTTGCTTTTGGGGGTTTTGAGGGGAAAGGTCGGGTGGAAGTTGTGGGGAAAAAGTGTTACTTCGTAGTTGTTTCATTGTGTTTATGTGTTCTTTAATTGAACTGTTGCCATTGTTGTTCTTGTTGTGATTGTTGTTGTTGTTATTGTTGTTGCTTACATACAACAACAACACTTGATTAGTTAAAATTGAACAAATTAAGAAATTAGTTAAGAGTTCTTAGATTTGCTTAGCTTCTTCAAAATACTAAATGTATTGTTTTGCATTTTCTGATTTAATTTTTCACATCGTCTTTGCGGGTTGTTGACTGTGGATCTGTGCCTAAATTTATCATGTCTCGTGGTTTCCACACCGGGGACCCTACAATTAAATGAAAGAAAAGAAAAGATACAATGGAAACCATATATGAAAAAATATGAAAAATTTTTCGTATTCTCGTTTTCGTCATTGCGCTCAAACCAGAATCGAAAACTTAATTTGTAGTTTTAGTAAGTATATAAAGAGTAGAAGAAAGAAGGTTCTCCATTTTTGAGAGATTTTTACAATTGGGTCTACAGTTAAAAGTGATTAGCCAATGGTAGTGTATTGTTGTGGTTTTTTTTTCTCAGTTAATTACGTTTAAGGCATGCAGGCAAAGCGTTCAAAGTACTTAGAGAGATAGAGAGAGAGAGTACCCGCAAATACTTTCAACGTTATGCTTTAATATTAAATAAAACATAATCAAAACTAATTATTGTTTATTTCAATTTGTTTTCAATGCACAATGAGATACTACTTTAAGCTGCTTTTGTTTTTACTACTTAAAAAAAATTGTAACATGAATAGGTGAAAAAGTTTGTTGATTTTTTTTTGGGAAGGGTTGGGTAGTGGGGTGAATAACTAGGCTAAACAACTAATTAAGTAAGAATTTGTATTGATATTTGGTTGAAGGTTTTTAGAGCAGTATGGGATAAAGTTTAAGTACTGTTGGGCTAAAATGTTGACATCGCTTGGTTTTTTTCATCATATTTGCTTTATTTTTTTTATATTTTTTGCATTTCATTATTAGATGTAATTAAATATTGTACAAATGTTCGAATTTTTATAAATCGGTTTTGCATTTTATGCCAACATTTTTTTTGGTAAGTTTCGTGTTCAGGTCAAATGAAATGGAAATCAAAACAAAATGTTTGTCAAAAAATGTTGATTTAGCTTTAAAATAAACAAAAAATCCGTTATAAATATTAAAAGGTGCAGCATCAATTTGCCCACTAAATGCGCCAGTGTTGTCCCACATCAGATTTTCAGTTTAATTCCAGAAAAAAGTTTTGAAAAAGTTAAAGTTTTTGGAAAAATATTCAGCGTGATTTGAAAGCAATAAGAATTTTGTGCTATTTAAGTTATGAGGTACACAAAAATGCTATGTACGAAAGGTGAAATAAAATTGATTTTCGAAAAGTTTCAAAAAAATGTTGAATTCATTGAAAAAGGGTGGAAATGGATTGGTTTCTTTTTTGGTTGTTGTTGTTTGTTGGTTGTGAGGGCACGTGTGTGTTAACCATAAGACATTTATATATTGCTCTTTATTATTGTTAATCATTGGCACTAAAGTTTAATATAATCATAGTAATTAGCATTTTGATATTTAACGATACGTTTTGGCACAGTTTCATATAATTGTTTGTTAAGATAAATGCAAAACGGTTTATAATCGAAATGACCAAAAGTGTTTAAGAGAGATAACTTGCAAAATCGTCAACAAAACGCACCAATAAACGAATTCTTAGAACTTTGTTTTTTTTTATTTCAATATTAATATAATTAATTAATCAAGCGATGCCAACTAAGTATATATATATATATTTAAGTGTTGGTTGTCTGGCTTACGACAAGTGTTTGTAACACAGATTACAACGAGATACAGATATAATAGGAATGTTTGTTGTGTGTATCGCCTACAGAACTAAGGAATGTATTTATAATCCTTATAGAGATATACATATACATATCTCTGTATAAATTAAGAGTATAAAAAAATTCTGATAAGGTGTTCACATTTTATTATAATATTTTCTGATATTTTTTTTATTTATTTATCTTGTAGATAATATGTAATAACAAAATTAAATATCACCCGTTAAATTGTTTAATCGCTAATTCAATATATCAATTTGTTGTTTAATTTACTTCTAAACGCACCTAGGTTTTACACAAAAAAGGTCAAATTACGCACTTACCTGCTAATCATAATATCTGACTAAATTAACTAAAATTTCATAACTAATTGTGTTGTTGGGCGCTCAAAAAATTTGATACGATACGAAATACAGTATAAATTCTGGGCTCGAATATCTGTCCATACTCATTTATGGTGTGTGCTGTGTGTCAAGGGAGGAGAGCGGAAGGGGGCTTGGTCAGGGCGGGTGGGGGTTTTGTATTACTGTCATATTGTACGCTGTCCAAAAGAGAGCTCTTTGACATTAATACGAATTGTTGTTTAATTAGCTTTTCCTCTTACTGTTTACTTTTCGGTATACGTTATTTGAAATTTTCGCTGTTTAATTATCATTTTAGTTGATTTTAGTTGCTTTATGTTGCTGAATTTTATGCTGTTTGATTATTTGGTTAGATTATTTATTTAGTGGTAATACCGTTTTGTTACGTGCATTTTGCAAATATGCAACAATGACATTTCCTTTGAAGTGTTTAAATTTTGTATTTTTCGATTTTTGTCGATTAAAGTTTAGGAGTTTTGTTTGTTTTTAAGTTAAATATTTGTATTACTGTTTAATTGTGTATTGTAATTGGTTTTTGTATATATATTTATGTAGTTAGTTTTCAGGATTTTGTTTCGTTTTTGTCCTATATAACATGTATATTGTATATATATTTACTTTGATTTCTTTTTCTTTGCAATTTGAATGTATTTTTGATTTTACTGCTGTGAAGCCCAGTGTATACTGTAAACGTTTGATTTATTTTTGATTTTTTCTTTATATAGTATATAAGTATTGTATTGTAGATATCTTACGAACTATGTTTGACTATATTGCATTTAGCATGAACAACCTGACATTTGATCTTTTAAGTCCGTCTTGGGTCTCTATGTGTACTAAGAGTGTATGCCTGCGCAGTTTTACTAGACACCCAAACTTAACCTAGTTATGTATGTATGTGTGTGTGTATTAGTGTATGTGTGTAAGTGTGAGAGCAAGCAAGCGAAACTTTGGATGTGTTTTGTTGTAAATTTGGAATGAACTACAATGTGTGTTAAAGGGGAAAAGATCTAAGGCTTGGATTGTTCACACTTGCCTGCCGCACCATGTATTAGTTGTGTATTTGTATATGTATATGCGTAACTGTGTGTATAATCGTTTAATATAATATGCCTATAATGCATTTTGCATGTATTTTATACTGAACATTGAGGTACGACTTACGATTATCATTCTTCAATACATTTATTTGCATTTGATTTTTATTGTATTTGGTTTATTTGCTCGAAATGACTAAAACAAAACAAAATAATTCATATGATTTTCATTTGATTTGCATTTGCTGATTATTCTGATTTGATTTGATTTAGGTGAATAAATTATAAAACGAATTATGAAATATGCAAATTTATTTGTCACAACACCCACACATATTATTATTTTTTGACATTTATTCTAACTAGTTATGTAAATATATTGATCGAATTTGATTTATTCTTCCCATTTTGGTTTTAGGTAGTGTGTATAATGTTAACCTATAGAATGTTGCCAACCCGCATTTTTCGCTTAGACTTATCTCTAAAAAAATCCACACACACACATCGAGTATATATAGTATATAGTATATGGTATATAATTTGTTTTCCACCGGAGCTCAGCTGCAATAATTTTCCATCTTTTGCAAAGCCGCCGCAGTGTAATTAAAAACTTTTTCTTACGATTCCGGAAATGTCAGTGACACAGTTTGCACAGCTAATAGTTGGTTATGTCTGATATTACCTACAACTTTTCCCTACGCATGTAAGTACTCATTTGTTTTGTGTGAGTATGTGCGTGTGTTTGTGTGTGTGTGTATGTGTGTGTGTGTGTGGCTGTTAGTATGTTGTAGTATGTCTCTTAGTTTACTTGAGTGCGAGTATAAATTTCAACTTTAGTTTTTGATCGTAATTACGCCACTTGAGCATTGTGTGCAACGCGGCGTATGCGTCATATGCGTATGCCGCATGCTGTACGCACAACTTCCGCCATTTTGTGTAAATCATAGCCTTAAAAACCTACGCACCAAAAAATTGTTTTCTCTCTCTTTTATTTTCTTCTCCTACTCCGTCTCTTTCTCACTTACTGTGTCACCGTGTACAACTAAAATACTTAACCTGACATGTGGCACACACACTCACACACACACACACACACAGACATAGAGCGAAACGCACATACGCACACTTACAAATTGGGTGCACAAATTGCAGCTGCAACTTTTCAGCACAGGCCCAGAAGAAGAAAAAAAAACAAACTTCAAAAGATTTTTGTTGACAGGCCAAAAGAACTATACGAAAAGCTTAGTGACTTAATACAACACTTAAGCTCTGCTGTGAGTATATGTGCGTGTGTGTGTGTATGTGTGTGCAAGTATTTATGTTCAATCCCTTGTGTTGAAGTTTTGATTAATGTTTTCGTTATATAGTTTGAAGTTTACGTATATGTTTAGTATTTTTGTTGTAGATCTGAGTGGTATTTTATTTTGTTTAATTTATTTGTTTTTTGTAAAATTAGTTCTTGAGGCATTTCGGGTTACTGTTGTTGTTATCTTTGGTTGCGTTGTTTGCTTTAACTACTCGTATATATTTTTTATTTTTTGTAGACTTTAGTTCAAGTGTCTCAATAAAAATCCCTGTTTTAGTGTCTCTCTCAATTTCACTGTCTAAGTATCTCTCAGTATCTTGCTTTCTCTTCGTTTTTTTTCTCTTTAGACATGTATCTCGAAGTAATCATGACAATCGACACAGCCGCCAATTTGATCGCTGCTCATGTCCTGCATGTAAGCAATGCCGGCTCCACCTGCTGTGGGCTGTGTACTGATGACCATGTTTGATGGCGTCATGCCACGTGGCGTTTTCTTCCGCGTGCGACTTTGCCGCACGCGGGACTTATGCTAGGATGGTCTCTTCTGGTACAAACAGTCAATGCATGTGGTATATTCCGGTGCCGAGGAGCTCATCTGATAGGCCTGTTCATGGGGGCAGCTGGGTGGTTGCGGTTGTTGCGGCAAGGGTGTATCGTAGCCCATCATTTCCATCTCTTGCATATAGCTTATCATGGGCATATACTGCTGTGGTGCCTGTCGAGGCAAAGCGTCGTAAATGGGTTGTGAGAAAGTGTTCTCGGCGGATTGAGAACGCAATGGACCCGAGCTATAGACCACATAGCTTGGGCGTTCCGGTGAGACGCCATAGGCGCGATAGGAGCTGCTCGTTGTGGTGCTATCACGCGAGGTGGAGCGCTCTAGGGATTTGCTAAGACGGCTGCGATTGTTATTGCCCGTGTTGGAAGAGTAACGATTGGTGGTTGGTGCAGCCGCGACATAATGATCGCTGCAGGTCTGATTGTCATAGACCGGATAGTACTGATATGTCTCCTGGGCATGGGCTTTGTGACCCGTTTCAAAGCTGCCATGGGCAGACATGCTACGCTTTCTGGAACCACCAACACCATATGGCACATCCAGATTGTGGTCGGATCCGCCATGACTATCGAAACTGCTGCGTGGTGAATGACGCTGGCAAATGCTCGCCCGATCTGGCGACAAGTGGTCCACACTGCCTCTGGGCGAGATGCGCGTCGAGAGGTTCGTCTCACAGACATGTGAGGGTCCACCCTTCTTCAGGCAGCTGCGATCAGGACTCTTTGATTTTGAGGGGCTTGCTGGTGGCTTTAGGATGCCCTGTGACGGAGTTGTGTGCTTAAGGATGCCACCGCCTTCGGAACTGCGACGTGGACTTGGTGTGCGTCTACCACCCGATAGACGGTCCTGCGAGTTTTCGCGACTCGAACAGATGCTCAAACGTTTTCCTTGGTCGCTGATGCTCTGCCTAGGTGATTTTATCTTGATAATACGGACTGGTGAGCTACCCTGCGACTTGCTGCGATCTGGGGAAATGTAAATGCTTTGACGGCTTCGAGTTCCACTCTTTGGTTTGGTACCCGTTATTGGACGCTCAGGTGACTTTGTTTTGAACACCTTGTCCACCTTCTTGTCGATGACAACAATATGGGAGGCCAGCGAGCTGGTAGGTTCATCTTCTGTCTCATCACCCGAACGCTCTGAGGGACCCGTTGTATTCCCAGTGCTGTCCGATTCGGTTGTGGGTCGCGAAGAGGGCGACTCAATATCCACGGTGACGGTGACTATCTGTTGTGTATTCTCCACAATTGTTTGGGGCTCTGGAGATAAGCTCGAATCGTTTTGCTGCTGATCAGCTGCCTCATCATCACCCACATCCGAGGGATCAAATGCCTTTTCCCGCAGGCTGGCCATATAAGCGACAATGTCGCAAGTACCTTCAGCTAGATTTTCCTGCTCCAGTTCACTCAGGTGTTTGTCCATGAAGCGAGTTGTTGCATCTGTGGCAGCCATAACATTGGAGTCGCGTTCACGTTCGCGTCTCTTTTGCTGTACCGAGTGCTGGTGCACTACCGCCACCTGCTGCTGAGCCGCCAAACGTTCGGATTCACTCTCAAAAATCTCTATAACCTCGATCTCCTGCTTGGGCGACTGACGCGGCGATTGTCGCGGGGACAAGTGTCTCGGAGTTTGGGTCAGTGTCTGATTTTGAGTGTGGGGGGACTGGGTCGAATTTGTATCGCTATTGGCAAACAAGCTACCACTACTGCCTAGACTTAGATTAAACGTGGCCGCCACTTGTGCGGCATGAGCCTCGGATTCCGATTCGAGCTCGGATTCGCTGGCAACTACGTCTAGGTTGCTCTTACCTAGATCCTTCATCAGCACCGGCTGATAGCTGGCCGGCGGATGCGATGATTGTATCAAGCGCGCCTGGCTGCCAGTGCTGCCCACCGAAAGCGTTGATGTGGTGCTACATAATAAAAATGGGATAGAACAAGATATAGAAATAGCAATAATCAAGCAAAAATCAAGCGGTACTAGAAAAATCGTTTACTAGACATGATATAATACTCTATTGTCCAATAAAATTATTAAAAGATTTATAACTAGGTAAGGTAATAAGTTGTAGTAGCCCTTACTTTTTCAAATTTTTTCTTCTGGAGGGGCTAAGAGTTCCCCTTACGATAAACCGTCAAATTTGATCGGATCTTTAATCAGGACTTCTTGATCATATTAAGTTTAATCTCTAATACACTAATCCTTCGTTCAAAGTAATAACTTATAAATTTAATCAAAATTCAACTATCAATTTAGCTCGAAAAGGTGCTGGCAAGGACTAGTACAAACTTTCTGAAGCCCTTAACTTTGTGCAAATTATTTTATTACTTTAACAAAAGCAGAACTTTGATTTAAGTCTTACCTGAGCGTCAGGTGATTGGGTGTGCGGCCCAGGGTTGCCTTGGGCCTGATTGTGCCCTGTTGTGAGTCCTCCTCACCTTCCGATTTGGTGCCTGGATCTATGCGTTCAATGTCACTGCTGTGATGGTGCAAGTGCGGCTGCCTAATCGGCGGCGGTGGTGGCTCACGTGGATGCGGGCGTGGATGTGGCGCCTCCGATTGTTGCTGCTGCTGTTGTTGCTGAGGATCTATGGGGGAGTAAATGATTTCTTTATGATATGAAGCGATGCAATGATAAAAGTGGTTTTTAGTTAGGCCCAATGATGTTTTTAGTTTTCGTCTTCTTAACTCAACCTACCTGTAACATCGCCTAGGGTCTTGCTGCGACCACGAAAAGCGCCTGGCTGCTGCTGTTGTTGTTGCTGCTGCTGTTGCAACTGCTGGGTGTGTGGAGTATATTGGATGACGCCCACGTTAGGCGGCTCTTCGCCCTCTTGGCTACCCGACAAATTATCGTAATCAATATTGCCAGCCGAATGACGTTGCGAGCCGGACTTCTTCTTTGGCTTGCCCAGCGTATGCGAACCATGAACAATGGTGATCTTAGCAAAGGATAAAAACAGTTAGTAAACTGATTGGCATTATTATGGTATTCTTGCTTCATATTTACCTGCTGCTTGGGCCGTTCGAGGGTTTGTGAGTTGCCTGCGTAGCCGCCCATATGGGAAGATAGACCCGATACGGAACCGGAGCTGCCGCCAAAGTTCTTCATCGGAATTGACATGTTCCGTACACTTTCACGTATTATCTGCCGTATGGTCTTGAGGAATGCATTACGAAAATCGGCAGTGCTATTGGACAGCACATAGACCTTTTCGGAGCGTCGTTGCAATTGCGAACGCAAATGAATAAGCTCCCAGAGGAAGTGTGAATCCATATCCTTGGCCGAACTGGCACGCACTTGGACCTCGGTGACGGGTATCAAGACCTGATAGCGTATAATTTCCACCTCATTCGGTGCATTCTTGCTCGAAACGCCCTAAAGAACCAATATTGAAGATCAAAACGAAAGATTTGCGAAAGTTAGCAATTCCAACTTACCATTAACTTCTTCTTTTGACGTAAGCGCTCTTTGCAGAGGAAGACAACGGCCGATTTGAATACAAAGCACATGGCATGTAGTTCGAGGCCCTTCTTGATCTTGCCCAGAAAATCGGAAATGTTAAGCCATTCGACGCCGCCATAGTAGAGCAAATCGCCTGGGAATGCGCAGCATTGCGGGGGAGGGGGAGCATTTGGAGCAATTGCATTGGCATTTGAACCAGCTTGTAACCCACCTGGACTCAAATCAATTGGCTGCTTGCATGACTTCTGATGCTGCCGGAATAGATGATCAAATATCGCCCCATATTCCTCATGAATACGCTGCATCTCATTAATATGCTCTGCGACCTTTTCCATACCCTTGAGTGCCTCTGTTCGACAAAGAGAGAGATGGAGAGAGAGAGAGAGAAAAGGGAATAAATCAAATACTCTTAAACATCATAAAATCAACACTTACCGCACAAATGTATATGCTCGTCTGCACGCGTATCTGTTAGATTGCGCATTTGTTGTAGGAGCAAGGGATATTTGAGTATACGCTGTATGGGCTTGATCAGATAGGATTCGAGGGTGCTGCTGTGCTGTTGCTTGGGATTGCGTGCAGCAAGGAACTCCTGGAGGGCATGGTTGCCTTCATCTGCAAAAATAATTGAGACAATTGCAAAATTGAGACATTTGGCAAATGATTTGATTTCAATGTACGTCGCTCCAAATGCCATTAATTACAAAACGTTCGTTATCCAGGACACAATCAAAAGGGTGTGCTTGTGCTGTGCGGAGGGAGAGGCCGGCGAGAAATATGGTGTTGCACAAGGATATGCAGTTACAAGGCTCTCTCTCCCTCTCCTTCTCGTTGTGTGTGTGTAAGGCAGGTTGACAACAACGTTGACAAGAAAATGTCATTAACTTGTTCTTATTGTCAGCTGAGAAGCTTTGATAAAGGCACAGTCAAAGCCTGTCTGCTGCACGGATTTGCGTCTAATGGCCAAACCCCAAACCTCCTATCCTTATTTGCAATTTCTTTCCCCATTCTCTTCTTGTTTTTTATCCTGACGCTATTACTACTCCAGGCAAATGCCTGTCTACTACTGCTGCCTGCTACTGCTGCTGCTGCTGCTGCTGCTGCTTGTAACGAAGGCACTTAAGTGCACTTCTTGCTATAATTAATTATCCTTTCAACTTTTTACATAAAATTGCATGCAACAGTCAAGCAGCAGCAGCAAAAGCATGAGTTTGAGTGGCTGTCTCCTACCTAAAACCCGTCACTTGGCTCCCGTTTTTTTTGTTTTTTTTTGCTTCTACCTATTCCTGGTTGCTCGTGGCAGCCGGTTTAGCCTGCCATTGATTGCAAATATTGTAGATTTTTACCTCATCTTTTTACTGGCTGTTGCCCCATCAATCAGTTGCTTTGTTATGTAGTTGTTAAACATTTGCCACGCCTCAAACACCGCTCTCTTCTTTCATACTTCTCTCTCTCCCTTTCACTCTTTCACTCTTTCTCATTTTCTGTCTGTTCTGCCCTTTTTTTTACGTACAAACTTATATTGGCATAATAAAATATTGTCAAGCATTGTGCTTTGGCTGTTTAGTATACATATTTAATTTAATCCTTCTTACCTTATTCAAAGTTCTCTCTTTCAAGTTTTCAAAGTATTTTAACGATTTATCAAACATAAAAGCAATGAGTTGCTTATTGCTTAAAAATCTAGGTATAATATTTAAATGATTTAAAGACAAATTAATGTTGGCTAAAAAAAGTTTACTTGAACCAAAACCAAACTTGCCAAAAGGGTATTTGATATTCGGAATTTAATATAGCTTTACTTCATCTTGTTTGCTCGTTTTGTGTGCGTCTACTTCTCGTTTTGTGAGAGGCGCTTGTGTTTGCCCGAGTGTTTTTAAGCTGCCACTAAGTCTAATTTAATTATGACATGTTGTCGCCTAAGCCTGAATCCAGCAGCCGACTCTCTTACTCATATCTCTTTTCTTTCTTTCTCTCTCCCTGTCTCTCTCGCTAGTCTCTAGTTGTCCCGAACGGGCGCAGCTGCTTGAAAAACTGGCAACTTTTGCGCTGCCTTTTATGCGATTCGCTGCCGGTGGCAACTGTGTGGCATAGTTTTTCCCTGCTGCTGATATTATTTTTTTTTTGTTTTTTGGGCTGCCTATTTGGCTGTTTGCAGGCGTGTCATAATTCTGCAAGTTTAATTAACAAAAGATACTTGACAGTTGGCTGCTGCTGCTGCTGCCATGGCATGAATATGAATATGCCACGCCTGCCTCAACGCCCACTTTTATATCTCTCCTATCTCTCGTCTCGTATCTTCGCCACGTCTACGCATTTGCGGTTGTAATTATTCATTTAACTTGCAAATCATTTAAAAGGCAGCAGCGGCGGCGGCGACGGCAGCGGCTTCATGTGAGCAGAGGGCGGGGCGCAGGGGAGGAAAGTTGCTGCCACCACAGACAACAATTGAAGCGCATAGTTTGGCAATTGTTCGAAACTTGTCGCTTGTTTGACTTTTACCACTTTCGCCAAAAACTCTCGTTCTCTCCATCAAACTTCAAACTTAAATAGACTTTGACGCTTCGTGCTGATTGCAATAGTTGAGCTCACACCACACACACACACACACTCACACACACACAGATACAAACCCACACACATACGTACACATATAGATAGAGATGGCCTCATAATATATGTATTTATGCATATGACAAAAACACTTTTCTTTTGATTTGTCGCCCAAATATGTTTTTGCAGCTTACAAATATTTTGTTTTGTGCTTTTTATTTTTAAGTTTTTTCCCCATATGCAAATTGTTCCCAATGCGACCAGGAAAAAAAAATATGTATATATGTTGTGATTGTTTTTTGTTTGTTAAGCCCCACAAGGCGTATGAGTAATCAAATGGAAATATGTCCAAAGGGTTTGATGAGTTTTAACATTTATGAAATTGTGAAGCAGATTTATTACTGCCCAAAAATTGCATGTTGAAAAATCATTTCCTACTAAAATTATTGAGAAATTACCCAACCATACAGGAAAAATGTAAAGCTAGCATTAGGAAAAAGCATTTTATTATTAATTTTTCTGTTTCTGTTACTTACTTGGATGTAGAACCTTTTGGGCCTTGCTGTGGCTAGCACAGAACGATGAGTAGAGCTTGAAGTGATTGACGTAATAGAGAAAAGCGGAGCCAATTGCAAACAAGACGTTCTGCGAGGAAGAAAAAAACACACAAAGTGAAGATAAATTATATGAAACACATTCAACGAATAAAGATTTGAATTTGAGCAGCCAAGTCACGCACTTGGATAAGAAAACTGAAACAAAAAACCACAAACCAAAAAAAAAAAATAGGAAGAAAACTTACCCTAAACTGGCCGCAGTGTTCGAATTTATTGAATTCCGGCTCAAGTTCGAGCGCCTCTTCGAGATTTTGAAGGAACTGGCGCTGGAACGTAACAATCTCGTGTATGTTGCCAAAGAGAGCATTAATTTCCGCATTCGATAGAAACGTTTCGCGTTTCATGGGCTCCAGATAATGTTCCAGCAGATTGTTCAAGTGCTGCATACAAAAATAATCATTATAAGAATAATAGTAATGATAATTCAGATAGTGTGTGCCGTTGGTGTTGTTAAATATTGTTGTTGTTCAATAAATTCAAATTTGTTGACACATAAAAATTGCAAAATGAATAAAAAACCAAAAAAAAAAAAAAGAAAAACACGAAAAAATAGCGTATAAAAAAATGCATAAATTAAATTAAAAAATCAGCAACAGACGCCCAAAAGAAAATCATACAAAAAACTGCCCAGAACAGCGCGACCTAACTCCCCAGTTGAGCGAAGCTGGTGACCATTTTTTCCCCAATTCTACTCGGTCGTTCTCAGTGCTCAGTTCTGGTAACTGAACAACTTTTTAGTTTGCCCGAACAACAACAGCGTAAAAAACGTGCAAGAAGTATAAAGTAAATAAAAATATGAGCAGCGGCAGCAGCAGAAAAAAAAACACACATACAAAAAACTGTAGCATAGCCGCAGGCGCGCGCTTTCATTTGGAACAATACTTCCGGCCAGCGGATAAAGAGGTGGCAAACTCTTGGGGTAAGGGGGTGTATCCAGAGGGGACCGGCAGAGGAGAAGCAGGCAAGCGGGCTTACGTTGCAGAGATAAGACTCGCCAACGTTGCCGCAGCGTCGCGGCGCTTTACATAATTTCTAAATTATAATAATTATTTGTATGCTTCCTGGCCAACTCGGGCGACTCGGTCGACTCGGGCTCTGGACTGATGTGACTGTGGCTTAAAGCTTGCCCGGCTAACAACAGAAACAACAAAAACAAAAACAGCAGGAGCATAGCTGCCGCTGCCGCATGGTTAAAGGATTAAAATTTGCATTTTTAATTGCAAGCCAAGACTAATGAATGGAATGTGTAATAGCTGCCAGGCAAAGACAACTACAACTACAATGAACTGTAATCTGCTGATTGCGTATACTAAAGTATACCCTGGTGGGATGTAAATTTTGAAGATCTAGATATAGTTATTATTTTTGATGGAGTGTTCTTTATTCTAATACTTATTGAATCCTTAAAACCCAAATAAACTTTTAATTGTAAGAAAAAAAAGAAATCTTTTTCCCCTAACTCGGAACAAAAAGAAAAGTATTTAATTGATAAAATTCCCGCTTTACATGATAAACAATAGATGTCAACCGGATTGAATAAATAGATATTTATATTAGTTTTAAGGGAAACTTACCTTTACGTAGGTGCGCTCTGTGTCCACCAGTTCCATGATGACTTTTCGCAGTTTCTCGGCATCGGTCAGCTGGCGCGACGGCGTCAGAGCTGTGGTCGAGACCGATGATGTGACTGAACCCGTGGGGCTCGATTTGCGCGTTTCCTGAGGTGAACGACAAAATCCGGTAACCTTAACAGGTCAGGGTTCGTATTGGGTTGGTTGGTTGGTTGATTGTGTTATGTTGTTGTTGTTGTGTTTGTTGTTATTGTTATAGTAGTTGTTGTTGTTGTTGTTGTTGCATGATGAGGATCGTGAAACGAAACAAACGAAACGAAAACGAGCGAAGCGACCACACACAAAAAAGAGACACCAAAAATAAATGACAATAAACAAAAATGAAGTTAGCATGACAGAGATAGATAGACAGCGATAGTTAGAACGTAGGCAGGGCAAGGGCAGGGCAGGGCTGGGCAGAGCAGGGCAGGGCTGGTGGTGTAGAGATGGGTGGTGGTGGTGCGGTCTTTGTGGACTGGGTCAAACTGTTTGGCATGGGTCGTGCTCTGCTGCTGAGTGCTGGTGAATGGTCGAGAGTGGGTGAGATTTCAAACTGGGTAGGTTTCGGGTGGTGGGGGGTTGTTTTATTGTGGAACTCGCGGCGGCCACTTTAAACAGACAGACATAAAAACGTGTAGAGCCCCAACGACTACAACAACGACAACGACGACGACGACTGCGACGGCGACGACGTCAGCTGCGGTTCTAAATGACTGTCACGTCCTTGTCGTAAGTCCAAGTTGGGGGCGTCGTTTTGTCGTGTTCTTGTTCTTGTTGTTGTTGTTGTTGCTGTTGTGTTTTGTCCTCGCCAATGTTGTTGATGTTGTTGGTGTTGGTGTTGCTGTCGCTGTTGCTGTTGGTGTTGCTGTTTGTGTGCGGTTACAAGCACATTTGGCACTGACAGTTGACGCTTGACGGTTGACATAGAGAGCCACTGTGTGTGTGTGTGTGTGTATACAAAAACACCAAACACACACACACACACACACATACACATATATATATGTATATATATATACAGCGTAAACCACACAACCGCATTTTGCATAAAGTGTAGAGGTGCGCAAATCTTCAGCCTTCTTATGTCACTTGCACAGTGGCTTTAGATCCTTCTCTCTCTTTTTCTCTCTCTTTACTCCCATTCTTTGCTTAGGATTTCCTTTTTTTTACTTCATTTTAAGTTTATGTTATTTTTCTTAACTGACTTGGTTTTGTTGTTGTTTTTGGTTTTTTATTTTTATGTTGTTTTCTTGCTGCTGGCAAAAAGTGTTAAATGGCGCGTTGACCGGAACTGAGATAAATTGACTTGGCCACGCCCAACAACCTTAGGTGACAAAATATTGAACGAATTTGCATTGTAAATGCCTAAACAAATATTTTTATGTGGCCCACCCACAAAACCTAGGTTGGTTTCTCCGTCTCCGTCTCTGTCTCTATCTCTGTGTGTATTTGAGTGCTGTGCAATTTGCAAAAGGTCAGAGTTTAAATCAACAGAGCGGTAAACAGAGCAAAGAGACACAAAGATAGAGACAGAGATTGAAATTGAGAGATGGCGCATTAGTTCCCCGAACCACTGTGCTTGACAGCGCACAAAATGCGTTCAGCTTGGCAGCGATGGCAGCGTGTTTCAAAGGCTTCAAAACAGAACTTTAAGATGTTTAAATAAAGTCTAAGAACTTTACAGTCAAAAAAGAAGAAGGTAAGTAATCTATAAAGCCATTTACAAATTTGCAATACATATGTAAATGTACGATATTTACATAATTTGAGCTCTTTGTTCTTGCAATGCATTTTGCTCTCGTTGCTGTGTGGTGGCGCCATCTCGTGTTCAGTAGTTGGACGTCTAATACAAATTGCAAATGGAAATTTGAATTTCAATTGCAAATTCTTTATTTAAACTGACGTCTGGCTCTGTTCTGCTCAGCTCTGCGGCGACATCATCATTAATCAAATGAAAATATGTTGTGTGCAATTGCCATTTAGAAGTCGAAATCAACAGCCTGTGGCAACAACAAATTAGCTGCAATTGTGAGTTTTCTTTGCTGTCTGACGTCAGGCAGACAAAGTTGAGCACATTATAATGCAAATGATGTAATCATTTGATATATGGCTGCATTAACAGCTCAGATGCTACACAATGTATGGCTAAATTATCATTTACTTTGCCATTTTCCGGAGAAGACAAAGTGCAGCTAATTTAAACCAAAATGTCGTTACACATATTGCTAGATACTTTTTCTCTCTCTCAAATAGAGTACTATGTATGTATATATGTGTGTGTGTTTTATATATATATATATATATATATTGCTTGATGCACTTTTTTCGTGACTGATAGTTTTGTCACGTTTTCATCCCTACACACACACAACACACACAGAGAGAGAGACACACCTATATACCATCGTTGAAGACGACTTTACAAGAACAATCTCATGAAATTTCAGTTGTCATTGTTCGTGCAACATTCAGTTGAATTGTACTTGTCGTTGCTGCCAGCCTCTGTTCGTTGGCATTGTGGAGAAGACATTTCACTTTTATGCAGTTGCACTTTGTGTGTATTATTATTTCGTTCCGTCGTTCGTTCGTTTCTCTCAGTCGCTGTTGTTGTTATTGTTATTGTTGTTGTGCAGCTTGTTCTTGTCTACTTTTAACTGTTTTATTGTTCTGCATTTCTTTCAGCTGCAACATCGTCGTCGTCGTAGTCGCTGATTTGCATAAGCGGCAGCGGTGGCGGCGGTGGTAGCGGTGGCAGCAGCGACCCATAACCAACAAAGAGTGGGAGACAAAGAGGCAGAAGAGGGCTTTGGTGGGTTTTGGTGGGTGTGTGTGGGTTTTAGTGCCAGGTGAGCGGCTGAGGCGGCTTATGGGCCAGCTGCTGAGTGCCAACATTGCTGTTGGTGCAGCAGCGTTTCATTGTTGTTGTTGTTGCTACTGCTACTGTTGGCGTCATGCCCCAAAGATGAAAAATTTGAAAATTTCTTGAATTTCTTTTCTTACTGCTGCCGCTGCTGCTGTGCGAAATGTCAACTTGAATTAAAAGGATTCTTATGTAACGCCCTGACTCTCCAGTTTGCTGTCTCGCCAAGCATATATGTATGTGTGTGTGTGTGTGTGTGCGCTTGGGCCTCAGTGTGTTTGTGTGTCACAGTGTTCAAGTATCATTAAATGAAGTGGGTTTCTGCCAGTTTCGAGCACACTTGGGTAAAGCATATCCAGAAACAAAGTGCATTCTGTGGCGTCTTTGCGTTTCTTTCTCTTGTCTCTTGTCTACTGTCTACTGTCTCCTGTCTACCCCTGTCTCACTCTCTCCCGCTCTCTGTACTGCCTGTCTTTCATATTTGTTGTGTTATATATATATCTATCTATCCTTGATATTTTTATGCCTTCACATTTCTATTTGTATGACGTTTATTGTTTGGTGACTTGCAAGCAAAAAGACCCAATAGGCCAAAACCCGACATCTTGAGCGGCGGCAACAACTGACAGTCGTCTCACCTTACCCCCGCACTCCCGCCGCTCTCTTTCTATCTCTCACTCACTCACAGCAACCACTTTACTAAGCTAACCCACTTGAAGTAGTAGTAGTCCTCACTCATAGCTCTCGCAAAATTTCAATTTGTGCACATTTCAATCAGTAGTGCACAAGACCCAAACCAAGACCAAAACTCAAACCCCAACAATCTACCCCAACCCTAAGCGAACCCACAGCGAACCCAAAGCCAACCCAACCCATTGCCAACCCCTTTTGCGTTTGGTTGTGCTCGTGTTTGGCGCTCGTTTTAATAGTTTCCGTTTCCGCTCAGCGAGTTCAAAGCAATTGGAACTGACTTTGCCCGCTGCCAAGTGCCAAGATCCGGGTTATATTCTTTTCGTCTTCTTTTTTTTTTTCAGATATCAGGTCTCGGGGCAAGGGTTGTAGACAGATTTTTTTTTTTTTTGGTTTTTTTTTGGGTTCAGGGCAGACGGGTTTAAGTTGTTTGCGTTTTGTTTCTTCTTGGTCATGTTTATAATATACACACAATTTTCTTTTTTTTATATATATTGGTGTGTGTTTGTATGTTTTGTTAGCGGGAGGCGGGAGAAAAAAAAGCAAATCTGAGGCAAAACTGGGCACACTTACTTGCTCCGCGGTCTTTAGCAGATTCTCAATTTCGAAGCTGCTGGTGCGGGATGTTGGCTTTGCCACGCCCAAGCCCGTCATTACGCCTCCTGCGCCCACTGCCAATTGTGCCACGTTTGGCTCCACAAATGAGGGCGCCGGCGAGCTTTCAGCCTCTGGTGAATACAAATCCTTGCCAGTCCCATCTACAAAGACAGACAGAGAGAGAGAGAGAGAGGGAAAGAGGGGGGAATTAGTTAAAAAGATAACACGCTAGTTTATGTTTATTATTATTAGTTTTTTGGCTTGGCTCATAATTAGTTGCCAACTTGCCGTTGGGGTTGCAGCTATTGTAGTTGTTGTTGCTGGCGGCGGGCCGGCAATGTTTTAAAGTTCGATTTAGCATTTTATTTATGTTGGTGCAGCTTATTGTTTGTTAGTTTTAAATTCCATGTTTGCGCAATAAAAAGCAGCAGGAATTTAATACTTCCGAAAATGGCAGCAGCACAGAAAACAACAAAAAATATCAAGAACAACAACAAGAACAACAGTCGCAGTCAAGCAGCAGAAACCTGAAAGTAATAACAACAAAAATACAACCAGCAGCAGCCAAAAAAAAAACAGCTACAACAACAAGCTGTAATGATTATTGCTGCTATGTGTTTGCCATAACGTCCGCACAGCGCGAAAAGGATAGCGCTATAAAAAGAGAGAGAGAGAGACTTTCACACACACACACACACACACATGTGCAGGCGCGGCAAGGATTTAACCAAAAAAAAAAAAATGGAAAATAAAAAACAAGAATAAGGCTATAGTCGAGAGGACTAGAAGATACCCTTAACCCGTGACCTAACCATTACGGTCATACATGCTTGATGATTTAATTTTAATCTTTCATATCTCCAATGTTTCTCAACCTATTTTAATGCTTAATTTCAAAAATTTTCTTTATCTTCCTAATGTTTTCAATTCTCTTTTTCAAATTTTCAAAATTCAGACTTATATTGTTATCGATTACATGTGTATATCGTAAAGCGGAAACGTTATCGAAAATTTGATGGACTTGGCTGTTATTATGTATACTTTATCGAGTCGAAAATGCTTCCATCTGCCTGTTACATACTTTTTATAGGCATTATACCCTTTTCATCCATTTTATTTGTTAAGGGTATATAAAAAAAAAACAGAAACAAATTTATGGCCCATACACATGGCTAGTATACATATGTAAGCAGCAGTGGATGACTATATATATATGGCACGCACACACACACACACATCTGAGTGTTTATGTAGTGGTAGTATTTTTTTAGGGAAGCAGCACAAGGAAGCGTTTAAAAATCATGTCCTTGAATGCCGCACTGTCCCACTCTTGCTCTGTCTCGCTCTCACTCGCACTCGCACTCGCACTCCATCTATGCCACATGCAAATTGGTTACAACAAATTTTATGAACATTTTGGTTCAAATTTGACACCACACACATATACACACATATATATTCTTGGTTTGGTGTCTTGTGTGCTTGTGTGTAAGATATTGAAATTGCCGCCTTATAAATTTCAAGTTGTGGTCTTCTTACAAATTGCACACAGCTAGAAAACAACAAGAACAAGAACAAGAACAACACCAAAGACAGCCAACTAGTACTGTGACTGGGCTAATAACTTATAGACATTGTTAGTTTTTATGTTTTGCCTGGTTGGCTGCTGGTTGTTGATGCTGTTGGTTCATGTTGGTTGTTGTTGGTTTGGTTGTTTAAACGAGCCAGTTGAGAACGTGCCAAGCCAAATTTGTGCATTGGCAATAAAGTGTGGAATTTTAGTGGCTTTACTTAAACTATGATGATGGTGGTGATGGTGGTCTTCGGTACAGCAAAGGTGGGTCATAAGTTTATGTTGAAAGCTGTTCCAAAAAAACTAAAACTAAAACGTGACGCTGTTAAAAGTATCAAATGCAATTTGTCCCAGGTTGAAGATGAGACTTTGTTTTTATTTTTGTAGCTCAAAGAGTTTGAACCAGAAGGGTCAGAAAGTGTTTATTCTATGAATTCCTTACTTTAATACATATTAAAGTCAATTTCAACTAGTGCCCCATTTAGCCAAGTATGTTGTCCATAACAACTCAATTATATACAGTCTGCTCTTCAAACTGGAAAAGTACTTTAAAAACTGGAATGTACATTCTTTTTTGGCCAACATTATCTGGCTTGTGCTAAATATAGTATTGGGTTACACATATATATATATATATATATATATGATAATTAAAATTTGTTGCAGGGATATCGCCACAATACTTTTTGGGTTGATGTTTTTAATTGGCCTATCCTCTTGACCAACTCATGGAGTGTGTGTCTGTATGTGAGTGTGTATGTGTGGTATGTCTGCTGCTTGTTGAGAGTTTCTTTTGCTTCTTGTTCTTCTCTTGTTGGCTTTCTCTGATTGCAGTCTTCATCAAATTGTGCATTTAATAAGCTAAAAGTGCTTCAGCATCCAAGTTGCAGCATGCCTCTCTCGTTGCCTCACTCGTTGCCGCATCGTTGGCCCAGCCCCGTTCCCTTTCTTTGTTTAATTGCCAAAGTGAAATGTAATCCAGTTTCTTTTTTTTTGTGTGTGGTATATATATATATATATATATATAAATAGGGAGTGGGGGGGCGTCCCTTGCTGCATCCCCACTTGTGTGTGTTCTCTTCACTTCTCCCTGGGCCTGAGCCTAGGTCTTTCTTTCATTCATGTTGAATGGCAAACGGTTTTTGTTGCATATGCCGCCATATCCATAACCCATATGCCACAAATGTCCGTTCATCAACAAACGAGTTGAGTGTGTTTGTGAGCCAAAATGGGGAATGTATACACACAAACACACACACACACACATACGAACACAACCAATACCAATGTGCTAGTTGCAAGCGAGTCGTTTAATTTTTGCTACATTTCTCTACTTTTTCTCCCGCCTATTTTTTTTTTTGTTTTTTATTTTTAGTTTTTATTTTTTTTATTGCATATGTGTGTGTGTGTGTGTGGCTGTTGTTGTTGTGTGTGTGTATATTTTATTTTAATTCTTTTTTAGTTTGCTGTGCCTTTTAATTGTTTGCCGCATAAAAATGTTTCATTTTGTGTGGTATAAAATACACACACACACACACACATGTACACATCTGTTGTTGGCATCGTTGTTGTTGTTGTTGTTTTCTGCGTTTGTTGGTTTTTAATTGTTTTGTGTTCTTAGCCACTTCGGCTTTTTGAGTGCAGTGCAGCGTGTGTTTGGCTGTGTGTGTGTGTTGGGTGTATGTTGGGTGTGTGTGTGTGCGCGCGCAGTTTGTAATCCTGTAATTATGTAGTTGTTGCTGTTACAACGAAACGATAGCGTGTGTGGCAGGCACACAGCAGTCGGTCTCTCTCTGTCTTTCTCTCATCCCTTCTCTTTTTCTCTCTCGGTTAGCACGCTACTTATTGATGTAATTGTTGCGGCTGTTGTTGCATGTTGTAGTACGAAGCACTTGCAACATGCATTAAACGAAAAATATAAATTACTTTAATGAACTTTACAAATTCGCATGCGCGCCCGGAAATGCGCTTCACATTTCCGCAGCTATACACACATGCACATACTAACACACACACACACATAGAATGAAAAGACCGCACCTTAACCACAACAACAACAAGAAGATGAACAACCAACAAACGAGCACAACTGCCGTGATTAGTATGCTTTTGTTGTAGCCGTTGATGAATGTTGTGTTGCGGCTTTTAAAATGTTGAATACAACAAAAAAAAATAAAATAAAAACTCCCCAAAAATGCCACTCGCACAGTTTTTGGGGTTTTCTAGTTTGTAGCCAAAAGTATTTAGAGATTTTATTCTATTCGTTTTCGTTTTCATTTTCGTTTTATTTTAGGTTGTTTTTTTTACTTACTCCAACCGGGCGCTGGCACAATCAGTCCAGTTATCATCTCCTCACTCATCACTGGCGGATCTGTGGGCGGTGGCGGGCACACCAGGGAATCAATCATATCATCTGTAACACGCATGATGCCAACCAGATCTGGTGGCTCGGTGCGAGAGGAGCTGAGAGAACAAGGAAAAAAAAGGAAAAAACAAGTTTTAGGCAACTTTTTCTATATACTTTTTTTTTTCGTTTTTGTGTTGTAAAAATTAACATAAATTTTTATGAGTTTTGATTTTTTTTTTTGAGGTGGTTCGAAGGGGTTTTTTTTTTTGAAGCAAACACCTGGCTGACCTTTTTCTATGTCAGTGGCAAAATATGCGGAAAATGGCTCTCCAATGTGCATAATTTGAATGGGATTTGCAGTGGGGTTTGGGGGATTGGGCTAGCAAACGCTTAGCACAAAAGCCAATGCGACCATAAAGAGCAGCTAATTAGGCTATCAAAATGCCTGGTCTCGAGCTGGGAGCTGGAAGCATGAGCGTCCGTCCGCCTCGCAGAAGAAGGGTCGCAGCAAAAACCGAAACGAAACAAGTGCTCCAAACCCTCCACCTAACCATCAACCCAAACCCTTAACCCCATCCCCTCTCAATTCGTCTATATTGCTGTATGGTAACTGGTCAACGTGTTTGTGTTCATCTGCGGCTTTAGTTTTGTTGTTTTGACTTTGGCAAAAAAGGAAAAAGGGGAAAAAGCAAAAATATATTGAGAGCCTGGTAAAAATTGTTAGTCGCTTCCAATTTTTAGTGCTAAATTTCACATTTTTGATTTGTTGCGAAACAAAATTTTGTTAGTAAGTCGAGTCGAGTCGAGTCGGTGTGTGTGTGTGAGTGAGTTTGTGTGTGTTTTTTTTAATTTTGTAGTTTCAGCACTTTTTGCCTTTGCTATTGGCCAGCTTCATCAAAAATTTTGCAAAAGCTAGTCGAATGTTGACATTTTCTATGTGTGTGTGTGTGTATTTGTTTTTTATGGTTTATTTTTGAAAGTTTGATGTGTGCGGTATTTAACATTAAACGAGGGTGTGGCTTTTGCAGCTTTGGTTTTTTGGTGCCAAAGAGCATTTAATGAGAATTTACTGTACATATGTACAAGTTGTTATCCGTACAGTGTAAATAGGTCAGTAACTATTGAGCAGCAGCAAAAAAAGAAGAGCTTGAAAGCCATTATAAAATGGCCAACACACAAAAAAGTCTTAATAGAAAAGTTAATTTATTTTTGTCGAGTGCTAAAACGTAGACAGAGCTGTCAGAAAAACGTTTAAATAAAGTATATATATGTATATATAAACGCAGCCGAAAGGGGAAATTTCGAAAATCAAAAGCTTTGTGAGCGTTCAACTGGGAGACAGGACGTATACTTTATTTATCGTATATATGTATTGTGCTAAAGCGTCATTCAAACAGCATTAAATGAAACTTTTGTTGCTGCTTAGGTGCAAACTTATCTTATTTAGTTAGATAATAATTTCTGTTAAATTTTAAAGATATATTTCAAGTAAATGAAGGAAAGCTGAGTGCAAAAACAGTAAAATTGTTCATTTCTAGCAGGAACTATGATTTTCTAAACGAAATTTAATACTACACAAACTAATTTATCAAAATTCTCCATATTGCACGTTTTCAAAAGGTAATTTAATACTATCTTGTCATGGTTGCATTGGTTTAATACTCGAACGGATTTGCCCGAAGTGAATCTATAGAAACCGTATACGTAATTACTTTATGGACAATGGCCGGTCTGACCGAGGTTATGGTATAGTTGCACTAGTTGCTATTGTAACTGATCAAGCGATGCACGAAAATGATGATAAATCGCATTGTGCACAGGTATACTATAACAATTGAATAGCTGCCGACTAAAATAGTTAATTAATCTGCTAGTTAAACAATGCCTGCTGCTGCTGCTGCTGTTGGCCCAGATGCAAATACGACAATGGCAAGATATACTATGTATATGTGTATTGTCAATAGAAATGGTAATGCAATGCATTCGAGGGAGTTGAAAGGATTGCTGCTGTTGTTGTTGCTGTAAATGGTCGCACTTAGCTGGTGCATTCAAGTCAACAGATGTTTGCGGAACGTGCGAGTAGATAGATAAACAATTGACAGACATTCTCTAAAAGAGAGAAAGAGAAACCGAGTTAAGGAACTTACCGCATCATCATGCTGAGCGATTGCTCCTCCTGCAGCACACTCTCCAAGTACATCATATCTAGATCAGATACAATCGCACCATTGATGACCATTATTTCGTCTCCTTTGATAATGCCTGCAATGAAATGAAGAAAGACGAAGAGGGGAAGAGACAATAAGCAAACTGAGTTAGAAAGCGGCTTACAGTTTATTATGTTAACTATTGTATAATATATGTATATGGCTATATATATGGTATATGTATGCATAGGGACAGACAATGCGGTCCTGTTTCACAGTCCATCAGTCAGGCGAAACTGTTTGTAATAGATGTTGTTGTTGTTGTTGTTAGTGTTAGTATTGTTGTCGGTTGTCTGTGCAGCATGAGTTAGTACGCGGCGGCGTTGAAGCCAGTCACATCTTGCGTTAAGATAAGCGCCCATGTCTTTTCTGCTCAACGATAAGGACTATAACAACAAGCATTGTGGTTTTCGCATTGTTCATATGCCACGTTGCCAGTTTTATGTCTTGCAGCTTTGGCCGTTTTGTAACTCGCATGCGTATGTGTGTGTGTATGAGTGAGTGTTGGTGTGTGTGTTTTCTACAACATTTATTTCGACCAGGCAGCTTTTGCTTGTTTGCTGCTTGGCTTCTTTTCTTCTTTTACTTTCTTTTTATTATTTCTGTTGTTGTTCTGTTGTTGCACGTTGTTATCAGTGTTGTTGCAGCCTGCATTTGCTTCGCACAGCAACTTCGACACATATATGCATATGTGTGTGTATGCATGTGTGTGTGTGTGAGTTGTTATCTGCCTGACAGCTGTGTATTTTATGCAAGACTTTGGCGCACCTTGAACCACCAGCAGCTAGCAGCAGCAGCTAGTAGAAAGAAACCAACCAACCTTAAGCACAATTTTTATGCATTTGTTACAATTTCAAATGGATTTTGTGTTGTTTTTTTTTTCTATATTTTTGAAAGGATATGCGTTACGTTTGGGTTTACGTTTCGTTACGCTCTGCTATGGATTATTTGGCTTTAGCTTTGGCAGCAGCATATGCATTAGACAAATATCTACTCGACTTGGAATTTATTTTGTTTGTGTTGCGGTTACTCTTTTTCCTTTTTTTTTCTGTGTTTTTCTATTTTTTCTCTCTATTTTTCTTTTTTTTTGGCTGCGTTGTCAACAGCTTTGTTCTTGGCTTAAGCAAATTGTTATTTCATGTTTGCCAAATACTTTGCCACGCTTGTTTTGCAACACTCGAGTGTGTGTGTATGTGTGGCAACTTACTGTGCACATGCTGTTGCAACAGTGGCAGTGGCAGCTTTGGTAACAGCAGCTGTTGCCGTTGTTGTTGCTGTTGTTGCATTCGTGGCCATCATTATTATGGATGGCTTTATGGCTGCTGCTCGACTGCCATTTTGTTTGTTAACTTGAAAAAGCCAAGCAAACAGGCGCCGCAATCGCAATCGACAAAAGAGCAAAGGCGAGGGGAGAAAGTGAAGTAAATTGCTTAAAGCTCACTTTTGCCATTGATTTAAGAGAGAGACAATTTGTGCGCTCATTAAAGTGCCTGAAACTCAAACGAGACATATTGGGGTTTCAATTAGCTCAAGAATAGTGGGTAGCCACAGCATTTGCATGATGCTGCATGCAACTGCTGGTGTTGCTGTTGCAACATTTGTGGTTGAACATGTTTTTGTTTGCTGCCCAAATCTGGTAAGGAATGATGATGACGTGCTGCTTTGGGCCATGCCCAGCTCTGTTTTGTGGTGCCATTAAATTGGTCTTTGGCACTTGCTAATAGGCATTCAATTCAATTTAACCTAAATGTATGTCTGTATGTGTGTATGTGTAAGTTTTGTGGCAACAACTTTAAGTTGCCCCCCGAATGTCCACTGGACATGTAAATTCGTTTGCTTAATTTATGCGCACGCACGACACACAGCTTTCAAATATTCCCTCTCTCATTCACTCAGTCATTCAATTCATTCGTTCATTTTATCATTCCACCCCCAAAATACACAGATTTCTGGCAATGTTACGCATATGTTATTTCTACTCCAATATCCATTTACTATATTCTGTTATAGTCAGATAAAGTGTTTGGCATAATTTTTTGAATTTTTAGATCGAGAGCAAAACAAGTTATTGATGGCTTTTAATTACCATTTGCTATGCCACAGTGCGTATACGTAATTTAGTTTTAGTGCTGAAAACACTTTACGGTGTTTAGCTCTAGATTCTTCAATCACTCTAACAAAGTTAGTTCATTTAATAATTACACTTTGATTACACAAACCCAAAACTTAAACTGTTTCACTAATGCACCGGCATTGAAATGCAGTTTCGGGAACATTTAAAAAAAAAACGAAAATAAAAGTGTGCGTGGGTGAGAGAGAGAGAGGGGGAAGCGAATAGAATGGAAAGTCATTAGCAAATCTGGCACTTACTACAGCACTTTATTTGCTGCTCATTAAATTCAACACCCTGGCAAAAAACTTGTCCAGTGGCATTGTTAACGCAGTTTTAAGCCACCAAAACAAAAAAAAGAAAAGAAAACAACTAAAAACAAACAATCAGAACAAAAAACAAAAAAAAATAAAAACGCGTAGAAAAACTCATAGCAAATTATAAAACTAACCGCCAGTCGCCAGTGGCAGGGCTAACTTTTTAAGGAGTTGCGGATAGGTAAAGGTGTGCTAAAGGGTTTGGTTGGTTTTGGGTGTTGGCTAGCGGAGACTTCATGTCTGACTTTTTTTGCTAGCGATTTTTGTGCGCATTGTTTTATGGACTTTTTGATTCGTTGTCGTCCGTCGTCGTCATCGGCGGCGGCATCGCCGTCATCGTCGTTTGCCACATTCACACTCAACGTGCTTAATGAGGTTTCTGCTGCGAAAAATTTTCTTTCAGGTTCATCACTTTTGCAAGTGCAACCATTGCAGTTTTCCCTTTTTTTTCCATGTACACCTGTCGTTGCAGGTGGATGGCTGGCGGGCTGGTAAGGTAAGGTATTCCAGCCCCACTGTCAACATCAGGCGACATAATTTAAAGTGGCATTTCGACTACAAGCACTTGACTGTTAGCTGCTGCTGCTGCTGGTGGTGCTGCTGATGGTGGTGGTGGTGCTGCTGATGGTGGTGGTGGTGCTGCTCGGTTCTTGTGTCTTCAGGGTGCATGCAAATGCCAACTTAAGTTGATTTTAAGTGATAGAAAAACAACATGGGGCCGCCGAGGAGAAAAAGTACCGAGTACACTAAGATGACGCCCAAAAACCCTTTAAGGACTCAGGATTCAGAGCGTGGAACGCTATGGAGCCCTGTGGCTGCCATTACAGGTGCACACACATTTTTCGAGGAGGAGTGGAACTTCGAGTGCTGCTCCTGCTGCTGCTGCTGCTCATCATCAACGTGATCTCTACTCGGTCACAAGCGCTGACTGTTGAGTTTTCTTTTTGCAGTTGCAGCTGCCTGGCCCTGAGGAGCTAGCTGCTTTACAAAAGTTGCAGCTGCTGCAACTCCAACTCCAACTCAACTGCAGCTTAACTTCACTCCACTTGACTCTGCGTCTATGCAACCAAAGTGAGTTTGCTCAAGTTCTTCTTTCTTTCATTTCTCTCTCTGTGTGTGTTTGTGTGTGTGACATAAAAGTGAAAAGCATTTAAATATAAAAGAAAAAACGCGCAGTTCTTCCATCCACACACACATATAAAAGCGCATATTCAAACAGCTCGAGTGCCACTTCTTAATATTCCCATCTCTGGTCCCCAAACACATTGTTTCACTTTGAGGTAAAGTGAGTTTACATAGTTGGTGGGCCCAGCCCAGCCCTGAACAGCCCGGCATCTGGCTTCTCGCATTCATGATTACCAATGGCCATTTGGCATTTTGTGTCATAAAAAATTGCAAGTAATAAAAAATACGGCATGCGCAATATTTCGCTGAGCTAAGCAGCTGTGCAAATTGGAGTTATATGCCACTTGCCACCAAGAAGAAAGTTAAAAGTCAAAAGTGGTATGTACTTACCGTTGTGCATGGCAACACTTTTGTCCTCAACGCGGCTCACATAGCAGCAGAGTTCGTCCTGCCGTTCGGCATTCTCAATCAGCTCTGCCTCAACGGAGAAGCCCCACATTTGCTCCAATGTGGTGCGCTGCAGTTCCACCTGGTATAATATTTTCATGCAGACCTCCACAAATTCGTGATTATGTAGCTGGCGGGGTTAACAAGTATACAAGTTGAAGAAGAAAAAGAAGAAAACATAAAAAATTAGTCAAAAGCCACAGCTAAAAAAATAGGTAGCTTCTGTTTTTCTCTCTCTGACTATCTCGCTCCTTCTATTTTTAGCCAGTTTCAATAAATTTTTACGCCCCCGAAAGTTGTTTTAATTCGCAATTTATTGAGCAGCCAAAAAGTTTTGTACAGCTGCACTTTTGACCTGGCAATATTTACAGCTTGTTGTTCAACCAAAAAACTTTTTTTTTATCCCAGTTCTAGCAGTTGAATTCGCAGTTTTGTTCAAGCACTTTACGTTAGCGAAGTTCAGTGCGGGAACAGGCAGGGGTAACGGGGGCAGAGACCAACGGGATGATGGCTGACTTGGCATTTTGAAAAATGGCATCCTTAGACTAATCGTCTGCTAAGTGGCTACGTTTTGGGGTGTTCGGGTGCCTTGAAAACGGACAGACAACGGGCGAGAGTGCTAAGAACTTGGTTGGTCTGGTCTATACACAAAACTGAGATTACATAAATCATATAGAGAGCTAGTTCCTGACAGCTCTTAAATTCCCACTACAAATATTTGCTATAAAAAACATACAATTAATTTCAATAAAAAATTCACACACATTTTTTTTTAGGAATTTCAGTTTCATTGTTAACTGACCACAAATTGTATTGGGAGTGTCATTTTAATAGCTAGCTCAATCTAATTATTTAACGTGTAATTAGTCAATAAATGTTGAATAAATTTTCAAACTATTGTTGGTTATTTATTTATCGATTTTGCATAATTGATTTAATGACAGTCAACTTGTAGTTGATGCTTTTATGAAACTTCATTCTAACAAGCTGCACTTTTCAGCCCCCACAAAAAACAACAAATCGCAGGAAATGCTTTGAATTTTTGCTCACATTTCCTGTTCACAGGACAAAAAGGAAAAAAAAACGAAAACCCTTAATTGGCCTTAATTTTAAACAAACAACAAACACTTGCACAAAGTTCAAAGTTCAATCAAAAAGTACGTCCCACCCAAATACACACAGACACTTCCAAGTGAGAGAGGGGGAGATTGGGTGAATGAGAGAGAGGCAGAGGCAGAGTGCTTGAGTTGGGGCATGGTTACTTACATAATTTTCAATCAGATCATTGCGATGTGGCACAAAGTAATTGTGATCCTCCATGTCACGTCGCTTCTTGACGCGCACAAAGTGCTCCATGGGATTGAGGTTGCGACGGGCGCAGGCGCTGGCAAGGAATTCCTCCACAGACATCGCGTCACGTAGATAAACTGTCGAGTAAGCATTGTCGGGCATTGCAACTTTGAAGGTTTTTTCCGGCTCGTCACGTGAATTCATCTGGAAAAAGGCAGAAAATTCGATTGGATAAACAGGCGAGGCACACACATACACTCATATACACACAATGTCATTAAGGTTGTTGTTGTCACACATACAAATACATATACATACATAGACATACACACGGAAGTGAAAATTGAAAAATAGCAAAAACACATTTCTACCCCTCAGCAAATGTAATGAAAAACGTCAGCGGCAGACAGTCAGGCAGTCAGCCAGGCAGGCAGGCAGTCAGTCGACAGTCAACGGACTCTGACAGACAACACAGACAGACACCAGTTTGAAGAAACTCAGTTAAAATGCTTAACGGCATCATCGTCTCTCATCTCTGTATGTGTGTGTGTGTGTGTGTGTTGGGTACACTTTGGAATTGGGTGTTGGAGCTGGAGACGTGTTGCAGCTATAGTTTGAACAGTTTTGGCCAACTGGTAAACGAATCAGGCGCGCCCAGCTGCCAGTTGTTGCCAGCTGCAAAATTGCATTTGTATTGGCAGCCATCGACGGCGATGGTTTTGCTGGATGACTAACTTTAGGATGCAGTCAGCGCCCCGAGGCATCCAAACACACATATAGACACACAGACACAGGTGTAATGTGTGTGTGTCTGTGTCGTTTACTACTTGCACGACAATTGAATTAGTTTGGCAGTTACAAAACTCACAAATACAAACACACAGACAAACACACACACACACACACATACACATTTGCATGCACATCCGTCAGAGCATTTGCCAGCTGTACAAAATGAAAAAAAAAGAATGAGCAAAGCGAGGGCGAAAACGAATCTTTGCATTGCATAACAATTGGGCAACGTTGGCATCTTTTGCACACACACACACACATGTTTATTACGGCATATATCGTTTGCAAAGTCATTATGCCACACAGAGAGTCGACTCGAAATCAATAATACTACATATGTAATGTGCAATGCATTTTTGGGTGTCAACTTTATATTCATATGATTCACAGACAGGCAACCAAAATGGAAATGAATGCACATTTGTACTCATTGTTGGCTGCAGTTGGCTGATGTTATCCATTGTTGTTGGTATTTATTCTGTTTGTCACTGGAGCTGGCGCTGCGGCGAGAACGTGACGTTAAAAAAATTTGGCAAGGCAACAACAGCTGCAGAAATTGCATATTATAGCCATAATAAAGTTATATACATTTATTCTGATATAATGATGCCACCACTTGACTTGCAGATACCCTGATATATATTTATGTGGGTATTAAAGGATAATCAGCTCAAATTTTATTCGAAATCCACTTTTATACCCTTTACCCATCAAATGGCTAAGCCAGGGTATAATAGTTTTATGCAAATGTATGTAACAGGCAGAAGGAAGCATATCCGACCCCATAAGGTACATATATTATTGATCAGCATCAATAGCTGAGTCGATAACGTTTCAGGTTTACGATATACACATGTAAGCGATAACAATAGTGAACTTCAAAAACTTGAAAATAGTGTTTGAAAACATTAACTGTGAAATTTGTATTAAAATTGATTAAGAAATACGGAGATATAAAAGATTGAAGTTAAATCAGCAAGCATTGGCACAGTAGTGCAAGTATCTTCTTGTCGAGCTTCTTTGTTTATATTGATTCAATTGTTGCAGCTTATCAGAAATATTGCCTGTTAAACATTTTAATTACTGACGTTTTGAGTGCTTGCATTTACATTTGAATTGTGCAACATAATTAAGCATCTTATATTTTTTGGTTTTTTTTATTTTTTCAATTAAAAACTCTGTTAATGAACTTTGTGCTGCTCCTGCCGCTTAATGCCACAACGAGTTGCAAGCTGCTTTCGGAGCTCCACTTTCGCAAGTCAATTTGAAGTTTTCGCCGCTTCGTTGCATAATTCAATTTCATGTTAATGTTTCTCTTCGGCTTCCATTGCTGCTGTGACTACTCCACAAACTACTATTGGCCAATTAAATGTGTCGTGACAAAAATGGTTTAAAAGGCGAATTTTTCGCCAGTTCACAGTTAACAGTTTTGTCGTTCACAGTTCGGAGTTTTGCCGTTTCGAAGTTCGCAACTCGCAGCTCGCAGTTCGTAGTTCGCAGCTCGATAATTGCCAGTTGCGAGTCACCACCACGAGTTCTGGGTGGACACCTTTAATTTGATTTCATTTCATTTTCAATTGCAATTTCAACTGCATTGCAGCTGACGTTCTCGGCTAAATGAAAAGCCACACACATATCACACACACACATACACACTCGCACGCATTCACATGTACATGTTGACTGCACACGAACTATCAAGCAAATCAAATGCACATTTTTCAAATACATTGAATTTTCAGCGTCAAATGCAACAGCAGCAACAGCCAGCAAAGCAAAAAATAGAAAATTGAGTCTCTTATTTTGCGTTTGTAACGTTTTTAACGATTTTATATTTGTATATTTTTATGTTTTATTCATTCATTTTGTTTTTACCATGAACATTTTTGGCTTCACTGACGCAACTGCGGCTGCAATTGTGCAGCGTTGGCAAATTTAATTGGATATGAAGTGTGCACGCCTTTCTGCACAGCGTACAAGATTATGTTTGCCAATAATCGAAACAAATTGAATTTATGAAATGAATTTCATTATGAATACGACGAGCAAAATGCAAACTGCCAACTCTATTTGAAGTTTATCGAATAAGCAGCATCAAACGCATAACGAGTACCAATAAAATAAAACCAAAATATATATATATATATATATATGAATATATTGCAAATAGAAACGAGTCGTTACAACATAGTAAGGGCCACTTGTTCAATATTTTCTGTAATTAATCTAGGCTTATGCAACGTGTGGCATTTGGCGTATGAAATATTCATCATACCCCGGGGTGGGTTAGGGTATGAATATAAACCTCAACCACACACTGATTTCAACGTGACTGGCAAGTATCAATTTCTGCAAATTGACTTTATTGCTTAATACACTTTAATATTTGCAGGTTTCATGCTGCGTATACTTAATAAACCAACTGCATACAGTCTTTTTGCACCTAAAAAACATATTGTATGGAAATGAAAAGTTTTTGCCCGATAAATACACTTTTTATTGCTATTTGTGGTTGAGCAGGTAAACAAAAAATATATAAATTGAAAATAGCTGTTGTATTGACTCTCTCTGTTGACTCGCTGTTGATTCAGATACACACAAACACACACACACAGAGAGTGAAAGCTTTTAGTTTGAGATACATTTGGAAAATTGTAAAGCGGTTTTAAATATTTGTGATTTGCGTGAGTTTGTTTGCATTTACTTGAGATTAAGTTTGGCTATTTAATAGCTACTACTAAAGCTGCGTATTTTGTGTAAATATTTTTAGAAGTTTTCGTTTTTATTTTTATTTGTGACTCATCCCATTTGCCTAATGGCTTTCGTGGCTAACTTGGCTATCTAAAGGAATCTCTAGTTTTTTTTGGTTGGCTTCCCAAATTTGTTTTTGTAATTCCTGATGGCCATTAAATTGAAATTATAAGTGGGACCACAACAAGCAAGAAAATATGCTAAAAATACGCGGCTGTGGACGCGCAGCATGGCAATATTTATATGTACATTAGTGGGGTGGACGACTCTATGCTGTCCTCTGCTGCTCTGGTGGTGGACTTTGGCAACTCTGGCGACACACATTTGGCCGTTCAACTGCGCATTAGCGCTCAATTTGGCTTTTAATATCGTTCACGCTGCCTTACATACAAATTTAATTATTTAAACACACACACACGCACTCACAGCTAAAGCCACCAAATAAACAAACACACACATGAACTCAAACACCAACACTCTTATAAGGCGTGTCATAAAAATCGTGGCGACAAAAATCGCTTTAAAATTTATATAATTTTATTACGCATACGAGCCGTGGGCTTTAAAAAATTGCTGGCATATACAAAATATATATATGTATGTATGTAAGTAAAGTAAAGGACTCACCTGCATGGAGCGACGACTGGAGCCGCTATTGGAGCGCGATAGCATCGGGGGTCGTCGCTTGGTTGCACCACGTCCAGCCAACAGATTATTGAGCAGCGATGGCGACCGTGCGCAAATGAATGCATGAAACGAGGACACAGTAAATACACCCAGCTTGTTTAAGGTGTTCTTTGTGGGTCGCGATACATGTGTGAGCAATGACTGCAAGAAAAGAAGAAGAGATGTTAAGTAATGTGAGATAGTAAAAAGAGTTTTATAAATCTTTAAGTAAAGTTTTTCAGGTAGTAAATTTTGATTGAAAAACTCTATTTAAACTGGTTACAGCTCAAAAGTAGAAAGAACAACAAAAGTGATTTATTTTCGGTCAGACTGACTGATATGACATAATTAATTTCATAATACATACAGGCACAAACACAAACACACACACTACCTCGCACAAAGTACATTAAATGGCGTGTGTGTGTGTTTATGTGAATGTTTATTTGTTCGTGTGTGTGTTTGTTGGGGTTTGTAAGTGTGCTGTGTAAATAGCCTCCGGTGCATGCACTTTCTCGTGTAAGTGGTGCTGCTGAAGTTGTTTGAGTTTTGCGGTTATTAATAATAAATGTGGTTGCTCTTTATGCGAGAGAGTTGTGTTGAGAGTTGAAAGCACTACACTGGCACTGGCACTGGCTGGTAGTAACTGCCACCTAGGCGGTGCCCCCCCACACCTCCTGTGGCCACCCTCTTACCCTTCAATGCACTCAACAAGCCATAAAAAGCGCAATTAACTTGCAACCCTTTTTCGTCACCCAACATCAACTTGGTCTCGAAGCAGCAGCAGCAGCAAATCTTTTTAATGCTGTGTAAAGTTCGAGCTGGCTGCTCTTTTTAGACTTCAACATCTTGCTCTGATTGCTTTTATTGTTGTTGTTGTTGTTGTTAGTTTAGTATAATGTCTGCAGTTGCCAGCCAACAGCAATAAGGGTCGGCCCCCCCTTTTGACCCCTTAAGCTGCATCTCATTAAAGGCGCTTAAATTGTGTTATGGAGATTAACGATACACGTTTTGGATTCTCAAGCAATCGAAATTGTTTACCAGCTGAGCCTCTCAACTCTGTGTGTGTTTGTTTGTGTGTGGGTGTAGGTAAAAGCAATTATAGACAACAGGGTGCAAAAGCTTAAAGTCGAAAACTCCGTTAGGTACTTTATTTTGAGGCATTATTGTGGCTGAAGTTCTTGTTGTCTTATAATCTCACTGCCTTAGAGCTCGTTTTGATGTTTCTCACAAGTATGTGTTTGTGTGTGTTTTTGCAGCTTTGGGGATTTTTAATCAATGCCTGTTGTTGTTGTTGGTGTTTTTGATTGTTTTTATGCGATTTTTAAGCTGATTATGACAAGACTGGATTGCTGGTATGATGTTTTTGTCAGATTCAGGTTTGATTTTCATTGTTATCTACACATATATGTGCACATGTGATTAAAAACAAATCACACAGGGATGAGAAGATATATAATTAAATTGTAATAGTAGTTTTGTGTGTTCGCTTGGCTTAATTAGCTTTAAATTAAGTAGCATAAGAAACTAATTTCGTTTGAAACACTGTGCTTTAAGCCGAAAACTAAGCAAGTTTTGCGACTTTCTCACTGATTTCATAAACAGAAACACACACACACACGTGTAGTAGAAAGTGGGGTGGTATAAGTAGAGTATGTAATATGCTTTCTGCCATTCGTTATGCTCTCACTTTGAGTACAACCTGTTACGGGCTCAAATTGATCCTGGTTATCCTGTGCACTTGACAACTACTTTGCATTGAATAGCATTTTCAGGTACGCAGTTTATCACCACAAACGCAGCAAAGCAAGCAAGCTTGACAGCAGACAGGAGACGGAAGACGGTAGTGACAGGAATGCATAAGTGACAGGAGAAGGGCAGATGGATGGCAGGGTGTGGGGGGAATAGAGGAAACATCAGCAGCAGCACCACCAGGAGCTAAGTAATTCAAATTGACGCAATCTCAGCCCAAGTAATGTGAACTTTCTGTGGCTTCCGTTAGGTAAAACAAATTGCGGCAATTGCCATTACGCCCACTCAAAAAGGGGCGTGTGTTGGGCGGTGGGTTGTGGGGGCGTGCGTATATAATGTTATAATATAACTCACCTTTGGATTGGGCAATTCGCCGCTTTGCAGCGAAGCCATATAGCAGCGCAGACGAAATTGTTCGCAGTGTAAACGTTCCAGGTTCTCCTCCCATTGCAAAATCTGTGCCTGAATCTGATGGCGTGTCTCCTGATCGGTGACAACTGATTGCTGCAGCTCAGCCATGTGCTTCAGCTTGTGATCCTGCAAATGGCACAAAAACAGAGAAGAAGGTTGAGAAAAAACCGACAGGCATTCGACAAGAGAGAACAACAGCCACAACAACAACAATATACATATTTACATACATACATACATATATGAAGGGCAGGAGTTTATGCAAGTTTTTCACAGTGTGTATGTGTGTGGCATGGTTGCGGCAGTGTCGCACTCGTGACGGTTATGAAAACATCTCTGGCATGGCATGGCATCATTAGCATTTCATGGCAGTGCCACAGCAGCAACTATTGCTTGCGGTTCTTGCTGCTGTTGTTGTTGTTGTTGTTGTGGCTGCTATTTGACGAAAATACATAAATCACGCGTCATGTGCAGCAGCATTTTTCGTTGGCGCAATTCAAATATCTGTGCCACCTTTCCTCCCAACCCCCCACCCAACCCTTTTCACTGCTGCTATAACCCTGTCGCTTGCTTTTCTGCTGCTGCTGCTGCTGCTGTTGAAGTGCGTTGGCAATGCACCAACTTTAGCACACAAACACACACATTGACAGAGACTTTGGCATCGTTAACCACACACAAACTCACACACACACACACACACACTGTGACATATACGTAGTACGTATGTATGTATGCAACACATGCCCCTGTTTTCATTACAAATAACGTTTGACTTCCGCCGCAGCGCGTCCCATCAGCAACAGCAACAGCAGCAGCGGCAGCAGCAATAGCAGGATACGCTTCCTAGTTGCGCATCAGCTTCACTACTTTATGCCAACCTCTCTTACCAAAAAAAAAAAAATCCCAACAATCCCTCCTCCATCAGCCTCTTTCATTCCCATTGGCATTGCAATCCCACTTTCACGTGCATTTATACACGCTTGCATAGATTTCATGGAGCACGTGATTGTTTCATTTTGGTTGCTAGATTTTTTTCCACTTTGCACAGTCGTTGGCTGCTGTTGCTCTTGTTGTTGTTGCTGTTGCTTCGGTTGCTCCTGTTGTTGCTTTGCATTCAGCTCGTGTAAGCTGACAATTATTTGCAGATGCATCTGCCACCATGGCTGCAGCAGTACAGTGCAGTGCAGTGCGGATACGGTGTGGGCGTAGCCGTGGCAACAACAACTCTGAATGGGCACTTTCGATGTTCGACATTTTAATGAATGTGTACACATAAACAGCAGCACCAACAGTACACACACACACATACACATATGCAAATGTATTTGTTCGACAGCTTATACAGATGTCTGCGTAAGCGCATTGTGTGTGTGTGTCTGGGTGTGTGTGTTGCCAGCTTATGTGATGCTATTGAGCTTTTGTATGTGTGTGTATTGTTTACTTTACGTGAAATAAATCATATTTGGTGTATTTGAATTTACAAACTTCCAAATGTAGACAAACATCGAAAAAACGTAAACGTAATGCGTGCGTTCTAAAGTAATAATCAATATGCCAAGCAAAAGAGCACGTATGGAAAAAAATACAGAAAAAATATACTTCAATACACGTTGGGTTTATGAAGTTTTGAAACATGTAACATATTCACAATGAATAACTTGATGATTAGTTCTTTATGTAATCGAAATATAAGTTGTTTGCATAATTTCTAGATGAAATATTTCTTGTCATATTTTACGGTCTATTACTTTCCAATTAGATCTAATGATAAACATAGATTGTGATTTTATGTTCAAGGGTCTGAGTCTGGTTATACAATTTCAGATACATAAAAGCCCAAGCGAGTGTTCGTTGTCAATTTAACGAGCGGCAGCAGCAAGCAGCCATAAATGTTATATTAGATTTTAATGATTGTACTTCACAAATAATGCATGCAACAGCAAGCAGTTTAGCATCTCCGATGGACTGGCAAGCCTCTTTGACATCTAACACATCAAAAAGGGATAATTAATTGAGTTAACTCAAGGGAGACAAAGAGAAAGGGAGAGAAATGACACAATTGGCAGGCAAAACATTTGGCAAGTGAATTTTGTAATTATTTACGGTCAAAACACTCGGCCAATAGCACAAAACAGGCCCCAAAAACAGTCAACAGTTTGTGTGTGTTGACCAACCCAAATACACACATACACATCTAAAATTATATGGCAACATAAATACAATCCAAGCACGTGATGATGACTGTATGTGCGGGAGTGTGTGTTTGTGTAATGCACAGACATTAATCGTAAGGCCTCGGCCTCAGACTGGGACTGGGCCTGGGCCTGGGCCTGCGACGGGCCATTGTTTGTTTATTTGTTTGTTCTTGTTGATGTCACGTTGTGCACTTCATGGCTTAATGGCTTCAATGTTAATTGCCTTGTAATTGCATGTGATTGCAATGTAAATCAGCGTGCTATGATTATTATCAATGTTATTATCGATTTGTTTTTACATTTAATTACAGTTCGTGCATTAAAAAACAACACACACAAAGCAAGATTAAATATTGTTTTACAAGAGATGTTAGCTGAAACTTAATTGATTTCTCAACAGTTTCAATTCGAGTCAAATAATTGCTCTGCACATTTGGAATCAATAATTAAATTGTGATTTTAGCTGTCTGTTCTCATTTATTTCGACATGAAAAGATTTATTTGTGACATGCAATGCCAATGCACTCATTTGTGTGACAACAATTCACAACTCAGAATCGTTTGACATTTGCATGCAACAACATGCTTTTTATTATTATTACTGTTATTATTATTATTGAGTGGTGATGGGGGGCGGGGCGGTCTCGCTCGCTCGACCTACATAACTATATAGTTTAGTTTAATGTAGTTTCTTTTGTGGCCAATGCTATCTATATGCTATCTATGTGGCATGCGCTATTTCGTCTGTCATCTCAATTCCCCACTTAACGGCAATTTTATTATTGCTATGTTCGTTCGTTTGCTTTTGCTTTGGCTTTTGCTGTGCGGTTTTTGTTTCAATGCCCATTGCTCTTTGCTTAGTTTGTTGTTGTTTTGTTTTTTTTGTGCACCGCTGTGGTCCAGTGTTCTTGTTATTGTTGTTGTTGTTGTTGCTTTTGAGTGTGTGTTGGTATGTGTAATGTTGTTGGGTTGTCTGTTGCGCTTTCATTAAGCGTCACTCGTGTATGGCTCCCCATGCGCACATTTGTGTGAGAGACTGCTGCTGCAGTGTCGCCGGGGCATGCCACAGGCTCAAGTAGGCGAACACACTGTTTGTGTGTATATGTGTGTGTGTGTGTGTCGCTGAAGTTGTTAAGTTGCTTTTGCTATTGCTGCTACTCTGCCTCTGTCTCTGGCTCTGGCATTGCCATTGCCGTTCTTGTTGTCGCCATTGTCGTGCTATCATTTCCGCTTCCTCAGTTTGGATGCCATCTCGACTAAAGTTAAGTTGAGTTGAATTCAGTTCAGTTGAGTTGAGTTGAGTTCATGGTGCGTTCTGTGTGTTCGTTGTTTACTGTGTGTTGTGTGTCCATGTGTGTGTGTGTGTGGGTGAGTGTGTGTGTATTTACCCCGAGAGTACAATTAAAAAATACATTTTTGCTATTGTTGTCATCGTCATCGTCATCGTCGACTGCGTCAGCGTCAGCGTCACCGTCAGCACCGTCGTATGACAAGCCAAAGATGCCGCAAATAGCAAAACCACAGTAACCGCAAACCAGAACACAGCAACAACACCAACAGCAACTATAATAACAACAACTACAACAACAACAAACATAATAACCACGCACATACATACAATCACATACACGTACCTACAACCATACTCACACGGAGTAACAGCAACAAGCGAGGACAACAATGAGTAAAATAATAATAACGCCCCAACAAAAAGCGATGCCTGGCAAAAGAACTCATGGTGACGGGTATCAGTTTTTGTTGCTGCTAATGGCCTCGTCCTTCGATAAGTCAACTGTGCCCCCCCGCCCTCTCACTCTTCACCCACTCACTCATTCAGGTTCACTCTTTCTCTTTCTATGTGGAATGTATATATATATATATATATATATTTCTTTTACTACCAAAGACAATAACGATCAATTAACATAGCAACACAGCAAACGAACCTTTCAGTTATAGTTATTGAGCTGTTTGCTGCAACGGTCCGCAGTCGCAACAATAAGTTGCACAAAGACACCGAGATGCGAAAGAGCATGCAAAGATAAAGTATAAGTACATAAAAAGTTCCAGCCTAACGAGCAGTTACCCTGTATGGCCTATAATGCATTTCCCATAACTTTTACGATAAAAATAATTGAAAACTTAATGTTTATGGATCTTTCAAACTTCATGTTATATAGTTTAACGTCTTTACTAACACTCCTCTCAAATTTTTAATGAGTATAGGGTATTCGAATTGAGTTAAAGTTGAAGTTTGATGCTCAACGTCCAATCTAGCGTATGCGCAACGTAAAATTTTAAATGAACTGCAGCTCAGCTGACCTTATGTGTGGACTTTTGACTTTGCTGCCTGACTGTCACTGTTGTTGTTGCTGTCGTTGCTGTTGCTGTCGTTGCTGTCGGTGGTGCATTAAATACCAACTCCACAGGCACACTCACAAAAAGTCAAATGTGAGAATGGCTAACCGCAAAAAGTGGATGGGTTGGGTTGGGTTTTAAATTGCACAGGGCGCAAAATGTCAACAAAAGGCCTGCAAATTGTACGCTCTGTCTGTGTGGGTGTATGTGTGTAAGTGTGTGTGTGCACATGTCCTGCATAAATGCTGACCACAAAATGATGCCACATTATATAAGGAGTGTGTGTGTGTGCGTGGAAATAGGTTTGAGGTTGTGCGTGAAACAAGCTTAGCCTAAGCCCAAAAACTGTCGCCTGTTTGTGCTTGTGGCCAGAATGCCAAACGTTTTGTATGTGTGTGTGTCAGTGTGTTGGTGTGTTGGTGTGTGTGCTGGCCATTTGGTATTTTTATTCCGGCTACTGGTCTATGGCTGTTGACAATTGAATTGAATTTGGCAGCGGTAGTGGAAAATATGCCACGCCCATATGCCAGACGCATAAAGCATCGCCCACAAAACATTGCCCACCTCCTACCCAACACTACCCTCCCCTACCCTACCCAACCCAACCCCCTACCTAGTTATCCTACCAAAATGCCAAATCAAAAAACCCAAAAAGCGCATTCGTACTCTGTATAGGAGGGGGAAACAAAGGCAAGGCGATGAGCGGGGGAAAGTTAAAGTGGGTAACACCTAGTGTCAGGGCCTTAGCTAGTGAGGGTATCCCAAAAAAAGCTGGACGTGTGACCATATGCCTGTGTGCCACATATCCTGTGCAACTTGCGACCAAAAGTTGCAAAAATATTCGCACGTTTGCTCCAAAACAAAGCCAATACCAGGGCAGTTGGTGTGGGAAAATGGGGTGGGGGAAGGGGAAGAGGAAGGGTAGTGAGGTACATGGACAACTAACTGCCAGGACTGGCAGCACATGTGTGCGTGCTTTATGACGTTAGAGCTCGGCTTTGCTCATATTTCTTGCCATAAATTCCTGCCACACACCGTATGCACCGTATACGTGCCACATATATATACACACACACACACACATATATATGTATATCCTTTTGGTATTAATTTATGAAATGGGCCCCCGGGCCACGCCCACATGGGCATATGTGTGTGTGTGTGTGTGTGCGTGTGTGTTGGTGTGTCTATTTGCCACATGGTCAGTTAAAAAGGAAGTTCTGCAACCGGGCAGCAGCAGCAGAAGCAGAAGCCACACAAAAATTGAGCACTAAATTTTATGGTAATTATAAACTTTATTACAACAAATATTCTCTCAAACAATACTAAAAGTTCGCTTGCCTCTCGCTTATTGTTTCATTACTAACTTTCTCATAAAGAGAGAGATGGAAAAAACCAGACGCAGAGAGAGGGGAGAGAGCGAGAGAGAGATGGTATAGTTGAGATGCATGTGGCTTTAAGTTTGGGGCAACCGTCAAGGCAACTGCTAATTAACCAAAAAAAGGTTTAAAAACTTAAATAAATACGTATTTCATTATTTTAAGCAGCGTATAAAGTTTATTCCGTTCTATCCGCTTTTTTTATATTTTTTTTCTTTTCTGGTTTACGGTTTTATGGGTGGAAAATGTGCAAGCCATGAGCTTAAAATTTAAGCTTAATTGTAATCAAATTAATTGATAGCTTAACAGCATTTTGTGCTGCGTCATGCTGTGTGTATGAATGTGTGTGTGTGTGCACAAATTAGTTGCCTGAAAATGCAAAATGTTACAATGTGTGTGGGAAAGATTTTGCTACTTAAAGCCGTTGTGAAACATGTTCCCATGAAATTTCACATGAAATTTAAGAAGGGTATTTAAACTAATTTTCCCCACTTTAAGATAACACTTTTTGCTACAATGATTATTAAACAATGATTATAGTCAGTGCATAACTTAAATGTGATCATATTTCAATAACAGTCACACGAAAAGTTCACGCGATTGCTTTAAATCAATCGATAAGCCTGTGCGACAAATAAAATACTTAATTAGACCAATTATATTGTAAAATATCGATGAAAAGGAAAACAAACGAATTTCAAAGAGAAGAGAAAAGAGAAAAGAAAGAAATTGCTGAAAATTAGTGATGCACATACAAAATTTAAAGCCCAAACCAGCGACAATTTAAAAACACACACACACATAGACCGCATTCGACCAACTATAATAATGGGCATGGCAGTGGAAGTGGAAGTGGAAATGGGTGTGAGATTGGAGGCGTAACTAGGGATGAAGTGGGTTTGGGTTTGATGGTGGGTCGTTTGCTATTGAGCTGAAATGACAGCCGCCATTGCAAATTGAAAGCAGCAGGCAAGTGAGCCTTGTTTAGACTGTGCGCGCCATGGCAATTGCACACGAGCCACGGCAAACTGGGAATAAAAACAGTAACAGCGGGGCAAAGGAGCAAAGCTGGGGGGAGGTGAAGAAGGAGCTGGGTGCGCGCAAGGTGTGTGTGTGCGAGAGTGTGTGTGTGTGTAAGGAGAAGGTGGTAAGGTAAAGCGGGGGCGGAGTCGTAATTAGAGCGTAAAAACCAGAGCGTACGAAAAACCAAATGCGCTCGGGCAGCTACTACTATTTTTTTCCGTCTTTATTATAAATTTTTTCTGTTTTTCTATTTTTTTTTTTTTACTCTACTCGCTTGCATTGTGTATGCATGTAGGCGTGTGTGTGTGGGTGTGTGCGGGTGTGTGCGAGTGTGTGTGCAAGTGCTTTATGCGAAAAGAAAAATAGATAGCTAGCGAAAAAACTAGAAAAGCTAAAGCAAACGAAGCGAAGTGCTGCCACTGCCTCTGCCACTGCCGTCCCCCACTGACACATATATGATTATTTCCGAAAGGTGACAGCTATAAAAAAGAATGGGGCAGACAAACGCACCTAGGTGGGCAGGCAAGTGTTGCATGTACAACACCATACAGAAAGTAGAAGGCAAAGACAAAAAAAAAGCAAAAAAAAAAAACGAAGCGTAGACGACACAACACTGTTGCTCTTTTCAAGCCACGCCCATCGCAAGCGACCATTAAATTGTGATAGGCAACAGAGACTCAAACTCATACTCAAACCCAAGTCAACATATCTCTCTCGTTTTTTAATTTCATTCAGGGCACCAGCAACATTTTCTTCATCTCTTCTACTATCTTTTCTTTTATGAGTTTGGGAGGGAGGTGGAAGGGGGAGGAGATGACTTTTGTTTGGCCTGCGGCACTTTAATATTTGCGAGAAACCTTTTTTGTTTTTGTGAACTTTTTCTTTTCAGTTTGCACACGAAATTAATTAACAACAAATGCGAATGCAAATCCCAAAAAATTGTAATGCAAATGCAAATGCAGTTTTGTGACCACTCCTACAGCTCATTTAATTAATATTCATCCGGCGAACTTAGGCGAATGTTCTGAGGCTCAGAGGCGCAAAAAAAAAAACAAACAGAAGGGTGACCGAAACTTTGGAGGGTATGGGCAGGAGGTAGGGAAGCTCGTGCCACTTGAAAACTAAACCAGCTGACTGTAAAGTGACTCTTGTGACAGTCTCGGACTTTGCAATAGCAAAGTAAAACAAACAAAACCGGAAAAAATAGCGAAAAAATAAGGAAATCAACAACGACAACAACAAAAGCTAGTTGAAAACTTGAAAGTAGGAAAGTGGACAGAAAAACGCAGCATTCAAGGAAGTAATTATGGTTTATCCAAAGGGACAGATATCCACAACTAGCCAGCCAGCCAGCTATCCAGCCAAGCAACAACCAAGAGTAATGATAGCAAGAGAAATGTGAAAAGAAAACGAATGAAGACCGTTCATAACAACATCAAACTTCAACTTCAACCGTGTAAATGAGAAAAACTAAATTAGAAAAGGGTCGAAACGCAACGGGGAAATGCGGCGACAGAGAGACAGAGACGAATGACTGGAGAAGAAAACAGCAGCACGGTTAAGATGAACTCCGTAGATGGTCCGACAAAATAATTGTCTTCAGAAGTTGCGCGCTTAAACAAACAACAATAACAATTTACTGAGAGACAGTTTGGCTGTGGGTTAACTAAAGTAAGCACAAAATTATAAACAGCAGCAGCAACTTAAAGATACTGTGTGATATACACGATTTTAAGATAATAATCAATTTCATACTTTAAAAAGTAAAAGTAAAGAAACATAATTTATGATAACCAGTTATTATTCCGCTGATTGCAGAGTATATTAGCTTGAGGAATGAAGTATGAGGTCAAGAGTTACAGATATAACCATGTCAAGCTTACTCGACTATAGAGTTTGACCGGATCATACCCGTAATTCTTGACCTTACAAATTCGGTCATACCGAACAACAATCTTTAATATCTCCGGTGTTTCTCAGATTTGTATTATTTTGCTAATGTTTTCAATCCTTTCATATTTTCAAAATTCCAGATTTTTTGCTTTCGATTACATATCATTATTGTAAAGTGGTAAAGTTATCGATAATTTGACATAAACTTATTCTACCAAGAATGTAGAGTCTCTATGGGTTAAAGTTTCTGAGATCGACTCTGCTGTTGATGCCGATCAATTTATCAAGTCGAAGAAGCTGCTTCTGCCTGTTACATACCTTTGCACTATTGCACTAAGCCATTTTGCTATCCGTTTCAATGGGTTGAGGGTATACGAAAACAGCTGCAATTTGATAGACAAACAAACGGCCACAAAATTTTTTGTATGCTCGCTGCACTGCAAATGACATAATGCTAAAAATAAATAAACAAATTGTGGAGAAAGAAGAAAACAAACTTGATGCACTGGATGACACTGCAGTGTGCCGAAAGGACATTGCTTGCATTTCACTCAAATGCAACTAGCACTCTCTGGCATTTCTTGCCGCCATTTTGAACTTGGAAAGTTTATCCAGCCATTTATTGTGTGGCAAGGAAGTGCAGTTTCTTGTACTTGCCACTGTGCTAAACAACTTCAGTTCTATTTGGATTTCTGTTTGTGTGTTTTTGCTTTCATTTTGGCCAGGAATAGAAATTGCATGCCACAACAGCTTCTGATGCCACTGCTACTTCCACTGCCAATCTCTGTGTTGTTATTGTTGCTTGGCCGCAAAATTGTGCAAATAAATTGCAATGGAAGTTGGCGGCTTGGCAGGGCTGGCTGGCTGGTTGGCTGGTAAGAAACAAATGTTGTTGCTAGCGAAGCCTCGACGCGAAATTGATGGGAAATTGATTTGAAAGCAAATACATAAATAGAGCAGAGAGCCACCAAGAAGCCACCGAAAACAGGCAGCGCGCATAAATCTTTGGGGAGCAGCAGCAGCGGCAGCAGCAACACTGAGAAATTGGCTAGCAATTGTTGTGTTTGTGGCTGAAATTGAGAAATTGGATGGTGGGTGTGGCTTTGTGGCAACGACAGAGGGAGGAAGGGTGGGTGAGCGGGTCGGTGGTGCGAGGCTTTATGTGGTGTTATACCAAATGCGTTTGTTGTGTCTTTACGTGCAAGTTGGGGAGTTGAATCGAGAGTTGAGAAATCATCGCGGAATTGATGTATTCGTTCAATTTGGCTTTGTTGTTGATTACTTTAACGACTGATTAGGTGCTGAAATATACAGTTACATGCTCTGAATATCAATGATGTCTATGTATGTGTACTTTACGCATAGAAATAAAGTTTGCCCTGCCACACGCCACAGCTCAAATTGAATGTACATGGATGGAGCTTGTAGATAATTTTATTGATTGATTTAATGGTTTTACTTGGATTTAGTCAATGTTGATCTTTTCGATTGTGCCAAGGATTTTGTTAAGAGTTTACCATCAATGTTACGAATGGAATACTTTTCTCGAAAGAAATTCTTGTAAACTACAAAATAAAATTGAAAACTGATAACTTGTAGTAGCATTAGTAAACTCTGCAAATCAAATCAATGTCAGCTGTCCTTTAACAAAGGGTTCAACATATTTTTTCATCTGTACATGCATGCAAGCCCGGTTAAGTTCATAAATCATGGAATTTACATGTCTGCGAACTTTCTCTTCTTCTTCTTCATCTTTTTTTGCATATCATTTTCATAATAATGATGCCGTCAGCAATTGTGTGTGAGTTAGGGGGGGAGATGTACTATGTACTCGACAAACAGCTTTTATGCTCAATACACAATTTCAATTCTCATCACTTGAATTTCGTGCTGAAGGAGCTCAGCAATTTCCATCCAAGTCGAAAATGCACGGCAATAATTCAACTCTCAAATACACATACATACATCTACATATAAACTCGAATCGACGAGACATGCTCAACTTAAGCAGCAACAAATATTTTTACACATCAGGTAAGACGGATAGCGAGAAGGGTTTTGGGTTTACTTACCGATTCAATGGCCTTCTCCAGGCGAAAGATTTCCTCCTGCAGCAGATGCAGTGTGCCCGTTTTGCCGCGATGACGTGCAAATGCAGCGGCACAAGCGCTATGTATGCTATTTACCCAATTTTCTAGCTCCACCTAGGAAAGGGAGAAAAAGAGAGAATAAAAGACAGTTAGAAAGTGTGAAAGTCAGAATACACTTAAGGAAAAACATATGACCAGATATTTAGAAACCTTATCTTTATATTGAATAAGACTTTTTCTTTTCTTCCTCTTATCATTTCAGAAATTAATTAGTTACAAGTAATGAAATAATTCAATTACACAAACATTATTAAATTAAGCTAACCCATTTTCTAGGTCATATATATTTTCTTTGAGTGTAGTTGATGTTCACAAATTGCAGTGGCAAATGCACCGCAAGCAAATTTGATGTTGCTCCCCAGCGCCAAATGTCAAATTTGTTACTATCGTTATCGTTGTTCGTCTCTCATCGTCATTCTTCTTGTTCTTGTTGCTGTTGTTGTTGTTGTTGTCGTTGTCGTTGCTGTTGTTGCTGTCTTTGTCAGTGCCGTGTTGCTGGTTGACTATCAGTTATGCAAATTTAATGACAAATCACTGTGGCGACCAAGGCACAAACGCTGTCAGCCCAACCAGCCCAGCGCCCATTCCAGCCCAGCCCAGCATGAACAAAGTGAGTCAGTTTTAAGGGAGCTCTGCTCTAGGTTGAAATGGGTAGTGAAAGGTATGCCTTTGAGACATGTAACAGTTTAGGCACAAGGACTGAATTGAAGCAACGAAGCAGCCGAGCAGCCAAGTTGCCAAGCTGCCAACTATTGGTTCAAGGCAATCTGCCAGTTGGCTGTCGAGCGAGTCCAACCTCAATCGCACTTTAAGCCGGGCCCGATTTGCATTTGAGCCATTTGTGTGGTTGCATCAGTTAACGCCTCCGAGTCTTACACTGTCAACCAGCACACACATGTGTGTGCTAGTGTGTGTTGGTGTGTGTGGCACACATTTTGCATGGCGATTACGTGTAAGGTCGGTTAAAAGCCCGCGAGCACTGAACTCAACACCACAATAACCCACACATACGCTCTCACACATACACATATACGCTTGGATGCCTGATAGATACATATCCTTGATATCCTTGCGCAAACATACGCTCGCTTCAATGGCTTGACGATGAGGATGACGACAACGGCAACGACGACAACGACGCCGTCGACGATGTCGTCCAAGTCCAAGTCTTGTTTGTCAATGCTGTCGTCCTGGACAAGGCCAGCTTTTATGCTGTATACTGTACTGTACTGCCTTCGGGGCACAGAGCACAGAGTGAGAAATAGAGTCAGAGCGGGGGAGGGGAGGCGGGTGATGCCTTTCTCTAATTGCAGAAAGGCAAGTCTTACGCTTGAAGGACTTTGTCAGGTTTATTGAGCTCGCTACGCATCATATCCTGCGGCTACTGCTGCTGATGCTGCTGATGCTGCTGCTGCCAACACCAACGACAACTTGTTTCGATACTCACCTGACAGGGCGCCTGGAACAGATAGGCATCTCCGAATGCTGTGCTCAGACAGAATATATAATCGCGCTTGGGATGCTCCGGTATTGGCTGCATAATTGCGCCGTCCACGATAATTAAATGCTTGGGCGCCGCCTCAACGCTGCGACCCTCGCGAGAATCGCACGGATAGAAGAGCAATGTGGTCCCCTTCAGGCAAACCCAATATCCCTTCCAGCCACGTTTGCGTGCCAGTTCGATTTGATGTTTCTTACGTAGTAACCATTTCTTTACCGATAGAAAGCTGTAAACGGGAAATATAAATTAAATGAAATACATATACACATAAATACTTAAATAATCGAGACCAAAGAAATAAAAGTGGAAAATAAGTTGATATATATCATTTACAGTTGAGTGTTATATAAACATGACGACGTGGACGTAGCAATCAATCGATATAATCATCAGAAGTATAATAAGATTGCAATTGCATAAGCTATGTTTACTTGCTGCCACAAACAGTTGAACGAAATGTTGCATGTTGCAGCCATAACAGTTATGATTTTTCCCCTAGCTTTGTAGGTTTTCTCATCTTCCCTAGCATTGCCATCTAAATCATTTCTTTTTGCAATAATTTGATTGCCATAACCACTTGGGAATTATAAATATAGAAATGAAAGAATAATTTTAATAAGGTTCGAGCTGCTTTCATGGTCTGATTGCGATAGCCACATGGGAATTCCAAGTGTTGAAAGTGAGAATAGTAATCGGAAAAACTATAAATTGCATATTTTATGTACCTAAACATATAGAAAAAAGCGAGAGAAGCCCTAGAACCTAGAGAGAATAATTAAACCAACTTTAACCGCATCCGTTGAGTATTTTAGGGTCTTCTTCTACTTGCTGCTTGTTGCACGCACAGAAATTATTGCCCAACAAGGGCTTTGCATCGTCAGGGAGATAAGGTAGTTAAGGTAGTTAGGGTTCATTAGCTAATAAGTAATAATAAACGTGCAAAGTTTTGTGGCCTCAACGAGCTTATCTCTTATTACATTCAACATCTTTTTGTGTGTGTGTGTGGATGGCCTTTTTATAATCTCTACGGATTTGAACACTTACACACACACTCACATACACACTTCATCATATTATGCTAGATAGCAGATAGGAAGAGAGTGTGGAATGCGTTTTGCTGTAATCGCTGTAAATGATATGCCAGGCATCAGGCCATTTGCTAGTTTATTTATGATGAGCTTGTTGGAGTACAACAAAACCAACAACAACACACACACTCACGTGCCTTGCCACACACTCAGACGCGCTTAGATGCTTGATGCTGTGCATATGCCTTGGGGAATACTTTCGTGCCACTGATTACAGTTACTTAGATTAGGGGGTTTTGAGAGTTTGGATTGCTAACAGCACTATTTAACTTACCCAGCTTTACGCACAGCGCCCGTGCAGTTGAAGGAGGATGCAGCGGTGCCAGTGGCCTTTGCTTTATATGGTGACGCCATGACACTTTCGCCATCATCTTCATCCGAAACGGCAGTAGTTAAGCTCATTCGATCATCGTCCGAGATCTGCAAGTATCAGGTTAAAAAAATCCATGTTAAAAAGAGTATATAATAAAGAAATCAAAAACCAGCTAACAAATACGTTTGTATGTATGTAAGTTAAGTTAAGTTGTTGTTGGCAACGATAAAATTCAATAAGGCCGGATAATAATTGAAATAATTAAGTCATAATTAGCAGTGCCAGTCAGGCAGGCTCCGAGACACACACAAGCACACAAAAACACACACAGACACGCAAGTCAACCCGACACGACGAATCGTATCGACCTCCGTCAGCTATTTGAAACCAATAATGGTTGACTGCCTTCCTTGTTGTTGTTGCTGTTGCTGCTGTTGCCGTTGTCACTGCCGACAGCAACATTTGTTACGTATGTCGTCGATAAAGCAATTTGTCTTCTCTCGCCTGCATTTTTAGTGAAGTTGGCAACATGGGACGACATGGGGCAGGCAGCAAGAAGCGAAGAAGCGGGGCGAAAAAAAAAATAAAAGATGGAAAACAGAAAGAAAGAAGAAAAGCGGATGGACAACAATTGACAACAACAACAACAACAACAACAACGAAACGGCTCAGAAAACGAATTGAAACGAAATAGCAGCAACAGCAACAAGCAAGCGGGGGGAGTGGTGGGTGGACCAGCACAAAGTTAAGGCAATGCCAAACAGTTACTTGTCCATTTCATTGTGACAGAGTTTGGTTACACTTAGAAAAAAGCGTGCACCACAACCAAGCACGAAATAAAGAAAAGTTTCCCCTTTTAAGAAGTTACTTAAGTAACTTATTTAAAGAAATACTCTTGCAAAAATAAATGTTGAATGCTTTGTATTATTTTTCTTCAAGTGTAATTTGAGCATTCCATCAAAAGCCAGGTTCGTGAGCTACTGCCATACAGACTCTCTACCTCTCTGTCCTGGCCATCTATTCTATACATCCTTCATTCCGACTTCCTTCCGTTCTCACCACACACACAGCGTAGCCCAGTGCGCCAATTTCTGTTTTTCGCAATAGGAAAACAGGAGACTTGGCGAAGGGCAAAGGGTGGCGCAGGCGGCAGTGTATTTCAGTTGGTCCGTGTGGGAATCAAGTTGAGGCAACGAAGCAACGCTAAGGCCGTGCTACTGCTACTACTGCCGCCGCTGCTGCTGCTGCACGCTCTACGTGTCCCGCGTGGCAATAAAAATTGGTTTGCCCATTCATTCGTTTCAATTGGGTGGCAGTAGTGAGCCACCCGCCTACACCCACCTACACCCATTCACTTGCCCCACCCCGGCGCACACGCCCACAATCGTGTAGCTCACTTGCGATGGCTGGTTCATGCCATTTTTATTTGAGTTCCCAAGGAAATCAATTTACAATGTGTTTATTCGTTTCGACTTCGCTTCCTGCCGCCGCTGCTGCCGCTTCTGATGTTGATGTTGCTCGATCTGTGAACGACCGGGAGGACCGGGAGACAGAAACGTCAATGCCATGCCATGGACCAATTTCTTGGCATTTCGGTTACTACGATACATTCCACCCACACACACTCTTACCGCTCCGCCCCTTTTACGTTCGTTTTTTTCTTGTCAATTTTCAAACATTTTTGCTCATATGCATGTTTTACAAGTTATTTATTTGACTGCCCTGCTGCTGACGCGTCGTGGGAGCGGCAGTGGCAGTGGCAGCATCAAGTTGGCAACTGTCAAGTGGCGTGTGGCGCTTATGTTTGTACAGCAGCCACGCCCCAATGCTCAGCAGTCGTTCGCCCTTTTCTTATTTTTGTTGTTTGTGAGCTTGGAAAGTCATGTGTGCTTAACCCACAAGTCTTCTTCGTCTTCGTCAGTCGTTTGTCGTTGGCCAAGTTTAATCAAATTTTATATTAATCGAAGGAGTGCAAAGGCATGCAAATACCCAAAACGTGAGGCAGTTTCACTTCCTCCATCTCCACCTACATCCGCCCACATCTACAGCAGCTACATAAATATTTTCCGACTGGAAATTGCCAAAAAATAAAAAGGCCAAAAACCAATACGGAAGCAACGGCAGCAGCAGCAGAACAAGCATCATTTACATCAAAGCGGCACTTTATGTGGCAAGGGGTTTTTTCGGGTTTCTGGCTCCATTGAATCGTATTGAGTTGCATCGCTTGTAGCTCTGATTAATTGGGAATGCTTTATAATGAATAGGGTGGGGTATGGGGCATGTGGCAGAGACAGAGACAGAAAGCAGCATTATTGTCTGTGCAGCATTGTAAAAGCTGATTTAACAATACTCGAAAAAATACGACAGAGAAACATTTTTAGCTTAGTTCTTGTTTAATTAAACATGACAATATATTGCAGGAGTTTCTAAATTAATATTACACATTTTAATATTGCATCCTTTCATACAATTAAATAACTTTTTTAATATAACATGTCCCGAAAAACAGTTTACATTTGTTTGCTGTTAATATTGTGCGTCGAGGTTCTATTCGTTGATGTACAATTTTGACAAAATTAATTTGTAACATTTTCCATAACGAAAACTTTTTGCTCTGTTTAAATTGCCAGGTGAGTGGCCTCAATCATTTTCGACGCTGCTTCAATACAGCAAAACTTCAAAAACACTCAAAGACCACTCACCCATTTCCCTATATATATATATACACGCCCTCTGCCCTGCTCTTCGGTCTGCTCTCACGCCCAACTGGCCATTGGGGCAGGGCAACGTTGTTCACCTGACAACATTTATAGCGCCAAATGAAATAGTTTCCGCTTGCTCAATGAAGTTTTCCATGAAATCATCAAGCCGAACGGAAGCTGTCGAGCGGAACTGGTTGGAACTGTGTTGCAGACGCAAGCAGCCAGCAAACCTGGCAACCCTGCCAACGAGGTGCACTCCAATACTTTTGGCACCAAATTAAATGTAATAAGCTTAAGGGGCAAATCTATTTCTGAGATACTTTTGTATTTACTACTAGCAAGGAACAGCTTCTAGTTGTACTTTAGCCAAAAGTCACTTCATCAGTTACTAAGCAGAGCTGAAAACACTCTCGAAACAATTGACGCTAATGTAATGGAAAACCCTTTAGAATGCTGCTGCTGTTGCTGCCAAAAGTGGCACCCGAACACACACAAAAAGGGACACAATTCGCTTGAATTAACGAGTTTTGTACCTTTTACAACAGATTACTGTGCACCTAGAGAATCCCGAGTGTGTGTGTACAAGTGTGTTTTCTACTGACAAACAATAAGCACACCATACACCCCCAAAAAAGGAGATACGAAGTTTATGTGTGAGAGCAGCAGCAGCATCAGCAGCGGGAACATCAAATCACAACGTCGACTGATTGGCCTGGTTGAAAATGGTTACAATTTGTGCCGAGGACCAAAGAGTTTGTCAAATGATTCATGAATTTTTAATTGATATGACCCGACGAGGTTAGCAATCTCCCTATCTCATTTTCACGGCCCTCAAATTGCTAAAGTGTTGTCGAATTTCAACAGTTTTGGGACAGGCACTGACAATGGTCTGAGCTCCCTCTCGCTTCCTCTCGCTCTATGTGTATGTCTCACATGGGTAAGCCTAAATGGGCAACCCAAAACACGAACACACAAACACAAATACAAAAGATTAAATGCCTATAGTCGTCCCTGAGCCCACCTCGCTCCCATCATAAACTCCCTTTACCTGATTACTTTAGCCTAATATGCCATATCTCAGCATCAGTGCAAAATCAAAATTCAATTTACGCACACACGCACGAATCCCAGACGAGGCACGAGGCAACCGAGAGAGAAACGCCCACTTAGGTCACACCACTACGTACCCTTATCCAATGGTGGAGCCCCAGACAGGTGAACCCGGCTGCCAGGCTGCTGTCGGAGCTGCGTTTTCTAATCAAGAATTGATTGTGATCCCTCGATGCGGCTGTCGTTCACGTTTCATCCATAATTATCAATGACTTTTGAATGTCAAATGTGAGAGTTGAGCTGCCATTGGCACCTACTACTACATACCACACCCACTCCCCTCTCTTTTCCACACCTTTTTATTTACTTTGTCCCCCAAAAAAGGAAAAATCATTTCATTTGTCGCTGTCACTGTCAAAAATTACAATATTTGATAGAGTGTTTACGATGTTTGTTGTCGCACACAACCGACATTTACACATTTACATTTCGCACAATTTCACATATGTGTAAGCAAGCATTCGCTTAGGGTTGCCAGCTGTCAGCAATGAAGAAGAAGAAGAGGAACAAGAAGAAGAAAAACTGCAAAATTCGTGGCACGTTTACTTAAGTGACTTGAGTGAGACATTAAATAGAAGTACTTCTACTACTGCTAGTGTAGTTGTAGTAGTCAGTAGAAATTGATTTAAAATGTACAAAAAGCTGCAGTGCATTGCAAGTGTTAACATGACTTCTCCTACCCTATCCCTTGACCTTTCTCCCACACATAGATAGATAAATTTATATATATATATATATCTTAAGCTTTCTTCCTTTGCGTTCCTTTTTGGGCAACATCTTAGTCAGAAATGAAACTGTCTAAGCAGCTCGCGTGGCAAGGCATTCAAATTGCAACAGCAACAGCAGCAGCAAAAGCAAAAGCAACAGTAGCAGAGCCAAAAGCAATTTGGCATTAGCTGTAAGGAGGTATTTTCGGGGGGATTTACGGCAATGATTAAGACGGAAATATACACACAGGCCAAAGGGGGTAAGCCGGCAGTCGAAACAGGTAGCTGCCATGTCATTCGCATTTGATTAAATGTGCGCACTGAGATATGCTTAGCATTAATTTGTTTGAGACGCGAATGAGAAAGCAGAAGCAGCATCAACAGCAACAGCAAATCAATCAAACCCGACAAGAATTTTAGTTTGGGGTTAAAGTTTAGCAGCTGCAACTGGCAGCTTTTTCTGCTTGCTAAGGAAACATATATTGTATCACTTAAAGGTAGTTAGGAAAGTTAAAGTTACTTTTACTACTGTTATCTCATTTAATATATCTCTGCTGATGTTTAACCTCTCACAGCGTTAGCTAATTTTATTTATTCCCACGTTGATATCTTATTCAGAAATCCGCTCAAAGGATGCAAATGCCATTTCATCCTATCCAAGGTTATGCATCTTTTAGTTTGCTACATTTCACTATTTTTTCCCTGCATTTCTGCATTTCCTTTGAACAACTCTTTCATTTTGCCGTTTGCAAAAGAAATTCTTGGAAAACAACATGCAACTCAAGAGTTGTAAGCATTTGCTAGTCTAACCCCAGCAGCTGTAATATCCTTTTAGAGTGAGAGCAAAGTCGACAGGTTTTTCATATCATGATTTAACATTCCGTTCATGATCTGGCAATTAATTAATATGCAGCGCATTTTGCCAGCTTTCGCAAATTCAAACTCGCTATTCAAGCACACTCATTTGTGTATCCTTTTGCTTGTCAGTAGCAAAGTGTGTGTGCGTGTATGTGTGAATACTCGTGTTGAATTCAATCAATGAGCTGGTCCTTTGGCTACTATATTTTTCTTATATGCATTCATGGTTTTGCTATTGGTCAAGCTGTGCCAAGTGACCTGCACCAGTTGCCATAGATACAAGATACAAGTAACCGGATACAAACTCGCAGATACAAGTTGCTGCAAGTGCTTTAGAATGCAAAGGCGCACTCATGGATTATGGCACGACTATTTGAACAAGTCCACAAAGTACACACACACACACACACACTTATCGAGAAGATACATTTGTATGTGTATCTAGTATCTATTGCTACAAATAGCCTTTATCACTTTGCAGCTGTGATTCATGTGAATTCCAATCAATGCCATTCATTATCCAAAAACTAAATGCGAACAGTAAATGAAAATGCCACCCCTAAATGTCGCTCCACAATGTGCCTGTCTGTATGTGTGTTTGTGTGTATGTTTAAGCTGTGTTAAGAGCTTTTTTGGCTGGGGCTAATGCTTTAATTTATTGCCAGCCTCCTTTGTGTGCCACGGCACGAGCAAGCAAGCAAGCCAGCCAGCCAGCCAGCCAGAGAGCGAGCAAGGAGCAAGAAGCTAGCAGGAGCCAGTCAAGCAGGCAGCTGCCTTGCAGTAGCTCGACCGTGAAAAGGATGCTTTGGCTTTGATCAACGTTTTGTTAGGCAACCAAAATGAATTTGTCGCAGCCAGACAAAACGGACATCACGGACAGACGACAGAGGCGCAGGCAACACACACACACACACACAAACGAACATTTGGCGACATTACATTTAAGTCATTTTCCAGTGCCAGTGACGAATGGTTGGGAAGGGAGGGAGGCAGCAGGGGCACAGGGGCACAGAAAGAGGCCGTTCTTTGTCACTGAATTTTTCAAGCAAAGCTCAAAGTTAAAGCGGCATTCAAGCAATTTGTTCAATTTCTGAAGAAATTACATCCAGGCTACTTATCAATTTAAAAAATTTGCTATTGGTTAAAGGTTTTGAAGTAAAGTAAGTCAGTCAGACGTAAAAAATATAATGTTAACAGTTGAAAACTGTATTGCTAAAGTTTATTAATATAAAGTATTTCATCATTTATGAATAATCTTTAAAGCTGTGAAAACTGATTTGTTACTTTTTCAAAATCATGGTAGTAAATTAGATATGAAATAAATGTAATTATATCTTCTAACAGTCGAAATCTGCATTACTAAAAAGAATTTTGAAGGAATTGAATCTTTAAGCTTATTTGCTGTTCCTTAGAAAAAATATTAATTAAAATGGATATAGAATAAATGTTTTCCTGATGTGTCAAAAAATGTATCTGCTAGATACAATTTCGCACTCTAAAAGATTATCTAAGTTTACCTTGCGAAGGAACATTTCATTGCACTGCTTGGCTGTGCTGCGCCAGTGTCGATGTCGATACCGTGAATTGCCCAGCTTAAGGGTGCCTTGCAGATCCGCAGCCTCCTCCACCACACGCCTGATGCATTGATAACGCAAGCGATTGCAGCGATGGATGGGTTGCAGCGCGACTAGGCCATGTTCTGGCTCGGATTCGGCGCCGGAACGCACCTGATCCTCATCATCATCCACCCAGGCACTGAGGACGCCCTCGACAAAATTATACAGCAACTGAATGTTGGCTTGCATGGGCGCCGAGCCCGATGGCACCTGTTCCGTTTTGATCAGCTTGCGATTCTGGCACACTTCACGCAACAGATTCTCGCCAAAGTGGACCGTTTTGTGGCGTCTCCGTCGCGAGTTCAACGAAGCAGCCGAAGCGGATTTCATTAGTTTGCCATTGCCGTTTAGGGCATGATGCAAATGATGTTGCGGCGGTTGATGCAACTCCAGTTGCTGCTGCACTGGCTCCAGCCAGCCCAGATTTGTGGCCATGCCACAGCTGGAGGCCGTGGAATCGCCACGTTGCAAAGTATTTGGCTGAGAATTGCTGCGATAGTGCTGCATGTGAAATGTAGTAGTAGGCGAGGCAGGCTGGAACGTTTGATGTTGATGGGATTCGATTGTTTCGAGGGGCGCCGGCTCAATGTCATCCAGTGTTGTGGGTGGCTGGGCAAGTGTGGTGCGCAGGCGATTAAAATCGGCGGCACAGCGAGGCAGTGAGTTGCACTTGGCGGCATTGAGGCATTTACGATTCTGGCAGCTGAGCATCGGTGCACATGAACGACACTCATGACAGATGACCAGACGACGCTCGGGCAGTGGATCAGCGAGTGACGCTGTAAGCGCTACCGTTGTTGCTGCCGGTGGTGGTGGTGGTGTTGCTATCGTCGAAGGCGTTGTTGCATCCGAGCCAGCTAACAGATGTGAGGGCACCGCATGCAGCTGCACCTGAGCCAACTGCTGGTGCCTGGCCAGATTCACGGAACTAGCCGAGGAGGTGAGGCAGCGACGTCGCTGACATTCCTGATACCGACAGTGGGGATCTGTGCAGATGGGCAGCAGTGGGCAGGAGGGATCTGTGCACGGTGATGGGGAACGGGAGCGAGGTGCACGTTCCGCACTAGAGGATTTACGCTTGTGGGTGGTGGAACGTTGTGCGGACATGTCTGTCACCGTGGCGGAACGTTGCGTCTGATGGCGACGCGAACGCTTGGACTTTGTGGAGGAGCTGTGGGTGGTAGTGGTGGTGGTATCCTTGGGCGGCGTTACCTTGGGCACATACTGGTAGCGTTCCTTATGCGGCTTGGCATACAAACGCTCCAGTCGCTCCTGCTGCTGTGAACTGCTGGCTAAGGCGGGCGCTCCACTGCTGCTGACCACCTCGCTGGCGGAGTGACGCAATCGACGCTCCCGAGAGCGTTCTTCACGTCGTCGCTGCTCCTGGCAGAGCGGCGTATGGGAGGTGGCAGTGAGGGGAGCAGGCACATCATAGCCGCTGGGCACGGACACAGAGACGGGCTGCTTGCCCAGCGAGTGCAGCTTGTGCAGCGGATAAGCAATCCATTCTAGAGCAGGTAGCTGTTTCTGATGCAGAAACTGTTCCTCTGTTCCACTGTCCGCATTGCTGTGACCCAAGGAATGCCGCTTACGCTGCAATGTGGCATGTTGCTGTGGCTGCTGCTCACTGCCCGTTGCAACCTGATCTTCCTGGGAGTTGGAACGTGGAGCAGCACCACTGCTGCCATTGCGACGATGATGCGAGCGACGTGTGGAGGATGAGGATTTTCCGCCAACGCCCACGGTGGACTGCATCTTCGTAAGCCACTCGACTACGTCCGTCTTGAGCAGGGAGACCTCACATGGACCCGAACTCTGTCGGGAGAGTGGCTTTTTAAGCAGTTCGGCCAGAGCTTTGGCATAGGCCGAACTCACTGGCTTCTCGGATGTAGACTGGCGTTCACGTTGACGCGGCAGATGCTCTAGGAGCCAATCGGGCAGTTCATCCTTCATCACTGTGATCTCACTTGGACCGGAGGAGGTGCGGGCGGGTGCGGGTTGAGATGGGGTCTGTTGCTTCTGTAGTTTTAACCACTCAATCGTCTCATCCCGCACCTGACCACCTTCGGCGGAGCGTGCGGAATGACGCTGTTGTGCTTTGCGATCGAACCACTCCAGTTGCGGCTCCGGCGCCGCTTGACGCAACGCACTCTTTGGCATCGTTACCTCTTCGGCGCTCTTCTGCCGCCTCGGTGGTAACTGCGGACGCTGCTCGGGCAGCCGGACATAGTGTGGCACCGCGGAACTCTTACGCTTAATGCAACGCTGCTCCATGGTATCCTCATCGCGGGCGCGCACCCGCCTTGTAATCTCAAAGATGTCGCCATTGATCTGATGATAGAACTTTTCCACTTCCACACCACGTTCGAATTCCTCTCGTACACTATGTCGACCCGGGGGTCGTGGTGGCGGTGGTGGATCCTCAAGTGGTGGAGGTTTCTTTTGCTGCTGTTGCAGCTGCTGTAGTTGTTGCTGCAGCTTCTCATCGCTCTCATCGGAGCTGGCAGCGGTGAGGAGTGCACCAGCGCCAGCGCCACCGCCATCAACGACCCAGCTTATGGAACGCTCAGCACTCGGTTGGTGATGATGCGTTGGCTTCTGGGATAACTGTTGCTGCTGTTGCAGCAATCGATCCAGACTGCCATGATGCGTTGTGGTCTTGAGTGCTTCTGTCGATTCGTCGCCCAGGGATTGTAGTCGACATTGGGCGTTGCAGATGCAGACGGCTGTCGAACGTTTCTTACTGCCAAAGCGAAAGAGTTGACTCGCCAGCTGGGAGACGTTTTCGGTGAGACCCAAGCCGCCGCTGCTGCTGCCGGCAGCGCTGCCACCGGCACCCGCATCCCTTCCCGAGGCCGTTGTTGCTGTTGTCAAACGTGCCACCGGATGTGAGACGGGTGTAATGTCGACGATCACGCAACAGCAGTGTAGCGAGAAGGATTTCTTGGGATCGGTGGCAACGCTGCTGCTGTTGCTATTGTTGCTGCCGACGTCGACAGCGGCAGCAGCGGCGGCGGCGGCAACTTCAGCTGATGAAGTGTTGCTGATGTTTTTGTTGGTGTTGTTGTTGCTGTTGTTATTGGTTTCCCGCAACTGTTCGTTGTTTGTTTGTTGCTGTTGTTGTTGTTGTTGATGATGGTGATGATGATGATGATGTTGTTGTTGTTGTTGGTGTTGTTGTTGAAGTTGTTGTATTGGGGCGGCCAGAATGAATTACAGCAACAACAACAGCGCTGGCAGCTATAGCTATATGTAAAAATGTGCGTGGGCGTGGACGTGGGCGTTGCGGCAACTTTATTGCACTGTTGCGTTGCGATTGATGTTGAGCTTGTCACTGTTGTTGTAGTTGGTGCGTTTCTTGTTGTTGCTGCAGTTGGATTTATATATGTTGTTATGGTTGTCGTTGTTGCTGCCATGCATGTGGCTTCAGCTATGGCACACACACAAGCACGTGCTGGAGTACATGTGTGTGTTTGATTTTGGTATATGTTTATTTGTAATTTATTTAGTGATTAATTAAACTAAAAGCTCATTTATATAATGCAGTCATTTATTATACGCTTGTTGTCGTTTTTACTTTTTTTTTCTCCTTTCGTTTTTCGTTTTTGTTTTTTTTTTTTTGTTGGCAATTTATTTATTTAGCTATGTGCGTGTGAGGTTGGTGTGTTTCGGTTGTTGTGTGTATATGTGGGTGTGCTTGGGTGTGTCTCACACACGTCGCACACATTTATCTATAATTAATTATTTTTACTTGTTGCGAATTTCGCTGAATGGCACCACAGAAAAAATTCGCTGAATTACTGAATTACGAGTACTGAACACATTCGTTTTCGGGGTTTTTATTATTTTGCTGTTGTTGTTGGGTATTTTTCCGATTTAATTTTCTTGGTTTTATTTGCTTAACTGTTTATCTGTGCGTTGTTGTTGAAGTTGTTGTTGCGTGCTTTGTTTGTTGGCTTTTTTCGTTCTACTTTTATGTTCTTATTTACAATTAATTTAATTATATTTGCGCTTTAAATGACAGAATTGTGTTTTGTTGTCGCTCGTTTTGTTGATTTTATTAATTTTGATATTTATTTTGCATTTGTCCGTTTGTTAATTTGTTTTAATGCTTTAATTGCTGCTGCAATTATTGAAATAAATGTATATACATATATATGCATATATTTGTTTTAATTTGTATGTACAATACAAATTTCGTTGCCTACTTTTCAGCTGCTCGACATTTTTGCGTACATTTTCCGTTGCCTACTTTTTAGCTGTAGGCGGCAGCAAGAGCAGCAGCAGCAGCCTTCAAGTTTCGTTTCGTTTGGCTTTTCTTTTTTTTTATTTCACAGCTGCACATATTTCAGGGTTAGGCTTTTGTGTGCATTTCGGTTTATGTTTGTAGAAAAAAAAAATATATTCGCATATATATATCTTTTTTTAGGCACAAGGACAACTAAGCCTAGTCTGTCTGTGTGGGCGTAAATGGGTGTGTGTGTTTGAATCTGTGTCTGCTGCCTTTAATTAGCATATATATATACATACATATATATGTATGTATAACGGACCGCCACATACAACTATAAACCAACAACAACAAAGATAGCGTGTTGCATGTTTTGCAAGTTTTTAAATTTCAACTTGCCCCAAAAAAAAAAAAAGCACAGAAATGTAGGCAAAAGGCGGAAGGAAAAACCAAAATATTTATTTCAGTTTCATTATTTATTTTTTCACATTCGGCTCTTGTGTTGTTTTAAAGTTTCGTTAGCTTGGCTAGCTGCTTGGCTAGGGGAAGCGGCATAGAACAACAAGAAAAAAAAACTTTTTTCTGCACAACTCTTGGTGCGCAAATATTTTGTTTGTTATATTGCTAGCATAAATTTGCTGGCTATCTGTACACACACACATCAGCGAGTGTGATAGAGATAGTGAATGGTGGCAGGGGTGGACCGGTGCGGGAAGGGGGTGAGACTAAGAGAGAGTAAGCAAGATGTGCATATATTTATAAGCGCATACATAAATACTTTTCTGGCCTGGCCTGGCGAATGCATAAATTTTCCCTACGTCATGTAGTACTATGTGAGCGAGGCTCCAAGTCACATCCTGTTGAAACTCCCCCTCCACCCCCCTACCCAACCTCGTACACACACGCACACACATACTACTACACTCTTGACTTGTGTTTATGCAAAGCACAACATAGCAGTTGAAAAAGCAGTAGAGATGCACAACAAGAAAACGAAAAAGAAGACAAACTCAGAAGCAGCAGCAGAAGCAGAAATGCGCAAAGTTTTTCGGTCTGTTGCCAAAAGTTTGCTTGTTAAGTGAAAGGATTATATGATCCAGTATGTTTTTTTTTCGTTTTTTTTTTTTTTTGAGAATATTTTTTTGTTGTTGTTTAGTTATTTTGGTAGCCCCGGCTATGGGGGAAAAACTTAAAACAAAACAAAAAAAAAACAAAGGAAGATGAACTTTTCCTATTTTTATGTTATGCTTATGCCAGTTTGTTGTCAGATTGTTGTTACTACTACTGCATCAGTGAGTGAGTAAGGGGGGTGGGGGGTGAGTTGAAATCTTGAGAAAAGAGCAACTTGCCACAAGGCGAGGCGCCTCGAGAGCTGTGCTGATAGTTTTTATAGCCTACTTTCTTTGACTTAGAAACAAACACACAGAAACAGCAACAAAAACGAAGAGGAAGAAAACGCCTGACTGCTGCAGCAAGTTGCCAAATGTGGAGTTGTGAATTAGTGCGTCTTAGTTGCCACTTTCTGTTTTTTTTTTTTTTTTTCGTTTTTGGGTGAGTTGACGCAGGCGGCAATACGTGAGCGCGCACACACACGCATACACACAACACACACACAGTACACACACACATAGGTTAAAGTTTTGGCCAGCTTGTAGCCGTAAGATGTGAGTTGTCGATAAGTTTAAGTTGCCATGTGTTTAGTTAAGATCTCGCTCTCTCCTCCTCTTCACTCTGCACGTGTGGCAAGCTCAACTAGTTGGCAACTTTGCTTGCTTAAGGGGCATGTTGGCACAAGTGGAGAGCGGGGGGTGAGTAAGCCCCTTATGCCCAAACCTACACACCGCACTTGAAAAGGTGCTTGAGCGCATTTGTTTAGCAATTTTCTCTTGATTCGCCCAATAAAGTTAATTTCTGCGACCAAAGTTTTAGCTCCTCCAGCTACTTAAATGACATTTTTATATGTGTATACATGCGTGTGTGTGTGCGTGTGTGTGGATGAGATTGTATCTAGGCAACTGTTATAAATTATTTCGATTGTTTTAGAAACACAAAAGTTTTTGGCAGTTTTCCTGGCGTCTATTTGCCAATAGGCAATAAGCGAAAGTTAACGTTTCTTTTCTTTTTCCTCTTATTTTTGTGTTTTTTTGCTTTCTGGTAAAAGGTTTTTGTTTGTTTTAAAATTGAATAACTAAATTATGAAGCAACTATACTAACAGAGAGATAAGCCGCCAGCTCTATATAAACTTGTCAGATAGCTTTATGTTTGAGTACGGTAAGCTTTAATTTCTTGTTAAAAAGTTAAATTTGATTTGGCTAAAACTATTTTTGTATACACTTTGTTCAACACATATTTTTGATCTTTTTCTATTCTTTTGTTTTTGCAAAACTGTTTCCTAACTTACTTTGTGCCATATAGTTTATAGAATTTGATAAGTGTTTGCTTGCAACTTGATACGAAATTTTAACTGCATTCAAAATTTGCATATGCATATGCATATTTGTTGTTGCAAAATGTCAAAAATGTTGCAAATATTTGTGCTTTAAATTAAGTCATTCGAAATATTTCAAGCATTTGCAATGAACACTTCACAGACAGAGTTGCCAAACTGGCAACAAAGAACAGAGCACAAAATACCAAACATAATACATTTAAAGTTAACCAAACTAATTTTGGGGCAACGTTTATTGTTTAACATATTCCCAGAAATAGCTTTGCAGAACATTTTGATATATGAGAAGGAGATGGGATGGTTGGGCAATCCCAAAAGTTGATATGTCTATGGAATATATTCCTGTTAAAGATTTCCTGGAAGCTATCTCTCCTTGTTCTTGTTGTTGTTCGTGAGCAATTTGAAATCAACTCTTGTTGTTGTTGTTGTTGTTGCTGCTGTTGCTGGGACAAATAAATTAGATTTCCGCATAATTCGATGGGCAGCCACAGGGCACTAATGAGAGCAGCAGCAGCAGTAGCAACAGCAACAACAACAAGGGCAGGACAGAAGGGTACAAACAACATGACTAGGCATGTGTGTGAGTGTGTGTGTTACTGAGTGTGTGTGTTGTTGTGCATTTATTTTTAGTTCAAATAAATTCAAATGAATTTATCAACATGTTTTTAATGCATTTAATGTCAGCAGACATGCAGTCATAAATATAAATACGTTTAATGTTGGTAAAAACAACAACTGTCAAGCAGCAGAAGCAGCACAAACAGCAAAGAACCAGCAACAACATATATATGCCACACACACAGAAACACAGTTCACTCTCTATCGGTCTCTGTCTCGCTCTTGTTTTGTCTGTATGTATGTGTGTGTGTGTGTGTGTGGCAGGCATGACGTTGATAATATCCTTGCACCATGTATGACGTTGCTGCCTGGTTATCCTTGCAGCTGCTGATGTCGTTACTGGCAACAGCCGCCGCAGCAATATGCCACAGCAATTCTTGTTGCTGTTATTGTTGTTGTTGTTGCTGCTGTTGTTTCTGCGCCCATTTGCTTGTTGATATGTATTTTATTAGCCAGGCAAAAAGGAAAAACTTTTTCTGCGTTGTCGATTTAAATTCTCGCTGCGCGTGCTAAAAATACATACATATGTATATAGGAGGCAAGCGGCAGCGGCAACGACAGCAACAGCAACAACCACAGCAACAGCAGCAACAACAGCTGCCTGGGCAACAACTATGGCGAATATACGAATTCTAGACTAAAAATCTGAAGCCTACAACAGTTGAGTTTGTGTTGTTGCTTTTGTTGTCGTTGTCGCTGTTGTTGTTGCTTTTTGTATTTTCTTTTGCGCTGCTTGCGCTCTGCCAATGCCCTCTCCCCGCGCGACTCTTAAATGACTCTGTTTGTTGTTGTTCTTGTTGTTGTTGGTATGTGTGTTAAGTGCGTTGGTATTTGCGTGTTTTTCTTTTCTTTCGAGTTTATTTTTTTTTTGTATTTTTTTTTTGCTGTTGCCCCGCACTGCTACTCTACACCAGCTGTGGCATTTTGCAACACTTTTTGCGTTCAACTTGTTTGTATTTGTTATTGTTGTTGTTGCTGGTGTTGTTGTTGTTGTTTTCTTTTTGGGCAACGTTTATCGAAAACTTTGCACTTGTTAATTTGCTTTTAATGGCGATTGCCCGAGCATTCTTTATTTGATTTCTGCACACACACACACACACATACAAACATGTACAAAGGCAGAAAGCAAACACACACACACATACATTGAAACGCGCATTTTTTTTTGGTCGGCTGCGTTATATTCCGATTTCGCTTCATTTCTTCGCATTTTATTTGTTGTATTTATGTATTTGTGTTTTAGTGTGTTTTTCTTTTTGCTCATCTTTTTTTTTCCTTCTGCTTTTTGCGTTTAACTTGTGTGTGTGCTAAATTATATAGCCTGCGTCGATTTGAGCGCTGCGTGTGTCTGTCTCCGTCTGTTTGTCTCTGTGTATATGTGTTGGTATTCGCATCTGTGTGTGTCTGCGTTTGTAAGTCTCTCTGTATGTGTGTGTGTGTGTTGCTGTTTTGTAATTTGATTTCTTTGCCGCCCGCCTCCCGCTGTGGATATGAATGTGGCTGCTGCTGCTATTGCTATTGCTATTGCTATTGCTACTGCTGATATTGCTGCTGCTGACGCACTTTTCGCACTTGACGGCGCGTGTCGCCACAGAAACAAACACAGAGAAACGGATTTCAATGCATTATTATTTGCGTTTTTATTCGGTTCGGTTTGGTTTGATTTGGTTTTGGCTTTTGTATTTTTCCTACGCTTTATTTTGGTTTATATTTGGATCGAGTTGTTATTTGGCTTCTTGGAAGCTGCTGGCTCTGAATTTTTGCTATTGCTTTCTATGTGTGTTTTCGCCTCTCGCTACAAACACAGAGTGCTTTGAAGCGCGCTAACAGCTCGCGACGACGTTCCCGTTGTGACTGATTTTCACCACACGGCACAGTCAGCAACTAAGCTTGACGCTGACGATGACAACGACAACGACAACGACGACGACGACGCCATCAGGAGCCGAGCATCAAGGCATATGCATAGAGAGCAAGAGCGAGAGCGAGCGCGACAGTTGAAAGAGCGCCTTGCATACTATTTACCGTTCGTTTTTGCAATTTGGCGCTCTTTTTTCAGTCTGGCAACGGCAGCCTCGTTAGCATTCGTTTCGTATTGTTGTTGCTGTGCTGATGCTGCTGCTGCTGCTAGTGCTACTCGCCCCATTTCGTATGTGTGTGCACAGGCTAAGCTTTCACTTACACACACAGACACACACACACACACACATACACATACATAAGAAAGCGGGTCGTTGCTGGCTGGCTCGGCTGCTGTTCGAATTTGTTTATAACAGAGTTTCGCCACATTTCGTATACTGTCGTCGTTGGCAGCTTCGCCTTTATTTACGTAATCAGCAAAATCAAAAAACTTTTACAGCATCCGCCGCTCACTTTCGCTCTTTCTCTCACGCTCGCTTTTTCTCTCCTCTCTCTCTCTCGCATTATTCAAACCTGACAGTCACATGAGCGCGGTGAAAAGCTGTCTTCAAGCTTTGCATGCTCGCAACGCTCTCTTCAATTGAGATGCCATTAAGAGAGCGTTTTAGTTAACAGCCCGTTCAGATGTATTTCAAATCTCTGCGGGTCGTGAGACTGTTCTCTGTTCGTGTATGTAGTATGTATGTGTGTGAGCTCAAGCATAATTTACAAATCAGACGACGACGACAACGTTGTCGACGTCATCAAAACCAAAATGCAGTTATAATGCACTCAAGCAGCGCTGGGATCGGGTTTGGGGGCATAGAAACTTTTCGGTTGGTTGGGTGGTGGTGGCGGTGGGGTTAGAATAAAGGAGCTAAAGCACGCTTGACAGCTGCCAGAGGGCGAGGGATATCTGGAAATCTCAAAGGTGTTTAGTCAACATGAGCAACAACCACAACAACAGCAACATCAACAGCGACATCAACAGCAACAACAACAACAACAAGTACATACAATAACAACAAGAAGTTAAGGCAGGCGGTGCTGGTGCGGTAGGTCGGCCCACAGCTAAAATTAAATTTATTCATTGTTGTCTTTTGGAGCTAGCCAACAAGAAGCTCCGGCTGTAGCTGTAGTTGAAGCAGCTGCTCTTTGGCTGTTGTGTGCACTTAGGATTTGGCTCTAGGGCGTATTAAAGCTTTTACAAATCGTAAGCATAATTTATTTTGTTAGTCCATATTGCAAGTTTCTTTTATTTTGGCGGTTCAACGGGGGCACAATGTGCAACTTAATAGAATTGTAGAACAGCTTTTGGTAAAGTAAAAGTTCGTTGTGTGTTGTATTAAAGTATTAAAACTATTTAAGCGCATAAATGTAGGCAACAGATTTTGATATCAAAGTGTGCCCATAAAAGTAGGCAACAGTTGACCATAAATTTCAATGTTAACTTAATTACTAAAATAACGACACCTAAACAAAAACTTTGGTTTCCCCAAATGGGCCATAAAATAAAGAACACACACCTTATCATATTTTTGGTTTTTTCTTTCAGCTCGGTTCGCAATGTGCAAGAGTCGTCCTTTTGAAAAATGGCTTAAGTCACATGTTCTGCCACGCCCACACACTCGCACATACACACATATATTCACAGCGGGGAAAACAAGAGAATTATCACACATAAGCTGTTTCAGTTACACAGTACATAAATATTTTGCTTGCAACCATACGAAAATATCTCGAAATATGTTAATAATGAGATGGGCCAAATAATATTCATGCATATCCTCCGCCCCCCACACAAGCTACGCTGCTTTCAGCGGGGGTGGGGGATAAGATGGGTGAGAATTGCATTGCGAACTGTGAGCAGCAGCAGCAGTTGCAAACATTTTTTTTTGTATGTGTGAAAACTGTGAAAGCAGGCAGTAAGCTGCAGAAAATCTACATAAGTCGGTCAAGGACACTGCAGAAGGCTGCGGCTGCCACCAAATTGCCTTTAAATATAATTATTTTCCCTTATGCGTCAGTGACAGGCGCACACACACACACTCACAATTATAAGTGTATGTTAGTGTGTGTGTTTGTGTGTATTGTTGAGCTGCCTGCCTGCTAGCGACATTTACATTTGTACTACAAACACACAAAAAAAAAACACGCACACATACATACATACACAAACACAAACATATATATAGAGAGTCACACGCAGAATAACTGTACAGAGCGTCGGCATCATCCATCGCATTTCGCTTGTAGATACTCAGCCAGATAAGAAAAGACACTTTTATGACGTCAGTAAAGCATTTTAGGCCCTCTTCTTTTTTTCTTCTTTTTGCAGCCTGACACAAAATGTTGCCAATGTTGCTGCTGCTTCTGCTGCTGTAGCGCGCGCAAAAATATCAGAAGCAGCAGCAGCACCGAACAACAACAACAAACAATAATAACAAAAAGAGAGACAGAGTACGAAGCATATTGGCACTCTTTTATTGCGAGGACCTAGGACGCCATAAGAAGAGCGTCAAAGCTTTTACTCTCTTTGACACAATACGATGTGTCGTTCTCTCTCTCTCTTTGTCGGAGTCTGTCTCTCTCTTTCTCTCTTTGCTATAACCATAAAATCAAATCACAACAATAACCATAACCATATAGCAAAGATTTAATAACTGTGATTGGAATTTGAAAAATGAATTTTTTTCTCGGTTTCGTGTTTTTTTTTTGTGTGTTTTCTTCTTCGTTTTTTTGTGTTTTTTTATATTTTGTTTATGGCCTTCACTCCACCTTTCATCTTATATCTTTTTTCGTGTCATTTCGTTTGGTTTGGTTTTTAGTTTATACGTGGATTATTTAATGGATTTTGCTGTGTTGTATTGTATATATATGTGTGTGTGTGTCTGTGTTTGTGTTTGTGTGTCGCTTTGCGGATTTGGCATTGAATTTCCAGTGCGTAGAGCGTCGTCGCCCACAAAACCTTTTGGTAAATATTGTCAATGTAATTGGAGCGAACATTTTTATAGATGCCAAAGATGGGGAATTATGTTCATTATTATGATTATTATTAATAGTATTTCCGGATTTAACCATTTGAAATTCTAATAAAAATTCAAGCGTATGTCGTATGTCGTATTTCGACTGTGAAATTGTTGGCTATTAAAGTTCGGTTTCAAATTGAAATTGAAATAAATATTCATTCGAAGGATTTGTTTGTTTGGGTATTTTCTGATGTCAAGAATACTATTTTAACAACGGATATTATATTTAAGTATTCTTTTAAGCTACACACACACACACACGCATATTCAAAGTAGCAAAAAGCGATTTTTAAGCTATAACTCACTCATAAATAATCTTCTTCGATCGCCGGCTCCGTTCGTTCGGCAATCAAATTCAGCAACCACACAGAAAAACAACAAAATCGCGACATTTAACAATTTTTTATAATTTCCGGCCTGACGGCGTCCGCTTTCATTTCCGCTGTCGTTTTGCAACAATTGCAATGGCTGTGGCAGCAGCGTCGGCAACCGTAGCGGCAGAAGCAACAGCAGCTGGAGTGGCAACAAGGATAACATGACAAGATTTATTTGCGCGCCATAATTATAAACTGTCCTGTTGTTGGGTTTTGGGTGGGGGGTTTTTGCCTGTTACTTTTTGTGTGTGTCAGTTCATTTTTGTTTACTTTATGCGCTGCACGCTAAATTTGCCAAACAACAACAGTAACAACAGAAACAACGGCGAAACATAGCCTCAAGTTGGCCAAAAGGGATACGCAATTGGTAGTAGGTCGGTCGCAGTGGCAATGTTCGCAGTTCGAGTACGATACGGTGCGCCATTTTCTAGGCCAAAGCTCTGACAAGCTGAGTGGGCGGATTGTGAATAGATGTGTTCTCTGTTTGTATGTGTGATTGTGTGTGGGTGGTATGGGTGGCTTTTGGTTAAGTGGTTGGGCGGGCGTGTGCAGGCCGCAAGCAAAGTGCTGGCCCAGAGCCTTTGACAGCTCAACATCAGCAGCAGAAGCAGCAGCAGCAGCGACAGCCGCGACGTCTGTCCAACTCTGTGCAAATCTGCGAGTGTGTCTCTCCAAAATGTTAGTGTATACGTGTGTGTGTGTGCGGGTGTGTTGGTGTGTGTTGGGGAAAAGCTTCGTGTGGCTGTCGGCGGGCATTAAACACAGCCGTCGTAGAAGTGTTTTGAAATCCAATTACCAGCGTAAATTTAATTTGTTGCTGCACTCGAAAAAGTTGCCAACTTGTTCGCTGTCCAACCGGGGTTCCCCCTCTTCCCCCCTGTCTAACCGTTTCTTCACCCTACACTCTTGGTGCTGATAGCCTATGAAAATTGTTTAGCTGCAATAAAGGGCCAACTTGCCGTACCCAATCCCAATCCCTCCCCGGTCGCCCTGTCGCTGTCGAGTGGGATATCAGGCACAGCTTTTGCGCCTGTTTTCATTTTGCAGCCTGCGGTGTTTTGTTCTTCTTCTTCTTGCTGTTGTTGTTGGTGTTGTTGTTGTTATTGTTGCTGCCGCTTCGGTGGCATCATCAAGTGGTCAGAGTGCAAAGTTTAATTTGAAAAAGGTTTTTTTTTTATTATTATTATTATTATTATTTTTTCACTTGTTGTGTGTGTGCTGGTGTGTGTGTGTGTGTGTTGGTGTGTTTGGGTGTGTTTTTGTTTCGTGCTTATGTGTTTGTTGTAGGTGTTGTGCTGTAGGTGTTGAATTATGAGCAAAGTTCATGATGCTGTGGCACGGCGTCTAACAATTTATAAGCCAAATAAAGCCATGTTATGGCCAGTGGCGGTTTTTTTGTAGAAGGGGGGAAACCTATATGTGTGTGTGTGTGTTTGTTTGTGTGCGTGTGGTGAGTAACGTTTGCGCAGTGGGCGTTTTTTGCCTTTGCTTTCCACTTAAGAGTGTATTTTTGTTGTTTCTATTTCGGGTTTCTTTTATTTTATTTTGCGGCGGCTTTCACTTGTTGTTGACTCTGTTAGCGAGAGGAGTTAACAGCTCTGTTAAGATGTTAACAGAGCTATGTTAAAGGCTAATTGCTAAGCAAATCTGTTTGCAATGATTAAGCATTAAATATGTTAAGTAACTGGGGTCAGCTGACTGGCATGACTTGCAGTTTAGTTTAATTCTATGTGGTTTATTCTTTTGAGTGGTAATCAAGAAAATGCAGATCCCTATTTTTTTTTGGTTCGCTCTTTGGGGGCAGTATTTTTGAATAATTTAAAAAGCTTTGCAATATTCATAAAGGTTGGCCAACATTATTTTTTTTTATTGTTGGCGATTATTGCGCAAAGCCAATTTGTGTTAGTTTGTCTTTGTGTGTTTGCGTGTGTGTGTTTGTTTATGTGTGTGTAACTATGCCAGCTGCTGCCATCTATCTAATTGTTGGACGCTGTGAAAACTGAGCACTGGGCAAAGAGGGTGGGGCGAACGCGAAAGCAAATAACAATTGCCTTCACATTGAGACTTCCCGCAGCGTTTTGACCAGCACGAAATGCCTCGTGTAACATGAATGTAGCTAAATAAAGGGAGGTGAGGTGGGGGGTGCTATTACAATGGGGCCATAATTTGAGAGCAAGGCGAGACTCAACACAACTCGACTCGACTCGACTGACTGCGACTTAGACTCAAACTCAGACACACGATTCGATTCAAGTCGAGTCGACGCTTAAGCACAATGCCCCACTAAATTACAGTTAATGTTTATTTCTTGGCCCCAATGGCCGGCCAGCAGTCGGAGGCCATCCTGTCGGAGACCAAGTATCCCAGCATCCCAGCATCGTGCAGTCGAGCAGTCACCCAGTTTGCCCGGTTGGACGGACAGTCAAGCAAGCCCCAGGCTTTGTTTATTCTTCTAATCTGTCTGACGTACTTTTTCTATTTATTTTTTTCTTTCCTTCTCGGCTGCCTTCTGCTTTTCGCTACTCTGCCCCGTTTTCATTGCCTGCTGCCTGCTGCTCGGACCAACAACCCTTCTTCTTCTTCTTTTCCTCTTAGCCATCCATTTCCTATCGCATGTTGTTACTGCATTTCGATTGTATCTTTGACTGCTGGCGTTGCTGGGTTTTAGTTTTGGTCGTTTGTCCTTTGCTATTGCCGTTGCCTTTGTTTTATGCTCCTGCTGCTGCTGCTGCTCCTCCTCTGCCTTCTCCTCTCTCCACCATCTGGCTCTGGACAATGCTTTATTGAGTTATGGCTTGCATGCGGATATCCGCAAAAGCAGAGTGAGCATGAGATGCAGACAGGCAGAAGGCGAGAAACAAAACGAGCCAGAGAGAGAAAGACCGAGAGAGAGAGAGGGGGAGAGGGGGGAAAGAGTTGCGGCAGGCACAAAATATATATACAGTCACATTTTATATACACATATATATAGATAGAACTAACCAATATTGTTATTGGCTCTGGCGAAAAGGTGTCCTGCGCCAAAGAATCTTTGGCCATAAATTAGCAAACATTTACATTGGCTTCATAAATTCCAAAAATTGAACAAATTTCATATATCTTTTATACTTACCCCGGACTCATTTCTGATTGTTCAAGTAAACAACAAAAGCAATTGGGTTTGAAACTTACCTGAAAAAGAAAAGACAGAGAGAATATAAATTCGATTATTAGTTAGCATAAAATGAATATTTTATGATTTATTGTAAATTTATTCAAAAACTGGACAACAACAATCAAAAATTGTATGCTTGGCTGCTTGGCCAAAAAAAGTGGGCAACACCTCTTATGGCTTAAAGCTGTACTCATAAGGGAATACAATTTTCTTGGACAACAAACTTTAAAGTTCAAGTTTTGAATGCTCTGAGTGCTTAACCTGCATATTATTTGCTTTCTGGCCTTTTAACAACCGAACTTAGTCTAAGCATAAGCAGAAAAGAAATCCAATTTGACTTTCTTATTTGATTTACCCAAATTATATTCGCTTTTTTTGGTATTTCTTAAAAATTCTTTTGTGTTTTATAGCTGCAATTTTTGCTTGTTTCGTATCTGACCCAATTAAGAAACTCATTCGACACACACACACAGACAGAGGTGGGGTGTGTGTGTGTGTATGTGTGTGTGTGTGGGTGCATAAAGTTGAAAAACTTAATCTCAAACAGCAAGAGCAGAAGAAATACACACAACACAACATTTCAATTCAACTTAATTTCCAACTTTTGGACTAATCTTCCCTTGTCATTGCCTTAATTGTTGACCAAGCGCACAGCAAACGCAACAACAACACCAACAACAACAACACCAACAACAACAACACTAACAACCGAAAGCAAATACAACAATTGGCAGTCAAGTTTAATGCGCCACCTTTTCCGGGGTGCTGGCTTTTTGGCAATTTAGTTGATGGCTTTACGCCGCTTTTTCTGGCCTGGGTCCCATAAACACCTGAGCGAGAGGAGAGGCCGAGAAACAACAACTCAAAAGCAAAGCGATGCCGCCAAGCCCTGCACCGCCCCGCACCACCCCCCGTCGCACCACACTCAATTTAAACATTTTCTTCTTGTTGCCTTCTTAAGAGGTAAAAATGTAGTTGTTACATTTAATTATATTCATATCTTTTTGGCTTGCCAACAAACGTGTGCCACGTATAATCCGACAACTTACAAAAGCGGATGTGTTCGTATACCCCTACCCTCTCTCAACCCCACTTTACCTCTCATTTGATGGGCGTGGCTGGCGTGCGCGAGTAAATTTTCGTCTTTTTCTTGCAAACTGTGCGAAATGTACAAAAATGCTGAACACATGCCAATTACTAGGTGCCCCGAAAGTGCCGAGGTGCCAAAATGAGGCCTCTGACTGTTGTCCCCCTCCCGACCTCCGATCCACCACTCCTCTTCAGTCACACTAAAAAGGTAATGCCTATCGCCCTCCCTGCGCTTCTGCACCTGGCACAAGCTTAAAATGCGCGAATGCCAAACGACATTTACATTTACATACGTACGAAAATGCAAAAAGGGAACTCAACACGCGCCGCCCTTACAACTGGTACGATTGTGGCAAGGGTGGGCGTGGCACAGTGGGTGTTGAGTGGGTGAGTGGGTGAGTGGGTGAGGTTATGGTCTTCATATTTGTGTGTGCACTCATGTGAGCATACACAGAGAGAGAGAGAGAGAGAGAGAGAGAGCACGGATTCGGGATTCAGATTCAGATTCAGCTTGTCGCGGCGTTGTTGTAGTTGTGCTTTCGCACATTTTATTATTTTTTATTACTTTTGACAAAGGTGCAAGGCGAAAAACATTTGTGAAATGGCAGCACATACTATTGTGATATACCCTTTAATTAGCTGCGAAAGTAAATGGCAATAAATTGTGATTTTGTTGTAGAAGAAGTTTGTTGACAGGAATTTTGGCTTAATAATTGATAACTCTATGAAATTTTGAAGAGAAAGTTAAAGTTTTTTATTAAAGGAAAATTTACGCTACAGAAAATTTGCACAGCTTCTTAAGACATTTATTTCATTCAAGTTTGTTAAACTTTAGCTTGGAGATATTTTTAACTTTTTTAACAACAACAAAAATAAACAGGGTATAAGGGATGGCAGTAAAAATGCGTGCAGTGAAAAAGTTTTCGGAGGCAAAAGGCTTTTGCCAAACGAATTTTTGGGGTTTGGCGAAGGGTGTGGGGGGGGGGGGGGCAGGTGGAGGGTAAAGGACTTACATGCCGTTTCGCGGCAACTCTGGCGGAAGGAAGAAATCAAGGAGCGGCGAGTCAAAAGGCGGAACGAAACAGCCAACCATTTGCCATTTGCGTCTTTTTACTTTCCTGCTATATTCCACACACACACACACACACACACACACACACACGTACACACACTCTACTCAAACTGCTTCTTATATGTATTTTTTTTTTTTGGTAACTTGATTTGCAACTCGTATGTGTAAAGAAGAATGTTAAGGAGGTAGGGTCAGGGGCAGGGGCAATAGGTGTTTTTGCCACACACACACACACAGAGCCAGTTTGTTCAATTGTTAAAATGTTTGTCATTGATGTTTTGGGCTTTTGTAACATTCAAGTATTTTTTGTGTTTGTGTGTTTGTGTGTGTTTTGGTGTTGGTGTTGACTGACATTGTCATGTCGAGAGTTGAGTTGAGTTTTTCCATTTACCATTTAGCATTTTCCCGGCCCTCTTCTGTTGGGCTCAACAAAGTTTCAGTTTTGACTTAAGTGTTTCAGCCGGCTTACTTTAACTGCCTGTCGTCCGTTTATGTTGCCCCCTTTCTTACACTTTTGCAATTGAAATGAATGCGCTGACTGTGTTGCCTACATTCCATTCCCTACTTCGACTGACTGTCGAGTCTGTCATACGCCTGGTTTGGCATTTCTTGTATTTTTCTTTGTGTATAAAGACTTTATTACCAACCGACCGACCGAACGAGCAAACGAACAAGCGAACGGGCGACTGACTATATATATTCGTATAATTTGCTTAAAGAGCCAACAAGCATTTAAAGCTATATAGGCTGAGAATGAGAAAAAAGAAAACTGATTTCAATTTAAGTTCGTGACGATTTGTTTTTCTTTTGTTTTTGTGTTAAAGGCATGAAAGTTTTCTTTGCACTTTAGAAAACTGAAGCAGCTCTCTTTTTGTCTGTCTCCCTTCCTACCCGAACTCTGAGTGAAAAGTTGTGTAAGCATTTTAAAATCTGCCACCAGAGAGTTGGCAATTGGTAATGGCGCCAAAGGGTTTTGACAGCGTTCGAGGTAATTGAAGTGCTTAAAAATCAACTTAAAGCCATCATCATCAGTCCTCTAGCTGGAAAACTACTTTACTTTACTACATTTTCATTAGGATAAGCTAAATATATTTTAATTTAAAGTTGTGCAGAAGAAACATGTGTAAAGTTGTAAACTACAAGTTGTTTAAGTATTAGTGTCTGCAGTTGGAGAATGTTCATAATTAAAAACATTTAAGTAGAAATTAAAACATCTCAAAAAGTTTAGAACAACTTTGTTTTTGCGCACACACATAAAATTGTAACTTAAGACAAAATTAAGAAAACACTATTCAGACAAGCATTTGCTAAAAACTAAAAAAAGCTAAAAACTTTCCGGCTGTAAGCCAAGTTTATTTCCCAAAAAAAAGGGGGAAAGAAAAACACATTTTACTCCACTTCACATATGTGTATGCAACTTACAGTCAGCTTTTGGCAATATATTACCCAACTCGCTCGTTTTTATCCAATATTGCAGCCTAACACAACCAAAAACGAAAAATGAAAATGGAAAAAAAAAACCAACATGGATCTCTCATACATCACACAGACTTACTGTTGGCCACAAAACTTTGCTCTGGCCATATAACACAAACGGACAGAGACAGTGAGAGCGACAGAGATAGAGAGACAGAGAAACTGAACGGAACCAAAAAAAAAATTGTAACTTGAAGAGGCCGCAATGAAATGCATTGCAATGCGCTTAAGTTTCATAAGCCTGCGGCCAAAAGCGAACCAGCAAATCTGTGACACACACACACAGGCACACACACGAATATAGATACTCGCACACACAGACAGATGCTGTGAGAGATGACCGCAGTGCCACGCCCATGCATATATGTATGAGTGTCTGTGTCTGTTACATACGACTGTCATTTTGAGGGCAGTTGCAACACAGAGAACTGAGCAGAATTCGAAAAAAAAAATAAACCAAACCAAACCGAACGAAGGAATTATCGAAAAGTGAATTCAAGGCAATGGTTTTGGCTTTCCAACTACTTTTTTTTCCATTTTGCACATTGACAACAACTTAAGGCAAAGAGTGGGTGAGCAAGGGAAGTGGTGAGGGGGTGAGCTTGTTCAGTTTTTAGCAATTTATATTTTCAGTGCAAGGGGATATTAGCAGAAGAGCCAGTCAAGTTTTTCTTCCTAACTGAAATACTACGTGTAATAGTTGCACAAAACTCTCGTTTGGTCAGCACAAAAAAAAAAAAAGAAAACGAACAAAAAATAAACCAAACAAACACAAGCGAATAATAGCAAAACGCAAAACGAAGCAGATAAAGAGTAGAAGAAGAAGAAGATGAAGGAAAAACTGTTATTTTTGTGTCAAATACTTGGACAACTGTCCACGTACACGTCGAACTTTCGCTGACAGCTGCCACGAGGCAAGCTCGGCGACCCCGCCCACTTACGCCTTAATGCACTCGCTGCAAATTAATATTGCAGTTTTCTTTTCTCTTTTTCATTTTTTAGTCTCAGTCTCAGTCTCATCGAGCGACGAGGGTGACACGGGGGCGGCGGCAAAGAGAGGGGTGAAAGGGCATAAGGACGATAGTTGCACAAGTTGAGATGAGAAACTGCTAAGAAACTTTTTTTCTGCGCGTCTGCCTGTTGTTCTTGTTTCCCTAGTTATTGTTGTCGTTGTTGTTGTCGCACAAAAATTAGTTTCTTCACTTATTGAAATGTCAATGGGAATGTCAGGCTGTAAAAGCGGACGCGACGCATCACGACCCAATTGTAGAATGGAGGGTTTTTTGGTGGGGGTGGAGTGGAGGTGTGGCCGGGGGCGGGCGGACTTCTTCAAGCCAAATTGTAATTTCCAACGTCTGCACACACACACATACACACACAACTCAAGAGATTTTCCTTTCAGTTTCTGGCGTCAATTTGCTTGAAATGCCTCGTGCCAAATGATTTAGCGTCGCTTTTTTTTTTTCTTTTACCCATTTTCAGTAGTCTATCCCACCCACACACACACACATACACCTACATATACACTCATTGTGTGGACAAAAAAGTTTTAGCTTATTGTTTTTTGTTCAGGTCTCTACAGCCTCGGGGACTTTCCTGGCAGCTAGCCTCAGCTGTTTGGCCATGCTTTCGTCAATTTAACCTAATGATATCAGCCGGGGTTTTGTTTTTTTCCCAACCACAACAACAACCCACACAAAAAAGGTGCGAAACTGAAATTTAAGCAAATTAAAAATGGAAGCTGCTCACAATTGCAGCAACAACGACGACATCTTTGATAAAAAGACATAACAGCCTTAAAAACTGGAGGGCCACAAAAAAAGGTTCGCGCTTGTCGCAGCTAATGAGCGTAGCAAAAAGTAACAAAGTTATAGAAGCAGCTGAAAACAAGCCCAAAAAAAATGAATGAAAAATTGTTAATAAAGTGTGTGCGACATGGAATATACTCTATAAGTAGAGTTGGAAGAGGTTATCCACTTAAAAATAGAATTTTTTCATATGCAGAGATAATTTTTAAAACTTAAGCCTTACAATTTTAAATTATAAACCCAATGAATAGAAAGTGTTAGTTGGGTGTTCTTTATGTTATCAAGCACTCAACCAAAATGATTACAGGGTATAGATGATGCATAAATAAAAAGGTTCTTAAGCTAAGTGGCTTAAGTCTTTAAAATATTTATGGCGTCTCACATTGGTTTTAACTTCATTTTGCCTAATTCTTATCTGCGTTTGCTTACTTAATGAATGGAAAGTCGCCAAGTTTTTTCTTTGGGTTTCACTTTTTTGGGCGTTTTTGCTACCACAGAAATTAATGTCTTTTGGTTCATATTTAAAATGCTTGGGTAATTAATCAATTTGATTGATCATTCGATGCCCAAAAGCTGACTGTACAATATTTTACAGACAGATGGAGAAAGACAAAGACAGCGCGAAAGGGAGAGAACGAGAGAGAGAGAGCGAAGATGAAGGAGATGTTGGTATGGCGTGAATAATGAGTCAAATTATATATTTATAAATATTTAAATGGTGCACTTATTAAAAACAATGGAGATAAATGACTTTTCGATACACAAGCGCTCAATTAGCATAATGTCAAGTTGTGTAATCGATATGATGAGATGAGAATTTAAGTTTACAGCTGCTCCAAATTATGTGTTTATAAATGAAAATTCGCACTGACAGGTATCAAAAATGTAACAAGCAAGCATATTTTGGGGTACCTTTGGTAGCATTATTAAACTGTTGCATACCGTTCTTGGCCCTAATAAAGTCAGCACACAAATTGTAGAACAATATGCGCAATTCGGTTACAAATTTCAACAATTCGCAATCATCATGAATATGCAGAGGGGGCGGGGTGGGGCGGGTCGAAGGGAGACAGCGAGCGAGACAGAACATCAAGCTTCCATTACAGCAGCCCTGTCAGGAGCCTTAACAGATTCCACTTCCTCTACTACGGCCACATCCTGTGTGTGGACAAGCGAAAGCTTTTAAACCCAACCAAACATGGCTGGCACATCAGTCGCATCGCTTTGAAGTGCTTGCTAACCGCGACGACTTAACAGAGTGCAGGTGTGTTCAACGCAAAAAAGCTTTCGCTTAAAGCTTTTAACGCAATGTTAAGTCGCCAGACGATTTACATTATTTGAACAGCACTCGCAGCTTTGTTTGCTCTCACTTATGTATGTGTCGCCTCTCATTTTAAATGAACTACAGTGCAGTTTGACTAAGACGAACTTGGTGTGGGCTTAGAGTAAAATGAAACCAAAAATAATTCAGGAATCTTTTTTATTATTGGTATTAAGTTAAATGTAAAGATCATATATAGAATATATTGCCAGTCTGATATATGAATATTTAGTAAATATTAATTAACTTAAAAGTTAAATATATCAAAACAAAAATATTATTAAAATATAAAAGAAACGTGATACCGAATGGGAAAGGTTTTTAGGCTAAGTTCCCTTTCTATAACTGTAATTGAATAAAGACAATCTAATTACTTAATCTAAACACCTACCAAAACGGCTCAACTAATAGATTTCTGTACGCGTACGTCTTTGGCTGGCATTGATTTAAAACAGCTCAATTGCGGCTAATAGCGCTTAAGACATCATCAACAGTTATTCGCGTGTGTAAAAGTCACAATTCTCAGACAGGCTGCCAGGTGGGGCAATGGCAAAAGGCAGCCATAGAAAATACCGGCCTCATTGCTAATCAAAACACAACATCAATACAAATACAAATACAAATACACAGACATATTTATATACATATATATATATATATGTATTTGCTGTACACGTGCTTCAAAGGGAAAAAACGTGATGTTAATCGCATTTGCCAGCGACATTTGTTAGCCCTTTTTTTTGCTGCTGCTGCTGCTGCTGCTGATGCTCTCATTTTACTGAGGCCTTTTTTATTCTGTCTGTTGTTTGATTGTTGTTATTGTTGTTGTTGTGGGAATTTTGCTAATAGTTATTGGATTTGTCATGTTTGAATGTGTGTGTGTGTGTATGTTTGTTGTTGTAGTCTAATTGAAAACGTTTCTCGCCTCTGGCTGTGATTTGGGTGCACCACATTGCGTATACGCAATGTTCATTTATAATGCTAAACGCATACGCAGCGTGTGACAAGCTGGCAGCAAATTTGATTGTCATTTTTATTATTATAGCCAAACACAAACACAAACACAGAGGCATAAAGAGAGAGAGATAGAGAGAAACAAACGAACACACACACAAACAGAGCTCTATAGAAATAAACACACACTTGAGTGCGACAAGAATTGCTTGAGTTGCTTTTATTTTTGGGCAGATACTTAGGCCCTCTTCAGTCTTATGAGAGATTAACAAAGCATTTAATCTTAGCTTGGCATATAATGACACAGCACTCACACACAAACACACAAACATACTTATATATACACCCAGCAAAAGCTGATTCAGATTTAGGCTGGCATTCAATGTGTTTTTTTGTTTTATTTATTACGCCTGCTGCCTCCCCTTATGTATATTTTGTTTTATTGACATTTACTTGCTTGACGTGCGCCTCGGAATTATTTTCTTCTACTTCTGCTTCTTCTTCTTATTGTTGTTGTTATTATTATTGTCGTAGGATGTTTTTTTATTGTTGTTTTAAAATCGTTGCTGGCGTTTTTTGTGTGTGCTTTATTTTTTGGTATTTCAGCTCGACTGCAATAAAGTGAATTTTTCCACACGTTGCATACTTTTGAGCGCTATTCCATACACTCACACACACTCACTCACTCCAACATATACAAGCAAGAGTACAAGCACAGAGTAAACACATACATGCGAGCAAAATGCAGTTACTGCCGCGACGGAACCTGCTCGTGAATTTTAAAACAATCTTTTATACACAAAAATTTTTTCACATTTGTTTGCGTTCATCTTGCAGCGAGCAGAGTTTGCGTTAAAAATTCTTCATTTCGTACATATGAGAACACATATTGGGGCAGTGATTGTTTGGTTGTTTTTGACGATTTTATTTATATAATATTTTGTGGCAATTGTTTAATTGCAAAATTCGCAAGGCACAAGCACATACACACACACGCACATACACAAACACACACAGAGTTTTTGAGTTGATTATAAAACGACAGAGCAAAAGTTAGCGCAACACTAGCAAAATAGCAGCGCAGCAAATGACAGCGGCAAGCGGAGCGAAGCGAAGCAAACGCAATCAAAGCTTTCGCAACTGGAAGCCTAACAGTAGCAGTAGCAGCAGCAGCAGCAGCAGCAGAGCAGCTTGGAAAGCGAAAGCTGCGTTACAAAAGAGCGCAGCTGAGTGTGTAAAGCACAGGCAAGAGCGCAAGTAAAGAGCGTCAAAAGCTTAAAGCGCATGCGCCGCATTGAAAACGCTGGAAAAAAGGAGTGGGAGTAAAGGCGAAGAGAGAAAGCATGTTTTTCCGAAAGCTACGCTATTTTTGTGTGGATTATGTGTCAGTGTAACAATGGAAGTTTTATTGCAATTAACAGCGCTGAGATTTTGTCTCTCTGTTTCAGTATATATATATAAGTATGAGTGTGTGTGTGAGAGTGTGTGTGTGTGTGTGTGTGTGCTGGCTATCCAATGATGTGCGAGTGCATTTGAAGTGGACGCGACATGTTTTGTCCTGCGCCTCATTAGTGTCAAGGCAAAGAGATCAAAATTGGCATTAAGCGTGCCACAAGTACGAACATTACATGAGATGATGACAACTAGCATGCATAAAACATGCCACGCCCACCCAAGCACACATACATACACGCACACACACTAGCCGGCTTGACAAGCCGGGTCGTGTCCGGAGTCCAAGGCGAACGACGAAACAGACAAAAGCGTTGAGCGGCTGCACAGCAATTTAATATGCAGTCGGCAGAAGGCAGCCAGCAAAGCACTTGCAAAGCATTGCACTAACATCAACATCATCATCATCAACTCTACAGTCATTATCATCGTCATCAGCATTGGCATGATGATTATTACAAAATAGCAGGCTGGCGACGTTGACGTTGACGAGGCTGCAAGCTGAGGGAGTTGCAAAAGAGAAAGTTTTTTCCCACTTTTTTTTTCTTGCATATTTCGGCGATAAAGGGGAAGTGCTGTTGAAACTATGTTTGCTTAGGAGTGTGTGTGTGTGTGTGTGTGTGTACCATGCCTGGCAGTTTGTTTTTAATCAAGGCAAAACTGGGTCATTTTGGGCTGCAACTAAAAATATCATTTATATGTTACTCAGCCAAATGCGCCAGTTGACTCTACCCTTCGACTACTTCTCTCATCCGCCTACCATTGCATTGTGTACTCAAATATATATAGAATATGCACATACAAACATACATATGTATATTTGTTACTCTTCAGAAACAAACACACACACACACACACGTGAACAGTTAAAATTGGATGCTGTGTTAATTGCTACACAAAAATTCATTGCACTCGCTTTCTGTTAACTAACAGCTAGCCTGTTAACTAACATGTCACTGCTATCGTGTAACAGTGGCAGTTTAAAGTTCCCTAACAGTTGACCCAGTTGCCTAACCCCAGTATCTACAAATAGAGCATCATCCATACAGTTGCTTTTCGAGAGCCAGTTTTAAGCTAGAGAGCGGAAAGCGGGAGAGTGTATAAGAGAGATAGAGTAAAGTGATTGCTGACTTCACTTTACAGAAGCTGCATATTGTTGGGTTGGGCTGGGTTTTATGATGGATTTTAAAATGCCAGGCTTATGCGAATTAAATTGGTATTTAAAAAAAACTTAAGACTGGAGAGTATTAAGAGCTTAATGGATAAGTTGTCTGAACGCAATAACTAGCGAAATTGAAATGAGTTCAGCTCATGGTAAAGATTTATTGAATTATGATGAGAAAGTTGAGGTTGGTTTAAAGATTAACTGAAACTAACTAATTAATCTGGAGTTCTTTTTAATCAAATGATTGAATATAAATCAGGCAACTATATTTTCATAAAAACATTGCCTACGTTATACATTTTTCTGATACAAAATATAACCCGTAAGATATTCAGCTATATTCCGCATTGAAAGTTCTTGTCATCAACTTACCTCAGACGATGTGAGATAACACATGCGCGAATCGGTGCTCTCAATAGATGCCTGCTGAACAATTCCATAACGTGATTCACGATCACTCAAATACTCCGAACGCAAACTATCCTGACGTATAAACTCAGCACTACAAATGAAAGAGTAACGATTAACAAATCTTCGGGTATATTACTATAAAAATTCTCTAACCGTTGCTCCAAGGAATCAGCACGAGCACTTTTGTAGCCAGAATCATTCAGGCTGCTGTCCTGACGCAGCGATGGTAGCGAATCCCAGGGCGAACGTTTGTGTCCCGACCCTGGCATTTGTTGGGTCATCATGCCGTGTCCGGAACCGGAACCAATTGTTGAGCTACCCGAACGCCAGCCATCCGAATGACGGAACCATTGAGCACGTGCCGATTCACCAATGCAGCTAGCGCAACGTGAATTTGAGAAACTGAAACAGAAAAAGCAATATTATAGTTTGTGATATAAAAAAAAAGAAAGTCCATTGCTTACCTAGCATTATGATCAGATAGATAGCCACGATCTCGTTCGCGTTCACGTTCGCGTATCAATTCATTGCGATCGCTATAATATCCATCACGGTCACGATCACGTTCCTTATCGCGTATGGTGGATAAGGGTCGATGTGGTGGCAACGGCAACGTTGACGATTTAGCATTAGCTGCATGGAAAATGTAAGGAAAATTATTAAATTTATTGAAAAAGTAAGTGTTACGCGACATTGCTAGTAATTGCTAGTTCAGAAACATGCTGCTAGTTCGCATAGCTTTCATTTTTGATATATGATTGAATTGTTTAGACACTGAATCTGTTAAGAGACGTGCATTTTGTATGGAACTACTTACGCCTACGTAGTGGATATGGGCTGCGCTGTGTTGATCCTGGTAGGCTTTCAGCGAATTCTGATGATTGTTATTGTTGTGATGTTATATTTTGTAGTAGTAGTTGTTGTTGTTGTTATTGTTATTGTGGTGGTTTATTTTTGTGTGCGAGCGCATGATGAGCATTTAATTGGTGATATGGATTCGGTTATGGATAGCATTTGAGTATTTAATTATTTAAATTAGTTGATTAGTTAAGAAAAAAGATATAAAGAGAGGTAAATGATTGCAAAAGGAGTAATTATAGTTGCAGAACAGTTTAAATAAAACCAGAATAAGCATTAGACTAGCTAGTATTTATGTTTAATATGTTATTAGTTGATATATATATTTCTAAAAATATATGTTATGCTTAATGATCAATCAAGCTGTTAAATCAATAGTTTTACTAGCTATGTAATGGTGTATAAACTGATGTAAAAATAGTCTCAACCTAATGACTGAGCTTTAGTTTTTGTTTCTATTTTATGCTGATTCTGATTTCAATCGGAAATTCCTCTGTTAGTTAAGCTGTATTTTTTTTTTCTTTCAGTAACCTAAGGCAATTCCCAATAATCAGATTATCACACACACATACAGCTAACCCCTCCCCTTTTTAACTACCTTCCAAACACGAGCATTGTTTGACTTGATTGAGACATTGACGAGGGCACAAAGTGAACAACATGAGAAGAGCTCAGGCTAATTAAAAATTCGATTAGAGAATATAAGGCAGAATAGAAAATGATAGCAAGTAGTACACAAGATATATAGGGTTAAATACATAGCTACAACAACAACGAGAATTGGTTAAATGGTTTAGAAAAAACGAATAACTAAATGTTATTTTTTTTGCTACCAGTAAGCGTAACCCAAAACAATACCTAAAGTAAAATAGTGGGTCCAATGGCTAGAAAACTCACCCAGATTCTCCATGCTCTGCGAGAGTAAAGCCTCAAATGTGTGCAGACTGTAGGATTCGGCATCCATGCCCTTGGCCAAAGTGTTGCGCAAATGCATCTCGTATTCCATGAGCAGCCGAGATGTTGGGCTGCCTGGCGTTGGGGTCACATTCGGTGCCTGCTGATGCTGATGATGTTGATGCCGTGAGCCACGTTGCTGTGGATGCGGCTGATGTGATTGATGCGACTGATGTGATTGATGTAATTGCTGCTGCTGTTGTTGTTGTTGCTGTTGTTGTTGATGTTGTTGCTGTTGCGACTGCTGTTGCTGTTGGCCATAGGACTGATCTTGATCGGAGTTGCCATTGCTGGAACTGGGCGTTGTGGCATAACATTGATTATCAAACATTACATTATCCGAAGGCGGTGAGCCCTCAATGCAGTTACGTTCGCGCTCTCTTTCCAATTCCAAATAGAGATTGCGCGGCGGATAACCACGTCCAATTTCATGCGATGATCTGCGAATGAAAAAAACACATTAGCAAACGTTTGTTGCAATCCGAAATCGTAAACACGACACCCACCTCGAGCCGGAGAAGCGCGACGACTGACTGCCACTGCCGCTGCTGCGACCGAGCGTATTGTTGTTCATGACATGATGGCCACCACCACCGCCGACGCCACCACCCATGCCCATACCCATGTTCATGCCCATGCCATGCTGATGCAAGTGCTGCGGACCCAATGTTTGTGCGGCATTCGCATTATAGTAGTTGTAACGTCGTCGGCCCATCTCTGGCGATGTAACGGGGCTCTCGGTGCTGGGCATTGGTTTTAGCATGCGCTTCAGTGTGCTTGTATCGACATTCATATCCTCGGTGCTCTTGGTCTTGCGTCGTGTATTGTTGTTGATTACGTTGTGCTGGTGGTGCATATCGTGCGAATGTGCATCGCGTGTCTAGCATTTTAGAAAAAAGAACGAAAAGAGAGAAAAAGTAAAGATTAAAAAGCCAGACATTGTTATCTATTATCACACCACACTTACCATATCATCGTTATTGAAATCCTTGCTGCGTGTACCGGTCGATTTGGTGGAGGTGCCGACGCTCTGATGCAAGCCGCCGCCAACCTGTGTGCCCTCGCTCTTAGATAAATCCATGTCCATTTGACAGTTGCCGGCTTCGTCGTTGCCCACCTGTGAACCCACATGATTCTGTGAGCACATATCCGAACCGCTGCCCACTCCAGTCACAATAACACCGGGCGTATTAGTATTAACACCGGCATTAGCCACCATGCCCCCTCCATCCTGACCCTTGAGTTGACGTTGAAGGGTATCTGCGAAAGGAAAATCAAATAATATGTATTAGACGGAAAGGAAAAAAATAAGTATCATGGAGTTAGGTTTACTGATCCGTTTCTGACTAAGAATATCTTACATGAATTCTACAAATCTTTTCTTACTTTATAGAATATTATTGGTTGGAAAACTTACCACCTCCTTGTACCACATTGGGGCCACCACTGGCGACATTATCATACAGTGAGGTGCTGCTCACGGCGCTTACAACCTTGCCCTGCTGCTGGCCATCGACATCGGTGATTCTGTGTGAGCCGACATTACGCGGCAAAGTGGATGAACCTGCAATGAGTATGGCGATGAGATTTGATGGGGGATGCGGTGGATTTGGTTTTGGACACGCCTAATTGCTAAGTTTGCGTTTTAACTGTATATATATATATTTTATTTCTTTTTACGAGTACATTGTTTAGATATATGAAGAGACTATGGGCTAAGCATAAACTAAAATTATATAAAAAAAATCCCCTTTACACAGAAACAATAAAAAGGAAAGAGGACAACGCGTCAAGTTCAAGTTTAAGCCCGAAAAGCAAAAGAAGACCAAAAAAAAAAAAAAAAGAAGAGAGAGGGTTTTTCGAGACTGTAAAGACTCGTGTTAACTGAATTGACTTAACCGATTTGCTTATAGAATTTTATTTTTGGTTGAGTTTTGCTTTGGTTTTGGTTTGGTTTGGTTTTGGTTTTGTTCTCTCACCTCTAACACGTGGATCGGTTCTCAGGCGCGCATACTGCTCGGCGGACATGCAGGTGCATTGGGGCTCTTGGCGCGCGACCCGTGACGGCGACGCGGGTGTGCTGAGCGGCTTTCGTTTGGCCTTGACCTTGCTCTTGCCCGGCGGATCCAATTTCAGGGAGTAGCTCGACGAGGCCTTTCGTGAAAATTTGAAAGAAGGCGACTGTAAAACGTCGCACTATCATTAGGTTAGTTGATTGGGATTACAAGGTTCTGTGTGTGCGGTTTTCTGCTTTCACTGCTTTCAACTTCTTCTGCTTTTGTCACTTGTGACAACTAACTTGAATAAGATCTTATCGATCTGGCTCAAGTCTGGTGGCGACTTGGCGAAAAATTGTTTGCTTAGTGTGTGGTTTACTAAGTTATTACTTTGTAAGATCTTAGAGAACTACAAGAAGAGTGCATAGAGAGTTTAATATAATAGTAAATACAACTAGACATGTGCTAAAAAGCCTTGAATCTTATAATACACATATATATATATAATATTGAGTTTAAATAGAGATAGAGATAGTTAAGAGTGTGAAGTAGACAAACATACAAGCATTTAGTTTAAGTTTACAATTAGAGTTTAAAGTTAAGTTTATGAAGCCTAAAAAGTGCATTCGCAGGTTAAGCATAAAATTGACGCTAGGCGCTTTTAGAAATATTTATTTCGTATTTTGATCAAACTTTCAACTTAGCCTAACACTAAACTAAACTTTTGCTTAATTTTGATTCTATTTGCTGCGATATATTTTTAACTAGTTTTATTGTGAGCCTGTGCGTGTTGCTTCGATTTAAATATCGTTATCGTATTCATTTATCGATATATGGGTTTTAAAAACCTCAAAAGTTATGCTCCAAGAATATATATACTAATTTTCAATATATTTTCTTTGGTTTAACCTTGGCAATGGTTAACTATATCGTTGGCTTTTTGCAGTTAACTGTTTATGTCGCCTCTCTCGGCGCTTCTCAAAATATTTATTTAGCACTTGGCTACACTCTTCTTCTTTTACTTATTCCTAGATCTGCTACTAGTCTAAATTTTGCATTGTTATATTTTTTGAAAGTTGTTTCGATATAATTTTTTGATTTTCTTTGCGTATTTAAACCGCCCACTTGGCTGGGGATCAGGTTAGGGCTGGGTCGTCTTAGGGAGGATTTAGGGCTCATCGGAAACGGTTTGCAAAGGATAGGTAACGGTATTGTAGTAGAGGATACGTGCGATTGTTTTAAAGCGTTTTGCGTTTTTCTTTTGCATTTTGATTGTACGTTTGTTTTTGGTTTTTGGGCAACATATTTTCATATTTTATACAATTTTCATTCAATTTGTGAATTTTACAAAATTTGCATTGTACCATTTTTCGTTCATTAGTTTTAGCAAATCGATTTTTTTTGTGGTAAATTAGTTTTTTGTGGCGCACGTTTCAAATGCAAACGAATCGAGTTGAAAATATATATTTATACATACATAAATATATAGTTAGAAAGTAGTTAAATAAAAGTTATGTTAGATAATAAAAGCATTTCGGGTGGGACAGAGTTTCATAGTTAAAGATAGATAGAGATAGATTTGTAAGTGTACATTTAGAAAATGTATTCAAAATTGTTTGTTGTTGTTGTTGTGGTTGTAGTTCATGTTGTTGTTATCGTTTTTGTTGCGTGTATAGTTTTGTTGTTATTTATTTCGGTCGTTTTTTGTAGGTAGTATAGATTTATTTTGAACAAATTTGTTTTGGTTTGTTACATTTCGAATTTTAGTACGAAATTTATATATAAGTTTCAAATGAAATGCATCAAAAATGAAATATTTGAAAACGAATTTTGATTTAAATTTTTCATTAAGTAGATTTTTAGTTAGTATATATATATAATTTTTTGGAGTGTATCGAGAATGATTTTGAAAATGATTAGAAGAGAGAAAAAGAAATGAAAGAATATATAATATAAATACATTTAACAAATTTTAGTGGGTGTGTGCGTGTTACAGTATATGTGTGTGACGTCAGTGTGTATATGTATGTGTGTTGCATATGTATATGTAAGTAGTTGTTGTTGGAACCTTTGAAACTTGAATACACACACAACATAAGTAAGAAACTTTGCACATTTATTTGGGGGGGGGTTTAAACATTTATACAAGTTACTTAAATGAATGCAGCTAGAAGCTTGCAATTTGGCTGGTATTTATGTACTATGTATATGTTTTGTATATGTATATGTGAAACTGGTAAATATCTGTTATGGTATGCGTGTGTGGTTACTGGCTGTACTGATATATAGCGAGAGTTATGTGAAAGACTTGGTTGACGATAGGGAGAAAGGAATAAGATACACATAAAAGTGAAGAATAGCTTACAAAAAACAGTTACGACACTTAAGGACACTGTTACGTGAGTGTGTGTGTGAGAGAGTATTTATGTGTATGTATGTTTTTTGGTAAATCTTACACATGCCCGACAAAGGGATACGCTACTTGAATAGAAATATATAAATATACATTTAGAATGATCTGCATATAAATCGTATCAGTTTTATCAGTTTTCTCTGCTGTGATATTAGTAGAAAAAAATGTTTTGTTTAAATATTTAGTTGCAGTAGTAGAAGTAGGATGTAGTTTAAGTTAAGTTCTAGTTGTATTAGCAGCTGTAGTTTTGTATTAAGTTGTTGTTGTGGGTTAAGTACGGTGTTCTTGTGATAAATAAACAATATGAAGCGATACTAACGTATTTTTTTACAATGTAAGATACCTGCAACAAATGAGGCGCAAAGTAAGAAAATAGAAAACGAAACATTTATTAGATACTAATCCAGACAGTTTTATGATTGACTAGATGTTATATACTATATATGATATAGTCTGTTTGTGTGTGTTTGTAGATCAACTTTTGAAAATTTATCAGAAATTGAGTTCGTTAGAGATAAGTTTGGATAATAAAAGTTTATATACAAGTTTATTGGATTAATCTGTAAGTTTTGAAAAATACTTTCTTCCAACTTTCACTCAATTTCTCACAATTTCAACTAATTACACATATATATAGTATTTTTTGTGTATAAATTGTTTTTCTAAAGCTTATAAATGATATATAACTACTAATATATATGTATATAGAATTATTACTTTACTTTTGCCAAATGTTTCGAATGGTATACGAAAAACGATTAGAAAACACAAAACTTGAACATAATTTTAAGAACGATGCCAAATTGGTATAATTTCTATTTTGTTGTTGTTGTCAGAGTCAACTAATGAACGAGAATATATAATTTATGTATATAGATATAATTGTATAAGTATATTAACGGTAATTAGCAGCAGCAGTTTTTTAATAGAACGGTCTGTTTGTTTCTGTGTGTGTATGTGTGTGTGAGTAATAGTGACAGTGACCGTGACAGTGACTGCGACAGTGACTGTGATACTGACTGTGACTTATGGCATGGCATGAATTGAAGCGTACTTGAATGATTGCACATTTTCTTGGCAGTTTTCATATATATATTTTATATTGAGACATGTTTATATAGAACTAAAAGAGGTTAAGAAACTTTAGCCAGCAACATCATTAAACAGCATTCATCACGGTCGAGTCATCATCATCAACTTCTGTGTGTGTTTGTGTGTGTGTGTGGTTTGCATCTTGTTGAGTTTGAGTTCTTTGCTTTTTGGGCAGTTCCTGTACTTGCAACACAGAACTGCCCAAAAGATATTGTTGTTAGAAGAATGTGTGTGTGTGTGTTTTTGTATCTTTAAGTGGTTGTGTGGCTTTGGCTGAGGTGGTTTTTTATTGGTTGAGGTATTAGTTGAGGTGGTTGCTTTGTCGTCGTCGCGTTGTTTTTTTCTTTTAATTTTTTTTCGTGTTTGCATTTGAATGCAAGAAGAGAACTGTAAGAGAATACTTACACAGCATTCTCGGAACTGTTTGGCATCGATGGGCGATGTGAAATTTAGGCCCCAAGTATCGTTAGTCATTGGATCCTTCCAGTAAACGAAGCATTCTGATGCCTGGCCAATGCGTGTGCCTACAAAATGAATCAATCACAAGCAAGCACGAAGACAGCGCTCAATTAGTAAAGGTAAACATGGATAAAGTGGTAAAGATTTGTTAGCTCACCTGGCTGCACAAGTCGCACATCGAGTATCTTGTCCACCTGACTGTTGTAAGCGGTTATGTGAAAGATGCACTCGGGCGAATCCTGAATGCATGTGATGTTGACAGGAACCAAATCTTCAGACACTTGTTGCCATTTGACGGTGCCGGCGCCACTAGCCGATACATGAAAGACCTCAGCCCACAACCTGAACGAACTAGCGTTTGGTTAATAAAAACGTTTCAGATTTTTTTGTTCACATATCATTTGATTATTAAAAAAGTTTGTTGATTGTTTGGTTCCAATTGAAATTTGGTGAAAATTTTGTTGTTGTTGAGGTGGTTTTTGGGGTTCAATTGAAAGTAAAATCAAACAAAGGAAGCGCAGTTTTTGTTCGTAGTCGTTTTAGGAAGGAAAATAAGTTGTAGCAGGTGGCATTGTTGTTGTTGTTGTTGGCCGCACAACAAAATGTGGTTTTGTGTGTTGTTGGTTGTTGGATTATTTTGGAAGTGAAGGCAAAAGTCGAAAGTTGTTCGTTTCAGTTTTGGATTTGTTTTGTTTTTTTTTTTTATTTTGGTGAAAGAAAGAAAAAACCAGAAGAAGAACAGAATTAGTTAATTACAAAAAGTTATCGAAAGAGCGAATTCAATTTGGTTTTTCATAATTGTTTGGTTTTGCTGTTGTAGTTTTGTTTGTTTGTCAGAAAACATACACAAAAAATGTCAAACAAGAAGAGAAGAAACCGAGTATTACTTACCTTAATAGATGACCATCGCGACGACGTGAACTCTGCCAGGGTGAATCCTCATAGCGATAGGCTTTGCGCATCAAAGGCGCACACGAACAGCTCAATTTGTTGCCCATAGCGCAGTTAGCACAGCCAGCAGCAGCTCCTAATCAAAAACGAAGATAGTATATATAATGATCGATCTGTATATAGAATTGCTAAACTTACCTTTACCAGAGGCACCCCGATGTCACCACATGCCGCTCACGTCCGCCTGCGAGAGCGCTTGGCCGCGATTTAGCGACTGCGACCGTTGATTATGCCGATGGTTGTGGTAGCGACTACCCCGCTGCTGTTCGTAGAGAGAAAGAAAGGAAAAAATTAATTTCTTACGACTCTTTAGATCAAAATAAACTTAACATACTAAGAAAGATCAATTGCTTTGCTTTAGATTTTGATCTTAATTTATCTTTTCTCTGTAAGAAATAAGACAACAGTTATCCCATAACATATGATATGAAATAGATCTGTATACAAAAGTTTCCAAAAGCATGTTTAAATTGACATCCATTAATTTTCCTTAGCAACCTTTATCGCTGACAACAGTTCTCATCTTACCATACATATATTTATCTTACTATTCCAAAAACGAATACTCGAAAATGTATGAAAAATCACATCATCAGCTAACAAATGTGGTTTTTATTGAAATACCACGATTTGATGCATAAATTATTAACGAATTTGAACTTGAGCCGCAGCTATTAAGCAATAGTTTATGCCACACAAGCGGCACACAACATATTGTATACAGTATGTATTAAATCTTCAGCATTGTGATTAACCGATGAAACAACCCACGCCGGCTGCAACAACTATTGTGGGCTATTATCACCAACACGTTGCCGTTGTTGTTGTTGTTGCCGTTGCGAGAGGTGCGAACAAAGCGAGTTCAACGCTATTTGCTGGCCAAAATGCAGTTGTCTCTCTGCCGGTTACACACTACCCCACCCCTTCCAACCCGTCTACCCCGCCCCCTCTAACAGCTTAAACGACGCGACGCTGGCGTGTAGGTGTCAACAACACATGCCGCAAGCAGCAACAAACACAACAACAACCACTAAAAAACACCTTAGAGATTTTCTAGCGGAAAATAATGCTTTGAAGTTTTTTGCTTTGATTTGGATTCTTATGTATGATTTGATCTGATCGTTGAGCTTTATGTTCTTTGACACACTCCAACACACGCACAGTCAGTCAGTGGCATATGTTGCACATTAGAAGCATATTAGATTAAAACCATATACATGCATATATAAATGGATTTAATTTTAAATTTATTTGCTACACCTTAAAGATACTTTTATATACACACACATTTTGCACGTATTTATAATTATATAGTTTTAGTTTTGCTGCCTGTATGTTGACCACATTTAATTTGTTTGTCTAGCCAAATTAGTATATATATCTATGATCACCATATACTATATCTATATCTATTTTGGTTTACACAGCCGTTTACCGTTCAGACAAACAGACACCTGTTTACGACAATGTGTTGTGTGTTTGAATGAAAGTTTTTCAAAAATAATTGAAATATTTGAAAATGATGCGAAAAGAGCATTTGAAATTCACGCCACAGAGTCAAACAAACAACTAAAGACACAAATCGAGGAAAAAATCAAAGCGCATTTTCATTCATTCATTCAATGCACGCTCTCTCTCTCTCTCTCTCTCTCTCTGTCTCTCGCTTTTTCTCACGCTCTCTGAACAGCACTCCACATCAATTTTAAATCTTATGCAGCAGCCTCATTGTCTCTGAGCGATCTCAAGAGCTCTTTTACTCGCCCACACACGCACACACACACCCATACAGCCACACGCAGCAGCATAGTTCAAGAGCTGAATAGAGAGATCTCTCTCTGGCGATAACTAGATAAAAATGCGGGCCCCATCTGAAGTGGAAGTGGCTGCCACAGCAGCGCCAACCATTGGTTTTGTGGCAATGCTGTTCGCACGTGTTTTTTTTTTTGTGTTTTTTGTTGCTTTTTCTTTTCTTTCTTTTGTTGAAATTTATTTTTAAAGTCAATCAAATAGCGCTCTGTAGAGCAATCTCAATTGTCGCACAGTGCTCATCAAAATGCAATAAGGAACGAAGGTGGCGACATTTTTTTATATTTCTTTTTGGGTCACAGTCGCCACCCGCATGTGTGTTGCGCCGCATCAGAGACAAATTGAGTTGTGCGGTGCCAGACTGCAATTGACAACTTAATAGAGCGCAAGATGACCAACGATTGATAAAGCGTTGAACAGTTTTTCAAAGGAAACAGATAGTGTTGAAGGATTAAAATGTGTGAAAATATGAAAAAGATGAAATATCGACACATCTGATAAGTTCTTGTTAAATACATAAATATGTAATGATTGATTTTGAGGAACAGTTTCACGAAGTTTCAGTATTAAAGGTTAAGTTAAGGAACACATACAAATAGTTCATAGTTTAGAAGACTGAATAGTTATGTATTTGGTATAGGTAAGAAGATTGAATAGTTGAGGTTAGGATAACCTTTTTTTGAATAGATTTAGACAAGCGTGGTTCTAGGAAGGTAACTCAATAATCCTCTATAATAAATATTCTTGTTGTTAGAAACTCTCTTTATCACTTTTAGTAAAAATCAATTCAATTTTAGCCATATCTTAAGCTTTAGTATAACAACTTATCACACAGTAAAGAGTGTTAATCAATTCAAAAACTTAAACTCTTTTATCATTAAGATAAAACCACTAACACTCTATAACAATTATATTTATCATTTCGTTTACTTATTGTTAGTTAAGTGTAAATGTTTTTTATTATTGTATACACACCTCCACATGACCCCAGCCATCGGCATTCATTTTAACGGCCGCCTCGACACTTTCCTTGGCACCCATTGCGTGTTTTTAAGTTGTTTACTTTTAGCGCCGGAAAATAGGTGCGTTTATTGCTAGATAGTTTGTTGTTTGGTTGATTGTAGTTCCAGTTGCACAGTAAGAGTGACAGTAACAGTTACCGTTACGGTTACAGCTGTAGTTTGTTTATCTTGCGAATATTTGTGTATGTAGGTATATATAGGTATATCTGTGTATATTGCTTAGGTCGCTCGACACTCTTCCATAAAAGGAGTTGTATGTAGGTGGAGCAGCAGCTGTCAGATGTTATTTATTTTGGTGCTGCGACTGGGAGAATTCGGCTCCTTTAATGATTTTGGTTTTTTTTTTCTTTTTTTGGGGCACAGGACACACACACAAACACGCAGCCAGACAGAGCAGAGATGTGTGAACTAGAGTAACCGTGTCTAATACCCAGGACCTAGTGGCGTCTGCGTCTGAGCGTGGATTGATAAATATTGAGCGAATTGACGTTGACGTCGCTGCTGCTGTCACTCACGCACACACATACACTGTCAATCTTTCTCTCTCTCTTTAGCTGGTTCTCTCAATATTTCGTTCTCTCTCTCTCTATTAAATGTTTCGATAAGTTCGGTACGGATGCTGTGTGCGTTGAAAGCGGCGTTCAATCAATGTTTCGTCAAGTTGAAAGCGCGCGTGTGTGTGTGTGCTCGTGTGTGTGCGTTGAAAGCACAGTTAAATAATAGAACAGGCAAACTGTTCCCTCTGTGTGGCAAGTCTCCTTTTATCCTTTTGTATCCTATATGCTATATGATTGTTGTATGTATTATTAATGCAGCCTGGAATTTTGAATGCTTCTGCTGCTGCGGCCGCTTTTGACTTCTCACAATGTCACTAGAAAATTTCACTTTTGGTGCTTTTGATCTTTTTTGGGTTTTGCGTTTGCTTTAACATTTGCGGTGTTTAACGGTGCGTATGATTAATTTATGCTTGCAGATTTTATTTTCTTGTTATATTATTATATTTTTGTTTGTGCCAGTGTATTGTTTAAGTTAATATTTGTTTATGCCTTTGCAGCTGCATTTGATTTGGCAACGCCTTTTGCCTATTGCAAATAAAACACATGCAAAAAATACTCTTTTTTTTTTTGTTCGTCTCTTTCCCTTGGCTGCTTAATTTTCCAATTCCTTGTGCTTGGTTTTGAACTTTTTGTGTTTTTGTTGTATGTGAAATACTGTTTTGATTAGTTTAATTATTTAATGATGCTTTAAGTGTGTTTGTTTTGTTGATTTTTTAATGTATTTTCTTATTTATGATGCGGATTTTTATTCACTGTAGGAGCAGCAGCAGATGACGAGGACATGTCGTCGCTCTGTATATGTATTTGTGTGTGTTCAGCAGCAGCCTCCTGGCCTGCCAAAATACCTACAAAACTTGACGAAAGTGAAACGTTTTCACTTGACGAAGCACACATGCGAGAGAGCGAACAGAACGGCAAAGAGAGAGAGAGCGAGAGAGAGGAGCAGCAGCGGTCACACAGCAGCCGCGGCAGCAGCAGAGACTGGCAGCAGCGGAGAGCAACGAAAGCAGCGGAGATGAGCTTCGAATTACAGCGACAGCCGAAAATTGCCTGCGCTGTTGCTGTTGTTGTTGTTGTTGTACAACATATATATATTTTAATTTCGATTTCTTTCTTGCTTTTTCGTCGCTCGTTCGTCGTTATCCTTTATTTTGTATGCCTCCGCTTTCCGCACTATGTATATACACTCAAACATATATACATATATCTATAATATATATATAATGTGTCTGTTTGTGTGTATGTACTTAGCTTAGAGGTATGTGCAGTCACTGCTCCCCCCCTCTCTTTCTATCGTTCTCCACCAACACCCGCTCGCTTGTATGTGTCTGTCGCCGACTTGCGTTCGTGTGCGTATGGCTAAAAAGTTGCATAAATCACCACACCTTAATTTACTTTAAATTTCGCGTTTTTAATGCACGTTTTATAAACACTTATCGCTAAGCCCGTATTATGCATGTGAAAAATTCCTTTGCGCTGCCTAAAAGCATGCTACACAAAATTTTTCACAAGCTCTGCTCGCTGCTGTTGTTGATTTTTCGCTTACTTTTCTTGCCAAATTTGTTCTTTTTTAGCATGTACAACGGTTGTGTGGGTGTTTTTATATGTATGTACGAGTGTTTGTGTGGTGTGAATGTAGTGTGTGTGTGTGTTAGTGTATATGTTTTTATCTATATATTTGTTGTATATACATATATATTTATATAGATATATGTGTTTTTAAGTGTTAAAAAGCGTTTTGTCAGTTGCTTCTGGAAGCAGCACCGGAGCCAAGCAGCGCGAGCCACACAACCGTCGACTTCGAAAATCGCTTTGACTTTGCCGAGCAGAGCACAAAACGAACGCAAGCCGCAGCTTCAGCTGGCATCAGGATCTCTGCTCTGGAGCAACGGCAACGACGACGACGACGACGACGACGACGTCTACGCTGTCGACGTCAGCATCGCTGCAACTGTTGGAATGTGTGCCATATATATATATATATATGTACATATATTTCTTCTTTTTTTTTTTGGGTGGCTGCTGCTGATGCTGTCGCTGCTTTTGACGACGTGCTATTGTTGTTTTTGTGTATGGATGCTGCTGCTGCTTCTGCTGCTTTTTTGTTGTTTTTGGTGTTTGAACGCATTTTGTTACATTTATTTTACATGTCGCGTGCTGTTGCTGTTGTTATTCTTGTTGCTGTTAGAACGTCAAATGAAAGTTTTCGCCATTCTGTTTCGTTTTAATGTCTCCCCGATGCATGTGTATGTCTGTCTGTATGTGTGTGTGTTTGAGCATGCACGTTTGTGTGCGTTAATGTAATATTAATGTTATAATTTGCTAGGCGTACGAGACTCTCAACCCGCTCACATGTTCCTACATATGTATGTATGTATGTACACACATGTTAGTAAGTATTTATGTACGTGCCAAGTTATTTTTTCTGTTTTTTTTTTTTTGCATTAGCAGTGGGCTCATAAATAATGCAGAGGGTTGCCAGGTGAATTGTGAGTTGTTTGAATGGTGGTGAGGTGTGGAGTGGTGTGGTGGGTTGGGTTAGGTTGTGGTGAAAGGGGGAGGTGCTCTGTGCAGGTGGACGCTGGTCAACAACAAGATTGAACGTGCAACAACAAGTCAACTCGTTTTTATGACCCAAACGACAAAGGTGTTGCAACTTTACAAGTAACAAAAAACAACAACAACGACAACAGATGATTGTCATGGGACTTTTGTGGACTTGCCCAACACTGCGACACACACTCACACACACACTGTGACATCCACCCACTCACACACATACACATAGTGCTAGACTCAAGACTGAGAGGCACGTTTTAACATACACAAAGTAAAAGTGAAAAGCAACATCAAAATTAATAAGTAGAAAGGATGCTGAGTGCTCTGCGGCCAGCGGGCCAACAGCGCAGTCGACTGCAACGCTGACAGCGCCAACAACAATATACACAACACACAAACACAAGAAAGTACCAAAAACCCAAAGTGCATGACAGGCAGAGCAAGAGAGAGACCGAGAGAGGGAGAGAGAGCGCGTGAGAGCAAGTGTTTGGTGTGCGTCGGCGTGCTTTCAATATTGAACGAAAGGTTTCGTGCAGTTTTTACATTAAGCTTACAATTGCTTAACGCTCTGGATGCTGCATCAATAATAATATCGCTGCCACTGTCACGCTGCATTCATTTACCCAAATAAGTACACGCACATGCACACATACACACACACACATTACATATCTCAACCAGCCTTAGACCGGGCCAAAAGTCGTAGCAAAAAAATAAAACCACAATGTGAGAGAGAGAGAGAGAAAGGCCAAAGCAGAGTGCAGCTGCAGCTGGGGAGCGGCCAAAAAAATTATCCAAAAACAACAACACACAGACACACTTGCAAAACGGGATGCGCCAGGCTTACTGACGTCAGAACTACGCACGCATACCGACACACACATGCAAACACCCCACGCACAACGACGTCGACGTCGCTACGGCTGCGGCTGCAGCTGCTGCTGCTCAGTTTCCGTTATCTCTTTAAGAAACGTCATTAGAAACTGCAGCGGGCTGCAAAAAAGGCGCGCCTGGGCAGCAGCGAAAAAATGTCCAACATCGGCTTGTAAAATGTCAAAGTTCTTGTTCCTGGTCCTTGGTTGTGTTTTTATTGCAATAATTACCCAATGTGTGTCGCTTTGTTGTTGCGTAAGGTTTTTTAGGGCAATCGGAGGGTGTGGTTCACCGGGGAGCCAATGTAATATACAATGTACGTTTATGTGTGTGTATGTGTGTTTTAGACGCGATTGACACACTTTTCTGGGTGTTTGGGCATCTGCGCCGCTGCGCAAAGCTTTGAGCCAACGCTTAACGCGTTCATTCCTGTCGCTGCCTTTTTATGAATGAAAATCGCACCAGCAATATAAAAAAAAACAACAACAACAAAAGAAAGAGCAGGGGAGGCTTTTGCGGTATGAATGTTATGTGCTACCTTGGCTTGATATGCATTCAACTTACACTATTTAAAGTTATAGATCTTAACACTCTAACTCGATTTAATTAAATTTGATATTTGCATTAAATTTATTTTACTTTGACTATATCATACAACTTCCCGCGCTCTGCGCATAAAATGTACTAAAAAATACCAAAATACTATCGATAATGCATGCGCATATCGATGTGTGCAGTGCTGCGCAACGTTTAACAGTTGTGAGACTGCCGAACACTGAGTAAAGCAGTTTGTGAAAAACAACAACAACTTGTAGCATGCAGCGATAAACGCCGACGGCGCTAATTTTTCGAAATTGTAAACAAATACTTATATAAAACGCGCACGCAATGTTCGATGCCGAAGCAACGGACAATGAATTGCGCGACTTGACTAGTGTGCAGCTGGGACCCGAAACAAAAGGTAATCAACTACAACATTAACAATTCTAAACTGACGCATTTTTTCTTCTCTTACGCAGAATACAATTTGCTGCGTGCGGATGAAGAATATCGCAATGGAAACGAGTCACACTCGATTTACCATCAGGTAAGAGCACTGTTGCAGTGCTCCGATTTGCGGCTTGTAACCGAGGCCCAAGACCTGGAAAATCAGCATCCAAACACAAAAGAAATTATAGCTGAAGCCAGCGCCGAAGAGATATCCGACTACAAAAAGTGAGCACAAAACAATTTGCATTGAGTGTAAGCTAACTGTAAATGCTCTCTTCACAGCAACAAATTTCTGCAAAACATATTGCAATACCAACAGACCATCGAGCAGTTAAAAGAAATACCAAAAGAAGAGAAACCAACTGAGAATCTTGATTTTCTGTCAGATTATCCAGATCCTAAAGCAGGCTTTGCTCAGATCACAGACATCTGCAACCAGTTGCCGCGTGAATGGTGTGTGTTGCAATTGTGCAAGAGCTTCAATCCTGCCACCACATACTCCACATACTGTGACATTGCTACTGCCAAAGGCGACATTTATCTATCCTTGCTGCTACACTGCCGCAGCCCAGAGCTGCCGGCGATATGTGTCCGCTTCAGTAGTGATGCTTTGGTGAACATTTTCAAAGAATATGCCACTTTGGTGGAGCGTTTCAGGCGCGTTGTCACCGTCGATCCCATAGCAGTGAAGACGCAAGAGGCCAAAGCCAAATACTGGAAAGAACTGAATGCCTTTGAGGTGTACTTAAAAGTGAGATCTAATCTTATTTCCACATGCGTTTAGTCATAACCATTGTTTTGTGTGTATTGCAGAAACTGATTGCAGATCTCTTCAATTGTTTGACACCCTATTGCTTTCTGTTTTTGGGCAAGCGTTACAATTGTGGCAACGTGCATCAACAATGTAAAGAGATCTATAAACGCGTGGATGAATTTTGTGTGGAGCACACTTGGAATAATCATCAGCGGGTTTTACTTTCACAGGCGGCATTGCATGCAAATCGCTTGCCAAACGATCACAGGAAGCAACTGAGTTATGAACTCTGCTGCAACAATAACCATTGTCAGGTTGAAGAGCTGCTCGTTTTAGAGCTGTTAAATAGCTGCGCCAACGAATGGCAGAAAATGGAACAGACTGAACCATTGATCATGAAACGTTTACCCATCATTTTGTTGGTGGACGAGGTTAGCTCAATATCAACTGATTTGTAAAGAAACTATAGCTAATGAATATCATTCGTTTTTAGCGCCTAGATCATATGCATTGGGAGCAGTTGGCACCGGCTCAGGAGTGTGTACGCAACAAGTCGCTGCACAGCTTGTGGCGTCTCTTCAAGTACCACAAATCACAAATAAAATATGGCTACTATACGGTCAGAATTTGTAAAGGCACCACGCTTATCAATCCCGATGGAGATCTGCCGAGATCGGGACGAAGAATGCGCAGCTTCCTCGAATATTGGCTAACCCACTGGCAGCATCAATTTGAAAAGCTGCCCAACGATCAATTTATGCTTGAACACGCCTTCAAAGCCGATTCCTTTGTGTATGTAAATGTATACAGAAATTTGGACACTGAAATTAACTTGATTTGATTTGCTTTCAGTTATGCTGGTCATGGTTCAAGTCTTCAGTATGTTTCTAGTCGTTTGATTTATCGCAATCGCATAAAAGGCATTGTCTTTCTATTTGGCTGTGATTCCACACGTGTGCTAAGCTCAGGACTCTATAGTCCCTTATATGGGGCACAGGATTACTTTCATGGTGCTCTATGCCCGACTGTTGTGGGCACCCTTATGCCCGCTCTCGATGCCAATCTCGATAATGTGTCCACAAGCATTTTAAGTCAGTGGATAACGCCGGCCAATCCCAAAGTTATACCCTGGGCACAAATAGATCGCGCCGCCTGGATCTCCGAAGGACTGGTCAAACGTAGTAATTATATCTCTCTCAAATCTGATTATATACTAATTATCTAATTGCATTGCAGCAGCACAGGATGGTGTCACAGCAAAACCCTATTTGGAATACCAATTGGGCAGCTTGTGCGAGATTTTGGCGAATGTTCAGTTGGGCCGAGTTGAGTCAAGGATCTACAATAGTTGCGTTTATGTGTGTCGCGGTTTGCCCGCCTGGAATTTGTCTATAGAAAAGATGCCATTCTTCTAGATTGCTTTTTAACTATTCGCTTTGGCTACTTTTAACTTATACAAATTGAATATGTCAATCTTATTTCTTAAATTTTGTTTGCATTTAAAATGTGCTTGTAAAAAAGTTTTTGCATATTTAATAGCTAAAGTTTAAAACACACAGCAAATCACATAAGATATTACAAATTACATTTAGATAGCTTAGAAAATAAAATAGAAAAACGAAATTGTGCTCAAAAACTTACCTTTTGATTAAGGGGGTGCAAGTTGTGTGAAGTTTGTTTTATTAGATTTTTGTGTCGTTTGCCACTTTAACTGTTTCTTGTTGTTTTTTGTTTTACTTTAGTTAAACTTAAACATCATTATTGTTATTTATGTTTTTTTGTACAAACTGTAGCTTATTGGAACATTAACCGTTTAGTATTGTTTTTTGTTTTTATTATTTAGTTTTGTTATTTGAAAACATGCCAGAAGTCTTATTATTATGTAAAACACCTGTGCAGAATTTAAAGAGATTTTTTTGTTTAGATTATGGTGAATAATGAAACAAAAATGTTTGATATACAAAAATTGGAAAGGTGAAGTGCGTTGATAGTTAGATAGAGAATTTTTTTGATAAGAAATTTACACACAAAAAAATGTACATTTATAAAGTGAATATTTACAAAATTTTAACGTCAAACTGTTTTGAAATTTGAAACTTTCAAGCTATAAGAGAAATGCAAAAATATTTTTCTACTACGCCAACTTTTTCCAACAATTACTTAAATATTTCACTTCATATCTTTGCTCATTTTCATTGTTCTTATTCCGTTTCCGTTGACCGATTTGTTATTTAATGCGCCTGACAGCTAATCCCTAAAAAAAGCAGCAAGAAAAATGAGCTGCGCCCATTTAAAAAGCTAATGTATTACTACTTAGCTTGGCGACTTGGCTAGAATAGGAAGAAAAAACGCCCAACTATTTATTTACTTAGAATTTTTTCTCATCTTTTCTTTGCTATTTCGTGGCTTGTGGTCGGATGGCAAAGGAAAGGAAGGGTTAGGGTGAGGGGTAGGGTTAGGTGTGGTGTGGTGTGGTGTGGTGTGGTGGGGTTGAAGGGCGCTGTTGTGCTCTTTTTGGCCAAGGGCTTTTTGTCGATGCGAGAAAGAGTTTTTGGGCCGTCTCAACCAACCAAACCAACTCAACAACATGGAATCCACTTGACCTACTAAATGCCTGTCGCATTATGACACACATTACATTAATTAGGCAACAAAAACAAAAAGAACAACACACGTATATTTTGATGCCCCAAACTCTGTTACAAACGACCTTCGATCGATGCGGCGTATGCGTAATATTAGCATATTTGCTCATCGAATTATTATCACATATTTGCATGATTAACACGCACACACACACACATGCATAGACAAACATACTCACACACATACAAAATCAAAAATCCACGCCCAACTAAAAATATATATAGTATATATGTGAATATTCCCAGTTTAAAAGGTTGCTCGTCCTTCGTATTAATGTCTCAATGCCGTGCCCATGGAGCATTTCAAAGTGTATAAATCATTTTAGCAGCAGTAAAACCGAAAGGTGCATGCCACGCCTCCCCTACCTCTAATTCACACACAAGCACAAACACACACACTCACATTACACACACACCAACAACAACACAAACGACCTCATAGATACAAGCCTCTCTTTCATTTGCCTGCTTGCTGCCTGCCTGCCTGCCTGCCTGCCAGGACTTGTAACATGACAGGCGACAGCTTCAGAAACAGGATATTACATAACAGGCGCTGCCTTAACAGCAAGCGACATGTAAATGTTAAGTATGTGTGTGTGTCAATGTGTGTGTGTGAGTTGTTGTTATTGTGCTTGTGTTATTGTTATTGCTGTTTGCTGAATTGAATTGCATTTGTTTTCCCATTTTTTATTTATTTGATTTCCGTTTGTTTGTTTATTGTTTATGCCACACACACACACCCACACACACGCACACTCGCACACCTATTTATTTTGTATGTTTTTGAATTGAAAATTTTGCGTATATGAAAAAATATAGAGCTCAAAATGCAACCTTGAACTAATTTTTACTCGCTTTTTTACATTTTTTGTTTGATTTTTTCCATCCGTTTTTCTCGTTTTTTTTTCAAAATTTATTTTATATAAATTTTTACAAAAAAAAAATATTGTAATTATTTTGCTTATTGTCTTATTTTTACAATGTTAATGTGTTATTAAGTTTCGTTTTTGTATTTTTGATTTTGCAAAAAAATGTGTTAAAAATGTTGTTAGAATTTCTTTTTATTTTATGTGTTTTTGTTGCTGAAACGCTTTGTTAACTTTGGTTAAAATTCTTTGTTGTTGTCTAGTTATTGTTTGTTTTTTGTGTTTGAAAATTATTATTGTAAAATTGTTTGATTTTTTATAATAGTTTTTTTTCTTCTTATTTTGTATTATTGCTTGGATTGGTTGTTAAATCCGCCGCGTTGCACACAACAATACTCTGGCAGAGATAAACTGAGACTAAAACCAGAGACTCGAAATTTGAGACCAGGGAACTGTTAGTTGTCCTCGCGTCCAAGGCAATTGCATCCATCTGGATTCTGGTCTTACATATATATTTATATATAAATGTGGAGAGCCGAAGAGGTGTATTCATGCTCGTGCCAAAATGAGAAGCGAACAATGTTGCAAAAATGATTTTGGCGAGGGACGGAGGGGGGGCAAGCGCAGCAGCAACGCAACGCTTAAAATTCCAATCCCCTCAAAAATAGAAACCGCGACACAAAACAACAACACTTGCCGAAGGGATAATATTCGCCCTCGCCCTCAGAGAGAGAGAGAGCGAGGCCAATTTGAGAGCATGAAGAGCGAACACAAAACTTTCACCTCTCGCGTGTGCGTGTGTCCTCGCCTCGCACAATGTTCATATTGTTGTTGCTGCTGCTGACTCTAGCTATGGCTCTGGCTATGGCTCGACCACTATTTCACTTTCACAGTTGCAAGCTTTGCAAATGTGTTACAATGATTCTGCGTTTTCATGACAACCTTGTTGTTATTGTTGTTGTTGCTGGTGCTGCCGTTACTGCCGCCAGCGCCAGGCTCGAAGCTTTAATGTTGTTATTGTGTTATTAGCACGTGACATGTCCAAAGCTTTCTTATCACAGCTCCCTTAGGGGGTGTGTTCGTATCTCATTCCGGTATGCTGAGCATGCTGAGATTTAAATTCTTGCTCTCTCTCTCTCTCTTTTTACAGTGGTGAATTCGAACGGTTTGTTTAGTAAAAATCTACAAATGTGTTCTATTCATTAAATGGCCATTAGTTTATTCTTTTTTTTGCAAAAACATTACTTATTTATAACTTAAACTTAAAGAACTACTGTGTCAATAAATGACTACACTTATACATACATAAGTTGTAAATTGTACGTGAGGTATTTCTTTGATTTCATGCGTTTTGTACGTTTTGTGTTGTTCGGTGTATTTTACAAGCTTTGAACTTAATAAGTACGCCGTAACGTTGCGCTAAGAAGCTGTTATTTCAGCTGCTTCTTCAGCTGCTGCTCCAGAAGCTTCTTCAGTTATTTCGGTGCTGGCAATGCTTTTCGTTTTGCTGCCGCGCTGCTTGGTTTGTGTCTGTGAAAAGTGTAAAAGTAAGCTTAGCATTCTCGCTCTCTCTTTCACACTCTCTCTCTGCTAGAGTTACTCACCACAGCTGTATTGCGATTCGGGCAATCGGCATGTAGATGGTCCTCGCTGTGACAACGATGGCAGCGCTTCGGCTGTGGACCCAACGCACAATCCGAGGCGATATGATTGGCGAATTCGCCGCAATTGTAACAGCGCGTGCGGCGAGATTTACGATTGCTGCAAGCAGTAAAGGAATGTTGTTAAAAGTTGGGTTAGATTGAAAATAGTGTTTGTGTGTTCGTTTACTTACATGCGCGGCCGATAGGTGCTGCCGTGACAATCATCGCCCTGTCGCCCCGAAACACGAATCGCCTCCAAACCGCGACCCGTGCGCTGACACTCAAACTCCACCTCCTCCTGCTCGCCCAACGAACGAAAGCCGGCCATTTGTATGACACTCTGTGGACGTTGTTATAGTAATATTTGTGTAAGTTGTGATTTTTGTATGCATTTGATTTGTTTTTCTTTTTACCCACCTGATGCACAAATACCTCCTGTCCACCATCGTTGGGTGTTAGGAAGCCCCAACCTTTGGCCACATTGAACCATTTGCATTTGCCCATACGAACACAGCCGCATTCCTCGCCAGGTGTCGCTACAAAGAGAAAACCGTAAATTTCAATAACCTTGAATTATCCTTAATTGCCTGTCATACAATTGTTGTTGTTGTTGGTTTGTTATTCAAATGAAAAGAACTTCGGTAAGCAGCTGGAACAACTTTGAAGTCCTTGTCCCATTTGCAGCCGCAAGGCAAAACGAACCAAAAAGATCAAGAAAAAATGTTTAGAAAACAGGTTTCGTTTTTTTTATTCGCTATACATACATATTTATGTATGTTTATAGCTATGCAAATTGGAATAAAGCATTTGGTTTGGTTTTGGATTGAATTAAATTGCTGTTGCTGTCCCAAATATATAATTTTTGTTTGCCTAACAATTCATTTCTTTATCTGTGGCATGTGTGAGTTTCAACTACAAACACACTTAGAAACACTCACAACGCACACACACACACACACACACATGCATACAAATGTCTTTCATTCATTTGCTGTGTTCATTCATAACTTTGTGTTTTCGTTTGTTGTTCCAATTCGTTTCGGATGTTTATCTTTTCTTTTTTTATGGTCTCGATTGCTAAGTAGTATCTCAAAGATACTCTTAAATACCAAGCACTGCATTCAAGAATGTTGATTACTCTTATCAAAGTGCTTGCTGTCTCTCATTGAAATAATTTTTGCTGCATTGAGAGTGATTTTATTATAAAGAGAGTTTTGAGAATGACATTGATAATCGAGTTTGTAAGATTAGCAAGTTCCTGACAAAACATTTATTGATTAGCGATAAGGTTCTTAAAGAGTTTAAGCTACATTCAACCCTGTTCTTAATATTATTATCTCTCATCTAAAAAGATGTGATTATGTTCTTTGTGTTTTCCCTTAGGAAAACGTTTCTTAAAGTATTTTAAAGATAATCTTGCGGTATCTGCAATAAATGAGCTATTTTCCCGTATAAATGAAAATATTTTTGAAATACTTTTCACTTTCTCACCCGTTTTTCCGCAATAGAAAATACCTCAATTAGTCTCTGAACATGTTGATGATCTTTAGCTAGAAACAACCACCGCATGCTTCAGTGGCTTCTAATAAGAAAACTCATCTGTTTCACCTTTTATCGCTTAATTCCCAAGACAATTCACTGAAGTAGACAAAAGAATAAAAATAAAGAGCCCAATTTGCTGTAAGACCAAAACTTGTTTTCTAAATTTCCCAAAAAAAAAAACGTATTATAAACACTTGAAAGAAACCCTAATTGTATTGCTTTTCCTTGTAAAATCTTGTAAAAGATCTTTTATTTGTTTGTCGCTGATTTTGACAAATTTTGCAACGAAAGGAAGACCTTGAACAAAGTTTCAGCTCGATAGAGTGAAAAACTGACTGGAGACTATATCGATTCAACGTGCTATGAGCTGATCAAGAATATATACACTTTATAGGGTCGAATGTACTTCCTTCTATACGTTACACATTTGGTCAAAATTGTCAACGGGAAGAGGGCGGTTTTATGCATTTATGTTTAGGGGTGTAGGGTTGTCGTCGTGCAGTTTTGTGCAGGGTGCAAATAGTTATAGGGTGGGGGAAGTGATAGTGTTTCGATTTGCAAGCAATTTTGAGGGTTGATGAATATATTTGCACACATATAGACTATATACATATACTATACCAAGCAATATGTGCGAGATTTGCCAATAAAAAACTCGAATGCCAAAAGCAAAACAAAAAATGCGGAAAACAAATATAAAGAACTGCGCAGTACATAACAAAACGAAACGAAACGAAAACAAAACGCAAAACAAACTTAGAGATCGTTGGCAACGCAACCAATCAGCGTTGAGTTTGATAAGATTTCGTTTTTTAGTTCAGCAGCCACATAAACAAAAGTGAAACTTGCTTTGCGACATAAAAGGCGGAAACTTGGTAAGTAGGACGCTCTAATATTTATATGTCTCATACCTGGCGTTGTTGCTTCGGGTGAGGAACTCTTTCTGCTGCCTTCAGCTGCATTTTCGCTGCTTAGTTTAAGATTTTCCATGCTAATTTCCATGCTGAAAGTTGTTGTTGATTGTATTTTGTTGATGTGTGTTTATTTCTCAGTATTATTACTGCATGTTCTCTCTATGCATTTATCTATAGCACTAACACATGTATACACTTACTCACACACGCACACACAACACACACTAATAAACGCGTAAATTCGGAGAGCACGGAAATCGATTGAAAAAACGCTGCCGCTGCGCACGACGCACTTTGTCACACTGAACTGTGAGTTGCGTTTTACTATTTCTAGGAAGGCCACAAGCGCCTGAAAACCATACACACACACACACACACATATACATACCCACAAGAGCGCAGGCCAGAATTGTAGTTGTATCATCAAACACCGAAATATATTCAAACACGGCCACACCGCAGCAGCAGCAGAAGTGTGTGTGTGTGTGAGTGGGATAGCAAGAGGTGAAGTGCGTGTATGGGAAAACAGTTCGAGTTGTGTTGAATTTTAATCGAGTTGGTGTGGTGAGCATAGAACATAACACACACTTTATCTAGCGATCATACGAGTGCGAGTGCGAGAGAGTGAGATTGAGAGTGTGAGAGTTGGGTATCAGAGAGAAACTTCGCTTAAAGAGCGGGAGAGGAAAAGTATTAAGCACTGTAATTTGTACAAATTTATCTACAAGATACAAATTTTTTTTTGGAAACTGTACGCAATATGTAAGCGTGAAATGTGTCGTGTAGCTTGTACTGTTATACAGCCTGTTATACTGTTAGATCAAGTAACTGTTATACAACTACAACTATACTCAATACCATATTACAAGTCTGCTTTCTGATAGGTTAACCCAAGATCGTTGAGGGTTTAAAAAATCAGCCTAACTTTGATTGGTGAAACCTTTAACACATAAAAAAAAAAATTGCATAAAAAACTGCACAACAACCCGCACACACACACAGATAAAAACACTCGCACAATTGGTTGACTGCCACCCCAAAAAAAAAAACCGAAAAAAAACTATTGCAGATTATGCACACACATACACACACACAAAAAATTGCTAATGTCACGTGGCAACGCATTCTTACCCCCGTGTCGGGACATTATGTGAATTTCTATCCAGGCCATGTATGCGATTTATCATGACACGTGCCACCACGCTGCCTGCCACTACTGCTGCCTGCCACGGCTATGTGGTATGCCAAATTGTTGGCCAATGCTCGATGACAGCAGAACGCGTTGCAGGGGCGGGTGTTGACTCTCCTCGCTCCAGCTCCTCGCACATAGGGTGAGAAATATCTTACAGCTTAGATTAACGAACAGACATGGCACAAATCTAGAAAAATTGTTCACTTATGTTTGAGCGTTGCAAATGTGGTTTAAAAATGCACTTTATGTGCGTTAAGGACATTATAAGTTTGGTTGTACCTTAAATGTTTCAACTGCATTTAATATTTTTATTCAATTTATTACAAGCCCTAAAGGAACATTCATTTTGTTTCTTTTGTAGTTTGTAATTGATAATCAATAAAATATTAAATATTTTATTAAGCTTTTTAGCTCACTTATAGCATTATTAATTCAGTTTTTTTCAATACTTAAAACCTCAGGAAAAATAAAGATAAATAGTAAAAAGTCAATAGAGTTAAAAGCCTTGCAAGAGTCTCCTACATTAAGTACTTGTATTGCTAAATCATGATTTTTGTAAAATAATTTTAGAAAAATAAGGTTTGCTAACTTTTTAAAGTATGTGTTGGGTCAGCCTGAAGATTGTTTTAGCTTGACTTTAATCGAATGTGATGGCGTTTTGCGTATGCCCTTTTCCACAATTGCAATCAAATTGGCAAGAAACTACACAAAGTTCATATATATTAAGAGTTTAAGATATTACTGATATTACTTACAAGATAAATTCTATAAATTAAGACTTTTTCATACTTGAAAATTGTATTATGATTTTGTCATGAAATGAGCAATGAAGATCCGGCTCATTATAAAGGGGTTTTTTTTTCAGAGGTATAGATCTTTAGATCAACACTTTTTTAACTGGCTGCCATTTTATCAGCTGTAAAGTGATTTATGTTTAGTTTGGTTTATCAGCTAAATCAGCTTCTTCTTCAACTTACAATATTAGGTGTCTTTCATTAATAAAGTAAATACGCATTACCTAAAATAAGTTAGATGGCTTACAGAAAATATCTTTCATTATTTTGCACATTGAAGGTACTATAAGAAAGCATCTTCGAGCTCATAAATTATCTATATTCTAAGTCAGCATCAATAGGCGAGCTATTAGCCATGTCTGTCCGTTTGTTAAATGTCAGAAACTATATACTTTGTATAAGCTGTACTTGTTAAGTATAAGGTTCAGAGTATTCCCTAGTCCGAATTTCTCGAGCCATGTTTTGTTTTTTGTTTATTTATAAAATCAGAGCATCTCATATAGTTTCAACCCGATGCTGGGGTCAGGCTTGGGTCAGTTTGATTTTTATCTTTAATAAATGCATACAAACAACGGCAGCAACAACAAAAACAGTAACAACCCAGCAGCTAAATCATAGTAAGAATGATGAAAAAATAAAAAAAAATGGAAAGCGTTGGCTCAAAGGGGACCGTGTAATCAATATTTAGCCGACAGCAAAGTCCTTTGGCTTGTGCTCGAGTTTTCTGTATGACCAAAAGGCTGGACGCCTGGACGGCTCGCACAATGAATATTGAAACGGAAAGTGCCCATTAGGGATACGAGGCACTCACATGCGCATAATTGGAACAGGATTAACAAGGCACAGCCGCACACACACACACTCACACTCAAACACACACATACACATACTTGCACATGGATTATGAATGCAATTGCAGGACATACAAGTCCATTGTCCGGCTTCATGGGTTCGCTTGATCGGACATGCATTTCCGGACGCACACACACACACACTCACACACAATGAGCACGCGTTCACAATGGAGTGAAAAATAATCCGCTTTAAGTCTATAAAAACGTTGCCAAACAAAAATGTATAAAATGTGGAAAATTCATGCTATGCAAAAATCGTAATCAGAAGAAATCGAATAATGCTTTTCCCAACTTGCATACCAGATTGGTAAGGGAGGGAGGGGTGGCAGGGGTGTGGTGCCATAGTCCATATGCTTGCGATGCCCCGCTGTATTCCGTTTGACCCGGCACCAGCACCTCGCATCGGGTACACACACACACTCTTACTCTCACTCTCTCTCTGTGTGTGTGATTATCGCCAATCTCTTTGATGCAGTTTTTTGTTGCTTTTGTTAGTTTCCTTTTTTTATGCCAGAGCGCACACAATTTGCATGTTGCAGCAGCAGGAAGCCTGATTATTATTACAAACTACGCGTTACTGTAATAGTTCACAATGGCATAGTATTCAAGTATCCCCCACTCACTCTGGCACTTTTGATTGACATGTGATTGATGTTTCCATTTGGCAGACGTGACGGACGCTTTGACCTACACAGGATAAAGGGAAAACAGAAAACGCCTCAAAACATCTCAACTACAATTGGCATTGGCAGTGGCATGTACATGAACTAAATGAGTTATGTGGATTGTGTTTGTGTATTAAAGTGAAGACAGTTGTAATAAGCCAAACAAGATTTAAATTTTTCACTATTCAAATGAATTTCTAGAATAATTTGCAGCTCCTAAAAGTATGCTACTAATAAAAAGGGTTAAAGCTGGTTAAATACTGACACTTTCAGCTACTCGGAATCGCCTTCAGCTTAAGCCTCTAACTGAATTAAGTTAAGCAATTCTTGTTTTCTTTTAGTATGAAATATTTTTTGTTTGTTTTATTTATGTCATTTCATTGTATTTTGTATTTAATTGTGGTTTTCATTTAGAGATATTTTAGAGATATTTTTTTTGTTTTATTTCTTTTATATATATATAATTAATAGGAATTTAAGTTGCGTTCAAATAATTTCATAATTTTCTGTTTTTCATTTAAGTTTTACGCATATAATTCGCATATATTTAAATATGTATATAGTCAATTGTGGATTCATTTAAGATTTTTTTGTGTGTGTGTGTTTTGGTTTTTTGTTTTTGTGGCATAAAAGGTGAATGACAGAGACAATAAACATTGCTAACATTTTTAAAAATCGATACAACAGAATACAATCTCTAATTTAAGGTTTTAATTTTTTGTTGTTTATTTTGTGTGTTTTTTTTTTTTTTGTTTGTTGTTGTTGTTAATAATAATTGCAAATGAAATTCGCTGCGTTATTTTAATTGTGTATGAGAACCAATTTTGTACATTTGTGGATAGAAATAAACAATATATATTAATTTATATTTTTAGATGTCTATTATGTTGTATATATAAATAAATATATCTATATATACATATGAATAACAAAGGCTCTACATGCACTATATAAGTAATAAGTTAATTATACAGATACAGATACAGATACAGAGATACATATATGGGGAAATATTGATTTGCAATAAAAGTTGACATACATATAAATATATACTTATATCGAATATATAATGCAATATATTTGGATTTGATTTCTATAATTGATTTTGTTTTTTGTTTTTGTTTTTCATTTTTTGTTTTTGTGTGTGTTGACCTAAATCAGAGTCACTTATAATACTAAGAAGCAGTCATTTATTCTCCATTTAAATTTACGTGTTGTCGTCACTTTTTATATATTTTGTTTGTTGTTTGTTTTGTTTTGAATCCTGAAAAAGATTTCAAAATCTACTGTACAAGTTTTATGCCCTCTCTCTCTCTCTCTCTCTACCACTACAAACGTGTGCTATTACAAATATATATAATAGTTATTTATATATAAATATGTATATGTATATAATAAGTATATTACAATGCTTGAATAAACCAAATAAAAAACCAATACAACAACTATTGTTCCTATTTATTTGTTTGTTAAATATGTAAAAAATGTTTTCTTTCTTTGTTTTAGCAAAAATTCTTGTTTGTAAAATATCGAAATGCGTTCGGTCAAATCATCAATCTGCTCTAAATGATTTGCTTTGCTCAGAGTTTATTTTGTTGTTTGTTGTTTGCTGCTTGTTGTCTACGAGTTAAGAGTATTGTATATATAGTAATTCATTCAGTCTCAGTCTCACGTATAGGAAAGTATTATTATGTCGCATGTCGCTTGTTCTCATAAACAGTTTTTTGTTTTTTGTTTAACTAAAAGTTCAAATACAATAAAAATCATATCAGAATTTAATTTTTTTATTGCACACAAATCAAATGAATTCACAACCAAAACAACTCAAAACAAAAAAAATATCGAAAGCAAAATGTTTCTAAATGCCAAAAAAACCAAAAAGTAAATGAAAAAATAAACAAATTTTTGTGTTTTTTTTTTATAATTTTGATTATCTTCTTTTATATTTTCCATGTAGGTCTCCCACTCAATACTTGCATCATTAGATTTAGATTATGCGTATATATATTTGTATATATGTATATATATAAATATTGCATATGCTTAATAAACTTATAAGCTAAATATATAATATATATTTATATTCTATAACTTCATACAAACTTTCGTTTTTTTCTGTTTTATATTTTTTGTTATTTGTTATTTTCTGTATCGAATACAAAAATACAAAATGTGAATTTTGCATTAGTCTTAGTCTCAATTAGCGGGTCAAACACGCGCTGCTGCCTCCCGCCCACACTTACCCCCGCCAAGAAAACCTTTACAAGACGAACGCACGCACGTTACGCACATATATATATGTATGTATATTGTTTGTGTGTATAAAGCTCAACTTGAGTTCATTACGCATACGCCGCGTGCGCTCTCAGCGCGTGTTTACACATAATATATCTTAGTAGCTACGACAAATTGGTGTTGTCTTCTTACAGTTTAGTTGGTGTTGGTTTCTTACAGTATTCATTTTTAGCTATATAATGTACAGGGTTTGTATTTAGATAAGAATTCTTAACGCTAGTCAGCCTCATTAATATTATAAGCTTATTATTTAGGGTTTTTCTTTTCTTTTTGTTTTTGTTTTTTCATTATTTGTAATCAGACAATTAACTAAGCAATTTGCTTTACTTATTAACTTACACATTCAGGAAAAAACGAAAACGAAGACTAATTGAGAGCGCTTTTTGTTTTTTGTATAATTTTTATAATCATTTTGGTAAAGTTACGAATAAGTTTTGGGAAAAAATTGGTTGTTGAAATTTGTTTCTAAGGCGCAAAAAGAGTTGAAGAGAAGATTTAAATATGAGATATATATATATAAAGATATTGCTATATTATTAGGCTATGTAATGTTTACTATATATTTATAAATCTATAATTCTTTATATATGTATGTGTGTATGTATATATGCATTTATTTATGTTTTTGTTTATGATGTATTTAAGTTAATTGGTAATTAATTATTGTGTTTTCATAATACAAATACAATTGTAAATGTAAATGTGGACAAATGGAAACAGTCAAAAGCACCGATTTTCAGCTAAGTTTTGTTGTTGTTTTTTTTTTTTTAGTTTTCTTTTCTTGTTTTTTGTTCATATTTTACAATCATAATAATAATCATAATGATAATCACTACTTGTCTAAGTAATTAATAGCTAAACACTAGTGAATGAAGCGATTTCAATTCAACAGACATTCAAAATAATTAATTATCAATTAAATGTTTTTCAAATTAATTAATTTGATTTATTTTTTATGTACAATTTTTGCTGCTGCTTTTTATTAAAATACATACAAATATATATATATATATATATATAATAAATATGTTTTTTATATATTTATATATAAAATACGTATTTACGTTACTTCTGCTCAAAATTTGGAATTGTAAGCAAATTTACATAATATATATATTTATTATGTTTTCTGTTTTCTGTTTTTTTGTTCAGTGCTAACGAAATTCAAATAAGGCAACTTGAATCTAATTATTTATGTATTTTGTTGTGGTTATGTACTTTAATTTACAATTAGTCGCGCCTCAAACTCAACAAAAACATTTAAATGCATTTCTTTTTTTATAAAATTTTCCAATTTCTTTTTTTTTTTGTTCAACAACAGCTTGAAATAAATTTATTTCCTTTTGTTTTTCATTTATGTAATATAAAATATTTATCAAAAATAATATGCAGAGTTTTCTATTTATTAATAATTTTTTTTTTGTTATCAGTGGGGACTGCCAATTATTGAGATCTTCTTTTCATAGCGCGAAATGAGTTTTCTTAACAAAATTTTGAGTGGGTTGTGGTTTTAGGGGGGGAAGTTGGGCCCGCCTGCCCTTTATACATATACTATATATATACAATCTAATAATAATACCGTTATGTATGCGTGTGTATTGTGCTGCAGTTGGTTGCGTCTGTCTGTTGCTGTACGGGATGGGGTTCAGGGGGATGGTAGGTTGGGGCGTTTTGCTTAACTTTTACATGTTTTTGTTGTGTATTGCACTTCAATTTCAGATATTTTTCTTTTTTTTAATAGTTTTGTTGCTTGTTCTACGTGCACTCAATGATCATGGGCTGGCTGGAGGATTCAATGACCGATGGTCGATTCTCCTGCGTCTGCACATGCGCTCCATGCACATGATACCCATTGTCCGACAGTGGCTTTAGCGATTTGGGTGAATGCTGTGCCAAATGATGAGCTGCAGCCAAATGTTGCTGCTGTCTGCCCGGCGAGACTTGTGGGAGTGGTTGTTGCTGTTGCTGCTGTTGTTGCATGTGATGTGGCGTTGTTGGGGGCGGCAACTGATTGGCTGTGGTCAGTAGCATGGGTGGACCACCGTGTGGCGAATGCATTAGGTGTCCGGGTGGGGCAGGATGTGAATGCTGTTGCAGATGCATGTGCGGCTGTCCATTGCTGCCCAGTGGAATGAGACGTGGTGGCGATTGTGCGCCCGCCAGATGACGCAGGCTGGGATGCACGGGATGCATGTGCTGCTGCAGCTGCTCATAGGCCTCGCGTGAATCCGGCTCCGGTAGATCTTTGTCTGCAGAAAGAATAACTTTAAGTAAAAGGTTTCTTTTGGGGTTGATAATGTCTTGAACTTACCCAAACACTCTGAGGTTGCTGCTGCTGCCATGGCCAGTTCCTCCTCCAGATTGTTGGGCTTGCAGCTGGTAGTCTTCCAATGTGTCCTCAAACCGGATGCACTTATATACTTCTTATCGCAGCCCTGGCAGACATACGGACGATCATTCGTATGCAGACGCTTGTGCAGCTTCAAATGCACAAACTGGGTGAACTTCTGGGGACACAGATCACAGGCATAGGGCTTCTGGCCGCTGTGCAGTCGCAGATGTGTCTTCAGATTGGATGTGCTGGAGAAGCGTTTCTTGCAGATATCACACTGATGTGGCTTCTCGCCCGTATGCACCAAATGATGCTTCTGCAGATGGGCCAACTGGGTGAAACTCTTCGTGCACACATTGCACTTGAAGGGACGTTCGCCGGAATGGGTGCGTAGATGCACTTTGAGATTGCTTAGCTGACCGAATGTCTTGCAGCAGACATTGCACTCGTAATGCATTTTGCCATCCTTCTTCTTCAGGGGATAGGGCAGTGAACGGTAGCCACGGGAGGCAAGGGAATTGGGACTCAGGGGGCTGCCGCTGCGTGGACAGGAGTTGCCATCGGGACTGAGACTGCTGGGTGGGGAGATGCGCAGCGGGGAGAGACGTTGTAGCGGTGTCAATGGTTGCATCAACGGATGATTCAACATTTGTGTGCTGCTCTGCAACAGATGCAAGTTGGAAGCGGAGCCGCCACCACTCGAAGCATTCGACTGCCGATCGAAGGGGGAATGGGAACTGTGTGGTGGCGAGTGGAACGTTGAGGTTGCCGCATGCAACGATTGTCCGCCCGGATAGCCCGCGTACCCAGCATAGTTGGGTGAATGGCTGCCCGGCTCGTAGCCACCATGAAGCGCCCTTGTCGGCGAGTAGATCACATTGTGATGATGATGGGAGGCCGGCGGCGGTGGTGAGCATTCACCCTTGATCAGTGCACTACGACTCAGGGTAAGTTCCTGTTCCTGGACCACATGTGCATTGGAGAGCTCCTGTGGCTGTCCTAGGTTGGAGCTGGAGTCGGGGCTAACCGCATTGCCATAACGCTGCGACTTCTTATAGCTGTAGGCCATTTCCGTGGGTGATGTGGGTGGCGGTGTGGCTGCGTTGGCTTGCCTGCAAGCATTCGCTGCGGCGGCAGCTGCCTCCAAACGATGTTGGCTGGTGAGGATTGTCTCTAGGATGCTCGAACTGGGCTGGGTGAAGCGCACATAACGTTCTACGGGCGGATCGGCTTCGTAGTAGGGCTTACTCAGCGGCACAATGGTTCGAGCTTGTCCATTCGAACTGTGCTCCAGCACAATCACTGTCGAGGAGGCAGGCTGTGGATTCGTTGGCTCCACTATATGCTGCAGCTGATGATGCTCCTCGCCCAGCGTTGTTGTTGTGCTGGGCGGGCATAGTGAATCCTCACAGTGCACACCCGTTGCTCCGTGCAGTTCGTGCAGATCCTCTTCCTCCAGACCGACTCCCACTGGCGGCAGTTGCTCATCCACATCCTTGAGTGGTTCCGTCTTCACACAGCTCTTGTTCTTGAACTCGTACTTCAGTGGCATCTTCACCTTGAACTTGCGATACTCATTCTTATCCGCTTCACAACTGGGCGTAGCAATCGAAGCAGTGGGCGTAATGCTGTTGCTGTTGGTGGTGCTGCTGGTGGTGCTACTGCTGGTGCTGCCTGTCGCTGGTGGTGTCACACTGTTGGGTTTTTGTGCCTGCGCAATCACCGTCTCCTTGGGCGCAATGGCCTTCTTGGAGCAGTCGAGCACATAGTTGTGCTCACTTTCGCTATCACTGGAGTCCTCGGGCGGTGTCAGTCCATCCTCCTGGCACTCGTTACTGTGGTAACCCTCATCGGATCTCACCGAACGCACGCTGCCATCCTGTGGCGTCAACTGATGCTCATAGTGGGCATCCTTGCCACACAGTGGGGATCCGGCTGTATCCTTTTCACAGCTGCTATTCAGGGGAGAACGATCCTGCCCAATGATCACGGAAGCATGTCGACTGTGCTGTATATGGGGATGCAGGGAATTGGAGCTGGCGGTGCTGTTACTATTGCTGGTGGTACTGACATGGGCGGGTGGACTGCCACGACGACAGCATTGGGTGGCAGTTGGAACCGAAGCGGCACTAGCTGAACCAGCTGCTGCGGCTGCTGGTGGAGGCGCCGCACCAGGCAGATGTAGACCCATTACATAGGTAATGTGACTGACGGCCACCTCGGCGGGTATTTCGGGAGCGGGCATAGCATAATGGGGTTTCTTGTGCGGCAGTTCATCATCCTCATCCTCATCGACATCCACATCCTGTTTGCAGGCACCAAAGATAGTTCGCTCGGGATCCACATCGTAGCCGAGGCGACTGGCAAAATCCTTGCAATACCAGACCATCAGCTCCTCATTGGGCAGTATGTCGCGGGTGGTGTAGAAATAGATGTTATCCTGATGCTGGCACGCCACTAGATTCATCACGGATAAACTATACGCCGAGGCCACATAACGCATCCAATTCGATTCGGAGCGATCCGAGCCATCCAGATAATAATAATCATCATCCTTGAAGATCTACACAGAGAGAAGAGAGCAAAAGAAAAGCACATAACATTTTATTTGATGTTTAAAGTGACAAAAAACAACGAATAATGAACACACAACAACACAGGAAGCAAGCTACAAAAGAGATAGCGGAGGGAGAGAGAGAGGAAAAGCAGCGGATAGACAGTGCAGTTAGAGTGTGAAAGCTTAAGGAGGGAAAGAGTGAGATAGAGCAAGCGAAAGATAGAGAGTGCTATTTTTTTTTTCTTGGAATGGTTAAAATTCACAAATAAAACAAAGCATAAAGTGGTACCTTAATAATCCCGTAGGTTATGTGGCGTGTTCCCTGCACCTGATTGTGATATATCAAACAATTCAAATTCAAGCAAAATTTATAAATTTTGGAATTTTTTTTGTTGGTTTGTTGGTTGGTTTGGTTGTTGGGTTATATTTGTATATATATTTGTATATATTATGATATTATATAGTAATTGGATTTGTTTTTTTGTTTATATGCACATGAAATTAAAAATTTAGAAAGACCAGTTGGTTAGTCAATTTCAATGATAGCAAAATGCAGCAAAATCAAAACATAAAACTAGAAAACCAGTTAATGCCCAGTTAAAAATGATCAAAAAGATGCTTACCCGCCAGAAATAGCGCGCCTTATTCTTATCATTGGGATAATTTGAGGTTGGAATGCCTTCGAATGGGCCAAAACGAGTGCCACGCGGTATGACGCCGCTGCTCCAAACTCCTTCAGTCTGTATCAAAGAGAAAAAGAGAGCAAACGAAAGAGAGTTACAGTTATTTACGCTCTCTTGAAAGCATTCTCTTCTAAAGCTGCCTTACCTTAACATTTGGCGTTGAGTAGACCATCGAGGACTTTAACGTTAGGCTGCGCGGCAACGTTTTATCGGCACGATTGGGCAAGCCACGCTCCGCTTGCACATCGGGCACCAGATACACTGCCAAACGCTCAAAGTCCTCCTCGCGCATGCGCGTCACATCGTAATCCTGTGTGCCATCCGGTGTTGGACTGCGACTGCGACTGCGCGAGCGACGCAACAGTTTTGCATTATGATGATGGGATGGATGGACATGTGGATGCTGCTGCTGTTGTTGTGGATGATGAAGCGTATGGTGTGGATGCTGTTGCTGCTGCTGCTGTTGTTGTTGTTGCTGTATAGCTATGTGTTGTGTTTGTTGTTGTTGTTGCTGCTGCTGCTGTTGCTTCATTGCGGCTGGCATTTGTTGCACTTGTTGCTGTTGCTGCTGATGCTGATGCTGCTGATGATGTGGATGTTGATGATGTCCATGCATTTTGATTTAACAGCTAACTTCTTCTTTTACTTGGTCGCTCCTGCTTCTACTTCCTTTACTTAATGCTAGGCTTAAGTGCGCTTTTGTGTTGTTGCTGTTGTTGCTAGCTATTTATTGTTGTATATATATTTAAAGTTTCACTTGATCTGCAATGAACAAAGTGAACACAAAAATAGAGAGAACATTAGAAAGAGAACTTTAGCATTTCACTTTTGTTTCTTTGAGTTTCTTGTCGTTTTTTTTTTTTTTGTTTTTGCCAGTGCTATTAATAACTGCGTCACAAATACACACAAAGTTTGATATGAGAGACAGTCAAAGCTTTGCCCAGAACTACACTCAAAAATAAAGGGGTATGTGTATACATGTGTGTGTGTGCATTGTGTGCAGTCTTGCATTCGTATTTCAATGGCGTCGTCGTTGCTATCGTGAACAAAATAGCGGCAAAAAGTGTTAACGACTGACGAACGTTGAGTGGCTTTCTAGCTTCGGTTCCTCATCGTCAACGCGACGTCGCCATCGCACACACATGCACACATGTGTTTCTCTGTGTGAGTATGTTTATGTGTGTGTTTGCATAGTTCAAGATTGCGGCCTTAATGGAGGTTACGCGTTCACGTTCAGGGGCATTTAGAGGCTAATCTCTTCCCCCGCCCCACCCCGCCCTCTTCAAATGAAAATGACACCTTTACAAAATTTGTTTTTGTTATCAAAAAACACAACTCGAAATTCCCCGAATTTGCAACTCACATGAGACTTTATTTGGCCAACTGCTCTTTGTACTTTCGTTTATTGAATTTCAATATATTTTTTTAATGCCTTTTTGCGCTCATTAAAAAAAACAGTTATTGCATTCTCAATCAATTTATGTATTCCTGTTAATTGAGCCGCTGAATTTGTAGTTGTTGTTGTTGTTGCTCTCGCACACACTGAATAAGTTTTAATATTTTATTGCTTTATTTTTGTATTTTTTGGTTGGTAATTTTGGACTTTTCGTGCTGGCAAATTACGCATCACTTTCTGTTTCGTTGCTGGTTTCGTGCTCGATATTTATATATATTACGCATACGCCGCTTTGACCAGCCGAATGCTTTCCATTGCTGCCAGCCAGTTGTGAAAATTTCCAGAATATATATATTTGACAAAGGATTCTTCTTGTTGTTTAATTTGTTGCATTTGCCTTAACAACAAATTCTAATATTGTGCATTGTGAAGTTTCTGAGTGTGATTGTGTGTGTGTCTGTGTGTGTGTGTTGAGTGTGTGTGAGGAAAACCGGGCGGCATAGAGAAGAACCGTTAGCGACAACAACCGACCGGACCGCATACTCGATTGCACTGAACCACTTTACGTTGGCGACATATAACAAAATTTTTTGTGTATTGCTGGCGGCTCTTCCCGTTGGATTCTCTGGGCCCCGCTCGCAAATCAAATTTTCGCTCACAAATGCAACTATGCGGAAATTTAAACACACACAGAAGTGCTTGTAGTTGTAGTTGTAGTAGTAGTGGAGGGCAGCAAAACAACAACAGAAAAAATAGGAAAAAAAACTAGAAAATTATTAAACTAATGTCGTGCAAAAAACGTTGTATTCAGAATGAGCGCTGCTGCTGTGTGTGCTGCCTATCCACACAGACGCGAACCGAGTGTTCCTACTACTGACCCACATATACACAATATAACCGTACAATACACTCGTATGCAACCGGCACAGGCGCCATACTCAAAGCTCAGTCGGATTCGAAACACCCGGCATTGCCAACAGAATGCACTCACTCACTCTCTTTCTCTCTCTTTCGCTCCGCTGCAGCCGCAAAAGAATTACAAAGTTTGCTCAAGGGTTGCGCTTTTGAGTGCAAAAAAAGCTTTCGCCGCTTGGATGGCGAATTTATTTTACACTGCATTTCGCCGCGGCGCTTTTGAGCAGCCTCGCCGGTCTGCTGTTGCTGCTGTTGTTCGTGTTGTTGCTGTTGTTGTTGGCAACGGTGGTTGCAATCTAACGTTACTTTCTGTCTCTTCCTTGTCGTCGGGTTTGTTTTTGTGTGTTCTTGTGATTGTTGCGCCACAGCCACAATCATAAATTTATTGTGCAAGGCTAACAAACCAGAGGGATTGACAGAAACATTCAGATTGACAAGTTTCAACATGGGGCAAGTGACATTGTCAATATCTCGTGATGTGCAGATGATGATGATGAGGACAGCAAAAGTTAATATGCAAAAGTTCCAATTATGTTGTATGCCTTCTGTGGCATATCAATCAAATGTGCTGAAGGGAATTGAAGTATTGAATTTGAATTGAAAACCTTAAAGATGAGATGGAATTTTGATTTTTTTTCACTAAAATTCACAAGCTGTTCTTGCTACATAATTAGTTTAGTCTACCTTGCACATGCTTAGTTTTGGATTTGATTGCGGAAAACTTTTAATTTGTGTGTAGAGTATTTAGAAGCTTATCAGTTATTGCCATTTTTTGGCGCCTTTGATAACAACTTATTATTATTTGCCAAACACTTAAGAACAACAACAAAACTCACCCAAAGCAGTTTCAGTGCATTGCCATTTGAATTGACAATATTTCAAAAATGTTATTTTCTTTTAAGATATTTCGTTTTAGCTTTTTTTTTTTGGGCTATTTGCCGTAACTAAATCTGTGAGCTACACACGCACGTAGAATGCGAACTGCGGCAATGTGCAGCATAAATGAGAACTTTTTGCCCAGACTTTGGCAAATGGCAATGGCGGCATTACAACACGGATGCAATACCGACACAGATACAGATACTATATCTCATCGTGTATATGTGTGTGTGTGTGTGTGTGCCGCGTAGTTGCACTTGCACTTGCTATTTTGCACTTCGATTCTATTTTGATGAGTGCGGAAATGTGCGAATACTTTTTGGCCATAGTTCTAGATATCTATCAATCTCCCTCTCTGTGTGTGTGTGTGTGTAAGTGGGTGTGCTTCTGGGTGTGTATGTGTGTGCTTGTCTGTGCATAGCTTAACAATTGGCGCCAGACAGTTGTTCACTTTTTTTTTTTCTTTTGCACCTCTATTATTTGATTTCTTATTTTTGGTACTTTCGATTTTGTGTTGCCAACAAAATTAAGGGATTCTATAACGAAACTTTCGCTGCTAGCCAAACCAAAATTGGATAATGCATCAGACTGTGTATAGAATATATGCATATATATACGAGAACATAGAACAGATGCGTTTTTGTTGCCCCTAGGAAGTTGTCGACATAAAAATAAACAACAATAAAGAATATACATACATTATACAGTTTAGTGCAGATAGTGCGCCAAAAAGCTTTTCGCTATCGCTTTGTGAAAAATGAAAATAAACAGCTGCACAAATATATACATATGTACACACATATATGTAGTTGTAGTAGTGTGTAGAAGAGCTGCCCGCATTAGAAACAAAAAGTAAAAAGCTCAACGCTTTGCGTTTTCTAATCATCGCACAATTGCATTTGAAGGACACGAGAGCATGTGAGTAGCGTGAATAGAAGCGGTAGGGCGGGCGGATTCGGTGGGAAGAGTTGTAGAGGGTGCTGAGAATTTAATGAGAAATGTGTGCTTTGAGTGGCGCATCAAATTAAAAATAAATAATAAACTGCACACACACACACACATTAACAAATAGTGAATTTTCTATTTACAACTAGTGAAATTTGGTGTTGTTAGTGGGTGGAGTCTTAAGATACCCTATAGTAGGCAAAAAGGTTGATTACCATTTGCAACAAAGCTAACATAATAATGTTTTGTGATCTGATATAGATGAAGTTTTGTTATCCCACACTCAATATACCCTATCTACAAATGAATAAGAAAACTATCAGAACCCAAAAACGTTTCTCTCTAGTCGTTGTCGCTGTCGTTGTTTTTGTTGTTGTCGTTGCATCGCTCGCAATGAGTTCAACATTCAACTTGAACGCACACGACCCGCTGACGTTGTTGTCGCTGTCATCGTTGTCGTCGTTGTTGGCGGCGGCAGCGTATTCCCGAGTGCATTTGAATTTTGATAAGCTTTTGCACATTGCGCATACGCCGTGTATACATATGATTGCGTTAGCTATGCGCCTGACTTTTCTATATACTTATAGAGTATTAGTGTGTAAAGATGTGTGTATATATGTAAATTTAAGTATGCATGCAATGCTCATAATAATAATATTTGTTATTCTAGACTATGAAGAAAATAGCTTCCGCAAAAGTTGCTTGCGACGACGCTCTTGACGCTGCATCGATCTTTATCAAATTGCAATGGGGAAGCGTTGCGAAACGAATCGAAACGAAAAGTGCAATAACAAACACAATTCAAATAGCAACAGCAACAACAACAATAATAATAAAATAATAAAAACCAAATGGCGATATTTCAATTCAAGGACAAGTGTGCGATAGTCAACGCAAACTGTACTAACCGCAAAATTCTACTACCTATATACATGTACATGTATATAGGGAGAACTACTACTGCTGATAACTCTACTGCAACAACAACAACAAAGGCCATTAAATGCAACGCTACACATTGTATAGTGTTGTCTTGCTCACACTAGAGTGTTAGCCTAGGCCGCCCTGGGTGGCCTTGGTAAAATAATGTGTGTGCTATCTATAGGAAATCTACGCATAAGTATATGTAAACAAAATTTTACGATGTATTTCGAAGTGTAATGCTAATATTTGTTTGGCAAAAGGGGTGTGGTGTGTCTGTGTGTGTGAGGATCGCGAAGCGTATGCTCTAAACTTTTAACGTCTTTTTGATATTTCGACATTGGCATAATGATGCATTAAAGTTCAGGAAATGCATAAAAAGTAATCAAGGGAAAAACCAGAGCACTTTGGCAAACTAACTGACGATCGGTTAGACAATTAGAACCGGTCAAAACGCAATTGGGAATCACAAGGGCAATTGAATAGGAAAGTAAAATGGAGATAGCGGAGAAGATAAGGGCAATGCTGAAGGGTGAACCGTTCAATTAAGGTGTTTTCCTAGAAACACTTAGCTGAAAGCGTTTCAATTGAAAGAATTTTTTGATTTTTTTTCTTAACACATTGAGTTACTTTTGCATTTTATCATGATATTTTTCTTGAAACTTAAATTTTACATGATGGGTTCGGCGATTTTTGATTAGTATAATAACAAATGATCTCTTCTATTCTATATGTGAACAACAATTTTCATTTTCAGATCAAATTTTTCCCATATACAAACTCTCACACCCGCATTGACAAATGATAAATGAGTTGACTATTTGCTTGCACTTGTTAATTGCTACATAAATTATGATGTTTAGATACATGAACAGCAACAACAACGAAAACAGAAAACAATTTGTGAATCTAGAAAACAAAAAGCGCTTCACCGAACATATTTTTCGCGGGCGTGCAACAACCCGGAAATGTAAATGCAAAATGTGACTAGAGAGAAGCAAAAAAATAGAAAAACAACGAGAAAAACGCGACAAATATCTGACAGAATTGTTGTAACGTTTGAGTACTTGCATTTATTTGATGTGTGCATGCAAAAACGAAACTTAAACGCGACTGGGCGAAGGGTTTAGGGAGTGTTTGAGGGGGTAGCAGTAGCTTCAGCATTCAGCTGATAAAATAAAATAATTGTATGCTTAGGCTATAAGTTTTGTGTGTGTGTGTCAATAATTGTCAGAGCTTTTATTTGTGTTGTTGAGCGAGAGGGGGTGACAGGGGCTGTGTTTGTTATTGCCAGTTAGTCAGTTGTTCAGTCATTCAGTCAGTCAGTGAGCATCATCATCATCATAACCTTGAGTCACAAGTCGAGAATGTTGCGAATATAATGCTAGAAAAAAATAAAAAATAAAAGCACACATCGAATTTCTACTTATATATTATACACAATGTGAATATGTAAAGTATCTTAAAGTGTGTATGTTAGTGTGTGTGCGTTTGTGTATTTCTATTGTGTGTCTGATGTTGCGACGACTAGTTGCACTCATTATCTAATAAAAGCAACAACAAGCTTGAAATTAATATTTACACTTCAAGGACAGCACAGCCCGCAAAAAAAAAAGATGAATGCAAATTCCAAAAAATGTATCTACACCAATAAAGTATCTACAAACGGTTAACCAATATATCTATATACCCAACCCCTCTCTCTAGCTTGCCACCTGGGGTTGCATGTGCTGCAAATGGTATTGTTGCGGTTTCGTTGCACTTTAACCTTGAAAATTTTGTTGCTCAGTTGTATTTGTTTTGCGCATGTGCAATATTGCCCCAAAATGCACTTCTCTCACTTTTTAGACATCCCTCACTCGCTCTCTCTCTATCTCGCTCTCACTCTATCTGTCTCTCTATACATTTATCAATTGGCTGTTGCTTTCAGTCAGTGTTCGCATATTAATTAGTTGTTTCGTTCATTTGCAACTGCCTCGTCTCACTTCACCCTTCTCTCTCTCTCTCTCCCCGTGATTCTGTCGGCTTCAAGTTTTTGTACAAAAAAAAAAGATTCATTTTTTATTGCAATAACAACGACAGCAATAACAACAACAACAATTAAAAGCGAAAGTATATTAAACCTTAAACAAATCTGTTTATAAGACTATATGTATATATATATTATTAAATGAATAAATAAAAAAGTATTTTTTGTTTCACTTTTTTTATTATTGTTTTTTTGCAATTGTAATGTATCCGCCTCGTTTGCTTTGTTTCGCTGTTATTGTTGTTGTTGCTGTTTAATTATTTTTGCATTATAAATCAAGCAAAAATTATACGGCTTACCTATAGATATACTATATACATATATTATACACACATTGATTTATTGATTATCTTTATATTTTTTATTAGGTTTTTGGCGTTGACGTAGTTCGTTTATAGCTTGTCTAATCATAAAGCGAATGCAGTTTTCCAAACCCCTCTCTATCTACCCTGCCCTGTCCGCTAAGCAAACCTTCTTATCAGTTCATTTAGTTACAGTTATTGCTACTGCTTCTTCTTCTTTATCTTCAATTTTTACGTTTGTTTTACGTTTTCTTTTCGTGCATTTGCTATGCACTTGGCATTTCTTATCAGCTGATTTAGTAATTATTGTTGTAGTTTTTTATTTTTTGCCTTTTCGCTTGTGTTCTTTTGACTTATTGCGCAGTGAAAGTTTTACATTTTGTTGTTAAACTGTTTGCTTTGTGTATTTAACTTTGCCGATTAGATATTGTATATAGTACGTGCTGTTTTGAATACAATAAATACAATACCCTATTGTGTAGAGATGCACATCTAGTTGAATAAGGAATATGATAGCTAATCAATAATGTGGGCAGAGAGCAAAGAATAACTAGAATTGATGGTGATGATGATGTATTGAAAGCGCCGCGAAGTATACTTTGAATGTTAGTAAGAAGTAACAAAAATATAAAAACATTTCTTAAAAGATAAAAAATTATATTAGATTGAATATATTTGCTAAAGACTTCTAAAGTTAACATTCGAAATAAATAAACTGCCTGCTCATGTCCCTAATGAACTTTGCAACAACAACATAATTATCATCTTGCCTTGCCAACACTGACACTGTAAGTTCACTGAACTCAAAGGTCAAATGCACTGCAGACACAACACATAAGGGACGAAGCGGGGGGAGTCGGAGTGCATGGAGCCTTTATGATGTCATGACTACGACAGCCCATTTTTAATGATGCGATGCACTGGATACACTGGCTGCCAAAAGAGCAAATGTTGTCCACAGACAACAATAAATTGTGAACAACAATTAGGAAATAACTGTCGCCGAGATTCGGAATCAAAGGAAGAAGAAGAAGAACAACTAGATCAGCTCCTAACGGAAATGTGTATACAATAATCCTTGTGGCATCAACCATTACCTTGACGACCCCGCAAACATCAACAACAACAACAGACACGACCTACGACAAAGCGATTGAAAATGCGCATAAATTCGAGACGGGTTTTAGATTAGGGAGGGAGGGGGGTCTGGCAGACAGGATTGCCCAAAAGCGGCGGGGGGTGTGCGGGTGGGTGTTAAAAAAGTCAAAGTAAAATTTTTGCCAGACAACAGAAAAGGCGAACGACCCTTTTGAAACGCCAGACGACGCCAGCTTGAATCGCTCTGCCCGCCGCCAATGCTCTTGCCACATTATGTTGGGGCAGGGCCCTGACGGCAGCCGGCAGTGCTGCTGGCATTGCTGCTGCCACTGCTGCTGCTGCTGCTCATTATCCTTTTCGCTTTTCATACATAAATCGCTTGGCTTGCGTTCAATGAACTTTTGTGGCACGTACAACGTTGCACGGTCGTCGGCTTCTGCCCGGCTAGCTGCGCTGCTTGCTGTGTATGCTGCCACTACTGCATACACACCCAATACGGAAAGCGAAACACACAAACGACAGGACAACGACAGCAAAAGCTGTACACAATAAGCGCAGACAGAACCGCCAACAGAAGCAGCAGCAGCACCAGCGCCAGCAGAAGAAGAAGCAGACGAAGGTCCTGGTTCTGGTTCGCCTGCATGGCGTTGACTCTGGTTCCTGGGCTGCGCTTTGGGTTGTGGTCTTGACAGTGTGCAGTGTGTTTTTGTTTTTGTTGTTGTTGTTGCTTTTGCTGTTATGCTGCGATGGCAGCGCAGCGACTGCGGCCAAGGACCCTGAATGCAGGCGCAGGCGCCAGCATACAAAAATTTCACTTTTAATTTTTTGCACTCCAGACGGGCCAAGCGATTCGATTTCGATGCGTGCAACAGAGACAACAATATGCAGCCTGGCGTCTGCTGCCAGTCACTTTATTGTTGTTTGTGTCTGGCGTGGAGTCAGGACTTTGCTGCTGCTGCTGCTGCTTCTGCTGCCATTACTGGCTGCGTATTTTGGAAGGTTATTGAACTTTCAACAACAGAGGCAGCGGCAGCGGCAGCGGCATCAAAACTTTCACAGCACAAGGGGGAAGGATGGGGAGGAAGGCGAAACTGGCGAATTTTTTGGTGTGCTAGGACATGGTTGGTCCGAAATACTCGAACTGGACATGCGCTGGACAGAAAAGCAAAAGTATCAATATTAATAACAATTTTTCCCATATTTACCTTTTTTCTTAGTGTTTTTCTTAACGTTTTGCACAAGTAGAAAATATTTGGTATCAGTCTCATCGTTTTTTGGTTCAAGTTGTTTCGGCCAAAATGCATTTTAAACGCGATTTGAAGAAACTGATTATCGCAAAATTATCGCGAAAATATATACGATAAAAGTCTAGAGTTCTATGGCCTGATGAACACATTGCCACTGTATCTGTTCTTTTGCTCACACCGACTGGAAAATATATACTATATCTATATATATATTTATATATATATATACACTAGTTTCTTACACTTAAACGGGCACTAAATCGATTAAATTGCATCATTATTTATAAGCTTGAACACATTTTGTGGTATTTGATTTTTATTTTCAATACATTTTTTGTTTGGTTGTTGTATAAAATACAAAAACTATTGAATTAAAAACATTTTTTGTTTTTGTTTTTTTTTATTTGTGTTGTTGTTGGTCCACGCGACGCGGCTGCTACGCCTGCCAGACATGACCTGCCCAACGCGTTAACATCCCGAGTCAGGACTGAAACGGCTGCCAATTCAGCACTTGCCACATTTGCCAGTCCGCTGCCAACCATTCGCAGTCGACGTCAGCAGCAGCGAAAGAACATTGCAGTCAGAACAGTGCAGCACGGCGCAGCGCAGCTCAGCTCAGACAGTAAACAAGTGTGGCACGACACGAGAGAGAAAGAGGGGGCGCGTTGCACTGAAGTGGGGTTGCCACTTGCACTTGGCATGTGCTGAACTCTCGCGCAAAACAATAACAACAACAATGAGGGCGACAAGGGCGGCGACCAAGCCACGTTCTGCAATACTCTCTTTTTTTCAGCTAGGGGTTGCTGCCATCACCATTGAGTGGGGCCGGCGGGTAGGTAGGGGTAGGTATTGTGTGCAGCATTGTGGTCTACTGTGATTTTGCAGTATGTGGCAATGTTGGGCTAGGTCTAGTCCATAATAAGAGAAAGGAAGCTTTGAAAGCTTGATGAAACAGTCAAAAAATAGAAAAGAAATTATCTTAAACTTTATTGAGTTAGGTCTGTAAGTAAAATTACACTTGAAATATAAAAGTGCGACTTATGAAATTGCATTTCCTTATAGAAATCAAGTGTAGAATTCCCTTATTAAGATAAGTACCCAAAACAAATATGATTATCTACAAGTTTAACGTATTGTTAAACAAAGTTCAGACTAATCTTATCTAACCGTTGCTATTATTTACTATTTGGTACAACAAGGTCATAAAAAGACAATATTCTAACCCTTATTTAAGTTTCTTGCAGTGTATCAAAGTTGCATATGTAAAGCTAAAGCTCTCTCTCTCACTGTATCATTGTGAGAAACTCTCTCGCTCTCTCTCTCTGTAAAATTGGGGTGACTTCTGTGCAATTTCTATGCACTGTTGACAGTTGACAATGAACTAGAAGAGTTTAACTAAACCGGAAGTGTTCATATGAGCACATTATGCAAAACTGCAGCAGACACTATCAAAGCTCTCATCCATAGAAAAGCTTAACTACACTAAGAGCAATAAATGCTAAAGTTGTCTATTTAATATAAATTTCAAGCACGTTTTAATGTGCAACTGTAAAAAATGACAAAACGAGTTAATGTAGAAGAAGAAGCTCATGAAATACCGTTACACAGTTTGCTTTGCAGTAATAAAAAGTCATTTTGTCATAATGAAATAAAAAACAATTACATTTCGTGGGTCGCATAACGTAATGCCGCCAACCGCCAGCCGCCACTTGAAAACGTAATTACGTATGCATGGCGCGTAAATGAGCATAATTTGATTTAGACAAAAGAGACACTACCCCAAAATACAAATACAAAGAGAGGCGACGCCCACACATTGAACTTCAATGATCGACAGCGGCGGGCTTTGCTTATCAGCTTGTTGTTTGGCTCAGTCAATGTCACAGTCAATGCACAATAGCAACAACAACAACAATAATGCCAATGCATTTACAGCTAGCAAAGCAAACGCCACACGCGATAGTGTCGAAACATCAACAACAAAAACAGCAACAACAACAATGACACACAGAACCTGTCGCGCTGCAAAAGTTCAACAAAAAGCAGCCGCAGCAACGGCAGCAAAAGCGACGCATGCGCTTACGCTCTCAGTCAGTCGCTCAAAACGGGCACGCCGCTCTCCTCTCTCAGTGTATCTGTATGTGTGTGTGTTTGTTGCTTTGGTTATAACGCGCTTGAGTAGGTCGGTCATTGAACTGGCGAACTTGTTTTCTTTTCATGCCTCTTTTGCTGCTGCGACGGCTGCGACTGCTGCTCTCTTTTGTTCGGGTTGATTCTTTTGCATTTGTCCATTGCACATTACACTACTTTCTTCCTTGTTTGTTGGCTTACTCTTCAGCCACCTGTGCGCATACTCTTAAGTGTGCGTTCGCTCGCTCTCTATCTCTCTCTCTCTCTATATATCTGCTCTTAAGATGGCTTTGGCTTTAATGATGACTTGCATGTCTTGGATGTGTTGGGAGTGCGTGCAGCAAGTGCACTGTGAAGCTGGGCAATCAAGGCAACAATTCTAATTGCTGGCAAATGCAAAGAAAGCAAAAGGCAGAGTCAGAGCCAGAAGGCAGAGAAGGCAGAATGTCAATAACCTTATACAACGTTGACTGCGGCTGCTGGCCAAAAGAGTAAGAGTGATTTGATTCCCTTTTGCCATGACGTGAAAGCAAAAACCAAACAGAAGCAGCAGAAGAGGAGAAGGAGGAGTGGAAACAGAAGAAATAAGTGCATCGACAGGCAGACTTGTTGTTGTGGTTGTTGTTGCAACTGCAGCAACACAGAGGTAAGAACTCGTTGGCGTTGGCCCCCGAAGTGCAAGAACCTCAAACACACACGCCATGTGCTGCCTGCTGCCTGCCCATGGTGCCCATGAGCATTTGCCAGTTGAACGCCCTTTTCACGGCAAATGATTCCCTGATGCCGATGCCGATGCCAATGCCGATGCTGCCTTACCTTGCCTGCTTGCCTGCCTGCCTGCCTGCCTGTACTGCCGCCGCACAACCTGCCCCAACCAAAGAGGAGGAGGTGGATGCCCCAGGATGGTGACTACTATAGTAGAAAAAAAATAAAAACAGAAATTGCAGTGTTGAACTGGTTTGCTTCGCTCAAGCGGCAGATTCACTTTTTGTTTTGGTCGCGCCCTTGCCAACATCAATTCTAATGCTAGACTCCCCATACACACACACACACACACACCACATACACATACATACTTATGCTTGCTGTCTTGCTCTGGCGTGCATGAGAAATGAAAATGAAAACCGTTGCCAGGCTGTGTGTGTGTGTGTTGTAGATTGAGTTCGTTGCCTAAGTCTTTTGTTTGCTGGCGCAGTCATTGAACTCTTCAAAGTGTCCAACTATGTGCACGTGTGTGTATGCTTAAGTGTTTGTGTGTGTGCTTATGTTGACATAACGCAATATCCAAAAAACCAAACTACTTTTTATTAACAGAGAACAAAGAGAAACAACATTAAGATCAACTTTTGCCTTAAAACTCATTTCAAATGCAAATCAAATCGTTTGTTGTTTCTATTATAAGCTAATATGTATGGGCGCTGTCGATATACATATGTAGCCCTTTATTGAACTGTCATTCAAAATGTCATTTAAAAGTCAATTACAATTATTGCTATATAATACTGTGAAACAGGTGGCAACTGCGTCTTCGGCCAGCTGCAGCTCCAGCTAATGACCTTGATATTGAAAATTGAGCTTTGCCTTGTGTTTATTGTTGTTGTTGTTGTTGCTGTTGGCTTTTGTGCTTTTGCAATTTGCTTTTTGCTTTTGCGTTTTGCTTTTACTTTATTCATTCATCTCAACGTTTTGCGCCACGTTTCGATTTCATTTCAAATTTTGTTTTTGTTTAGACACTATATCACAACTTTTATTGTTGTTGCTATTGCTATTGCTTGCGTTGTTGTTGTTTTTGTTGTTATTGTGACGAGTCATTTAAAGTCAAAGTCAAGGTTTTTCTGCCTTACGTCGCCAATTATATGCGCCTCTCTCTCTGTCTCTGTCGGTCTCTCGCTCCCCACAACGCTTCACTTACACACATAGTATATAAAGATATATATTTATATGTTTGCCCATTTGTTGTTATTGTTTATTTGTTTAAGGCTTGAAACTGGTTTTTGTCTAATTATTTTTGTTGCTCATTTTGCTAGGTTCTTTTTTTTTTGCATTGTGTTTCAGTGATTATTAATTAAATATATAATTTTTTCTAATGAAATGCTATCCAAACTTGGCAGCTAGCTAACCTCTTCATTGGTTTTGGGCTGACTCAACGAAAATTGTCCCAGGCAGGTTGTTTAAATTTCTCATAAATTCGCCTTAAGAACTTTTTATATATATACATACATACATACGTAAGTGACAGACACCATTTTACCAGTCTGACAGTAATTAATCACTTTTTGGGCTTTGTCTAATCTTATTTCTTTTAAGTCTCAAGCCCCAAACGTGTTTTCGAGCCAAACCCGCGAAATGATTATATAATAATAATAACTTTTATGCATTAGCATAACTCACACTAGAAAGTCTTCGTGTTCTCATCTTCAACATCATGGTTTAAAATAAAACCCATCTGCGTCCCGTTTTGGTCGTTTTGGCCATAATTTATACCAAAACGAAGGACAAAGACAATTGATTAACTTGACGCATGGCAATTGTGAATAGAGTGTAAAAAAGATAGCTAATAAGTCTCACTTAGTCTTAAACAAGTAGCAATAATTCAATTAGTGGCTAACAAATTGATTATGCAATAAAGAATTATGTGTATATTTTAAAAGTAATTTGCTTCTTTTTTTTGGTGATCTGCTCATTTGCATTGTTTTTGGATATATTATGTAATACTTAGTAAAGACTGGGAGGAAGAAAGACCAGGAAGTCGAGAAGCGAGACAATTAAACTGTGATTTAAGTGTTAACAAATAATGATCATTAATCAATATACTACAAGTCATTGCGATATGACTTTTAATCGAAATCATTGTTCAGTTTGTGTTATTTTCAGTTTAGTAAGTTATATTTAATGATAGATGGGTTTCTTGATTGAAGTTTAAACTACGTCAAATATACACACTATGATTATGATCTTAGCAAGTTGTTCCTAATAATGAATTCTTGAATAAGGTTTGAGCTACGTTAAAGATATGTTCTGTTGTATTAAACTAAGTTTCCTTATGGTAATACAACTTTGTCTGCAGAGAGCGCTTCTGGTAAAGTCTAAGAGTTATGATAACAAGTTTGGTAAAAGTAAGAAAATCAGAATTTTCTCGAATGCTTTCTTTCGTAAACTTATCGTTTAGATAAACTTAAAAGCAAAGCAAACTTCAAATATAATCTATAGAAGTTTTCTATAAGAATACTCAAAAAAACAAATATATTCAAAATTATATCAAAATTAACCCTTACCATATTTTTATTGTTTAAATGCATATCCGTGTTGATGTTTGTGTTGTTTAAGTTGTTGTAGTGTTGCTGCTGTAGTTGTTGTTGCTAAGTTTAAATCCATTACGTAATAAATCCAAATGCTCAAAAATGCTGTTTGTGTTGTAGTTGTTGGTGTGTTTTGTTTTGTTTTTTAACACTTGTTTGCTGTTGTTGTTATTTTTATGGGTATGCACATTTTTAGCACTAAAGTGCACACTACGTGGGATTTAAAGGGGGAACTAATTGCCTAATTATATATGGATATATATATATACAATATTGCGTATTAGGCTTTGATAACTTAACAGACAGTCTTATCAAAATGATAAACACTTGCTATCAAATTCGTAAATTTTGTTGCACTTTGTTGTTTGTTGTTTGTAGTTGTTGTTGTTGTTAATGTTGCACAGAATATGTTTTGTATTAGTTTTGGGGAACGTTTTGTGGTTGTTGGTTGTTGGTTGATGTTGTTGACGGTTTGCCGTAACGAGCACTTCTACATCATCATCATCGACTTCTTCTTCTTCTTAAAAGCAATAAAAACGTAACGCGTGCTGCTTACGAAACCATGTCTCGATCGTTTTGTTGCTTACGGGAAACTGAACTACGGATGAGTCGCGGTGCGACTTCAATGTCGAACGACACAGCAGCAGCGACGACGTCGTTAGAGGCTTCTGAAAGCAGCAGCAGAGTCTCAGCAGCGCCGACGCAGACAGATAGACTTTTTTCACCATTTCATTACACGACAAACACTCACACATGGACAGCTAACAGCACTGCCCGCTGCTTTCTACAGCAACTCTTCTTTCTCTTCAACACACGCACACAAACAGCAGCAGCGCAGCTCAGGTGTCTCAGGTTCTTGATCACGCACACATGCTAAGCCGCCGCCGCCGCTGCCGTTTCAGTCGCTGCCATCGTTTTACATTGAGCGCAACGAGTCGACGTCGTCGTAGTCGTCGGCGTCGTCCCGGTATCTCTTCGGTTTTCTGTTTGCATGTGTGTGTCTGTGTGTGTGTGTGTTAGTGTGGTGAGCGCAACAGGCCAGAACTTTCATTCAAGGTGAGTGCGTCGGCAGAGCTACAAGCAGCGGAATCTCTTTGGCATTGAGTATTGGTATTGTTGCTATTGTCGCTCTCTCTCTCTCTCTCGCTCTTTACTCCATAGATATGTGCTTTTTTCTATCATTTTATACATCGTTTTTTGCAATAGTTCTAAACGCCTCTAACACACGCCAGTCAAACGGAGAGTGAGCGCAAATTGAGCGTTGCGAGCGTAAAATTACAACATGTTCAAGGCGCGCTCGTAGCATTGATCTTCACAATTGACGCTCACCGCTCATTTGTTGAACTCTTCTAGCAAGCTTAGAATCTGCGCAAGCCAAGCGCAACCGACCGCCACTTGTTCTCATTCTCTTAACCCGTTTAAAAAACACTCACTCACACACATACACACATACACATACACTGCCGCTCTGCCGTTCGTTTGTAATTGCATGCGTCTCGCACGCTCTCGCCCACTCTCTGTGTCCAGGTGAATACTTGTACTCAGTACTCACAATTGCATGTAATTGGTTGTCGTTGTTGTTGTTCCTGTTGTTGTTGTTGTTACTGTTTCTGTTTGTTTGTTTTAGCGTATTAAATTTCATGATGCTATAATTGCATATTGTAATGGGCGAACGTCTCAACTGAATTGTACTTGTTAATGTTTTTGTTACTGTTGCTGTTGTTGTTGTTGTTGCCCAAAATGGAACTGTTGGGTAGACTCATTAAATCATGGCTAGAAAAACAAATACATAAATTAAAATTGTATTAAGGAAACAAATACTTCAAGTGAAGGCAGTACATATTTACATATTGAGAATAAAAAACAGATGATATCAAATGGTATTTTTAAAAAAATTCTAATTTTTTCTTCTATATGTACTTAAAATCCCTTTGATAAAGTGCGCCAAAAACAATTAACTAAAGAGCTATAAGATTTAGTCATAAATTGCGTAATTAAAGTCAAAAATGGCTTTTATCTGGTTACATTAAGAGTCAACACATGGCTTAAAGACTTCCGCTAAGCAGCAAATGCAATAAAACAATAGATAAAATAAATGCCAATTCATTATTTACAACAAAGAAATAATAAAAAAAAAATGTAAATGGGCAACTAATTGAAATTGGCATTTACATAACTAAAGTGTAATTAACAAAGGTAGCTCGGCTAAGATGCGGGCCTAGAACAAAAAGAAAAAACAACAACAAAAAAAGCACCAGCATCTTGCTGTTGCCAAGTTTAAAGTAAGGTAATCAATATTTTTAGCATTAACCGAGCGAACTCAACCTTGAACTCCGACAAAAATGAAAAAGCTTGCGCACCTAGGATTATATTATATAATGAAACGAATCAAAAGACACGCACAATAAATCAGTTGGTGGGATCAGAAGATTTCCATAAGTCAAAAAGAACTTTAGAACTATGGAACTTCATAGAAGAACATTACAAAAGCCGCGCAAAAAAAAAAGTCATTAGCTCTGCAACACTTACTATCATTTTCTATAAATAACAATTAAGGCATACACACAAAGTTGATTCGCTCAGACCTTTTTCGAGCCTCTATAATGGACAATGAAACGAAACGAGACGAACGAATAGCAAAAGACACGGCTCAGAAACTTGGGAATTGTGGTCATTAGAACCTACGGATTCGTGAGGCACATAGAAAGCAAAAACGCTTCAACATGGGGTCAATAAATTCTTAAACAAATATACCAAAAAAATAATGAAAAAAAGCACATACACACACGGAAAAGAGAATTAGCCCGCCCAAAAAAGGCAAACGACAAAAAACAAAAGCATGAGCACAATTATAATTATAATATTTAGTAAATAAATCATCATTAGATATATTTGTCGGATTTCGGTTGATGGGCTTCACGATGGTGATGGTGATCATGATCATGATGTTGAAGAACTTTCGGATTATTAAAGAACCTTTCTGATTAACTCAAGTCAAAAAAGAATTTGCATAAAACTATTGCGTCTTAGAAGAAGTACCAAAAAAAAAAATTTGGGAAAAATAAATATTCCCCACACACATACCAGAAATCAAGTTCGAAGTTTTTTAGTTATTCGAATTGATTTTGCTTTTTTTGGCTATCCATAATGGAAAGTAAAATATAAATATGAAATGCGTATCGAAAAATTATACAAATAAGAAGGTTGTCAGCAGGCAGAGCAAGTGCGTTTTAGGCCTACACACACACACGAGCACATATATTTTGTGCGTGCGTGTGTTATTTAACACCTATACACACATACACACACATAGATGATTGTCGAGCGACAGATCCAGCTGGCCAAGTCATAAGCATTAACATTAACGTCTCCCGCTTTTATGGCTCGTTCGTTCCTTATTTTCGGTTGCCCCAACAATCATTTCTTTTCATTTCATTTCGAGCCAAGTTTATATCAAGCTCACGCACCCAGCAAACGACGTTAAGAGCTGGAGTCTTTTTTCGTTTTTTGGTTTTTTTTTTTTTGGTAACAAGTTCAATGACTTCTTGAAGCCAAAAAATTTCTTGTTGTGTCTTTTCGGTTTCTGTTTTTGGTTTGCGGGGCGCTCGGCTCATTTCTTTCTTTTTTTTATATGTGTGTGTTGGTTTTTTTTTTTTGGGTTTTGTATATTTTTTTGGTTCTTCTTCGCAGTTTTGTTCTTGTTGTTTTCGTTTTTTATACGTTCGTTTTCATTGCTGGAGTTCATTGGCCAGCGCCAGCAGCCACACTTCAATAAATAAATGATGGTTGAGCGGCAGCAGCAACAACAACAGCAACAACAACTACAGCTATATAGCAACAATAGGGACAATGAGTACAAGAGTGCTTAAAGTGCTGCCGAAATGCTCATAAATATGCTTTTTAATTTATTACATTTTATATTTGTTGGTGGAACAATTATGTTTTTTTTTTTTTGTAAGTTTGTTGTCAGAGTCTTTTGTTTGCGACGTGTCGCTTTTTTTTGGTGTGATTGATTACTGGGATTAAGCAATAATTTTTTTAAATTATTTTGCATGACAGCGCTAGAAATTCAAATAAAGTTTCGCTTTATTTATGATTACTTATTATTAATTCAAATTGAAATTGCAAATGATTTTTTTTTTTTGTAAGTTCGTTGCCTAAGTCATTTGTTCAGTGGAAAAATTATGGAAAAACAATATTTTTACTGCTGTTCTTAAGTTCAATTACAATATTTAGAGCTTCAAATACCCTAAAATTTCCGCATCTAAAGCGGCCATCTAAAAGCAAACAAATAGAAAGGACCTCCTTGGCAGCTACCGCAGAACTAAGTTAACCGCAAATCTTAACCCCAATCTTTTAAGAATCTGTGGTTGCTGCTGTTGTTATTGCTGTTGTTGTTGGCTGTCTCTCTACGCCAAATGTGGCCACAAATGTTTGTTTTTTGCGCTCATTGTGCATAATGGTCACTCATCAAATTACCAAGTCAGCCACCTCAAACAAGCTATCTGCCACTTGCAGCAGTTGCGGCTGATGTTGATGTTGCTGTCATTGTTGTTGCTGTTGCTGATGTTGCCATCAATTACTTTATATCACTGCCAAGTGTAGTTTGGGCAGCAGTTTTTGGTTGTGCCTAAGTGGATCAGAGCGGGAGACGCTGAAGTTGATTATGCAGCACAGTTGCAGCTGCAACAATGATTGTTAATGCTGTTGCTGCCGCTCGACTGTTGCTGTTGCTGGACTGTTGGGGGCGCGAAAGGTGCTAAACATACGCGCCAATTTTGCGGTAAAAGCTCTCACCTCACACTCACACACATACAGTGACACATACAGATAGATTGATAGTTGTGACCGTGATGATTCTAACGCGCGACTCTGGAAGTCGTCTCCAACTCCGTTGATGTTGTTGTTGTTATCTATGTGCCAAACCTGATTTACTTCATGATTATGTTTGAAAAATTAGGTTAGGAGCAATGAACTTGCTTCAGTCGTCAGTCGTCAGGCTGCAGACAAAGTGAATGTTTTGTTGCCATTTGCACCGAGTGTTTATGTGTGTGTGTGTGTGAGTTTGTGTTTGCCTTAGTAATAGACACCTGTACAGTTCAATTTGTGACGCCGACGATGTTGGATCTTAGAACAAAGCAACAGCAACTGCTGCTACTGCAGTTCAGTTTCAGAAAGTTTTTACATATGTTTAGATTTGCAATCAATCTAAAAAAAAAAGCTGACTGCAACTGCAACAGCGAACGTTTGGCACATTTGACTCACAAGTTTTGCGGTAACTCGACCGCCAGTCAACAAGCCAGCCACGAAGGAGGAGGCAGCATTGGAATTCACTCTTTTCCGCAACGAAATGAAAAATGTGTGCTAAGCCAATGACCGACAGAAGCAGCAGCAAGCAGCAGCAGCAGCAATCAGCAACAACAACAATCAGCGAACAACGTCTCGCGGCCAACGCACACAAAAGCACAGTTAACTGTTTTCTGTTAACACACACAGAGCCAGAAAGAAAGAGAGAGAATTCGCAAATTCAAAAAGAGAGCGAGAATGTGCATGAGAGAAGCGCCAAGTGCCTGAAGTCTTGAATCTTTGTTGTTGCTGCTGCTGCTGTGGCTGTTGCTGTTGCTTTTGGTTGTTGTCGTCTTTGAATGTCTGCCGCGTTCCCGTTCTGTATGTCTTCGAGTGTTTCGTCAATTCGACAAACAGCCAAACAGCCTACGCCAGATACTTTTTCCTCTCTACCCCCCTCCACTAAGTACTTCACATTGTGTTTTGATTCTTCAAATGCTCTACATTTGCTTAAGCTGCAATTTAATTGCAAGCATCTAACGGCAATTGCTGGATAAGTTGGTGCCAAAGATGAAATGCCTATCATTCTGTTGGTTGCATTGTTGTACTTCAGTACAAACAGTTAGTTATGTGCAACATTTTGTGGAGCAACAGGGATTTTCGTGCATTTAGCAGATTGTCTTCGAGCGTTAAGTATCTATTACGTTTGTTTTCTATGTGAGAAATATTATTTGATTTTTTGTCAAGAAATTGCAAAGCTTCTTCATAACTTTTGTGATTTCGAAAAACAAAAGATTTTCTTGAGTAATGCTGCATTTAAATCAAAAACCTTTTTTCTTTTTACAAAACTTATCCTTTACACTCTAGATATACGAGCATAATCATACCACCACCTTATATGCTCCTATTTCAGCCATATAATTATTAGAGCAAATTCCATAATCTATTATCTGCTCAACTGTCATAAAACCCATTAAGAAATATTTTTTTTATAACAATTTCAAATCGCAGAATTATTTATTTGTGCAGGTTGATCGCCAATTTGGTAGCTTATGTATATATGTTTTTTTTTCGGATGCTTTGTTTTGTTGTTTTATGCCGTAGCCTACGGCAACACTTCATAATTGTAACAATGAACTTTTAAGCTGTTGACGCTCTTGTTTTTCAGCTGTTTGCCTCACGTCGCGTTGTCTCTGCAGAACAACTAGACTAATGCTGATTGATGAATCGAAACGCGGCGGCGAAAATAACTGCAAAAAATATTATTGTTGTTGACAAGAACGACAAGCTGAAATCGGATATAGATAAGTTTGTGTATGTATGTGTAGGAGTTGCGCACTTGGAGTTGACAGCTACTTGCATAATTATGAACCGTTAGAACCTTTTGCGCGTATCCTGTAAGAGAACGCTCCCACGATTGTGTTTGTGTGCCTGGAGTGGAGCGGGGGGGATAATTACCAAAATGTGCGTAGCGTTAACTGTAAACAGCGCAACAAAAGGATTTCGATTTCCTACCACAGCAACAGCAGCAGCAGCAGGGAAAAGGAGAAGCATCTTTTTCTATCGTGACACACCTGACGAAATCAAAAGCAAGCACAGTTATAAACGCGACGGTTTCTCTCCTCCCTGCAACATGAGTTCTCCCTTGCCATGATAATAATCGTTGAATCAATCGTCGCATCTGTCGGCGTTGTCCTTTTTTCTTTGCGTCTTTTTTTCCATTTATATTTTTTCACTTTTGGGGTTGCATCAATGCCGAGAATAAGCATTTTCCATTGCGCGCGAAAATTCTCAAGTTTTTTATGGGTTTTTTGTTTGATTGTGAGTGTGTTCAAGGGTTCAATCATTTACCTTTCCCGTAAAAAACAGGTAGCAAGTTATAATTATGTAATTTTAGCCCTTAAAGATTTTGGGATAAGAAAGGAAGTGTCAGAGCCTTGTGGTTACAGACAACACTGAGATTCAAGCACTCGCTAACTGATGACTCAAGTGACCGAGTTCTACTACGGAAATGACCTGGAAAAGTGCGTTCCACTTAGTTTAAGGAACTACGACTTAAATAATGAAAAGGCTGTGCAGGATGTGTGTTCCCATTTAAAAAGCGGAACTAGTGACCTATTTTCAAATCTTCCATAAACTCCGTCTTATCGTGAGGCCTGCACTGATAAAAAAAATACTGATAATACTGCAATTTGTCATATTCAAAAACGCATTTTTCGTCACAAGAAGTTTTTGTAATTGCACACGCCGCCGGTCAAGAAATATTATACTGTGCCATTTTTTATGTCTTTTTTTCACGCTTGTCATAAACTAAACTCATAAACTTACACACACAAAGCAACATTTTCTTGGTATCCCAGCTTGCCACAGTGACGCAACTCTGTGTCACAATCGCAGGTCAGTTAGCAAGGGAAGACCATAAAGTCCATACAGCCTTTTTGTTGGCCTGTTCCATTGTTTTTGCATGTTCGGACCCGGGACGCACGCTCATATTGCGGCATTGCCAGGGATAAACAACACATAAAAACAGTTCAAGGACTCATAACTTTCTCCGATTTTGGTTCCGCTCTTTTTTTTGGCAGAACATTGCGGTCTCAGGTAAAAATTTGTGCCAAAAAATAACATTTTTTTCGTTGTTGGGATTTGTAGCTTGTAAATGATTGAATAGGCCATTATTTAAAGATTGTTAGCATGTTAAGGCTGGAGGAGTGTAATTCCTGATAAGTAGCTGGATTTTAAAGTCAAAATGTGTAAAAATCTGTTTGTGAAAATGTCAAAAAAATTTAAGAATAAAAGTTAGGTTATATTATAAATATTATTTATTATTATACATTTATTTATTATATTATAAATCACTAAGAACAAGAACATTGATAAATTGCTTAACAATTTCAGCTAGAGATCGTATGAATAATTCAATTAATCATTTTTTCAGCAAACTTCTCTGCCTTTTATGACTAACTCAATTGCCAAATTTCCTGTTCCCAATTGATTAGTCATTGATAAGTTGCATCAGCGGCAGCGGCATCAGCCCACACAAATCTGATTGATTTCCGCATCGTAATCTTATCGACAGCATAAGCTTCCAAGCAAAAAAGCCAAGCACAAAAGAAAGCAGCAGCTCCCATTTTTTATTTTCTGATAAACACCCTCAAAAATTATAAGTATTCATAATATATGTACACATACTCGTATACTCGTTTAGTATTTGTTTGTATTTGCTTATGCTACCGATGAGAAAGGCAGACAGAGGCAGAGACACACCTACAAACAAACGCACAGCAGCCAGCCAGCCGGACAGCCGGACAGCCGGACAGCCGGACCGCCGAACAGTCAGTCAGTTAGCCCAGCGGCAAACGGAAATCTCCAGAGTTATAACTTGAGCTTAACAGTTTATTGTATGTGTATCGACGATTGTTTGCCCAACTCATTCGACACAATTCAACAAAACTGCGAATACACATAAGTAATTTGTAGCCCCATTGCCCAGCGCCCAGCAGCAAGCGCCCAGCACCGACGTCCGCTATGCGTTGTTATCCAGCATTGTCCGGCAGCTGCTTTGCTGCTACTGTGCGTGTATCAAAATGATTCACTTCACTTTTCAACAACACAAAAACCAAGTCAAGAGCGCTGCCGAGAGAGTTAAAGGCGCGCGCAACGAGAGTGTTTCGCGGCCAAAAACAAAATACACAGAACGTTCATATATACAGTGTATATATAAATGTTAAGAACGTTGTGTGTGCGCTCTTTTCCATTTCATTTTCGTCTCTTAGCCAAAAAAAAAACGACAGAAAAATAAAACAAACATACCCAAAAAAAAAATTTACTTGGCAGGTCAACAAACTCATCTCCAGCCACGTTGTCGTTGTGCGCTTTTTTTCGGCCAGTGCGTGTGGAAAAGAGTGGGGTGTGGAGCGGGGAGCAGGTGTAAGCCCGCACAGCCAACTGACTGACTGATTGCTAGCGGGGCAACAGTGGGGCTGAGTTGAGTTGGCGCTCGCTTGTAACAGGGGGAATGCTATTGTTGTTGTTGGATTGTTTCATTATATATTTGAATTTTGTGCGTTCGTTGAACTCCAGCTGAAGCTTATTCGAGAGTTGAGCAACAGTGGCTTTTTGGTAGTATTCTTCTTAAAGTTTACTTTTGGGCATGTAAAAATGAAAGACTTAGGCAACGAACTTGAATACCCGCCAAAGAAAGAGACAGCAAAAGACAGTACATACATATATGTATATATATATATTGACACGGCCTGCTTGTAGTTTAAATGGAAAACGCATTTGCCTACCGTGCAAGGACAATGCACAGATACCAAGAAGTGAAAGGCTGCACTAATTGCCAAAAACGGACGGAAGGACGAACAACTTTTGAGCCAACCCTTTGACGGCAAAGTGGGAAAGGACACGGAAACTATGAAATTTATGGCTTTATGACTGTGTGTATGTGTGTGTATGTGTGTGTAGGTGTGTGTGTGTCCTTGCTTTAATTAAACCATTGTTCTGGGCGTAGAAACAGAGGCGGCTGCTGTTGCTGCTGATGTTACCATCATTTCCGTTGGGTAAATTCTTCAAGAGCATTTCCTGCACAGCAGCAACATGCAACATATGTGTACCAAATCTCCAGGCAAGTTGTGTAAACATTACGATACTCGAAGCGAAAGAGAGAGAAACTATCAATTTTCTTTCACATTTCACGCAATCAAATGGCACATTAAAAAATCCCACGTAGTAGCTCCTCAATCAAGCCAAAAAAAGAAGGAAAAATTGGGAAATTGGTTATCCTTTCTGCTTTCCCCGTTCTACACTGACAGGCAGCACCTGACACCGCGCCCCTCGTTGTAGCGGTACCTGCTGCTGTTTGCTGCCGACTCGTCGTATTCAAATAAAGCAACTCATGTCCTGGCTCAGGTAGAAGGGAAACTGGTTGAGGGTTGCTTAATCCTTGCTCAATCAGTCAGCTTCTGGCATGAGTAGAAATCTCATTTTCGTCAGAATGAAAATATACTTCTCAAGCGGATCAAAACGAAAGGATTACGGTAAAAATCCTGTTGCAGTGTTGTTGTTTTTCTTGCTGTCGGTCTATTGTTTGCGTGTTTATTGTTGCTCTATTGTTCAACTGTCTGTGGATTGTTGTTGTTGTCGTAGCCACATTGCCTATTAAGAGTTTTTTTTTTTTCATTTTTGGTGGGCGGAACTTCACGTCTGTCTTTGGCGATTGCTTCATTTGAGAGAATTACGAGAAATTGAAAGGAGCAACAGCGGCAGCCTACAACACAACAACAACACAAACAAGCAGCAACAGCAACAACCGGCAACATAGCGGTTTTGCTTACTTTTTTTTTGCTTCTTCATTATTTTCTTATTTAAATTTTATTTCTTGGCTGGCGACAGGAAACTCGTTTGTATACACCGACTCAAACTCATACTCAAACTCGTGCTCGGTATTCGTATTTCGTATAAATATTCGTATTCGCATTCGTTTTTTCGTGTATTCGTTTATGTTGTTATGTGGTGTGATCATTTCTTGCCTGGGCTACGGCTATTATGTCAAAGGATATATGCAAGCATTGTGTATTGTGTTGCATAACTGTAAATGCAAAACAGATTGCGCTCTCTCTCGCTCTCTTTCTCTCTGTCTGTCTCTTTCGCTTTTCTCACTCTCTGTGATAACAGTTGGTTGTGTCTAATGTGGAAGTTAGTATACAGAGTGAGTTGAGCGGAAATCAATTATGAATGGGGAATATTTTGAAAGCTGTCGGGGCAGCTGACGCATACAAATGGTGTTAAAGGATTGCAGAACCGTTAGGTTACCAGCCTGAGAATTCTGTAAGAAAAGGAGCATCTGATCTTGTCGAGTTGAACTGGCTTAGCGGTAACTAATGGAGCAGCTGCCTGATGGATAAAGTAATGAAAACACTTTTTGATGTGAGCATTTTTTTCGGCATAATTCTGCAAGGGGGCTTTAAGAAAGAAAAGAAAGTTTTCGGGATCTTGAATATTTTAAGAGCTTTCAATATACTTTTGAGTGGAAGAAAACTATAGAACACTTGATTATATAGAGATAGAACTATAACAAACTTAAATACAAAATTCAAGACAGCTGAAAATAGACATTTAAATGCTTTATGTTTTAATTAGGAACATAAATTATTAAGCTAAGCCAACATAAGAATCGTGACTATCAACATAACACTTCTACACGAAACACCACTAAAAAATTCATAAATGTTTTAAACTGCTTCGAAATTGAGCTTTGAGAAGAGAATAATTTATGCATACATGAAAATTCCATAAATTTATTAAACTTCTTGACACGTGCTACCTGACGTTGAATATATAATAGGCACTCCCCAGTCACATACATATGTATAATTCAAACATACCAACAATATATCCTTAACCCACATAAATATGTACTTTAAGCACATAAGCAAACTAGTTTTTCAACTCATATCTTACTTACTTAACTTCTAAAACTTTTACAGCATTTCATTTGATTTACAATCGACTTGAGTTAGAAACACCCAACTCAAAAACATTAGATGCTAATCGAATTCAGCGCAAAACTTTACACGCATTTTAAATTACTATCAACGATCGGTTTGTAGCTCGAACAGCACAGAACAGAACAGAAAAGAAATAAAATCTATTTTGATTAATGACATTGCCAATTTGAGATTGTGATATTATGATGTGTCTTTTTATGTATCGCATTTCCATAAATCTAAACACCACTAGCACAAGCAATTCTCATATATATTTATGCATGAATTCTCACAATAGAGCCGAATGAGTTCTTTGAACTCCGACTATATCTATCTATTATGTCTTCATAGCACAGCTCCCAAAAAAGAAAAAAAAAATAAAAGCTTTGCTGCCAAAGAAAACGAAAAAGCAACATGACATAAAAGCAAAACTAAAAAAACAAAAACAAATGTATATTTAAAACACAAAAAGTTAGAAAAGTTCATTCGCCTCGTGGTAGACAAATTAGAAAAATTAATACGCCGCTGACTTTTCTAAGCCGCCCCCCTCACCCTCCATCAACACCCAAAAATGAAGGCACGCAGCGAACTGCGTCAAGTTTTTGTTTTGTTTTTCTTTCATTTTTTTTATGTAAGACGCGGGCCGAGAATGTAACAAACGTTTGGGGTCTGAACTTTTGGGTTTCTTTTTCTGGCAGTTCAATGACCACAAACAAAAAAACACAAAAAAACACAAAAAACCAAGAACGAGCCAAGAACAATAACAACAAAATCGCAGCCATCTTCTATGTGAACTTTAACACGAAGTTTTTTCTTTGGCTAGATTTGGAAAGAACTACCAAGAAAAAAAAGAAGAACAAGATGACTACAACATCAACTAAAACTACGAGTTAGTGCCAAAGAAAATTACTCAATTGCCGTTTTGTCGCTCTGTGGTTTGGTTCTCTGGGGTCTTGGGTCTGTGGTCTGGGCACTCGGTCATACTTTCAAATTGCAGTTGCAATCGCTGCAGCAGCAAATGCTGCTACTGCAAAAAAAAAGAGGCAAACCTGGCCAGAAAGAAAGCCTTTCTTTTTAGCCTGGCCAAAGAAACTGGTTGGCCGCCAGGCAACACACAGCAAATCGGCAATCGGCAAACGGCAAACAGCAAAACGGCAAACGGCAAAAACGATCAAGAAGAGAAAGATTCGCATAAGCCAATGAAAGTATCTGGCGTTGGTTACACTCTCTTGGCTTAGTTGTTGTTTGTTGTTTCTTGTTTGGCCGTTTGGCCATTTGGCTGCTGTTAGCTAGTTGTAGAATGTTTCTACATAGATTTTTCTATTTTGTTTTAGCTACAGTGGGACGACTCTCGGCGCCGCAGCGTTGCGGAAATGTTTATCTACATCTCTGCCTCAGTCATTTCTGCAGCAGTTCAAGCGAGTGCGTTGAACTTGCCATCGAGCCAGGCATACATATACATGAACAAAGTGGAGTAGCAGCAGTTACACCAACACACACCAGCTTTAAAGCCGAACCAAAACAAGCCCGATGTGTACCGAAAGAAATGAAAATAATTACGAATCAACGTTACACATGTACATTCATATGTGTGTCCATATGTGTGTGTGTACCCAACTAAGCCCCCGAACTTGCCGAGTTCCCTTGCTGCTCGACAAAGTTACCAATCACCATTGTAACGCCATACACGCATTTGTTTTGAAGCTCTCGGAGTGGAGGACGTGCAGCAGGTTTTTGTTTTTGTAGTCGTTACATTTGTTACAGATTTCGGCTAAGCGATAAAAATGATCATCAAAATGTTATTACGATTGCAGCCAAGTAGAGGATCACACTTTGAGGCATGTGAAGGAGCAATTGTTTAGCTTTGTAAGTTCTGTGCTGGGAATTCTAATGTTCCATGGAGACGACGACTATCTCATATGTAGGTCTTGGCATGCCAAAGAATTTTTGCTTGCTGTTGTCTGTTGTTCTGTTCTTTGCCGATCTTAAGTTGATAAACGTACGTGAGAGCAGAGACAAACGCCTTGTTATTATTTTTAAGATGGATGATAAGGTATCACAGATCTTAATTTTTGTAGCCTTTTGGAGCTATTTTGTGGAATTAAAGTGATTTTAGAGCTTTTAATAAAAACATTTTAAAATAAATCTGAAATAGTTTGTTTATCAAATGAAGACTTTTATATGAAAAACAGTTTACAAACGATATAAATAGTTAGTTTTCTTATCATATCATATCAGACACAAAAAGTTAATCCATATATAAAAGACATTTTAATACCTTTTTGTTAGGCCAAACTTCTTGTCCCATTTTAGAGTTAAACAACAACTTTTTAAAAGAATTCCCCGAAACATAATTTGTTTACATTTTGTGTAGGTTCAGTCACATTTGGCCCTAATCAAAGAAGAACAGATTGCAGGTCGCTGACTCACACAGACTAAACAGAGACGAGACAGAGAACAGAAGCGCGTCTTTATGCGATGTCGTGTCATGGTCAAAATTTCCATAAATGTATTTTGTGTGCGATTACACTTTCGTCACTGCAGTCAGCCAAAAAGCTGTTAGCCTAATTATACAATTCTCAATACTGATTCCAATGAAAAGAAACTCTGTTGCGGTTGTTGTTCTGTTTCTTTTTTTTATTTTTTGATTGTGGGGTATTTTATTTTTGCGCGTAAACAAGATGACTCAGCTATGGCTGTAGCTGCGATTGGGCCAAAAAAGAGCTGCTGCTGCTGCTGGCAGATTGTTGTTATCAAGCGGGCCGCCAAAAGAAGTCGTTGACTCCGTCGAGCTGTTTACACGCCAAATTATTACAGATGAAAAACGAAACGCTGCAAAGTTGCTAAAGAGAGAGAGGGTTGTTGTGAGGGGGGTAAAGAGTTGGAGCTTTAGCTTACAGGTTCAACGACCGTTTTTGTAACAAGACAGAGCGAGCGAGCGAAAGAGAGGGAGAGAGAGATAGGTAGAACCTTTTGGGCAAATAAGAACGCGAATATAACGCAACACAAAAGGCGGGCGACGAATGGCCAAAGAAGACATTTTGGAGCTGAACAACAACTTTCACCAATTTGTTTTGCTTTCGCAGTTCTTTCGCACAAAGTTGGCAAGCCGACAAGAGACGACAACAATTGTCTTGCTGTCAATGCGCCAAAAGCGTCAATCCGATCAGCCATCAATATCGCAAAGACTCTCTGCATGCGTGTGTCTGTTTGTGTGTGTGTGTGTGTGTATGTGTGGGTGTGTGTGTGCTGTCTTAGAACTCATTTGCTTTACGGTCCGCCCAAATATGTACCATTAATAACTTTCCCATTAAAAGCTAATAAAGCTGCTTGCAACTTCCGCTCCGACAACATGCCGGAAAAGTCGCGCATTTGATTAGCAGTAGCACTAAATATAAGTTTATCTATGTATATGTGTGTGCGTGTGTGTGTATAGTATGTGGCACAACAGAACGTCACGTTCTGGGCATACCACACAGGTTACAGAAAAAAACCCTCCACACTTCACTTCCCGCATGCATTTTTAAAGCCAACGCTCGCTAATCAAATGTGTTCTTCCCCACACTCTCTACACCCGCCCGACCCCTGTCATATCTCTCGGTGTCTCCCTCTCTATGCTTCTTCAATGTTCTTACTGGCGTCTTCCAGAAGCCTCCGCTTCGTTGCGGTTAGCTTACGGTACTTTTCGTTTTCATTGCACGTCAGCGCGAGAATGTTTAGCCTAGATTCGAGCGCAGGTTCGTTGAACTGACTGGAGTGACGATGGCCAAGTCAAGCCAAGCCGAGGAGAGGCGACTCAAGCCGAGTCAAGCTTGGAACTTCGGCAAACTTCGTTTTCTTCGTTGATATCTGCTTCTTCTTCTTCTGCTTCTTTATCGGTTTGTTCTGTTGTTGCTGTTGTCAACAGTTTGGTTGTCTGCATATTCTGGCAAGTTCGTTGCCTAAGTCTTTTGTTTGGGCGTTGCCAACGAGCACGGTCTAAAACTCTAAACTCTAAAAATCCCACAATCAGATCTTGCAATATTGGGCAGCTTATAAAAAGAAAATAAATAAGCAGCCATAAGACAATATAAAAGAGTTAAGCCAGCAAAGCAAATCCCGCAATAGATTCTAATGGCAAAACCTGGCTAAAAATCGGTACAATGGCCGCAAGTCACCTACCTCCAAGTGCAAGCGCTTCAAGTTGCCGCAGCCAGTTGCCAAGAGAGCTGCAGCTGAAGAGGCAGCAACAGCAGCAGCAACAGCAGAAACAGCAAGAAGCAGTTAAAGCCAATGACCGCAAGTAACTTACATTTGAAAAATGTGTGCAAAAGCACAGCGAAAGGAGCTTGGCATAAACACACACACACACACACATAGAGAGAGAGAATTGCATGCGAGACTGCCGAGACGTGCCGATGCAGTTTAGCAGAATATAACAGTATCTCAACGGTAGCTTGGTGCGCGTCTGCGTCGCGGTTCTTTAGCCAGTCAGCCAGCCAACCAACCAACAACAACAATTCTGCAATTCTGTTTGGCTGTTTCTGCTGCTGCTGCTTCTGCTGCCAAAGATGAAACCGGTCTAAGAAATATTTCCAAGAAAATTATTGAGGGAAAGGCGCAATGCACAAAGCTATGGCGAAAAATCAGTTTTTTGTTTGTTTGTTTGTTTGTTTGTTTGTTTGATGTTGTTGTGATTGTTGTTGTTCTGGCAACTAAAGTTCTCATCAACATTCTCCAATTTCCACTTAATCATTGCAAAAGGCATTTATATAGCTGATGTTTTTTTTTTCTATCATTTTATTCTTTTTTGTCAAGTACATTTAATTTAATTGTCGGCTAAAATGCATTTAAAGCCTAGCAAATTAGCTATAAGGTTGCTTGGATTATTAAACTAACTGTTTATTACGAGATATATTTGATTTAATTGCTAATTGCTTATATAGCAAAAGTATTGAAAACGAAATGCTTATTATGCATTAACTAAAAGTAGTAAAAAAAAAACAATATAAACAGTAATATAAAAAGTTAAATTAACATTTAGTAGTAATAAATAATAGACGAAATAAAAAGGTAAAACAATATTGTTTAATTCTAGTAAAGCTTTTTTTATCACATTTTAAAGCCATAGCTAAAACAAGTTTTTATTGTTTTAATATGGATTTTCCGATTAGTTTTGCAACACTTTTATCTGTTTTTTTTGATCTATAACAATAACTATATCAAGGGTTAAACTTTAAAACATGATATTTTGTTTAGTTTTAAAATATTTGTATCCCTTCTTTAATTTTCATTGATTTCTTAATCAGATTTCTTGTTTTTTTTTGCTTAACCTCACATTTCAACATAATTGAAAAATCTAAACCCAAAAAGATATCTATCAACCTGTTTAAACAGTGCTACCATCAAGTCTTATCAGACAACTTATCCAATTACTTTTTCGAGCTCATATACTAGATATTGGATAGGGATAAATCTTTGACTTGCTTACCCAGTTCGATTGGAACCACACACATTCCATTGGCAACGCCAAATTGACCACAAAATTTATGCTTTGTTATTTGATGCGATGTGAACTTGCAACTTCTGTAGAGAAGTTTTTGGTTTGTTGGTCGCAGCCTTGCGGCTAGCAAAATTGTGGGCTGTGCAACAAATTGAAAATTAGCGTCAAAATATTTTCATAGCAACTCAATATGCTGCTGCGGGATTGTTGCACGTTGCCGAAAACTCTCTGTGTGCGCCATTATAAACCATAAAAAAAAAACAGTGGAAAATTCTAGCCACAAAACAACAGCCAAGAGACACAACAACGTTGCACAAAATGGGCAAAAGAACAACAACAACAACAAAAACAAAAAAAAAAATTACGGAAAAAGAAAAAGAATTCCCAGTGACCTAATTCTGCGCTCAGTTGCAGCAATCGCAGTTATTGTAGTTGTCGTTGTTGTTGTTGTTGCTGTTGCTGTTGCTGTCATCGCCATCGTAGCTGTTGTTAGAGTTAGTTGGCCTTTTTATACACTAGCACCGAGGAAAGGTAGTATGAGTTGTGCGTTAGGTTTAAACAGAGTAATTGAATAAGTCGCAAACCGTCACAATATTATGACATAAAGATTTTCCACCAAGACTTTGCATTATTTTCTGCAAACTAATACTAATAATTAAGAATTCTTAGTATGAAATCTTGATCATAATTATATTTAAATCAAATCTACAAAGTTCAAGGTCAATGGGTTAATTTAATAACGCTTTTTATCCCAACTTTTTCTTTGATACTATTCCCACTATGTAGCAAAAACTCCACTATAAACACTAAGATAGTGTATTCAGTATTTGATATAGAGCTTAACCGTTTTTTTTTCTATTATTCTTGTTTTCTGTTTGTTTGTCCCGGAAGTTCTATGCGCATGAGCATAGAACGACCGAACGAACGAACGACGAGTCGCTGCCGAGGAACTGAGCTGGCAAATAACTGAAATTATATTTCTGCTTGCAGCATAAGAAAATGCCATGGCTTGAAGAAAGAAAGAAATTGGCGAGTGTGCGCGATCGCTTGGGTTCGATTGCTGCATTTCTGCACCACGGACAAGCGAGTAGTGGGCGGGGGGAAAGCGGGGTAGATGCAATTGGAACGTTTGCCCAGCGGTCATTGGGCGATTGACCGACTCGGCACTTTTCTTTTGGCCAAAAACAAAATAAAAAAAATGAACATAACACAAAACCAATTTCCTTTCGGGCCAGATATGAAAATTACATATGATCGGGCCAAGCAAGCAAAATGTGTTGCACTCTCCCAGGGCTGCCACCGAGTCATAACCCTTTCCACCGCCCCACGCCCCCTCCATTCCCCCTGCATTCGCTTGTTAGCTGTATTTGTTCGGCTAGCCGCTTTTGTATGCTGTAACAGGAGCGTAATAAACACTCGCCTAACGGTGCTTTTTGCCATGGCCAGAGAGTGTGTGTGCAACTGCAACTGCAACGAGGCAACTGCAACTAGAAAATCCAGAGAACAGAGAGTTGTGCAGTAAGTGAAATGCTGAAATGCATTATAACCGTACATTTGACTCACACACATACACACACACACACAAACAAACAGTGTGCAATTTTCCACTTTTTGCTTTTAACGTGGCTCAAATTCTGTTGCATTGATAGACAGCAACAGCAGAAATTTAGTGCTCGCGCCAGGTGGCAAGCAATTGCCCATTGACTTAACTTGATTTCGAATTTTATATTTAAGTTTATTTAAATGCATAGTAAAATCAATTTATAGAGCATGATAACCAAAAAAAATAGAAAAGATCGTTACCGATGTGAAAGGCATAAAAATAAGCTCAGATTACGTTTAAATTTGGTACTTGAGAAGAATAACATAACTGTGAAAAAGGAAAGGAAACTTTAATGATTAAGTTTCTTATTTAATCTATCGAAAGATACATAAATATCTTGCCACAAGTGTCTTCAATTATATAGATTGATATATTTTGACAAGTTCTTGTTGGTTCTTGGACAACTTTTGGAATGGCCACTTCATTAGATGCTGGCACAATATTGCGAATAGACTCGTTGAATTTATTTTGGCCTCAAGAGAAAGCAGTTTTTTTTTCTATTGCAGCAACAACTGTAACTGCAACACACACATACATACAGAGCGAGAGAGAGAGACGATCGCTGCGCATGCGCAACTCTGCTGCTTTTTTTGCAGCAAAAACTGCAACAGCAACGGCAGCGACGTCTAGAATGCAATTTCTGTTTCTCTAGCGAAACGTTTGCCGTGCGCTTCTCACTGTCTATGTGTGTGTTTGTTCGTGTGTGTGTGCTTGAACTTTGAAAAGTGGGTGAATGTACAGTAATGTTTGCAGCATGCTGAATGCAACGCTGACGCTGCTGTTGCTTTTTGCTTTTTGCAGTTTGCAAACAAAAAATAGCAAAACCAAAAAAAAAAAACGTGGCAAATTCGTGATGCACAAAGAGCACTGGCGGCTCATAGAATTGGACAGCAAACATTTTAGAATGCATTTGCCACATTTTCGTCATACAACTGTATCCAAGTTCCAAAAAAAAAAAAAAAAAAAACTAAAGCTGTTTTAATATTTATGCCTTAGTTGAAGGCAATTCTTATACATCTATTAGCTTTAGCTGTTATCAGTTAATCATTGAAGGCCACGCCACTTCATAAATTGGCACACTTGTGCAAAGTCAACGACTCACGCACACACACACACACATGTGTGTATAAACAGCCGACTAGTCAAAGTCGTTGTCTGAATGCAAGAGCTTAACGTGAGGCCGAAGAAGAAGCAAAAAAAAAAACAGTTAACTTGTTTCGCGCGCTGAGCCGAAAGCAAAGCTGCGCTCAACATGCTGTTTCTGTGTCTATGTTGGTGTCGCTTCGCTTTGTATCTCTGTGTGGTATGTGTGTGTGTGTGAGTGTTGCGTTGCATAACTTTCATGGCAACGCAGGCAGCGACGACTTTGCCTCAAAGTTCATTCGCCTCGTGCACTCCATTCGCCTGCGCTTTCCTCTCTTCCATACCCTCTCTCTTTCGTTAACACTCTTTTTCTGCTCTCTCTCTCTCTCTTTCTCTCGGCCTCAGTTGGCTCTCTGCGGCTAACTGCTTCTTAGGCTTTTTCTTTTCGGCTTCAATGCTGTTGATGCTTCTGCTGCCGCAGTTGTTGTTGTTTGCTTTGATTTCTTTTCTCTTTTTTGTTTTTCAATTTTCAGAGCTTGGCTTTCGTTTGGGTTTTTCTTTGGCTCATCACAACTGCCTAAAAAAACTTTGCGTCTCTTTTGAAATGGAATGTTTGCTGTCGTTAATGTTCTTCTTGTTGTTGCTAACTGGCTTGTGACGTTTTTGGGTGAATGTGTTTTTTGTTGTTTATCTGTGCGTAAGTATGTTGCTGTTGCTGCCGTTGTTGTCGCATCTCAAAACAAACACACACAAACGTCGATCTTTGCAGCATTGTTTAAGGTCAGTTCTCTTACCTAACTTTGATTGCATTTTTTGTGTTGGCCTTTATTGTTGTTGTTGGCCAACCATTATTTTTGGGTAAATAGTCAGCTTTTTTAATTAGTTACGTCGGGGTTCGATGACCGACAACTGAGTGCTTATGAAGATGGAACTTAAAGTGCCATTAAAAATGACTGCATGCACTTCAAAGGTGAGAAGATCAAATAGTGTTCAATTGTCAGCGGAATATAAGTTTTAATAGCAAGATTCCATGAAGCTGACTGCAACGAATGCATTATTGGAGTGTTTGTTGAAAAGAAGAAGTAGTTAAATGGAATGCTAGTTAGTTAAAGCTCAGATTTGTTAAAATGAACTCGAGTTGAACATAAATCGTTGTCCTAGATCAAAATAACGTCATCAGCATTAAAACTTTGTTTTCCGCAAACAAAATACTTAAAAATTAATATGTATGTTTGCATTTCCCATTGTACAATTGAAAACTCTAATAAATTTTCAATGCCCACGCAAACATTTCTAAATGAATGCACGCGAAAAATGCATACGAACAAAAGCTTAGAACAAAAATGAATGCATGCCGTCGCATACACAAACACAACAACGACAAAAAGAACAACAACAATAAGTAGCAGCAGTGCAAATTGTGACGCCCCACTATGCGAACACAATCAAGCAGAGCACGAGAGAAAGAGAGAGAAAGAGAGGCAGCCCACACGCTGTTAGCGTCAGAGTAGCGATGGCCGCGACAAACGACATTCAACTTGAACTTTTTGCGCACTCGCGCGCTCTCTTTCGCTCGCTCGCTTACGCTCTCGTGTGCTCATTGGCTTCGGCTGTTCGGCTGCATAGAAAATAATCAAGATCAAGTTTCTTCCGGCATTTTTGCACAAAAACAAAAACTAGAGCTTTTTTGTTGTGTTGTGTTGGTGTTGTTGTTGCTGTTTGTCATTTACAAAAGAGCACAACAGAGCGCAAGAGCGTGCAAGTTAAGAGAGTGCGCCGCTGCAGTAGCTTTTGCATAAGTTAAGCGAATTCATGTGCGAGCTGTTTTTGAGCGTGTGTGTGTATGTATGTGCTTTATGGCAAGTGCATTTGTGTGTTTGTCAGTCAATCTGTTATGATGTCACTGCCAACGACGCCTTTGCCCTGCCTCCTGATATACATATTTGTATTGTTTATTGGTTCAATTGCAGCTTTTTTGCATATGAAATTTAAATGTAAGCGAAATATGGCGATTTTTTTTTTTAAAACAATATACAACAAAATTTTCCATTTGTTGCCCAAAACGCAACTCATTTTCACTCGCGTTGGAAAGCGCGTCTTCCACGTCGATGGCAACAAACTATGCATGCTACATATATGTATTGTACATTTGCACATAAGTTTCTGTGTGTGCGTGTGTGTGTGTGTGTTTGTGTGCGATTCTTGGAACACGACGAAAACTTAGCAGCGCCAGCAACAACAAGTTGCTGCAGCAAGTGCAACACAGTAGCAGCGTCATCGTTGCAAGCATTGAACTCGATTTTGTTTTCATTGCCGCTGAATTTCTAAAACGCAGCTAATTAGTCGAGAGTGTTTGAGCCGTTGTTGTTGTTGTTTTTGTTGTTGTTGTTGGCTACGCAGTCGTTACTTCTTTCCACAGTGTTCCACTTTTCTGGCAGTTTTCCACTTTTCCTCAGTCACCGCAGCAGCAGCAGCAGATTTCACACGCGGCCATGCAATTCATCATAAAAATTATTGTTAACTGCAGTCAATTGGCCAGCTCGAGCAGTAGTAGAAGAAGAAGAAGAAGCTGTCAAAAAGGGGGGTGGGGCAGATGGTAGAAGAAGATGTTTGCCTAAACCAAAAATGGCAAATGAAAATAAGTTTTTCCAAGTCGCCCAGGCCGCGCCTTGTGTGTGTTTGTTTAAATAAAATGAAAGTTTTTTGCCCGCCAATCTTTTGACACACATTGAAGGCAGTCAGTCAGTCAGTCAGTCAGTCAGTCAGTCAGTTAGTTAGTAAGTTAGTCAATCAGTCAGTTAGCCAGTTAGGCAGTCAGACGTGGCACCAGACTTTGCTTACCGGCTTGCAGCAAAACTTTGCAACGGTCGTTGCCGTTTCATAGTTTTTCGTTGTGATTTCATTTTCTAATGTTGTCGCCGTCGCCGACTTCGTCGCATTCGTATTCGATATTGTTTTCTACTTGCGCTGGATTAAGTTAGTCTAAATAAATATTTTGTTTTTCGTCTGGGACAAAGATGGTCATATGAAAAGTAAGAAAAGCGAGCGCGCTCAAAATAAAATCACGCATACGATGCGTATACCGAGAGTAAGCTGTTAAAAGTGAAATACCAAAAATGTGCGTTTGTGTGCGTGAGCAACGAAATGGTAAATGGTAAAAAGTAAAAGAGAGTCTCGCAGCGCACAGAACAGCGAAAGGGAGCGCAAGTTGGAAGCTATTGAATGGGGAAAGCGGGAGGCAGCGTGGGTCTGCGGGAGACAGCGCTTCACTTTTTGTTTTCGGGCAGTTCAACAAACTTTTTGGGCAACAGCTTAGAAAGAACTTTGGGTCAATAAACTATACAAGCCACAGTGATGATCTACTGATGATGATGATGATGATGACGATAATGGCGCTAGCTGACTGTGGCTTTTGTTTGAGATACACGCATTTGAATATCAGACGCAAGAGGTCAATGGCAGACACACTCGAAGTATCTATGAATTTTAAGAAGAGCATTGTAATGAAATAGTTTGCCTAACAATAAGTTAAGAAAGAGGATGAATGCCCCCTATAGTGGAGAGACCCAATTGCTCATACAATATATATTTACAAAAATAATTTAGTTACATTTACAAATAATATCATTACTACGAAATTGATTTATCTATAACAATTATTAATGTTTAATTAATAATAATATTTAATATTTAAAGTTAACGGTTGAATTATACTAAGCGCGCCACCTAGCCGCCAAATGTGCAAACTAAGCCATACGACCTGTGCATACGACGACAACAATAGCGGTATGGCAACTCTATAAAGTCGACCGACCGCCACAAGGTTTTGCAACTAGTTTTCGATTAGAAATCGATGCTTACAAGCAGCCACAACGAGGAATCGCTAGAAATAAACAAAACAAATAGTAAATATTGCAAAAATTAACAAAATATGAGTTCGCCAACAAGTAAAAATGTTACTGAGAACAATAATAACAGCAACAAACCAAAAAAGTCCACCAAAACAAATTCCAATGCCAAGGGCGGCACAATGGACACACGTAGTGAATTGGCGGACTTAATCAAGAAGAAGGCAGAAACTTCGGTACCAAACAAACAGAATTTTAATTGTATATAATTTAACATAATGTTTGTAACTCATTTAAAAGGAACAATTAGCCAACTTGGAGCGACAAATATACGCATTTGAAGGCTCCTACTTAGAGGACACACAGCTGTGCGGCAACATCATTCGCGGCTGGGAGCGCTACCTCACCTCGAACAAGGCAACCAACTCAAAGGCAGACAAGCGTAATCGCAAATTTAAAGATGCGGAGCGCTTGTTTTCAAAGTCCAGCATTACCTCCATGGCCATTTGTAATCGTAAGTAGGCTGTTTGCGTTGGCTTTTGCATGAACTCCATTCAAGTTTTGTGATTAACACAGCTGAACGCGCCAGTGAATCAGATTCCATAACTAACGAGGACTCCAGCGACAATCAGATCTCAATTAATCAGAACACAACAACTGCACACGATGGCGCAACCACAATTAAATCGCAGGATGAAAAGGGTAAGATGTTGCAAGATAGTGTCTGGCAAGGCGATATCAGTGTAACGGATTAGTTGTGGATAATAATGATGTTGATGATGATGTTGATTGGCTGTGATATGTGTCGATGCTTTAATAGAAAATTGCAAGAATCAATTAATAAAGTTCATATAACTATAAGTTAACCTAAGAAGTGATCAACAGGTTTAGCATTTAACTTTTAGAATCCACAAACCCAAATTAATATCTTGCTTTTGCAACTTCGCAGATTCGCCGTCTCATCGAAGCGAGGAGCGCGGAAACGCTGCTGCCACCAACAGCAACAAGGATTTACCCGGTACACCCACCTCGAATACGAAAAGTAAGCTGTCTTCCAGCTCAAGTGCAACGGCCAAGAAAAGTGGACACATCAATAAGAAAATACGGCATCGATAATCATAATAAAAAGTACAAAAGGAGTGTTAAAACAAGATAAATAAATTACATTAATACCCATGAATTCATTTTTTATTTTAACATGTGTTTTTTAATACTACGCACTAAAGTTAATCGCATATTGATGCGTATGGAAGTTTTATAAACTATTTATATTAAATACGGCAACAGAATTCGGGAAGATTCTTTTTCATTTCTTTCCTATGGGTGGGCGATCAAATATGCCCAAAAGCTTGCCGCGTGTCATTTCCTTGGACTCGCGCAAGCCCAGCTGATAAACCTCATCCTGCAAGGATTTGATCTTTTCTAACATCTGTTCTGGGGTCAAGGCTGATAGCTCTGAAATAGTGAAGCTTGTGTGAGAATATTTTTTTTGTACAAACTTGAACAGAGCTTACGATTTATCTTTTCCAAGTCTGCCTTAGACATGTTCGGTGTACGATCGACGCTTGGCGTGTGTATCGGTGTATGGCTCATGGTCACGAAATCATTAATGCCTGGAAAGGTTTCCGGCCATTGTTCTGGAGATTCACGTAGTGTTTCCATTGATATAAGCTGTTCTGGAGATTCACGTAGTGATTCCATTGATATAAACTCTTCCTCATTGGCGCTTTGCGCCTTCTTCATCCTGTTGGCGTAGCCCCTTATTTCTGGTACTTCCATATCGTCCGAATCGGACTTAAGGATTGTATCCGGTGAGAACCTTTCAACACCTGGCTCCATATCGCCTGTTATTATGCAAAATTTATGTAACTTAATTTAAATTCGGTTAAATGAATTTAATTATTTAGTTAAAAAGGCGTTTTTATTATTAACCCGTGCAATGTGACCGCATTTCACAAAACTACCGGAGTTTTCTGTTAGATTGTGGTTCTAAAATATGTTCGTCAGAACTAGTTCAGAACATGATTGTATCGATAATGCCAAACTTTAATACGTTAATTTTTAGGGAAATTATGTAAAAAGATTTAAAATCAATTAAATATATTATAAAATAATATAATTATAATATAATAAAGCTCGTCAAATTACTGCATTGTTTATTTAATTTAAAGACTTTTCTTAATCGATGAGAATATCGATAAGTCATTAAGAATAATAGGCAACACTTATCAAAACTACTATAATCGAGGCTATCACAAATATTTCATTTAATTCTTTCGTATTGTTCAACAAAATCAACAAATACCCTGGCCAGCAACGTCAATTAACCAGCGGCAGGCTCAGCTATAGAAAGACCAAATAACAAAGTTCAGCAATGGGCACGTCACAGGTCTTTCTAATTTGTTTATGTCTGCTCTCCAGTAGCTGCTACGTGTCGGTGTCGGCCGACGAGCACAATCATAAGGTATTTTGTGTATTTGTATTTGTACTCGGTGTTTAACATCTGCGTCTGTATGCACCGCATCAGCCGCGTAGGTGGCAGTTTCAAACAGACCTAAAACATAACTTAAATCTCAATCGTTGCTTGCAGTACGATGATCGTGATGAGGTGGTACTGTGGATGAACACAGTTGGTCCATATCACAATCGGCAGGAAACCTATGCGTACTTCTCGCTTCCGTTCTGTAGTGGCACCAAATCGAGCATATCCCATTATCATGAAACACTCAGCGAGGCCTTGCAAGGCGTTGAGCTTGAGTTCAGCGGTTATGAGATGGATTTCAAGGTGGATGTGCAACGAACTGTCATTTGCATGGTTAAGCTAACCGAGGAGAATGTCAAAGCATTTAAATATGCTGTAATGAACGAATACTGGTATCAAATGTATATCGATGGTCTACCAATTTGGGGCAAGGTCGGCGAACGGGATGAAAACGATGGCAAGTTTTACATACATACGCACAAGAAGTTCGACATTGGCTACAATGGCCAGCAAATTGTGGACATAACGCTGACGACGGAAAAGCGTGAGGAACTAAAAACAGATGCCAAAATTAAGTTCTCCTATGAGGTCAACTGGAAACCAAACAAAGTCGAGTTTAAAAACCGCTTCGACAAGTATTTAGATCCAAACTTCTTTCAGCACAGAGTAAGTTCACCTAAATGATTTTCGACTGCTAAATTCTAAACATTTATCTCCTGAACCCAGATACATTGGTTCAGCATCTTCAACAGCTTTATGATGGTAATTTTCTTGGTGGGTTTGGTTTCTATGATATTGATGCGCACGTTGCGCAAGGATTATGCCCGCTACAGCAAGGACGAGGAGGTGGATGACATGGAACGCGATTTGGGTGATGAATATGGGTGGAAACAGGTGCACGGCGATGTCTTCCGTACACCACCTAGTGCGCTTATCTTCTCAGCGCTCGTTGGCGCCGGCTATCAGCTCATCTCAGTTGTATTTTGTGTCATTATGTTTGCCATTGTCGGTGAACTTTACACAGAGTGAGTGCACATCTGAACTAATAATTGAAGCAGCTTAATCATTATTTGTTTGTCATTTTTTAGACGTGGCTCGATGCTATCAACGGCGATCTTTGTTTATGCTGCTACATCGCCCATTAATGGCTATTTTGGTGGATCGCTTTACGCTCGACTAGGCGGTCGTTTGTGGATACGTCAGATGCTTGCTTCTGCTTTTACCGTGCCCGTTGCCGTATGTGGCACTGCGTTCTTTATCAACTTTATTGCCATTGGTTATCACGCATCGCGTGCCATTCCTTTTGGTACTATGGTTGCCGTGACCTGCATTTGCTTGTTTGTCATCTTGCCACTGACACTTGTTGGCACCGTGGTTGGACGTAATTTGGATGGCCAGCCGGATTTCCCGTGTCGTGTTAATGCTGTACCCAGACCCATTCCCGAGAAGAAGTGGTACATGGAACCATTGATTATTGTGCTGCTGGGCGGCGTCCTTCCCTTTGGTTCCATATTCATCGAAATGTATGACTCAACAAAATTGCTTATAACTAGGAATTATTCGTTAACTTTGTTTGCTTGCTTTTTAACTAACAGGTACTTCATCTTCACCTCATTCTGGGCATATAAAATCTACTATGTCTATGGCTTCATGTTGCTGGTCTTTACCATTTTGACTGTGGTAACAGTTTGTGTGACAATTGTTTGCACATACTTCCTGCTGAATGCTGAGGATTATCGGTGGCAATGGACGAGCTTTATGGCTGCCGGCTCCACGTCCATTTACGTGTATGCATACTCCTTCTACTACTTCTTTTTTAAGACCAAGTAAGTGTACTTAAACAGAATACTTGTTCCAAAAATATATAAAAATGATTTATGTGTGTTTTTGCAGAATGTTTGGCCTATTCCAAACGGCTTTCTATTTTGGCTACATGGCATTGTTCAGCGGCGCTTTGGGCATTATTTGTGGCACCGTCGGCTATGTTGGCACGAATCTCTTCGTGCGCAAAATCTATTCCAATGTGAAAATAGACTAAGAGCGAACGGCTGTAGAATCCAATCCTAACCATTTGTATTTGTATTTATTGTGTAGTATTTTAGTAAACTCCCATTTCTGTTTATATAATTTCCCTTTGCTCTAATATGTCACTGCTTCCACAAATTTCTCATGTCGGTGTGAATTAAAAAAAGAAACAAAAATCAAAAACGATAAAGTAACCAAGTCAAAGAGCTCACGCCAATGATACCAAACAGCCGAATTATCGCCCCAGATCTGATCTTTGTATATAAGTATAAATATACAGCACATTTACCATGTATTTGTTTGCTCTGAATGTGTTTATGCATTTGTGCAGCAGATATAATGTAATGTTATAATAATATGCCTAGAAACTTATCAAATCTATGCAATTGCAAATGTGACTTCAAATTGTTTGCGCCAATTAAGTTTATGTACACTGCAGAAATGTGCTGTTTAGCAATAGTCGATAATATTATATAAATAAAATCAACATATGAAAACCAAAACAAACCCCACTGTATTTATAGACCGATTTAATCGACAAACATATCGAGACACTTAAGAAATTCTAATCATAGCGTTATGTCTAACTTGTCAAGTTACTCTTACATCTTTATCAATTAGCAATTTGGATTATTAGAGTGTGCTTACTTTTATCAAAGTCAATGTGACGCAGTTATCAAGCATACTATCATTGAAAGTCTAGCAAGTATTTACTTTGGGAAAAATCCATTTCAATGTCTTGAGCACTTTTTCTTTCACACGACCCAAAAGGTTCTTACGTACTCAATGACTGCGTCATGAACAAACTTCTATTGAAGTACCATACAAGATTAACTTTTTTTTTTTTTTGGTAGACGCTAATGACGCATGTTTGGTATACGGTATGTTACTAATTGATAAGACAGAAATGTAACAGAACATTATATTATATGCGGCTCATTAAATTCTAGGCTAGAACATACTTCACTTTAATTTATGCTAATGAAACGTTCGATTAGGTTCTTTTGTTCTTCAACGTAGTGCGTGTATGTGTGTGTTTGGTTGTGTGTGTGCGTATAACGGCGCTTACGTTGCGGACAGGTGTGGAAAAGTGTTTTTGTCGAATGAATTTCATTCATAATCAATGACCCATTAAACCCACCAGGCTCTAAAAATTTAAGGCTCGTCTTACCTCCGCAATAAACATCAAGTTTAAAATAAATTTTATGTTGTGATTGACACGGAATGAGTGACATGCCCATAAGAAGGAGACAGACCCAATTCTCTCTCGACCAGCATGACACAATCATGTTTTCGGACATAAACAACCATCGAGATGTCAAGATGCTGGTGATGGCACAACCCACAGCATCTGATATTTGTGTTCTCTCTTTCGTCTTTAATTTTCTTTAAAGTTTTAAGTATGTTTAACGATTATCTGATGCAAGAACAGTTATGGGGCAAGCGGCCCACCATATGCAGGTTCTTTGGGTTCACTCCACTTATTTGAGTCATTTATATGCACATGAAGAGAAAAATGTTTAGGTTTTATACCATTTTCAACTCGCATCGAATATCATTAAAAACTAGCACTAAAAATTCTTTGGTCCTAAACTCGTAGTATAAAAACCAAAAGCAAGACGTGGCCTCAAGCTAGTCTGTTGTTAGTGTTGAAATAGATCACATCGAGACATCATGGAATATTATAGCCTTCTGGCAGCATTGCTGCTAGGTAAGTTTTAAGGATGCATTGCATTGGAATGCAGAAACTAAAGGATAACCCTCTTTTAAAGGCATTTGCCACAGGGGCAGCGCATCGTTATTGAATTGTAATTGCGAGCCAGGTCCTCGTGGACCACCAGGACCTCCAGGTGCACCGGGTCTCATTGGTGGTGGTGGATGGGGATTTCCACCAGTGCCACCATTCAATCCAGGACCCATTCTTGGTCCTAGAGGCTTGCCAGGACCACCAGGACCGCCGGGTTACTGTTTCCCCTGCCCATTCAATGGTGGCTTTACACCTCCAGGCATTGGACATGGCATCCCAGGTTTTGGTGGCAACGGAGGTGCTTTCGGGCAGGGCATCGCCTCCGCTATTGGCAACCTTATTATTATCCCCTCGGGCGTCAATGGACGCGCCCAACTCTTCCGCATCACACCTGATGGCCAACTAGTTCGCGTTGAGAATGCCAAGAACGAGCTGAATGAGATTCTACCAAGCAATTTCCAAGAGATGCTCGCACAACAGGGTGCGGTACCAACAGCCACCTCAGCTACTGGCATAACCCCCCCAAATCACCGGCCAGGACCCACAGCACCCACAACAGTCGATCAGTCACCGGAAGGCCTGGATGAGAGCATGTTTGCAGCTGTGGCGGAACGCAACAAGGAACGTGCCAACTCCGAAGCCAACGATTGGCGTCGTGTCCTTTTGTTGGGTGAGCCACCAGCCATCAGTGCTGCCACCTCGGAGCAGATCACCACTAATCAGCTTGAAAGTAGCATGGACAGCTTTCAGCGTGCCCTTGTCGATCTGAGGGATAAGTATGCATCTCTATTGCAACCACGTGCAGACGATCAACGATATGCCGTTATTTTATAGACACCTAGTTATATATGTATGTGTGTATGTATTTTGAAATCATTCTTATTAAAACGTACTGATAATTCGTAAACAATTTCGTTCCTTTCTAAGCTAGGAACATAAATTTGTCAAAGCTTAACCGCTTTTGTCTTGGCGCATGTGTTGGGGATTTTGCTAAGCAATGATATAAATGCACTTTTTAAATGACAGTCGGTAATTTACCTGGCCAATAACTCAAAACCAAATCAAACTAGTATATGTGGCAATAAATAAGTTAAGTTGTTTGTTTAAAACATTGGTGATCCGCAATCTTTGAAGTGGCATGACAATTAAATAATAATACAGTTTAACTGTAATCAAACAACAAGCTGTCAATATTATATATCTGTCAATCTCAAGATAAGATGATTATTTGCTAATGTGTTCACAGACAAGCTAAAGCAATTTTGGTATTGAACACCAAAATAAATACCATGATTCAGTTGCAGCTGAAACCGGTCATGCGATTTAATTAAATTATCTTTTCATAATAATAATGTAGTTCTGGGAATACAAAACATACAAATGTACAATTTATTTGTAAAAATCAAAGCTTTAATCCCAAAAAAAAAATCACACGAATCTGATGACGTTCGACTTTAACCCACAGCAATCTATTGAGTATCCTCTTAAAAATAAAGTGTTCATGAAAATCGGTTATGCTATCATATGACTTTTAATAATTATTAATAACGGTGTCAATCAAACATCGCAAGCCGTCTTGCCATCGCCAACGCAGGCGGCAAACGCCATCATATGTGGTATGGCATTCTGTTCGTAGACTCCAGTGAAGAGATGGGACCAGGGACCAGAAGCAAAGACACCAACATCCTCACCACCATGAGTCTCGGACGCCAGTGGAGCAGTAGCGGGGAAAAGCTGTTCAAAATCGATATCATCCGTCATTAGGGTCACGGGATCCACACGCTCATGCGCCTGTGTATTGTAGTAGGTATCGAAGCTCATGCCATTAGCATAGCTCAGTGGCAAATAGGATTTGCCATCGAGACCCGTGGATTTTGCGGGGCCAAAGATGTCGCTGCCACGTCGCTGATATCCACCCAGACTAAAGGTGTGCGAGTGATCCGACGTAACTACAATTAGGGTATCCTGCTCGCTGGTCATCTCGCGGGCACGTCTTACAGCCTTTGAGAACTCGGCAGTTTCGTCCAGAGCAATGCGAGCCATGGTATCGTGATGGCTGATATCGATTTTGCCGCCCTCCACAAATAGGAAGTAGCCGTTCTCCTCATTCTCTAGCATCTCAATGGCCTTTTGGGTCATCTCCTCGAGCGTGGGCTCATTGTTTTCCTCATCGGCCAGCTGCTCCAGATGATAGTGCATGTGACTCTTGCTGAACAGACCCAGCAGACGATCCGTTTCTTTCACATTCACCTTGAGCAGCTTCTTGCGAGTCTTCACAAAGTTGTTGCGATCAGACATTGCCTCGAATTCCTCAACCAAATTGCGTCCATCAGTGCGTTGTCCCTTGTCGTAATACTGGGGATCATAGAAGTTACGTTTGCCGCCACCAAGCATCACCTTTAGCTTGCTGCCCACCTCGCCATGGATCAGCTGCACAGCAATGTCATCTAATCCTTGAGCCAGATCACCGCAACCAGCCTCCAGCAATGCATTGTTCTCCCACTCCCGATCGGCGGTGTGAGCATAGACACCGGAGGGTGAGGCATGTGTGACGCGTGTGGTGGTCACCAGACCAGCTGCCTTGCCCGCATCCATTGCCCATTTGCCGACGGAAAAGACATGATTCGTTGTGTTGGCCATGGCCAGGCAATCACCACGCTTAATGTGTGCATTGACTCCAATTGTGCCGTAGTTGGCCTTAACGCCACACAGATATGATGTGGAGGTGGAAGCCGAGTCCGGCACAATCTTATCCACACAGTACGTCTTGGAGAGACCCGTGTAGGGGAACTCTTCAAACGCGAGCTTCAACTCCTCGCCACCAATGTAGCTCCTGGCCGCGGCCAACGTAGCAAGTCCCATACCATCGCCCAGGAAGAGTATAATGTTCTTAGCACGATGCGTATTTCGCACGAAGTTAAGTTTCTCCAGTATGTGATCCCTGCTGGCCGATAGCCAATATTTCTGTGTGTTCTCACCCTCGATGCGATTTACATTGAACCGTTTTTCAAATTGAAGAGATGGATGCATTAACTCATCATCTTCATCTGCAGGTGCTTTGCCTGGCACTGCTCCACCCAGAACACTTGCAGCCAAAAGCAGCAAGAGAAGTGAACTTCTCAACATTCTAAAAGTTTCGTTACGTTTTGGTTTATCCGCTCGGTGGTTGACCAAACACTAAAGGTTCCCGGCGCTAATCGTCGCTGCTTTATAACTGCGGTTCGAACGCCTGCTGTTGTTGTGAGCTGATGATAGAACAAGCTAATGCTTCGCTTGTTTATGGGCCACTTGTGGTGTACACAGATACAGGTGCCAAATCAGCACTTAAGCACCCCAAAGCGATTGACACTTTAGATTCTAAACAAACAAAAAAACACAAAATCAAGTTTATACATACATATAGGGGGATTACAAAAACAAAGGCACTGTTTTTAGGCTATATAACCATGTCTAGTTGTCGCTCGCTCAACAGTCTAACGGCAATCGTTGTTTGAAACGAAAGTTCTAAAAAACTTTACCGATTATGGCAAGCATAAAATTTAAAAGTGCATGTCTGCTCCTAGTTCTCCTGGGTCTTCTAACTGTTACAGTCCAGGCTGAACTTACGGATGACCATGAGATTGGTAAGCTGTACTCAATAGCGTTATTTCTGAAATATTTGTATATGCATTAAAATCAATTATTTTTACCTCTACACTTATCTAAAACATCGTAAATCATTATTAATTATTACCAGTTAGTTGATTAATCTTCGTTCTAGTTTGCGAAAGCTTCAACCTTTCAGACACAGTTATAAATTTGAATTTCTTTATCTCATTGCAAAACTTAGAACAACATCCACGCATGAAAGTCTCGCGTGACTTTGTCGAAGTGAATGAGGAGCTGGAAACACGTTTCTGGCATGATAAGGCGCAATCTATACTGGCCGATAAGCTGGAGCACCATAAACGATTGAACAATAATCGTGCTAAAAATGTGATACTCTTCATGGGCGATGGCATGTCGATTCACACGATTGCCGCCACACGTGACTTCATGGGCGATAGCAACAAGCAAGTGTTCTTTGAGAAGTTTCCCTATGTCGGTCTGTCCAAGACCTATGCGGTGGATGAGCGCACTCCGGACTCGGCCAGCACGGCGACGGCATATTTGAGCGGTGTGAAGGCTAACTATGGCACCATTGGTGTCAATGCTCAGGTGAAGCGTACCCATTGTCTGGCGGCGACCGATAGCAGTACCCACACGCAAAGCATTGCCCAGTGGGCGCAGGAGGCGGGCAAGTGGGCGGGTCTAGTGACAACGGCTCGTGTGACTCATGCCTCACCGGCTGGCGTTTATGCTCATGTGGCCGATCGTAATTGGGAGTATGACAGCAAGATCACCTCGGATAACTGCAGCCCCGAAGTGAATACAGACATTGCCCGCCAGCTAGTGGAATGGCCAGTGGGTCGGGATTTGCGTGTGGTGATGGGCGGCGGACGTGCCTATTTTCGGGACAAGAAAATGGTCGATGAGGAGGGCTTTGCCGGCAAGCGCAAAGATGGTCGCGACTTGATCAAGGACTGGCAAAAGGATAAAAAGAAGCAGGACGCCGAGGCACACTATGTTTGGTCACGCAATGGCTTGAACGATGTGCATCTGAATAAGGCAGATTATTTGCTGGGTCTATTCGATGTCACCCATTGTCCCTACCATTTCGATCGCACTCAAACAAATGGAGAATACGATGTGCCCTCTCTCTCCGAGATGACAGAGGCGGCTATCAAGGTGTTGAGTCGCAGTGAAGAAGGCTATTTTCTGTTCGTAGAGGGTGGACGCATTGACTTAGCTCATCATGCGACGAAGGCACGCAAGGCTCTAGAGGAGACCGAAGAGTTTGCTCGCGCCGTTGAGCTGGCACGCAATATGACCTCAGAGAAGGACACTTTGATCGTTGTTACCTCGGATCATTCACACACTATGAGCATCAATGGTTATCCGGTATGTTGCCCATTACTACAGATTTTTAAATTCATTACTTAATTCCTAGTTACTTTGCAGTATCGTCGCCAAAACATTCTTTCGTTGGCTCCCAACCTGGCCACTGATGAGATACCCTTCACCATTCTTTCATACGCCAGCGGACCGGGCTTTGACAACACCTACGATGAGACAGGTCGCATGGATTTATCGATGGTGGATACAACGGCACAAGATTTCGCGTTCCAGGCTACTGTTCCACTCAAGTCGGAAACCCATGGCGGCGAAGATGTGGGCGTCTTCGCATCTGGTCCACAAGAACATCTCTTTTCCGGCAACTACGAGCAGACAACGATTCCCGCTCTTATGGCATTTGCGGCCGACATTGGTCCCTTTGCCCAAAATAGGCTTAAGAAGTAAAAGTTCTTAATAAAATGATTATTCAAGAAAAGTGTATTAGATGGGAGAAGCGGGGGGACAGGTAGATGGCTAGGTTATTATTGGTTGGGTGAGGGATGCCACCAGAAAGCGCCTTAGAACTTATTTGGTAAATATATTAATGTAATTACGAAATATGCAATAACTTTTGAAATTCGATTAACGATCCCTTCATTAACCAGAATGCCATTTTGAAATATATTACCTCTCAGGTAAATAATCGTAAACACAGAAAATAATATTTCAAGTCAAATGTACTGTCGTTTAATTATTGAATTATTTGTATAAATTTTGTGTTAAATACATATTGCATTTAACTTAGACTAAATTCGACGATTTGTCGATCGCTCTATTTACATTTGTTTTATTTTCTTGTAGAAATCAGTAGACTAATGTTAACTGGTACACAATGCAGAATTAGAACTAAGAGAAAAAATAAAATAAAAACAAATTCCTAACAATAAATGCGTCTGGCTTACAAATAAATGGGATACATGATATTTAAAACAAACCAATTAAATTAATGGTATTTGAATAGTTGTCAGTGTTTTGTTGGAGGTTAAAAATAATATGTCTAATTGGATAATAGGGTCTACAAGAAAACTACTTAAAACTAGATCTTTTCCATGATGTGTCCAGCTGATTAGTGGTTCTAATTACATGCGACTGTATATTTAGCGAACCGGTTTATTTAAAAAGTCTTTAAGGATAGGTTTTGTAGAGCGTGCAGTGGGTTTGTTCTTGAATTAGGTTTCCACCAGCTGAGTAGGCGGCGACTGTTGATTAACGTCGGCAATTGCTTCTACGGGCGGCGCTGTCTCGACATCATTGAGATCGGTGTTGGTCTCATCAAAGCTGGAATTGCCAACGTCCAGATCTAGTGTCTTTGGTAGCGGTCCAATTTGTTTCAATATATCAACGGGTATAATCTCACGCATTGCCGGAACCGGCTGCACCGTAAAATGTGACGTCAATGTGGGCAGCGGCGGTGGCGTAAAGTATGGTGGCACCAACGTTGGCGGAGGCGTTAATGTCAGAGGCGGTGCTGTCAAAACTGGAACGGATACGGCTACGGGGATAGGCAATGATGGCAGAGGCACAGGTACTGGAACGGGCGCCGGTATTGATGCAACGGTGGGCATAGCGGTCAGGCCTGGCGATGTGTTTGGTTGATAGCAAGGAAAACTTTGAGCGACGAGCACTGGTATTGGCTGTGCAGCAGTGGGCGGCGGTGCAGCTGGGTGGGGCACCGTTGCCATGGGCGGTGGTCCACGCATGTAATGTGGTAGCACATGCTGCAACGGTGGCGGCGGATGCTTGCTGAAGAACTCCTGAAGCATGGCATCCGCTTGTGCAGGCAACGGCGGTGGACGATTCCGCAAAAATGCTGGCATTGGCAGGCGTCCAGATTTAACCAGCATGGCCATATACTTGGGGTCAAAACGAGGCGGTGGATGTGGCAACAATGTTCGCAGCTTGCGCTCATATGACTTAATAATAACACCCTTAACAGGCTCGTAGTGATAGTAACGGAATCGAGGCTTCTTTTGTACGACAACAGGTTTCTCCTGGTTCGGTGGCTGTGGTGCAACTGGCGGCATTACCATTGGCATTGCCATCAGCTCCTCGCGTATCCGCTGCGATCTAAGTGCTATAGCGGTGCAGCGTTCGCGACACATACGCACGCCTCGATCCACTGCTGTCTCGATCTTTAGACGATCCTCTGTCTCGCTCTCGTAAGTGGGCAGCACATTATCCACAAAGTTGACACGTTTGCGTTTCGATTTGCTGTGTGTAGAATTCAAAATTGTTTAAGAGTAATTCAATATAATTGCAATATCAGTAAACTTACTTCTTATCATCTGATACTTCGTCAAGCAGAACGTCTGGTATATTCGCTTGCTGCAAGGTTGTTGGCTCCATGGATGGCACAATTTCCAATACATTACCTTTTTGCACGGCCACCGGCACAATGGGCGCCATGGGTAGTTCCCGCAGGACTGGTATAGTTGATGGTGTTATTAGATTACATGCACTGTAATCATACTCCATGGATACAGGTGTTGCTGCGGCTGAGTACTCCTTGTATTCAGCGTAGACCTGATCCATGTTGTAGGCAGTGTCCATATACGCTGCATAGCTATCATAGTGTTCACCGCTCGCATCCTGCTGCATCAGTGACATATTATAATAATAGGCAGCTGCCTCCAGGTTCTGATTCTCAACAAAGTAATCGTCAAAGATCTGCGCATGTGGTGACTTCGATCTGGTTCTTGACCTGGTACGACTTTGTCGATGTAAGCGGTCACGCGACCGTGACCTTGACCAACTGCGTCGCATCGGCGGCGATGGCGGTTTAAAAGGCAGCGGTGACCTCGAATAGCAACGTTCCCGACTGTAAGAGCGGAGTCGCGACATTGGCAGCGGTGGTGAGCGTGGTCCCAGCATCTTAGCTGGCGGCGACAGGGAACTGCGACGTCGGCCGAGCGCTGGCTTAATGCGTCGCCAGCGCAACGGACTTCGACTACGCGTTCGACTACGACTTGGGCTCCGGCTGCGACTGCGACCAATGCCCGAACGTCCTTTGCCAAAGCGTGGTCGACGTGGAGGCGGCGATAGCATTGGCCGACGGCGACGTGGACTAGGTGAACGTGTGGAATCCTTGCTGCGACAAGGACGCACAATGCGACGAAAGCGATTGCGCGATATTGAGCGGGAACGAGAGCGCTCTCGAGTGCGTGAACGTTTCAGTGGGTGTGGATGGTGTTGCTGGTGTGAATGTGAATGTGGATGTGGATGATGGTGATGATGATGCTGCGACGACTGATGCTGCTGGATGCGCGACGGCTTGGAGCGTATATCCATAATGGTGGGCTTTACAATAGCTATCTCTTTGGGCGGTTTGGTTAGCTTCTCCTCAAGGGGCGGTGTTTGTGGTGCTATTTCTGGTTCATCTTTGTCAAAAATGGCTGGCTTGCGTGAGAGTTTAAAGGGTGAAATTGTTAACTTGATGGCCTCACGATTCGCATCAAAGATGTTATTGACGGGCGATGCTGGAATCGGCAGCTGCGTCTGCTCCACTTGCTGTTCTTGCGTTTGTTGAGTCTGGTGCTGTTGTTCCTCCTCGCTAGGTGATTTGAGGTCCGACTTTCGATACTTATTCATAATGGCATTGCGCTGCATTAGAAACAGGGATTCCATTTTGAGCAGCTCCTCACAAATGTCATCACCGGAATCGTAGTTCTCTCTCATCATTTGTATGCGAGCCAGATTATCCTCGAGACTCTTGAGTTTGCGCAAATCCTTGCTGACATTGTTCTTCTTGTGGCTGACCAACTGCTTGCCACCGACACCTGCATCCTCTCGAACATCGCCAGTGTCTGACTGGGCCTCTATTTTTGGTTGATCGACATTTTGTAATGTAATCAGCTCCTGCTGCTGTTTTAGTTCTTCGCCATTTTCGTCCTCATTGCTGCTAGAGTCGTCGTCATCATCATCATCATCGTCGTCGTCGTCATCATCATCATCGGAGCTACTGCTGCTGCTATTGCTACTGCTTGTTGTGGATTCTGTATCGCTGGACGTATCTTCCGCAGTGGAATTACTATGGGAACTATTTTTGGGTTCCTCCGTTGTGTCTGCTGCTGTTGTTGTTGTTGCGTCACTTCCACTGCCGCCCATTTTTATACTCTTCATGAACTTTTCGTATAGATCCTGTATGTTGATTAATGCCTTATCAGGCACAACTGCCGTTTCTGCTACTTCATCTGATGCTGTAGCTACTGCAATCTCTGGTTGCGAGTGTTTTGGTTTGGGTGGTGGTGTGCTTTTTGCATTCCATAACGTATTCGAATCTTCATCATCACCGTTCAAGCGTGCAACAAATGTGGATGCAGGATTTTTGGGTGTACTGCTGTCGCCACCTGCCATGGAGTCATCGTTCTCCCAATTGTCAATGTAGTCATCTGTGTCCGGACTATGCTCATCAGCCTTGCTAGCAGCTATCGTCGCTGACGGCGGCGGCACATTAGCAGCGAGCACACCGTTCCGCATGGGAACCTCTCGCTCAACTTCGCGTGCAGCAATCGGCGGTGTTGTATCGCGTTCCACTTTGATTTCTCGTACTGTTAGCAATGGCGGTGTTCTGCTGCGATTCTTTTCCTGCTTGATCACACGCTCTCTATACTCATCGCTGTGCCGCTGGGATCTTGATTCGCGCTCCCGGGAGCTATTCCGATAGTTACTGCTGTGGGTGTACCGGTCGCCATTGCTACGACGTTGGGAATCCAAGGAGCGGCGCGGGGACAGGCGATTGGATGTGTCATTTAATACTATTTCTCGCTTGAAGGGATTCGTGTGACGTGGCGGTGGCGCCGTCTGGCGCTCAGGAGTTCTGCTCCTCTTTGACCAGCGACTGCTTTTGGAACCTTGCGGTTCGTTCGGCTCTTGTTTGATGTGAATGTTGTCAGTGGGTGCATCTTTTTTGTTGCGATGCTCGGTGCTCTGGCGCAGCAGTTGCTCTTTGGTAGCCAGCAGAGCTTCAAAGTGTAAATCATTGTCTTCGAGCAGAGCACCAATACGTATGTGAATCTCGCTGTGAATCTTTAGTTGAGGCGTTGTTGCGGTTGACGTTATTGTTGGCTTTGGCGTCTCTAATCCAGCTACGGGTTTGGGTGTCAAATGTCGTTTTTCCAGCGGAGGTGTCGTGCTGCGTTGAACAATTGTCTCGATATTTAAGTCGGCAGTAATTTCAGCTGACAGATGATTTCTGTCCGGACTTCTGTCTGGTTTGTTCAGTCTTGGCGGCGATTCAGCAAATATATCAAATGATTTGTTTGAATCTATTGCAGGTGGCGTTAATTGGAGTTGTTGCTTATCCGGATCTAGTATAGTTGGCAGTGGCGGTGTCTTCGCTCTACTTTCTGATTTTCGACTCTTGCTTCGACTTCGTCCGCTTTTTTTGTTCCTTTTGTTTTCCGAGTGATCTCGACGATGGTCATCTCTAGTTGAGGCAGTATGCTTGTCGGTTGCATGAGCCGTTGATTTGTCTTGGGACCGATTGCGTACTCTATTGTTATCATTGAAGAGTTCCATTCGCTTCTCCCTTGAGCGATCCAGTTGATTTTCCTTTGAGCGATGCAATTGCCTCATCTTAGAGCGTTCCCTTGGCATGTCCTTGCGGTGTTCACTTTTTTCATTGGAGCGTTGCATTCTTTTGAAGCGATCTCTTTCCTTTTCTTTGTTCTCTCTGGAGTGTGCTTTTTGCCTTTCATTGGAACGTTCTCGCTCTCTTGTCTTTTCGTTGGAGTAAAACCTTTTCCTTTCCTTGGAACGGGTGCTCTTTTCCTCCCTAAAGCGATTTTTTGGATTCTCTTTACGCTCCCTATCCGACGCTTTGGATCGTTTACTCAGCTCACCCGGTGCACTACTGCAGGCAGTTTCTTTGGAGCTTGATGTGGGCAATTGTGCCTCTTTTGGTTTGCAGTTTTTGTGCTGCGTGTTGCCGCATTCCGATATTAAATTAAAAACAAATGAAACGGGCGGCAGCGATTGTGTCCAGCTGTGTGAAGAAATTAAATAAAATCAATACAATTCCTTTATGTTAAGCACATTAATTGATTACTGAATGTTAGTAATACTTACGCTAATTCCGATTGCGTGCGCTTGCCGCTTTGACCTTGACCTGGCGACTGACCGGGTGGCAGTGCTGGGCCATAGGCACCAGCGGAGGACATCTGGTGACTTTGAGATCCATTGCACGACGACAATGATGCTGAAGAGGGCGGTGTGGCGCCTCTGGGTGTGACACTGCGCTTGGGAGCAGGTGGTCGGGCATAAAATGGCGGCCGCATACCGCGCATGCCACCACGCGGCATTCTGGGCATGAAGCCCAAGCGCGAGTAGTCAAAGCATGGCGGACGCATATGAAACCGCAACGGATTAACTCCCAGGAAGGGATGGTGAGGTGCGGGAGCTTGTGGAGCTGCTGCTGCAGCTGCCTCCTCTTGTTTCTCCTTACGTGCCTTCTGAACATCCTCAACATTTTTCAGATCATCGCCGGAGGAGTCGGTGTCTGAGTACAAGCCTTCACTGTCATCTGCATCCTCCGTTGATGCTGCCGACGGCTCAGCTGCTTTTGCACAGCCATTTTCAAAAGGACGCGGTGATACCTTTTGATCAGCTATTTTTACCACTGACTCCTTACGCTTGATGGCCTCTAGCTCCAAAACAGCGCACTCCGTTTCCCCACAATTGACCGCAGTATCGATTTGTGTCAGCTTGCGCAATGCTTTGTTCATAACGTCCTTGGCGAGCAATTTCTTTGGAGCCGGACTGGCATTGCCAGCCTGCAGACGCGGTGGCGTAACCAATTCACCTGGCTCCAGGCTATTTTCACCATCTTGCAACTCATCGACAATTGAAGGCGTCTTCTGCATGTCGTTGACTCCGCCAATACTGTCACCACATTCGCCTCCTTCCTCGTTTTGCCTTATTAGTGACATTTTTGCATTTACAGTTGAAGCAAAACGAAAACGTTATAACAATTACAATTTAAATGTATTTATATTTAATGGCGGCTCCGCGTTGTGTTGCGTTGCTTGCTTTGCACGATGAAAATATGTAGTAATCAATGCGTTTGCGGGGTGCGGGTGTAGGTCATCCTCATTGACGGCAATGAATACTTGCTTGGTTATTGCTCCGATTCTTGATGCACGCCCTTTTCTCGATTATCCCCGTACGGCACACACGCTTCGTAGCATCCACGTGCACACGTTTTGAGTTTACTTTTGTTTGATTTCTTCATGTAAAAAAGTGTTTATACATTTTCAAAGAGCTAATGTTCATTTTTGGGTCATGACTTGCGCAGACGATACCGATACTTTCAGGGCTGCAAAACGATCGATGGCATCGATAGCCAAACAAATATTAGGCCTTCAAAAATCAAGTGCTGTTTACGTAATAATAATTTTTTAAGTTTTATGTGAACTCGAAAGAGAAGTAAAATTCATTAAAAACAAGTTTACAAAATGTTATTACGATTGGAAAATAAACAAATTCACAGCTTAAAAGTATGCAATAGCATAACATATCTGTTGCAGTTTGAGAGTCACCGGCAAGTAATGCAAATAACTATCGATAACCGACAATTGAATACGATGTATTAAAAAGTGATTAAACGCTTGCAAGTCATTTCGTAAATTAATTAAAAGCCAATATGGTTAATGCATAATGCTTTTAACAGCGTAAATTAAGCAAAAATGCACTCAAAACATCACACTATACCAACATATGCCACTTATTTCCGCTTCCTATGCCCGCCGAGCAATGCGCACTCAAATGCGAAGTGCAAAAAATGACAAATAATAAGTAGAATTGCCGTTGGGCCAGGCACCCAACTCAAGCGAAACGTTTTCGGGCGATTGTAATGAGGAAAAGCTACAGCTACGTATTATGACATAGCCGCAAAACACATCGTGTAAAAACAAGGAAAACATAAGAAGGGCCCAACGGTTTTAGTTTTGGCATTTGCCAGCAACACATTGCAGCCGCAGCCGCAGCAGCAGCAGAAACCTCAGGGACGTGAAGAGAAGTGCACCGAATCATGATTATGGTTTTTTTTTGTGTAGCTGCTGTTGGGTTGGCCAGCAGCAATCGCAGCGCCACAGTTTTTCTCTGCCTTTATATTTGCATGCAACTTTCACCGGCTGCTGCGTCGCCAGCGACAGCTGTTGTTGTTGCTGTGGCTGCTGCTGCAGCAGAGGCGAAAGGTGCAAATTAATTTGTGGCGCCCCACAATAACCTTCCTCGCTTTGTCTTTGTCATTACTCGTACTTTAAGTGTAATTTGTCGCTGCTTTTCTTCTGAAGTATACAGCTTTTCCCAAAAAAATCCAAAGCCCAAAACTCCAAAATGTGACATGTTATCGCTTTCGCAAATCGCATTTGTTAAGTGAATTTGCAATAAGAAAACTCACCATTGTGTTTTGAAGATGTCGAAAAAAACTTCAATCGAGATAAATATTCATAAGTACATCACGTACACATGCATACACATATATGTACATATACTGTTTCACACTTATTGTTGTTGTAGCGGGCTTTGACATTTTGGGTTTTTGTCTGTTGGCCACAAATCTGACACCTCGGTGCGAAAACCTTGCACATTGTTTTCATTTTTGCTTAGCTTCTGGACTTTTTGGAAACATGCGTAGCAGGAATAAACAAAGCTGATTATTTGTTTCCCTAAGGCCTTGAATCATCATTATAGTAAGATACATGTACATATTATATATAAGATGTTTATAATTTGTCAATGATCAAAATTATTTATCTTGCCACCTTGTTGTTTTCCACAGTTGTGCGGGTGGTTTCGAAGCTAAAAACACTCCCACAGCTATAAAAACCAAAAACAATTAACATTTCTAAATGTCATTTCAAATATGTGTTGCTTCAGTTGTTGTTGTTGTTGTAGTAGGTATTTATGATCTGCTTAGCAAAGAATAACACAAAAGCATTAAAAGCGCAACGCTGCATGGGCATTGAGGGCGACAATGTTGTTGCTGTTGTTGTTGTTGTTGTTGTTGACAAATGAACATTGCAAATGCCATTGCCTCAAGCTCCAGCGACAAGAGCTCCACCAAACAACCAACCAACCAACCAACCAACCAAACAGCAAGTCATTGACATTCAGCACGAAGAGTCGAACTTAACAACTGGTTCGGGGGGGCTTGAACTAGAAAACTAGGCAAATGGGCTTGCCAGAACGGATGGTGTTAATTGCGATTTGAAACTAATTCCGATTGGCATTTATATACAATAATAATAATAATATACATAGCTAACTAATTTTCACTTGGATGTTAGGATAAGCTGCCCAATAGAGATAACCATTACTAATATGCGGATCTACACATGAAACTATGACTAGATGTCTAACAATTGATGGTCTCGCTCTGCTTTTGTTCCAGTTCAAAATTGTTAAAAATGTATTTACTCATGCTTTCATCACATGCCACATGAGAAGAAGCAGAAAGCTCGTCATGGCAGGGCAGGTGTATGGTGTTAATTTGCGTTAAGACTTATTTACTTACAGCTCAAAAATAAAAAAAAGACGTTCAAATAACTTCAACTTTGAATAAAAACTACATTCTTATCCCGAACCTATGTATAATTAGTTAGCTACCCGTTTTTTTTTTTTTGGGTACTTTTTGCATCCCAAAGAGAGAGATCAATCATGTCAAGAAATTCTGATACTTTGTATCTAGTGAATACCCTTAAGCTGTACGCATTTATGTATCAAAACAGAAAATTCCCCAACTTAAGGCAGTTTCTGATATATTATTGTCGCAGCATCCATTTTGTCCCGTGACCAACTTGACAGCAATAAGAAACTTGTTTACGAAAAAGTTCTTAAATATGAAATGCGTAAGAAATTGATTTGTCAGAGTTGTTATACTCTCTTGAGTAGAGCATTACAAATTCGTACAACAAAAAATTTCCATTATGTCTGGCATGACCAAAAAAACTTTGCTGATGTTTTTAGGTATAGTTTGTTTTGTGCTGCTTGTTTACCTTTTTTTCTGTTTTGTTTTTACCTTTTTCTACTTTTTTTTTTGCTATTATATTAGCTAATTTTAAAACCCAAAATCAAAATGGCGGCACCTCTGAACATCATCTAACGACTACAAATATTTGTTGTTGTTGCGGCTGCTGTTAATATTTATGTGATTTTTTTATACACAACTGAGTTTTTAGTTATTAGGCAGCCATACGTTTATTGTATATGTTTATTTATATGTATTTGTATAGTACTTATGTTTTTTTTTATTGGTGTTTGTTCACGAGTATATATGCCCGTATATCTTTCACCGCTCCCTGTAGAGTCATAAAGCCGAACTGAAAGCGAGCTTTTGTTTTCCTTTTGTTGTTGCTGACGTTTAATTCCCAGACATGTGCCTAAGCCGGTGTTTGGTGCCAAGTCGCCGCTTGGTACCGTCAGCTAGTCAAGTTAGCTTGAAGTAAAAATCAGGAAAAATCAACCATCATCATAAAAGAGAGAGAGAGAGAGATAGTGGGGAAAAAGAAAAAACGTAATTTGTAGGCGTCTGCAATGTTTAACAATTTTGAATTTCAAATATATGGTGTATATAGTATATAGCCAATTGATTTGTGCAATAAATTGCGCATCAGACAATTTATATTGTGAATGCCATATGCATATATAAACTTCCAATCAACTGAGAAGATAAAATTGATATGCATCTGTGACATAGTCGGAGAATTCAGTGAGAACTCACGTGAACGCCAATTAAAACTATTTTGATATAATCTACAAATAGTTATATGCTAGACAATGCACATACTATTGACATCGATTTCTCCAGATGCGTCACGAATAGCTTAACATGCAATATTTGAGCGTTAAGCAAGTCTTGGGTCGAACTAATTTCATTTATTTTTTTTTTGCTAATGAAAATATTCTATCTTAGTATACATCTTGTTGTTGTTATAGGTTATAGAGTCTGGTGCTTTGAACTTGCTTTCATATGGGGCTAATAATATGGTAATTCTGAGAACACACTTAGTTCGCAAAGGTTAAATTATAAAGATAATGCGACATTTGTTTAGAATTTAGTTTCATTAAATTCGCAAATGAAATCAACATTTTTCACTGTGTGAGATTGAATGAGATACGAACTTATTTATAGTATATTACGTTATTTTTCGACAGTAATTTGCAATTGGATTAGAAAAGTTAATGAAAATTGTGTTCTTATATAGCCTGATACCCTATATGGTTGATCTCAGATAATCATTCACATAAAGTATATACTATATTCTTAAGCAGCATCAGTAGCTGAGGCTGTATGCCTGTCTTTATGAACAAGTGGATCTCAGGACTAGAGACTTCGGACTGAAAATACAATCTCTACAATATGAAATTAGCGTAAGGTCTTTCTGTTCTTTCCTTTTGAAATTATAGTCAAAATAATAAAATTATGCGATGCTATTTTTTTTTTATAAAATAGAGGACATTTTCAAGATTTACATAAAGTAAAGGGTATCTCCGAGTGTAAGCTTTCTCCACTAGAGCCTTGTGATTTCTTTCAATGTGATTTGTTAATTAATTTGCCATTTCTGGCTATTCCTCGAATTATATGCAAATCAGTAAATTCACCTTTTCAAATTTTTTGGAAAACGAAAACAAAATAAACAATGCATTGAAAATGAAAACAAATGAAAGTCATGCGAAGTTTGAAGCCAGCAATTAGTGGTGGAGCTCTCTTTCAAAACGCTGCATGATGCTGTAATAATGTCCAACGACAAGATGTTTAATGAACTAGCAATAGGGCGGGGCGGGGCACAGGCTTGCGTCGGCGTCGTTGTCGTTGTCGGCATCTTGCATTAGACATTCGACATTAGACATTGGGCGTATGGTTGCATAAACAGAAAAGACCTAAAAAGAAATTTAATAACTAATAACTCAATGGTGAACTGGGAGGACCGCAGCTCAAGCTGAAGTTGAAGTTTTGTGCGACGACTGCGTTCGTTGGCTTGTGACATTTCAAACATAACAATTATGTAACATCCATATAAAACATAAACTGAAACATAAATAAACCAAAGATTGCATAAGGAAAACGGTCAAACGCCGGTGCTGGCATTGGGTCACTCAGATGCGGCTAATAAACGAGCGTCTAGCATGATATAAAACATTATCAAAACTGCGGATGCGTTTGAATACATCGACCATTTATAAGAATTAAATAATAGACGCACTGATTATACAAAATCGTTGGTGATGCCAGCACCAATCACTAAGAAAACAAAAAAGCGAATATCACAAGCATAACAAAATCCAAAAAAAATAGCAATAAAAACTACAATAAAACCAAAACAAAAAAAAAAAAAAGAAAACAAAAACTTCCACAGCTGTTGTTATAGCTTATAAATGGCAATAATAAAAAAAACCGAAATAATAATGATCCAAATGTAGCGACTAATTTGAGTGGTTAGATGAGAGCCATACGATATATACATGTGTCTTTACATATATCAAATAATATTGGTTAATGACTCAGGGAATTTGATACAATCCACTGATGCCTGCAACGTGGCGTATGTGTAATGTTGCTAGTTGAAGTGCTTGAATCGATGTAAAATGAATTTACAGCTTTGCAGTTTGCTGCATTTGATTTCTTTTTATCAGTACAGTCAATGTATTATTACTTAATTATTTCAAAGTTAGATTTTCTGTTACGCGAAGCCAAAACAAATTTGGCTTTGAGCTCAAGTAACTCTGGGGTTAAATGGACAAAGCAAACCCGGCAGCGAAACATCGGCAGCTGCTGAGGCAATCAAGATGAACCCAGGCCTCAAAACAAGCTATATACTATAAACTGTACATGCTATATGCTCAATAATACTATATATACGTATATGTATACCATTTATCTGTATAAACTGCAGAGTGCAATGATTTGCTGTGGCCACTACAATTATTTGAGAGGCACAGAAAACAAAAAACGAGCCACAAATACAAAATCTGTACTACGGCAAAAGCTAAAAATTTATGTTTGTTTATTTTTTTTTTGTTTTTTCGTAAGCAGCAACAAGTTTGAGTGGTGCAACAACAAAAACAATAACAACAACAGCAGCAGTAACAAAAACAGCTGCCACAAAGGCAACTTGATCAACGGCCGGTGGCAGTATACCAGAGAAGCAACGTTAAAGTTGACAGCGACGCCGATGCCGACTTCAACGCCAGCGTCAACGTCAACTACAGCAAATTTGAGCCGAAGCAAGTTTTACGAGATCTGAGTTTTAATTTATGTGCGCGCGAATGTGTTGGGGTACCTTTAATTTGCTGTGTACCGAGCTTTATGATGCGCTTTACACCAACCGATCGGGCATTTCGACTTATTAGATTTAAAATTATATTCTGGTCTTTGCCTTGTATATAGATATATTTTTGTTAAGTTTCAATTATATCAATTTAGTAGTTTTTGCGTGGAAGAGTAGTAAATATGTTTACAAACTTTCACATTTTTCACAAAAATATTAAGCCATAATACTTATAATATAATATGTATATTGTTAATAAGTTATAAGTTATACATTGGTGGCGGACGTTGCGTTAATGAAGAATAAGTTATTTTAAAGATCAATTGTTATGGCTTGCTATATTCACCATTAAAGCAGAAGCTAGTATAGGGTTTGTTATGCCTGCTATGCTAAGCATGTTAGTTTTTGAAAACAGCACTCTTATCAATTCACATTTGACACAAATATGCAAAGCAATATGATTATTTGCATATGTATTCATTTCAGATTTTTATTGTGTGGTACAACAACACAGACCAGAGTCAACATATGATCTTAATGAATCATAGCCCATGTGTTATTCTGAAGCATAAACTGTATTTTTGTAAATTTATAACAGTAACAAACATGTTTAAAAGCTTTCACATTTTTATTATTTATTGAACATAGTTATTGAATGAGTAAATTCTTAATTTTTTTTTATAATAATAATATCAATTTGTTAAAAAGTAGTACAAACATCAATTCGATTGTAATTCGGGATATGATATCTTATAGATGTATTTTGTTAATACATCAACAGTTTGTGTTTTCAATTTAGTTCCTGACCAACGCTCTTTCTCTATATTTCCTTTTTATGGGTTTTCCATTTACACCGTGTTGAGTTGACTCCGCCCTTAATCGACCAGCACAACGTTCCATGTTGAATGTTAGTAACATTAAAAGTAGGAAATAGTATATTACTGCTTTTTTCATTTTTGTAACCACTTAGAGAACAGTATTTAAGAAAATATAAAAACTACAGTTCGCGTGTTGACTCTGGCAGACGATCGACTGGTACTGAAGATAGAGAAGATTTTTTGACATTATATTTGGAGCACCTAATTCTTATCAATTCACGATTACCAAAAATGGTAAATCAATCTTTTAATAAAGAGAATTAAATGTGATTATTTGCATATGTATTAGTTTCAGATTATCTTTGTTATACATTTATTCAACATTTAGAGATTTTGAACTTCTAAAATAGTTTGTTTTGTGTGAAAGCCTAAGTAATTTTTAAAGTAACAAACATGTTTAAAAGCTTTCACATTTGTATTATTTATTGAATATAGTTATTGAATGAGTTATTTCTTAATATTTTTGTATAATAATAACATAAATTTGTTGAAAATTAGTACACAAATCAATTCAATTGTAATTTGGGACATCTTATAGATGTATATTGTTTATATATTAACCGTTTGCGTTATCAATTTAGTTCCAGGCCAAAAAATTAGTTTATCGAAATGTCATTTTTTTCCGTTCTCCATTTAACTTCATTCTTGGATACGACCCTAATGCACCGCCATACGTAGCATAACGTTCCATGTTGAATGTTAGTAACATTGAAAGTAGGAAATAGTATATTAATGATTTTTTCATTTTTGTAACTACTTAGAGAACAGTATTTAAGAAAATATAAAAACTACAGTTCGCGTGTTGTCTCTGGCAGACGATCGACTGGTACTGAAGATAGAGAAGATTTTTTCAAATTATATTTGGAACACTTAATTCTTATCATTTCACATTTGACCAAAAATTGTAAATCAATCTTTTAATAAAGAGAATTAAATGTGATTATTTGCATATGTATTAATTTCAGGTTGTCTTTGTTATACATTTATTCAACATTTAGAGATTTTGAACTTCCAAAATGTTTTGTTTACACACTTTTACGTTTTTATTTTTTATTGAATGTAGAACATGTTATTTCTTAATTTCTTTATTTTGATAATAACATTATTTTATTTTAAAGTATTACAAACATTAAATTAATCGTTAATCGAAATAATCAATTTGGATATCTGGTTTCAACATGGTTACCATATGCTTAGGTTTTTTAAAAATGGGATTTTTTCGTAGAAAATACCATTCGCTTGGGTTTTCCATGTATATTTATTATAGGATAAGTCCTTAAGTTTGCAGTATGCAGTACATCTGAACCTAACGGTCGTGCCAAGCACGAAAGTATCATTAAAAACAGCAAATATAATATAACTGCTCCTTTCATTTTTGTAGCTTAAAGCGAACATTCAATGCTTAACATTCACTTTAATTAAAGAACAGTATATAAGATAATATAAAACCAACAGTTCGCGTGTAGACTCAGGCAGACGATCGATTGGTACTAAAGAAAAAGAAGATTGTGCCTCCATTTTTATTTGGTACATTTAATTCTTATCAATTCACATTTGATCAAAAAATTTAATGCATTCGTTTTATTGAACGTAATATTTTGTACATACAAATATACATGTGTATATTTTTATGCGTCTTCACTTTGCTTCTGATCTTTGGTGATTCTTAATAGTTCTGTCCGTCCGTATGTATGAACTACATCATAATTACAATATGAGCTCTCCTAATCCCTAAGCATAGCAAGCTTTTATTTTCATTTTCGATAACTTTTCGGTATTATTCTTTGAACATCCAAAATGTGTTGTTTACAAACTTTTACATTTTTATTTTTTATTGAATTTAGAACATGAGTTATTTCTTAATTTCTATATTTTGATAATAACATCATTTTATTTTAAAGTATTACAAACATCCATTTAATCGTTAATCGGAATAATCAATTTGGATATCTGGTTTTAACATGGTTACCAAGTTATATTTCTAAACCTCATTCGCAAGGGGTATCCATGTATATTTGTTGTGGGAGCAGCCCTTAAATAAACTACTTCTTGATCCATGCAAGCATGTGCCAAGCATGTAAGTATCATTAAAAACAGCAAATAGAATATAACTGCTCCTTTCATTTTTGTTGCTTAAAGCGAACTTAATGCTTAACATTCACTTTAATTAAAGAACAGTATATAAGATAATATAAAACCAACAGTTCGCGTGTAGACTCAGGCAGACGATCGATTGGTACTAAAGAAAAAGAAGATTGTGCCTCTATTTTTATTTGGTACATTTAATTCTTATCAATTCACATTTGATCAAAAAATTTAATGCATTCGTTTTATTGAACGCAATTAAATTTGATTATCTGCATATTGTATTTTTTTAAAATTTCCTTTGGAAGTTATATTTGCAGATCTGGAATGCTTAAAGATTAATCAGGGTTAAAATAATTGTGTATATTTTTATGCGTCTTGACTTTGCGTCTGATCTTTGGTGATTCTTAATTGTTCTGTCCGTCCGTATGTATGAACTACAAAAGCTAGAGACTTTGGATTTTGGATATGAGTTCTCCTAATCTCAAGGCATAGCAAGTTTTTTTTTCACTTTCGATAACTTTACCGGTTTACGATATACACATGTAATCGATAACCAAAAAATCTTAAATTACGAAAACATTAAAATGGGGATAAAATCTATTAACATCTGTTCTGAATAAACATCTGTGAAATTTTCATTAAAATTGGCTAAGAAACATTGGAGATGTGAAGCCATCAAGCATTGGTACAGTAGTACACGTATGTCAGGTATGTCTGTCAGCCCGACCGTCTGTCCGTATGTATGGTCAAGGGTTAAGTGTATCTTCTAGTCGAGCTTACTCGACTAGACCCTTTTTACTTGTTTTTAAATGAATTAAGATTCTTTATTGTAATGAACATTGATATGCATATATACAACAAGATTTGTTGTTTGAACACTTTGCTTTCTTCTTAACGAATAAATGTACATCATAATCCAATGTGAATTTCACGTTGTTTAATGTTTTATTATAATATTTTATGTGTTTATATATGAATGTTTGATTAATAACATGATCATCTAGTTTTGCTCCCATTTGAAATGCAGTCGTATTGGCCGTCCAATTAAGTCTATAGATGGCTCAGGCCTGAGTAGGTTGAATGAATCTGGGGGCATCGCTAATGTTGTAACCAAAATTATTAGCATAATCAGGCAATGTCCAAAGCCGTAGAAAGCTTTCATTTTGTGGTCAACACCTTCTTTATTTGTTACTTGTTGATCTGAACACTTTGCGCTTTATTTCTCAAATAATAAAAGAATATTTACTTTCGTACTTAACAGTGTTAATCATTTTAATGATTATCAATGTACTTTCAATTGCATTCAATTTCCGCAGCTTCATACAACGATAACCTTTTGACGCATATTTCTGCGAAGAGATAATGCATGTTTTGTATAAAGATGATATTTATGAATATCATGCAAATACGAATATTTAAAAGCATCACAAATTTATGTCTTCAAAAAAACTGTAGAACGGTTAGAAAATGGTTAAAACGAAAACAATATTAGTTTTGAGTGTTTATAAAATCATCGAAATTGCTGCGTAGCTGATTTGGTAAGTCAACAAGCCCCACCCGAAAGCTTTTAAGCTTGCTATGAAGCTCGACTGCAAACCACACACAAACACACTTAGCCGATTGTCAATGCTACTTGTGTACATGTGTGTGTTTGTGTTTCGTTTTACTCTTATTTTTATTCGTTTCTTGTCGGTTGTTGTCGGTTTGGGTTTTTTAAGTTTTTGCTGCTGCTGCAGCTGCCGCTGCTGATCGTGTGTATAGTAGTAGTTGTCTGTGTTTGTAAACTGCGCAGTCGTCGCTGGCAGACGAAAAAAAGTTTTAAATCTGGTAGAAAAATCTGAAACGAAACGCGTTTGAGGCCTCAGACGGCGAGTGGCAGTCGTACAGCAAACACGTAGTATTTTTCGCTTATCCACCTGGCTTACCTCTGAAAAGTTGGTCAGACAACTTTTATAAAAAGCACACACAAAGCAACCAAAACTGTTTTAACGCTCCTGAGCACAACAACAAATCAAATTAAACTGGGCTCCTTTTACTTTTTTCGTTACCGAGCGTCGTTTTCTGTTAAACAACACCAAACAAAAAAAAACAAGAGAAAAAACAACCAAAACACATAAATTTCAATGTAAGTGGAGAGAGAAGTCGAATGAAAAATAACCCAAAACAAATGTCATAAAAAGTGAAATTTTCTGCAATATGTATGCATTAATTAATGAACAAGTAACGTTTTCGAAAGTGCATGTTTAAATTTGACCGACTGTGTACAGAATGAATAATTCTCAAAATAGACAAAAAAAAAAAAATTAAAAAAGATTGTGAACTGAAAATGAAGTTAATGGAAAATCGAGTCATGTATAATATGTATTATGTATTTATTTTATAGTGCATAGATACATAGATGACCGAGAAGGATAACGTATCCATGGCAACCGTGCAAATGAAGCCCGACTATGCGGCTAGCGAGGTCTACAGCACGGCCAGCGAACCGCCACCGGTGAGTAAACCACGCATCTATCAAATAATACCCAATTTACATATACATATCATTTGGTTGATTGCATCTAATGCGTCTGTTTGTCATTGTTGAATGGCGCAGCTAATTACACTTGTCCATTTATTGCTGTCATTTGGTTGCTGGTACTGGCAATTATTTGCGCTAACTTTAAATAATATATATTACTGAGCGATAAGCGGGTCAGCAAGCGTATCAAGCGTTACTTGTTGTTGGCTCAAGCCCATATGGCAGGTACATAAAATGCCAGGGTCAGCTTAGATTAGCTGGTCAGCACATCCGTTGCTACATGCATACAGTGCGTATGCGCAATATGTCGCTACCTGCATCTTTTGTCTTGCTGGTCTGCATGCAGCCAGCCTGCAAACGTGATCATTTTCACTAACTAAGTCTCCGCCGTCTCAGTTTCGATACGGACTCTGCAATAAAACTGCATGCATAAGCAATTTGGCTGCGAATAATTGTAAGGCAATTGTGTTTTTTTCTCTCTCGGTTTTTTTCTGTTTAAATTATTATTATGATTACTGCAAGACCCGGCACTGCACAATTGCATGCAACGTGCACAGCTTTGACAATTGTGTTGTGTGGTTTTTGCGCGACCCGTTGACATTTTATAAAAAACAATAAAAAAAAAACCCCCCCCCCATCTGCCACCACACCAGTTGAACAGACAGACAGAGCGAGCGAGGGCTGTGATTAACCAAACGGGCACAGCGAAGAATTCTCGGCAAAGTGTGAATAGATTTGTACCCATTTGCTGGCGCGGAGCAGCAAAGTAAATAGAAAACCAGTTGAATACCAAATTTTGAGATCTAATACAAAAGTCACGACTGTAAATACATAAAACTTCATAATGATAAACACAAACACAAAATAAATAAGCAACAAATGACAACATCAGTCAGCAGCAGCAGCTGAAACTGGCGCAATTATTGCAACCAAACAACAAAAACAACAACAACTTGGGGCTCTTTCAAGTGCCCGAGCCTTAAGAACTGTATATGTATATTACGGCACTATGTGGGCCGTAATTGATTTAAAAATTTGCATAAATAATGCATTGTTTTATTTTATTTTTCTCTGCTCACATCCGCATCAGCAGCCATAAATTGCATTTTGTGTAGCACCGCGTTACAGTGAAAGCTGACAGTTATCTAACAGACAAATCGGATTGCACTGAAGGTGAAGGCTTAAAACGAAACAATGAGATAGAACCGAAATCGACTAGCTGTAATGATGTCGTTATTGATTTCAGTCTCATCTTAGGCAAAAAAAAAAAAGCCTTCAAATAGCAAGTAGCAAGACCTTCAGCTTTCACTGTTACTTTAGCTTTAAAGTCATTTGAAACTCTCATTAACCTTTTGTTTTTTTCTCTATGTTTTTCTTTCCATTTTATATTTATGTGTGTGTGTGGGTGTGTGGGTTTTTGTGCCTTTGTCCGCCAACCTAAAAAAAAAAACGATTTTCTTTCACACACTTCAATACCCAAAATCGAAAACGCAATTGACAATCACCAAAAAATAAAAATAATAATAATAATAAAATATACGTATTTCATCCCCTCCTCGCACTACAACAACAACCAATATGTAAACCACAGATGGGATTTTTTCACTTTAATCATCAGGTTTGTCGTTCAAGTCTTTTGTCTTTAACTGCACCGTAAAAAATAAAAAAAAAATAAAAACAGAAACACCAACTACACAAAATAACGAGCAACAACCAAACTCATCAGCAGTAACAAGCTTCAGCTCTTTTTTTTTTTTTTTGGTTTTGTATTGTCGTGTTTCCATTGTTGTTGTTGCTTGTATGTAGCTCCAACTAACATTCACCAAAAAACAACACTTCACTTCACTTCACTTTGCTACACTTCATTTTTTTTTTTTAAAACACATGATGTTTTTTGCTGCTGATGACTTCGACTCACTTTCGCAATTGCATTTGAAACCAGCAACATCAACAACAAGCAGAAACAACAACAAAATGGGCACGTAGTAGAGCACACTAAAGCAATCTAAAGGTGTAAAATTGCACATTTCGCTGCACACACAAAATACACAAACACACATATACACACACCGAGCTGGTGTGTGCCTCACCTGACTGACTGCACCCACTTACACCAAACACAGCAAAGACCTGGCGTACAAAGAGGCGTCTTCTCAGTCTTTCGGCATTTTTCATTTCCTTACATTTTTGTATTTGTTTCTTTTTTTTTGTTTTGCGGTCGCCTCTTTTTCGTATTTCCTGTTATGCAAGTTTTTCTTTAATTTGGTTTTGGTTGGTTTTAAACATTTATGACATGAACTTGCCAATTTTTGCACCTACAATAACTTGTATTGGCAAATATTTGTCAATATATTTGACTAAAGTTCATATAACAGTCCCTATAGACATTATATGATCTAATCATATGGAGTTGCTCAACTCAGTTAACCACTTTGTAATATTGGTATATTATGCAATTTCATTTCCATTCCACTCAATAAGCTGATTCAGACTTGAAGCTTTTACTTATTATAACTGTGTTGTTTACATATATATTTACTCTACCTTAACAATATCAACTTTTTTCTTAACCTTTTGTGTCTGTTTGCACCTTGCACTGCACAATTTTGACGTGAGCCACAAAGTCAAAGACTTTTGGCGCAAGGTCACACAAAAATCGCTTTTACTCGCGCTCGCAAAGGTCAACGTCAGAAGAGCACGTAACACTTTTACTTTGTGTATTAGCCCAAATAAACCATAAACCTTAACACCAAAACTAATCGTATCTTATTTGAATTTTGTGTTGCAGGCCTACAAGCGTCAGGCGAATTCGGTGAAAATCGCCAAGATCACCGCATTCACCATTATTGTCTCCTCGTTCATATTGGGCGCATTCATTTTGGCCTCGTCGTATCTGCAGGCCAAGGCCTCCTGTGATCAGGTGCAGGCTCTCGATTCGGTGCTGGAGAAGGAGCTGATGTTGGAAACGTTGCAGCAGGTGAACAAGGTAAGAGTTGCCCCATGCCTCACTGAGCAGTGTTAGCGAAAAAGATTAAATCAGTTAAAGGGGAGTAACATATCTACATATGTACATACAAGATTGTTAGTTAGGTAATGCCTATAATTTGATATGGTTATTATTGCTTTTTGCGTCGTTCGTTGCGCACGCCATAACATTTTTAGAGTCGCCGATTAGTTCGGTACATTCGAATTATTAAGGTAAATTAATGAAAATTACCGGAAAAATGTTGGCACTAACTACAACACAATACATACCATTTACTAGATTGATGCGTGTCTACCGATAGTTTCAGACATATACATACATACAAATCCTTAATCTATATGGCACGCATTATTAGTTACAATATTTGATGTAGGTACATACATTTTAGCAGGCACTGTGGCTAATCGCATATTCATTTCTGGTTTACGACTTGCAAAACAGCTGCAGTTAATGTAATACTAGGAAAAGTTATGGAAAAACCCCAAACGTGTAATAATCTAAATACAAAAGGGGGCTTAAGAAATGCATAAAGCTGCATTTTAATTGTAAGAAACAAGTTTGAAGGGTTACACGATAAAACTATAAATCAATAAAAGAAACTGCAACCTTTGCTTGTCATCACAACACAATAATATTAATGATGTCTAGAAATAAATATGTATGTACATAAATACATGCCAGATTGCATGCACAATCAACTATCGGGCACTATTGTTGTGCATTGTGCATTCATATTCGTATATTTGCAGATTCGCATATTCATATATAAATTGTATAAGTGCAAATTCAATTAGCGTGTTGCGTGCTTCCTTGAGAAATTTCACCTCATGTAATCAAATAGCCCATTAAATCCATTATAGACGCCGCATTATAAGCCGAAACCACATAAGGTATATAAGTATGTTATGTATATAATGGTAAGTGTGTGTGTGTATACATTTACTACTTACTTGATGAGTGCGCAGTTTTTTGTTTTTTTTTTCTATACATGCCAAATAATTCAAATTTAATGGCATTTATAATAATAACTGAAGCCCAACGTCAACTTTTTTTATTCGCTGTCTATCTATAATATTTGTATGGGTTTTTATACCGATTTGCATATAAAAATGTGCCGCATCATCAATATTCAATCATCGTGCAATGAAAGTACCCACAACAAACAATAAAACTAATTAAATGCAGCAGCAATTAAATTTAATGATGAAAAAATAAAACAGAAACAGAAATAAATACTCAAAATAACAACAACTGAAACAGTTGCAGCTTAACAATAGCCAACCGTCAGATGATGCTGCCAATTTGGAGCAGGTTATTCAACTCGAAAGCAACAACAACTGCAACAGCAACATTTATAAACAACGAACTCTCTATATAAAGTATTGTAGCTTATGTAAAGTTTTTTGCGGCGTTGCAATGGAAAAATTCAATCAAGCGAAATTCCCATAATTTGACGCTTAAATGGACACCAAATGGGTGTACAGTTGGGAACGGCGGGGAGTAATGGTAGCTATGGGAGCTCTCACAGCTTGCGACATAATCATCAACAACAGCAGCAACAACAGCAACAATTGCAAATCAAATGGCATACAAAGTGAAAGCAGCAAACGGAACACAGCAGCAACAGCAGCAGCCGCAGCAGCAATGTTGCATGTTGCAACTACAACTGTAAAACAAAAACCAGCTTTTGAATACAGCGCAGAGCAGCGGGCGTGGGCGCGGGCGCGGCAAAATGCCAGAGATCATCAGCTGCAGCAGCAACAGCAGCAGCATAGCAATAGCAACATCAACAGCAGCCGCTTCAGCCATAATGCATTTGCTGTCACTTTTTTGCCGGCTGGCGCCGCTTGGCACCGTCACACAAATAGACAACGTAGTCAGACAGATCGACTGGCAAGACAGACATAGTGAACATACACACACACACACACACACTCATACATACACACACCCATACGAAGACGCGTTGACTGTTTGCCATTTAAGGCAAGTTGCGCGCTTAAGTCTTTCGTTTTGGGCACGCAAACAAAGCCAAAACTTATGGCCCCAACTGATGATGATTATGTAATGGCAACACACACACATACACACTGGTAAAGAGATGAATTATAATTTATGTGGCTTTTGTTGTAGTTGTTGTTGTGCAAATTTGCCAATCACTTGGTGCCTGCTGAAAATTTTAATTATGCTTGGCATTTTCGTAAAGGAAATTTTGCCAGCGCCTGTAGAATAACAATTTGTATTCGCGTCAATGTTATAAATAGGTTTCATCGACAGACAGCCAGAAAGACTGACAGATCAAAAAGTAATTGCTCACACACACACACACATACCATGCCGTTCAGTTTATAATCATTTAATTGTCATCTTCTGATGGGGCCTACGTGTCTAGTGAAAAAAAAACGCTTAATACTTTGCAAAGTGTTCTCAGTGTTCTCTGATGTTATCTGCGCTTTGGCTTGGCCTTGAAATCCAACTGAAAACAAACAATACACAATTGAGCTGTAAACCGGAGTTGTATCTTAGTAATTGACTAAGTGCTGGCGGGGTAAGGTTGGCGGCTAACTGGAACTGGAACAGCCGACTTGCTGACTTGAATTCCATTGCTGTCAAACTGGTTGGCTCAGTTTTTTCAGTTTCAGTTAGTCATTTTTTCTTCTTTTTGTGCTTCTTTCACACATTGGGGTGAAATTTTGTTTTTTGCTTTCAAGCGAAGAGTAATTATGTGTCACATATACATACTAAATGTTGTCCAAAATGCTCCAATGACTCAGTTACACGGCGAGAAAGAAAAGTGTGAAAAATTGTTTCACTTAGTAGTTTTTGCAGTTGCCTCGAGCGAATGTTTTTTCGACAGCCATAAGTATGCTGGGATCTTAATCGGTTTTTCGCTCATCAACGTTCATAATTAAAAAAATAAAAAAAAAGAAGCAGAACGCTTTTTGCGTCTCATTTAACGCTAATGAATCTATTCAGCTGCAATCTTTCAATCTCTGCCTAGCTAACAAGAAAAATTCCCCTCACAAGATTCGAGAGCAGTCAGCAAGCAATAATTAGCATCTTAATAGGAAATGTGTTAAAGCGCTTGACTTGTGCACTTTTGTCGTTATCTAAATTGGAAATTGCAATTGCAATTGCAGCTGTCCAATTAAGCTAATCATAACTCAACCCTTAAGTTATAGTCCAATGTCAAGCAACTAAATTTGTGACCGACAGAACCTTAATAACAAAGCCATCATCATCGTCAGCTACCGGATACGTCGCAACATCGAGTATATAACAATATTATTATATTTTTTCACTTGCTGGGCGTTCTGCCCCTGGGCAGGTACTCAAAAATACATCTCACCCACACACCCGCAACCCGCAAATGCCGCAACAAACGCAACGCAAAACCACTTGGCTCCATTATCAATCATCATCAGTGGCCGCCGCAGCGTCGCATTGAATTAATGAGGTTTTTTGTTCAACAAATTATTTAAATTTTGCTTTTGTGTGTGAGTTTTGTTTTTGTTTTTGCTATGGCGCAAAGTATGCTTAGCCACAAATACAAAGCACGGCTTAAATCACAAACACACAGACACACACTCACACTAACACACTTTGGGCTTATGTAATATGTGTATTTTGTCCAACAATAACAACAACATACAAGTTTTTTATGGCATTTTACTTTTGGTTTCAGTCAGTCACAGTTGCGTCTGACGTCGTTTATTTTGTTTTTGTATGTAGGTTGGGGTCACATCTTCTGACGACAAACTGCTCATTGTTGTTAGTGGGGAACATAACAATTGCAGTCACTGTCGTGTGTAGTACTACAAACTATATACTATATTGCCACTACGTGCCTTATGGTTCAAACCATTTTAAGTGGTTTCTAACACACACTCGCACACGAAACAAAGTGGTACAAACGTCAAATACATTTCCTTGTCAAATCAAATACACGAGTTATGTAGAGTTGAAAACCTTGAAATTGTGAGTAAATTTGTTGTCATATAGAATAATTGAAAGAATTTGAGAACTAGTTGGTAAGCAGGAAATCAAGAGAAAAAAAGGAAAATAATGAGATCAAACTAAAATAAAGTATTCCCAAATATTAAAGAATCTGATCTAAATTGCTATTACGTTTTATTTCTATTTTTAGGAACTTCCACGAGCTGAAGCTTTGCTGGGCAAATCAGATGCCGGCGATGATTTGCAAAATTTAGATCATGACGAAACACTTTCTGAAAAGAAGACAGAGTCAAAGAATGATGATATCAATGATCATGACCATTCCTACTCTGACAGCGACGAGGCCGACGAGATGCAAAAGTTCCCCGGCAAGGTGCCGCTCGAGCTGGACTTGAGCGATCTGGCTGCTGCCATTCTACGCAACAACAAGAAGTAAGTCAACAGTTATATAAACAAGAATCTTAACTAATCTATACTTTGTTTAGATCCCGCATGAACTGTGTGGTTGAGCGCAAGCATGCCGAGGAGTTTGTCGATTCACCCTCCAAGACTGTGGCCTTGCCTTTTGGCGTCAATCTGACCACTGATCCCAAGAAGGCACGCATTACTGGCGAACGAATTTCCATTTTCTGCGATGGCGGTGATGACAAGGAGGAGAAGGAATCGAAGCGTCAGCGTGAGGAGGAAGATGACTCCGAGGAGGACACGGAACCAATGCGTCCCATGTTCATTCCATTCCAGCGTGTGCCCATTCCATTCGGCCGCATTCCCGACCAGATGCCACTGACCCACATGCCACAGCGCATGATGCCACCAGCAATGCAACAGCAGTTGCCCCAACAAGGCTCGATCATCATTCGTCAGTTGCCTCCACCATTCCAGCATCTGCCCATGCGTCCACCAATGCCCCCACAGGTGATGCAGGCCCCACGCATGGAGGAACATCCTCAGCAGCCTCAGGTACAGACCGTGCGCATTCACATGCATCAGCTGCCCTTCCGCCCCTTTGACATGAGCAACGATATGCCACGCCCCGTTCAGCACCAGCCTGAGATGCAGCAGCGTGAGATGCCACAGCGTGAGATGCCACAACGCGAGTTGCTGCAACGTGAGATGCCCCAACGCGAGATGCCACAACGTGAGATGCCACAGATCCAGATCCAGCATATGCCATTGGGCATGGCTCTGCAGCGTGTTGGAATCACCGCTGATGATCTGCGTAACATTCAGCGCATGGCCGAGGATCGTTTCACCGACGAACTGCGTCGCTTGACCGCCGAAGAGGTCGCCGACTCCAATGAGAACAACAGCAGCAGCTCCAGTGAGGAAGAGGAACAGCATTCCGAGACGACCATGTCATCCGGTGAACAGTCTACCACCACAGCAGCACAGTCCTCCAACCAGCAACAGCAGCAGCGCGAGCAGCAGCAACCCGAGCAACAACAACAACAGCAGCAGCAACAACGTGAACAGGAGTCCAGTGAGCAGCAGCAGGAGGAGCAGCTGCCTCATTTGCAAATTCAGCGTTTGATCCTGCAGCCTCTGCCTGAACAGCCACGCGACACAATGACACCACCCATGCCCGATCAGCCACCTCAGGTGCCATTCGGTCGCATGGTTTTTGGACGCAGTCTGGCCCAACCGGTGCGCATCCCAGTGCCCATGATGCAGTCAGCCGAGGGTAGTTCCGCCTCCGACGAGTCGCAGCGACCACACTGTAAGCAACTACATAGTTAACTATCTATCTATAAACTAATCACTCAATCCGATCTCTCCTCTTTCAGTTGTGCAGCCTCGTTCCGTTTAAGTAACAACATCAACACGCCTGTGATTGCTGCTCTGTGAATCGTATCCGTCATTCGTTGCACGATTCCATCGAAGAAATAAGAAAACATCTCAAAAAACAACTAATTGCATGTTTGCATGTGTAGCAGCCCCCAAAACGCCAAAAAAAAAAAAAAAACGAAGAAGATAACCATCCATTGTTAAAAAATTATATGTTTTGGCCTCAAGAAATCTCTCTATGTATGTGTCCCCTGTGTATTTCTTAACCCTATAAATACCACTTGTATATTGTATTTGTATATTTTCGTATAAATATTGTATGTATAACATTCCAATCGGTCCTTTGTGTATGTTTTTTTACCAGAAAATTAAACAAAAAAAAGATATCGTATTTGGTTTTAAGAAAAGTATTGCTGATTTTTTGTCTACCGTTTTGATTTTTCTTTTCGCTATTCTATTATCTTCCACAAATAAATCCGATGAAATTTGTACATAAATTATTGTATTTTATTTTTAATACCATTTTGTAGTTTTTAGTAAGTTAAAAACAAATTGAAAACAAAACAACAACAAATTGTACATGTTTTTTTTATCTATATATATACATACATTTTGAAGCGAATAAAATTGTGGATAATTGGAAAATTTAACTGTAAAAGTTACAATTGAGTTCTTGGGTTAATTCAGCACAGATCTTAACAAGTCTTAGAAGATTGCACAACATTTAACAACAATTGAGCTGTTCGCTTTCGAAAAGTCTCTGTTAGCGCATCTATCGCTAACTGACCTATGCTAATTGATTACTTATTTGATTACTAATTTCAGCTTGAACTTAAGATCAAAAACAATAACGTAAGCTACTACAACGTCAATAAATGTTTTTATTTCATCTATTTATATATATTTGTTTGTATATGTAAATGTGTATTTTGTGTTTTGAAATATCATTTTCGTTTGTTTATGTTATATATCAATTTCAATCTCTCGTCATGCCTTAAATCGTAAACAAAAAAGAATCAAACAGTTTCTTTTGATTATTTTCTTTACATATATGTATATTGTGTGATGTGTGTATGTATGAATATAATGTAAGTGTTAATGTGTAAGTATAATGTGTATATACAATTTGCATGTGCACAAGACGGGAGTGGGGGGTAGGGGTTTGGAGGGGACCAAGACAACCGATATCAACAACGTTCATTGACGCAGCAAGGACGCACAGCATTAGTATATTGATTACAGTTAGTTTAATTTAATAACATATGACTAAATGTAAGTTTGCATTGACGGTTTACTACTTAATTGCCTCTCATAACCAGAAATGTACAATACATTTTTGTTTTTTGTTTTGTAAAAAAACGAAACTTGTCTCTAAGCCTTAAGAAAAGAAGAACAGTTTGAATACGAATTGGGCATTGGGCTTTGTGGGATTTGGGGCAGGACAAATTTAGCTAAATTTAAATACATTGTGATGCACCAGTAGCAGTGGGAACGAGCTATTTATCGAACGCGTTGGGATGGAGTTTTTTTTAGATTTTCATTCTTCGAGTGGGGGTACAAATACAGTTTCATTTCGTTTTTCCATATCGTTTGTGCTTACAAACGTGCGAGCAGCACACGCTCTCGCTTTTTTGTTGACTCACTCACTTTTATCACTAATCGTTTGTTGGTTTGTTTATGCAAATTGTATGTATTGAATAAAGCTGTAGCAACGCGAACGTAATTAATGTTAAGCACTGCTCTTTTTCGCACCGCTTCCGTTGATGCATCTTAGCAAATTATCCATTCTCGCAGAGATGTCCCTCACAGTTGCCCCAGAAGATGCAGTTTCCTACACCGCTGTAGCAGATCAGCGAGACGGCTGTGAGAAAGACCAAGCTACATATTGTACATGGCTTTCTCTCCAAAAAGAAGCCAATCAAATAGAGCACTATGAACATGACGTGTGTCTCCATTAGCGCTGGATTCGTGGGCTTTGGTATTAGCAGCACCGGCAGTAAACATTGCAGGCAATACATTCTTTGTGCGTCTTAACGTGTTGACGTGTCGTTTACAGTTGTCGTTGTTGTTGCAACTGCAAAAACAAGAAGAATTTGTAGCTATAATTGCGATAATCGTTTTTGTCCTGGGACGAGCGAGACGTCAGCAGTATTTCTGTATTGGTCTTGTTGTTGTGTTTGTTGTTGGTGGTGCTGTCGTGTTGCTGTCTCTCTGTCGCTGGTTCACCCAGATAGGTTTTTATTTAAACTAATGTGCATGACACTTACATATCTTAAGCCTGGTTGTCCGCGTTGATCGTTGCTAGGTTTAGCGTTCGTTTGTTGTGTGTTTTTATGTTATCACACATTGCTCATGCTTCTAAATTTCTTAAATCATTTTATACATATGTGCAAAGGTATCGTTATCGTTTGCAGAGGTAAAAGCATATAGCAATTTTTTCATGTTATCGATAGTTGAGATGCGCAGCGCAGCACAGCTACAAATAATTACCGCTAAATTTAAAGACATTATAGTGTGCATTTAACAATACCTTAGTTGTTTTGTATTAAACGGAAGACTTAGTTTTATATATAAAATGTACAGTCAGCTTAATATGATATGAACGAATATGGCAACAAAAACACATTTATCTATTAATTCTGAAATCTAAACATTCCAATACAGCCTATTATCATAGAGCGACGGATCAGTTGCAATGGGTAGCAGATAAATCCAACCGGCGAGACCCACAAGATATAGGATTACACCAAGCACTCGCCGCCATGAACTTTGTTCCCACAAATCCATCACGTTAGGAATTCCCATATGGTTGCACAACGCGTGGGCCAGAAATGGTGCAATAAAATGCCCGGTCCGAGCAAAAAGATATGCCGAATAAAAACCAAACAGCGTTGTATAGGTGAACTGAAACACACCGATCAGCAACGCGGTGCTCAGCTCCACGCCCAGACTTAATCTCTCAGCTATGTGATGCAGGTGAGCAACGCCAAAGAATAGAGGCGTTATAAATACTGCAGTCATTGGAGGAAAACTCTGAAGTATCAATGGCATCATGCAGGCGCGAAACACAAATTCTTCGCTCAATGGTGCCATTACGTGGTTACGTATCCATATAATGCTGGTTACTGAACCACGCCAATAATCCAAATCTAAAATCGGGTCACATTATGAAAAATATTGAAAGCTATGCAGATTAGAGCAACTTACCAAAGTAGGAACGGAATGACTCGTTCTGCATGTTCACATATATCGGACCCAAATAGAAAAGAGCGGTCAGTAGATAGGGAATGACAGTTGCTTGCCACAATCCTTGCCAGCGAAAGCCGAGCAGCGTGGAGAAAGGCTCTCGCTGCAGCAGCTCCGGCGATGTGCAGTAGTACACAAACAATGGTGCAATCAACATGACACATGAAACACTGGCAAAACGTCGCTTAATGGTTGTTGGATGATCGCGGTTGTGTTTGGTGTTCCACACATATAGGCTTCCCACATAGATGACGGCTAGAACAAAACTGCAGCTAACCGAAATAAGGACTGGAATCTGTGGCAGTGCTTCTGAAGGCGGTAGTCTTGTACTCTCAACAGCCATGTCGCTTGTATTGTTCATTTATTGTTAGCAATAATATTAGTCATTCAACTTGTATATGTTTTTATTAGAAAAAAGATATACTAGAACAGCTGTTACTAAGAAACTGTGACTATGGTAACTGTAACAGTGGTAAAACGAAAACTTCACATTGCTCACGTTGCGTTATGTTGCTCACTTTGCGCTTACGTCGTCTGTTACGTGTGTTAACATTATTGTTGCTCGCTAACGAACGGTAGCGGCGGCAGTGTTCTGTTGTGGTATTTAAAAAAGCCGCATTAATTGCTATCTATAAAAACCATCTACACCATAACAAAATTTAATTTGTGTACATAGTCCAGTGATATACACGAGTGCAACATGTCGCTATTGATAAAAGCCGCTTCCTCAATACGTCAGCTCATTCATAAGGTTTCTTTAACATACATATGTTAACCACATTGTTGACCTTTGTCTCAAACTCCATTTTCTTTGTTTATCTCATTGTTTTTCAGGCACCAGCTCTGCAGCAGCAGGTGCGCCATCTGAATCTGCTCGAGTTCCAGTCTAAGGATCTTCTGCAAAAATATGGTGTAGCCATTCAACAGTTCAAAGTCTTGGATAACTCTAGCGGTGATAAACAAGTGGTTCAATCATTTGGTAAGTGAAGCAAAACCGGATAAAATGTTTACATAATCACTGACTCGAAATTCTGCTGAAACGACGAAACAGATTGCCCCGAGTATGTCGTGAAGGCGCAGATATTGGCCGGTGGGCGTGGCAAAGGTACTTTTGACAATGGTTTCAAGGGAGGCGTACACATAACCTCAAAGTAAGTGAATACCCAAAATAGCTGATGATTTCTCTGCATTGATAACACACTTCAAGCAAGTGATAAGAGTAATAAACATCAATCATTATTTTGCAGCAAAGGCGATGTGCTCGCTCTGAGCAAACAGATGATTGGCAATCGTCTGATTACAAAACAGACTCCCAAATCGGGCATCCTGGTCAACAAGGTGATGGTGGCGCGCAGTGTAAACATCACTCGTGAGACATATATCTGCATCCTGCTTGATCGTGAGCACAATGGACCTGTGTTGATTGCCTCGCCTGCTGGTGGCATGGATATTGAGGCTGTTGCTGAGGAGACGCCGGAGAAGATTAAGACTGTGCCTCTGGATATTGGCAAACCGATCCCGGAGGAAACCTTGATCGAGGTGGCAAAATTTCTGGAGTTTAAGGGAGATGCTGTGAAGCGTTGTGCCGACGAGATTCAGAAACTTTACACTCTGTTCAAGTCTGTAGATGCTGTACAGATTGAGATTAATCCTTTGGCCGAGACCGACAACGGCGAAGTCATCTCAGTCGATGCCAAACTCAACTTTGATGATAATGCTCAGTTTAGACAAAAGGAAATCTTCTCAATGGACATTACTGAAGAGGAAGCTGATCCACGTGAGGTGGAAGCAACCAAATATAACCTCAACTATGTTGGCATGGATGGTAACATTGGCTGCTTGGTGAATGGAGCTGGACTCGCGATGGCCACCATGGATATCATCAAGTTGAATGGCGGCGAGCCAGCTAACTTCTTGGATGTCGGCGGTGGCGTCAAGGAGGATCAAGTGGCAAAAGCATTTGAGATACTCACATCCGATCCTAAAGTGAAGGGTATATTAGTAAATGTGTTTGGTGGCATTGTTAATTGTGCCACAATTGCCAATGGAATTGTTGCCGCCTCCAAGAAGTTGCAGTTGAATGTACCGCTGGTTGTGCGTCTCGAAGGCACCAATGTGACCAAGGCACGTGAGATCCTCAAGAACTCTGGCCTGCCCATTCAAACAGCCAGTGATTTGGATGATGCTGCTCAAAAAGCTGTTGCCGCACTTTAAAACAGATGGTGGGAATTTTGGACTTTTAAAAGACGCACATTGCTGAGCATTTAATAGAAGTTGACATAGTAGTTATGCATGGAAAGGGTTTATTTACTCCAAGACTGTAACAGAAAATATATATCGTTATTTTTACAACACAAAGAAATCATTTTTTTAAATATAAGAAATGCGCGGTACAAGCCACTGTTAACAGTAATAAGATGCTGTAGCCCTGCTTTATTAGGATCCCAGCTTAGTTATATCGATAAGTCTATTAATTGGTTTCAATATGCCGCTGTTAAATGAAAAATTGAATGGTAAACATAAGTTTTCATGCCAAAACTAAGTTTGCTTGCACTTTTCTTTGATATCCGATTGGAATTTTAGTCAACATAAGTTAATAAGTTAAGTTAAGAAAAAAGAGTATTTTAATAACGAACAGAATGCTGCATCAGCGACTTAGTTCCGTGAGTCAGTTGAGTGAGTCGTTCAATTGAACGTGCTCAAAGTGATAGAATACAACTCTTCAGTCCACACCCTAAGCCCAGCAACAAACACAAACATTCCTAAGTGAAAAGAAAAAACATTGACAAATTCATCATACAAAGCATGCAAAAGGCGCCACATTTTGCACGCGAGGATTCCCAGGAGCATCTACCCAGTCCCCATAACACAGTTAACATGAAGCGCCGCACCCTCGCAGGCAGCTGTGGCGTTGGCGTTTTCATCTTTGCCTTTGCATTCATAGCCATCGCCTTTGCAACGCCCAGTTGGTTGGTAAGCGATTACCGCATTACAGGTGCCAAATTGGACAGGCTGGGCCTCTGGGTGCACTGTTTTCGTTCACTGCGCGATGTAAATGATGATGAAAGCCACCGTTTCTTCGTCGGCTGCCGTTGGGTCTATGACCCATTTACGAAGGGCTACGATGAGATTCGCGGATTCCTGCTACCTGCCTTCATGATAACTACACAGTTCTTCTATACGCTTACGTTCATTGGCATGCTGATCAGTGCCATTGGCGTGCTGGTGTTTTTCCTGTGCGCCGGACCAGATCAACGCCATTTTCTCCATCTAATCCTTGGTGTTGGATACGTTTTGTTAGGTGCTGGCGTCAGTGCTGCCATTGCGGTGATTGTGTTTGCAGTATTTGGCAATCGGAATGGTTGGATGCCCGATCATGCAAATAATTGGTTCGGTTGGTCCTTTGTGATGGCTTGTGTGGGGACTGTGCTGACCCTCGTCGCCGCCACACTCTTTCTCACTGAGGCCCACGTGCAACATCGCAAGCGTGTGCAGTTCAAAGAGTCGCAGACACGATTTGAGCTTGTGCGCGGCTAACGTTAGCAGCGTTAGTCCTTTGCGCGCTCACAGTGACAATAATTTTCGGTAAGTATGTGTGTAATATATTCACGAGAATAACCTTCAAACAAATTCCATTACTTGCAGCAGCACACAAATAATCAAAACAACAACCACAACACTATAACATTCCGTCCCCACGAAACTGCTACGAAGAATTCTCACCATATAATTAAATGTAGTTTTAGTTGGCGAATCCACAAAAAAGCAGCCAGCTAGTTGAATGTTTATGCAATTGTCAAGACGGCTTTCCGCATTGTCACACCATCATCCAAAGAGACTATCAGTTGGTACTTATGAATCATCCAATCTACTACAGTTCATCGACACGCCACCAGCAGCAGCAACAACAACAATAACGACTGACTGATTTTGCAACGGTTCATCTTAATATGTGCAGTTACAACAGCAGCAACAACAAAAACAGCTTTGACAGTTACTCATCAATGAAGCTAGAATTTCGCTAGAAGCTCAAGTGAATCATTATCGCGTGTATATCAATATTTGCATACCAAATTGCGCTCAATTAACGCACAAGCTTCTTTCCCCTCAAAATCCGCTCCTGATAAATTCATTACATTATTGTCGTCGCATGCGTTTTTAGAACTACCAACAGATAAAAAAAACATACACACGTGCCTTAATTAGACAACTTTGCTATATAGTTTATAGTTAATACAAAACTATTGTTAGTTTCTAATACAACCTGAACAAATTGCGCTGCGACGACTATCAATTGGATTGCATAAACTTCTACTAATCTAGTGCCTCAGTTAAGAATAACATTCCCCAAAAATATTAAACATAGCATAGGCTCAACGAAACTATAACGTCCAATAATTTTAAGACATTCCATTTACTATTTTCGAATATTATACAAATGTTTTTTAATGTTAATTATTGTAGCTCTCTCTGTAGTGCTTGTCCACACTCTATATAACACATTGCATATCATATGCAAGAATATTGAATACTTTTTACCTTTTTGACAAATCTACAAGCATACAATATACATACATAAATCTATGTAACATTTTTTGTACAAACGACTTTTTAGCTAAAGCAAAGAATAATAAAGATTTTTTTATTGTATACAAAAGAAATACGAAATGCACAAGTATTCAACTGCATTTCCATATGTCCAAAAGTTTTTTTGTATTATATCTCATGCGAGTTCAAGGCAGCTAGACCAATAACAATAGCTTTGTTTTAAGTTTTTCACATGTGATGTTGGGTCGTTGTGTAAAAACTTTAGGTATAGACTTTGTTGGGGGAATGCGTACCCTATTGCATTTGGAATTGAAGAAATAGGCGCTGATAGTTTTGGTAATCTAAATACAGTTGTAGGTTCAAATAAATTTTTAAATAATTTTAATAGTTTAGAAAAGTTTTTGACCACTACTTATAGCTGCTTTAAAATACAAAACAAAAGTTAAAAATATTTATTTCTTTTTGGGCTTAATGAGTTAGTCATACGTAAGTTGCCCACGCTTTTCGGAGCCCCCAATATGGTGAACAAATTCGTGAGGACGTATCGAAAATTAGCAATGAACATATTGAAGCGTGAAAAATCAGCACAAGCTGCATTAAAATAACTATTCACAGTTGATGGATGGTTTAATGGTGAGTTGAACAAAATTAAATAAAAAAATATTTTTATTTAAGAAGGTAAAGATTCGCCACAGATCTGATTAGCACTTTGACAAACCGGATGCTTGACGGATGGACGGACAGACATACTGACTCAGTGGATCAGCCTATTCAAAATCATATACTAGTATACAAATATAGCCTTGATGTGCTAAGCGCAAAGTTATTTGCGAATTTATAATGGCACTTCAAATAGGAATAAAAACTCACTTGGCATGACCTCACACACATTTTTGAAAAAAATAAATACATTCGCAAATGCCGTTAGTAAAGCAAATCCGATTACAAGTGGAAAAAAAAGTTAAGGAACGGTTTTGAAATTGCTATGGGAATATTTGTCAGGCGGGTTCAGCAAACCGTATGACGGCATAAATGTCACAAAAAATTACAGTTACTAGACAGAATTAAGAAAAAAATGTTTAAATTTAGCATAGAAAATCAGACAAGGCATAATTACACACTTTTTGTTCACAGACGTATAAAACAACAAGTATGTATATAAATTATATTTGCGGAAGATTTTATAATGTGTGCGAAATTAAAATGATAAAATTGAATAAATGTATTTATTCAAATGCAAATAAATAAAGTTTAATAAGCATATATACTATACACACAGATTAAAAGACAAAAATACAATCTTGAATACATATAAATTCTTTGTTAATTTGTAGCTAAGTTTAGGCAGTTTCAAAGCTTTTTAAACAAATTTCGTTTTCATTTGCATAAAATGTTGCTGCTGACTGCTATCAAGAACCTGACCAAAAGGATAGACGCAGACAGACAGACAGACAGTCAGACAGACAGATAGACCGACAGTCAAAGTAAGCGTCGTTTCGGTTCAGCTGTCTGTCAGAAAATTAATTTTGGAACGGAGGTTCATTAACAATAGCGCATTTGGACCTGTTCTTCAGCGCCCAAAAAGAACAGAGATTAATTGCTTGAAAAATCTCGATAAATATTCAATATTCATTTCATTGTTCTTGTATATAGCAAGTGAATGAACGAATTGAAAATAAAAGTTTTGTGGTATTCAAGAAACCGAGAGTGCGCACTTTCGATTACGTAAATGATTTTTAAATAAACACATTAGCTTTTTGATTATTGTTTGCGGCTGGCAAACTTTCGTTGTTATATGAACCACACGTTAAATATTGGTTGCTTTTTAAGTGTGGGTTCACTTTCTGAACTGAACGTCTGTCACAGCTACATAGACATATATTCATTAATACTTCGATTTGATTCGATTTATTTAGTGTGGCATTTAAATCAAATTAATTTCATGCCACATGCCAACACAAATGATAAACTTGTCGCGTTTAATTGATCCCATTTAAGTGGTTTCCTTTTATGACTCTAGAATGGACTTGGAATTTGCTGTTAACCTTGAGCTTGGAACAGGGCAGGACAAATAAACATGGCTTGGTCGTTGGTTCAACGCCTCTGACGTCTTTGTTTGTTATTTGGCAGCTATAAATAATGCATGTTCCCCTTCAGCTCTTAAAATCCATCTAATGGCCAAATTGTTTTGTATTTGCATATTTTATAAAACGCTACCGCTTGAACTTATCTAAAATGGAGCAGCTTTGCAGGAGTCAAACAAGTTTAATCATTATCTTTATCTGTCCCTAAAGAAACATAGATAAATTCTTTTTACCTGCCAAATGTTTCACGAATATTAATCAAGCTCAAACTGACAACTTACAATACATCAAGCTTAAACAAAGTTATAAGGAAGTATATAAGGAGCATTGTTTACTGTAGCAAGATAAGCTTTAATAGTTCACATACGTGAATATATATGAAAACTTGAATTTCAACTACAATGTGATTTAATGTTTTGATATGAACTTATGAGTTCGTTTTGCATATATTAAAATTTGGTTCAACTAAATGTCGTGCGAGTTCCTTGAACTTCACCCAAAATATATAATGGGTTGGATAGGCTCGACTAAGGTAATAAAACTATAAAAAAACATATTTGATAATGTTTAGCAACAGAAAAGACAAGAACTTGTAAGCGACTAAGCGATAGATATTATCATTCAAATGAACAACTCACCAATCCGGACAGACAAGATATGGATGACATAAAAATAGTTTGCTGAGCAACAGCGACTATAACAGGCTAACTTATATGATATTTATGTAAAATTATGATTAGGGTGGGCTAGTGCCTAGTGCCTATTGCTAGTGCTAGATGTCCGGTACAGGTTTAACTAGCTTGCACACGCAAAAATCCAAGACGATAATGAAATTTGATGAGTTATGAAAGTAAAATGGCATTAACACTTCATATTGAAGAGGTGTGTTGAGTTCGAACTTGAACTAGAACTAGAATATACATTTAAGTGGTATATGAATTAGGCTTAAAATTTATGCGCACACGACGAAAGGTATCAAACTGACTAATATAACAAGCTACCAAATAAAACAGACAACAAGATAAACAATGTGGTTGATTTTTCTGGTCCTAGCCGAAAAGTTCAATAATCATCAGAATATATCGAACTTGTTTGACTAGATTTAGAGCGTTGAAGTAGATTTTTATGAGCTGCTTCTAATTGAGTTTTATTTGTGAATGCGTACTAAAAAATACACAAACACCACTTAAAAATGGCTAAAAGCCCAACTAATTGAATTATTTCCATGCAAATTTGGTAAAAAAAAAAAACAGTAAAAAACCTAAAAATCGCCCACCTCCAAAAACACATCCATAAATATTGAATGTTTAAATGTGCACATGAGCTGCAAATTTATCACAATCTCCTGCCGAAAACACACTCACTTAAATGATTTTTAACTCGCTTTTTGCTATAGTTTTTGATTTAACTTCGAATTAATCTTTGTTTTTATTTGTGCGACACTTCCAATGCCACTGGTCATATTTTTCTTATTTATCATTATTATTTGCATTTCCTTAACTAGAGCTTAGACGAAATGGCAAAAGCAAGCAAAAATGTTATTGGTATCAGTAGCAGACTAGTCGAAAAAAATTGTTATAAAATAAATTAAAAATTATAAAGTTAAGCGAAACGAATTGTGAATGAATTTTCGTTACGGCTCATAACATAATTAAAAATTATACAAAAATTAATTGGAGAATTTTGTTCAAAATGCAGCTAAGGTTGAATGTAAAGTTGCGTTTTGGATTGAAAAATGCATATTTATTTTTAAAAACTCACCTTGGAATTAAAAATTTAGAGTTATAAAAAGAAACAACGTTAAATACCTGTTTCAAAAATAGACATAAATGAATTTGAAACGATTTTCTTCATTATTCTAGGTACATACTACATATGTAAAGCTGACATTTATTGCTCATTTAACGGCCATTAGCCTTCATTATTATATCTGTTAAATTGGAGACATAAAAAAAATTATTTGAATATCAAATTTGTTATGATTTTTAAACGGAATTGAATTGTATCTATTTTTAAATTTTTAAAATTGCAAATTGTCATCGGCAAAAACCAAAAAGATTTGATAAGAACGATTGTGGGCTGAACTTTTAGACGGAAGTAGCCAAATTCTATATATGTATATATGAGTATTAGTTCGCAAACTTGGCAAATGACCTAGAGGCGCAGATACAAACACCCAAAACTAAGAAGATGATGTGAAAAATAATAATAGAAACAATATGTGAACAACAACATTAGCATTCAAAACTAAATAAAACTGTCATGTAGCAGCCTTCTGATGACTTCTTTTGATTATTGATTGATTGCAAAATGAGGGTGAAATTTGTATTCAATATGTTTATGTTCATGTTTAAAACCGCCCTAACAGCCTTCAGGTCAACGCAAATGCAATTTCTAAACTGAACATAAGAAGTCAAAAGCAAGATGGTCATGTTTTGGTTTATTTCTTATTCGGAAATACAGCTGGTTGTACTTCCCTCTTGTTAGTTTGTTTTTCGAACTTGTAAACATAATATATGCTAAGTCTTTTTAATCAAACTATTTGTGTTTTGTCAAAAGTATTTGTTGGGTATTTATGATGATGATGATGGTGATGGCCTGAGGCCGCCAGCTGCTGTGACAAACAAGTTCTTGTTCTGATATCATTGATAAGATATCGTATGCCAGCAGCTAGCTGTCATTTTGACAGCTCTGTCATTTGTTTTAGCATTATCTTCGTTTTAATTGGCCACATAAAGACACGCATTTTGTTAAGAGTCGGGCCCAACAAATTCCCACCAACACCAGCTTTGTTGGCATTGTTTCGGTTCAGTGTTAGTGTCATAATGGGCACACGTCATAGGCATAGTTGGTTTATAATTCGTTCTTTGTGCAAATTTGGCTAATGCATTTATAATTAGCAGTGACATCATTCAGCATTTTGATCTGTTTTAAACCAAAGAACTTTCATTATGTCATTATGTCAAAGTTTTGCTTGTGTGAAACGATTTGAAATTTTGAAGCCGGATCCTGTGCATGACATTAAAGGATAAGCTGCACAATTAAGTTGGCACGCCGGGGAATTTCCCGCACACGACTTGCAACGGGGCCAAGAACCTATCACAGTTGATTTATTTTTCAATGACTGCAATTTCGGTGGCTCAAGGTTTTCCCATGCGACAGCGACGACGACTGCGATGACGACGACCCCTTCTCAAGTTCAGATTGCCAGCATCGTAACGAAGTCATTCAACCTCTTTTTTTTATGCAAGCATTCGATGTTCGACTTACATAAGTAGTATGTCGTCCTTATGTCGTTGGCGGCGAGGCATGCAACAAGAATAGCACTGACAAAGATGCAGCTGGTTGCGTTTTGACTTGAATCAAGGTCAACTTATGTAACAGGCTGACGACGAAGAGGAATGGCAGGAAGCTGATGATTCATGCACACACGTAGAGAAACTTAAAGGCTATGTAAGTCAGGCTGCCTTTAATTTAAAATTGATGGCCTCACTATCTTGTGAATATCAACGCGTGGTAAAAGGCCCCAGACTCCACTTCATCCGTTTGAGTCAGCCCCAGCTGATGATCGGATATATTTTTTTTGGCTTGAGGCAGGCGTTGACATTTGATATTTTTCAGCGAGTTCAGTTCCGTTGCGTCAAGGGGATTCGACTCGCAATTTTGCAGGCTTTCTAAATTTGGTCAGCTTTTAAAATGTCGACCAGTTGAGAAGTTTCGCGAGTGCGTCAACTAAACTGGGCTGCAATTGCTGAACGTGATCGTGGTCAGATATATTTTTTTTTCTCAGATATTCACTGCGCATAAAATATGCGTTTTAGTGCTAAACTATTGGCTGGTTATTAAGCAGATACGACGTTCAGATACATATTTGTCAGCCTTATTTTGGATTTTGTTAGTTTTTTATTTTTGCATATATTATAAAATATTAACTTGTTTTTTTTTTCGGCTTTGCCTTTGGATTTTGTGGTTTTTGTTCTCATCAAAGGTCGTTTTCAAAACCAAAAGTTTTTGTTTCGCGTGGGCTACTCAAAAATACATTTATTGACGTATTTATATTATATTATTATATTATGGACTTGACTAAATTATTTTATTTTATTTGCACACATTTCTCAGCAAGCAACAAAATTACATCAATAAAGGTATATTGGCCAAAATTTATGATTAATAAATTTGCAAAGACCAAAAAAAAAAAAACGTTTTCTCAATGAAACTCTGTCTAAAATGCATTTACACATGCAGTTAAAAATAAATGAATCGATAAAAAACACATAAAACTCAATTTTTCACTTTTGTTTTCAATAATTTTAAAAACACAGCTTGAGCTTATGGAAGTTTAATATATTTATATATTTGGGGACACGCCACATGCATGGCTCGACTTTAAAAGAGACTAGAATTTGTAATGGGTATATGGGTAAAATAATTTAAAACAAAGATGCGCTATATTTTAAAGGTATTTTTGTTTGCAAAAACATATTACAGAGCATCAAATCTTGACTGAAAGTTGGTTATGAGTAGGGCACAGATGGTATCGGCATGGCTCAGTTGTTATGCATAACGACCCGGTCCACGATGGCAACTGTTTCAATTCAAAAAGGCTGGTCCAATGCTGCTGCTACTACATGCTGTGCAGCGATTCGTTTTCTTTTTCTCTTATTGTGAATACAATATATTGTAGCTACATTTTATAAAAACATATTTTGATTGTGTCTCGATTGTTGACTTTGCCTTGACTTAAGCATTTACGTTAACAGCATCCTGTTTATGAGAGAAGCTTGCCATTATTATTATCTGTGTCAATTGCGCTTTTCAAGACCAACAACTACTACTGTCAGACACAATATTTAGTAAGATTTTGTTTTTCAACATTTAAGTTAAGTGCTTCCTTTTAGTAAAATCTGACAAAAGTTGCGTATACGCAATGCCTGCCTGCATACACGACAGCTAAATGTCAGCCAGAGCTTAGCAGCTTCTCACAACTACATTCTAAAAAATCTTAAGCGGATCATTAAACGGAAGCATGGCGTATATCAAGCGCTGCCATCTCAGGTGTCTCAATTAAGGCAAATGGATTAAGATTTGGCTAATCAATTTCCTATACATACACAAATGATCTCAGCTTCTCGGCTACCGTGTGAGTTCATTATACAAATTATAGGCGATGCGTGGCAAAGAAAATATTCTGATCTACAGCTAGTAATTTATTTTAATTATCGTAAAACGAAACTATAAATATACACACGGAAATCAAATATCACTTTCTGCTTGCTATTATGTAAGCATTAATTAAATCAAAATAACTAACTATCTTTTAAGATACTGCACACATTTGGTATTCAAATAGTCTTGCATGATAACAGCAACAAGACCTTTTATAGCTACTATCTATCTTTTGCCAATAGATCAGTTTTCGATTAATGCTCAAAAATTAAGTCAATATAAACACGAAAAACTAGAATTATCAATTAAAGAATAAAAAAAAATGTTAAAATTCTTTTGCCAAAAAAATTTAAAACTTTAGAAACGAAAAAAAAAGTTAAATCAATAAATCTTGAAATGTGTTTAATGAAGAAGAAAACCTGAAAGTGAAGCTGAATTCTTGAAACACGCAGCTCGAAGTTCACTCGCTCCAAACTTAGTAGGGGTTGTCCGGCCCGTGTCAGTCACTGAGAGAGTCAATTTATCGAGTATACGTTCCGAGATCTCAGCTGCAACCTGGTTAAGCTCATCTGCTGCTCTTGCCCATATAAATTAGCAAATTCATCGACGAAACAAAACTTGTTTCGAGCTACGCAAATCACACACACTCGCACCACACACACCCATACTATTTCACGCACTTTAAACCATGTTTTACACTGTCACTCATTTGTATTGGTATGAAGCTGCTCTCAGATTGTCTTTTTGGCGTTTTTTTGTTTTCATCTGCGTTGTTTATATGGCAAAGACGCGCTGCGTTCATCTTCAGTTCGTCCACATCGGTCCCCACGGTATGAGCTCTAGTTAGGCTCCCTTCCTCCTAAGTAAATACAGTGATCAACGCTTAACTCAAATGCAATTGCAAACACAAACTCGAAACTGAATCAAGAATTCACTAAACTGTACTAATCAACAAGGACAACATACACACAACATTTTTTGCGAAAGAATTCGCTTAATAAACAACTCAGTGTTAAAAATTAAGAATGTGCAAATCTACCAAAGATATATTTTTTAAATAAACTTTTTTCTTAATTTTCTTCAAGATTGGATAGATTTGGATAACAAACACACAGTATTCACAAAATAAAATACAATAATAATATAAATTACTGGCGTTTCTTGTGTCAATTTTTAAAAAATTGTTCGTTGCAAAATGGCGCGTGCAGCTCTTTGCATGGTGAGTGTTAAATTAATTAACAAATTTAAGCAAAAGATTTATAATTAATGACAAAACATAATAATTATTACTATTATCTGAATGTATAAACAACAATTTATTGACAAAAATCAATTTATCTTTATTATTAGAAATCGTAATTGAAGCTATAAGCATAAGCAAATGGCTTTAAGATATCGATAAAACTAAGATTAACCATTATCACATGCAGTAGTATTATAATCGGTAGCTACCGTTTTGAGTCATGGCCAAGACGGCCACTGGCATCTGTACATTTTAACACTTAGCGCTTAGCTAACAAAAAATCCGGGCCATAAGAAAAAACAAGAAATATTTGAAAGATGAGAAATGCAAATAAATAATCGAAAATATGAGTTCACAGACAGCATATTAGCTAAGAAATGCATGAAAACCAAGGTTGAGGTTGTCGATAAAATACAATATAATACGTTTATTTGCAAACTCAATGCTTGCGGGCAGATTTTGACTTGAACTTTTGGGCTCGGGTTCAAGTTGTAACTTACACTTAACTATTTGCGCTTAGTACTAAAAGTGTTAAGTAATTGCAACAGTGGGTTCGGTAATAGCCGGCATATGGCTCATAATACAAACAAACACCGGTGATTTTTTCAACGATCTCTGAGTAGGCCAGCTTTTGTTTGTCTTTTGTTTCAGTTTGCGCCTAATTATTACAGAATAAACACATTTGAGACAACTTAATATATTTATTATTGAGTTTTTTCTGCCTGTCTGTCTGTCTGCCTTCTTTAAAGTTTACGTCAACTGATAAAAATGCGGCCTGACTGTAGCAAAAAAAAAAAAACGAAAAATAATCACAGGCAAAAATGAAAATAAAATAAATTTGTGTCTTCAAAACAAAGCGCATTAAAAACAAATGCCATCAAATTGGCTACATATATCAGTGTTGTTTTTGTTTTTGGTATTTGTTTTCTTACTTTTATGCAAATTGCCAATTGCCAATTGCGTTGTTCACAAACTTCAGTGTAGTCTGGAATAGAAATATGACATTAATAATTTTGTCCAAGAGTATGTATTTTCTTGCCGCATAACGCCGCATCTTTCTTCAAGGACACACGGATGCTTTATTAAAAGCTGTGCTAAATTTAACTAAGAAACTCTAATTATTGTTCGCTGGCACATGTTAATTGCAAGTCAGAGAACCAAATATGTAGCTCTGGTTGGGTTAAATAATTGTTTCTTGCATCAATCAGATCTACATCCGAGCAACATTTAATATTTGAGTCATGTTTTTGGGGGGCTAAGCGTGAAATAAGCTTTAAATTTGGATGATGCCACGCGCCCATATTCAAGGTGAATATCAAACCAAGCTAAAGTGTGACAATATCTAATACTACACAGACTCATAATTTATGACTGGTAGCCCAAAAAGGTGTCATAATGACGCTCTAAGACGCCTGGCGATATAATCAACAGGCAGCAAGGTTTGACACCTTTTGCATAGATGAACAAACGACAGAGTTTTTGGAAGCTCTGTCACCTGTCAAGTGTGCAGACGTTTGTCTTGGGTGCACGTGCCATAGTTTCTTGACCTGCTGTGCCGCTGTGTGTATTGGAGGTTAAGCGTGCCGCCAGGCTCCCTTTTTTTATATTTTATTTCGCTTTTGGTATCAAGATTTCTTCTTGTTCGTCATCAGCATGAACAGACTGAGTGTTAAGCCAATTTCTTAGTCTGAGCTTGGGCACAATCTTGGCTGTATCTTGCAGACACGTACACGACAAGTTGGCCAATTTGTTTTTATGCCCGCGGTCGTCGCACTCACTTGGTCCAATTGTCCCCTGGGTTGGAGAATTTCTATACACTTCACAAGACGAAGTAATTAATTTTAAGCCAGCATTTATTATTTTTGCGGTAGTGTGGGAGAATCAAATTAATGTTTGTTTTGCTCCTAGTTAAATATAGATTATATTCTTATCTAGGCGAGAGCATTTCGTCTTCGTTGTGACAGCAAGTTCTTTCCGCATTAAATTTTATTTCCTCTAACAGAAGTTGACAGTGGAATTTTAAAGAGTCGGGATTTTTTATTTTCTTTGCACTGCACTTTAAGATTTCACATTCAGATATCCCACAAGTTGTGTTCAGCATTCTTGGCATTAGTATCCCATTTTGCATGTCTCTTTGTAATCTCTTCATGTGAGTCATAAAAATTGTCGACGTTGCCAAGCGTTTAGCATAACAAATAAGCTCATTTTTTTGGACTTATTTGGGTCTATAAAGAAGCTTTGCAAAAAAAGTGTTAAGCTGTTGATTGCATTTCACAGTTACTTGCAATTTTTTCACTTGAAATATCTGAAATTAGTCAAAGCTAAACTCTGTTATATTCTTTCGCTTTCAATGATTACCTCACTTTTTTCCAAGCCCCTCTTAGATCACATTCACTTTTATGATCGAATTTCTTTCCATTCGTTGTTGCTGCTAAAGGTCTCTTGCTTATTAAGCACAGCGACAGCGAAACAAAGCCAAGCTAGCAATATTTTAATATCGCAGTATATCTATATAAAAAATCTAGTAATGCAAATTAGGTTTTTTTGATATTCGTCAGCGATTGAAAAAACCACAAAAAAAAGGCAAATAGTCGAAGCCACAAGACAAAAAGCGATTTGGCTTGAAGAACGGCTGTTTGAGGCTATCTCGTTTAAATAAAAATGAAACCGATATACGTATAAGATATTTTGATTTACGTAGATTGGAGCTTGAAATGCCAAAAGTCGAAGTCAAAGAAAGTAAAAGTTTGCTGTATATACTAGTTTAGATGCTTGAAAGTATTTGGCAAACAAATGATGTCAGCACATTGCGTTAATTAGCATTTGCTTAAATGTAGCAATTAATAAGCACATCCGACAGCTTGGTTAATGAGTTATATATATTACCTAATCCAATGCTAATCTATGCACAATTCGTTGGGTGTCTGCACTTGCCATTTGCTCCGTCTTCGATGATATCAATGAACTCATTAGCGCTCTTCTTAAATTTAAATATATGTATACATTTTTGTATTTGGCAAACAAATTCTTCGCTAATTAAATCAATGTCGGGAGCAACTAAAAAACCCCAAAAAATCGATGACCATCATCCAGATCTGGAAATACGTGTTTCTTTTCTTGTTTGTTTGTTAGTAGCTAGAACTTTGTCGCTAATAAAAAAAACTCAAAAGCAACGCCTCTTAGTATTTATTTACTTCAAGTTTTTTGATCTGCTTAAAGGGACTTCACGCAAATTTCAGCGTGTTTTTTTTTAATTTCACAACTCTCAACAAAATGTTGAGATTTTTATGTACTGCAGTAGGCTAAACAATTTCAATAAAATGCAGTTGTTGTTTGCTGTCATCGATTAAGGTCAGACAACGCCCAAAGCAGTTGCATTTTATGATAAACACAAAAATATATATCTTGTAGTTGTTGCTGTTGCTTGTTTTTGTGTCTTTTTGGCTTTTGCGCACAGTTTTGTTCGGCACCAGTTACCAGATAGCAACTGACCTTGAAGTGTAAGTCCGTAAGATACTAATAAAAAATATATTAATAACAAAAAGACATAATCAAAAATTAAAAAAAGAAAAAAGGTATCGTTGACGTTAAAAGGGCAAGCAGCAAAATAACAGCAAAAGATGCTAAGAGATAGATATTGAAAGCGAAACCAGTTTTTACTTACCATAACGGGGGCCTCAAACTCAATACATTTTGGGATGACATGGATGGGATGCTCAGTATCATAATTATGTTACACTGATGATGATCATTATGGTTGCTGTAGCCAGTGTTTGCTTGCCATGTAAACAAACTGTGCGTGCGAACAACTCGATTAATATGTATAGTAGATGGCATGGCAACTCGCCTCTGTAAGACCGCCCAGCTGTCTTTCTTCATATGTGTGTGTGTATGTAGGCATGTTTCTATATATCTCTTTATATTAGTATGTCTGACACCTTATGCAAAACTATTCAAGATTCATGGCGCATTGTAATGGCTTTGGGTACAGAGCGAGACAAGGCTGACGACACAGAACTTTTGGGTCAGCCGCAGCGCATTCATTTTCTGTCTTAAATGTTGAGAGAAGACGACTTGGCTTGAATGATATACGAGCAGCATGGCTTGTTGAATGTTGCACGCACCGTGGCAAACAGAAAATGAACTTTTAAATGCCGCCTATTCGCGCCTCATATCATAAAAAAAACTTCATGCCCCGCACTCACAAGTTGGCAACTCTGTCTGTCTGTCTGCCTGTATGCTGTCTTCCAAATTGATTTTACTTGAAATGCGATTTGACTGCTTGCATCATGCATGAATTATACGCAAGTCAACTGAATGTGAATGTGGGGCATGCCTCACAATCAAAATGACTGGCATAAGGTTGTCGGGTGCGGTAGATGCACAAAAAGGTTCCCATAAACTAATTATCTATAACAAATGATTTAATGCTTTACTTTTACCACTTAAGCCAGCTGATTGGCTTAACACTTATATAATTTGCACTCGTGGGTGGCAATAATTGGGCGTGGTAAGCCAATTAATTAACTCAATTATGCTGTTTGCATATATGAGAGTTAGTTAATTGAGGCTTACCTTAATCTCCCGCAGACTTAATTCGCTTTGAGCATATGCAAATTACGGTTGATGCAATCTCTCATCAACTCATCTACTCTTCAATATGATTTAAAGCTGCTTAAAGAAACCACTTTAAACAAAATCTGTTATCGTAAATTGCCACAAAAATTGAAGTCCTTGCTTATTTCCTCTCGCTAAAACAGCGCTTGTGCTTATCAAACCTCTTAAAAAGCTTACTTTAAGCAAACTCTTATCAAATTTGCTGCTGTTCAATATAATTTAAAGCTGCTTACAGATAAAACTATACAAAGTCTTAAGCCCTTGCGTTTTTCATCTTTTCAAAAATAAGCGCAGGTGGTTATTAAACTTTTGAGAAGCTTATACATTTTTGAAAAGTAAGCAACGTTTGCTTGCCCCATTTATCAATTGCCAATATTATATGAGGCGTTGTGTATCCAGCCAACAAAATAGTAATCAACAAAAAGTTTGAAAACTTTTTGATCTGGCAATGCATAAGTCTTTTGAAGTTTTTTTTTTATGTTGGTCATGATTCATGCGTGCACCAAGAAGATACATTTTTATCCCATCAAAACTAAATAATTAATAGAAAATTTTAGTAAAAAAAAAGAGTGAACCGTTAAAGTTGCCGCTTGATATGTGGGTGACACGGCGACCTCTGTTGTCAGCAGCTGCAATAAATGAATAAAAATCCAAACAACAACTTGACAATAATTTTTTTTGCGGTCGCTGTTGGTTTTTTCATATTTTTTCTTAACTATTGATTTGTGGAGATTTTGGAGCAGTCAAACAGGTAGCCAACACCTTGATAGCCACCATCATCAACATCATCATCAGCTGCATAAATCTTTATGAATTTATTATTTCAAAAATGTAGATTTTGCAACAATTGGTATCTACTATGAATACTACAGCTACTACGGCAATGCGCAGTTTTCAGCCTCGTTCAGTTGGCCATAAAAACAATTTGCATTAATAAGATATGACCGTTCCATAGAGACTCGATGAGGGCCGACTGGGCCACTGAACAAAGTGTCCAACGAGGGAATCAACTTGTGTCTCCTTTGAGCGCTTCGTTTCGTTTGCTTTTCATGTCGCTTATCCAAGCGGACAAGCATATCGATATGGGTACAATATGCTAGTATAAAGTTATTGACCTTAACGCGTTTCAAATATTTATTGGCATATATTTACTATTTATGTTAAGAGAGGCCTTTGGACTGTCAATTAAGCGGCCATTGTCCATTGTCCATTGCCTGAGGATTATTTATAGCCATAACTCATAAATAAACTATATTAGTTACTTTTTACAAAAGTTAGTTACGCTCACCCATAAAATATATAGATAATTTTCTGGTTATATTTCATTATTTTTGTTAACCTTAGACCTAGCCAACACACCCAATCAAGTGTTTTGGCGTCGCGCCCCGAAATACTCAATTTATTTTGAATGAAATGAAAGATACAAATCGCAGTAAAAGATAATATAGAAAACAGTTAAAAAACCAACCAAATTGATCATAAAAAAATATGTAAAAACCTATTAATTATATTGGATGATTGTGAAGGTCATTCGATGCGTCAAAGAAACCAAATTTTTCTTTTAGTAGCCTTCGAGTGATGTCGACAAAGCGACATATTTAAGAATTATTGCCCAATGAATTCTACTATATTAGTAGATACATATATGTTTCTGTTTTAAGAAATTTGAATAGCATGGAACTGGTTTTGTTTTATAAGGAAGCATTGCCGGAACTCGACATAAGATTATATGCTGCATTCAAGCATGTGAATAATCATCTATATTATGTAAATTTTTCCAAAAATATATTAAAATATTTTTAGTCAAAAAGTGGTGAGTGGTACAAAAAATGACTGAATTGCAAAATCAACTAAGCCTCAGATTGCCAGCTTATATATCTTATGCAATTTTGATGCTAATAGAAATTAACAGCTATTAATTTAACATTGATTTGGCTGTCATGTCTCTGCGTGTGTACATTAAGATCTAAGCTAATTGACCATTGCTGTCAGCAGACACACTAAAAACATCAACTGGTTTTAACCGAGCCACTGCTGACATTTGTCTTGTTCCCATGCGTATGTGACAGCAGCTAAACACTTACTTGAAGACACAAATGCATGAAGTAATTTGCTGCGACAAATGCGCCAAGGAATTTGAGTTAGTAGGTGCAGCTAAGACAGACAGCCGCAAATTCAGTTTGACAATAAGTTTGTCATCTGTTTGACACTTGACGAACGAACGCAAAAAACCAAGAATTTAACTGTAATTTAAATACTTATACTTATGTATATAACGCCTTTGACATTTTACCTGTCTGTATGAACGGCATTTTTGGGCATTATTCGTTTGCTTTATTTTTTTTGCAAACTAAACGTATCGAACCGGATCTAAAAGCTTGCTAATTTGCATACAGAAACAACAACAGTGCCCGTGCCAGCTGAGCTCTGATACTAACTGCCTTGAGAGTGTGTGCCATCTCAGCTTTTTGAGTCATCTCACACGGCTCTATGTAAATTAAGTCAATACCCAAATGACAAAAAAATCAAAAAGTAGTGGGCATGACTTGAATGAGTTTGTAATGACAATAAGGCGTTAACATTTATCTTAACTGATCCACTTGACAGCTGGCTCCAAAACATATTTAACTCTTATGTAATTTGGTTTTTCTTTTTGTCCATTTCAGCTCGTCGCTTGCATTATAGTGCAATGCGCTTACTCTGCCAAGTATGATGCAGAGAATCGACGTTTGATCGTCGATATCAATGATCAAAAGACAACGAACCAACAATATTATTCATCAAATTTTGACACAAGTAAGTAATGACGTTTAACAATTTGTATCACACACATTCGCTTAATCACATTGAAGAAAACCAAATACTATTTCAAAATTTTCTCTTCCACACATTGAACTTGTAATATATTAGTTTGAAATATTTGTATCATCTCGTATCTCGAATCTCTATCATAACGACTAAATCTATTTATGTCACCGAAAAAAAACAACCCATTCATTCAGTTTGATAGTTTTTTCTTTGTGTACTTCATCCGTTAATCGTATTTATCAAGTAGTTCAATATGTATTTGTAATTTGTTTTTGTTTTTAAGTAGTTGAATCGATTTTATTTTGTATTGTTGAGTAGTTTTAAGCTATCGTTTTGGCCCCAGCCCCATTTACCCCACCAACAACTTAAGCCGTATGATCAAAAACTTACACATTAATACCCTGATATCAACAATCAAACGAAACAACAACAACAAACAAACAATCAACAACAACATCACTATAGCAAATAGTGGTTTTTATTTATAAACATCTATATATTTTTTACCCAGTAGCTCAGCTTTACTAAACTCACCGTAGAAATCGTAGTCTGCGTCGTAGCTAAAAACTCAACTTGTATATATGCTCAAAAATCAATCAACAACAACAACAAAATCGCTCTATTGTCTATCAATCTTTTACTCTTTCACACACAATCTGTCTCTCTTTCACTCTTTTTCCTTCTAATATATAAATATATTTCCATATATTTTTATGTATTTATTTTGTTCTTAGTGGAAAAAAGTTATACATAAAATATAAAAAAAAAATGGCTTCGCATACTCATCCCCCCACACCATTATCCAAAATCAAACCAAACTCTACCTTCCCGCCCTTCAGAGAAAAAGCCAAGTACAGTACAAGCAACAAAAGACAATTCCACCTCACACACACCACAACAAAAACACCACAAAACATTTTCTTTCTCCTTTCTTCAACATCATATATGTATGTATGTACGGATATGTAGGAATATTTTTAACTCTTGCAGTTCTCAGCGCCCAAAGGCAGGCTATTAATTGATGTTAGGCAGTCTTAGAACAGGTCGTAAGCTAAAGCAAATTTCCACAGCAACTTCACAGCACAATTTTCAGCAAAACTCAAAATCACAACAACAAAACGTTATACTCTAAAAACATTATCTTTCAACAATACCCCTTCCCCAAACACAACAAAAACCACTGAAACACACAATCTCATCGCCAAAAAAATAACAATCAAATACCATAAGACGCCTACCGTTACGGCTATGATGTGGGAAAGACTGGAAACTTTCATCACGAGACTCGTGGCCCCGATGGCGTCACTTACGGTTGTTATGGCCTCATCGATCCCTATCATCTGCTCCGAGCAACACATTATGTGGCTGATGTGCATGGTTATCGCACTGTGGAGCCAGAGAAGCCGGTGGAAACCTTCCCACCCGGTCTGTACAATGAGACGAACGGTGGACCATCGGAACCTGGCATACTGCTCCAGTGGCACGAACTCTATTTCCCCATTGGCTGTGGCAAATTCGAGGGTGGTGCGATTCATGACATACCCTATTTCATTAGGGAGGATGTAAGCAGAACAAAGCAGTGCAAGCAGTGCAACAGCTACTTATGCTGTGATCGTATTTCTAGAAAAAAGACAAGGCCGATGGCTCCACACACTCCTCCTTCAACATACCCGTTCTGAAGGGTGAGGGTCAGAAGAGTCTGCCCATCCACAAGCAGGGTCTGTTCAATACGAACAAGGGACACACATACGAGGGTCCCGGCGATCAGGCGCCATCCTTCCATTCGGTGAAAACCCTACCACCTGGAGAGGCCAGCGGCAGTGAGATTTTGACTGGCAACTGCGTGATTTTGGGGTGGATTCAAATACGTTTGTGTTTCAGATAATGGAAAGTATACGCCAGATGATAATACCTACAAACATGTCGTGGGCGCCCAAGGCGGTTTTGGATCTAATGTCGGACCGACTGGTCCCGATGGCGGTTTCGGTCCAAATGGCGGACCCAACGGACCAAATGGTGGATTTGGACTCAATGGTGGTTTTGGATTGAATGGTGGTTTTGGACCCAACGGTCCGGGCGGTCCGGCCGGTCCAAATGGCCCTAATGGCCCACCTGGACCCAATGGACCTCCTGGACCCAAGGGTCCACCTGGACCACCAGGACCACTAGGACCATTCGGCGCGGGATTGGGAGCCTCAGGAAAACCGGCATATAGGGATGGCGATGGCAATGGCATCGGTGCCGGTGGTGCTTATCGCCCCGGCGATGGCAATGGCATCGGTGCCGGTGGTGCTTATCGCCCCGGCAACGGTGCTGGCGGTCCCCATGACCCCAAGTTTGACAATAGCGGTGCCTTCACTGGACACTCAAATGCCGGTTTTCCTGGGGCCGTTGGATACACTTCAGGTTAGATGAATTGAGATTTGTTATTGCGCCGCGCATACAGATCAAAATTTGAACGAGCCGCCATGCAGTGATTTTCCTAAGGAACTTTTCAAGTTTTCAGCTATTATGTGTAACAAAAATTAATTCATAATCGGAAAAAAAACGGTTTGTTCAAATTTTCGTCTGTTCTGCTGGCCATAGATCTTAAGTTTCACTTTATTATATATTTATATGTCTATATAACGCTAATGCACATTGATTTATGATTTATTTTAAGCAGTCTTGTTTATTTTCAGCTGATTGTAAATTTTGTTGTTATATTCTTTCAAATGCAAATTCCCTAAAAATACTTAGGCACAAACACTATAAAGTAGGGCAACTTTAGGGCACCCCAAAGCTATCTTTATCGTTATTAGAGCACCTTTGCTAAGAGCGCACAATCAAGCAATATATATCAATATCTTTCTCTCTATATATACCTCTATCTTCTTACCGTCACTATCTTCATACTGCACGAGTTTTTAAAGATAAAAACAATTTTCTATCGAAAAAATAAAATTCAGTTGTTTACTTTTCTATATGTATCACTTTTCTCTGTTCAGCATATACAATACAGAGAAACCTGCACTCTTTATTAAATCTTTTGCAATTATTTCACTGTTATCTCCCACTCATGCTTTCATGCACGAGATCTACACGTCAATTACACACAAAAGCACAAACACACACTCATACACTCGCACGCACACAAGCACAAACACATTCAATACACCGATCACCTACGTATTTCTTGAAAGCCTCGGCTCATTTGTAAAATATTTATTTACCTGCACATTTGTCACGCCCACATAAACAGAAATATGCTTGAGCAATTTTACTAACGGTTAATGAGTATGAACTAATTAGGGTTTTGGATGTATTTTGTAACCTTCCAAATTATAAATTACTAAACACATGCATTTAAATTGATATTGGTGTTGGTGTCTTAGCACTCCCTGTAGTTGTATTTAAGCAATTAAGATCTATCTAAATGTTCGTTGTAGTACCTAGTCTTGTATCTACTAGTATATATAGTACTTACTAGATTTTGTAGTTAGTTCCTAGATAATTTGTAGTATGTGTTGAAGAAACTTTCGATATATTTGTACCTGCAAGTTTATTAATCTTATGCATATTGCATCATATTACTTTATATTTCGTATTTAGGATCCGGTAATTATAATAATCCTTCTGGGCGTTATAACGGTGAGTTCACTAAAAGCAAAATGAGACTGTTTAACTTTATGCTAACTTGTGTGAATAATTTATTAGGTGCTAACGATGGTAAATATTATCATGATGATTCTGGGAAATATGTGCACGTTGAAGGCCCCACTGGACCACCAGCTCCACCATATGTGCATATAGTTGGACCTGAGGGCGGCTACGGAGGCAACGGAGGTGACGGCGATGGCGGCGGTACCGGAGGATTTGGTCCTAACGGACCTGGCGGCCCAAAAGGACCCGGCGGTAAGTGAAAGGAAAATTCCTTTATAGCAACCTAGCTCATTAAAAAACAAACTTTAATGTTACAGGACCTAAGGGACCCAATGGTCCAAACGGACCTCCCGGCCCTCCCGGACCACCAGGTATGTTTTTTTTTGACAAAGTTACACCGAAATTTGGGTTTTTCTATAAAAATTAGGCTATGGTACAAATTTAATGCTAATTTTGCAATATAGGACCACCCGGACCTAATGGACCCACTCGTCCAGGACCCAAGGGACCCTTCGGTAAGTTTTATAGGATTTTGCTTTGTGAACCGCCATACTTATTGCTCAAACCATTCTTAAAGGCCCACCCGGACCACCCGGACCTCCAGGACCAACCCGTCCAGGTCCACCAGGACCACCCGGACATGGTGGACACGATGAACTTGGACCACCAGGACCACCTGGTCCACCCGGACCAACTCGTCCCGGCCCACCAGGACCACCCGGACCAACACGTCCCGGACCACCAGGACCACCTGGCCCAACTCGTCCCGGACCACCCGGACCAGATCGTCCAGGACCACCAGGACCAGATCGTCCAGGACCACCAGGGCCACCACGTATGTGTCAACAGCTAATAACATCAATGTTTAGGCTAATTTGTTTTTTTAATTAATGCGCAGCAAAACCATACAAGCCAGACGATCCCAGGCATTCGGACAAGGAGACAGAAGGCTACCTGCCACCCGTCCACCACTCCGGTAAAATCCAACCACTACCATCCCTATCACAAGTCATTGAACCGAACTATAAGCCACCAACTTTCAAGCCAAATTACGATCATAACGATAATTATGTGCATAAGAAAGTGCCTTCAGTCACAACAAAAGCATCACTAACCTATATTCCTCCTTCTTTCCCAAATACCGTTCCTATCCACGTTCCTGCGAATCCCACTCTACGACCGTCAACTCAAACAATAACCACAACGACGTATAAACAGCCCCAGCCAAAGGTCCCGGCTATCACTATTAATACGGATAGACCAGGCATTACAACAACAGTGACCACTGGTAATTTTAATATCCATAAGACTGTACCGATCGTACCGGCACCCGCACCCGCACCTGCACCCACATTCACCCCATACAAACCCATTCAGCCAGAACAGCCACACTTTGTCAACACGTACAGTCCACAGCCAACACCATCGAGACCAATTGAACCAGTAAGAGTTACAAGCAATTTACCAGCTTACAAGCCATCGACACCACGACCATTTGAGCCAGCACCGACATACAGACCCACTGCCCGACCAGCCATTTACACTGAACCGAAACCGACGAGCACCATTTATGTTGAACATAAAAAGAATGTAACTCCACGTCCCTCTCCCCCATTACATGTGCCGAATCCGCTACGTAGCGAATCCTGTGTTTGTAATGCCGAAAATACGCACTCATCATCAAAATCAACCTACTCCTCCTCCACCACCACCACAACCTATCCCAATTCGAACCCGGCTTCGGTCGATTTTAACAAGCAATTCACCGGCTTCAATGGAAACGCAAATTTCGGCAGCATAATGAGCGCCATGTCACTAACCCAAATACCCGTCGTGCCCCAAGCACCAGGCCAGCCGGCCTTCTACCCTCCCGACAAGATCCCGAAGGGTGCTGTGATCGCTTTCATGCCAGTGGTCATACTGCCACAAGAGTACTACGCCAACTGCGATGATAACAATCTGCACACGGTAAACAAATATCAGAGCCTCGATCCTTTCCCCCTGGGCGTGCAGCCTGCATCGATCCCGAATAGCTTCAGTGTTCACTCGATACTTTCGGGCGCCGGACCAAAGGATCAATGCATGTGCCCCTGCTCCTGCACACAGAATTTGGATAGATATCACAAGAAGCGCGAGACTAATGCTGAGGATGCAACTGAGACTAAAGCTGCTGTTGAGGAACCGGTTGCGTTAGCATCCGCTCCCGTTGAGGTCAAGGCTGAGGCACCAGAAGTCAAGGTTGAGGCACCTGTAGCTGAAGCTTCAACGCCTGTTGAGGCTAAGGCTGACGCACCTGTAGCCACACCTGAAGAAGTCAAGGTTGAGGCACCTGTTGCTGAAGCTGCCGCACCCGTAGAAGTCAAAGTTGAAGCACCAGCTGCTGTGGCTTCCGAGGAAGTCAAAGTCAAAGCTGAAGTACCTGTAGAGCCCCAAGTGGCAGCCGCCTCCGAGGAGAGCAAAGCGACTGTTACTGTGACCGACGATAAACTTAAGGTCGATTCTGCTGGCGCAGAGCCCACAACGAACTAGAGACACAACGATTTGACGTATGGACGTCACTGAAACTACCCCCTCCCAAAACTCCTAGTTCCCGCTTACAGCACCGATCCCAGCACCGCCCAAATGCCAACGCACTTTTACTCCCTTAGCCCGCAGCACCTCAACTAACCCAGCCAGCCTAAACAGCTTAGTCTAAGTGTTTTTATTAACGAGATTAACTCTCAGCCAAGAAAGGAAAAAGAGAAAGCTAGAAAAAAATAAGAAGTAGAAAAAACGAGAAGTAAATAAGTGCCCATGAAATGTGTTCGTTTACTTTTTTAAAAATAACTTTCTTAAACTTTTATTTGTGTACTCATAATACTTTTAAGTGCACTCCAAGCTTCCTGTCGACTATCGCGCTATTTCTTTCTTCTAAAATACTGTTGATAAATCGTTTCCCTATCTGATTTTCGTTTGCATTTTATAATGTAGCAGTGTGAGGCACTGGCTAAAAACAATAAGGTAGACAGAAGAAAAACTATGAAAAACGATGGAAAAAAATTGTTTGTGACATGTTGTTTATTATATGCATTTTTGTATTTCTATGTATTAATTTGTATTTTGTTCACTTTCCTTAGTTTAAGTCGATAGTTTATTTAATCTCTATTCTAATAACGCTTGAAACGGAACAATGAATTGTTATGTCTAAAGAGAAATTATGGAATTAAATAAAATGTAAGAAAACTCAAATCTAAAGTACTGTTGTTTTCCATTATTCAAGCTAAGCCAACAAAACGTATTATTGATTTTCAGCGCCGCCGAAAAGTATGCAAAGAATAAATAAATTAATGGCTTTCAACCTAAGAGCTAAAAGCCAGACATAAGTATGTAACACTCGCAAAACAATTGCTGAGAATAAGCCAACAACTTTTTAACGAAATCTTTATACAGACTTAAAACAAATTATGTTCATAATTACAAACTTTTTGTTATACATTGGATACCCGCCAGAACCCATCCGGCATTCTAAAATAAGTAAGAAGGTTTTAGTCGACTTAGCACACTAGGAGATACCCTCCAATTGAGTTTTTGGCTCAACAAGTACGGTCAACATGTAGGGTCATGCACCAAATCATGTTGGCTAAATTTTAATCTTCCATATCCTTGGTGTTTCTCAACCGATTTTGACAGGAATTTTACAGTTTACACGTTTTCGAAATTAAACAGTTTATTTTTAAATATGACATGTATATTAGAAACTGGTGAAGTTATCATCATTTGAAGTAAACTTATTCTGCGAGGTGTTACTGAAGTCTCAAATTTCAAATTTCGATCTGACATTGTTCCTAAGTTCTACGGGTTAATGCATACAGGTAGACAGGCAGTAGAACATAGGAATATATCTATATCGGTTCGGTTATTGATACTGATCAAGAATATATATACACTTTACGGGGTCAGCGATGCATCTTCTCTCTGTTACATGCATTTGTACATAATTATTATACCTCTTTTTATTCATTTCATGGGCTTAGAGTATAAATTTCGCTGTTTTAGGATTAACAAGAAAAAATCATTATTGTAAGAAGATTAAATTTCAGGTGAATAAAATTAATCATGAATGTTTTGGCAAGTATGTTCATTTCAAGTATTCTGTTGATTTTACAGCCTCTTGCAGTCATAAAACAACACATTAACTTGAATCAACTACGCAATTTGTTGATTTAGTCAAAAATCGATAGATATATATAGAAATGAAAAAGCTACGCACAACAAGACAAATGCAATCTATACTCTTTACGATTGTTTTCACTTAAAGTTCGTAATTGGCAAAACGGTGACCATTGTTTATATTTGCAGACAAAGAAGTTATCAAATTTTAATTAACGTTGTTGTACACTAAAAATATAAAATTACAATGTCTTTTACTTCTTGACTCCAGGTAGTGGAGGTAGATCTTACACAATATGGGTAAGTGTTCAAAAATCTAAAAGAGCACCAATTTGTTTACCTTGAACGAACGGGCTACGTAACCCAGTTTATGTTTAGTTTATGACTGTGACAAGTCAATATTGGAAACATATTGTTGTAATTCCCGCATTGCTAAGGCCCTAAAATAATGTTTACAAGTTTTAAGCTAGTGCTAAAACCGCGATATGATATGGAGGTTATGCATACTCTTAGATATAAGACAAGGTCGCTACAATCTTATGTAAGGCATACTGAAATGTGACTATTTATTTACTTTAGATTGACAAGCAATTTACAGGAAAAAAGGAGGCAAATTTGTGTTAAGCTGCAGCGTTTCCTGTCGAACGTTTACATTTATCCAAAATTGCACAATTAGCAGCCACACCTCGAAAGTTGAATGAATGAATTTTGAATGCGGTTTGTGTGTAACAAAACTTTTTTTTTATGCTCAAGCTATTATCGTCTTAGGCGAGTTTTCAACAAAACGCTGGGCAACAAAAGCCGTTAGCAAAGAGGAAAAGAAGAATATACCAAAATAGCTGGAAAATATTTGCACAAGCGGCTCAAGTTTTGGGCTCCGACTGCAGTTCTTTCTGTGTGTGTGTCTGTGTGTGGATAATTGGAATTAAAGATATAGTATGCAAACAATTTGTGTACTTGTATTTGGCTTGAAATTCTCATAAGAAAAACAAAAAATGTAGCTGGCGTCGCATAGCGGCTAACATAAAAGAAAGCGATCTGTGTGAACTAAAGTTAAGCAGCAACGATTTCGAACTTTTCGTTTCGTTTGCTGTTTGTGTTTGTTAAAGTTTAAGGCGCAAATATATAAAATTTAACTCACGCACAGTTAAAATGAAGCATTTATTTTGTCACCTGTCCCATGCAAATATTAATAATAACACATAATCACCGCCAGGTACCTAGCAGCTAAAAAAGCAAATGCTGTTTAATTTAACGTTAAGTAGGCGTATAATACTCAAGAATTGTCGTAGAAAAGGTCGCAAGAATCCCAAAAGCTAGAAATCACAAATTTATTTGAGCTTGTTAACTCAATTCAAGGTAGAATAAATTCAGTTAGAGCACAACATTAAATGGAATTAGGAAGAAATATTCTGTTTACCGAGACTGGCAATAAAAAAATCTATTTATAAATAAATATCGAGAACTTGTTGCAGATAAATATTTAATGGTGGCTTCTTCGCACGCAACGCTTAAAGTCAAGCTGCCAGCCCTGTAAACGTAACAGCGTTTCAATTTTTCTTTGCTTGTGCCTTACGTGTCGTATGAGTAATAAAATTAACGAATCCGCACGTCTTAAATGGGGTGTCTGCGAAGTGCGACTTGAGGCCGGCCAAAAGCTTTATTATTGTTTCGGCTTGTTTGTTTGGCGATGGCGATGGCGCTGGCGACGTTGACGTTGACGTCTACGTCGACGGCTTGAGCTGCGCTAGCAACTCAGCCGGAAAATCAAAAATATAAATTGGCCTCACGTCTGGGAAAAAGCATTATTTAACGTACAAACGTCGCGTCAAGCAGTTCTACCTTTGTCTGCATCCGTCGGTCGGTCGGTCTCGTTCTCAGTCTCTTAAGGTCTCTCCGTGTGCAAAGTGAATATTTCGCATTGCCATATTTTACATTTTAACTTCGAGTAGTACTCTCTCACTTGCCAAAATAATGTGTGCCAAGTGCTTGCCGCTTTTGGTGAGTATTGAAAGCAAATCGAACAACAACATAAAAAGCAAATACAACGGGAGCCAAGTAAAACGAAATCATATATTCCTTTCATTACACAGCTGCTCGTTTGTTGTGCTGTCTGTGGTTGGGCTTTGCCGGCTAGCCAGGATGCCAAGTCGAGTGATTTGGCCACTGCTGAAACCTCTGCCAAATGTAAGCTTATAGCAAATTTGTGTTGCTGCTCTTTGTTGATTGTAATCCCAAACTAAATCAATGTTTGCCCGTAAAAGTGTTGAACTTGGGTGGCTTATTTGGACAGGGTTCGGGCTATCCCAACTATGGTTATAACTATCCCAGTTATGGTTACAACAATGGCTACAACAATGGCTACTACAACAGACCCAACACTGGTTACTATCCCGGCAACAGCTATGGCGGCAATGGTTACTATGGGAACACGGGCGGTGGCTTCTACCCCAGTACTGGTGGCGGTTACTATCCCAACAGTGGGTATTATCCCACAACCAATATTCTGGGCAGTTCAGGATACGGCGGCTATGGTGGATACGGAGGTAATGGCGGCTTGCGACAATATTCAGGTTATTGGCAGCCCGAGTATAGTGGACAACGTTATCGTGGTTATGGCTATTATCAGAACACGGATCGTTTTGGTTTGCCGCCGGCCAGGGAACGTGATTACTATCGTGATCGCGGCAGCTATGGCGGCTCTCGTGGTTATGACTAATGCTTTTTATGTTTGTGTGTTATTGTTATTGCTGCTTATTGTTATTGCTCTGCTTTGTTGTATATAACGTCTGCCTTATGCTAATCATATGGCAATAAAACGCTAATGGCTTCTAATTTCATTTAAACAGCATTTTAATAATCAATCAATTTTGTCATCTGTCTCCATCTGTCTCACAAAGTCTCATTTCAGTCACATCAAGCTAAAACAAATCAAAAAAAAAAAATATGAATAAGATAAAAACGTATAATCGGTGTCTGAGTGCAACGATGTTACGCCCAATTGCACGCTGAAATTTGTCATTCTGGGTGTCACATATGAGAAGGCCCTCATATCTGTACAAGTAATTATGTGTGTGCTTGTTTGTGTGCAACCACGGCTTAAAGTGCGGTAACTGTTGTCTTTAATCATATCTTGCTTCGTCATGTTATTTGCATGCCGAATACGTTTTTAACTGCCGCCTAAAGGTATGCTTTACATTGTTAACTTTACTTTTTGGCGTTGCCAACCTGCTCAATTTTTTCATTGTTAAACAGCATCTGCATCTGGTTTCCCTTCTACTATTTCTACTTTACAGTACGCAACACTTACGGCTAACTGAGAGAGAGAGAGAGAGAGAACGAGATAGAGAGATAGACGACACCCGCCAAGAACTTAAGCAACATCTTTTTATTAGCATTTAACAATAGAAAAAACTTCAATTTTCCCCGCTTTCAAAGTTTAACGTGAAGATTATTGCGGCTGCCGCAAACTATTAACTCAGCCCGCATTGACAATCATCAACTTTACATGACTGCACACCACAGCAGCTTTTCTTTCGGTTTTCACATGCAAAATATGCCAGGCGGCAACAAGAAGACGAAGAAAAAGAAGAAGAAGCACAAACAAAAGCTGATGAACAAGAAACAGCAAAAGCCAACACAGCCATTTCAACGCATTTCAAGCCATCTTTTGTGGCTTCTTTTTTGTTTTTTTTTCTATTCTATTAAGTTAAAGTTAAAGTCATGTTTATCTTTTCATTCACTTTTGTCTATCGTCATGTTGAGGGGGAGCGAAACAAGAGGCAAAGAATGTATATATATGTATATGTAAGTGTAAATAGTGTACGCAAAATGCAACGAAGCGTGCTGTTGTTTGCCCAAATATTCCATTTATGGCTTTTCGAGTGGGTTAGTTACCCTAAGCAACGGGTGTTGACAATGTAAAATCTCTGGTGATAACCTAAAACCATATTTCTTGTTAAGAGCAAGACAATAAAAGTAAACCATATACACAGAAAAGCGTTTGGAATTTAATTCACATGCGAGTTGAAAATATGCGGGGGTCAATTTATTGCTTGGTTACGGATTTAGGTACTCAATTTCTCTGAGTGCAGGAACATACAAAAGCAATTAAACTGAACGGATTTGTTGTACATACTTATGGATGTAATTTGGATTTTATATTCATTTTTATAACTGTTTTTTGTTGTTATGCTATTTCAAAGATATGAAAATATACAACACAAATTGAAATTGAATTGAAAAATTTTCCCCTAATTTTCGGACACTGTTTAAATAATAGAGAAAAAAAAAACTTTTCCCATCTTTAAACTCAGCCAAAGACAATATACAACAAAAAGTTCGCATCATATGACAGCAATTAAAAAGAAGCAAAGGAAAAAAAATTGAAGAACGTAAAATTGGCCTTCAAAAAATATTCCACACAGTGAGTTCTTTAATCTATCAAATGTGCACAATCATTCTATCATTCTTCAACTGGTTTCATTCCAATGAATGCGTTGCTTCCTTCCGCGGTGCCTATAAAAAAAAGTTATGTTCACTCGCACACACAAAAAAGCGACCCGAATGCTGTGCGGAATTTTATTTATCGCTAGATTGTTTAAAACCAACACACACACACACACATTCTAACGCCGGCACATTTATGTGTGGCAATAAAAAAATATGCTGAAATCGGCAACAAATTTTCCTTCAAATTTTCCTCCACTCTCTAAAATTATGATCAAATGGAAACTAAGCAAAAATATTGCTAATACGCAATGTTGTCTGTATAAAATGTTTACTCACAATGTTTGTTGTTGTTTAGAATCACCGCACCGCACCGTATCACACCACCCCACACTGCGTACATTGAAAGCAAATAAGAATAATAAAAATAATTAAAACATTGACAACACAATGACAGAGCGAGACAGAGCGAAACAGTGTGAGTGAGAGAGACAGCGCTTGCTCGTTGCCGAGACTACAATAAATAACATGATAAAGAAATGAAATTATTTATTTGGCGGCTGGCTTTAATGCCGTCACGCGTTCCAAATCTAATGTTAACAACATTTTAATTAACGCCAGCAGAGAGAGCAGAGACACAGCACAAATTATTGCACATATTTTTCATTTGCCATGGGATTAATGGACAGCGCTTTGTTTGCTTAGCGGCAACAAGAGCAAATATTTAGCTGGCACATATACTAATCGCAAATATCCGCAAAATGCAATCGTACAAATGCAATACCAATTATCCGACTGATAATTAACTCTGTCTGCTGCTGTGTAACTACATCAGATTGTGCGTCGGCGGTTGCGTGCGTGCGGCATAATTGATGGCAATGGCAATGGCAACGATTAAGTTAAAGAGAATGTCAAAAGTTCTTGTGTTCAGAGCCGTAAAACTTGTTGCCCAAAGTGATGACGGCACTTGGGAAAGCTTTCAACGCACTTACTTAGCTGTAAACCATTCTGTTTAGTCTCACCCAACAGCCAACAAATAGATTATTCAAAGCTAAGCGTTTGCCCTTCAGCTAAATGGCCAAAACTTTTTGAAGACACTTCAGTATTTCAGTGAAGTTTCTGGCACAGTTACACCAATTTGGCAACTTTTAAAGTTTTTCTGTTCTGCTGCTTTTAAATTGAATTATCGTCCAGACAGAGGGTTAAATGCTAAACTGTTAAATTGATTTAATATATAAATTAGATGTAGACATCTACGATTTAAAGCTAACCCATATCAAAGTTTTATTTTTAGCTGCCCGATTCAAATACTTTTCTCTTGTGGCCAGAGGCATTAAACACACCCAAAGCTAATGATATCAGAATGCATTTGCCTTCGTACAAATGTAGCTTGTTGACAGCTGTCTGCCTTAAACAAAGTTCAACAACAGTAACTGTCATATTAAACGACTGTAACTGTTTAGTCAAGAGGTGTCATGGATATGCCAAATAATGAAAATGAATATCAAAATGTAAACTTTATACATTAGTTGCTTGTCTGTCTTAAATATCAAGAAACCATAACACGTTTAACTTACTTGTTCAAGTATCAGATAGACTTTTATGCCTTGCAGTAATTTCATTAATTAGTTCATTTCACTTTTACTTTGACCTATCGCATTTCAGACGAAAGTCAAAAAAAGAGAAGCGCTTTTAAGACATTTCCAGAGGGCTGAAAAATGTTAAAAATACTTACGACTTAATTAAAGTTATATATTAATATTATTTCTTAGATTTTTACTTAAAAAGCAAATCAATCTAAGTTGGGCTAGAATTAATTTAGCTTGAAAAATCCAAGATGCAACAAGTGCAAGCTATTGACTAATTGAATTCACATCCGTTATCATGTAGCACGTGCCACAGCAAGCGTCAACTCTAAATGATTAAAATCATTAGCACACCACACTTTGTGTCGATTTGTTGCCGGTCGGCGGCTAAATACTCATAATTCGTTGTGCATAAATCAAATGAGGAAAGCTCGTTAACATTTTGGCATCTGCACTCGAGCGGAATTTTTGGATAATTATATGAAATTTTATGTGTTTTAATGAAGACCCATTTCATTGAGTTTGTGGATGCGTTAATAATTCAAATAAGTACTACAGAAAAAAACAAAAAAAAAAAAAATAAATAAACCAATAAGAAGTGAAAAGAAATACTGCAGTAATCAAAAAGAATCAATACATCAGAAACCAAAAACCGTAGGTAAAGAAACAAAAAATACAGGATAGAGGATGTCGAAGCTGAAATGCTCTTGCATATATGTAAATATAAATTATACAAAAAATATTATATAAAATCGTTTTGAGGTGCTGTAAAACATGTTCATAGTGGTTGAAGCGTGGCATTGATGTTTTTCTTTTGCTGCATCAAAGTTATGTGCTTTTGTTATGAAATTTGCATCAAAAATAAGTTGACAACTTAATGCTAAAGCGATTTGAGTGTTGTGGCCAAATGTTTTGCACAAATTTACTTAAATTAGTTTGTAGACAAATAAACAATAAAAGCATTAAGTACGTCTGGTTTCTATTCATTTGCGTGCTTGTATCTAGAGTGCTTCATTTAGTACGTACAAAAACGAAATTGAGCGTGGCGCTATTAATCATCTACTATAAACTCTTAACTTTAATTGGTTAGTGGCTGTGTTTCAGCGGTCAGCAGCTGATCACAACTCAATTTGAAATTGATTGAATCAATTTGTCTGCACCACAACATTGTAATCGTTTAAAATGCCCATCAATATAAATTATATCAAACATCAGAGTGGCTAAAACAATTGAATCTTATTGATGGCCAGCAGACCAATAAATATAACGTTGAGTGTACAACGGAAAGTATGAAGAGAATAATGTAGTTTTTCTCGCTTTTCGACATTTTGTTAAGGTATTTTCTATTCTGTTACTTTCTGCACAACAATAATGCAGTATGAAAAAGTTATGCACAGTTTGCTGAGCCATTTTTATCACTGAATAAACATTTATGCATGTACATATAGTCTATGTAGTTGGCAGATTTAATTACCTAACATAAAGATACTAATGTTTGTTTTAGCATAGATAACATAAAAATCTTTTGCCGATTTATTTGAGACCACAATCTAATTAAATTAAAATCAAACTACACTTAGCAAAAACTCATTGTCATATCTATAAATTACTTATCGCTTTTCTATCTCAAATTATCTGATAATCATACGAAAATTGCTGTGCACAGTCGAAGATGATAAACACAATTTTCGGTTGGTAACCGTATCAGAATATAATTTGATCAAAGCAACGGGAAGGGGGGTATGGTGGGCGACAATAAAAGCTGTCACAACATGTATATAAACGTGGGTGTGGGAAAAGTGCCACGGTGTCAGGTAAATAAATACGTATTCGAGTTTACCATGACACTGGACTGATATAAAGCAGAGACACGCCCAGCTTCCTAGATGTATAAGTGTAGTTGTTGTTATTGTTGTTTTTGATAGCCACAAAAGTGATTTTTATAGGTGTTCATTGCGAAAAATTGATTAAGATATGTGTTGTAGCTGCTGCACCTGCTTTTTGTTGTTACTGTTACTTGTTTTTTTATTTTGCCCGTACCACATGACGTATGTGTATTCTTTTGCGATAAACTCAGCTCTGCTTTCTGTCTGTGTGTATGTGCGCGCGCCTGCCTTTGTTTATGCTAGTGTCTGTTGCTGTTACTTTCTGTGTGTGTGTGTGCGTGCGGGGAATCAATAGAGAAAGAAGCGTATACGTTTTGCCGGCACCGAAAACACAAAAAAAACGGATACACTGGCCAACAGTTGCTTCTGTGCGCTTACAGTGTACGGTTGCTCGGCATTCCGTTGCGATCGTTCGAGCTAACAGCTTCGTGTCCGTGTCCGTTATAATTTTCCTTTGCAAATTGTGCCACATTGAAATCGAAAGCCGAAACAGACACTGTCTCTCGAATTAAATAAATTATTTGGCGGTCTTGTTTAACTTTTTGCGTTTCTCGAAATTTGTCGAATGGCATTGGCATGCAATTGAACTTTATTCTTAACTTATTCTTATCCAAGGAACGCAATCAAGTGCACAAACATTTGTGCATGGCAACGGTGAACAGTGATTAAAGCATTACGGCAGCATTAAATGATGGACAATTTGTGATTGTGCGGCTTTTGATTATCGTGCGTTTAAACAATTTACCGCAAAATCAATATTAAGCTCTATTGAAAACGAACAATAGAAAAAGAAAAAACTTTATTGCACATTCATTATTTAATTGTTATTATAATATTTTGTTGACATAAAAAACCGTTACAGTAATTAATATCGGAGTAAGTTGCAAATGGTTATAAAACAATATCCAAACCATAAGCTATAAATTGGTTTGCTTCACGCTTTAGTAATAATAATAATAATAATAATAAATATATGTATGTTAGTGGCATTTCCGTTGATGACATTTGAATGCATTTGAATTGCACTTTGAAGCATTTTAAATTAATATTCATTACAATAAAGAGCATTAAATACATTTGTTGTCCAGTTTATTTGGCAACACAATCCGCATATTAAACGATAAGCCCACTATAGTTAGTTCGTTATTCAGTTAATTATTCCAAGCGCGTTCCAAAAACAAACAAATAAATATACACATAATAACAACATCAAGAGAACTATTAAACATCCATCCACTTGGCATTATTTGTTTTGAGAATCGAACAATTTATTTCGCTTGTATGTTAATTTATCAATGAGTTTTTAGCATCGGCCTGTCGAGTGTGGGTGGCAGACAGTCAGAGTCCATCTAGACGAGAAAGCGCCAAAGCACACTGAACTACTATTAGGTATAAGTGTTTTTTGCTTTTTTGTTTACTTTTAACAAAATACCTGTGGCATTTTATTGCGGATACGACTTTTGTCTGGAAGCAACACTGAATAAATGTTTTGTTCAAGTTTTGTTTTGAACTCGGGAAGCATAAACAACACATTTAAAAAATTCCAAAGTGGAAAGTCGAGCGTCCGAATAAGTGCATTAAAAAAGTATAAAGGGGAATTTTGCACTTTTTTTTACCCTCTTGTTGTGCAGAAAAGCAATTCACTTTAACTTTTATAACTAAATTATACTTTTAATAAGGCAAGGGAATAATCGAGAAGTTACACTTAAAAGTAATAGAAACTTTGATAATGTACCACATTACCATATTTGTTTTCAAATATAATTATCCTTGACAGAAATAACCAAAGTAATGACAATAAACTGTTAAGTTTGACAGTACCTGGACACACTATTAAAGTGATAGCAATTTGTCGATGATAAGTGTTGCTAGATATAAATCGTCATATTTATCTGGAATTTCTCTAACTTCACATTAAGATAATAAATCGAAAGTTAAAACAAATCTTTCTGTAAAAAAATCAATATAAATTAAAACAACTAGATGAAAATTACTCACATTACGATAACCCTTTGTCTCGAAGTCAGGTGTTCGTGTAGTATATTGGCCACGCCCAAGTGCCACCAGCAGGTGAACTTTAAACAGCCAAACCTTAAATAAAGAAATGTGTATAAGAATGTTTAAGAACGGTAGAGTAATAACGTATGTACGTAATTATGCGAACGCGCCGACGTTAGACAACAAGAATGTCCGCACAAGTTTGGGGAGCCCAACTGTTGAAAATTTAAATTAAAAAACAAATTTCATATGCCCCTGAGAATTATTAGGCCATAAAAACATGCTTCTTCAAATGCGTTTCTCTTGTTATTTGCCAATCATTTATTTATTTTTACTTTTACTTTTTTTTGTGTTTTTTTTTTTTTTTTTTTGGTTTTTTGGGATCTCCCTGTTTCAATTTATGCACACATTTTTTCAAGTTTGCACTTGAAAACATTTTGTTTAAGGCCGCCAAATTTTTCAAGAGCACTTTAATTGCTCATATACCTATCATAAGCTCAAGCTCCTAATTGAGCTCTATGTGGCAAAGAGTCCCTCTTATTATGATTTGTTAAGATTGAAGTTGATTGAAGAAAAACACACATCAACATCAAGTTTTGTGCGTGATTTAATTTAAAGTAACATATAAAATCAATTACATTGCTTTATTTTTATACTGCACATTGTATAATTCTTTGTCTACCCGGAATTGCCGAATTTCCTTTGTCAAACATTTGTCAGATAAATGTCGGTTATGGAACAGTAAGAGTAAATTGAATTTAATTAATTTTGTGTTGTATTGCCTCGTGGTGAAATGGCCCAAAGATTTCCAGGTAAAACTGTTTGCATTGAAATGTTGACGCTGAAAGTTCAAGGCAACGAAATTCGTCAAAGTTAATTAAGCCTTGATTTCAAAAAGAACTAATTGAAGTTTATTCAGACGATGTCAATCAACATCAAACCACTACGAAGCATTTATTTCGTACTTTTTACAGCATAAACAAACTATTTATAGTAATATCAAGATGACCTTTGAAAATAAATAGTCTACTTATGTGCGTTTGAATGTGATTCATCTTTTTTTCCTTTTTTGTTCATCGTGTCGTTTTCAAAATCTCGTTGGCCTGTGTGTAATCAATTAACTTTTGTTGGCGAGCACTTGTTTAGATTCCCTCTGCTCTGCTCTGCTCTGCATCAAAAACTGATTGAATTTTTGCCCTTTGATTCCTTTTGTGTACGCAAAGCTCGGCATGCGTGAAAAAATTAAAATCGATGAAGGAAAACATGTGAATCTTCGTTACCTGCACACACAAATTGACAGTAATGAAATTTGAGACGTGCTCATTGTGATACTGTTTTGGTTTTGTTTTCTTTGCTTGCCTGTTGTTTTTCGGGGTGTCTGTGACTGTTGAGAGGTCATCTCCAAGAGGAGTTCAATTTGCAAACTGGATAATATGATTTGTCAAGTAAGTGAACCAAAGAGTTTATTGATTAGACATCTAAAATTTCAATCGGCATTGGAAATGGATGCAGTTACTTGAGATACCTTTGCAATTTGTTAAAGGTTAATTTATTGGTACAATCGGCTTACAAAGGACTTCAACAAGTGTTCATATACTGACAAAGTGTACACTAACCTTGTCATGATATTTGTATCGCATAAAAAGCCAGCTTATCTCACCACATAAAGTAGATTCCCTTAGTTCCCTTGGTCAAGATCCTATTTTTCTTCCACTTGTCAACTTGTCAAAATCGAAGAGATTGAAACACCATATCATATAGCTGTCTTACTAAACAAACAACAAGAAGACTTTGTTTAATGTGTATATAAGTTTTTACATGCCGAATATAACTTTTCACTTCTCAGTTATTCTCTGTTTAATCTTATTTTGCATAGCATTGTCAAGCACACACTTTAATACATGCAGTGACAAGACCTAAGTTCAGCGAGGCACATAAGCATTTCCACTTGTTTCCCCTTGTTGACACTTATTGAAAATTGCAAAAGGTTTTTTACGCGTATCATAGAACAGAGAGATAAAAAAAAAAGACAAAGACTAAAGCAAAGAGCAAAAAGGCAATCACACGAGCAGCAATGCAAATTGTATTAAGAAGTGGAAAGCGACCCTTAATATGTTAAAGACCCGACACGAATGCTTGAAACGCTCTTGAATATGTCTGCAATAAACAGCAATTATTTGCAAATTTATGCATAATTTGGCATTGTCATACCCTGCACATCGTGACTCTCAAAATGGTTGATCAAAAATCGAATAACAAAATCTTTCATGCATGCATTTTTTGTTGATCAAAATGCAGAAGAGAAATAGTATAGTAGTGAAAGGTTGCACATGTATTAAAATCGTACAGGGTATCTGCGAGCGATCATTTGTTTCGCATTATTCTCATTACATTATAATTTTGCATAAGTTGAAGTATTCTCTATATATAGCACACAATTACTTATGCAGTTAAATGTTTAAATTATTAAATAGTTTCTCCTTCAATGTAAGAGAAAACTATTATCCGAGTTGTTTAAAACTTCGTTGAACTACTTTTATTGCTCTATGCATTGCGAAACATTTTGACTTTTGGCATAATTTTGTAATAAACTCACGAGAGTTTTAAGCAAGTTGCGCCAACTTTACTGTTTAATAATTGAAAATAACAATTTCAATTAAAATAAAACAATTTGCTAACCCGAAACCAGTTTTGTAGCTCCAAAAAGTATGTTATTGTAAAAAATTACCAAGCTGAAAACGAACATTTTGTGCGAATTGTTGCACAGCGAAGCAGAAACAGAAAACCGAAAAGATACTCGACAGCAAAAAACATCTGAAAATCTATTACAATGAATTTTACGTACCGGAGTTGACAGCAACAGATATTTTTTCCTATACAAGCAGCACGTTCTCTTTGGAACTTCCTTTCGCAATGCGAAACATTTGCAAGAATTATTTATTGAAAAGGCCCAGGATGGACAACAGAATACGACAGGCAACTCAGCAGGCTGTTTGTTATTGTTTTGCTTCTGTATTTATTTTCGCAGTCGCTTGGTAAAATCAACATATTGAATATTTAACGTAATGTTAACAATCGTTTTATTTTTAGATCGCTTAAGCTGATTTCTAAGTTTAGATAATGTACTTTTATAAAGACGACTCTAAGTGTGAGAGCATTAGCGGATGTTTATTAAATTAACTCGTATATTTATATTTCGTAAGAGTATTTACAGAAACTTATCTTGTTCCGTTTTTCCCTTTTATTTATTTATTTGTTTACTTCAAGATAACCCACAGATACAACCTTTTGACCCTCTGCCGCAGGCAGCTGTTGCCGCAGTCATTAGTCAATATTTGAGTGCTTGACAGCTCTATAAATATGTATTTCTCTATTTCTATTACCACATCTTTCCCAGATTGTCATCAGAACACAACATAACCAAACCAAACACAACACAAAATGTCACAAAGACAACAATTAGTTACATTAAATATTTATTAGGTTTGTGTGCGCCCGATGCGTGCAAGCAGATAAATAAGATGTCTAGACCTACTCTTATAGATTGTTAGGTTGTCTTTCATCTGCTTGATTGGGTGTTTTTCTTCGTTTGCGTCATTGCATTTAAATGGAATGCTCAGCTTGATTTTGGCGTGGAAAAAGTAGACAGGAGACAGGACACAGACTGTCCCAAAGTTCTAATCAAATTGTTTTACACTTCAATTAATACGAAATTGTCACACTTGAAGAGTTATTAGTATGCATCATAGTAATAAGTTTTCAAACTTATTTACCAACAATTTCAAAGCAATCCCAAAAATTTTAAATTTTGTGTATGCCAAACTTTCCTAAACTAATTAATAAATTATTATGTGGCACATCTGGTATTTCATGCAGCAAGCGCATGTTGTTCTCAGCTATCTGCATTGTTTGACAGCTCAGCTACACACAAACATCATTTTAATTACAATCCCACTGTTTGGTGTGAACACAAAAACTTGTCATTTAATATATAATATTTAATAACAATGCCGTACGGGCGGCTTGCTAAAGCGGAAAACTATCTGCATTTGATGCCTTGAGTCAACTATTATTAAGTTCAATCAATATTAATCCGCAAAGTGCTTGACAAATGCTAGAAAAGCAAATTGGAAGCGAATGCAACCTTAGCAGTTTAAGCAACATCAACACCTGATGTCATGTATAATGTGCTCGTTCATTTTTCAATGATGTGGATCAACCCTAAAACGTGAACTGTTTTCCCAATTTGGAAAACGATGAGCCACATAACCAATTCTATACATTCCTAATGCAGCCCACCTGAGGGAAAGGGAAGCTGGCAAACTTTCATGTGTGAATAAAATAATATATTCACAAACCTAAAATTTGAATCGATTTGATAAAGTTTTCATTGAAGCTTAGATAAACTTTTGGCTGAGTTTTATTGTTTTTCTTTTTTCAAACTGTTGTAATTACAATTTCAGCTTTATAATACACCATCATGAATAACTTATAAGAGCTCTCAAAGTTTATAAATAAAAAAGAACAGAAGGTAAAAGTTCTCATCATTCTTGACATCACGCACATCAACTCTTTTAAAAGTCAGCCAACAAATTTTAAATTATCCTTGTTTCACACCTTAAGTCTCCTTTAACATATACTACAGGGTGTGCTGGTGTGCTCCCACCAATTATATCAGTGAAAATACTTAAGAACTGGAAAAATTTCTCAAGCGAATAATCCTAAGCTGAAAACACTTAGCGCAGGCCACAGTCAGCCTTTGACAGCAATTTACAGATTTGCAATACCAATCCTGAAAAAATGGTGCGCACACGTTGGTGGCAAACATGTGGTTGGCCTGGCTTAATGTATTTTACAGACAGCTAACGAGAAGGTGCTTAATTAGAGCTGAGGAGGCAAATAAACATTATGTTGCCAAAAGTAAAAAGACATATCTGAACGAGCTGCATACAAATGATGCATAAGCAAATCAAAAATCAATTTCAAGACACATGTCTGCATATTAATAAGACTCGCAGCAAATACTTAATATATGTTCTTATTATTCAATTATTTTACAACAATGTAAAATATGCATATGTATATCTTACCAAAACCTAATTAAAATATTGCCATTGGGCAAAATGAAAATTATACACAATTAATAAAGCTTGCTTCTGTGATCCGCACACAAAATAAAGCAAAAAAAAAAAAAAAACTTTAAAGGAAATTGTCACAGACGCAACTGCAACATGTTTGAGGAGCAAACAAGTTGCTCTGCAACTTGTTGTGTTTTGGCGTAAAGTGGCGGCAACTTGAGTTGCCCTTTACAGTTCTTCTTCAGTTTTTGCTTGTCGTATACGCATCCTGCCGTCCTGTCGTCGTCGTCGGTTTGTTGCTGCTCGGGCCTGCGCTGCACGGTTAATAAAAACTGAAGACGAACTCTGTTGCACAGTTGATAACGCACACTCGCGCGGTTTGGTCGAGCATACCACCTGAATACAATAAACAGTCTAAAAAAACAAAGAAAGGCAAATAGCAGAAAAGTGAAGGTGACTGTGACTGTGAAAGTGGAGCATTCGAATCATAATCACTGCTTGTAAGGATTTCTTTGTGCCATCTGCGCTTGACCAACACTTAATTACATTTTGACACGCTGCCCCATGCTATGTGGCAAATCAAAAGAATTATAATTAAATAACGAAAAGCAGAAAAGAAGTTATTAAAATTTTTAGGGCTTTTGTCCCAAATGCCAGAGGCAACAACTTACAGCACATATGGGTAACATTCGCATTTATTACAATTACTTTTAATACCAAAAAAAACCACACACTCTCACACTTACATGTAGCACATGTTCGGATTTCTGAGCCATGTCGAATCCTGTTTCCTTTGGGTAACTCGAGCATTGCTATTCCTGTTATTCTTTTTGTTCCATTTGTGTCCGTGTGTCATGTGTGTGAGTGTGTGTGTTGTCCTTTCTCTGGATGGCTTTGATTAGACCTTTGTTGCCATTGCTTTGGTTTTTATTTGACTGTGACTTCATTTTATTACTGCGATGGGTACGTGGTGGATCCAATGGTATCCAATGATATCCAATAGTAGCTGATATCCTGAGCCGCTGCTGTCAATGTTTGGCACATGATTGGGACAGTCTTAAGTGCTTAAATATTGCCTTAATATTTAATGCTATTGCTACTATTTTAGCACAAATCTGCGAAACTTTGCCCGGTCGCAATCTCGAAAGCAGCAAGAACGAGTAAACTAATTTTGTCTTTGACAGCATTCAATATTTTAATGAGTAGGGCAAACAGTTTATAATGACGGCGAAGTTTAGTTTTTCTGAACTTGACTGACTTCAACTGAATATCAAGCAAGTTAATTGAATCAATAATGTTGTTGCTAAGAAGCAATAATGATGTTATCTATACGTTCAACTTAATGATCACTGTATTTATACTAATTGTCCATTTTGTAAGCAGCAGACCTCACATTTAATTTAAGTAATTAACCTGGCTCCGTTGGGACACCGTTGGAACCGCAAACTTAAATATTTAATGAGCTGTTCAGCCACCAAGTTGATAGCGCGAAAAAGCGCCAAGAGGGCAGCAATTAAAGGAATACAGTTGAAAAACTTCTGCACTGATGAACTAAGCTCAAGTTGGCAGCTTACTTTGTGCTCTGGGCACCAAAGGAGAAAAAAAAAAGTCCTGCGTATTCAAGTAAACAGAGCAGACATGAAAAGTGGCTTAGGAGGGTCAAATAACCAATCAAATGAACAAGCCCTTCGGACCAGACACACATACTTTTTCTTACTATAAAAACAGATTAAATTTTGTTTTTACCCATCTAAATTCCATAAACTCTTCAACTAATAACAAATGTTTGCTAGTTTGTACATAAATAAATAAATTAGGAACACGTTTGAAATAAGTAGGAAATAGGAACTTTTGAGTAAAGGTATGCCGTATGCATGTACCATATGAGAAAGTAAACTTCTATAACATTTTTTCTGCTCACTTTTGTGTCACAGCTGCAAAACGCTTTCAGCCATGAGAGGAAAAAAGTTTCCCTTTTCCTCGTTGGCTTTATTCACATAGATTTTTACACTTTATTGCACATTGTTTCCGGCAATTTTTTTTTTTTTTTGCTTGTAGTTAGGAGTGCACACATAATTGGCTTCTGGGAAAGGTTGCAGCTCCATTTCAAAGTCAGTTTACTCTTTTGTGTGTGCCTTCTCAGGAAGATTGGCATTTATTGTGCCCAAAGCAAGAGCATAGAACACAAGCAGAAACATTGGAAAATTTGTAACTCTCTCTCATTTAGCTCCTACCTTCGCATTGCTTGGAAATCTTTTGTGTTTCGAAATATTTTCCGCTTGGCTCACGCGTTTTATGCGTAATATTTACGTTTAAAAAACAACTCCTGTCAATGCGGTTCTAGCTGCTCGTTTCATGAATGAGGTGGGCGAATGAGGTGGGCGAATGAGGTGGGCGAATAAAGTGGGCGAATGGGTGTGTGTGTGTGATAAGTACTTCTTTATGAGTCTGAGTATTTCCACTTTGATGTCTTAGATCTGTTTATCGCAACATATTTCTGATTTAATATGCTGGCACCATTCAATAATATTGATAATATCATTCTATAAATATATATATATATATATTTGAAATATTTTTCTCTTCAACTTGTTTACGTGTTCTCCGAATTTGTGGGATTCAGTCCAACGAGTCAGTCATGCTGAGCCCGGTAAGAGTCTCTTATCGTGAGGCCCTTGGGCCCATGAGTTGCTAAGACCATGTTGGCAATGTTGCGCTCACAGCAAATCTTCTGTCGGGCTCAAAAAATAAAAACAAATTTAACATTTTTGCATTTAATAACTTTTCACGCTGAGCTTATGCTCAAGCAGAGGTCTTAACCCAAATTGCCTGGACGGGGTTGTGAGGGCTTTTTTACATTTATATCTCTTAAACAGGCAAACATTTTCGTTTAATATTCGACTAATTGAAAGCTCGTGGAAACGGTAGCTATAAGGGTGCAGCAGCATAATTTACACGCAAAATTTAAGCTACTCCGTTTGAGACTACTTAATTTTGCTTCTCTATGCATAGTTTAATAATGCTGAACAGACAGCACACAGTCTGATACAATTTTCATGAGTCATGAGGTGAACAATATACAAGAATTTTATGGTCTTCAGACTGCAACGTAAACTTCTATAGAGCAACTCAGAATTTAGCGCATTGATGTGGTTTGTTGTTGGGTTCCAAGGTTGCAAATAAATAACAATACTTGTTGCTGGTTTGGTTTTGTATTGTTGTTGAACAGCGTGTAGCTTTTTAGCTTGGCCTTTCAACAAATAGTTGCAGTGGCAGGTACCCTAGGTATAGGTGTATAGTATAGGTGTGCTTCCCACTAATACAATCTGAGAGCTGATAACAAAGAGTTAAGCTGAAAAGAAATAGATTTTATTTAATCAATTAAATGCTAGAAAGCAAGAACTAAGGGCTCCACCAAAGGGCTTCCATTTTTGTCAAAAAGCCAATGAAAGTATTTCGAAAGGACAAAAGCAACAAAATCTACTTAGTATAATGGAGCTCGTAGCTTAAATAAGTCTCGGTCTTATAACAGTATGCTCACCTTGTAGATACACCAAACCAAATGGCATTTATATGTTTTCATTAAAAATGACGTGTGATGCTGACTGGCTAGGGACCTAAAATCACAATCACACAAACAAATATGGTCTGGTTCCACTTTAAAGGTGAAATGTACAAAAAATTTAAAATGAACTAACCCAACTTGTGTTGAGGTCCACACCACACTATTTCACCCTTGTGATTGGCTTGGTTACAGTGTGTTCACTGTGCGAAATAAAAACAAGAAAATATTATGATTGTCTGTCCAAGAATCAAATGTATGTGTGTGAATATGTTATTCAACTAACCGTCAAGCCAAACAATAACAGTAAACGAACCCAGTTCAGCCAAAGGTCTGAAAAAGTCAACTGACAAATGGCCACAAAATGGCTGTTAACTAAATGGAAATTTCCTTAGATGCTGACTTCGTTTCGTTCGACGCCAAATGGACAGTGTTGAAATTGTTAAATGCTTTAAGAGAGTTTGCGATGTGAAAGTTGACAGCTGACCAAAATTCAACCCCAACCGTAACTTCGGGCAACAGTTTGTGTTGTTGCCTCCGAAGTTTACCAAACACAAACAGCTGCACGCAATTTACTGTAAATAGTTGCAGTAACTGAAACAACTCAACACTTTGAGGCACGTGTCGTAAGCTGTGGCAAGCAATAAACGCCCACACACATATTCAAATATAAATTTAATTGTGTTATGAATATATATTAAGTCGTATTATATTTATTAACTCCAAGAAATACAATGTTTGTGGTTTTTGGTTATACATTTCTAAATATTTTATACTATATTTTTACTTTGCAGCCAGCAGTTGTGGCATTAAAATGCATTGCATAACATAAATTTATGCTAGAATAAATTGATAACACTTACGCTACCGGAGATTTTAAGAATAACAAAAATAATAGCAAGTACGACAGCATGGAAGCTGATATTAAATATGAGCAGCATTTGCATGGGGCGCTGTTGCCTGGCGCCGAGGAGGAAGCTGAATTCGGTAAGTGTTAAAGCCAATGTACTTAGCCTTAATTTTTATGCTTCACAAGAACTTCCAATGAAGTAATACATTCTGTATGAGCTACACCATGCTGTTAGCTCATCAATCATCCTATGACAAGTTCGTTTTTCTTGTGCTTTTTATGTTGGATTAGTTAATTTAGACAAAGGCTTTTCTAAACACAAGTTAATTTCAGAATTGTTGTGATAGTTTAACCTAAATAAGGCGGGAATTCATTAATCAAAATGTAATACGCAAAAAAAACTTGGCTACAAATTGTTTGGCCTTCGTTTCTATCATTGCTTCATAGTAAAAGTTTGTAAGTACTCTTTAAATAGTTAGATGAGCTTTTATGGCGAAATTCAAAGAGAAAGAATAATAAACTTGTAATTAGAGCTAATTTAGATGTTATTTAACTCAATTAAGAACCTATTGATGATGTATCCTTTTCGCCTGTTCAGCAAGAACTTTTCGTGGTATGATTTTATCTAAGCCAACAGTTTATTGATTGAAAGTAATATGAGAACACTTCCTTGACAACGGATTACGTTGAGGCAACGCAATTTGAATGTAAACTTATTCATATGTACTTTGACAGGACGCAACATTACCTGTTAACATTCAAATGTATTATGATAGAGGAAATGTGAATGACACACAAACAAACTGACAGCTTTGTTCATCCTCAATCTGAACATGAAATGGGTAAAGAAAGGTAAAAAATATAACAAATGTTTTGTGCAAACGCATGGAAAAGACAGACAGGACGACGTGTAAAAATTTATTTATTTAAAAATAAATATATATTATATATTTTTATCAACAACCGAGTCGATCCCAGAAACTATTTAACTTAAAATCTTAAACTATGAAAATATGAATGAAATAAGATAAATGATAGATTTAATAAAGATTGAAGCTCAATAATCATACATTTGGTTAACGGTTCATCTTATTCGAATAGATCATTCTTGCTTATTTTCTATTAAACTTCCCCAGCTACTTGAAAGCTCGTTATTTATTTCAATTATATATTTTCCTTTGATTATCTCGACTCTAACTGCGTATTTTTGGTTATTACAGAACGTCTGTATGCGGCACCCGCGGAAATTGTGGCGCTTCTATCCATCTTTTATGGTGGCATTAGTATACTGGCTGTCATTGGCAACACGCTGGTGATTTGGGTGGTTGCTACCACGCGGCAAATGCGCACCGTTACGAATATGTATATCGCAAATCTGGCGTTCGCGGATGTCATCATTGGACTGTTCTGTATACCATTTCAGGTTCGTATGTGTATTACGAATGCATTTTGAACAAATTAATTTGCGACCATTCGTTTAGTTTGTTCGATTTCTAATTATGTAAATGTGGACGGAAAGCTAATTAGGCAAAGATGCAAAGAAAAAAAACACATTCAATAAACCAATTGCACCATACATATGTCTGTCTGTCTGTTTATATGTACATGTTGTATGTGGATGTTTAAAATCGGTATAGCATTAATTAAACATGCGCGCATACGCCATGTATGCCGTGGCAGGCGAACATGATAAATAAATTGAGTTTTAGCTGATTTTCAACTAGCTGTTAACACTTTGTGCACATAAATCAGTTTAATGGCATTAGCTTGGTTTCAACTTTTGACTGCTGTTGCCGTTGCTATCACGTTCATATTCTCTTTATGCCACACCCGCACACACACACACACGCTCTCACAAAATCACCATCATCGATGTCGCAATAATCAAGCATCGATTTAATTTCCGGCATTTAAACACTGGCGCCCTCTACAGCTCAACCTCCTCAACAACAGTATTTGAGATTAGAATTTGACAGTATCTATGCAAACCAGCAAAAATATTTCTTGTCCCACATTCCATTGGGACAACTTTTGTCCATTTGCCTACGATTTTCGATAATAGAATAATCATTTTTCGGCCCCAGTGTTAATGGAGCTTATAGAGCAGTATACCGAGCCAAAAATGTGCTAAACGCCATAAGCAATTTCCAGTTATATATCAATCAATTTTTGTATATGATAAATCAAGTTTACATGAGCTAACCCGACAAAAGTGCTAGCCAATTGGCATTTGTCATCTATGCATGAATTCTATTGATTGCGATTTGCATTTTGAAGTGAGGCTTCACAAACTGAATAATAAATCATTTTTTATATTCTTCTTCTTTTTAATACCAATGCATTATTGAGTGGGATGGATGGCATTCACAAAACGAATTTGCCATTCATGCCATTAAGTTTTCGGTTTGAGTTGGAACTTTTCACATGTAGAACTCATTCAGTCATATTATGTGTAAGCTTATATAAAATGTACAGGCACATTAAACTAAAATTAAGCTGTTATAAATGTGGCATTAATGTCACTTGACAGCTATTAAATAAGAGATGAAAATTTAATTAACTTTCATTTAATCAGTACATGCCAACTGTCAGATAATGCACCACACTTAATCTTGAGGATTCAAAATAGACACACAGTCATTTACTCTCACTTGCACACCCACACTCAGTGCGTTTACTCTCTTTCACACCCACACTTACGAAAATATTCATTAAGTGCGCACTTTAATGACATCTGCTGTCCGAACTAAGTGTCATATGTTATCAATAAAGAGTAAGAGTAATACATATAATTTGCAATAATTGTTTCGATCAAAACCCCTTCGCTTGACTACGCCTACGCAAAACTGACCAACACTGCTGCATGTGCCGCTCAACATGTCAACACAAATACACAACAACTCACTCCATTAATCAGTCACACGCACGCTACTGATTGGGCAATTTATATTTGGACAATTGCCGGCGTGTGCGACAAGTTCTTGTAAATGATATTTGCGTTGTGCTTTGATTAATAGAAGAGAGTTTGAGTTCGAGTTCGATTAATCATACACAGTTATAAGTTTACACATAAATCCTTCAGTTATGAACAGGTTGCTTCGAGGTTATTTAATCAGTTATACAATAATCCTTAATTCTGTATTTTGTTTACTAACGCAGTTTCAGGCTGCGCTGTTGCAACGCTGGAATCTGCCATACTTCATGTGTGGCTTTTGTCCCTTTGTGCAGGCTTTGAGCGTGAATGTTTCAGTTTTTACACTGACTGCGATAGCAATTGATCGGCATCGGGCCATAATTAATCCATTGCGGTAAGCCACACAACACACAAAAATATGATGACTTGATAAAATTTCATTAAATTATTGCACAAGTGTATTAAACTATGAAACCCATGATGAAATTGGGATTAATTTCATTTGCAGAGCACGTCCCACCAAGTTCATATCGAAGTTCATAATTGCTGGAATTTGGATACTGGCTTTGGTATTTGCAGCCCCGTTTGCCATCGCATTTCGTGTTGAGGAGATAACCGAACGTTTTCGAGGTAATTTCAATCAATGAATACGGAAAACTTTGCCACTAATGCGTAAACGATTACATTCATTAGAGAACGATGTCTACTTTAATTTGACTCGACCGTTTTGTACAAACAAAAATCTGTCCGATGACCAGTTGAAAGCCTATCGCTATGCCTTGGTCTTTGTGCAATATCTGGTGCCGTTTTGCGTCATTAGCTTTGTGTATATACAAATGGCCGTACGTCTATGGGGCACACGGGCTCCAGGCAACGCACAGGACTCACGTGACATAACGCTACTCAAAAACAAAAAAAAGGTCAGTTTGCCTTAATAAGCCGCCTAATTGGAACCACTTGTTGTTGCGTAAACGATAAACGAACCCATTCACTTCCAGGTCATTAAAATGTTAATCATCGTTGTCGTCATTTTTGGTCTGTGCTGGCTGCCATTGCAGTTGTATAACATCTTGTATGTGACGATACCGGAAATCAATGACTATCATTTCATAAGCATCGTTTGGTTCTGCTGTGATTGGCTGGCGATGAGTAATAGCTGCTATAATCCTTTTATTTATGGCATATACAATGTGAGTACTAAAGTGGTTTTCCATTTGTTTATCGTCCCCCATTTATTTATCTTTTATTATCACTGTCACTGATGCAACCCTCTAGTTCCTGTTAAATGTCGCTTAGTGGCGGCATACATCATGGGTACAGTGAACACCTGCTAGCAACATACTTCTTTTCTTTTTATGTTTCCCTCTTCCTGCAAGCATTTTATTGATATTATCGTAAATATTTCATTCAATTAAGTAGACTTACGCTCCAAGGCAACGTTGTCCCTTATTTTGATCTGGTCAATCATTATTTTGTTCACATTTTGTAAATAGAAAAGTTTTCGCTCTATAAATAGGCGCCAGCTGTATTATCAAATTCAAAGAACTTAGATGGCAAACTTCGCCCACTCTAGTTAATTAAGAGGATGTTTCACTGTTTTCCATGTTACTAAAACAAGAACAGCAAAACAAGCACCTTTAGAAATCTCCATCAGACACGCACAAAACACACAATACACACACATACACAATGCAAAAATCCGTAAATCGCTGGCATAAAAGCGTAAATATTTTAGTTCTTCGGATGAAGTTGGCACAAGAGGATGGACCCAAAATCGATACATATAAAAAATCCAACACTCAGACCCTCGCACACCCAAGCAAATACACGTTAACTTTTTTGTTGTTGTGTTTTTTCTTCCTCCTCTTAAGACATTAGCATCTGCTCACGTGTGGGGCGTGGGCTCATAAACCGAAGATATTGCCAGACAAAAGTTTGCCGACAAATGTCGTACCAAAAAATGTCAAGGGAATGTAGGGAGACAAGAGCGCAAGCAGTAAAATAAGATGAAGTAGAAGAAGAACAGGCCTCAAATTGTTGTCAATTAGGCTCTTGAAAAGAGAGAGATGGAATCTCAATGGGAAAGGTTAAAGGAGCTGCTTGAATAACTCAAGTGACAGATGCCACAACAAGTAGTAAAATCAGAACACAACAGTCATTAGCAACTTTTCTGATATAAATTTATGTACCGTACCCAAAGCAGCATTATAGAGGCCATTGGCTCATTTATTTATATTATAAGATTTTAAACCTAGAAGAGCATATTGACTTTGGAGTGCTTAACTTTTGCGTGACATTAATTATTTTCAAAGGTAAAGTTTTATATGCAATAAATTTCCTTCTCTATTGTATCTTGCAGGAGAAGTTTAAGCGGGAATTTAACAAACGTTTCTCTGCGTGTTTCTGTAAATTCAAAACCAGCTTGGAACCGCATGAACGCACCTTTTCCATGCATACGCGCGCCACCTCTATAAGGTCCACTTATGCCAATTCATCGATGCGCATACGGAGCAATTTCTTCAATGTACGCAATGCGGGTGGCAGCAAAGTCGGTTTACATATGGGTCGCAATTCTTATCAGACCAATAGCATTGGGAATGGCAATGGCCATGGCAATGGAAGTGATAACAACAGCTACAGCAACAGCAACAGCAATCATGCACACCAGACCGTATTAACATTCGCTGAGAGTGCGACCACAACACATACAATGCCGCCATGGAGACGCAATAACTTCAAGCCGCTGCATCCAAATGTGGTTGAGTGTGAAGATGATCTGGCGCTTATGGAATTGCCGTCGACTAGCTAGAATTTAGCAACAAGCCGTGCGGGCGCGGGTGTGCAGTTGGCTTTGTTGAAGGCCGAATCGCGTGAAAGTTCCAGTTGCATATGTGAACAGGAGTTTGGCAGTCGTACAGAATGCGACGGAACTTGCATACTCAGCGAAGTTTCCCGGGTACAGCAGCCAGCAATGCGGACAGGAGGAGGCAGATGTGGGGGTGGTGGTGGTGGTGGGGCAGAGAGTGAAAGTGGTGTCAGTCCAGAAAGTGAAACTTTTTGGCAACCACTCTAAGATATGCCAAAAAGCAAGCATTTATGGCACTTTTGGCTTCATGACTGTGATTTCGAAATAATGAATTGTGATTACAAACAAACAAGAAAATGCTTGCGAAATGCGTAAAGAATGTGCTTAATGAGCGTAAACTTGGTCTGGGTTGTGTGTGTGTGCGCATTTGTGCGTGTGTATGAGTGCTTAAATACTTATCCTTAAGTAGACGCAAACCATGTACAGTATTATATAAATATATGTTTATAAACATATATAAATTCCACAAAGCTTAAGATCAAAATATCACAATTTTTAATTAAATAAATGTTTAATAAATATACGTAAGTGCAATTTTTATTCAAGCTTTTTCCGTACTTAACTGCTAAGCATTTTATTTAAAATACTAGACACACAAGCAAACCCAATTAGCTACCGTAAAAAAATTAAATAAAATTATTGCATTAGTTTTTAAACACTTTCGTATAACGATTTAATTGTATTGATGTCCTGTCTGTGTGTATGTGCATTTTTGGCATAAAAAGTTAATGAATGTAATTAATGTATAAAATTTCCATTGAAAGAATAAACAATTCGAGTCATTAAACAAATCGAACAAATAAATAACTACATATCTATATTTAGTGGGCCTTTCCGTGGACTGTTAATTACCGCTGCAATTATTTTTATGCTGCCGTAATTCCAATCATAAATCATTTTTATTCATTCAACCAGATTATTCATGTGAGTTGGTTTTTAATAAGTGCGTGGGATTTATTCAAACGCACTCGACAAAAGCTTCCAAAATGTCAGTTTGACTTTATAGCAAGTTGATTGTGTGAAGCTTTAAAGTTGTGCTATAAGAAATAATACTTTGTGGTAAAAGTAAAATGGCTTGGAGACTGAAAGCTTGCATTTTAAGCTAAGACACAAACGTTTTTTCTGCCTAGCGCAGACGCAAACCGGAAATTGCAAATACCGCAAAAGCTTAAGATGCAAGACTTTAAGCTTAAGTTAAAAAGCTATTGGTTTACAGGGTGATGCACGTTGGGTCTAAGAATGTTCGACAAATAAGTTTACTTTGGAAAAAATTTTAAGTAATCTGAGATTTAAGTAAATGTCGGCAATCAATGATGGCGTAAAGCATGATATGCGAATTAAAAATGATTATTTACACTTTTAAATTTAACATGAAATGTGTGACGCATAGATGGAAACACATTCACTTAAATAACCTATATAATATTATTTAGCATCGCAAACTGCGATAATCATTTCTATCTGTTTCTGTGCAAATTATTTCATCAGTTTTACAGCTTTTGAGCTAAAACTATGATTAGCTTCTTCTCCTTTGTTGTAGTTAAAGAATCGGATAAATATATCATACAGCCATACAAAATTAATGTATTTTACAATATTTTAGGATAAAAACACCTTTGTTTTAGGAGTATCTAATATTCGGTAATCCCAAAAAAGGCTACCTCGATTTTGTTTTTGTGTGTTTACTTTATTTTAACTGTTTATTGTTAAATAAAGCTCATTGGTATTTTTAAATTTGTCCACTCAAACACTTTATTTTTAAAGGTCGTCCCTAATATCGGAACAAACAAAGCCAGACATTCTGGTTGACAAGCACTAACAAAATATGACAACAACTACAACAACAAACAAACAAAGGCAATAGCCGGCATATGTGCGGCTCTTTCTTTATATCGTTTTCATGCCACATGCAATCGGAAAACATATGCTGCATACACACACACACACTGTTAGATAGACAGTGGAGAACACGCAATGAACTAACTGAGTGGACATGCACATGGACATGGAACATACCGGCATAAAATTGCTCTCTCTCTCTTTTACACACACACTCACACACATGTTCATGCATGCACTCTTTATTATATATGAACACTTGGTTGCATGAGTACAGCCCAATGTCCAACCCCCAGACAGGAGGCGCATTGGCTGTTGATAATTGAATAATTAACAATGTTTAAAATGGCCAAGAGAGCGTCTAACGGCAGAAGGGTGGTGTTCAGGGTGATGGTTGAGTAACGCTAACGGACACTGAATATTCATTGCCAATGTGCGTGTGTGTGTGTGTGTCCGTACAGCAGGTCAGCAGGTCAATTGCAACCGCAATGTCAGCCAGAGACCTCAACGGTCTCACTCACCAAGTAAACCACTTACAACAAGCTCTTGCATGTGTGTATGTTAGGATGTAAGTAATAATAATTGGGTTAGTATTGCTGTTAAATAATTGATATTTGGTGGGAAAATCTTTATGGCACTGGGTCTGTCAGTTATTGATTGCCTATCGCTGGATATGTCATATTTTTAAGAACTTTATACTCGACATTAATGCGTTTTCAATGTGTTTTGTGCCTTGGTAGAGTGTGGTTCACTTTTTATTAAACTGTATAAATAAAATGCCTAAAACAAATGCTAATAAAGGTGTGTATTAAATACTCGACATAGTTGACAAAAGAATATTTGGACTGAATTTAAGAGTTAAAGCTGAGCTGAAGTTCAACCTTTGCGTTCTTTACACACAAACTATGAGTCACATGTTGAAAATTTTGCACACCTTACCTGCTTCATTCAACCCTCCTTTTAGCGTCTCGCAAGGCCTTCTCATCGACAAGCTCGTCGCGCCGCAGCAGTGGCAGCAATCCCGAGTACTGCGAGCCATCCACAATGAGCAATAGCATTGGCATCGGCAACGGCAACGACAGTGGCACTAGCTCTTGTATCGATGGAGCTGGAGCCGCTGATGGGATTGGCAATAGTGGTGGGGCAGCGTCGATTGTGACGACAGCAACACCCGTTACGGATTTCTATAGGGACGCGACGGTACTCATTACGGGCGGAACGGGTTTTGTGGGTAAAGTGCTAACCGAGAAATTGTTGCGCTCCTTTGGTTTGCGTAAAATTTACATGCTGATACGCAGCAAGGACAATATGAGCGTACAGGAACGTTTGCATGGATTCTTCAATGAGTCGGTAAGTCAATAGCCAAGCTGGGTTTTCGTGTGGGGGTTGAATTGTGTTGCCGCCCGTAACCTGTCTATCTGGTTGTTATGTTGAACAATGAACTGATGCTGCTGATACTCCAACTACTGCTGCTGCTGTTGGTGCTGCTTCTGTTACAGATATTCAATACAATGCGCGAGGAGTGCCCAGAATTGTTAGAGAAGGTGCATCCGATACGCGCTGATTACAGTGCCATCGACCTGGACATTGATGTCGCCGACCGTACAATGCTCTCCTCCGAGGTCCAAGTGAGTACAACACATGCATTTCGTATATGTATATTGGGTATTGCAACACAGTGCAAAGCCGAGAAGTTTTGTTGGCAATTCAATCAATGGACTTTTGTGTGAAACTTTTCTCTGTGTGTATATGTTTGACTATCTGTTTGGATCCGATCTGTCTCTCTGTCTGTCCCTCTGTATGACTGTTTGACTATCTGTCTATTTGTCCTTTTTGTCTGTTTGTACATTACGTTACGTGGCGCTGGCTGCCAAAGGCAGGCGCCATGTTTACGACAACAGGCATGCAGTCGGTTTATTTCCTTTTTATGATTTTTTTCCTTCCACACACATACACACATCCATATGAAGTGAAGAGCCAAGGCATATACATATATATTTTCTACTTTTCAACAAAAATTGAAACCCAGCAGCACGTATTGCTGTGAAAATGTGAGTTTGTGCCTGCCTGCCTGCCTGTCTGCTGCTCCTGCGGCTCCTGCTGATGCTGATGCTGCTGCTGGTTATAAAAAACAATATATAAATAAATGAAAATTCCTGTGCATGCTTCAAGTGTTTGGCGTGCGCGAGCCATTGTCCTGCCAGCCGCATCCGTTTGGCATTTTAGTTTTCTTTTTTTGCTCTGTATATATCGTTGTTGTTGTTGTTTCTGTTTGCAAAACATTTTGCATACAAGTCACTCACTTCCCCATGTGGTACAGCGTTTTCAACCGGCTGGATTTGCAAGCGCTTAGTCCTGGAACTGTTTTAAAACGAAAATTGCTTTGTTGTCGATTTTCAATGCAGCAGTTGCATGTTGTAGCTATCGACGTCCTCTGTCCGCTGTCCTCTGGCCAACGTCCTGTGTCCGTGCCGACTTTGAGGTTATCACAGAATGCAACCAAACAGGACACACATACGCACACACACATGTACTAACACACTAACTGCATCCATTATGAAATCGCTTCTGTTTTGCATGCACTTCTCGTGCATTTTCCATGTGCTTTTGTATTCTTCAAATGTTCCAATTGTTGTTGTTGCTAACATTTTTTTTAAAATTTTTTTTTATATATATATTTTTTTTCTGTTTTAGATTGTCTTCAATGTTGTCGCCTCGGTAAAATTCAATGAAAAACTAAGCGATGCTATTGACATTAATGTTCTCGGCACCAAGAAGATACTCGATTTGGTTATGCAAATGAAGCAGTTAAAGGTAAGTGATGTCAATTTGAGAAAATCCATGTGTTAGAATCTAGATTCCTAGAATTCAATTAGCTTAGAAGTTTACATAATTTTAAAATCTAATCTTCAACAATAAGAAAACACCATCTCTAGAAAACTTAACTAAAAGATACTCAGAGCCCTACATACAGTGTGTACAATGATTTTTTCTGTATACAGAATATGCCGTCAAATTATAACTTAACTTCAACCTTAAATATTATTAATGTTTCCCAACCCATTTTTATCAAATTTTTTACATTTTGCATATTCAATATTTTACTGTTAACTACTTAATGTGTTAACCGGTAAAGAAAACAGTTTTGCATACCTTAAACTATTATACCGTTTTTAACTATTCAACATCATGTTAAAACCATTATGCATTGGTTTTAATACTCAATCAGCTTACATAACGAATTTACAGCAATATAAACTGAAATGTATTGATCGAAATATGACAATAATCCCCATTCAATATCGAATATTAATAAAACATTTTTAATTCAGTAGCGTTAGTTTTGTAACGTATTTGTTGCAGGTAGGCTTTTTACTGATTTTTAACGCTTAATGCGGCCACAGTATTTGCAGATTGTGGTTATTCGCGGCGGATATGGTTCATTTTTTTGTGTGAGCTGTGCTGTAAATGTGAATGGCAAATATTCGCATAGCACCACGGTACATAATTCCCATTCCCTGCCATGCAAAATATTTAATATTTGAATTTTTATATATATTTACAATCATATATATGTATGTTTGAAGGTGCATATGTTTATTTTCATTTAACTGTTATGGTACTTTTTTGTTGTGTTGTTGCATACATTTTTATGGCCGTGGCGTGCAAACAATTTCAACACAATTCAATCAACATTCGACATGGTGATGCCACGTTTCATTCCCCGCTAACCGCTCCTCCTACATACACGCCGCTTCCAAACTGCAGTCATTCGTGCACATTTCGACACTGTACTGCAACTGCAATCGCAAATTCATCAAGGAACAAGTGTACGAGAACGAAATTGGCTACGAAAAAATCATGCAGGTTCGTACAATGACGACGCCATTTTAAGTGAAAAGGAAACAGAAGTGTATCAAGAGAGTATATTTACAATATCCATATGAGGCAAATAGCACTTATGAAATATTAATGATTGCCTTTTACATTTAAAGATCTATCGCACCTTCGATGATGAAACATTGGAAAAGTTGCGGCACTGTTTAATTGGCCCATTGCCAAATACCTACACCATGACTAAGAAGTGTGCTGAGAATTTGGTAAATCATCGCGCTTTTCATATACCAGCTGGCATCTTTCGGCCACCCATTGGTAAGTCTCTTTCCACCAAAGTTGTATCTGTCTTAATGCTCGTGCCTCGATGCGGACAGTGCGGTTTTAAAGTTGACTTCACAAACTAATTGTCAGATAATTAGCCACCAAAATGCTCCAGGGCATAAGAAACTTGTTACGTTGCATACATACAGAACAGAACAGTACAGAACCGAACACACAACGAGGTGAAGCAGAAGAAGAGAAGAGTAAGATATGTATATACGAAATGTGGCAGCTGCTTGCATTTTGGATGGGGTGCCCCAAAGGACAAGGGTAGCAGCTAGCATACAAAAGATAGAAAAGAAAAAGAAATATTTAAAATTTTGTGAAAAATAGCACACAACGTTACAGTTTCACTTCTTCAACCAAAGCAACCCCCCTCCACCCAAAGAAGAGTGTGTGCGAATGTTTAGCAGATAAATGCATGTTGTAAAAAATAGAGAAACTGTTGTTTTAGTCTCATTTCTTTTTATTTGCAACTAAACGCAACGTAACGTAACGAACGAAACGTAACGAAAACAAAGCCCAGCAAAAAGTCAGTATATGCCTCACTTGCAACAGACTCCAGAGTCTGCCTCTCTCCCCCATCCCACCGCCACTCCTTCACGTTTCGACTCAGCATCTATAGCGCTGTGTTGGAGCTCGGTAGCAAAGCGCAAACAAATTTTCATTTATTTTAACACAAAAATGCCAAAGCATCGTAGCATCCTAAGCTGCATCCTGGCAACGGGCAAAGGGCTCCTAGCTCCTGAATCTGCCCCCAACAACAGCAAATAGTAACGAACGACGAACGACCAAACGAACGAACGAAATACAAAAAAAGAAAAACAAAATAAAGCATAAAAATAAAGCAAAACTAACAATAGCAAAAAGTTCAAGTGCAAAACATGCAATTGGGAGTCAGGCATATCAGTTCTCGAGCAGTTCTAACACGAGGATGGGTGTGGTTGGAGTTTAGGTGATTTTTTCTCTACAGCAACAGCAGAAGGGACCATTATCGCTTTTGGCGTTGTCTAAAATCAACAACCGGTTTCTTCTCCGTTTTGGGTTTGCGTCCAAACAAAGCAGCCATTAATTCTTATTTATTTGCAGTAATGTCAACGTACAAGGATCCATTTCCCGGCTGGACTGATAATTTGTACGGGCCATCAGGTTTATGCACTTGGTCAGCCCGGGGACTCGTACGTTGCATTTACGGCACAGCCAACAGTAAGGCAAACATGGTGCCCGCCGATTATGTGGTAAACGCAATGATAGCATCCGCCTGGGACATAGCTAGAAGGTTAGTATTTGCAAAATAACCTTAGCACATTGAATCCATTTAAAGAGCAAGGATTGGCAAAAGTGAGTTCATTAACATCGATTCATTGCTGTGAAACTTTTCTAACGGAAATTTTGTTAATTATTTATTCATCTGAAAGGTTTGAGTTGAGTGAAAATCAATTGGATGGCAAATCGGAGCTGCCCGTATACAATTACGTATCCGATGTGAATAACATTACCTGGGGCCAGTACATGCATCTGTCTCGTCAGGGCTTTCACGAGCCATTCGACAAGTCGCTCTGGTGAGTCCAATCTTCACTTTAAACTTTCTTTGTTGAATGTTGTATTTTGTGGCAATGTTGCTGTCAATATTGCATACATTTCTAATCCAAATGCTTAAATATGGTTCCATTTTCTTCTCTCTTTGTGTGCGGCAAACGCTTTGGGCAAAATTTATCTACACACGGCTAATACCTTGAAACAATGAAAACTGAACACATGCCAAACCCGAAACAAAAAAACCGGGGGAAAAATCTACAAAACATGCGACGTGACGGCACAAAAACAAAATCTACAAAACCTCAAACCACCAAAAAAAAAAAAAATCAAAACAAACAAAAAAACTGGGAACTAAAACCAAATCGAATGGCAATCTCTGTACAACAATACAATGTTGCAACAACAAAAACAACAAACGGTTGCAACGACAACATTGGATTGAACGGACTGACCACCCCACACCCCCAAACCCATTGGACCGCATTATTGTCACAGGTGCTTCTCGTACGTTATAATACCATCGAAGCCTCTGCATTGTGCAATTGCATTTTTCTTGCACAATATCCCAGCTTATATTTTAGATTTAATTGCCATGGCCACCGGACAAAAGCGCATGTAAGTACACACGCACACACACACCCCTAGACACACACCGACAAAGATACATATCTATCTCAGCTTGTGTGCAATTCCAAGTTAGTTGCTGTTGCCATTGTGGGTTTTGGTTTTTCTACATTGAATCGGTTTTAAACGCTACATTGAAAGGCAATTGGAACTGATTTCAACAGCATATGCTTTGGGGCATATTAGCTTTGTAATGCGATTTGAAGATGAATCAACTCAAATCGTTGTTGCACACTTTGTGAACAATTATTGAACGCCACTGAGGTGTTATACGATCAAAAATAAGTTAAAACTTAAGCTCATAAATGCAAACAAAGGATTTGAGCCGGGTTATCAATCATAAGCTTTTTATGATATTTGATTTTAATTAACTTAATTTCCTCTTTCCAATAAAAATAGTGTAAGTGAATCACATGTCGTATACGCAATATTTAAAAAAGAGCAATTACACCGCATTACAGTTTACAGAATTGACAGAGCTCTCTACTTGTGGGTCTGTCAATTAGCCATAGTAATCAATATAAAATATAAACTCATCCCATTTGCTTGTTCTTTGCAGCTATGTGAAAGCATATCAGAAAATCTCTCGCATAATCAATATGATGGCTTGGTTTGGGCTCAAGGAGTGGAAGTTTGCGCATCGCAACATTGACGAATTGAACGAACGGCTGCCGGCTGCGGAGCGTGAGAAGCTTCAGTTCAACATAGCAACGATTAATTGGAGCGAATATTTTCGTTCGTATCTGAGCGGCATCAGGCGCTACTTCTTTAAGGATAACGCTAACGATAATAAATTACAGAAGCGTAAAACTATTTATCGCAGGTGAGTCAAGACAGAGAATGAAAGACTGAGAGTGAGAGAGAGAGCGAGAGAGATAGAGCGAGCGAAGGAATGAAAGAAAGATAGAGACAAGAGTGCACTAAGTACTTTTTAATTACACTTTGTTTGCTCTCTCTTACAGAATGGTGGTGCTGCATACGCTGCTGAAGACGACATTTGGTCTTTCATTAATTATGTGCATTGTGCGCTTTTATCTACGTATTTTCAAAATTATGCCAAGGATTGCGCTCTAAGAACAAGAAGAAGCAGATGAGGCGAAGCAAAAGTAGACGAAGACGAACCCTGAAACCCTGTCATTATAAATTATAATTCAAGCGCATAACGTTTTAATAAACTCGATGGCAAGCGATTTTCTAAAAAGGCGTATTTTTTTCGTTCACTCAACTTTGGTTCGCATTACTCATACGCCGCGTGGCCGCAACAAGAACGCAAGTACGCAAGAACGCAAAAACTTCTACGGTAACATCTTGTCTTCTTCTTGTTCTAGATGTTTTTCTTCTTCCACAACTTGACATATGTTGCAGATGTTGTTGTTGCTCTTTCTACCAGTGTTGACTGAACGCAGCGGGACAGGTGAAAAAGTTGGGTACTTGTGAACTTTGTGTATTTTTATATATATTTTGTCGCGCTACCTTGAAATATGATGCAATTTCTGGTGCGATAAAGTTGAAATAACTAAAATGTCATAGCACTCACACACACCCTTACAGCCCAACAGACTGTAAGTGTTGACTGCGGTACAGAAGTATCAATAAGGAATTTGACATTATAGAGGAATAAACATATCATTCAAGAAAGTCTTACTTACTTACAATAAGCAATATTTCTCCTATTATATTTTTATAATTAACAAATTCTTACTGGATAATTCTACTTTCCACATCTTTTAAATCGTCGAGTATCTTTTGATATTAAACAAATAACTTAAGAACTTTCCAGCTCTCAGTTTAAAATGTAGGGCAGCAAGAGCAGTTCAAAGTGCCGCATAAATTTTCAAGCAGCGTTGCCAAAGAAAAATGGCCAAGAAATGAACGTAAACAACATGACAAACCAACACACTCAACACACTCAAACACACACACACACACACACATGAGCTGAGCAAAAAGAGATACTGTGTTACATACCATTACATATATAATTTTAGTTAAAAGTTTTATTTTCCGCATATTTCATATTCTTGTTTCTGTTCGTTTTTTACTTTCAGCAACTTTTTCGCGCTCAACATTTGCTTGTTTCATATATCAGGGCAACGTCAGACAACGATACCAACAAAACAGAATGGGGGACAGAGACAGAGAGATACACACAGAGAAGGAGCGAGGGAGAGAGAATGATGGGGTGAAAGAAAGAGAGAGATCACACACACAAACACCCCGCGCGCGCATTCATTATTGTGTAATATTTTTACATTATTTTATTATAAATCAACAAAATGCACTCAACGCTGCTGCTGAAAAGTTGCAACAGCAGCAACGTCGACGCCGACGCAGACGCAACCAACAGGACTCTGCTGCCACTGCCACTGACAGCAGCAGCAGAAACACATTAAACGTCATAAAATGCACGAGCAGCGAAAAGTCGACGATGCGTCGGCCCTTTTGCTTTCATAATTTATTTTTACTTGAATTAATGTGCATACTTTTTTCGCACTTGACTGCACAGTTGGCCCGCTACCTGATAGCAACCCCAACTTCCCAGCCGTTACCGCTTCACTCTTGCCTCTTTCCACACTTGGCTTTTCGTTCTATGAGTGTGTGTGCGTGTGAGTGTATGTGCTTGTGTGTGTGTGTGTGATAGCCAAAGTGGCCAAAAATTGCGTTGACGTAAGCATAAAATACTTACAAAAATTATCATAAGTGCATGGCATGAAACAAATATGTGAACAAGCTTAAAACTCAACTGAAGTTGGGACCGTTTGACGTTTATGGCTTGATTTGTGGTAGTTGTGTACAGGTTAAAAAGTGACTTTGTCAACATTTAAGGGGTAAGTTTACAATTTGATAAATCTTTAACCATTATTTACTATGGTTATGATAAATTACAGTTGGATTTATGCTCTAAGACCTTAGGCCATATACGGCGAAAGCTAACTGCTTATATAAACATATCAATATGTAAATGAATCGATTGATCAACGACTATTTGCAAAATTTGCATAGTTCACATTAATTTGCGATTCTGCATCTAATCAACATCATAAATGGAAACAACGGCAATGACAGCTGACATTCACTCGCCAATCCAAATGCAGTTAAGCTACGCCTCCTTTGGAAGCAGCCGTAAACCAGAGACGCATGGTAAAATTCCACTTCACTTCCCACCTCTCGCTTGCCACATGGAACGTGGCGTGCGAGTTCATCAGATGCCAGATGCAAATGCAGTCACCATCAGCTGTGCAAAGTGCATCGGGCGGTGATAATCAAGTCATGAACTGTCTGCACAACAACACACACACACACACTCGGAAATGCACACGCCACACCTTGCCCCTTAGGCATCTCTCTACCCATCGGGCAAATGCATTCAGGGAACGTGCGTGTAATTGGCCGCTCATGTGCAGCGAGCTGGTCGCGCGCTCACACACAAACACACACACACACACATGGCCATAACTGGAGTTGGCATTTGGAAGTTTTCTTCTTCTTTTTTTGCATGCCAAGAAATAAGAGAGAGAGCAAGCCAATTTGCTGTGAACGTGCAATGCGGCGTATGCGCAATATTTGTGCAGCTCGCATAGAAAGCTGCTGAATGAATCCAATAAAAATACATAAGAAAGCTGAATAGAAAGAAGCCCACAAGCCACAAAAGGCACAAAAGACATAAATCAAAATATTATTTTTCGGTGTGACAAAAAACTGCAAAACATGGAAAATATTTCGAAACTATGTGTGTCTGTATGTGTTTGGATTTTTAATTTAAAGCAACATGCCGGACGTATCGAAAAGTCAAAGCCCACCACCTGTGTGCCAGGTAAACGAAGAGAGGGAGAAAAAGAGAGAGAGAGAGAGAGAGGCAAAGAAAGAGTGAGAGGCTACTAATATGTGAGCTCTGGCAAGAACCAAATGCCTTAAAAGGCCATTAGTTGTTTGTCTAGGGCCTCCTAATGTGCTCTTGTCAAAGTCCACACATGTGAAACTGTCCAACCATGTGTGTGTGTGTGTGTGTGACTGTATGTGTGAGTGTGTGCTACCTGTCTGTGCATGCAAAAACGTAGCAGCAATAAAGAAGATTTGTGTCGCCGTCGCATTTTGTGGAACAATATTTTCTCCCTTCTTTTTTTTTTTTTGCAAATTCTGCACAAAATCTCAGTCAGATAACAAAGAGAAAGAAAGAGAGAGATAGAAAGAGAGTGACAGAAAGTGTGAGTGTGAAGGGATGAGGCAAATCAGCTTTGGTTTAGGCTAATGACCACAGAATGGCTGCTGCTGCTAAGCCACAACAAGCAACTGCAGTCACACAGGCTCGGGTCAACATCAATGTCCTTTTACATTGTCTGAGCCGCCTCTCTGTGCCCATATGTAAAGGCAAAATTACTCTTACTTGCATATGTTTTTTCCACACAAAAAGAAATAAAAATGAAAAAGGTTTCAACATCTACTGCTGCAGAGAGTTAAGATGGGTTCGGCTGCCAGGCTTATATGAGCGATGACAGTGTCATTGAGGTGCTGACTAGGCTTCTTTATGGACATATTGCAAAAATGTAATGAATGATTGGTTCGTTGAACGCATAATAAACAACGAACTGACATAGACTGGTTCAAAACTTGGTTACCCTCTGGACGTGGGAATTCGTTTAATTTGAAACCATTTCCAGCTGGGCAAGCAATATGCAAAACATAACTTTTGTGGGTAAAGATATGTGATGAACAACTTGCGGAGTTTAGGTATGTCAGGTTGACTTCCATGATTCTTGCTTCACAACATTTAGTTTATACCCTGGAAAGAGCCAGACTAATGCGTTTAATGTAGCATCCTTCCGATTAGCTTATAATGCTCACAAGCAGTTGGCATTGAATTAATTAAATTTAATTTCTCAAACCGCAACATGTGGCTCATGGGCATTGATGCATTCATTAGCCGCCACTTACTGCCCGCCCAACTAACCCACTCGCAAGCCCATTATTGATTTTGTTACACGCCCTCTCTCACACACACACACACACACACACACACACACATTAGTGATATTATCAGTTAACTGTGTTTCAATGGCAATGGTTCGGTCGACATCGTTTGTTTTTGCTGGCCACATGCCCATTAAATTTTTGGTGGCTCAACTTCCAAACGGTTGCTCCCCAAAGATTACCGCAAATGCACAATGGTAAAATAATCATAATTGCATATAAAATGTTAATGGGCAATGGACCAGGAACAGTACCACGACCAGGAACGGCACCAGGACTCGGCACAGAACTGGGACTCGGGAGCGAAAAATATAAATGTTTTTTTTTTTCGGGAGTGTATGTGTGTGTGTGTGCGCGCGGGAAAAGGCGGCGGTCTAAAAACTTTTTAATACACCAAAGGACACATTTGGGCATCGGCCGTGGCTCCCAGTGCCTCGCCCGTCCTCCCCCCTTGGCATTCAGCTCCCAGCTGTAGTAGTAGACCCAACTGTTTTCAATGTGAGCGCCACAAATGCAAAAACAATTACGAAAACTTTGTTGGCAACGCGCCACCCCAAAAAAAACAGAAACAACAACAACTAAAACAATACTGCTAGCCAAAAAAGAAGTCAAAACGAATGTGAACATTTTTGGAGAGCAAGTTTCTTTTTTTCGGCGTTTGCTTGTTGCTTTTCTTGTTGTTGTTGTTGAGCCCATGATATATGTAAAAAGAGTATATTGGATTTGTCATAAAGTATGTAACGGACAGAAGGAAGCATTTCCGACAATTTACATCAATATTGTCATATTGTTATCGATCATTCTTTCCTTATTCAAATACACATAAATGTTAAAACATCTGTAAAATTTTTAATCGATTCCTGGAGTGTTAAAGATTGAAGTTAACTTCAGGCATTCCTTTCCCCTTTAGGCTTAAGATCATAGGGTATTTCCTAGTCGAGTTTTCACCACTCGAGACTACCAACTTGTTTTTATTGGTTATTGCCGTCGTTTTTGCTTTCATGTTTTCATTGCCATGTTAAGAGAGTGGTATAAAAAGCAAAAAAAAAAAAAAACAGAAAAAAAACAAAATGCGTGGGCGTAGCAACAATAACAATAATAAAAGCAACAACAACAGGCGGTAGCAGCAAGGCGAAACACTTAAATTTACATAATTTCCGGTCCACGTCGCTGATGTAATGCCACGCTTCATCTGCAACAAAAGCAGCAGCAGTAGCAGAAACCATAAGAGCAAGGACTTTAAAAAAATCGGCCTCTATGTGTGTGTGTGTGTGTGTGTGAGTGAGTTAGTGTGGATCAGCTGGGAAATTGAAGGCGTGGTGTCGTGTTGCGTTGAGGTGGGTGGCAAATGGACAGCGTCAAACTTTTAGCTTTTGAACTCGTCCAACGAGTGTAGGCAATATTTTAACGGCGCCAATTTTAGTTGAATTTTTGCTCGCCTGTCAGCCATGTTGTTGTTTTTATAATGTTTTTTATGGCCTGTGGTCTACCCACCTTATATGAAAAAAACCCAACAACGGTTGAAGTTATCACTTGGGGTGCAATGTTGTTTGTTTTGTTGTGTTGCATGCAACAACTTTATAGACGCTATGCAATTAAGGCAATTGCAATTTTTTTACTACACTTTTTTACACTCATCATAACGGATCAACTATTCGAGTAAGATTATTAAGTTTATCAATTGTAATTCCAACCATATTCTTACCCCTTTCACTTATTTCCAATTAAAAGCATCTTTTATTTAACTAAAATAAAAACGGAAAGAAGAGATGAGAGAAAGGATAACAAAATGACAATTATTTGAATAGCAATTTTCAATTGGCTCAGCAAACAGAAGAACATCAAAATGAAAATCGGATTTAATTAAAAATTTATCGTTCTGCCAATAGGACATTGTCACACTTTGCTAATCCATTTCTCTTCCACTTCCCCTCTCTTCTGCTGCAGTTTCATCCGGTTGCCTGGCAGCCATCCGCTCATCATGTCAAGCAAATGCAATTAAATTTGCAAGTTAATTAATTTCATAAATCGAATTAAAATTGTTAACCTAACAATGAAATTGTCAGCTAGAGATAACAGCGTGAGTTAATTATGTAAATTTGATTTATGATGAGTGTGTTATGATATGATCCGAATCACAATTAATGTGATTATTATAGCACAGAATTAACTTCATGTAATTTTATTGAGGTAATCAGAAAGTTCTTTAGTACTTTCCCGCACTGAATATGCAACATCGCTAATCATCTTATCATCTTGTTGAACTAGATAATTCTTTATTTAACCTTGCTCTCTCTTTCACTCTATCTCTCTCTCTCTCTCTCTTACTTTATAATGAGTATCTCGTTGGCCTAATGACAATTAGCAACATAGCAAAATATACTAATATATATTTTTTTAAATAGAGCTCAATTAAAGCGAAGCAGGTTTAAGTAAGATTTATAAGTGCTAAACGCAAACAAACCGCCAGAGGGCGCTGTGTCCGTTGTGTTTGGGCCGCTTGGGGGCGCTGCTGTAGCGTCTTAAGTAGCGTCCAACTTGTACGCACACACAGTTGGCCTGATTATTACATTGTTTATGAGTTCTGCTTTAGCTGCTGCCGCTGCTGTTGTTGTTGTTGCTGCTGTTTCTGCCGTTCTCAATTTATTGTTTGTTGTTGTTGGCTGGCTTGTTTTACAAGCGCGTCTCGGCATGTTTAACTCATGTTTCTGGCTCACTCTCACTCTCTCTTCCTGACTGTCTCTGTCTTTCAGCTTTTGCCATTTTGTGGTTGTCTTGGCCGCAGCAGCAGCAGTAGCAGTAGCAGCAGCAGCAGCCTCAAGCCCCCCAAACACAAAGTCATATTTTCTTATTATCTGTGTAGAGGTGGAGCACAAAGGGTGTGGGGTTGGGTAGTTTGGGTCGGGGGGTGGGTTTTGGCTACTTTTGCCTGCACTTTTTGTGGCTGGCCACACAACAAAACGAAGCAAACGAAAAAAAACGAAAAGGAAGAATTATTAATAGCCTCCTCCATTTGCTGCTAAGTGGCGCAAATTGTGTGTTTGTTTATATCATTTTGTGGCCGAGCGGTCTTTAAGTCTTTTTCGTAACCTCCTCCATTTTTTTAAAGCAACAAAATTGCGCACAAAAATAATTTAAAATTCTGTTGCTTACGAATTTTTTTTTCTCGTTTTTTGTGGCTTTTGCCTGTTGAAATGCGGCGTTGTGGGTGGTATGTGGTGTGTGTGTGTGGGTGTCTGTGTGGTTGTGGGGGGTGGTTGAAGGTGGTGCATTGGGGCGTGTGCAGTTTATGGAGCGCGTTGAACCGCGAACTGTTGTTAATGGCACTTGAACTCATCGCCCCAACCCCAGGTAGCTGTATGTATGTATAAGCATCATGCTTTATGATGGGAAAAGTATGGCAAAACGCATGGATAGTTAAATGTGTGCTCCACATTTTTAAAAGGTAGACAGCTTAACAAAAAAACCGAATAATAATAACAAAAGTGAGCAAGTCCAGATGTTAACAAAGTTGCCTTTTGGCTTGTGAAATTTAAATTTAAATTAACATTGCGTATGCGTAATAATATTTTTTTCATTTTAAATGCGGAAGCGGTTACCTTTGGGGGCAGTTTTTCCTTAGTTATGCGTTACCTTAAACTTACCTTTAAATAGCAATTAATTATTTTTGCCCTAAAGCAACAGTTGCAACAAGCATCAATTTTGATTCTCGTTACACAACTTTCCACATCTGGTCAATTCCAGAGACCACTCTGCACTGCAACACATTCGCACACCTTTTGCACGCAATTTTCATCTCTTGTTGCATTAATTACCACACATACAAGTACTCATACATACGCACACACACACCACAGACATACACTTGAATAACAGCTGAGCAACAAAATCTGTGGCGTCGCTAAATTGCACTTCAAAAGCACAAAACGAATTGTGTATGAGGTTAGAGTGTGTGAGAGAGAGAGAAACAGAGAGAGACAGAGAATAAGGAGATGAGTGAGAGAGAAGAATAGAAGGAAGGAGAGGAGAAATATGAAGTCCTGTAAAGTGTTTGCACGTGAGTTTGTTGGCGGCAACGTGCGCTGATTGAGTTCTCTCTAGACAGGGGCGAAAGGATAAATGAAGGACGACGCTTAGATATGATGTGGAAAAAACGAGCAACGAGTTGAACACAGTTCTTGTTTTTGTTGTTCTTGTTGTGGTTGTTGTTGTTATTGATGGCTGTATTTTCACCTTATTCGTTTTTCTTTTCTTTTTGCTGGTTGGTTGGTTGCCTCGTTTGAGTGTTGTTTAAGCGCTTTGGCAAATATTTGATTTTAATTTTTCCAATTAATTGGTTTTCCATCAAAAATTTAACAACGCATCCGACTGCACCTGCCACAGGGCAACAGTTTTACATGCAACATGCTCTTTCAGCTAGCTTTAAAATACCGCTGCAAAGAAAACACACACACACACACACAGGGAACAGGCACAAAAACCAAAACAAAAACATTACAGAAAGTCAACGCTGGCTAAAAATGGGCACTAAACTTTGTCCGGCCGCAGCTTGTCGTTTGCATGGGGCGTGGCATGTGGGCGGCCGCAATGTCAACTACAAGAAAAATTGCCACTAATGAGTGGTAAAAAGGCCGAGTCCACTAACCAGCCTTGTTTGCCCAGGCACAGCCAACACAGAGAAAGAGAGACACCGACTCTGTGACTCTGAGTGTATGGGGGAAAAAAATGCTAAATAAAGCAACTTTAGATAAATAGGGTTGGGTCGTTTGGGGTTGTGTGGGCGTGGTTGCTGTTGACGCTTCTGCTTTTGCATAGTCAATATTGGCAAATGTGTCAGCTGCAGCGAGCCGACTGAAGCTGCGGCTTATGAGCAGCAGTCAAAAGGCCAAAACGAAACGAAAGGGATAATGAAAACCACGACAAAAGCACCAAACTTTCCCACAACACAAAAGGCAAAATGTCAAATGGGGCATAAAAGTAGAAGTACAGAAGCACGGCAGAGCAGCCAGGGTTTGTACTGGGAGTGAAATACATTTATGTACAAGCAAATTATGTTGATTATTATTATACTATTTATTAAACGAGGAATAAGTAGAGTGACCTGAAGTGATACCCTTTAAGGAAACGAGGATTAAGAGT